>CM077007.1:143023671-144273671 GCA_039090855.1 Macrothele yani | reverse complement strand
CGCAGAAATTCATGGCCTATGGTATATATTAAAAAAATAATCTTTTTTTGTTACCCAAGCACGGAATGAATAGCTCTGCCGAGTTCCCACTCCCCATCTAAACCCAGTTGCCGAGGAATTCTATTTACAACTAGAAAGTGTAAAAATGTCTCGTGTTCAAAATCACAAAAAATCAACCTAAAAAAAAAAAAAAAAAAAAGGAAGAAAATTATCTCCCTGTCTCAGGGCTCGAGCCCGAACTCCAATAAGTATTATGCAGCCCTCGGGCCCGGTTCGTCTCAGTACTGGTTTGTATATTTAAGAAGTCCTGAAGAAAGTGGCAGAACAGACCCAAAAGCTCCGAAACATGGCATGCAAATATAAAAACAGTCGGATTGGGCAGTAGGGGCCGACGGTGGGCGTAGCGCAGGCCCGGCAGTGGGGTAGGACGTAGGCGTAGCCCAGTGGAGTATCGTGGGCTCCGCAGCTCCCACTTCCCCGTGGGGCCCTAGACGGAGAGGTGCCTCGAGATCAATGCTGAGACGGGCTGAGCCCGAACCGGAAAGTCCGAAGCCCAGTCCAGGCCCGAACCGGGCTCGGAATCTCAGAGAAAGAGAATTATCTTCTTTGTTTTTTTTCAAACGTGATTTTGTACGATTTAGCACACAAGGCTTTTCTTACACTTTCTAGTTGGTACAGAGAAGTGTTCAGGAACTGTGTCAGGGAGAGAAAGTTGGGACTCGGGAGAACTATTCATTCCGAGATTGGGCAGCAAATGCCGAAGGCCACGCATTAGTGGTTTTCTACATTGTTCGTACCAGTTACTTGGAATTTCCTTGTCCTGGGTAAGGTAATAACTAGCATGCTCGACTGGAAATGGGGAGGTGCAACTAAACATAGATATCTGAGAACCTTCATATGTTCAGGGCAGGCTGAACAGGTGTTACCTATTTCTTCCTAAAACCCAGATACAGGCGGGTGACGTTGTCGTCAAACATGATTTTAACTACACTGTAGGTGTGAATTTACGGAAAGTTCCTGAAAATAGCGTGTAGCAAAATTGTCGGTAGGTATTCTTCTTTAAACGAAATTCCCGTTAAAGCCTCTGTTTCTTCTAATTTCAGTGTTCTGAATGATTTTCCGTAGTCAGTAATTCCGTTTATTTCAGATAAAAAAATCAGTTTCGGGGTTTTTCGTATTTATACAGAAATTTCCCCAAATTTTCGATTTTTGACTTTTTCATCCATTTTACCGCAGATTATTTTTCCCTGACGGACGAAGTTAACGAAACCTCTTCATCTGGCGGAGTTCAAACTGGGTTCGTCTTGAGCGACAGCCGCACGTGGTACCGTTAATCCAGAAGAACCCGCAAGTCACCATTACGTATAAGGTAGAACTCTAACAGCGCGATAATTAATTCTTTTTATTGGCTATTAATGCGAGTGAAATAGCCGTTTTATATTATGTTGGAGCTTACAATTATTTTCTGAATAGGTTTGTAATAATTTTATTATTATAATTTTTTTCTGTGGGAGGACATATTACAAATAAGGATTTTTTTTTTTTTCGTCACCGTAATTTTTCGAAGCAACAGAATGTCTCGGAACTAAGTTTTTTTCAAACTGACCATGTCTTCCAATTAAGGAAAGGTGAAATGTACTACTTTATAGTATTCTTTCGCAAAACTCCCAAATATAAGATATACTGTTGATCGCCATAATAGCTTTTGTCACTACGGGTCCACAGACAAATGAGACACATGCAGTCACCTATACAATAATGTAAATACCCGGTTTCTCATGGTAACACATTATACAATAGTTGTGCATCAGATGAGATGAGAAGCGCAGGAATATAAGGTGCCACAATAACTAAAATTCATGCGATATCCTATCCACAATATCCGATCTCCCTACAGAACTTCAAACTCAGATCCCCTTACAGACGACTGCAATTTAACAGTAATCAAACCTCAAGCATATTTCCACGAATCGCTCCTATTACCGAGAAATTTTCGTCATATGGATACGGAAAAAGTGAGAACACAATTTTTCCGTTAATGTAGTAAGTAAAGGAATTGCGAAAAGGTTTCTGAAAATTAAACAATTATCCTGGTGGACGAAAAATCCATGAAATTCAGGTTTCTTTTCATCATTTCACGGAAAAGTGTGTATCAAGAATATGCGTTGTTAATTCACGAAAGAAATCATGGAAAGTAGCTCGTGAATTTCAGAAATTTTTTCTTAGTGCAGTAACAGATGGATAACAAAATACACTGCTCGGCGTTGAAAAGGTGACACAGCCCGTCGGAGCGCCATGCAGATAGATATATAGTGTCGCCAGTTGGGATGTGCAAATAGTTGCAGTTGCGAACCAATCACGTGATAGATCATAATCATCATCAACCATTATCAATCCACTACTGGATGAAGATCTTTCCAAGATTCTTCCACAACGGTCTATCTTGTGCCAGTCTCCTCCATGTCACTCCGGCAGGTTTTCGAATTTCATCCACCCATCTCCCATGTGGTCTTCTTCTGGGTCTTTTCCTGTTCCTTGGAATCCAGTCTGAAATTTTGGTTGTCCATCGGTGGTCCGTTCTTCTGACAATACATCCAGCCCATTGTCATTTCAGGGAATTTACTCTGATTGATGTCTTGTCGTTTTTCTTATCCACATGAGTTCCTCTTTTTATCTCTCCTGGTTACTCTACGCATTCATATCTCCATGCTTTTTTGAGTTGTCTGCAGTCTTTGTATGTCTTTTTTAGTTAAGGTCCACGTCTCTACTTCGTACGTAAGCACTGGAAGGATGCATTAATTAAACACTTTTCTTTTAAGACATAATGGCATATTGCTCTTGAAAATTGTACTGTTTCTTCAAACAGCTCTTTAATCAAGTTGTATACGTCGATTAATTTCTTCATCAATGAGACCTTTGCTTAATACCCGCAGTCCAAGGTAAATGTAGGTATCGGTTATCTTCAGCTTTCCCCTATCAATCGATAAATCTTCATTGCTTCTAAAAGTATTGTACATCAGTTTTGTCTTCTGAAAGTTCATTTTTAATCTCACTTCTTTACTCTTGTCAGCATGTTCCTGGATCATGCTGTACAACTCTGAAGGAGAAGTTGGAAAAATAACTACGTCATCAGCAAAACGGAGGTGAGTTAAATAATCTCCATAAACCTTTATCCTTTTGTTTTCCCAGTTCAGTGATAAAAAGACATTTTGTAATGTGGCATTAAAGAGTTTGGGAGATATGGTGCCATCTTTTCTCACTCCCTTCATTTTTTGGGGAGGGAGGGGTAACTCACCACGCTGGCCAATTATACCGCTATTTGTCGGTCGTCAGAGCCCCTTTATCGTGAACAGGATGCACCGCCAGAAGGCAGGGTTGGCATTTATCAAGGAGAGGCTATATATGTATGTGATAGGTAAGGGAGGTAAAAAAGCGAAACAGCTTGCCACATTTAAAACTGATCGTCC
Source organism: Macrothele yani (assembly GCA_039090855.1). Lineage (NCBI taxonomy): Eukaryota > Metazoa > Arthropoda > Arachnida > Araneae > Macrothelidae > Macrothele > Macrothele yani. The sequence continues at coordinate 144,270,204 of CM077007.1, read as the reverse complement.
TTTCCTGGGCATGTGGATTACTGCATTAGAGTGATCTCGATGGCGAAAGCATGTGTAAAGAACTAGAATGCAAGGGTGGAGTAATCGGGAATCCTATCATCACACGGACACGCTTAGCAGAAGTTTCATCATAGTGCTACCTACAGCTGGTTGGCCCCTGTGTCTTTTCGCCGTAGAAGCTCATCGGGATGGCACAATTGTCGGCCGAATTTGACGACAGTAGTTGGAGGAATATTCAATGCAAACAGAATATAAATTCTGAATTTGCTTGTACCACTTACTGGTCATCCATGTAACATCTCTCTGAAAACGTGAAAATTTCATCGCCCTGGAGCAGAAATCGAACCCGCATCTCACGGTTTCCGTTCGAGTATGCTAATTGTTACACCACCCAGGACAGTGAAGTAACAAGCAACTGAGACTAAGCAAACTGAGCTTAGGAATCTGAACATCCTCAGATTTTCACTAGTCGAAGCATTGTTGCTTCCTCATAGCGTTTTGACCCATCTCCCATCTAGAAACGGACGTAGGTCGGAAATCATCAGTACCGCAGAAAAATCAATGAAGGAAGAAATATTTCTCATAATACATAAGAAATCGATAGAATATTCAAAGCAAACAGAAGTATGAGTTGCTTGGAACTTCACTGTCCTGGATAATGTAACGGTTAGCATACTCAAACGAAAATCGGGAAATGCGGGTTCGATTCCCTCTCCAGGACGATGAAATTTTCAAGTTTTCTGAGAGGTGTTACATGGATGACCAGCAAGTGTTACAAGCAAATTCAGAATTTATGTTCTGTTTGCTCTGAGCATTCTATCGATTTCCTTATTATGAAGAGTATTTCTTCCTTCACTGATTTAGTTGGAGGAAGGTGACATGCGTCGCCGTATAGTAGGACTAGTGCACGCAGGTGGACGTCCGAATGCCTCGACCGCTGCATTCGACGGCAAACCGTAATAGCCCCACAGTTCACAGCGAACGACATTAGATGAGATGTACATGCAACTAAGGAAATTCTCGTATCGACACGGGTATTTTCTGAGGCAGGTTTGCGCGCTACCTTTTGCAACGACTGCTTCTCACCGCAGCCCATCCTCGTGCAAGGTTGCAGCGGTGCCTTGCTGGACGTGCGTGGATGGACGAATGTAACCATGCCGTATTTAATGACGGGTCTCGCTTTTGTCTCAGAGCGAGCGATCGTCGACTGAGAGCTTGGAGACAACATGGTCACTGGGCTGATCTTGCTGTCGACTGAGAGCTTGGAGACAACATGGTCACTGGGCTGATCTTGCTGTCGACTGAGAGCTTGGAGACAACATGGTCACTGGGCTGATCTTGCTGTCGACTGAGAGCTTGGAGACAACATGGTCACTGGGCTGATCTTGCTGTCGACTGAGAGCTTGGAGACAACATGGTCACTGGGCTGATCTTGCTGTCGACTGAGAGCTTGGAGACAACATGGTCACTGGGCTGATCTTGCTGTCGACTGAGAGCTTGGAGACAACATGGTCACTGGGCTGATCTTGCTGTCGACTGAGAGCTTAGAGACAACATGGTAACTGGGCTGATCTTGCTGTCGACTGAGAGCTTGGAGACAACATGGTCACTGGGCTGATCTTGCTGTCGACTGAGAGCTTGGAGACAACATGGTCACTGGGCTGATCTTGCTGTCGACTGAGAGCTTGGAGACAACATGGTCACTGGGCTGATCTTGCTGTCGACTGAGAGCTTGGAGACAACATGGTCACTGGGCTGATCTTGCTGTCGACTGAGAGCTTGGAGACAACATGGTCACTGGGCTGATCTTGCTGTCGACTGAGAGCTTAGAGACAACATGGTAACTGGGCTGATCTTGCTGTCGACTGAGAGCTTGGAGACAACATGGTCACTGGGCTGATCTTGCTGTCGACTGAGAGCTTGGAGACAACATGGTCACTGGGCTGATCTTGCTGTCGACTGAGAGCTTGGAGACAACATGGTCACTGGGCTGATCTTGCTGTCGACTGAGAGCTTGGAGACAACATGGTCACTGGGCTGATCTTGCTGTCGACTGAGAGCTTGGAGACAACATGGTCACTGGGCTGATCTTGCTGTCGACTGAGAGCTTGGAGACAACATGGTCACTGGGCTAATCTTGCTGTCGACTGAGAGCTTAGAGACAACATGGTCACTGGGCTGATCTTGCTGTCGACTGAGAGCTTGGAGACAACATGGTCATAATTCACTGGGCTGATCTTGCTACCTTCTGAGAGCGTCAAACGTCTCCTCAGCCTGGGGAGGTCATTGTTTGGAGAGTTATCAGTTTCAGCAGAGCCTTCCATCGCTCTTGCGCACAGTGCAGCACGACAATACGTTTCAACAAAATGACACCGTTCAAAAACTGCCAACATACGCAGATAGTATTTACAAGAAGAAATAGAAACGGGTCACGGGTCGACAATTTCTTGCGGGTCAAACGGGTCGGGTGAAGGTGTTCCTGATCCGGTTTTATTCACGTTAATTTTTGAAAAGCAAAAAAAAAAAAAAAAAAAAAAAAAGAAAGAAAGAAAGAAAGATAGAAAGAAAGAAAACTTTTTTCACAGAAAAATGCGCACTGTGGAATTTCGTCGATACTGGTGCCCGCGGAAGGAAAAATGATGATTTGGCATACAGATCAAAGTCAGAGGGTCTTTCCTCCACAAACAAGCTTCAGCAGAATCATTGTTTCAAAACTTTCAGTTTCCATACTGATGGCTCAACGGAACTGATCTTGAATATTATTAATGTGCTTTTTGCTGCCGTGGTAGCGCAGTATTCTAAGTACTGTCTTCTGATCATTCGTCCGTGATGGATCCGGCTTCGAATCCCGGTGATGCATGGATGTTGTCTTATTGCGCAAGCTATCTTCATTCCCAGGAATCAGTGGCCCTAAACTAGGAACGGGCGACTGCTTATAACCCCCCCCCCCTTAAAAAGAAAAACCTAACGGGATTTTCCTTACAGTCAGAATGTACAGTGCTTTAAGTATTATAATGTTGAATTTTTTTCATTTATTCTCAAATATGGCACGTACTAATTATTATTATGGTGGCAGTGTCTTTGGTAGGGGAGGCTCAGTCTCCCCTAGCTGGCCCCAAGCTATATCCCTGCCTGCTAACTACATCCTCGCACATCGCATTCATGTAATCCCTCAGAAATTAAGTCACTTCTTTCCCACCTACTTGCGTAAATGTGCGACGAGTCTCATCTCCTTTCGGACACTTCCTCATGACGTGGCGTTTTCTATCTCGAACATAGCATTTGGATTTCCAAGCAGCCTTGAAAACATAGCATTCATGAGAAAAATAATTCTTGAACGCAACGTGTATGGACCATTTTAGCGATAACCACAAATTATCACTCCGATTCTGAAACCATTCCCTTTATTATTATTTATGTATTTATTTTTTTTAATTTGTAGGTCCGCAAACCCGCTGAGTTTCTCATACTCTTCCCAGCGATTGGTGCAAGTTTTGCAGGAATAGGTTTTACCAGCGTAGATGGGCTTTTAACTTATTTGACAGCGGGAAGAGGAGAAAAATGACAAACGTGCCACCTGTGTCTCTCTCAATAGTACTATAGTACTTGAACCGAATGGAAAACTAACAAAGATGCCACTGTGTTTTGGGTAATAGTAGCATAGTAATTGAACCAATGGAAAAACTGGAAAGCAAGTCATCTGTGTCTTTCCCAATGGTAGTATGTACACTGCCGGCCACCCAAAATGCAACACCAAGAAGGAAGCATCCGATTGGCCTGAAATGCGCAGCATGCGTCGCCCGCAAGAGGACATGCAAACGATTAGCATTGTAGGGCATATGCAAATCAGGTGGGCCCGACACATCACCGAGAAGCACTGTAAGAAGGGTGCACAGAAGGCGGGTGTAAGTAGTGGAAGTGTGTTGTGCTGCCGGAACTGTGCGTGGGAAGCTTCCTGATGCCTCTTCGCAGGATACGGCAGTCATTCCAGCACGTTTCGGAGTTCGACAGAGAACGAATAGTGGCTTACCGCGACAGCGGTTTATCGTAACGAGACATCGGCGCCCGTGTGGGACGACATCCAGCCACAGTGAGATGAGTATGAATTCGGTGGGTGCAGGAGGGACGGACGGACAGACGTGAGCGAATGCCGCAGCCGCGGCACACCACTGAGCGGGAGGACCGGCATGTTGTACGGCGGGCATTGACTGCTTGCACCGCCACATCACGAACGTTAGCGCAGGAATTAGGGTGTGTTGCGGAAAAACTTGTGTTAGCACGTACCGTTCGACGTCGTCTGCACGAAAGGAGTCTTGTCGCACGGAGCCCGTTGCTCCGATTACCATTGACGTTACACCACCGGCGAGTGCGGCGGCAGTGGGCCGTTGAACGCCGCACCTGGACTACGGAATGGCACGACATTGTCTTCTCCGACGAATCCCGCTTCTGCCTGCAACGCCACGATGGTCGGATCCGCGTGTGGCAGCACCGCGGCGAGAGACTGTATGACGCCTGCATTATGCATCGTCATACCGGTCCGTCACCTGGCGTTATGGTTTGGGGTGCAATTGGATATGACACTCGCACCCCAATGGTACGCATCGCCGGTACACTCAACAGCCACCGCTACATCTCCGACGGTTTGGAGCCTGTAGTCCTCCCTTACCTGCAGGACCTGCCAGGGGCTACGTCTCAACAGGACAATGCGCGCCCGCACGTGGCACGCATCGTGCAACAATTCTTCACCGCCCACCAGGTGTCACTGCTGCCGTGACCCGCCTGTTCTCCCGATATGTCGCCCATCGAACACGTCTGGTCGCTGATCGGCAACCGAGTGGCCCGGCAAGCACCACCCGTGGCTACGCCTGATTAACTGTGGCAACGTGTGGAAGCAGCCTGGACCGACATACCCCAAACCCACATCCAAAGCCTCTTTCGTTCGATACCGCGGCGTGTCGCGGCTGTTATTGCCAGCCATGGGGGCCACACGAACTATTGATGTCTGCGTGTTCCGTAAGTCGGACGGGCCTGTAAGCTCAATCGTTTCATCTTTGTATCTATTGTTATGTGTCCAGTAAATCTGGCTTTGTTATCTCGTGTCCTTCTTGGTGTTGCATTTTAGGTGGCCAGCAGTGTATATTAATTGAACGGAAGGAAAACAAAACTTACAAACACGCCACTGTATCATATTCAACAGTACTATAATATTTGAACCGAAGGACGGTACGGACAAACCTGCCATCTATGTCTTATTCAGTAGTATTGTACTAAGTGTACAAATAAATTTAAAAGTGTTTTAAGACAACGCAACATGTAATTTGAGAGAAAACAACAATACCTTTACGAACCAAAATATACGCCGTCATTATCTATCACCTTCCGCCATCGGTCGGGCACCGGAGGGATTCCAGCCATGAAGAATACTTCGTCGTGTGACGCGATGAAGTCGTCACCCCATTTTTGCATTTCGTTACAAGTCCGGAACCGTACAGCAGACAAACCATGTTGAATCGATCGGAACAAATGATAGTCTGAAGGGGCTATGTTGGGACTATACGCTGAGTGCTCCAAAACTTCCCGGCCAAGCGTCAATAACGTTTCCTTGACCAATTTCGCGACATGCGACCTAGCGTTGCTTGTAAACGATTGAAATGGTTTGTTGGGTTACCCCAGTTGTTCAGGTAGTTCTTCTTGCGTTTGAGACGCATCTACATTTAGCAATGCTTGAAGTTCCTCATGTTCAACCTTCTGCGGTGCGCCGCTACGTTCTCGATCGCAAACATCAAAATCACCTGCTTTAAACTGTCTAAACCAAAACTCACACGTGCTTTTCGATACAATATTCTCCCCCAGAACAGAACAGATCGATGCACACGCTTTTGCAGCAGTTTTACCTTGATGAAATTCGTAACGAATGCAGTGTCGAATATATGCAGTATCGCTTGCCATCATTCACCTATACCGGTGTGCAAGTGAGTTTGACAATTGGGCAAACTTCTGTATCACATTGCGTACTCTGGACCAGTTACGGTCACATGACAACAACGCGTGGGAATGTCGGATATGTAAATTAGCGGTACACGTTGCACAAGAAACGCTTTAAAACTTATTTGTACAGCTAATACTTGAACCGAATGTAAAAAACTAATGAATATTCCACCTGTGGTTTACTCAGTAGTACTTGAATCGAGACATAATACCCGTAGACGTCTCAAACAGCAGGTCTCAGAAGGCGACGAACCGTTTCTAAAGCATGTTTTATCTCCTCTGAAGGTCCTTGGTTATATGCAAGTGTCACTCGTAGCAAGTGACTGTATCTCTCCATACCTAACGAATTTCAGAATAATAGCGATGCCTTAAAAACTTAAAAAGCATCGAAGCAAATATTCAGTGATGAAGTTCTTCTGTTGCAACGTCCTGCGCGCTGTAATTGGCACGTCCTGCTTTGACGACGCGTTCTGATATGTTGGGCAAAATATATCCGTGATAAAACAAACTGAACAAGGGAAGGACATGCCTTGTCTCCTGCTGTGCTCAGTCACCTTCCATGCCTTGGCAGCTGCTCAACAAGAACACCAGCTTCGAATGTTAATCTTGATGAACATTGCAAGCTGGTTTTGCGTAACTCTGTTGTGAAGGCAATTACTATACTTCGCGAATTCCCATTGCAGGAAGAAATCATTCTGTAAGAATATATACACACAAATTATTAAAAACCTTTTGACTGTTTTCTCTCACACAACATGCTCGGAAAGATTTAAAATTGATCTTATCGGTACAAACCTAAATCTTTGCGACACCTGAGGGCAATGAAATAAAATCCTTGACGGTAGAAGTTCTTTCAACCCTGCAGAAGCTAACCTCACCTTGCCAATTAAGTCTGCGGTGATAGAACTGTACTTACTGCTTCCCATCTGTCGTTTAGAAGTAATGAATTGAGGTTTTATCCGTGGTCACAGCCTGTGACTGTTAAGTTCGTTTTTTTTTCTTTTTTTCGTTGAAGGTTTAACGAATGGGCTATGAGCAGTTACCAGTCCCTAATTTATTGCTACTGGTTCCATGGAAGGGGGAGAAAGCCACTGCCGTAAGACAAACACAACATCCATGCCTCACCGGGATTCAAACCCAGATCCCTTTCGGACGAATAATCAGAAGCCATCGCTTAGACCACTGATATAAAAAAAAAAAAAAAAAATGTTGCAAAGGAATTAGGCACCGAAGCGAAGTACAATCAGTAATCAACAATAAAGCTCGTGTGTGATTTGCACCGACCACGATGTGCTGGTATCTAAAGGTTACGGTTATTGTTTTTTTTTTTTTTTTGATTGAGGTTTAACGACCACGGTGAGCAACTCAATGGGCTATAAGAAGTCGCCCGTCCCTAATTTAGGGTCACTGGTTCCAGGGAAGGGAGAGAGCCACTGCCGTAAGACAAACACAACATCCATGCCTCACCGGGATTCAAACCCAGATCCCTTTCGGACGAATAATCAGAAGCCATCGCTTAGACCACTGAGCCACAGGGGCGACTAAGTTCCTTTTGGCCGCCCCGGTGGCGCAGTGGTCTAAGCGATGGCCTCTAATCATCATTCGTCCTAATGGGGGCCGGGTTCGAATCTCGTGAGGCATGGATGTTGTGTTTGTGTTACGGCACTGGCTCTCTCCCTTCCCTGGAACTAGTGGCCCTAAATTACGCACGTGCGACTGCTTATAGCCCATTGAGTTGCTCACGGTGGTTGTTAAACCTTCAATCAAAAAACAAAAACAAAAAAGAAAAAAGTTCCTTTGAAAGTACATGTTTTCTATCAGACGTGACAGTTAAGTTCTCTTGAAAGTTCACTTTTTATGTCAGATGTCTGTAACAAACGCCGAACGGAATTTTTAGTTTCCTCCAGTTTCTGAACCATGCTACGCATAACTTCTTAGTTCATTCGGATTTACTGAAGATGTCATATGTGAGAGATGGGAATAAATTTAACACCGGGAAAATCGGGTGGCAAATTTTGGCGACTCATTCTTGCCCCACGAAAAAAAAAAAAAAGACGAAACATTTCGTTGTTCCTCTGGTCAAACTATGCATTCAAATAGGAGTGCCATTTTAAGAATACCGTAAAATGCGAGTACGTCGTGGTCATCTCGCGAACGATAATTGCAATGATTTTAAAGGTTCAACTTCCTCTAATGCACTCACTCTCAAATGTTCTCAACATCTTTACCTGTAAAATCCATTGCTGTTGAGTTGGGTAGAGCGATATAGTCGAGTCGAGTAGAGCGATATAGTCAAGCCGGCCGTTGTGATGAATACTTTCTCGACTAGAAACTTGTTCTGGCTGCGTTTTGGGCCCATTCGTTGTTGTGCAAGAAGCTTTCTCGGTTTATAAATGGTTGTGCTGATTTCTTTGTCGGAACACAAACTTTTGTGCTACAGTAGTTGCGTTGTTGGTTCAAAAACATCGTACTGATCCCATTTCCTAATCAAAATTCTGGTGCTGACCATTATCCCATTATCTTGGTTCATGGACATGCTTTCTTCCAGCGATTGCTAAACTGCTGGAACATCTCGATTATTGTTTGAAGAACCCGCTTATAATGAGCCCGTGCTTAGCTATATCTCGAATGTAATGAGAAAAACGGGGACTTTTGTTGTTTGATATAATGTTAATTCAGAGCTAATTTGATTGTTTTTTAACGAAAAAAATTACTGAAGTCTTCGGATTTAGCGAGAGAGAAGGAGAGAGAAGCTAACATGCCCGTATTTTACAAGCAAAATTTAATGAAATTACATATTTAGTAAGTCAGAAAAGACTTGCTGCACACTGTCCTGAAATGGAAGAACAGAAATGGGGACATACAAAACAAAATTGCAACAGGTCAGGGGATTCCTTGTGTGCTAGAGGAAGAATGTTGATAGAAAAGCGATGGGGAGGCAGTATATCAAATATTCAAAAAGAGAACTGTGCAAGAGAATCTCTCTGGCACCCACTCCAATGGGCTATGCTTTGAGAGTATGGCATTAGTGGAGATGGCAACAGGTGACCTATTACTAGGAAAAACAGGATGGGTCATGTAAATGGATTTCTGGGAAACAATTGCATGGAGGAAAAACATGAGATAACAATTCCTGGAATTGTGTCCATTGTCCCTGTAGTACTCTTGTTACAATATTGGGATTTATTTTCCTGTTTATATTAATGTCAGCTGTACTGTGCATATTCGTTAAGTTTTAACTGATGTTAACGCAGAAGCAACGCTGAGTCGAACGTTCCCGTACGCCTGAGGGCACAGGGACACTCCCGTAGGAAGAAGAGCCTGATTGGCCCTGAGTAGATTAGCATGCTAGACGCCAACTCGAGAGCACGGTTGAGAGCAGGGAAAGCTCGTCGAGGTCGAGTAATGGTGACATGTAACTAAAGAGCCGCCATTTTATTGATGGGGACGTATTACTATCAGGCTAATGGTCCTATAATAAAGTTGTTGATTTACCTATATGTGTACAATATATTGACAAAAGTCACCGGGCACCCCCATCAAAAGCAAATGAACGGATCCACTGTGTTATTAAGATGCGCGATACAGCTGCCTACGCTATAAAAAAAAAAGCCTGCAGCTGACCGCGATCATATCGCACTGTGAGGTTGAGTGAAAATGTCACGGCGGGAGGGAACTGACTTTGAGAAAGGAAAGATTGCTGGGTGTTATATTAGTAGGTTGTCCATAAGAGAAACCGAGAGGCGTTTAAACATACCCAAGTTAACTGGTTTGGATGTACTGAAAAAGTGGAAGACACGTGGCGTGCCTGAAGCAGCAAAACGTACCGACAGACCAAAGAAAATCAGTGATAGAGAACGTTGAAGCCTCAGGAGAGTCGTTACAGCTAATCGACGGAGTACCGCACAAGACCTCAGTTTACAGGTGAGTAAAAATGCTGGAACCTCGGTATGTACACGTACCATTCGCAGAGAACTTATTCCACGGGTTACCGTGGTCGTGCGGCTGCTCATAAGCCTTTCATCTCCACTCGGTATGCTACTCGTCGTTTGGCATGGTGTAAAGAACATTTATCGTGGACCGTAGATCAATGGAAACGGGTCCTATGGACTGATGAATCCAGATACACGATCCATCAGTCTGATGGCCGTGTGTGTGTATGGTGGCAGCCAGAGGAACGCTGTTTACCACAGTGTACTGTTCCTACGGTCAGGTTTGGAGCTGGCAGTGTACTCGTGTGGGGGTGTTTATCGTGGTTTGGTCCCGGTCCATTGGTTATCGTGGACAAACCTGTTAACCAGCACGTCTACCTCGATATTCTGGACAATTATGGCAATACTATGGAACCAAGCCTTGTTGGTACCAGCAGGATAATGCACCGAGCCACAAAGCAAGTACCGTTACGGCATGGTTTGACGATAATTACGTATCGTGTGTGGACTGGCCAGCACAGAGCCCTGCTCTTAATACCACGCACAGAGCACTTATGGGATGAATTAGAGCGCCGCATAAGAAGTTTGGAACCAAGGCCTAGTACTAAGCAACGCTTAGTGGCAGCATTATGTACTGAATGGAAGCTCATACCTATCGCTGTGTTTCAAAACCTTGTCGAAAGCATGTCTGGAAGGGTCAATGCATGCATTAAGGCCAAAGGTGGTTTCAAATTCGCTTTATTGGGTCTCAAGGATCAATACAGAGAAGGAACAGGGGAAAACGGGGTACAATAAAACACTAACCAATATCGGGGCATGATACTGTGGAGCAATTAACCAATATCGGGGTATGATACTGTGGAGCAATTAACCAATATCGGGGCATGATACTGTGGAGCAATACATAAAGAACAGGAGTTAACCATGAGTTTACTTGTGCACACTATAACGAGGCAGTAAGCATTCTAAGTATAAAGAGTCAGTAGCATAGCTCAGAGTAGCAATGAGCACTAGGCATCGTTCAGCTGGGCAGGAAGCACTGAGGAGTTGAGCATACTCCATGGAACACAGGAGGGAACATAAAAGGTGAATTCTAGGAGAAGTCATAAGTCCAGGCATCAAGAGCGAGAAGAAAAGTGTATTAATAAGAAAAGTCTTCACGACGACTGCAGGGCTGCCGTCGTGATGGCGTCGGGAGCAAAAAAACTCTGGGTAGATGGAAGATGTAGAAAGAACCACACAGTCGACCTTCGAGGGAGTCCCAGGCATTGAGAGCTTTAAGATAAGTTTCCTTGGCGGAGAAGTCGTCACGATATGGGCGAGACACCGGAAGTGGACGATCAGTGACGAGCTGTGCCGGAATATACCGGGCTTCAGGAAGGATTTTAGTAGAGAAAGCATACTTCTTGCGGCGGCGTCGGAAGGAGTGCCGGCGACGCTGCAGCCGAGCACAGAAGTACATCCAGAGAGAGCGGAAGATGCGGCCGGAGCAACTGTAGTGGCTTGACGTGGAGAGACATCAAGCAAGTCTAACAAGGCAGCAGTCTGAAACGGTCAACGCGGAGTACAAAAGCCAGCTGGAGCAACGACAGTATCAACACTAGAAACGTCCAAGGAGCACCGAGCAGGTCGGGGTGCTGGTTTCAGAAGAAGAGCAAACGGTAGCCAAAGATGGTGAAGAAGGTGTCGGGGTCACAGGTGGTGAAGGCGGAGCAAAACAGGTAGAATCCGGAGGAGCAGAGGAGACTGGCCAAGACAGAGAAAGTTGAACTTGCTAAGGAAGGAGGAGGCCAGTAGAGGCCGGCATTGTGGAACAGGCTGGAGACGCAGGCGGAGAAAGCAAAACAGGCGGGGACGCCAAGACAGGAGCCTGAGAAACAGACGAGGACGGCGAAGACGCCATTTGCGAAGGCGGAAAGAGACCAGTTTAGGGAGACTTCGAAGAACGAGTTGATGACACAAACGGTGCAGGTGAGACAGGCGAAGATGCTGTGACAGGAGCCGAAGATAAAGGCAGGTTGATAAGAAGACGAGCTAACATGGTGGAAGGATTAGAGGTGGCGAGTGGGTACTGCGAGCGATGATGACCAGGCGCTCGACAAGAGAAGCAGTGATAAACAGTAAACACATTAATGGCAATGGTGCGAGGGCGGAGATGCACTCGAAAACCGGTATGGCAAGAAGTAATGGAGTCCATGTCAGGAAAAAGAATTAGGGCCTGACATGGAAAGCCCAAAAAAGGCCTATCACCTTGAACGGTTGGAATGGCACTCCGCCGCCCCGGTGGCGCAGTGGTCTAAGGCGCTGGCCTCTGATCATTCGTCCGTAAGGGGTCCGGGTTCGAATCCCGGTCAGGCATGGATGTTGTGTTTGTCTTACGGCACTGGCTCTCTCCCTTCCCTGGAACCAGTGACCCTAAATTAGGGACGGGCGACTGCTTATAGCCCATTGAGTTGCTCACCGTGGTCGTTAAACCTCCAATAAAAAAAATGGCACTCCGGGATGCGCCCACACCAGGAGAGTAATGCATGCAAGAGACCATCGTAAACTTCCTGTGGTATTGGATATAGATTAAGAAGCACGAGCCAGTGCGCAAGAGGCACTGGGACCAAACTTTGGTCGCCAACACAAAGGCTAGAAGAAAGAACTTGAGAAACATAAGCAGGAGAAGAAAAATAAACTAGGAAAGACGTCGGCTTCGGGCAAAATGCGTAACTGCTCTGGGAGGGAGAAACGACAAAGCAGACATACACTATATGTGGTGGGCCGTAAAGAATTGTTGCACGATGCGTGCCACGTGCGGGCGCGTTGTCCTGTTGAAATGTGGCCGCTTTGTATAGTTGTGCAACTTAGTATTGGGTGGAGCGTCAAACTTGATTCCAAGACTGAGAGTGGAAAGCATTGACTTACCGAGAGCAGAGGATTCGGACACCTGCGCAGTGAGTGTGGAATCTTGACGGGCGAGGAACGAGTACAAAGATGGCGGGAGTAAGGCTTGGAACGGTGAACACATGACTGAAGAAGGATGAGTAGAAGAGCAATCGGGAGAGGCATCCAATGAGGCGTAAAGACGGTTCTGTGAATCAGCACAAGGCAGCGAAAAAAAAAATTCAAATCCAGGATCTTGACCACAGGCCATGTAGCTGGAATGACAGGCTGGAGACGAGGAGGAAGGAGGACGGCGCTGAAAATCACTGGCGAAGGCGGAGCACGAACGCAGGAGAATCACAAAAGTAAGGCTGAACACTGGGAAGGCAGTCAGCACGCTGGGGAAGGCAGTGCGGTGAACCACTATTGATGGATGGAGCACAATCACAGGAGACAGCAAGACAACAACGAGCAGCAGGAAGGATCAGAGTGGTCAGTCAAGGCAAGTCACGATAGATGATGTAAGCAGACCCAAAGTGATGAATTATGAAACAATTCCCGGATCACACTTTGCAGCTCTGAAGTATTATTTCAAAGACCTTTTTTTTTTTTTTTTGGGAGGTTTTTTTTTTTTTTATTGGAGGTTTAACGACCACCGTGAGCAACTCAATGGGCTATAAGCAGTCGCCCGTCCCTAATTTAGGGTCACTGGTTCTAGGGAAGGGAAAGAGCCAGTGCCGTAAGGCAAACACAACATCCATGCCTCACCGGGATTCGAACCCGTACCCCTTTCGGACGAATGATCAGAGGCCATCACTTAGACCACTGCGCCACCGGGGCGGCATTTCAAAGACCTCAGAAGGATTCTTTGAATTTTTTGTTCTATTAAAAACTAAACGGAAATAAAACCGGGTTGAAATCGGGTCAGGAACACCTCGACCCGACCCGTTTGACCAGCAAGAAATTTTCGGCCCGGTGACCCGTGACCTGTTTCCATCTCTGGCGGGTACTACTGTAATTTCTTGCATGTAGCGGACAAAGTAAACTAATTTCAGTTAAATTTTTCGATTTACGGGTATAATTGGATCATTGAAATTGGAAATGTGAATCCTTGTGTTTTGCTATCGCCAGTAGAACAGCGTTTTACCTCAATTTCTTACTTTTAATCTCTGCCAAATGCTGTGTTTACCAACAGAGAGTTATAAAGAGTTATAAATTTCCTTTTCCAGTGCGAGTCCGTTGGAGTATTTTAAATCTACAGGATGACTACTAACAAGAAAAGTTAATCACGGAAGAGACAAATGCATTTGGAAAAACGCCATCTTTGAAGAAAGTCCAAAATTGCATCGACTTCGAACAGCAATCGATCTTGCATCTCGCGACTTCCGTTCGAGCGTGCTGCTTTTACGCCATTCAGTACAACGCATTCCCGACCAGCTAAATCTTAGGAATCCGAAAAAAAAAAAATAAGATACATATCTTAGATTTCGAGTAATGGAAATATCATGATGCCTCATCGGAATATCGACGACCATTCTAACTCAGGAACGGACTCGAGTCATGAATCATCGGGCTTCAGATATCATAACAAAAATCAATGAAGTACTACGCATTAATCTTATGAAAAACAGTGGGTTAGGAAATTTTCATCGCAGTGAACGTGCTAGGCTAGATTTAATGGAAAACAATAATATTTTCATTTCAATAACAATTTGTATTTGAACTAACCTACATTTTATAGCAAATTCGTTCTTCACTTTGTCTTAATACATCCGGTGCTGAAAGGGATATAACACATTTTCCAAACAAAATGCACATGCTTTCAAATATACCTTTTAAATTTTTCTGAGTAATAGAAGTAGTATACATGAATGTTGTTGTTTTCAATTGCTCAATTATTTTCAGGCGGGTATTATACACTACTTATTTTGCTGCTCTCCAGAAGTGAAAGTTGAGAAGTGAAAGGTCGAGTGATCTTGGGGGCCAAAGTTCCTTTGAAATTATCTGATCCCAAAAGACATCCTCAAGCACCGCCATCGAAGAGTGAGAAGTGTGAGCGGTGGCACCATCTTGTTGAAAATGAGCATTTAGTATTTCAGTTTTATCGAGCTATGTAATGAATAGATGCAGAATCTCTGATCAATATCGCTCCTCGTTTACTGTGTCAATGAAAAAAGTGAGACGCTCCATAATCAAGCGTTGCGGCAGTTAATGTATCCTGATGAGTGGAGGCAAGTCTCGTCTGAGTGAAATGTTTCAGCCAGCATTTCGACTCCGTTATCTGGTACTAAATTCTGAAACGGTTCGTAGTAATGTTTTCTCTTTTCATGATCCCCTGATTTTAATCCTGGGACAGCCGACACTCTGTTACAACTGTGTGTTCAGTTGCTAAGCTGAGTTCTATCTTTTGTGCCGATTTCCTAAAAGATTTTCATGCCATTATCTTTTCAGAATCTTCGAGAAGTTTCTCTTCAGACAGAAAACTGGGTCGACCACTTCTTGCTGTGTCTTTCAACGATCCAGTACTCTGAAATATATTGATTAAATCCCACATAGTATAGCGATGTGGAACAACAGATTTTGAGAAACTTTCTCTGAATTTTTGTTTTACAGTATCTGTATACTTGTCCTCTATTAAAAAGACGTACTCCACGAGAAATATTCGCTCTTCGATGGTTAACATATTCAGAAGAGACAGTATTCAAACGCGATTTTAACTCTACATATGTCCGACAAACATTACACTCCAAGTCAACGTAAGAGTGTACTGTAGAGGACGATAGGGCAGCCAGCTCGTAGCATCTCTGTAGAATGCAAGAACCGTATCAATCCAAGCCGCACTCGCTTCCTGCCCTTCATTTGAAGCATTTCTCCAGCAGTGACCCTCCCATTTACGATTTCATAATCTAACCGAGGATCATTGTATCGTCTCGTGTTGATTCTCGCTCTTCCCCTACAGCTACTTAAGCACACTTCCTCGTATTTAGCTGGTTGCCAATTCATTGCTTCTGTGCTGTGAATATTGAGAGAAGTAATATATATCTTTCACGCCGTCCTATCCCCTGTACAAGTCACGTACGTTTTCCAGCTGGATAGTCAGTGTTCGAAAACGCGAGTTTCTTGATTGAGTATTTTTTTCATATCAAATCTGTTTTCAAAACACTGCAATTTTAAAAATTTGTCTTGCATAGCAAGTTTACCCGTTAATCTACAAAACAAACAAGAATGAATTCTAAGCAATAATTCGTTAATTTTCGCTTTAAACGCTAGAGACTCCATTATCGCAACATAGGTAGCTGCTCCAGGTTTCGCGCAGTAGTATACTCTTTGATTTATTAATTACAGAGAGCTCAAAACAATCTGCGTAAGTGCCAGCTATGAGTATACCATAGCTCATAGCGGGACGGGTGTGAGTAGGGTGGCCTGGTTTGAGTGAGGAAACCGTTTCGGTAGGGTCGAGGAACTTTTTGACCTTTCAGTACATGGCAGACACAGAAGCGTATTCCTTTCAGCACGTAAGATATCAAATTTCAATGTTTTCCATGAATTCATCTCCGTAGGAAATTTTATTACTGACACGGCTCAGTTCATGGATTAAAATGGTCATCGACGCCACGAGGATTGATGAGGATGCTTCAAGTTGCACAAATTTAAGTTTCTTGTTTGTCTGTTTGTTTTCCAGATTCCAAAGCTTCGATTACTTGAAAAGTCGTCGTTCTTACTGGTGCACGATCGAATGGGAAAAGGGAGATGTGCGTTTAATTCACTCCCAGGATGCTATGTAAATTTCGAAATTTTTCAGGAGATGGCTGCATGGAAAAAAGTTTATAACGTACAAGTTTGTCCCCGCCAGCATCGAATCCCGGTACCTTAACTCCGTAATAAGTCGCTCTCCCAGCTGAGCTACGCGGACATGTGCTCTCAGTGCTATCTACCTTTATCTCATGTGCGTCCTGCGGTGCAGGCACGTCACAACTCCCCCCCCTCGCCTCCCTGAAAGAGGGCCGGAGGCATGGCCCAGAGGTCAGCTGGGATCATGTGTCGCAGTAGGCAGTCATCCGATGAAGAATGTGTATTTGAGAAATCCGAAACAATTTGGTGTGCGAAATATAACATCACACTGAGTTATTTTTTTCGAAACAGTGAAGAAGGGATTCTCATTTTTCTTGCCTCGCCGTGTTTAAAGAACGTCACATCATTGAGAGAAACTTAACAGCCAGGTCATCCTGGAAGTTCGGGCGCCAATACAACGTAGTAAATTTCTCTATCATTTTTATGCCCCCAACTCTCAGCTCCGGCGCTCCCAATGCTATCCACTAGCAGTGAGAGAACACTGGCATGTTCTCTCACTGCTATCTGCCTATATCTCGTCTGCGCACTGCGATGCAGGCACGTGACAAGTTAAATGACACGGTTGTGTGCCAAAATAGTGCACACTATTAGGCACGCAGACGATCACCCGCGAGGTGTGTTGGATGCTGTATATAAATTGGAGCTTTGACACATCTGTTAGCCACAGGTAGATTGAGTTGCTCTGAACCATTGAATACTCGCTGTGCGTCGGATGGGCCCGTTAAGCCGCGAGTCCAGGAGTATTGAACCACTCGTAACCAGAGATGGAAACGGGCCACGAGTCAACGGGTCACCAGGTCGATAATTTCTTGCGGGTCAAACGGGTCGGGTGAAGGTGTTCCTGAACCGATTTCGACCCTGTTTTATTTCCATTTTCTTTTTGGAAAGAAAAAAAGAATTCAAGCAATCCTTCAGAGGTCTTTGAAATAATTCTTCAGAGCTGTAGAGTACGGTCCAGGAACTTGCTGAGAAGGGTAAAGAAATGGGATTAAAAATGAACTTTCAGAAGACAAAACTGAAGTACAATGCTTTTACAAGGAATGAAAATGTATCAGTTGATGGGGGAAAGCTTGAGATAACCAATTCCTACATTTACCTTGGGCAGCAGATATCAAGCGACGGTCGCATTGATGAAGAAATTAATTGGCGTATAAAATTTGGTTTGAAAGCTTTTGGAAGAAACAGTGCAATTTTTAAGAGCAATGTGCCATTATATCTTAAAAGAAAAGTGTTTAATCAGTGTATCCTTCCAGTGCTTACGTACGGAGCAGAGACGTGGACTTCAACAAAAAAAGATATACGTAGACTTAAGAAGCATAGAGAGATGCATGCTTGGTGTAACCAAGATAGATAAAAGAAAAGCAGGAACTCGTGGACAAGGAAAATGACAAGAATGGAAGACATCATGATCAGAGTAAAATCCCTGGAATGGCAATGGGTTAGACATATTGCAAGAAGAACGAACCACCAATGAATAACCGAAATTTTAGACTGGATTCCAAAGAACAGGAAAAGACTCAGAAGCAGACCACGTCGGAGATGGGTGGATGGAGGAGACTGGTCCAAGAGAGTCCATTGTTGAAGAAACTAGAAGAGACCTTCATCCAGCAATGGATTGATAATGATTGACAATGATGATGATATATTAGAATTTATAGTTCAAAGCAGATTTGCCCAGGTCAGTTCCGGGTCCAAAATTTTTGACCCGTTTTCAACTCTGCCAGTAAATTTAAATGCATTTCTTCCTCCCTCTGTTCTTTTTCTCTTTCCCTGGAAGTGTTAATTGTGACGTCATAGTCCAGATCTCTCCACTATGTCGACTAGCACTTCAAATCTTCAGTCATATTTCTCTGACCTGTCTGTCGTAACTGAGCTCATAGGTTCAATCTAACATAACTGCATTTCTGATATGTAACGGTCCCATGGGACATAGGTGTTTACGTGTAAACCTCCAATCTTGGTGTAAACTTTACGCGAAATTGCTGGGTGCTGTTTTTACACCTCTCAGACTGCATCGGAAGCGACTGTGCCACGCGAAGTTCAAGTGACGGATTTTGAAAGGGGCATGCTAGTGAGTAAGCCACCTGTGCAAGCTATCATTGCAGCTCTTCTGAGATTCCAAAAATCTAGTGTCGCTAATGTTCTTCATCGATCAAAAAGCAGATGATGCCACTACAGCTAAGCCACGTTCTGGGACGCCGCACAAACTGAATAAACGTGCCAAATGAATCTTACTAAGGAATACAAAGAAGGCACGTACGTTCTCCGTCACAGGCCTGGCAAACGACGTCGCAAAAGCCACTGGAATAGCTATTTGCACCAGAAGAGTCAGTCGGGAACTGCATGCCCACGGTTACCATGCTAGATCAGCTGCGCGCAAGCTCTATATCACTTCAGGCAATGACAAACAACGACTGCAGTGACGCCTCGCTTTCGGTTCGTAGACAACAGAAGACGGGAAGAGGGTTGTGTGGAGTGGCAAATCACTTACTCACTCTTTCGTTCGGATAGACCTATTTGGCTGTGGCGTTTGCTCGAGTAACCCTGTCAGGCGCACTGCGATATTCCTACAGATAAGTTTGGAGGGGGATCTGTAACGGTGTGGGGCTGTTTCAGCAGGTAAAGTCTCAACTTTTAGGTTGTGATGCCCTCCAACCAAGCATCCACCAAGTACGAAGTCATTCTAAACAATACTGCTACACTTACTCTGTGGCAGAACTGCAGAACAGTACAAATGCATGCATGTTTCTGCAAAATAGTGAGCTTTGCCAAACTGCAAGATCTATTCAGGCCTGATTTGAGGAGCAGGACGTTCAAAAGTTACATTATCTGGCCATTACTTAGCTTTTATCGAAAATTAAATCAAACAGAACATTTGTGGAATTCGCTGAAAAGTCGAATCCGACCTCAGACGGTTAGACCTTCCTCCACGCCAGCTCTGGCAGAAGTTTTGCAAGACAAAAAGAAGAAAATTGGCACATACCTATCGGTATCTGGTGAAAAGCCTGCTTCGAACTCTCACTAAGGTCATACCGCGGGTGGCCTAGTAGTCAGCGTTTGTGACTGCTACGGAGATAACCTCAGGTTCGATCCTGGGCAGGTACGAATGCTCGAATCACCAAATATCCGCCGTGCGTCGGATGGGCACGTTAAGCCGTCGGACTCTGGGTACTGGCTTCCCGGTTATAAATAAGGGCGTCTTCTTCTTCCCCTCGCTTCCGTGTCACTTTCCTATCGGCTCCCCTAGCCCAAATCACCTAGCTTCCTATTTCTAAGGGTTGTTTAAGACCTGAGGTAAGACACTCCCTTTCTAAAATCCACTACATACGGTCTGATCTGCTCACTAAGGTCACAACTGCCAAAAGACCGACTACATACTGAGTTCAGCTAATAAATACCGTTCGATTTAAGTTTCAGAATACCTTTGTCTCCATGGTGTAAATGCTTGTGAGGGATGATGAACATAAGTAAAATTTCGAACAATTAGGTGAACTGTAATGAGATAATTGCGAGTATTTATAGAAAAATTGCAGATGTTACCTTTCCTTTGTAAAGAAATCATGCTTTTTAATCTTTGTAAAAAAAAATGGGGGGGGGTGAATTTCAGGAAGGGCATTTACAGAAACTCCAATTAGATCTGCAAGGGACGGCAAATGAATTCATTTTCACCTGTTATGCCCACAGTATTTTTTAAAGCTTTTTCCGGAAACGTAAAGCTAAATACACTGAGTTAGTTTTGCTTTAGGAACACTACCCGTTATACATACACTGAAGTGCCAGAAAAACTGGTACACCAGTCTAATACTTGGTTGGTCCCCCACGGCAGCGCAGGACTGCAGAAATACGACGGGGCATGGACTCCACTAGCTTCTGGAAATATGCTGTAGGCAATGCACACCATTCTTCCTGCAGAGCGTTCCACAATTCGGGTGTATTCTGAAGTCTCAGATTCCTGTGTTCGATAGCGCGCTGCATGGCATCCCAAATGTGTTCTATCACGTTCAGATCTGGGAACTTGGGTGGGAATGGCAACACCCCAAAATCAGATGAATGCTCCTCTAACCATAATGTGGCGTCCCGAAACTTGTGTGGAGGTGCATTGTCCTGTTGGAACAGGCCCAACCCATCAGCATGAATGCAGGACATGAACGGGTGTACCTCGTCAAAACGGATGCGCACATAGCGTTGGCCGGTCGCAGACGTTTGTAGACGTACCAGAGGTCCCAGTTAAATACAGTTAAACACACCCCATACAATTACGCCCCCCCCCCACCAGCCGGTACAGTTCCCTGTTGACAGGCGGGATCCACGGCTTCATGGGGTTTGCGCCACACACGAATCCTTCCATTTGCCCGATACTGTTGGAAACCAGGCCACTTGTTTCCAGTCATCAAGTGTCGTGTGGCGGTGTTGCCGTGCCCAAGCGAGGCGCGTAGCTCTGTGTCGTGCACCCATCAAAGGGTCTCGAGTTGGGCGTCGGCTGCCAAAGCCGATATCGTGCAAGGTACGTTGCACACTCCGGACGCTGACGCTGATTGTCGTTGAGGCTCCAGCACTGAATTCCGATGATACCTGCGAAAGTGTTGCACGCCTATCGCGTGAAACGATTCTTGACAGCCGACGATGGTCACGTTCACCCAATATCTTTTTACGGCCACACTGGTATCGTAGGTTTGGAGGTTTTGCCGGAATTATTGTAGTCACAGTACACCCTTGCAATGGTCGTCCGTGAAAATCCGAACTTCGTTTCCACCTCCGAAACACTATGGCCCATCTCACGAGCGCCAACTATGACACCGCATTGAAAATCGCTTAAATCGTTATTACTTGTCATTCTCATGCCGAAAATAACTCTGACAGCTGGCAAGGATGCCTATCGCTTTATATACGCACTGGAGGACGCAACCGAGTACGCGTATAGGTGAAAGTGTTATGTATTTTGCATAAGCTCGTCTGTACCAGTTTTTCTGGCACTTCAGTGTATTCGGAGCGATAACGAAGTACCACGTGATATCAATGTCACGTGCGGCTACTATAAATTATACACACCTATCCTCAGTGCGAAGTCAGTGAACGTTTGTCGTTAATAGTGAAACATGACGACTTAAGACAATTTGACTGGGACCAGACAGTTTTGGTCCGGAGGGCAGGTGCCAGCCAGTATTTCGGAAACAGCCGCACTTGTTGTTTGTTCCCGTACTACTGAATCAAGTGTGTACCTGGACTGGAGTAACTATACACAGACATTCATCAGAAGAGTTCACATTGGTCAGCCACGCGCGGTTGGTCCTAT
Source organism: Macrothele yani (assembly GCA_039090855.1). Taxonomy (NCBI): domain Eukaryota; kingdom Metazoa; phylum Arthropoda; class Arachnida; order Araneae; family Macrothelidae; genus Macrothele; species Macrothele yani. The sequence goes on along the minus strand of CM077007.1, from coordinate 144,248,271 downwards.
AGGTGAGCGTCAGGTGTCACGACTGGTATCTCAGCAACGACGTCAGGTGCCACGACTGGTATCTCAGCAACGACGTCAGGTGTCACGACTGGTATCTCAGCAACGACGTCAGGTGTCACGACTGGTATCTCAGCAACGACGTCAGGTGTCACGACTGGTATCTCAGCAACGACGTCAGGTGTCACGACTGGTATCTCAGCAACGACGTCAGGTGTCACGACTGGTATCTCAGCAACGACGTCAGGTGTCACGACTGGTATCTCAGCAACGACGTCAGGTGTCACGACTGGTATCTCAGCAACGACGTCAGGTGTCACGACTGGGATCTCAGCAACGACGTGCATCAGTTACCCAGCTTACTCACCAGTACAATAGCTGTGGAGTTCGACGTATTTTCACGTGCACCATGGGCCGTACCATGCTTTGCTTTGGGTTCCACGGCCGAAGACCAACGAGGAGACCCATGATGACGCACTGTAATCGCCAACAACGCCTCGCATGGGCCAAGGAGCGTCGGCAACGGACTGTCGACAGATGGAAGAAGGTCGTATGAAGTGATGAGTTTCATTTCCTGCTGCACCATGATGTTGTCTGGGTTCGAATATGACGTAAACAGCATCAAGACCTATCATCTGGTTGCACAGTTAGGGTTCAGCAGGCCGGTGAAGGTGGTGTTCGTACCTGGAGAGCTTCCTTCTGGCAAGCTCAAGGTCCGTTGGTCGTCATTCAACAAACACTGAATGGTCGACCCTACAGGGACCTACCAGCCGACCATCTCTATCCATATCTACAAGAGCTTTGCCCAGACCACAGTGTCATCTTTCAACAGGACAACGCACCATGTCATCGGGCTCGTATAACTACTGAGTGGTGGGAGGAACAGAATAACAAATTCGTCACATTGCCTTGCCTTCCAAGCTTCCTCTGACTGTAACCCAATTGAAAATTTGTGGGATATGCTAGAACGGGGTGTGAGAACTAGTGATCCTCACCTACGGAGTGAGTATGAACTGACGGAGGTGCTGCAACGGACATAGATCAACTTACACATGGAGGATGTTCGACACCTTGCAGAATCTCTCTTCCTTGGCGCCTGCGAGCCGTGATTTCACAGAAAGGTGAGTCAAAGCGTTATTAGGTAGATGCTACTGCAAAGGTAACTCAATGTAAAAACTAACATCTGCTTTGACAATCCATCCAGTTAAGGTGGTTCCACCTAAAATCTCTACCTTATGTTTCCAATGGAGAAACTGCTTTACATATTTTCTTCGCAATTGATTTATTCCCGAGAATGATAATGTGTACATCGATAAAACTAACTTTAAGTTATAGCATGGGATACTTAATACTTGCTAAAACATAACCATAATTATATTAAAAGTCAATTAATTTTCTTTGAGTAATGTTCAGACCTGTTTATAGATAGCACGACCTGTACATTGATAATGTCAGTAGACAAAGAAATGTTGGATTGCTTAAATATGGTTATGTTTTAGCAAGTATTGAGTACCCCATGCTGCAACTTAATTGATGTGCAAATTTTCATCCATGGCAATACATTAATTGCGAAGAAAATATGTAAAGAAGTTTCTCCATTGGAAACATAAGGCAGAGATTTTAGGTGGAACCACCTTAAGAGCGATAGTTTGGTGACTTATATACACTGTATTATGTCACTGAATAAACGAACTTATACCGCTCTTTAAGCGTTTTGAACTTGCATAGTTTGATGTACTTTTCATTGAGATTCCGAACACGTCTGCCTATACGACTGATGTCACAGTAGACTCGGTAGAAAAGTGGTCCCACAGTTTTCTGTCTGGAAATGACATACACGTACTACCTTTCTGTGAGTGGAGCCGGACTTGGTGAACTTCGTGAGGTTTTTCGGCGTCTCATAGACGGTTGTGTTTGCGAAGTTTATGTGAGCATTTAAATGGAATGAGGCCTCCACCACGAGATATGCCGTGCTCACTGTGCCATTGTTGCGTGTGAATCTCTTGAACAAACGACAGTAGTGAACACGCTCGTCTGCGTTTAACGGGCGCAGCCTGGGTCTGATTCTCTGTGAGTGAAACTCCAAAGATTTGGCTGCCCTGTGATTGGCTGTACGAGACGACACCTCTTGGTGCTACAAATGACGTATCGACTTATAAGGAGACTGCAACAAACTTTCTCCACACTCGAGCCGCGGATGGCTTAGTGGTTAGCAGTTCAGACTATCGATGCAAGGTCCTCAGGTTCGAACCTGGGCTGATCTTTCAGAGATGGTGTGATTTGATAGCAATCGCTGAATATCGGACGAGCACGTTAAGTGATGGCCCTCAGGCTGGACCCACTGGTTAAATGGGTATACTTTCCTATGCCCCCTGAAATTCTCTCACCCCACTATGTGAAATATCGTACTTGTACGGTGGTGCCATCTACTGTACTCTAATCTCACTACAAACTGTTCTGTCAAAGTCGCTAGACTTGCTCTCATTCCTTCCGTTTCTGTGTCCTGCCCAAAAGGCGATCTCGCTGTAGGTGGCTGGGACCTAAACTCTACTCACTGTGGACCGAAGTCCTTCAAGAAAATGAAAAATACTGTAGTTGCAAAAGCTTTCTCCACACTCTTCTCCATTATTTGTCGCTGCCTGCTTCGGGGTCTATCCCGCATACTTCGTTTTCCCCTAAAGGTTTCACCAGTTCGCAAACAGTATAGTAGCCTTACAGTAGATGGTGATGGACTATTGGGGAATTTTCGAATGATCTGAACACATTGTTGATATGTTGATGCTAATTGCACTGAAAGTACGTCTCCCAGGCAAGACCCCCCCCCCACACACACACACCCTCGTGTTTACGGAAAACGCTGCATTTTGACTAATTCATATTCATGTCCCTCAACCACGTCGCGCGCTGTATCACATGATCATGATCTGATTCAGTAATCTCTGTAACGTTGCTTGCGCGTGCTGGATGAAAACACGAATGGCTGCTGGTTGCCCTTTTGATTCGCGGAAGCTACCGCTGTTATGGTGTAAATCACTGCTTAGAAGCCATGCATTGAAGGAATGCAACTGAGATTTTAGTAGTGTAGTATGAATGCGATACTCTAGAGATTCTTATGTGCGTTGTTTCACAGAGTGACAATTGGCTGAAACGGTGCGCACCCAAGAATTTGTTCTAACATGTCTTGTTATCATCCTCCTACGGCGAATGACATTCTCATCAAGTTCTAAGATCTTTGTTACCTTTTGCCTACGGTGATAGACAAAGTTACTGTTTCTTCAGTATAAAGAGTTACAGCTGCTTTTCCGATCTTTTACCAATTTAACGTACGACATTAGTGCTTGCATTTATTTTGATAGTTTTCGTTAAACAGCAACAATTCTTCCTCTGCTGCGAAATCATCCATAAATTATGCAGCTCACTATGCTAGACGTAGCCCTTTGTTTGATGTACTGTCTTCATTGAAAACGTTGTTGATACTTTATCACGGCCCCACGATAACGTACAGACGTTGTCATGGAAGCCAGGACTTGGCATTAAAATACACAGAAACAATATGTGTCCCCTGGAAGCAAATGAGTCCACAAAATGGATTAGGTTCTGGGTAAATACTCCGAGAAATTACAGGTAGGAAATTATTTTAACAAATTAGAGGAAACGAAACAGATGGGTCGAACTTCAGGCGTTGGTAATCAGCAGAAGTGCAAGCTTATGGTAAGCAAACTGTTCATCTATGAAAAGGGGCCGGGAAGGAGTGTTTTCTTCTTGTTGTTTTTTTACAAAACTCTTATGCGCAGTCGTGCTCATTTTCTGTTACGCGCAACAACAATTTGTGATAAAAAAAATGCAGCTAATGGCGAATTCGTCTTAGCGTTGAAACTAAACCTCTGTGTCCAAAGCGAACATTAACGCTTTTCCAAGCACTTTAAAATTAAATGGACGATGTCATCGCTCTTTCCACGTTATTTTTTAAACAACGCATAGCGACTGAAAAATTGTATTCCGGCACCGCTGGGGCGCTGAGAATTATTGGCGCCGTAGCGTAAATTCGAACGCACTCGACTAGTTATCGAGAGTTCTGGGGTTCGATCCCAGCGGTGCCGGAATACAATTTTTCAGTCGCTATGCGTTGTTTAAAAAATAACGTGGAAAGAGCGATGACATCGTCCATTTACATTATCTCCACGTATTTGATATATATTAACTCTAAAATTAGATCACAACAACACTGCTGTTTACAGTGTCAGCCATTGCCAAAGACAGAACTTGACTTGAGTCGAAATCTGTAGCTGGCCATTGTTTAAGATTCCGTCCTGTTTTGGAACCACATACAGGAACACATGACGTAGTAATCTTCCGTTTTTGCTGTTTACTTACTCAAATGAATAAATCTTCGCAAGGAGGGGGGGGTGAATCTCTGTATGGTTCTCACATAATACACGGTAATTCAAAATGATTGCCCCAATTACAAATGACAATAACATGTTTATGAAGATAAATAGACAACTGATATCAATACAAAAGAAAGAAGGAAGTTTAGAATTTTATTAGAACCTGCTGCTTTGTTGCTATGGTGATATAGGAACGTGGGCTGCCCGTGTGCAAAGCCAGTGGAAAGAGATGGCGACCGTAACAGAAAAGGCATTTTCGAAGGTCTTTTTCAAGGAGTAAGGTCCCCCAGATCTCCGGACCTTACACCTTGTGACTTCTTTTTGTGGGGTAGTGTCTGACCCCCGGTCTAATTTCAACGCTGTTCGCTTTGGGCACAGAGGTCTAGTTTCAACGCTGACCATGTGTATGTGTCACCTTTGCCAAGAACACTGCAAGAACTAAACATGCGCATTCACATAAAACTAAGGTTGGGGTACATTACCCCAAAAAAATCAGTAAGACAAATTTTAAAAAACTAAACATGAACAGAATGGGACAACATAATATGTTACGGCGCGTGTATGCAACAATAAGAGATGTCCAAAGAAACCAGCTGAGCGTGAAGAAATGTGCGCCATACGTGGGGAAACTCAAGTGAGACGTCATCATTGCAAACCACAGGGTTAGTCAATATCTCCATGGTTTCCCTGAGGGCAGTGGCCCTGGCTGTAGTATAAGGAGCAACTCGCTTGATTTGGTTCCACTGCGGGATGGCGGAATGGGTAAAAATTTCCAGGGATAAGGCGGTTGTCAGTCTTCTGTGCGAGACGTCCCGCTTGTGTTCGACTAGTCGAACAGCGAAAGAGCGTTTCGTCATTCCGATATAACGCTTGGTGATACCATCCGGGTATTCCAATGGTATGGAATAACACCCGCATCAGTCAGTGAGGTGTGGGTATTCCTGCATGATATCAGATGGCGTGATATCGATCTTGGTGAGCATATTCCAATGCTAAGCTCAAGTTTCTTTAAGGTGTTCTGCGAGAAGTAGGTTAGGCTGGATACATAAGGGCAATCTCCAATGTATTGCAGAGAAAGCTTGGTATGGCGGCTGCCTGGGTTGGAGAAAACAGCGTCGGCGTTCTTGGTAATGTCATCCATCACTTGCACACTGTAGCGGGCGGAAAAGGCCAGATCTCTCAGGTTGTCAACTTCTTCAAGGGTAGATGTAGTGTCCGAAGTGAGAGTAAAGGCACATTTAGCTCTGTGTCTGAAAAGGGTTGCTAGGTTTTGCGTAACAGGTCCCATAAAAGTGGGTAGGATTACATTCGGGGTATAGGTTGGCTTGTAATCAACTTTGGTTTGGAGTATCCAGAATGGGATTTCTTGAATAGGACGTCCAAACACAGAAGGCTGTCGTTGTCTTCACACTCGATGGTGAAAAGTGAATTCCGGTGGAGGAAATTAATGAAAGCAAAAAAGGCGTTCAGTTCGTCAACTCCGCGCTGCCAGGTAAAAAATACATCGTCGGTGTATCTGATCCATATAAGAGGAGCGTGGCTAGCTCCATTAAGAATTTTTATTCCAGCGGTCTGAGGATGACTTTAGTTAGTACAGCAGATAGCGGTGAGCCCATGGCAACACCTTTGGACTACTTGTAAATTAGGTTATTGAAACAGAAGAAAAAAATTGATTCCGTCACGATTTATATTGCATAGGGGATGTTCAGTAGCGAGTCCCGTTAGAACATTGAGGATTCAGCAAAGTGTCCACTGCCTCGGTGACAGGTACTGACGGATAAAGTGGCACCTCGTCAAAACTACCGATGTTGTGGTGCGAAGCCACAGCGAAGTTCTTAAGCCTTGTGACGAAGTCCCCCGACGACAACAGGACTGTTGTGGAGGCAAGCAGGAAAGCTGTTAGGAATGTTGCGAGTTGACGCTCGAGATTGACTGATGGAGCTGTCTTCCGTGAAATAATTGGCCTAAGCGGGAGTCCTTGCTTGTGATGTTTGATTCTGTGAGGGAATTTTTGGTCCTGCAGGAAGCCATGCAGCTCATCTACGGGTGTCCGAGATAGCGGGCATTTTCTCCACTGTCCTAACTTTCGCAATCCACTTATTTATTGGGTTAGAAGCAACCTGGATGGAGTCCGACTGTTGTACGAACTCCATGATTTTACGGTTGTATTAATCGGAGTCCATTATCTCAATCTAGCCGGATTTATCAGTGTGTTCATCAGGAGAAAACTGACTTCCCAGAGAAGACTTTGTTCCATCTTGTACAGATTAAAAGAAAACGCGTTATGTTCCTAGAGCACCGTTTATTCCACCTAAACCTGAAGCTGGCTGCCGAATCCACACTTCTGATTTTGGACGTTTTCCTTCGCGGGCTCAGCATGCTGGTCGACAGCCTGAGAGATCTGGCTTTTTTCGCCGGTTAGAGTGTGAAAGTGATCGAGGACATTATGAAGAACGCCAACGCTGTTTTCTTCAACAGGGGTGGTCGCCATACCAAGCCTTCTCTGCAATAGATTGGAGCTTGCCCTTATGTACCCGGCCTAACCTCCTTCTTGTAGAACACCTTAAAGAAACTCGGGCTTAGCATTGTGATACGCTCACCAAGATCGATATCTCGCCACCTGCTATTACTCAGGAATATCCATACCTTACTGACTGATGCGGATGTGTATTTAATACTATTAGAATACCCGGATGGTACCACCAAGCATTATACACTGCTGTGCAAAAATTAAGGACGAAGAGGAGAAATTCGCATAACAGCGGAACGAGCAGGCAGAACGGACCGAAAGACCACTCAGGAGATAAACTTGGGTCCGGTACGGTAGAACATGCGCATATATGCAGCATGACGTAGGAAGGGGGGGGTCGGAAGGGTATAAAGCACACGGGTGGTATACGCTCAGCAATTCGGTGAAAGCTATAGCACGGTGTACATCAGTCTGAACGTCGTCGAGTTGCTGCCACCGTGTGATATGGCCAACAGGCAATCCAGTAGACTACATCTGGATGACTTTACCTGAGGTCGCGTCATTGGGAAGTTGGAAGAAGGTCGAAGTGTGACTAGTGTCGCCGAGGAGTTCGGGATAGCTCACAGCAGCGTTTCACGAGCTTGGAGAGCATTCCAAATGACAGGAACAGCTGTCCGAGAGTTTAGCAGTGGTCGTCCACGAACAACCATGGCGGCGGACGACCGGTATATTGTCCTACAGGCGAGAAGAGACAGACGGCAGACAGCGGGAGAAATCGCAAGGCACATGCAACGTACAACCGGACATCCGTTATCGTGTTTTACCTTGGCCAGGAGGCTGCACAAAGGTGGTCTATTTGCACGAAAACCAGTTCGATGTGTGCCATTAACGCCTGCTCATCGGAGACGGCGGTTTCTGAGGTGCCAGGAACACAAGAACTGCACATATCAGCAATGGGCTCGAGTTCTCTTTACGGATGAGAGCCAATTTAGTCTGACGAGCGATTCTGGACGTATACACATCTGGAGAGAGCAAGGAACACGCAATCACACCTCCAACATCATCGAAAGCAACCATTTTGGAGGTGGTGAAGTTCTCGTTTGGGGCGGTATCATGCTTGGTAGCCGTACTGACCTTCACATCTTCCAAGGAGGTTCGGCCACTGGTGTCCGCTATTGTACCGAGGTTCTCCTGCCTCACGTGCGTCTGTTTAGAGGTTCTGTGGGTCCTGAGTTCCTCTTCATGGACGACAACGCTGCAACTCATCGTACAGTAGCTGCCACAGGGCTGTTGGAGAGTGAAGATATTCAACGCATGGATTGGCCCGCAAGGTCTCCGGACCTAAATCCAATCGAACACGTGTGGGACCTTCTCGGGAGACGCTTGACAGCACGTCACCAGCAGCCAGCAACGATTCCGCAACTGCGATTGGCGCAACAAGAGGAATCGGCCGCGATGCCTCAACAGCTCCTTGACAACCTCGTCCTCAGCATGGAGAGACGTTGTAAATCCTGCAACGCAGTCAGGGGTAATTATATCTCCTACTAAAGACTGGATTTTTCTTGGCAGCCACCTGTCACATGGACGTTTCTGTCTTCTGTCCAGTTGTGCTCGAAGCTACCTTTTCAATAAAATACCTTTGTATCTTTTGGATTCCTTGTTTGAACCACTTGTCCTATATTCTTACATCTTGTGGATCTTATGGTATGATTTGAGTCGGTGTGGAGCACTTCTGCATCACGTTACATTCGAAAAACCGTCTCGTCCTCAATTTTTGCACGCCATTCTATCAGAATGGCAAAAACGCTGTTTCACTGTTCGACTAGTCGAACACAAGCGGGACGTCTCGCACAGAAGATTGACAACCGCCTTATCCCATGTAGTGTTTACACATTCCACCATCCCGCAGTGGAACCAGATCAAGCGAGTTGCTCTTTATACTACCGCCAGGGCCACTGCCCTCAGGGAAACCATGGAGATATTGACTAACCATGTTGTTTGCAATGATGACGTCTCACTTGAGCTTACCCGCGTATGGCGCACATTTCTTCACGCTCAGCATGTTTCTGTGGGTATCTCTCATTGTCGCATGCACGTGACGCAACATATCCTGTGCTCACATTCTGTTCATGTTTAGTTTTTCAAAATTTGTTTGTTGTTTATTTCTCTTGTATTGCCGAACCACGCATAAGTCTGAAGAAGACACCCGTTGGTGTTGAAAGCTTAGGCTTTAATAATATTTGTACGTCAATAAACGGATATTTTATTCCATTTCTTACTGATGCGCATTCAGCTTTCACAGGCATCAGTGATTACGGACATGCTTCATAATGTATGGCGTGAAATGGATTACCGTTTAGATGTTGTGGAACATTTGTAAGGAATGGAAACAGAATTCTAAACTTCCTTCTTTGTTGTGCAACAATGTGATCTCTGGATCTACGTTCATAAACTAGGTATTGTCATTTGTAATTGGGGCAATAATTTTGAAATTACCTTGGTGTTCTTTCTTGACGTTACCCTTGTGCTATACAGATAAAACAACATATAATTCATTGCTTTAGCGACTTATTAATACAGAAGAAGCTGGTCTAATATCTGTACTTGATGCAATCGTACGAAAACTGCGTTTCCCATAGACATACACTGAAGAGCAATTGAATTAGAGATACCTGTCTAGTAACGTGTAGCACCACCTTTCGCCCTGATGACGGCGGCGATTCGTCTAGGCATAAACTCGACAAGACACCGGAAGCGTTGGGAAGCCATACGGATCCACGACCCCTGAACAAGCTCCCACAGTTCACGAAGATTTGATGGGGGGAGGGGGGGGGGTCACAGCCTCGAACATCTCTCTCGATGGCATCCCAGATGTGCTCGATGGGATTGAGGTCAGGTGACCTAGCTGGCCAAGGAAGCTAGGTCACGTCGGTGGAGTGTTCATCCAACCATTCGGGAGCGATGGCACGGTGCATTCTCTTGTTGTAGGATGAGGTCTCCAGTGGGATGTTGAAGACGCACGAACGGGAGCAAATGGTCGTCCAGGATATCCCGGTAACGTTGACCTGTGAGGGACGATGTCACACGTACCAGGGGTCCCATTTCAGTCCACGTAAACAGTCCCAAGACGAGAATGCCACCCCCACCAGCTTGAAGAGTACTTGTAAGAAGGATCCATCGCTCCATGTGGTTAGCGCCGTTCTCGTATCCTGCCATCAGCATGTACCAACGTGAATCTCGACTCATCAGTCCAGGCAACATTTTTCCACATGTCTAGGGTCCAGTAGCGATGTTCCCGCGCCCATGCCAATCTTTGCACCCTGTGATGTGCGGTCAGCAGTGGTACTCTCGTGTGACGATGGCTTCTGTACCCCATAACGAGGAGATGATATTCTGGATGGTGTGGCTGCTTACACGTTTTTGTGCACCAGTGTTAAATTGCCGAGTGATTTCCTGCACTGTGGCCCGTCTATCCGCTGTCACAATGCGAGCTAGCCGATGATGACCCCGCTCATCCACACGCTGTTGTCCACGGCAGTTGGCCCTTGCAGGGATGGTTTTACCGGATTCGATGTACTCACGGTGCACCCGTGACACAGTGCCTGCAGGACTTCCGAAATGGAGTTAACCATTCGTCGGGCCCCGACGAATGGTTAACTCCATTTCGGAATCACTCGGCAATTTAACACTGGTTAACACTGATTCCCGTCGCATCACTCCTTGTATTGTCGGATCGCTGCATACGTCATTTCTTTTCCGTTCACAGGGCCGCCCACAGCGCCAGATTTGCATAACGCCAGATGTCTCTGATTCAATTGCTATTCAGTGTAAATGTTCGAGCTTTCATCACCAAACGGGTGGCTTCATCAAACAACAGTTCAGTCTGAAGAATGAGAGGCTTTAATTGAAATTCAAAAACATAAGCAATAATAAAGCCTTATAAATGCTGAGGGTAAAACCTCGCGCAAGTTATATCAATTTCAGAATCAAACGTGCGGAAAGTCCGGGAGCGTGCGAAAAATAGCAGGTAAGTCAGCGGAAATGTCCTCGCAAACTTTTGGGTTGGGCAGGGTCTCAATTCTCTCTATATATGCAGTGGAAAAGATTCTGTACAGGATTTCAGGTTGAAGTCCATAGACATTCAGCGTTATCACGTGTTATTCTGAAGCACTTTATTAAGGTCTGCGGTGAGACATGAAACATGATTCAACAGAACTTAACAGTTTCAAGAAATCAAAGTGATGTAGTTTACATGACAATACAAGAACTTTTGTTATCAAGGGCTAACACGAACAATTGGAGGAAAGATATACTAAGGGTATTTAAGTTATCAAAGACAACGTCGAAACGGTTTTTTTTTTCTTTTTCCTCCCACAGAGTTACTGCTAAAACTTGTAGAAAGCTCTTCCTATACCTACATTATGTCAGATGATACATTCAAGAAGAGCAGAAAACACTGAAAAAAAACCTAGCAACAAAGCAGGGTCGTCGCTAGACTAAGAATATTGGAGTGGCGTGGAAGCTGATTAGATTTTAATTTTTTCCCCACATCGTACTAACCCCATCTTTTGCTCTTCCGTAATGAAGAAAAGCCTGCTGAACTTGAACTCCATAGTTGTCCCTTTTAATTTAATTGCGTTTAAATTTAAATTAATTTTATTTCACTTGCACCCAGTGCAACTCAAGGTTTTCAGTTCCAGTACAATAGTTTTAGCGTATCATAATATGAGGAGTATGCAAAAGTTTCCGCCGTTTTAAGGAGAAAGGAGACCGGAACAATCAGGAAACCAGTACACATTTATTCAACGAAATATTGGCCGTTAGCATCAATGACCTTTTGCCATTTTTCAGGAAACAAATGAATGCCCTTGTGATAGAAGGACTGGGGTTTTGAGCTGAAGAACGCAGTGACGAAATTTTCCACCTCTGGAACTCTGGTGAACCATTGTTGAACTAGGGCATGTTGCATACAGCGAAACAGATGAAAGTCTAAGGGTGTAATATCTGGGGAGTAAGCCGGGTGCAGTAAAACATCCCAGTGTAACTGTTCAAGGGTTGATTTCGTGATGGCACCGATATGTTGTCTGGCATTATCGTGTGAGCGGATGACTGGGGGGCGTCCTTTACCTGTTCATGGGCGTTTTTGCTCGATTGCGGCGTTCAGTTTCATCAATTAATCGCTATATTGTTGTGCAGTGATTGTTTCGCCCGGTTTCAACAGTTCGAAGTACAGCACTCCATGCATATCCCACCACACACACACACACAACAGCAACGTTTTCCCATGGATATCTTGTTTTGCAGTGGATTTGATGGCTGTCCTAGGTCGACCCAGGATCACTTCTGTAAGGGGTTGTCGCAATTGAACCATTTTTCATCCCCGGTGACAACCTTCCACAAGAAATTTTTTCCTTGAAACCTCTTCAGCAACGACATGCAGATGCCCAATCGTTGACCAACATTACGCTCCGTTAAAGTACGCGGAACCCACTTACCAATCTTCTGGATATTCCCCAAGGCCTGTAGACGCCGTACCACCGTCGAATGAGCCACTTTCAAGCGTTTCGCCAGTTGCGTGGCATCTTCTTGCAACAGTGATTCCAGCTACTTGTCTGCAAATTCTTGCGGTCTACCTGCACGTAACTTGTCTTCTAAGCCTAGATCACCTTTCTTAAACCTGGAAAACCATTTTCGACACGTTCGCTCACCGATATCCGTTTCGCCATACGCCTAGCATATTGAACCGTATGCTTCACTCGCACTTTTCCCTAAATTAAACATGAATAACAGACAGTGCCACAAATGAACTTTTCCCATTGCCATGCTTGGCTTCATGTACGAACTGACAGCACGGGTCGCCGGCCGGTTAGACCCCTGCAGCGCCCGCTAGCGGGGGCTGCGAAAACCTTTGCATACCCCTAATAGTATTCAGATGTTGATCTTCTCTTCACATTCGGTGAGTTTTTAAGAATATGGAGATGGATCCCAGTAGTTGCTTTGAGGCTGTGAGGAAGATTGAGTGATGTTATACAAGATTCGCTTTTTTTCTGTGTAGGCGGATTTTATTCGTGACCTTTGTTAAGATGAGCGAAAGATTCTGTATGAAAACAGTATGGGAGCCAAAGTTTTAACTTCATAACCTCCGCATTTAATCAAGGGACACAGTGAATAGCGTATCCTATGTATTCTTGTATGCTGGCTGGTTAGCCTGGTTTATTGGGGTGATGACGTTACGGATTGCTACAGTCGGTGATACGCAGAGCATCCTAAGTTAAGGACAATTAGGAGCAATAAAGGGAGAAACCCAGATCAGGGCAAGAAAGATTGCCATGTACCAGCATGCAAGACCCAAAATCTTGAAGCGTCCAGTTGATCTTCCAGTCCACCGAGCACACACATACAGTGTTGCCAACTCTAGAAAAGAATCTATGACTAAAAAGTGGAAAATAATTACAGTTACACACCCAAGATCCTCGGGCGTGTCATTAAGCAAGAGGCGCTTCCTTACGCGCTCTCCGGTAGCATATAATGGTCAAATGTAAATTTGACATTGATGTCTTATTTATTTATTTGTTCATGATTGATCATTGAATAAAAATAGTAATAATAATAATAATTCAAACTTAGTAAAAGTTAAGATACTTGTTTTTGTTAAATAAAACAAAAAACTTATTTCAAGATTATTGAGGGGGAGGTGTTGATCCCCCCTGAAATGGTCTAGCGATGCCCGTGCAACAAAGCGAGAGATCAAAATCTTCATTGAATGCACTCCTTGGCCATATTTTTATGACCACCCTTGTCAGCACGAGGGAACGAGTTCCATAACACCTAACAGTGATGTCACCAATCGGCAGGGAATAGGTATAAACGGCACTGGTAGACCATATCAGCTCGTTTATATGAAGCCTGTAGTGGGGCAAGGAAAAGACATTTGAATTTGAATAGGTAGTTGTTGTCAGCATAAGGAGGCCCAGTATTTGGAATCCTTAGGCGTTGTTGGTTGTTCGACGGCTACTATTGTGAAGGTTTGGCGGGATAGTTCCTAAGAGGGATACACATAAACCCAACGTGCCAGAAGGAGGGGATCACTTGTGGTTGACATCGAGGCGAGCTCCAGTTGTCATGTGTTGGGTAGGACAAAGGCAGCGTACGATCCCTTAATTAACTGCAGACTACGAGCAGGTAACACAGAATGACGACTTCGACCAAACAATCTAACGGGTGTTCTTGCGGATGTTCCTAAGGAGCCAGAGCCCTGTTCTTGTGACAACACTGACGCACAGTCATCAACCGTTCAGCCAGCTTGGGGCACGGAAGCAATGTGACTGGACACTGGACCATTGGGAAAAAAGTCTTCTAGACCAATTAATCCATCTTCCAGCTCCAGCGTGTCAACCGGCAGGGCCATATTTTACGACCCCCTACTACCAGACTGCACTGTCGGACAGAATCAGGCCGGCTGCCGAGGTAACATGACATAAGGATTGTTCTCATGAATAAAAATGGGTCTTCTGGGCCCAATCATCTCATTTGACTAAATTCTCACTGCCATGACTATCTAAACTCTGGGCAAAGCTAACCTACTGTCAATGTTGTGAAACTGATTTACCGACAAGATATCTCTTGTGTATTACTATTTATCCGTCCACTGATGGAGTGCCATGTGTCGCGGACCCTTCTCCATAAGAGTGACTTAAGGCAAGACAAAAGGAAACTTCCAGCGTTCCCTCACGATGTCTCCCTCAACCTCCACACGTTCTCAACCTCCACACGTTCTCAACCTGGCGGACCACCAGAAAAACGATTTCTGAATAAGTATTTTAAAACAGTAACCACGAAAAAAGGAGCAGGCTTAGTGACCGCCAAGCCATTATCTCCCAGTTTACCCTCCGGCTAACACAATTCTCCCTTCCCGCTCGCAGTAAATATCCTCCGTATATACTGTATAGCTACTCTGAAGCAAGACAGAAGTGACAATAACGTCGCGAAAATGCAAATATTTGTAATTTTTAGAAGCGCTATTGAAACTGCAATCTTCTTTTTAATGTACGTACGTATGACATTTAGAACATCTATATATCCATGTGCTTTTTTAGGTCTCAGTTCAAGCTCGAATGCGAGCTTTTAAATTGGAACTGTATTATACAGTTCCCCGTGTGGTGACCGAGGTTAAAGAATAGTCGTAAAAGGCGACTAAAATAGGTACCCTGTCCAAGGGAGTACAGCTGGGTTCCTTCTTGCATGGTTGGGCGCAGGGCTAACAACCCTGCCCTGAAAAAATTCAACTTGTTAAGAAAGCCAAAAGAAAAAATTAGCTGGACGGACTTGACGGAACGACATGGACAAGAGATAAAGGATTATGAATACTGGTTTGGAAGCTGGAATGTCTTGAGCCTGAACAACCACTATTAAAATCTAATTTGATATCAATAAAAAGCAAAATTCAGCTGTATAGAGTAATCTTCATACCCGTACCTTTATACGGCTGTGAAACATGGACAATGATCCAGAAAGATCAAAACAGATTGCAAATATGGGAAAGAAAGGATTAGGAAAGATCTTTGGCCCAGTTAATGAGAATGGACTTTGGAGAGGCAGAAACAACAAAGAAATAATGGAGAAATTCAATGAAATGGGTATTATTACTGAAATAAAGTTGAGATAGCGATGGCTGGGGCATGTTCAGCGAATGAAAGATGACAGAGCAACAAAAACGGTCTGCATGTATGGATCCGGTGGATCTAGGCCCAGAGAACGACCAAAAAGAAGATGGCTTGATGACGTGAAAGATGATTTAAAGAAAATTAGGCAAAAACAAACTAGGATAACAAGGCACAGAATCGTGAAGAATGCAGGGCTAACCTGAGCCAGGCTCAGGTCCTAGATGGACTGTAATTCCAAGGAGGAGTAGTGTATTACACAGTGGAAGTACACACTCCACAACTTTAACTCCAGAATCAGGTTAGCCTTGCCTCGAGTACAGTCATTCTATCGGAGATCAAGCGCTTCTTAGCATGGTGAATGTGCATCCGAATGGCACTATATTCTTTCAGAAACACAACGCCCTTGTCTTTCTTAAAGAATACAGTGCCACTGAAATACACGTATGACATTTGTACAACAATGGCTTGAAAATCATGTCAAAGCATTTCGTGTGCTTCCTTGGCAGCCAAATTTCCCTGATTTGAATCTTATGGAACATTTACGGAGTGTAGTGGAACGCTATAACCGGCATTGACGCTCGTGATTTGCTCCATTGCTGAACTCCAGGACGTCATTCTGTTAAGCTGGCACGGTATATCTGAGTAAAGCTTCCGCGCAGTTTAGTGGAGTCGATGCCATGTCGGGTGCACGCAGTTATCACGGGAAAATGCGGGCGCGCTATTAAGTAGCTAGTCATGACTCTATATAGCTCATGAGTGCATTAATAAAGTTGATGACAGCATAAAATTCAAGTAAATTGCTTCACGACAGAATTATACATTTACAAGGCAGTACAGAACGATTACCGCAAAGTACTTACTTGCTAAGCAGCTGGAACTTTTTAGATTCATGATACTCAGCACAAGCAACTGATTTGGCTGTCATGTGATGCCCTTTAGTGCTGCACAGGACTGGTTAGTCCTTGTCTAGGATGTAGCTTCCAGACAGCGTGAGATGTCTGCAAACCTGACGGTTTCGTCTTGTCCATTTCAGACCTTCCCTGCATGCACCACTGGCCTTAATGCTAAAATCGTCTCACGTCTCAGGATCATTCCTATGACGTTTTCCTGAAAACAAGAAGAGATCCATTTTAGCTTAGAAATCTTGTTTCTATTTATGAAAGAGAGATGATAACGTGAAGTATCTGTTTAAATTCACTCTGCCGATGTCTTCATGAGTATCGCAGTGAGAAAAGTCACACAGTGTGATGAGAAGATTAAGACGCAGGGTTTGGGACTCTAGTAGCGCAAAAGGTTCGAAACCCGGTTGAACACAGATTGTGTGTGTGTGTGTGTGTGTGTGTGTGTGTGTGTGTGTGTGAGTGACTTGCAACCTCTTTTTCAGTACAAACACACCGAACTGTTCTTCCATGCCCGTTTTCCAGGAGAAACTCGCACGACCGTCGTTTCCACTCGCCGGCATTGCAATCTTCCAGAGCTTCCGTTCGTCGGAGGGAATGTGCTTACGTGAAGGACCAACGGACATGAGAATCAAAATATATAAATAAATAGGTGAACAGTCAACGATTACTTCCCTTATTTATCTATTTTCGTGGTTCACAAAAGATGATACATGGTTAAAAATTTTATGGTAGGTTGCTCCAAAAAAGTGGTGTTACACCAGTTGCGCCGCTTTCCGAGAAAAGACACACTGTTGTGTGGTGCAAACAAAACCCAAAAGCATAGTGCAACCTTGCACCATAATGTAGTGCAACATTGTATCATGACGTGGTGCAAAGTTGAGCAATGTTGTTGGGCTTAGAATTAATGAGAATTCCTTCTTCAGAGCTTAAAAAATGTGTGATGCCTCTTCCACACATCGTCTGAAATCAGAATTTCTTCTTGCACACAGAGAGTTCCTTTAAGCATGGTTTTTCGGCTGACCCGAAAGCTTGCGATTTCATGCACACGCTTTCTTTGGAAAGGGGGGGGATGTGAATTAACTACCTCAAAGGTGACTCACATTCCAAAATGGCAAGTTGCAGCGATACGCCCTCGTCGGTGAAGTTCAAACGGTAAAATAGCCTTCTCTGGAGGAGGAAGATATTGGTTCGAATCTTATCACTTGCAAATTTGAGCTTTTACGCTATAATTCGTGAGAGTCAGCATGGGACTTCACGCATGATATTCGCTTAAGTATTCAAGCATGCTCTTTGCTCAAGCCCTGATGTGGGTCAACGTGACACTTCATACGTGCTATTCGTTTGCTATCACGCTTCCTAGCACACGTGTTATACATATATTCGTGCGACTTAACATGGCACTAAACTCATATTATTCTCTTAGCCGGAATTCGTTTACCAGTAGAGATTGGCGAGCGACTGAGTGGAACTGAACGTGTGACAAAACTCAGTCTGGCGGACGTGGATTCACTTTGTTTATTCCATGTTCTGTACATCATTATATCGTTGCCAAATATATATATACACTGAGTGGCCACTTTATTATGACCACCTGACAGTTTTAAGCAAGTGAGCTATGGCTGCACTCTGTTGCCGCCGGAGGGCAAGGCTAGTATAAAAAGGGAAAGCTTAGTGCTTGCGACAGTAGTAAAAGTAATTTTTGGGTGACGAGACGGGTAAAAAATGCGATTTGATGGACTTTTAACGTGGGATGATTGTAGGAGCTCGGGGCCATGGGGCGAGCATCACCGAAACCGCTGCATTCGTGAAATGTTCCAGAGCAGCTGTTGTTAAAGTGTTTAAAGACTGGACTGTCAGCCAAAAAAAATGGGTCTCTACGTGCAACGTGTGGTCGTCATCAACTAGTGACTGCTCGAGCGGAACGGAGAGTGTCCAGACTGGTAACAGACAACAGAAGGGCAACAGTGCTGCAAATTACAGACCATCTTAATCAAG
The DNA here is from genome assembly GCA_039090855.1 of Macrothele yani. Classification (NCBI taxonomy): domain Eukaryota; kingdom Metazoa; phylum Arthropoda; class Arachnida; order Araneae; family Macrothelidae; genus Macrothele; species Macrothele yani. The sequence continues at coordinate 144,229,856 of CM077007.1, read as the reverse complement.
GATCCCCTCAAATAATCTCTGCACGCACTGTTCGCCGTACACTGCATCGGATGGGATATGACAGCCGAAGGCCTGTTCGAACAGCTTTGCTGTCAGCAGTTAACAAGAGAAAACGTCTCCAGTTCGCACAGGAGCACAAGGATTGGACAGTCGATAATTGGAAACAATTTATGTGGTCCGATGAATCACGTTTTCAGTTGCACCATGCCGATGGCCGAGTGAGAATTTGTCGGAAACAGCACGAATTCATGGACCCCAAATGCATTGCTACAACCCTTCAAGCTGGTGGAGGCAACGTTATGGTTTGGGGAATGTTTTCCTGCCATACTTTGGGCACTTTAATTCGTGTTGATCAACGTCTGACTGGCACATCATATCTAAACATCGTTGCGGACCAAGTGCATCCTGTCATGTGGATGGTTTATCTCAATGACGATGGCTACTTTCAACAAGATAATGCGTCCTGCCAAAATGCTCGTATTGTACAGGATTGGTTTCAGGAACATGCCGGGGAGTTTACTTTGCTTAGGTGGCCCCCACAATCCCCAGATCTCAACCCCATTGAGAATTTGTGGGATGAAGTTGAACGAGCCATCAAACAGCAGGATCCACAACCCTGCAATCTCACACTCCTGGAAAGTGCTATTCATCAAGCATGGTCTCAGATCCCACAAACCACCTATCAACATCTCGTGGGCCGTCCCGGCGGCGCAGTGGTCTACGCGATGGCCTCTGATCATTCCTCCGAAAGGGGTCCGGGTTTGAATCCCGGTGAGGCATAGATGTTGTGTTTGTCTTACGGCACTGGCTCTCTCCCTTCCCTGGAACCAGTAACCATAAATTAGGGACGGGCGACTGCTTATATAGCCCATTGAGTTGCTCACGGTGGTCGTTAAACCTACAATAAAAAAGAAAACATCTCGTGGAGTCCTTGCCACGAAGAATCGACGCAGTATTAAAGGCAAAAGGTGGCCCAATGAAGTACTGAGGGGGTGGTCATAATAAAGTGGCCACTCAGTGTATGTATGCAGCGTCACTAAATTAATAATTAATGGAATCATTGAGTTATGCTGTTATGGCTCTTTTGTTTTGCTCCAAGTTAACTGAAGGGTGACAAATTGAAGGGTTACATGTTGATTGAATTTCTCTGAAAGGTCGTCATACAAGAGCAATTGGCCAAATGAACACGAACTACTAAAGAATGCCATAACATATTCCTAGGTAAAACCAAATCGTGCAAAAATATGTATCAGACGATTGCAATAGCCTGTCATTTGACAGACGTCGTACGAATTCTCCTCATACTAAAGACTGTTATTCTCGCGAAATTAGTTTCACTGACTAGTAAATAAAAAGAATTTACATCGGCGATTGTACAGGGATGATCTGAAAAAAGAATTTGGATCGGCGATTTTATAGGGATGATATGAAACTTTTCAAAGATCTCCTTAAAAATGAAATTGTTTTGGAGGGACATGAATTTTGGTAAGAAATACGATCAGGTGGACTTTTGACAAACACCCTCAATTGGTGAGGTACGTTAAAGTTGTTTTGAGTTTAGACAATTCAGTTTCTAATTCATAATTCTATATTCATATTTATTTTATCTAAAAGCAATTTAACTACGCTGTTTAATAGTATATATTGCGAAGATGTTACGCATTTCTCAGTTATACACTATCTACCAACAAGTAATTGGACACCCCTGCAATCGACGATATCTGCGGTCCTGATACACGTCACAGCCGCCGCCGTTAAATATCGTGTGGGAAACAACTAAGCAACCAGTCGCATGCAAGATACCACGCAGTTCGGAGCTCTCTGGTTTCGAGAAAGGTGCAATCGTCGGGTATCACAGAAATGGCCGATCCACACGTGACATATCCAGTGAGTTGAAGTACCCAAAATCGACAGCGGCCTACGTGATTGGCAAGTGGAAGATGAGAGGTGACTGTCGGAATGTGCCCCGACCCAGCAGACCCACAAAACTGGGAGTTAGAGACCGACGGGTGCTGGCCAGAGAAATTCGGAAGAACAGCACCAAATCGATGGGCCACATCCGGGAGTGTTCTTTCGATGAATACCATCCGTAAGGAAGCCCATCTGCTCGGTTTTCATGGACGTGCTGCCGCCCACAAGCCTTTGATCCCCGAGTCTAATAGCGAGTTTCAACAGGCATCCGGGAGTGTTCTTTCGATGAATACCATCCGTAAGGAAGCCCATCTGCTCGGTTATCATGGACGTGCTGCCGCCCACAAGCCTTTGATCCCCAAGTCTAATAGCGCTGCTCGGCTAACGTGGTGCAAAGAACGTCGACAGTGAACCGTTGAACAGTGGAAACAGGTTCTCTGGAGCGACGAATCGAGGTTCACTCTCAACCGTTCGGATGGCAGGGTCTGGGTTTGGCGTCTGCCTGGAGAACGCCTCCTGCAGGAATGTATTGTGCCAACTGTGAAGTACGGCGGCGGTGGAATTATGCTATGGGGGTGTTTCTCCTGGTATGGCACGAGACCCTTGGTCACAATTCCTGGTAGACTCAACGCCGAGACCTACTGCACCATTTTGGATGACCATGCGCTTCCTACGTTGTGGCAGTTTTACGGGGTGGACCCATGTTACTTTCAGGTGGACAATGCAACCTGTCATATTGTGAGGTCCACCATGGTTTGGTTTGGTGACAATGGGGTTAATCGAATGGACTGGCCTGTGTAGAGCCCGGACCTTAACTCTATCGAGCACCTCTGGGACGAGTTGGAGCGTCGACTTAATGGGTGCCCTCACCGTCCGAAATCGGTGAAGGAACTGACCTGTCTTCTCCAAGCCGAGTGGAAGAAAATACCGCTAGCCGTCGTACAACGCCTGGTTGAGAGTATGCCCCGGATGGTCGCAGCTGTAATTGCCGCTCGTGAAGGCTCCACCAACTATTGAAAGTGAATAAACTTCGTTTTCCTTTACTATCACAGGTGTCCAATTACTTGTTGGTAGATAGTGTATACACGCTGAAGTCGCAAATTACACTGCTGGCCACCCAAAATGCAACACCAAGGACACGAGATAGCAAAGCCATTGTTACTGGACACATAACAACAGATACAAAGACGAAACGATTGAGCTTACAGGCCAGTGCGATTTGCGGAGCACGTAGACATCAATAGTTCATGTGGTCCCCATGGCTGGCAATAACGGCCGCTACACGCCGCGGCATCAAACGAAAGAGGCTTTGGATGTGGGCTTGGGGTATGTCGGTCCAGGCTGCTTCACACGTTGCCACAGTTCATCAGGCGTAGCCGCGGGTGGTGCTTGCCGGGCCACTCGGTTGCCGATCAGCGACCAGACGTGTTCGATGGGCGACATATCGGGAGAACAGGCGGGCCACGGCAGCAGTGACACCTGGTGGGCCATGAAGAATTGTTGCACGAAACGTGCCACGTGCGGGCGCGCATTGTCCTGTTGAAACGTGGCCGCTGGCAGGTTCTGCAGGTAAGGGAGTACTACAGGCTCCAAACCGTCGGAGATGTGGCGGTGGCTGTTGAGTGTACCGGCGATGCGCACCAGAGGGGTGCGGGTGTCATAGCCAATTGCGCCCCAAACCATAACGCCAGGCGACGGACCGGTATGGCGATGCATGATGCAAGCGTCGTACAGTCTCTCGCCGCGGTGCCGCCACACGCGGACCCGACCATCGTGGTGTTGCAGGCAGAAGCGGAATTCGTCAATGTAGTGCCATTCCGTAGTCCAGAGGCGGCGTTCAACGTCCCACTGCCGCCGCACTCGCCGGTGGTGTAACGTCAATGGTAATCGGAGCAATGGGCGCCGTGCGACAAATCCCCGCTTCTGCCGACGACGTAGAACGGTACGTGCTGACACAGGTTGTTGCGCAACACACCCTAATTCCGGCGCTAATGTTCGTGATGTGGCGGTGCGAGCCGTCAATACCCGCCGCACAACATGCCGGTCCTCTAGTTCGGTGGTGTGCCGCGGCTGCGGAAATCGCTCACGTCATTCCGTCCGTCCCTCTTGCACCCACCGAATCCATACTCGCCTCACTGTGTCTGGATGTCGTCCCACACGGGCGCCGATGTCTCGGTACTATAATGTCGCGATAAGCCACTATTCGTCCTTTGTCGAACTCCGAAACGTGCTAAAATGACTACCGTATTCTGCGACGAGGCATCAGGAAGCTTCCCACGCATATGTCTGGCAGCACAGCACACTTCTACTACTTACATCCCGCCTTCTGTGCACCCTTCTTATAGTGCTTATCGGTGGCGTGCCGGGCGCACATGATTTGCATATGCCCTGCAATGCTAATCGTTTGCATGTCCTCTCGCGGGCGACGCATGCTGTGAATTTCAGGCCAATCGGATGCTTTCTTCTTGGTGTTGCACATTGGGTGGCCAGCAGTGTATTAGAAACTCCTACAAAACAGTTTGTTAATCCACAGTTGGTCTTCGAAACAGACTCGATTCGATGCGGCATGGACTCAACGAGGTGCTGATATCGTTCTACAGGTATGTTCAGCTAAACGGATGTGATAGTGTCCATCAATTAACGAACGTTCGCTCGAAGAAGATCTCTGTTGCGAAAGATTCTTTGAATTTCCAACCACATTTGTTAAATTGGGTTAAGATACGGAGATCGTGTGAGCTGTTTTAGCACTTTGAAGTCATGTTGTGCTCCTGGAACCTCTGTGTGACCATCGAAGACTTGTGACATGATGCATTATTTTGCTGGAAGATGCTCTCTCCATTAGGGACCCAACGCACATTCACAAGCGTGCCTGGTCAGCAGTGATCCTAAGGTGTCTCATGGCATCCAAATTATGTTCCTAGGAACCCAATGACCACTATAAAAACGGACCCTCTAACCATTACACTGCCTCCACCAGCGTGTAGAGTTAATGGTAGATAGCTGTGTGAGATACAGACAGAAAGAGGAGAAAGAGAGACAGACAGAGAGAGAGAGACAGACAGAGAGAGAGAGAGACAGACAGAGAGAGGAGAGAGAGAGACCCGTGTTATTAGCACCGTATTCTGGCCCTTGCGTTTGCGTGAATTAATTGAAAACGTGATTTTTCGGGTCAGCCTGCCTTTTCTTAGATCTTAAGGATCCAGTTTGGGAGCTACCGTGCTTATTACAGACGAATTTGTCGGTTTTTAGCAGCGTTTAATGGTACACAGAAATGGCGTCTGCTATTCTAGCCCATACGCGCCAACGTAGAGCGGGTTTCATACGCTGAAATTCTCCTCTCGACACCAGTATTGTACTGCGTGGTTAGGCCATTGAGCTCGTATGTTAGCTCGTGCAATCCTCTCCAGTCGCAGTTGCCCTCGAATATCGACTAGTCATGTCCTCCCATAGAAGACCGCTGAGTGCGTGCTAGGTTGTTTGTGCACTACTCACATTCTCAATGCATTGTTCTTGCATAGCCGTTAATGTTTGCCGTTTCTGAGATTCTTAAAACGTCATAATTGTGTTGGTAATTGAGTATAGCACATCACTGATTACTATTGGGTGCTCCTAATAATTTGCTACTTCAGTATATGTAGAATATCGCACAAATTACTGTTAGGTTAAACAGTTTCTGTGTTAGAAATGCAGTAACTCCTCGTGGCTAAACATAAAATTATTGTCCATTTACTTTTCGTTGAACCTATTGCATACTTACTGAACATGTAAAAGCAGCAGTAATGTACTTTGCTGTTAGGGTATTCCGCTCAGAGTCGTAGTAAAGAAGGGGGTAGGGGGAGTCCTAGGGTCCAACCCCCCTTGAGGGTGGATTGCGTACGAATTTGATGCAATATACGCTATATTGACAAAAGTCACCGGACACCCCTTCAAAAGCAAATGAACGGATCCGCTTCTTTGATAAGATGCACGGTAAAATTGCAAACGGTATAAAAGCAAGCCTGCAGCTGACCGCGATCATATCGCACTGTGAGGTTTAGTGAAAATGTTGCTGCGGGAGAGAACTGACTTTGAGAAAGGAAAGATTGTTGGATGCTATATTAGTGGGTTGTTCATAAGAGAAACCAAGAGGTGTTTAATCATACCCAAGTAAACTTTTTTGGATGTACTGAATAAGTGGAAAACACGTGGAATGCCTGAAGCAGCAAAACGTACCGGCAGACCAAAGAAAATCACTGATAGAGGAGGACGAAGCCTCAGGAGAGTCGTTATAGCTAATCGTCGGAGTACTGCACAAGACCTCAGTGTACAAGTGAATAAAAAGGCTGGAACCTCGGTATGTACATGTTCCTTTCGCAGAGAACTTCATTCCATGGGTTACCGCGGTCGTGCGTCTGCTTATACGCCTTTCATCTTCACTCGGAATGCTACTCGTCGTTAGCATGGTGTAAAGAACATTTATCGTGGACCGTAGATCAATGGAAACGGGTCCTATGGACTGATGAATCCAGATACACGATCCATCAGTATGATGGCCGTGTGTGCGTATGGTGGCAGCCGGAGGAACGATATTTGACACAGTGTACTGTTCCTACGGTCAAGTTTGGCGCTGGCATTGTACTATGGTGTGTGTGTGGTGTTCGTGGTATGGTCCCGGCCCATTGGTTATCATGGACAAACCTATTAACCAGCACGTCTACCTCGATATTCTAGACACTTATGCCCTACCAACTCTGTGGCAATACTATGGAACCGAGCCTTGTTAGTACCAGCAGGATAATGCACCGAGCCTTGTTGGCACCAGCAGGATAATGCACCGAGCCATAAAGCAAGGACTGTTACAGCGCGGTTTAACGATAATTACGTAGCGTGTGTGGACTGGCCAGCACATAGCCCTGATCTTAATCCCATAGAGCACATTTGAAATGAATTAGAGCGCCGCATATGAAGTTTGGAATCAAGGCCTACTACTAAGCAACAGTTAGCGGCAGCATTATGTACTGAATGGAAGCGCGTACCTACCGCTGTGTTCCAAAACCTTGTCGACAGCCTCTCTCGAAAGGTCAGTGCATGCATTAAGGCCAAAGGTGGACCGACACCGTACTAATGTATGCCAATAAATGTTATGTTGTGTTTCTCTTCTAGTTGTCCGGTGACTTTTGTCAATATAGTGTATAGGTATATATGAGGCTTTCACCAATCACCAAATCCATGGACCCCTTCCCCTTAAGAAATTTCTGGCTACGCCACTGATGCCCCTCATAGGATCTCTCTGGTCGGTGTCCAAAGAGATCCTATGTCAGTTAAAATAATGGGATTTTGCTCGAATTTCCTAGTTACCATCATTTGGTTATTAACTAGTGAAATTGATAACAGAGGTACGTTTTCTGGAGCTCGTTGTTGTACTTTCTGTCTGTACACTGTAAAACATTTTCTGAAATTCACGTTCCATTTTCCTTGATTCCTTTCGTGAATTTACGAAGCATATTTCTGACGCAACCATTTCCGTGAAACGACGGAAAGAAACCTGAATTTCACGGATTTTTCGTACATCAGGAAAATTCTGCATTTTGAGAAACTTTCCCGCAACTCTTTTCGTATATTAACGAAAAAACTCCGTTCTCACTTTTTCCGTATATATATGACGAAAATTTCCGGTAATAGGAGTGATTCCTGGGAATACTTGAGGTTTGGTTTACTGTTAAATTGCAATCGTCTGTCGAAAAATCTGAATTTGAAGTTCTGTAGCGAAATCGGATATTGTGGATAGCATATGGCTTGAATTTTGGTTATTGTGGAACAGGATATTTCTTTTCCTGTCTCGTATTTTGTGAACCGGCTGTTATGCATTGTGTTACCGTAAGAAGCCGGGTACTTAAATTATTGTACAGGTGATTGTAGGGTGTCTATGTATTAGTATATGGAGTTCTTAAGACAAAAGTTATATTGTCTTAAAGACTCCATAGATATCAAGAGTAAATTCTATATTCAGGAGTTTTGTGAAATAATACCATAAAACAGTACAATTCACCTTTTCTTAAAGATAATTAAAAGTAATTTTCAGTTTAATATGATGTCAAGTTCCAAAGCATTCTGTTGCTTCGAAAAATCACGAAAAACAAAACTTAATTTGTGATACGTCTTCCTACAGAAAAAAATAAAATTATTAAAAACTTATTAAAAAAAAGTAATAAGCTCCAACAGAAAATAAAAGGACTAAATCACTCGCATTAATGAAAAAAAAATACATCTCATCGTGCAAGGAGACTTGCATCGAACGTTTCTGAGTGTTTCTGGCTCAATACGCGTGGTTTCTGTTGAGACAAACAAAACGACTTGGGTTCGAGTCCCACTGGTGCATAGAGTCTGTACGGGCCGGGCTGACCCACCAAGACCGAGCCCGTCATGGCCCGTGGGTCGCGTAGGGCCATTTTTTAGTTTAGAGAACAAAGCAACGGGCCGGGCCGGGCTTTTTCCCAGACACTTACGACCGGACCGAGCTTCTTCCCAGACACTTACGACCGGACCGGGCTTTTTCCCAGACACTCACGACCGGGCAAAGTCGACCCGTTCTTTTTATTGCAATGGTAAAGAAAGAAAAAAGTCGTGTTCCCCGATTTCCTGGTGTATTTAACTGTTCCTATTAACTGTTGGTCTAACTTTTCCTAGAGGCACTCACAGTGTTTTTACCAATCTGTAGGTATTAAGATGGTAAAACCGTTTTGGGGCTTGTTGACAAAAAAAAAAAGAAAAGATTTGACCCCGAGCGAGTTCGTGTGAGAGAGTGGAACGACATGGATTTTTTCTTCTGCCCCTAATTTGTATAGGGGTTGACTTTTGTAGTGTTACTGCTTACTAGTTCAGCAAAAGGGTGTTTCTGAACGCCCTTAGTCTTCCTTTTTCTCTCTTTCTAAATGTTATATTTTTCGAAAATTGTCAAAGTTTAGTTAATAATATTTTTAGGCTTACATTCAACTAAATATTTTCAATAATATCTCATTTCATTATTTAATTTTCACATTTTAATAAAATACAATAGAAAGACAAAATAATACCAAACGGCACGTCACGGGGCTGGCCTAAATATGAGCTGCAATTGACGGGCCCGGGCAGAGTGTCTGATATTGAAAACGGGCCGGGCGTTAAACGCACGGGCTTGGGCTGGGCTGGGCCTTAAACGCACGGGCTTGGGCTGGGACGGGCCTTAAATTCACAGGCTTGGGCTGGGCCGAGCTCACCAAATTAGGCGCGTGCAGAACTCTACTGGTGCGAAACGATTCTCTATTGTAAGAGCTGCCAAATTCAGCTTCTACGATTTTGCAAAATCTCTGTATAAATACAAAAAAAACCTGAAACGGACTTTTCTGAAATAAACGCAATTACTGATTACGGAAAATCTGTGAAAATACGGCAGTTAAAAAAAAAAAACTGGGCACTTTTAAAAACGGAAATTTCGTTAAAAGACGGACACCTACGCGTAACTTTTCTGCACGTTGTTTTAAGAAATTTTCCGTGAAGTTACACCCCATATTTTTAACAGTGAACGCCATACTGACAACCAAGCCTAAAGAGCAAAGCAAAAATTACACAATCTTTTTGTAGCTACTTTTGCTTGGAGACGAAGGAAATGGATACTGTGTTTAGAAGCACCCAACAGTCAAGGTAGCATCCTTCAGTGCCGGATAAAAATGTTAAAATCTTATTAAAGATTCATTTTACATCTGCATGTTTTGAAAGATTCACGATAATGCAATATATTTAAATGCAAATAATATTGAAAACGGCTGTTTCAATTTTTCCCCAAATTAGCATATAATGAAAAATGTCCACCAGTGAGCTCCATTTCTCACTCATTCATAACTTAATGTGTTTATGAAATAGTAACAATGTGAAAGTTCATTATTTTCGTTGCAATGAAACTGGAAAAATGCATTCAATTTACAAAAGGGTCACGCTGTCAATCTCAAAATTCTCTAGTTGCGTTAAAAATTGTAAGTTCACGATTTCTTCTCTTCATTTTATGTTTTTTTTTTAATTGACGAATATTAGCAGCTACTTAAGATCAAGCTTCGCTATGTAAAACTTTAAGATGGCTAAAGTTTAAAAAAAAAACGAAAAAAAAAAAACAAACAAACTTACGGCCTGTTTATATAAAACATGTGCTGTTTATGGAAATACCATGTTTAATTCAGCTGAAAACAATCCTTCTTGTAGAGACAGAGGGAGCAAATTGTCCGAACTTTCATCAGGAAATGTCACAATAAATGCATTGCCCTCAACAGCACAATTACGCGCGTAGCCTCACTTCCCTTAATCCATTTCCCCTAATTCCCGTTTGCCCTAATCACGTTTACCCCAATGGCGTTTCCCCGAAATCGCTTTTACCCGAATTCCCATTTCCCCTAATTTCGTTTCCCCTAAATCTCATTTCCCCTAATTCACGTTTGCCCTAAACACGTTTACCCCAATGGCGTTTCCCCGAAATCGCTTTTACCCGATTTCCCATTTTCCCTAATTTTGTTTGCCCCAATCTCGTTTCCCCTATTTCACGTTTGCCCGTATCAAGTTTTTCCTAATACGCGTTTTCCTTATTTCGCATTTGCCCTAATTCATGTTTGGTTTTTATTAACCGAAATAAAACGGTGGGTCTTGATATCTGAAGAGAATTATTCTTTCCTTTCTTGTTGATGATGTCGATAACCATGCCAACAAAAGTGTAAAGAAGTGCACATGGTGAGGACCATTATACGGTTAGTCCTTAACGCAGCCATTGTATCTGTCACGACCCCCCCCCTCCTCCGCTACCCTTCCTCACAGATAAAGTACTACATCGCATTAAACTTTTATTAAAGCAAGAGATACTATTGAAAAGCATCGTACGAGACTCTAAGCATGAGCCGTGGAAATGCCTTTTGCCAATTGAGTTCCCCCTTAACAGTAGACGTCAGTTTGTCCTGTTTGAACGTTTTCTCAGTTAGCACCATCACTGATTGGGTGTAGGAGAACTGGCCATCGGTGAACTGGTCATAAAAATTTTAACAGGCCGTATAACAATTGCGTTTTCGACCGCTTCGTGGCCACGCTCTTGGAAGTTGGTTATCTGAATCACATTAAGTTTCCGTAATTTCGTCTTTTCTTAATTGCGATTATTAATGTAATTCTTTAAAAAAAATGTTTATGATCTACAACTGAACAAAAGATTTCAGGATTTACAAACTGCAAGTCTGCAATTAATTATCTGAGGGCATGTTCTGCCTCACGAAACTTTTCGGGAGGGGGGGTGGGTAACACCGAAAGTATAAAATATAAAGCGTTTCTGGTCTGATCGGGAGATTTTCAGCATTTACAACCTGCAAGTCAACAAATTATCTAAGGGCATGTGCTGCTTCCAGAAAACTGTCGGGGGACGGGGGGCACGTGTACAATGTTAAGTTAAACGAAATTTGTTTTGGATTTTATGGATTTTTACACTGCCTGAAAATAAACATCTTTCCTTTTCTTTCTGTTGAACTTGAAATCCAAAAAGGATAAAGAAAAATTTTTGTAATTCAAAAAAAAAATTACAATGCCCCCTTTTCCGTTCCTGAGAATTGATAGCGGCAATAAGGTGCACAAAATCCTCTTTTCAAATTTTTACTGTCTGTAGCAGTGGCTTACGCCGATAGATCGTTTTCCAAACTTAGAAATATGAAAAGTTACTTCTGATTAAATGTGAAACAGCAACGACTTTTTTTTTCGTTAGTAATTAAAACAAAATTGCTACAGACTTAGACAATTTGGACATTGTTATAAAGTTTGTAACAAAAAGAAAAACAAAAGCTACAAAAGTTAATTTCACCTGAACTACGTTTGTTTGTGTGCTTTCTTAAAGCTTTGGTTTTTAATTTATAGGAAAAATAATTTCATTTATAATTTCATTTAATACGAAAACCAATTATTTCGAACTCTACTTTCAGTTTCATACAATTTATTTGAATATGTACCAATAGAAGATATTTTTTGTTTAGAATAGTTCAAGAGACGCCCGTCATGTTCAATGTTATATATATACAAACTTAATTTCTGGATATTCATCACTGCTGCGTTGCGCGTAATGATCTTCAGAATGTGTGTTAAGAATTTTGTTTTAAAATTCGGTTTTAAATTTTGTCCTTAACTCTGCTTTTGGGTATAACGCCATTGGGGGAAACGAGATTTCGGGGAAACGAAATTAGGGGAAATGGGAATTCGGGTAAAAGCGATTTCGGGGAAACGCCATTGGGGTAAACGTGATTAGGGTAAACGGGAATTAGGGGAAACGGATTATGCGAAACGGGTGTTCACCCAATTACGCATGCGCACGACTTTAGCATGGAAGTAACCTGAATTCTTAAGCTTGCTTGAAGTTTATGATTTCATCACGTATCATCCTCAGCCACATTTCGTTAGTCATGTGATCAATACTAACCGTCTGGCACTTCATTTACATGCAACTAAAAATAGGTATGCATCTGACGAATTCTGAGACACCGAAGGGATTTTTAATTGTATTGCTTTATGAATGCAATTAAAAATTCAGAAATTTATCAAAAATAGTGAATTTTTTAAAAAATAGCATTCAAGATATAGAAGATAATTTAAATTCTCAGCAGTGTAACTAATAATAAGAAATTTATTTTGAAGTGATTTAGTTTGAAGTGATTCAGATCATTACGATTTTTAAAACTTTATTCATCAAAACATTACCATGAATAATATCCATCAAAAAGTTACGTTTAAGTTACGTTACCACCAATAATATTCATGAAAAGGTTACGTCTCCAACGTTTGACCACACATTTCGAGAACACTATATGTATAACTGCGTTTATGTTCTTTATATGACTAATATACATAGCTGGTCAAAATAAAATCCCTGAAGTAGCAATGGGCTGGACATACTGGTAGAACTGATCACATTTCGACTGCTGAACTAGTAGACGGGATTCTAAGGGACAGGAAAAGATCCAGAAGGTAATGTGGAAGATGGGTAGGTAAAATTCGATGCACGTCGGAGTGACATGGAAGAGACGGAAAAGAGTGACTCAATACAGAAAGTTGTAGAAGAGACTTAGGGAGACATTCATCCAGCCGTGGATTGATAATCGGTTAATGATGAGGGTGATACGTTCTTTTAATAAGTTACATTTCAGGACTTCTGATACGGTGGTTGGGGGCCGACCCCGCAATATTTTTCACTTTTTCAAATAATTATTAAGTCAAACTTAGTTCTGGTAAGTTTTGTTGTTTTAGACAAGTTACGTGTCGGTGCTTTAAGTAGGTCAAACTTTTTTCTTTGGATAGATTACATTACGATGTCTCAGACAGGTTACCTTGACGTGCTTTAGGCAGGTCACAATTTGGCGCTATAACAGGGTGCAATTGTTGCTTTAGACAGGTTTCATTTTGGCGCTTTAGATAGGTTGCATTTCAAGGATTTAGGCAGTTAATTTTGGTGCTTTAGACAGGTTACATTTTGGAGTTTTAAATACGATACCTTTTAATATAGAGGAACTATATACCAATTATGTAGAAAATAACAAAACTATGCTAGTAATCCGATTTATTGGCTTAGAAATATGTAAACAAGCGTTTCCAAGCTTTATCACATCAACCAGATGGCTTTACCAAGGAAGATAGATAAAGCCGTCTTTTTGGTGTGCGAAAGCTTGGAAACGATTGTTTGTATATTCCTACGCCAATAAATAGGATTACTGGCATAATTTTACCAGATTACTTTTTGATGCTTTTGGCAGGTTACATTTTGGGTTGGAGGTTTAACGACCACCGTGAGCAACTCAATGGGCTATAAGCAGTCGCCCGTCCCTAATTTAGGGTCACTGGTTCCAGGGAAGGGAGAGAGCCAGTGCCGTAAGACAAACACAACATCCATGCCTGACCGGGATTCGAACCCGGACCCCTTACGGACGAATGATCAGAGGCCAGCGCCTTAGACCACTGCGCCACCGGAGCGGCTCCCTTTTGGTGTGTTAGATAGGTTACTTTTGGTGACTTAGGTAGATTTCTTACGAAACTCGTATTTAAGACATTAGAAAAACATGAATCTTTTCCATAAATTTAATATAATTTAGGCGACCCGGTGGCGCAGTGGTCTAAGCGATGGCCTCTAATCATTCGACCGAAAGGGGTCCGGGTTCGAATCGTGAGATATGGATGTTGTGTTTGTCTTACGGCACTGGCTCTCTCTCTTCTCTGGAACCAGTGACCCTAAATTAGGGATGGGCGACTGCTTATAGCCCATTGAGTTGCTCACGGAGGTCGTTAAACCTCCAATCAAAATAATAATAATAATAATAATATAATTTATACCTGATAAAGTGACCACTTAGTGTATTTTCACTTCATAAGCAATTTAAATGAATTTTCTTCAAATGTTCAATTTATGTTTTGCACAAAATAAAAGCCTCATTCATATTTCATTTTTTCTTTCCACTCATATTTAGATTATTCCAGGAGGATAACCTCAGCCTCGTTTAGCATATGATGGGATAAACCATCTGATTCTGCAAAAGTTGGCAACACTGTAAATGAAAGGTATGTTTGACATTTTGTTACAATAGTCGAAAATTCTTATTCTGCTACTTCAGTGAAATTGTCTTTTTTTGTGTACTGATTTCAATTTTTCCACAGTTTTTTTAAATAACAAAAAAGGGACACTAATATGTTTACCTATGGGATAAAATTTAAAACAAATCACCTGATACACTTTCCAATCAACAACAAACGAAAGAAGCTTACAAAAACATAACGACGTTAACACATTTGAACTTGATAAAACAACACTTCGGTTGTTGTTCAAAGATCATAAATTTTTTGTGAATACTCATGATTGAAATACTGTCTTAATTCCTCCAAGTAAGCATATCATCGTTTCTCGCTCACTTGAAGCAATCTTCCATAGCATGCCTACCTTTTGAGGGCTTTACTGAGTGCTGCTGCAAATCAACACTCATTCAAAGTTTTGGATGAATGTTGATTTGCAGCAATTTGTCACAGCATATCTGCCTTTCAAAAGCTTCACCGAGTGTTAACTTGTAACTATCTTCCACAGCACACTTGCCTTTCAAATGTTTGGCTGAGTGTTAATCTCAAACAATCTGCTACAGCATGCCTGCCTTTCAAAGGTTTGAATGAGTGTTGACTTGGAACAATCTGCGACAGCACACTTGCCTTTCAAATGCTTCCCTGAATGTTAATTTCGAAAACTCTTCCACAGCAGTCCTGCCATTCAAAGGTTTGAATAAGTGTTGACTTGGAAACAACCTGCCGTAGAACGCTTGCCTTTCAAATGTTTGGTTGAGTGTTGATTTTGAACAATCTGCCATAGCATGCCAGCCTTTCAGAAGTTTGAATGAGTGTTGACTTGGAACAATGTACCACAGAACGCTTGCCTTTCAAATGCTTCGTTGAGGGTTAATTTTGAACAATCTTCCACAGCATTCCTACCTTTCAAAGGTTTGAATAAGTGTTGATTTGCAGCAATTTGTCATAGCATTTAAATAGTATAACTATACTAGATATACGAAATTTCTTGGTGTAGAATAGAGATCGAAATTTCCTAGCTTTCGCCCATCAACCAAATGGCTTTTTCAAGGAAGGTAGACAGCAATAATATCCAACAATTTGCTACAGCATGCCTACCTTTCAAAGGTTTGAATAAGTGTTTACTAGTAACAATCTGCCACCGCACACTTGACTTTCAAATGCTTCTTTGAGTGTTAATTTTGAACAATCTACCATAGCATGCCTGCCTTTCAAATGCTTCGTTGAGTGTTAATTTTGAAAACTCTTCCACAGCATTCCCGCCTTTCAGAGGTTTGAATGAGTGTTACTTTGCAGCAACTTATCACAGCATATATATCTTTCAAAAGCTTCACTGAGTGTTAAATTGTAGCAATCTGCCACAGCACACTTGCCTTTCAAATGTTTGGTTTAGTGTTGATTTCGAACAATCTGCCTCAGCATAACTGCCTTTCAAAAGTTTCTTAGATTGTTGACTTGGAACAATCTGATACAGAACGCCTAGTTTTCGAATGCTTGGTTGAGTGTTAATGCCACTACATGCTTGACTTTTAAAGGTTTGAATGAGTGCTGATTTGTAACTATTTGTCACAGCTTACCCGTCTTTCAAAAGTTTCACTGAATGTTATTTCGGAACACCAGGTCAACTTTACAAAATCTTCGGAGAAAAGCTTATTTAGAACAGTCTTTCACGGCAAGGGTGACTTGCAAAGCCTTGGAATTTTGCTCATCTGTAACGGGACAGTCATCCACAGCAGGTTGGCCTTGCTAAGCAAAATCATTATCAATATTATCATCGCTTTGATGATCCATGGTAATGATTCAATAAGTTCTCATGATCCTTCGTCCTAAGCAAAATCATTATCAATATTATCATCGCTTTGATGATTCATGGTAATGGTTCAATAAGTTCTCATGATCCTTCGTCCTAAGCAAAATCATTATCAATATTATCATCGCTTTGATGATTCATGGTAATGATTCAATAAGTTCTCATGATCCTTCGTCCTAAGCAAAATCATTATCAATATTATCATCGCTTTGATGATTCATGGTAATGGTTCAATAAGTTCTCATGATCCTTCGTCCTAAGCAAAATCATTATCAATATTATCATCGCTTTGATGATTCATGGTAATGATTCAATAAGTTCTCATGATCCTTCGTCCTAAGCAAAATCATTATCAATATTATCATCGCTTTGATGATTCATGGTAATGGTTCAATAAGTTCTCATGATCCTTCGTCCTAAGCAAAATCATTATCAATATTATCATCGCTTTGATGATTCATGGTAATGATTCAATAAGTTCTCATGATCCTTCGTCCTAAGCAAAATCATTATCAATATTATCATCGCTTTGATGATTCATGGTAATGATTCAAAACGTTCTCATGATCCTTCGTCCTAAGCAAAATCATTATCAATATTATCATCGCTTTGATGATTCATGGTAATGATTCAATAAGTTTTCATGATCCTTCGTCCTAAGCAAAATCATTATCAATATTATCATCGCTTTGATGATTCATGGTAATGATTCAATAAGTTCTCATGATCCTTCGTCCTAAGCAAAATCATTATCAATATTATCATCGCTTTGATGATTCATGGTAATGATTCAATAAGTTTTCATTATCCTTCGTCCTAAGCAAAATCATTATCAATATTATCATCGCTTTGATGATTCATGGTAATGATTCAATAAGTTCTCATGATCCTTCGTCCTAAGCAAAATCATTATCAATATTATCATCGCTTTGATGATTCATGGTAATGATTCAAAACGTTCTCATGATCCTTCGTCCTAAGCAAAATCATTTTCAATATTATCATCGCTTTGATGATTCATGGTAATGATTCAATAAGTTCTCATGATCCTTCGTCCTAGTTACTTTCTTACATTTTACTTCTCACACACGCATATGTAAAGTTATCGTCTAATTTTTGTGCATACAAAATATAAAACATTATTGAACGGGAGGCAGTGTTAGAATTAGAAATAAACTTTGTACTGGCCTAGCGGACCACAAGAATTTGCAAACCACTGGTACACCAAAATTCCCACTGGTCCGTAAAAAATAATAATAAAATTTAAAGACATTTACAACATATGTAAAAAATAACGTATAGTTTCACTGTAATTATCTCCAATATTTGTTTTTCATGAAAGAAATACGGGATTACACCATATAATACAAATTTTGAAGATGACAATCCGATTTTTCGTGCAAATGTGACAAGTATGGCAAGTCAGATAATATCCGAAAACTTGAAAATTTCATCGTCTTAAAGCGGGACTCGAATCTGCGTCTCCCAGATAGAGCCCGGGTTATAGTTTCCGATGAATTTGAATATGACCATCACAGGATTCGCTAGTAAACTTGGTCGTTCTGGGTGGTGTAGTGGTTAACATACCCGGGCGCTATCTGGGAGACGCGGGTTCGAGTCCCGATCCAGGACCATGAAATTTTCAAGTTTTCGGATATTTCTGACTTACCCTCCTTGTCACATTTACACCAAAACTCGGATGGTAATCTTCAAAATGTGTATATGTTTTTAAACCTATCATTAGTTTGCAGCCTAAAAACAAAACCACACAGCAAAGAAATAGAAATTCGTTTTTTAACTTGTGACAAATTAGAAAACAGCAAACTTACTGGCCGTACGGGCCAGTAAAATCAATAGTTCAGTGGTACGGAGGAACTTTTACTGGCCAATGGCCAGCGGACTATTGGGTAATTTGAACGCTGACTGAGGTATCCTTTTTTAAGCAATTTTCACATGTGCACGTACGGATTAGTGTGTATTTTCGGGCTTATATCAATGTGCACAAGGTGCATCTTTAAATTAAAGCATAATTTTTCTTATTAGCTTTAGGAAAAACAACCATGCGAGGGCGTTAGTAACTAATACCATTGGGTGAGTATTAATACGCCAGATCAATGGGGTGATCATCATCATCATCATTGTCAACCATTATCAATCCACTGCTGGACGAAGGTCTCCCCAAGTTTCCTCCACAACGGTCTGTCTTGTGCCAGTCTCCTCCATGTCACTCCCGCATATTTACGAATTTCATCCACCCATCTCCCATGTGGTCTTTTTCTGGGTCTTTTCCTGTCCCTTGGAATCCAATCTAAAATTTCGGCTGTCCATCTATGGTCTGTCCTTCTGGCAGTATGTCCAGCCCATTGCCATTTCAGGGATTTAACTCTGATCATGATGTCTTCCACTCTCGTTATTTTTCGGATCCACGAGTTCCTCTTCTTATCTCTCCTGGTTATACCAAGCATGCACCTCTCCATGCCTCCTTTGAGTTGTCTGCAGCCTTTGTATGTCTCTTTTAGTTAAGGTCCACGTCTCTGCACCATACGTAAGCACTGGAAGGATGCATTGATCAAACACTTTTCTTTTAAGACATAATGGCATATTGCTCTTGAAAATTATGCTGTTTCTTCCAAAAGCTCTCCAGGCAAGTTTTGTACGCCGATTAATTTCTTCATCAATGTGACCCTCACTTGATATCTGCTGTCCAAGATAAACATACGTATCTATTAGTAACTAAATTTTATTTAAAAAATTTAACTAATTTTAGTTCATTCTTTGAAATCTTTTTTAACTGTAGTATAGGGAAACTTTGTTTTTAAACCTATCATTAGTTTGCAGCCTAAAACCAAAACCACACAGCGAAGAAATAGAAATTCATTTTTTAACTTGTGACAAATTAAAAAACAACAAGCTTACTGGCCATCCGGACCAGTAACACACTCACCAACCCGCTTGGCCAGCGTGGTGAGTTATGGCCAAACCCCTCCAAAATGACTCCACAACTTAAATCTTGGCCCTCAGTCTCCGGCAGCTGGAATGTACCTGGCCAAGGCAGCGGCCAGTGCGACATGAAGGCAAAGGGTGCTAAGAATCAACGGAGGACCGGACTAGGCTGCCATCTGACGCTGACCTTGGCTACGTATAATGGGTGCTCCCTATCTTCTGATTCAAGGCTTCTTGAATTGGAAGAGGAACTACAAAGGATCAAGTGGGACATCGTCGGGCTAAGTGAGGTAAGAAGAAAAGGAGATCTCATTGAACTAAAAAGTGGACATCTCTTCTACTATCGTGGGACAGATATTGGCAGAACTAGTGGTGTTTGATTTATAATAAACAAGAAACTGAAGAATAAAATTGTAGAAGTTAAAAGTTCCTTTGAGAGAGCTGCACGACTCGTTATCCAACTCTCAAGAAGATACCAGGCTCAGATTATTCAAACTTATGCACCCACCACTAGTCATCCTGAAGAAGAAATTGAAGAATTTTATGAGGAAATTCGTCATCTAAATAATAAAGGCAAGCAGAACTTGAAGATAATTATGGGAGATTTCAATGCAAAAATAGAGCAATGGCAACAGAATGAAACTTCAGTAGGCAAATTTGGTCACGGCAACAGAAACCAGCGTGGAAATACTCTCGTAGAGTTTGCAGAGGCAGAAGGGTTTTTCATCATGAACTCCTTTTTCAAGAAAAAGCCGCAAAGGAAATGGACATGAAGGCATCCCAATGGATGGACAAGTGAAATTGATTTTATTATGTGTAACAAAAAATTTGTCACGGAAGACTGCAGTGTGCTGAACAAGTTCAACACAGGTAGTGACCATAGAATGGTAAGATGTAAAATGCACCTCAATGCTAAACTTCAGCGTGCCAAGCTCATAAAACAAACAAAGTGTATTGACATGACCAACCTTAAAAAGCATCATAATACCTTCAAATTAAAACTGAGGAATAGATTCTCTATTTTAGAAGGTCTAACATCTGAAGAAGTGGACATCTCTGAAGTTAACAGAAAAGTAACCAAAGCTCTTATGGAAACAGGAACAAAATTAGCTGGGTCTAAGAACAAGTTGCATGTGAACAAATTAACAAATTATCAGGAAAAACCAAAATGTTGATGCAAAAAAGAAGAGAGATGAGGACAACTAAAGAAGATGTGACTTCCAAAGTGGAATATATAAAGCTATGCAAGACAGTACGAAAAAGTATCACTGAAGACGTAAGGAAATTCAACTACGAACTAGTGAGGAAAGCAATTGAAAACATCCAAAGCCTAAAGATAGCAAAGGGACATCTCAATAAGGGAAGAAAACAGATTATGGCACTGAGAAAAGAAGATGGTTCTGTAACAAGAAATAGAGGCGAAATTTTGACAAGAGTGAAAGATTTCTACTCCAAATTATATGAAAGGGATGATACATGTACTCCAGACATCATGAAAGGTACCAGTACCAGAGTTCTTCCAGTCCTCCCAGCAGACGTTGCACATGCAATCAAGAACATGAAGCGGGGGAAAGCTCCAGGAGAAGATGGAATTACTGTAGACATCATACAAGAAGCAAGTGGAGAAATCGAAACAGTACTCGCCCAAGTTTTCACTCGATGCCTTAACGAAGGGAAGATTCCTGAGGATTGGAACAATGCTACAATGATCCTGCTACATAAAAATGGTGGCATTGAGGATCTCAGGAACTACAGACCTATCAGCCTCCTATCAGTGGTTTATAAAATCTTCACTAAAGTTCTTTCACACAGCTTAAAGGTAACACTGGAAATGGCTCAACCGAGAGAACAAGCTGGATTCAGGAGTGGCTACAGCACTATAGATCATATCCACGTACTGAGAGAACTAATTGAAAGAACGAGGGAATATGAACTTCCATTGTGCATGGCTTTTATTGATTATGAAAAGCCCTTTGATTCAGTGAAACCATCAGCAGTTATAATGGCTTTGAAATCCTGCGGTATTGAAGATGTTGTTAATATTATTAATAACATCTATGAAAATGCAAGTGCAAAGATTCGGCTGTTTGAGAATACAGCACACATAAAAGTTGGAAAGGGAGTAAGACAAGGTGACACCATATCTCCCAAGCTCTTTAATCCCATATTGAAAAAAATGTCTTTCAATCACTGAACTGGGAAAACAAAGGGGTAAAGATTAATGGAGATTATCTAACTCATCTTAGTTTTGCTGATGACGTTGTCATTTTTGCAATTACCCCATCAGAGCTGTAGAGTATGATCCAGGAACTTACTGACAAAAGTAAAAGTAAAGAAGTGAGATTAAAAATAAACTTTCAGAAGACAAAAGTGTACAATGCTTTTACAAGAAATGAAGATTTATCGATTGATGGATAAAAGCTGTAGATAATTGATGAATACGTTTATCTTGGACAGCAGATATCAAGTGAAGGTCACATCGATGAAGAAATTAATTGGCATATAAAACTTGCTTGGAGAGCTTTTGGAAGAAACAGCATTATTTTCAAGAGTAATATGCCATTATGTCTTAAAAGAAAAGTGTTCGATCAATGCATCCTTCCAATGCTGGCGTATGGAGCAGAGACGTGGACCTTAACTAAAAGAGACATACAAAGGCCGCAGACAACTCAAAGACCACGGAGAGGTGCATGCTTGGTGTAACCAGGAGAGATAAGAAGAGGAACTCGTGGATCCGAAAAATGGCAAGAGAAGACATCATGATCAGAGTAAAATCCCTGAAATGGCGATGGGCTGGACATACTGCCAGAAGAACAAACCATCGATGGACAGTCGAAATTTTAGATTGGATGACAAGGGACAGGAAAAGACCTAGAAGAAGGCCACATGGGAGATGGGTGGATGAAATTCGAAAGTATGCTGGAGTAACTTGGAGGAGACTGGCACAAGACAGACCGTTGTGGAAGAGGCTTGGAGAGACCTTCGTCCAGCAGTGGATAGTTAATGTTTGACAATGATGTTAGGGAAACTAAAAACTTTGCGCTTCCTAACAATTTTAGACAATTAACTGTATTTTAATTTATGCAAGGGAACAAACAGTTTTATTTTATTTCACGGAATCTTGATGAACGGTCATTTGATTCCATTTCTAGCGTGAATATCTTAAAGCCTAAAAGTTTCTAAGTTCTCCCGCTTGAAGAAAAGTCTAATAAAGCGCGATTAGGTAGTAAGTTGAAAAAAAAAATCTCTTCTGAACAGATGCAGCACACTAGTCTAAGTTCCCGCTTTTCGATCCCTGTGCCACAGTCGCGGGGGTAAGAATGCATGGATGTTGGATTACATCCAAACAGGAAACCAGTCCTTTAACTCATTGACACTGGAAGCCGGCGTTAAGTAGTAACTCAACGTCTGTATCTACATTACGGAAAAATTGCTCCGAACTGGCGAACCGTAGACTTTTCGATTCCCATCGTCGCATTGTTCGCACTTCCCAACCATGAGCTGATCCAGAACCCAGATTCGAGATACGAGGTTGTTTTTCCCATTTTTTAAACGCATGGCGTGTTTGGTCGGTTGAAAAGGGGGCACCAGGTGATTTCTTGAAATTCGCGCTGAAAGACGAGATCTTGAAAGAACACTTTGTGGTTCCCGCAGAACTCCAGGACGCCCTATTGAACTTGAGAGAAAACGTGTGAGCTATCAGACCGCACAGCTTTCGTCTTGAGTACGGACGGTATTTAGGAAGTGCGCCATTCTTTTGCCTTTGACGATTTTTGGGTTTTTAAACGCCATCAACTTAAAGAAGACGTCGTCACCGCTTGCCAGTGCGCCGCTTAACGGTGATTTATCTAATAGGAAGACTGAGCATTCACGCTCTTATAATAAAACGGCAGGAGAGCTGAAGAAAATGGCCGTAAAAGTCTGGGCCTAGGATTTACGACACAGTATCTCTCTCACTCACAACTCTGCCTCCGGATTGGTCCATAGCCACCCCCACCTCCCTAGCTTCTCTCTCCTCCCTTGCAGGAAGGATTCAGCTGCTTCTCTTTCTCATGCTTGCGTTTGCGTTTGCCTTGCTTGAGCTCCGTGTTGTAGAGAGGTATTACTTCATCGCGATCCTGCTAAACAAACTTGAGGTTTATGCTTACGATTTCTGATTATTTACTCAACATCTTTTCTATTTGTTTCCATTCAACAGAAAAGGCACATCAACTAATAAAAGAACATATATCTACCTGTTACATGGTTTTCTTCTATTCTGATTATTTGCTCAACATCTTTCCTTTCTATCCATTTTTTCTCTACATATTTTTTTTCCAGTAAAACTAAATGGAGATCGAATTCGTAATTTAACAACGCATTATTCGGTATAATGTTACATCATCACATTCTTTTTAAATTGCTATTTACAACAATATCTAGTTCTAAAATAAAGGACCGATATTTAACAGGACATACTTGCTACATCATGCTCTTTGTTTTTTCAAATTATTTACTGGAGGCTTTTGTTTCCATTCAACAGAATGGAGAAAATTTATGAGTACAAGGGCATACGCACAAGAATCCATTACATTGTGTTCTCCTTTTCTGGTTATTTTCTTTTATATCTAAGAAAACAGATCAGGCCGAACGCTTACTGTTACCATACATTATTTTGTTATTACTAATTGTTTTTGTGATGATTCTTTTGCATCTTCAAGGATGCAAAGGATCATCACAGGGCAAATTTGTACCAATACATTCTCATGAATTCTTTTTCAAAATCTCACTTCTCAAGAGGTGAGAAAAGTTGCCCTAAACGTGGAGAACACAAAGATAACCCCTGCGTAGAGCACTCATCTTCTTCTCTTCTCTTTTTTTTTTTTTTGTTTGTTTGTTTGTTTGTTTGAAAGTTTAAAAATTATTTATTTGATCTGGTGGTACAGAAACAGTGACAGGATAAACAGACATAGTTGTATAGTATTGTCAGGCAAACATAGACAATATAGTCATTTTACATCAACAATGTACATAGCGAACATAGTATACAGTATACCAAATGATCAAGTAACACAGACAGAGCCAGTGCTCAGCAAGAAACACACAGACATAAAGAAACACACAGACATACCGAACATGGTAGACAGTATGCCAAATGATCAAGTAACACATTGAGAACCAGTGCTGATCAAGTAATACATTGGAAGTCAGTGTCGAAAAACAAACACAAACATCCAGGCCTTACCGGGATTCGAACCCGGACCCCTCCCTAGGCGAATGATCAGAAGCCATCGTTTAGACCACTGCACCCCCGGCGCGGCGCACTCATCTTCAACTGAAAAAAAAAAACACACACTACACACCCAGCATTCACATCAACTATACAAACACATTTAATTCAACGGGGGCGCAGTGGTCTAAGCGATGGCCTCTGATCATTCGTCCAAAAGGGGTCCAGGTTCGAATCCCGGTGAGGCAGGGATGTTGTGTTTGTCTTACGGCACTGGCTCTCTCCCTTCCCTGGAGCCAGTGACCCTAAATTAGGGACGGGCGACTGCTTATAGCCCATTGAGTTGCTCACGGTGGTCGTTAAACCTCCAATAAAAAAAAAATTAAAGGGAGTACAGCGCAGTTTTTACGTAAAGGACGGGAAAACGGTTATACTTTTGAATGTTAATTTAGTTACAACAGGAATTTTTATTGTTTTTATATAAATTTATAAGGGGAAACTAACAGCAGGACATATTATTGTCGTATAATAAAGAATTGTTTTATGAGGAATAGGAAAAGCATCTCGGAAATATTCCCCAATTTTTTTTAATTAAAAATTTAAAACATTATGCCCTAAAAATTCTAGTAGAATATGTGAAGATTATTCCAGCTGGTTTAAGAATAATAATTCCGACTCTGATATGGTGCAGATACAAAGAAACGTGGCGATTAGGTACCTTACTATGGTGATTCGGACAGTGACGTCACAAAGCAAGCACCGGAAGTGCAGAACGAGCATAACCTTGTCATCTTCTAGCCTTGACTTTATGATATTTCTCAGTCAGCCTGAAAAGACAAAGCGTACGAGATGATTGAACTAGCGATTTTGTTAAAATTTGATAAGGAGGTTGATTCTCTTATTTAAAAAAACAAAAACAAATAAAACGAGTTCGCAGATGCTTAGTAGTGTCTATATTTGAATTCCCTGGGCATATCATCTTGCCTGGAATATAAGCCACTGATGTTGATAAAATATGTTGCATATGATCAACAGAACTAACAGGTAAATTCAAAGATACATTACTTTAATTTAACTGAGCATTTTGCTCTTAATGCCATATGCTAGAATATACATATAAAGATACTTTTCAGAATTTGAACTTTTGACTTAAGACTAAATGTAGAACAAGTTTGTAAAATGATGCAATGCATTGATTATGATACGCTTTCCAACATACCAGAAATCATTACTCAAGTTATGAGAATAATGGCTGTGGAAAAAATCTCGGTCCTGTGCCCTGACCTTTGATCCCATTTCGATGATATTCAACAGAACCGGTTCAGTATACCTCCGAAGTAACATGATAAAGTTTTGTCGCAATCGAAGCATTTTTACGTAAGTTATGATGCATAAGGGCAATGGAATAGATCCCGCTCCTGTGTCTTAACCTTTGACCCCATTTCGCCCATTTTCAATACGATTCGTCCCCAGGCACGCTCCTACAGATACTAACATTTCAACCAAATCGAAGCATTTTTACGTAAGTTATGACGCATAATGGCGATGGAAGTGATTCCGCTCCTATGTCCTGACCTTTGACTCCATTTCGTCCATTTTCAACAGGGTTTGTCCCCAGGTGATCCCCTACGACATACTAAAATTTCATCGAAATCGAACTGTTTTTACGTTAGTTATGACGCATAAGAGCAGTGGAATGAATCCCGCTCCTATGTCGTGTCCTTTCACCCCATTTCGTTCACTTTCAATAGGGTTCCTTCCCAGGTGTTCCCCTACCACATACTAAAATTTCATCGAAATCGAACCATTTTTACGCGAGTTATCGTGCGGACTGGCATACGCACATAACGCGTGACGTAATGAGGCAGATGGAAATCGCGACGATCTGCTCGCAAGAGTGTGACGTCATAAAACTTTAATAGGATCCACACACAACGCGTGACGTAAAGAGACAAATGGCGTGACCGCGCCAACATCTCAATTGCAAGAGTGTGACGTCATAAGATTTCTAACCATGGGTAACATTAATGGGACGACGACATGACACTAAAAACGTGGTGATTTGGGGTGGTTATTTAACTCACTAAAAGAATTTTCCTAAAGTCGAGATCAAGCTAAATCGATTTCTAGTACCAGAAAACGGTAGGTTAACGACTTTCATCAAAATCCTTAGAGCCGTTTTCGAAATAAAATTTACATACATACAAGAATTGCTCCTTTAATAGTATGGGATAAGGGCTATGGAAAGGATGCCGATCCTATGTCCTGACCTTTGACCCCAATTTGTCCATTTTCTATAGGGTTCGTCCCCAGGTGGTCCCCTACCACATATTAAAATTTCATCTAAATCGAACCATATTTACTTAAGTTATGACGCATAAGGGCAATGGAATGGATCCCGCTCCTATGTCCTGACTTTTGACCCCACTTCACCCATTTTCAATAGGGTTCGTCCCCTAATTTACGCGCGTACCTTAAGCTAAACATATGTATGTATTATAGCTTACTATAGCTGCTAGTATTGTGCCATTACTTTACGACGTACAGTAAGTAGTTCATGGTAACTTGCATATAATTTAGCTTTTATTTCTTAGAGCTGCCTTACTTTGTGGTAATAACAAACTATGGCATCGTGCAAATCAAGCCTTCTACATTTCTCTCGAATTCTGGTCAGATACTTGACGATTTTAAAAGCAAAAAAATGGCTCCGGAATGTCACAGAGTGCTGCACAAACTTCTGAACATTATCCAAAGCAATTCCTGCTTTTGTAAGCAGTTCATTCACTGCCCGGTGCTTCAGATCCCCTGCTGCTTCTGACTGATGTAACTAATCAACTTGTGAACTCCGACAACTCGCTGCATCTAAACTAGGCATTTGCATTGGCTGTTCTTTAAACATTAAAGGAGGCGTGCAAAAATATATTGTATTTCTATGGAGTAGAATAAATGTTGTGAAAATTAACCCTTTTACCGTAAGGAACGAATTAATTCGGGGTCAGCAAAATGGGCTTAAAATCAGCTCGAACAAATATATTCGTCATCTAAGAAGTGAGCTAAACGCAGCTGGAAGAAGTGAACTTGCGCACCGGAAAGCCTTGCTTTCCCCTTAGTTTTTTTTTATATCCAAAGTGATCATTTAGGGGGTAGTTGACACTAATCTTTTCTCACTGATTACCTGCTAAAATAGATATAACAATGACAACAAAAATAGAAAGGAGAGTGATACACTATATTATTAAAAGTATTCAGACGCCACAATATTTTGGGACAAATGGCTTTATTATTGCAATCAGTCGGTCCACGTTTTGCTTGTATGATAGCTGCAACATAGGACGAAGCATGCAATCAACCAATTTCCTGTAGGTCTCGACAGGAATGGAGAGCGAAGACGGCCTTTGTGGACGATATTGTATTCGTCGCTCCAGTTCATCCAAGAGCTGTTCTATGGATTAACATCAGAATTCTTAACAGGCCAGTCTAACAATTCCACCTCATTTTCAAGAAACCAGTCCTGCACACGGCCTTTAGTGTTGCAGAGAGCTCGATCGTGTTGGAAGAGACAACGATCATTTACATAATACTGACACATTATTGGTAGAGAAGAAATGTCCAAAACGTCGAGGCACACTTCATAGTTCATGGTTTGTTGTATAATAATAATCAACGGACCAAGTTCCATCCACGAAAAACAACTCTATACCATGACGGAGCCTACGCCGAACTTAACAGTTGGAAGAACACAGTCCGACGAAAATCGTTCGCCGGCCTGTGGCCAAATCCAAACACGCCTGTCATGATTGGAAGACTGAAAAGTGTGACTCATCACTCTAAAGAACAGCTCTCCAGTCGCCTACAGTCCAGGAACTTCGATGTACACACCACTCCAAAAGACGCTTCGCATTCACGGAAGTGAAGTGTGGCTTGTGTGCCCCTGCCGTACCGTAATAACCCAAACAATTGAACTCTGCGGACAGCTATGATACTAATCGAGCTATTGCAAGCATTTTCTGCCGTTCTTACTATGGCTCTTCTGTCACGTTTGTCGTACGTCTAATGCCGTTCTTACTATGGCTCTTCTGCGGTTCTTACCCGTTCTTACTATGGCTCTTCTGCGGTTCTTACCCGTTCTTACTATGACTCTTCTGTCACGTTTGTCATACGTCTAATGCCGTTCTTACTATGGCTCTTCTGCGGTTCTTACCCGTTCTTACTATGGCTCTTCTGTCACGTTTGTCATACGTCTAATGCCGTTCTTACTATGGCTCTTCTGTCACGTTTGTCATACGTCTAATGCCGTTCTTACTATGGCTCTTCTGTCACGTTTGTCATACGTCTAATGCTGTCCCGTCCCGTCAGTTTATGTGGCCTTTCTGAACGTTTTTTTTTTTTTTTTGCTGTAGTTACACCGTCTTGCTTCCATCTCTTCATGACATCACTTGCAGTCAATTTCAGTATGTTTAGTTTAGCTGCAATGATCCGTATGGAAACGTTACTCAAATGGCATCCTGTGACCAGTCCACGCGGCGTATCCACTTCAAGGTTACTGATAACACGACAGAACATCTCAGCTTTATATATGTATCTCTCCACTCTCAGTGCACTTTCCTGCGCAACTGTTTTTTGCACAAATGCAAATATTTGTTAATGTTCGAACACTTTTAATAACATAGTGTATTTGTGTCACATATTTCTGCCCAGTGGCATGGTATCAGTTTCAGGGGAACTGAAACTGATACCATGCCACTGCCAACTGATACCATGCCACTGCCTTGAGTCGTACAGCGGAGAATTGAGGACCAGAAAGCTCCTATCACGAGTGAATGGTTTACAGTCCGTATTACTTAGATCAGAAGGGGTTGTTTTGCCGGAGCTTCCGTAAAACCAAGTTTTGTTTTTCAGTAGCTTCCGCTATGTAAACAGCTTTATTTGGGCAGCGCAGCAATTTTGGGCACCATCGGGTTTTGAAATACATTGGCAGCTTAAAGGGATAAATCGTAAAATGCGCACGATGGTTGACGATGTCTGTAGCATAGGTATATTTATTCTCAGGTGAAACTTGATTTTTCGTAATCTTCCAGTAGATAACTAATTTTTTCAGTCAGTCATGAGTGACTCAGTTATTTGCAGAGCAGATGCAGTGCGCAGTAAATTACAAAAGTAAATAGCACTGCAAAACCTATTTAAGAGGGGAATTAACTATAAACTAACACTGATCTTCAATGAATGAACAGTTCACTGGCACTGTGTTCAATAAATTTACGAAGTAGGAAAGAAAAATTGAAACGTTATAGATTAAACATAACGGCCTCGAGGCGCTAAAGTATAAAAAAATAATTGAGGTAGATTATTTAGGGTTAGGTAGGATTTTTTGTAATTCGAAGAAGGTTGTGTTGCAAAATTTATCTTCCCATTTGCAAGGAAGAACTGCGAAACTTACCCTGCCTCTACCTCACATTCTTTTAGAATCGGCTGGCCAAATGATCAGCAGCACTGATCATTTGGCTAGTAGTTTCTATAAGAAAAAAAAAAAACCCCCATACAGATGCTTAAAAACATGAGCCTCTCTTCTCTGACAATATATAGTAATGTAATCATCCTCTTAAGTCGCAACTAAGACTTCTCTTATAATGAAACACTTCGCTGTGATTATAACTAGTCTAGTAATGGTTTCACGGCGCGAATTTCCGCGATTTTTTTTTCTTGCGAATTTTAGGGGATTTTCTGTGATTTGACGAATATCAAATATATCCACAAATTTCAGATTTTTTCCCCTATTTTTGCCGAATTTCTGTTATAACTTTTAGATTATTTTCCATATTTAAATTATTTTTTATTACTGACTGTTTCATTAGATATTACGCGAAAAATATAGCGCAAAGTACAAACCAGAACTTTAAACCTTTAAATTACCCTTCAAGATTGTTCCTTACGAAAAGAATTATTGAACAAACTTGACGGGTAATTCCAGGTGGAAGAACACATGCACTCTACTGAAGAATGCACGTGTGGTCTTTGGTGATTTCCACTCCCCGCTGCTGTTGAATGACCTTAGCTAATTGTTGCACTAGTAAACCAGATGTCGTCAAGTGTATTAATAGTTTTAGCTGCGAAAAGCAGCTCACTGAAAAGAGTGTTAGTTTCGCAGACGCTTAGCTAAGAAAATTTTTGTGCTTTCGTGTGAGTATTTAGTTTATAAAGTTTCTAGATCGAAAATACTAAAACTATACTAGTAATCGGATTTATTGGCGTAGGAATAGGTTAGTATAAATAAGCGTTCCCAAGCTTTCGCGCATCAACCAGATGGCTTTTTCAAGGAAGATAGACAGAAACTGCAATCTGAATAATAGAACGCTTTAACAGTTTGAACGCGGTCACTTGACTTGACAATAAATAGACACGACGTTATATTCATTTAAAGATACGAGGTATCACGTTGGTTGAGCACGCGGTATCCTGGTAGGTAGAAGGCATTACATGAAGAGCTGTTTCCAAATCCGTGGCAACTCGAGCGAGGCGCTATCATTGCAAGTATTACTGTTAGTAATGATCTCCAAGGTTTCCCAAATGGCTGTACATTTAGGGGTAGAATAGGTAGCTAATTTCTTTATGTCATCTCACAGAGGAGTAGGTGACTTGAATTTTACTTCACTGGATAGGGCTGTATTTACTTTACCGTATTTTGTGTCGCTTTTATGCTCGTTGACTCTAATTCTAAACAAACTCCTGGTCATTCCAATGTAGTATCGTTTAGAGCCGTCCGGATATTGCACGATGATCGCATAAAGGACTTCTGGACTTAATTTCGGGGTTTACCCCGCGACCGCCCAGCGAATTTTGCCCTTTTTTACCCTCGATAAAACTACTACACTAATTATAACTGATGTTGCACACCGCAGTATGCGGGAACTTCTTAGAACGGCTGCTCTTTCCTAAGCTTTCTTGCACCGTGAATATCACAGACGAAATATGCTTAGATCCGGTTATGAGTATGAACGTAAGCGCATTTAGGCATCGGCATAATAGACAAAAATGTAACTTGGGATATGCTTTTCTTTTCGAGTGGAAATTTAGCTCTTATTTTTTTTTAAGGGGGTGGGGCGATTTATCAATGCATTCTCGTCGCGATATTAACTTAAAGAAGATGAGATTTGTGCTAGTTCGCGATATTAACTTAAAGAAGATGAGATTTGTGCTAGTTTTTAAACAATGTGCTACTTGAAAGTAATACGGTTATAATTACTTAAGGAAAGTGAACAATATTTGAAGGACACTTGTCATAGTTGCACCCACCCCTAAGCTATGCCATTGGCAATGAACACTGTGTTTTCACAATAACAGAGAAAGTTGAAAGCACCCTGCAGATGCATAAAAACATATCAACAAGTAGCAAAAACTTTTGATTTGTGGATAATTCAACTGCTTCTTAATTTGTTTTGCATTTCAACATGTGTAAATCAGTTCTGTACGAGGAGGATTGGATGCATATATTTTCAACACGTTAGAAACAAAAACGGGTTAGGCTGTTAACTCCTCTGTCACTTGTGATATTGAATGAAATAACTTGAAAACTACTAAATAAAATAGTTTTACTCAAAATATTACCCCTCTAAAACCAAGCACTTGCGTAATCGACCAACTCATTATGTGCAGCTATCATAGTTTGGCAAATATCTACGGACTGTTGTTTGACCCAGGCTCTCACGGCCGGTTTCACTTCATCTCTATCCTTGACACTTTAAGTGGCTGATATGCCTGAATCAAATTGAGCCCATGCCCTTATTTTGGGGGTGAGAGGGAGTCAACGACCACCGTGAGCAGCTCAATGGGCTATATGCAGTCGTCCGTCACTAATTCATGGCCAATGGTCCCAGCCAGGGAAAGGAGAGAGCCAGTGCCATAAAACTAATACAACATACCTGCCTTACCGGGATTCGAACCCGGATCCATCTCTGACGAATGGTCGTAAGCCAGCGCTTAGACCACTGAGTCACAGAGGCAGCCCCAAATTTTTGTTCTCACCATACAGACATGTTCCCTTTTTGGTTGGGTTTTACGAAAGCTACGGCAAAGCACTTATTTTCCCACTCTCATATCATAAATACCGACTATAGACCTACCACGGGTGATCAGAGCTCGCCTCTTGTCTCCTATTCTTCTGCTCCATGACCCAACGTATGTTGGGAGGTTCACTGTAAACTGCCACACAGGAAAACGGCCACACGCTTTTCATTAACGGGCCCGACACAAATTGCTATTCCTTCGAGGAACACTTTGAATGTGTTCCACTATCCTGGTGTGGCAGTTTTCCAAGTTTCCGAATTATGTGTGGCAGTTTCCCAAGATGCCTAACGATGGGAAGGAGCTCTTTTGTTTGTCGGAATTTTTATGTCGGTTCATACTTACGGCAACTGGCCACAGAAGTTCGAGGGGGGGGGGGGCGGGGATTATAAAGAATGCCGTTTCTTGGCCTATATTAAGAATTGAATTGGGAAACTCCAAATAAATTTCGAGAAAACGTTCAATTTAAGCACCAAGCGTTCAGGAAAGACCAATAAGGTGGGATTTTTTTACTAACGCTGCACTTTTACTTAGGCACTAAATATTTACATAACATGTCAAATTTTTAATATTTTTCTTTTATTTATTAATTCATAGGCCCTACACCTCGGCATTTCTGACAGCTTTTAATACGCCGACTTTATATTCATAACGCTTACGTATCAAATCAAGTCAATAGCATTGCTCTTTTACTTAGGCACTAAATAGTCATAGGCCTTTTTAGCAGGTTTTATTCTACCAGTGTCATATTCACAACGTTTACACATCAAATCAAGTTAATAATATGGCGCTTTTATTTAGGCCCAAAATATTTATTCACAGGCCCTAGTCCTAGTCTTAGGCTTTTTACCAGTTTTTATTCTACCAATGCCATATTCACAACGTTTACACAGAAAATCATGTTAATAATATTGGGCGTTTTCTTTGTCACGAAATATTAATTCATATGCCCTAGGCCTAGGCCTTTTTAATAGTTTTTACTTTATCAATGCCATATTCACAACGTTTACACAACAAATAAATGTAATAATACTGCGCTTTTACTTAGGCACGAAATATTAATTCACTGGCCCTAGGCCTAGGCCTTGTTAATAGTTTTTACTCTATTGATGCCATATTCACAACGTTTACACACATACACACAAATTTTAATAATACTGCTCTTTTACTTAGGCACGAAATATTCATTCGTAGGCCCTAGGTCTGGGCTTATGAATTAATATTTTGTGCCCAAGTAAAAGCGTAGTATTATTAAATTGATTTGCTGTATAAACGTTGCGAATATGGCATTGATAGAGTCAAAACTATTAAAAAGGCCTATGGCCTATGAATTCATATTTCGTGCCACAGTAAACGCCCAATATTATTATCATGATTCGCTGTGTAAACGTTGTGAATATGACATTGGTAAAATAAACACTGGTAAAGGGCCTAGGCCTAGGGCCTGTGAATAAATATTTAGTGCCTAAATAAAAGCGTAATATTATTAACTTAATTTGATGTGTAAACGTTGTGAATATGGCATTGGTAGAATAAAAACTGTCAAAAAGGCCTAGGACTATGGCCTATGAATTAATATTTCCTGCCTAAGTAAAAGCGCAGTATTATTACATTTATTTGTTGTGTAAATGTTGTGAATATGGCAGTGATAAAGTAAAAACTATTAAAAAGGCCTAGGGCCTATCAATTTCATGCCTATGTAAATGCCCAATATTATTAACTTGATTTTCTGTTAAACGTTGTGAATATGGCATTGGTAGAATAAAAACTGGTAAAAGGGCCTAAACCTAGGCCGGGAGCCTGTGAATAAATATTTCGTGCCTAAATAAAAGCGCAATATTATAACTTGATTCGATGTGTAAACGTTGTGAATATGACACTGGTAGAATAAAACCTGTTAAAAAGGCTTATTCTGTGGCCTATTATGACTATTTAGTGCCTAAGTAAGAGAGCAATGCTATTGATACGTAAGCGTTATTAATATAAAGTCGGCGAATTAAAAGTTGTTAAAAAGGCCGAGGTGTAGGGCCTATGAATTAATTAGGTAAAAGAAAAATATTACAAATTTGACAACTTATGTAAATATTTAGTGCCTAAGTAAAAGTGCAGCGTTATTAAAAAATTCCCACCTCATTGTTCTTTCCTGAACAAAACAATTTTTGCTTGGCTTACATAGAAAGTTTTCTCGAAATTTGTTTCGAGTTCCCAACTCAATTATCAATATAGGCCAAGAAACGGCAAGCTTTATACCCCCCCCCCCCGAACTTCTGTGGCCAGTTGCCCTAAGTATGAACCGACATGAAATTTCAGACAAACAAAAGAGCTCCTTCCCATCGTTAGGCACCTTGGGAAACTGCCACACATAATTCGGAAACTTGGAAAACTGCCACACATTCAAAGTGTTCCTCGAAGGAATAGCAAGTTGTGCACGGCTCCTTAATGAAAATCTTGTGGCAGTTTTCCTGCGTGGCAGTTTTCTTGTGTGGCGGTTTTCCGATGTGTGGCAGTTTTCTAAGTTGCTGAAAAATGTGTGGCAGTTTTCCTGTATGGCGGTCTTCCTCCAAACATGTTGGGAAGGGCCCAGTGCCTTTGACACGGACATCATGCCACTGGATAGAAATAAGTGACTCAAACATCTTTTGTCTCCTTTCCTTCATTCGTCGCCATTATTACAGTTGAGTAGCCCTTTGAGCAGGAAATCAGTCAGAAAGGAATTAGTGTCACCCCTCCCCCACTAATTACCACTTTGAACAACAAAGATAATGGAAAAGCAACGCTTTGCGATGCGCAGATTCACGCACTCCAGCGGCGTTTGGCTCACTTGTTAGACAGCGAATATATTAATTTGAGGTGATTTCAGCCTATTTTGCTCAACCCGAATTAATTTGTTCCAGTCTGTTAAAGGGTTAAAACGTTGAAGACGGAGAATTTGCCTCGTGGAACGAACAGATGAAAGTTACAAAGGGAAAGGGCACAATTAGGGCTTATAACGAAGTAAATTTATCCATCATTTTTGTCCACACCGGGGCTCGAACCCGGGTCCCCTCATTCCGGAATAAGTCGCTCTACGAATTGAGCTACGCGGACGTTCGTTATCGCTGCTATCTGCCTTTATGTCGTGTGCGACCTGCTGGGCAGGCACGTCACAGGCTGTACGGTAGACATTGCAGTTCTCTCCAGCCCGTTTGGCAATGGTCCAAGATGTTTCAAGTGAGGTATAAAGTCGGTTGTTTTCATGTTGTAAGCGAGTAAAATGAAGAGATATATCTGGTTTCATCTTCCGGATAGCTTTCCTGAGTTTTTTTAGTGTCCCAATATAGCCAGAACCGTTGACAATGTCTCCTTGTTCAAGAAAATCAACAAGGATGACGACTCTGACGTCCAAAAAAGTTTCACCATCACTGGCTTTCTTGAACGCTGTGTTTCGAACTTCTAAGACTTAGGTGAAGTCTTATGTAACCATTCCATTCCATATACTAAGCTTTTGTCTCTGGGTCTTAAAGGAGCCCCCCCCGGTTGCATATCCTATAATCACATTGGAAAGAAACGTGCCCTGTTTTGCTTCAAAACGTGCCCGACGACTCTGTGCTTAATTCGACCATTTGGTTACAATCCTCGGTAAATTGACTTAGAACCCACTATACATAAGACTTTCTTCTGTCATTACTGATCTCGACTTTCGTGTTCCCATAACCTTTGCCTGCCGCATATGGATCTTCGTCGCGTTTTAACCATCTATTTCCAAAAATTCAATTTGCTTTAGACGAATTTCCATCCATTGGATTGGCCAATCCTAACACACAAGAAAAAATTATAGGACTTATTTGTAGAAAGATGGCACAAAAGACCGTTTAAACTTCATAACAACAGAACAAATGCCTGAATTACAGTGCAGTTTGCACGAAAAGTATCAGCTAGTAGGGGGATCTTGTTTGGCAACGGACATTTTTAATTCAAATAGTCACCGACAGAGGGCAATAACGGCTAAAATTTTGTAAATACAGTGAAAATCAATGAAAATGCATATGCTGCATTAATTTGGTGAAACTATCGCGACAGTAATTGTTCGACATGTCATCCACCATGGGGTAATGTACAACATTCAAGCGTGTGACAACTCCAGTGACCGCCTTATGTAGCATGTCCGGGTGAATGCAGCAAACTTCGCGGCGAATGGTTTCTTCCACTTATGGTGGAAGGTCTAGTCTGGTACACTCCGGACGTTAAATAAACCCACAATCAGAATTCCATTGGTGTCAGATCTGGAAACTGAGGTGGCCACGGGATGCTGCAGTGCCTTCTGACAAGTCTTTTTGTAGCAAATTTAGTGATAAGAAAGTTTTTTTTTCTTTTGAGATAGGACGTGAGCTGATGCACCATCCGTCATGAACTTGACTGTGTGCAGCAGATTTTGTTCTTTCAAACATGTGACTTTTTCAAGCAGCGTTCGGTATTTATTCCATCCGTTTCTGGGGCACGGTTCTTCAAAGAAAAAAATGACCCAAGAATGACAGATGAAGTGAATCCGCACCACACTGTAATTCGTGGTGACTGCAGTGATTCCTCTATGTACGAATGTGCATGCATTAACCCTGTGCTCATATTCGGCAATTATGCGAGTTGATAGACACATGTAATGAAATATGAACTTCGTCTGAACAACACGTTTCAGATGCCAGTGCTCGTTTGGAAAATTCCTGCCGCTGTGTGGTATCCCCTGGTAACAACTGGTATCAAGTTTGCAGTCTGTAAAGTTATAGATTTAACATACCGTAAAGAATAGTATTTACCAATACTCTCGGTATGCCCAAACATCTTGTCTAAACACCACTGCTTGTTCCACTTGTTTGAGATACTAATTCGCCTTTTAGGGGGACGCCACAATATTCGAAAGAGATTCCCTTAATCCTGGTCTCTAGCGTCGAGGGCGATGCAGCAAACTTCCAGTTTCCTCAAATTGTCTCACCAGACACTGAAAACAGGCAGAGGCAATTAGACCTTGGCCCTTCTTAAGTACTTCCTGCGTTCGGAACTTTCGCCAAGCTTCTGTTGTCTAAATCCTCACTTACATAAAGAAAGCTTTACTAACAAAGCTTTATCCAGCAAAGTTAACATCGCAGCAACACTTCACGTGAACACGGTTTTCAATAACGAGAGGGATGGCGAGAATTCACAGACGTTTAATACCTTATACACAGTCGTAAAAGAATAATATGTCCACTTACCTAATAATGGGAATAACCATCCTTGGCCCGGATGACAGCGGCCAGATGGCGTGGCATGGACGCAATGAGGCCTTGGAAGGTTGCCCGAGGCATAATGCCCATTCGGACTGCAGCAGATCACGATAGACCCGGAGATGACGTGTTGTGGCTAGGCACGTCGAACCTGTTGATGCAAATAGTCCCACAATAGCTCTATGGGATTGAGGTCGGGCGATTTCGCCAGCTGAGGAAGAAGGGAGATATCGCTGTCGTGTTCCTGGAACCAGTCAAACATCCTCTTAACGAAGTGGCAGGCGCATTGTCCTGCTGGTAGACACTATCACCGCCTGAGGAAACGTCCAACATGAAGGGATGCATGTGGTCAGCGAGGATGGACATGTAGCCATTGGCGTTCAGGGACCCATCCAATGGTACCAGCGTCCCAGATCATACCAGGAAAACATCACCCAGACATGCGCACTTCCACCGCCGGCCTGCTTGTATTTGACCGACAAGCGTGTCCGAGTGTTAGTTCTCGTGTGTTTGACGCCGTAACCGCCACCGCACGTCACTTCTGTGGAGTAGAAACGTCGATTCGTCGGAGAAGGCAAACCTTTTCCCACTCTTCCACTGCCGAATGACGGTTGTCCCATGCGAACTGCTGGCATCGTTGCCGATGGACCTGGATTAGCATGGGCGCCTTGACGCAACGATGACTCCGGGGACCCATGCGTAACATGCTTCACTCTACTGTTATCGGAGACACGTACCTGAGTGCCCCAACGTTCATTTGCGTGGTCAATTGCTCCACTGTTGCACGTCGATTTCCTTTTACCAGTCGACAGAGGCGACGTTCTCCTTTCGGGTTGATAGACTTTGGGCTTCACAGTTCTGACGTCGAGGGGAGAGGGGGGGATTCTCGGTGTGCCAGCACCGAGTACCCTGAGATGCTTCTATCTCCATCCCTCTCAGATGCTACCATCCTTGGCGCGGTAGCCGATGTTTATTCCCTTTTGAACGTCCGTCAAATCACTACCTCTGCACGTTAAGCACCACAGCTCATCTGTCTTGGCGGGCCGCTTGTATCTCCGTATGGTCGACCTTGTCACGTTCACTCTGTGACGCACCTGGGCGGGTACACTGTGATTCCGGGGATGATCATATTATTCTGATACGACTATATATATACACTGCCCGACAGAGAAAATGTCACACCACGAAGACGTGAACGCAGCGCCATGCAAATTGCAGGGTGGATGCACACGTACAGGTTATACAAATGATTGCATTTGCAGGGCAATCACACGAACGTTACGCGGGATATGAGCGGGCAACCAGTAAGTGAGGCCATCAGTCGAGACGTCGATACGGTCGTGAGTGGTTCTGATGTAACCGTATTTGGAGACAGAACAAGGGGTGCCAATGTGTCGTACGCGATTTCGTCAAACGAATGAGTCCATCACAGGTGTCATCGCAGGCCTTCGTACCGGCGGATGGTCGTTGCGTCGTACTGAGGAAGAAACGCAACGTGATGCCACAACCGTCGGTCGCATTTGGAGACATTGATCCCAGGAAGGATCTGTGCGACGTCGTAGAGGGAATGGAGCACGGAGGCGGAAGTCCGAGCACACCGATCGTCGCATCCGAAGTCATGCGGTAGCGGATCCACAGACAAGAACGGACGACATTTTGCGGAGTGTACGGGGAGGCTTGGATGATCCGATATCAACGCGAACAGTGTCGCGCGGATTGGTTGCGTCTGGTTTGCTGTCCAGCTGTCCGTTGCGAAGGTAACCTTAACAGCGAGCCATCGTCGCCACCCCTTGGCGTGGGGTCTCTCTAGAGCTGCGTGGGGTGCCGAATGGAACAGTTTGGTGTTCAGGGACGAACTGCGGTTCTGTCACACCACGGATGATCGCCGTGTGAGAGTTTGGAGGCGACCTGGCCAACGGACGGATTCTTCTGCCATTGTGAAGCAGCACATGGCCCGGCAACGTAGAATCACGGTGTGGGGTGTTATCACCGCCAACAGCCGCTCACCGCTGGTACGCATTACAGTTACATTGACGGCACGCCGCTATGTTGACAAGGTGCCGCGGCCCGTGGCACTACCGTATCTGCAGGGCATCCCAAACGCCGTTTTTCAACAGGATAACGCCCGGCCGCATACCCCTCGGATCATCCTGAATGCTTCACACGGTGTGCGGATGCTTCCGTGACCAGCAGGGTTCCTCGACCTCTCGCCCATCGAGCCTCTGTGGGACACGATTGGACGTCAGTTAGGTCTCCTCTGACCCCCGCAAAATGAAGATGAACTGTGGGCTCGGGCCAACACCATATGGTCCACGATACCCCAGGACTATATTCGGACTCTCGTTGCTTCGATGCCACGTCGGATTCAACGCTGTATCGCCCAAAATGAGGGTCACACTTCTTATTGATCATCATGTATATTCGCCCACTGAAACCTAGTCTGTATGTGACAATTAAATCATTTATTCAGAACCTACTTGGCTATCTGTGTGTGCAGTTTGGTCTGTTTTCGAGCATTTCTTCATGGTGTGGCATTTTATCGGTCAGGCAGTGTACATGCACATATTCTGTATGTGTATGAGGTAACGATTACTACATATGTGTGAATTTAATTTGAATGATATTCGAACCTTGAAAGGTCGTTGAATTTTTTTTTTTTTTTTTTTTGCTTAGAGGTGTATGAACTATGCTAGGATTATATGAATTACATGCAGTTGCACTTATCGCGAACCGTGAAGCAGTGATGGTCCCAGAACTTCGTGTCAGCAGGCCCAGGTATTCACGGTGCTTTGAAATTTGCAAGTGCTTTTAAGATTAATAAAAAATTTGCAATATATGAGGGCAAACGATAAAATTAGCATAAAAATAAGAAAAAATTTCTGACAGAGGCCTCTAGAAATAAAAGTTCCAATGGTCTTCTCTTTAAGGTCTTCTTCTCTTGAAAGGTCTTTAAATGGCCTGGTTTTGAGGGAATTCTATGCAAATCCTCATTTCCGGCATGCTCCAGTCACTGAAGCGTCATGCGATTCGAGGGACCTTTAGTGCGTCGCACTTGCGCTCAATAATCAGTAAGTTTAAAGTCCTGAGAGGACGATGTCCAGTTTATAAGCTCGATGCCCTCTTCCTGATGTATGTCTTGAACAAACTCGGCACGGTGCGAGTGTGTTTTATCATTCCTGGAGAGTAACTTATCTCCAAATGCTCCAGTAGAGGGTACAATTACAGGTCGCAGGATCTCATCTCGGTATCTGACCTCCGTCAGGGGTCTATTCAGGATGACGTTGAGGTCTGCAAGACCTGCAATGGTCATCACGCTCCCACACGAGTATATTCTACCATCAAGGCATCTCTTCTCTGCGAAAAGGCCGAATTATTCCGTGTTCCAACGTTAAAGAAAGATGGCATGCTTTTCTAACTGCAGGCATCTGCAAGTCCTCCGTGAAAAGAATGGAGCACTAGTTAGGTTCATGGTCCCAATTACGAATAGTTTTTAACCCACACTGCACTGGCTGGTTCACTGTAAACCGCCACGCAGGAAAACTGCAACACAAAAAAACTTCCAAACCGGATGATTGCCACACAAGAAAACTGCCACACCGGAAGATTGCTACACAGGAAAACTGCCACACGCTTTTCATTAAGGGGCAGGGTACAAATTGCTATTCCTCCGAGGAACACTTTGAATGTGTGGCAGTTTTCCAAGTTTCCGAATTATGTGTGGCAGTTTTCCAAGTTTCCGAATTATGTGTGGCAGTTTCCCAAGGTGCCTAACGATGGGACGGAGCTCTTTTGTTTGTCTGAATTTTCATGTCCGTTCATACTTAGGACAACTGGCCACAGAACTTCGACGGGGGGGGGGGGGGGAGTATAAAGATTGCCGTTTCCTGGCATATATTGAGAATTGAATTGGGGACTCCAAACACATTTCGAGAAAACGTTCTATATAAGTCAAGCGAAAACTGCTGTGTTCAGGAAAGGACAATAAGGTGGGATTTTTTAATAACGCTGCACTTTTACTTAGGCACTAAATATTTACATAACATGTAAAATTTGTAACATTTTTCTTTTACTTAATTAGTTCATAAGCCCTACACCTCGGACTTTTTAACAGCTTTTAATCCGCCAACTTCATATTCATAACGCTTACGTATCAAATCAAGTCAATAGTATTGCGCTTTTACCTAGGCACTAAATATTAAAGTCATAGACCATAGGCATAGGCCTTTTTAACAGTTTTTATACCAGCAGTGTCATATTCACAACGTTTACACATCAAATCAAGTTAATAATATTGCGCTTTTATTTAGGCACGAAATATTTATTCACAGGCCCTAGGCCTAGGCTTAGGCCGTTTCACCAGTTTTTATTCTGCCAATGCCATATTCACAACGTTTTTAACAGAACATCAAGTTAATAATATTGAGCGTTTTCTTAGGCACGAAATATAAATTCATAAGCGATAGGCCTTTTTAGTAGTTTTTACTTTATCACTGCCATATTCACAACATTTACACAACAAATAAATTCAATAATATTGCACTTTTCCTTAAGCACGAAATATTAATTCATTGACTCTAGGCCTAGGCCTTGTTAATACTTTTTATTCCATTAATGCCATATTCACAACGTTGACACACACACACACACACACACACACACACACACACACACACACACACACACACACACACACACACACACATTTTAATAATACTGCTCTTTTACTTAGGCACGAAATATTCATTCGTAGGCCCTAGGTCTGGGCATATGAATTAATATTTCGTGCCCAAGTAAAAGCGTAGTATTATTAAATTGATTTGCTGTGTTAACGTTGTGAATATGGCATTGATAGAGTCAAAACTATTAAAAAGGCCTAGGGCCTATGAATTGTATTTCGTGCCTAAATAAACGCCCAATATTATTAACACGATTCGCTGTGTAAACGTTGTGAATATGATATTGGTAGAATAAAAACTGGTAAAAGGGCCTAAGCCTTGGCCTAGGGCCTGTGCCTAAATGAAAGTGCAATATTATCAACTTTCTTTTATGTGTAAACGTTGTGAATATGGCATTGGTAGAATAAAAACTGTCAAAAAGGCTTAGGCCTAGGGCCTATGAATTAATATTTCCTTCCTAAGCAAAAGCGCAATATTATTACATTTATTTGTTGTGTAAACATTGTGAAAATGGCAGTGATAAAATAAAAACTATTAAAAAGGCCTAGGCCTAGGGCCTATGAATTAATATTTCGTGCCTAAGTAAACGTCCAATATTATTAGCTTGATTTTCTGTGTAAACGTTGTGAATATGGCATTGGTAGAATAAAAACTGGTAAAAGGGCCTAGGCCTAGGGCCTCTGAATAAGTATTTCATGCCTAAATAAAAGCGCAATATTATTAACTTGATTTGATGTGTAAACGTTGTGAATATGACACTTGTAGAATAAAAACTGTTAAAAAGGCCTCTATGCCTGTGGCCTATGACTATTTAGTGCCTAAGGAGAAGAGCAATGCTATTGACTTGATTTGATACGTAAGCGTTATGAATATAAAGTCGACGGATTAAAAGCTGTTAAAAAGGCCGAGGTGCAGGGCCTATGAATTAATTAAGTAAAAGAAAAAATATTTCAAATTTGACATCTTATGTAAATATTTAGTGCCTAAGTAAAAGTGCAGCGTTATTAAAAAATGCCACCTTATTGCCCTTTCCTGAACACAGCAATTTTCGCTTGGCTTACAGAGAAAGTTTTCTCGAAATTTGTTTGGAGTTCCCAATTCAATTCTCAATATAAGCCAGGAAACGGTAATCTTTATACCCCCCCCCCCCCTCGAACTTCTGTGGCCAGTTGCCCTAAGTATGAACCGACATGAAAATTCCGACAAACAAAAGAACTCCTTCTCATCGTTAGGCACCTTGGGAAACTGCCGCACATAATTCGGAAATTTGGAAAACT
Source organism: Macrothele yani (assembly GCA_039090855.1). Taxonomy (NCBI): domain Eukaryota; kingdom Metazoa; phylum Arthropoda; class Arachnida; order Araneae; family Macrothelidae; genus Macrothele; species Macrothele yani. Next base: position 144,186,156 of record CM077007.1, on the reverse strand, counting down.
GCCACACATTCAAAGTGTTCCTCGTTGGAATGGCAATAATTTGTGCCTGGCCCTTTAATGAAAAGCGTGTGGCAGTTTTCCTGTGTGGCAGTTTTCTTGTTTGGCGGTTTTCCGATGTGTGGCAGGTTTCTAAGTTGTGAAAGATGTGTGGCGGTCTTCCGCCAACCGCACTGGTTCTGGTGTAGTCTCCGGAAAGGGGTTCGCGTACCATTTCTTACCTGGTATATAGTCCTGTTTGTTGGTGCCGATTACGAATAATCTGTGTGTATAGGCTTCGTCCTCTGGCAGCAGAAAGCATACATTGCGGTTCAGTTACATTTCATGGGCTGCTTCAACGAGCCAGTCAAGCCAAATAGAGGTCTTCAAGCGTTGTTGCTGATGCTGACCCTAACCTGTTTTTATTCTTTCTGTTTTAATCTCCAGAAGCCGCCCCGATGGCGCAGTGGTCTGAGTGATGGCTTATGAGCATTCGTCCTAGGTGGATACAGGTTCGAATCCCCGTGAGTCATGGATGTTGTGTTTATCGTGCGGCACTGGCTCTTTCCTGGATCCAGTGGCCCTAAATTAAGGACGAGCGGTTGCTTATAGCTTACTGATTTGCTCACGGGCTATAAGCGATTGCTTATAGCACGGGCTATAAGCGATTGCTTATAGCCCGTGAGCACCTCGTTAAACACTCAATAAAAAAATCTCCAGGAAACTCCTCCACAGTGTACTGCCGATGCTCTGAGTCATTTAAACTGCTTTTGTCCCTACCTTCTGTTTATGCGCATTTTCCGGTCTTCGGATTTCACTGCAAACTGTTGTTGATTTCGGTAAATCGCATTGCAGGAACATCGTTCAATGAAATACATCTTCAGCTGAAACAATCTGCTGAAAGTGAATAACTCAGGCAGCACTTATACGTACAGCGGGTTTGCTTTGCTTTTCCGTAGAGTGCGCAAATGCGTTAGTGCTGCTCATTTTCATGTTCTGATCACCTGATTGTTGCTGGCATGTGTGGCTCAGAGATTGATCTTTCATCACAGACTGTCTAATTTTTAAACTGCTCCTGTGCCGACTTCCGCAATATTCCCTAATGTTCCTAAACAGTGAATATACCGGAATGGGGTGTAGGAGAAGTGGCCACCGGAGATCTGACCACCGGAGAAGTAGCCACCGGAGAAGTGGCCACCGGAGATCTGACCACCGGAGAAGTAGCCACCGGAGAAGTGGCCACCGGAGAAGTGGCCACCGGAGAACTGAACACCCGGAGAACTGGCCACAAAAATTTTAAGGGGTCGAATAAAAATTGCGTTTTTGACCGCTTCATGCCCACGACCCCAAGAGGTTGGTTATCTGAGTCATAAAGTTTCCGTAATTTCGTCTTTTCTTAATTGCGATAATTAATGTAATTTTTTTATAAAAAATGTTTATGATCTACATTTCAACAAAAGATTTCAGGGTTTTCAAACTACAAGTCTTCAAATTATCTGAGCGCATGTGCTGACTCAGGAAACTTGTCGGGGGGGGGGGGGGTTAATACCAAAAGTGTAAAACATAAAGAATATATAGCATTTCTCGACGCATCCGAAGATTTTCAGCATTTACAAGCTACAACTCGACACATAATCTGAGCGTATGTGCCTACTCTGGAAACCTCTCCGGTAGGGGGGGGCTATACAAAATATGTAACGTATGAAAAATTTCTCGTCCGATCGGAAGATTTTCAGCATTTATAAGCTACAACTCGACACATAATCTGAGCGTATGTGCCTACTCTGGAAACCTCCGGGGGGGGGGGGCAATACAAAATATGTAACGTATGAAAAATTTCTCGTCCGATCGGAAGATTTTCAGCATTTATAAGCTACAACTCGGCAAATTTTCTGACGGCATGTGCCTACTCAGCATACTGTCGGGAGGCGGGGGGGGGGGATACCAAAACTGTAAAATATGAAAAATTACTCGTCCGATCCGAAAATTTTCAGCATTCACAAACTACCCCCCCCCCCCCCCAGATTTCTGAGTAGGCACAGATCATGTGTCGAGTTGTAGATGCTAAATGCTGAAAATCTCCCGATCGGACGAGAAATTCTTCATATTTTACACCGTTGGCACCCCCCTCCCAGGCGGGTTTGCTGCGCGTACGCACATGTGCTCAGAACAGAAAATTTGTCGAGTTGCAGCTTGTAAATGCTGAAGATCTCCCGATCGGAAGAGAAATGAGAAATCCTTGATATTTTACGCTTTTGGTATTGCCCCCCCCCCCCCGCCGACTAGTTTCCTGAGGCAGCAGATGTCCTCAGACAATTCGATTACTTTGTAGCTTGTAATGGCTGAAAATCTCCCGATCGGACCAGAAATTCTTTATATTTCATATTTTAGGTTTTAAGCCCCCTCCCTCCCCCCACCCGACAAGTTTCCTGGATTTGCTCATACTCACAGAGAATTTGTTTAGTTATAGTTTATAGAAAAATATCGTAAATAAGAAAATACGAAATTATGGACATTTTATGTGTGTCAGATAACCATTCTCGGGGAGACGTTGCCACGGCGCAGCCCAGAACGCAATTTTTATACGGCCCCTTAACATTTTTGTGGCCAGTTCTCCGGGTGGCCAGTTCTCCGGTGCCCAGTTCTCCGCTTAGTCTTAGCTCCGAAAATCATGGAAATGTCAAAATTTCTTACTGAAAATGAAATATTAAAAAAAAAATTATGAACAATAGTTGCTCAAGTAGTAGGGAATATAGCCACACGAAATTTGTTTATGCAGAACAGTCTTATGGCACTGAAATTGCAATGTGTCCAGTTCTGCGGTGGCCAGTTCTCCGTACCCGACCGGAATGATAACTCCTACGTCTTATGTTAATCTTCTTTGATAGAACATGTCCACTGGTTGGACAATTTCCCAGTTCTAAAACTGAACACGAAGTGAAAAAAAAAAAAAAAAAAAAAAAAGAAGCTTTCCATGTGGTACGGGGAGGAATCCTTTTTCGACACTCTGCATAAGTTTATGTGCACGGTAAAGGTATTTGTGGTGAAATCCAGAAATAATAAATCCTGACGCTAAGCTTCAAAGGACACAAGTGGTACGATTCTGGGAAACGGTGTTAAAATACATATCCCAGCAAAAACACAAGTGCTGGGAAACTGCTGGCCACCAGCTGGCAGTGATGGGTCACTGCTGGCTGAAATCTGCGCTCACGGCCCGGTAGTGGTCCGTTGGTGGCAGCGCTATCAGTTGGTGAGCCATTGATGGCCCTGCAGCATCGCCGTGAATTGTGGGCCTCCAAGCAAGTGCCACTAGTGGCCCGTTGCTGGCAACCCCAACAGCAGGTGGAAGCAACGGGACTGCGCATGCGCAGAAGCAACACTTGCTGTGTCTCTCATGGTACCAGTTAGTTTAAGACGACGCTATCGCCATCGTGTTATTTTAGTGGATGTTAAGAAAAAATTCATATGTGGAGAGGCGAATTAATTTCCTAATGAAATTTTACGTCGACGAAGATATCAGATTAAGCCGTGAAATACTAGATTACAGCCATGAAATACACCCACTCCATTCCCATGAATAAGAATTCATGGAATGGTGTGGATGAATAACAAGAAAAAATTTGAAACCGCTTGAAACAAATATCCTGGAAAACCATTAAAACAACGTTTGTTGGAAAAAAAAACAAAAAAAAACAAAGAATTATACGCGTACAAAATTTATCAATTATTTGAAAGAAAAAATAAGCAACGCTATGTGGTGTACTCATCCATGGGTTGAATACACAAGACTGGGAGGAATTCGCTTCTAAAAATAACGAGAAGTAAAATAAAATATCTTTTACTCTTTAAAACAAATGTAGCTTCGGACAACGGAAAGGAAAGACACAACGTTAAAAATGTAACAGAATGTGACATGAACCCTGGTAAATATATATTTATTCAACAATCTCTTTTTAAGACGGCAAGGACAGTACAAAACTTTGGAAAGCGACTCTAAGTACGTACACGCCTTGAAAATGAGTGAAGTTCCCTTAAGGTAAAAAAAAAAAAACAAAAAACTATCGTTACGTTGAAAAAATTCATTTATCAATTATATGAAACTGACTTTTATGAAAAATACCTCGCAATATTGTAAAATGAAAGAGGGAAACATTCGATTACACATTGCATACCAAACAGACAGCTTTAAGCATACGCTTGCGCGTGCCAAATTAATCCGGTCGGTAGAAAGCACAGCTATCGTGCCAGCCTCCCAGGTTCAAATCTACTCAGATTCAAGCGGTTGTTTTTCCGATCTGTTGAGAAAATTTCCCCAGCGCATTGCGTTAATTCACAAGCTTCGTAAGGGTAGAAAAAAAAATTTGTAGCTTTGGGAAATTGCGGGTATCTTTTTTTTTTTTTTTTAATTATTATGGCTACTGCTGGGAAATTGGCGGACAAGATTCGGCAAGCCACCAGTTACGTCACGTGGTTGCTGGCTGCCACTAACGGCACACTAGCGGACCACATTGGGCTGGTCATCATTTCTGGTACGTGCTTGCAGGGCCACTGAATGGCCACTTGTGGCAGCTACTGCCTGTGATGGACCACTGATGGCCCTGTTGTGGCATATGACAACTGATGGGGTGCCAACTGTTGGCCTGAACTGTTGGCCGCCCGGACATTTTATTGACAGTTCGGCAGCGGCAACATAGTGCTGAGCCATTGCTGGCACAGCAAGACTGTTTTTGCTGGGATATCATTTGAACTGAGAGAGAGAGAGAGAGAAGTGAGAGAAAGAGAGAGAAAGTAGGGTGGCACAGAAGCCTGAAAAAGGAATTAATGTTTCATTAGTAGCAGAACTCAGTTTTTAATATCAAGGAAATCTATGCAGTATGAAGTATTCCGATCTTGAGACAGAATATTTTATTAAGTCTAGTCATCGGAGTTAGATGGGAAAGGATAATAATGGTTGGAAAATCAAAAGAGCTGAGATGAGAGTGGAGAAGAAACGCAGTGGAGGAGAAACCCAGTGGTTTCGAGTAAAGGGATTTTAAAAGGATTTAAAAAAAATCATGTGTTGATTGCTAAATTTGTGCTGATGAAAACCTCTACCGTCGATGATTGATCACTGATTTAAATTAATAATAATAATAACAATATTTTGAACTATGTAAAGGCTTGATTTTTTTAACTTAAACGAAAAACTTAATTGAGGATTATTGGAGAGCTTTACATGTGATGCGGGGGGGGTGTGAAGCCCTCTTCCATCCCGAGATTTGATAGCATGACATATCTTACAGCAAATTTTCGAAATTCGTTTATTATCAGATTTTTGTTGCAAGTACTTGTGTAAATCTTACAATTTCCTTCATTGAAATTATTTCTCTCTCTTTTCTTTCAGACATGACACGGATAATAGCGAAGGAAAAAGAAGAGTGACATCATGAGTTGCAGCAAATGAGTCATTTCCTCTACCAATCACAAAATATTTTGCAACAGAAAGAAAACGCTCCTTTTCGTCGATAAAATGTGCTGGTGCTTTACCATATGGTGAAATTTTCTACAGACATTTGAACAGTTTTCTTAAATTTCAACTCACACACATTAATAGCATTGAACACATCGAAAGAAAAAAAGATATATTCCTTGGTCGTTAAATCCGAAAAGTGGATTTACTGTCTGAAGAACATGTAATTATTTTGAAAAGAAGTACTTTAAAATGGAAGATAAAACTTGTTAAAAATGTGTAATTTTAAGCATGCCTATGAAACTTGGAATATTCAGCAAAACCGCGAAATAAAATTTCGGTGTTGACATCTCTCTTTTTCAAATTTCGATAAAGACAATGTTACGAAATCTGATAAACAAGAAAACAAAGGAACAACAAATAAAATCTCTAAAGTAATATCAATAAAGGGATCCTATGAAAAAAATTTAATGAATAAATTTTAATTAAGTGGGGCCAAGAAAGGTGATAGCACAAGGCTCTCTGCACCATTAGAAGGTGAGCTCAGAATGTCTGAAATAAATAAAGAATAAAACCTAGGGAATCGTAATTCAAAACAATCTGACAATTTTGACATCATAGGAGAGAAAAAAGAATGCCGTAAAAACATTAAGGCAGTACAAATATACAGTATATATATATATATATATATATCATGATCGTCATTGCCAACCATTTTCAATCCACTGCTGGATGAAGGTCTCCCCAAGTTTCCTTCATAACCGTCTGTCTCAAGCCACTCTCCTCCATGGCATTCCAGCATGCTTTCAAATTTCATCTACCCATCTCCCATGTTGTCTTCTTCAGGGTATTTTTCTGTCCCTTGATATCCAGCCTAAAATTTCCATTGTCCATCGGTGATCCGTTCTTCTGGCAATATGTCCAGCCAATTGCCATTTCAGAGATTTTGCTCTGATCATGTTTTCGAATTTTGTCAGTCTCCTTATCCACGAGTTCGTTCCTCATCTTATCTTTTCTGGTTACACCAAGCATGCATCTCTCCACGTTTCTTTCAGTTGTCTACAGGCTTTGTATGTCTGTTAATGTACTTTGTATGTCGTTTTTAGTTAAGGTCCATGTCTCTGCTTCATATGTAAAAACTGGAAGGACGCATTGACTAAACATTATGTATTTACGTATACGGGATGTAAGGTCAGGTGATGCGTAACATCACAGCCTCTCCTTGACAAATGTCAACCCCGCCTTCTCGTGGTGCATCCTGTTCCCACTAAAGGGGCTCTGACGACCGCAAATAGCGGTATAACTATACCATCGGGATCAGAGGAAATGCTATCCCACACTCACCAACCCGCTTGGCCAGCGTGGTGAGTTATGGCCAAACACCTCCAAAATGACTCTACAACTTAAATCTTGGCCCTCAGTCTCCGGCAGCTGGAATGTACCTGGCCAAGGCAGCGGCCAGTGCGACATGAAGGCAGAGGGTGCTAAGAATCCCCGGAGGACCGGACTAGGCTGCCATTTGATGCTGACCTTGGCTACCTACAACGGACGCTCCCTATCTTCTGATTCAAGGCTTCTTGAATTGGAAGAGGAACTACAAAGGATCAAGTGGGACATCGTCGGGCTGAGTGAGGTAAGGAGAAAAGGAGAAGATCTCATTGAACTGAAAAGTGGACATCTCTTCTATTATCGTGGGACAGATACTGGCAGAACTAGTGGTGTTGGATTTATAATAAACAAGAAACTGAAGGATAAAGTGGTAGAAGTTGAAAGTTCCTCTGACAGAGCTGCACGACTCGTTATCCAACTATCGAGAAGATACCAGGCTCAGATTATTCAAACTTATGCACCCACCACAAGTCATCCTGAAGAAGAAATTGAAGAATTTTATGAGGAAATTCGTCATCTAAATAATAAAGGTAAGCAGCACTTGAAGATAATTATGGGAGATTTCAATGCAAAAATAGGGCACCGGCAACAGAATGAAACTTCAGTAGGTAAATTCGGTCACGGCAACAGAAACCAGCGTGGAAATACTCTCGTTGAGTTTGCAGAGGCAGAAGGATTTTTCATCTTGAATTCCTTTTTCAAGAAAAAGCCACACAGGAAATGGACATGGAGACATCCAATTGGGACGACAAGTGAAATTGATTTTATTATGTGTAACAAAAAATTCGTCATCGAAGACTGCAGTGTGCTAAACAAGTTCAACACAGGTAGTGACCATAGATTGGTGAGATGTAAGATGCACCTCAACACTAAACTGGAACGTGGCAAGCTCATAAGACAAACAAAATGTATTGACATAACCAACCTTAAAAAAACACCATAATACTTTCAAGTTGGAACTGAAGAACAGATTCTCTGCTTTAGAAGGCCTAACATCGGAAGAAGTGGATATTTCTGAAGTTAACAGAAAAGTAACCAAAGCTCTTATGGAAACAGCAACAAAATTAGCTGGGTCTAAGAACAAGTTGCATGTAAACAAATTATCAGGAAAAACCAAAATGTTGATGCAAAAAAGAAGAGAGATGAGGACAACTAAAGAAGATGTGACTTCCAAAGTGGAATATATAGAGCTATGCAAGACAGTAAGAAAAAGTATCACTGAAGACGTAAGAAAATTCAACTGTGAACTAGTAAGGAAAGCAATTGAAAACAACCAAAGCCTAAAGATAGCAAAGGGACATCTCAGTAAGGGAAGAAAACAGATTATGGCTCTGAGAAAAGAAGATGGTTCTATAACAAGAAATAGAGGCGAAATTTTGACAAGAGTGAAAGATTTCTACTCCAAACTATATGAAAGGGATGATACATGTACTCCAGACATCATGAAAGGTACCAGAGTTCTTCCAGTCCTCCCAGCACCAGGAGAAGATGGAATTACTATAGACATCATACAAGAAGCAAATGGAGAAATTGAAACAGTACTCGCCCAAATTTTCACTCGATGCCTTAATGAAGGGAAGATTCCTGAGGATTGGAACAATGCTACAATGATCCTGCTACATAAAAAAGGTGACATTGAGGATCTCAGGAACTACAGACCTATCAGCCTCCTATCAGTGGTTTATAAAATCTTCACTAAAGTTCTTTCACACCGCTTGAAGGTAACACTGGACATGGCTCAACCGAGAGAACAAGCTGGATTCAGGAGTGGCTACAGCACAATAGATCATATCCACGTACTGAGGGAACTAATTGAAAGAGCGAGGGAATATGAACTTCCATTGTGCATGGCTTTTATCGATTATGAAAAAGCCTTTGATTCGGTGAAACCATCAGCAGTTACCACGGCTCTGAAATCCTGCGGTATTGAAGATGCATACATTAATATTATTAATAACATCTATGAAAATGCAAGTGCAAAGATTCGGCTGTTTGAAAATACAACACACATAAAAATTGGAAAGGGAGTGAGACAAGGTGACACCATATCTCCGAAGCTCTTTAATGCCACATTGGAAAATGTCTTTCAATCACTGAACTGGGAAAACAAAGGGATAAAGATTAATGGAGATTATCTAACCCACCTTCGTTTTGCTGATGACGTAGTCATTTTTGCAACTACCCCATCAGAGCTGCAGAGTATGATCCAGGAACTTGCTGACAAGAGTAAAGAAGTGGGATTAAAAATGAACTTTCAGAAGACAAAAGTGATGTTCAATGCTTTTACAAGAAATGAAGATTTATCGATTGATGGAGAAAAACTGGAGATAACAGATACGTATGTTTATCTTGGACAGCAGATATCAAGTGAGGGTCACATTGATGAAGAAATTAATCGGCGTACAAAACTTGCCTGGAGAGTTTTTGGAAGAAACAGCATAATTTTCAAGAGCAATATGCCGTTATGTCTTAAAAGAAAAGTGTTTGATCAATGCATCCTTCCAGTGCTTACGTATGGTGCAGAGACGTGGACCTTAACTAAAAGAGACATACAAAGGCTGCAGACAACTCAAAGAAGCATGGAGAGGTGCATGCTTGGTATAACCAGGAGAGATAAGAAGAGGAACTCGTGGATCCGAAAAATGACGAGAGTGGAAGACATCATGATCAGAGTTAAATCCCTGAAATGGCAATGGGCTGGACATACTGCCAGAAGGACAGACCATAGATGGACAGCCGAAATTTTAGATTGGATTCCAAGGGACAGGAAAAGACCCAGAAGAAGACCACATGGGAGATGGTGGATGAAATTCGTAAATATGCAGGAGTGACATGGAGGAGACTGGCACAAGACAGACCGTTGTGGAGGAAACTTGGGGAGACCTTCGTCCAGCAGTGGATTGATAATGGTTGACAATGATGATGATGATGATGATTTACGTATACATGTCATTTGTGAGAAAAGTCTAAGTATATATGCCATTTGTGAGAAGAGTTTTATGAGAAGACCAGTAGTTCAGTTCTCTAAAGAGATCGTATATCCTTTAACTTTTGCCAACAGAAAGGAAAAATCCAGAAAAATTCTAAAAAAAATAATTCGGAGTTGTCGAAAATATCAGTCGCTGGTGATTTTGGAAATTAAAAAAAACAAAAAACAGTGAATATATTAATCATGCATTATTCACAAAATTTAAACGGCGTGAAGTTAAAATGAAATCAGTTCTTAACCCAGCATTTTTTTTTTTTTTTTTTTTGAATTTCAATAAAACCCGAAAATCATTATTTAAGCACATTTTAAAGATTAAAAGTGGGCGAACTTCAAAATAGTCTTTCTACTTTAGCAGACTACTCTAAGACTCATAAGACAGCATAGGGTTCACTGTAAACCGCCACACAGGAAAACTGCCACAGAATCAAACTGCCACACCGGAAGATTGCCACACAGAAAAACTGCCACAGAAGAAAACTGCCACGCCGGAAGATTGCCACAAAGGAAAACTGCCATACGCTTTTCATTAAGGGGCAGGGTACAAATTGCTATTCCTTCGAGGAACTCTTTGAATGTGCTGCAGTTTCCCAAGTTTCCGAATTGTGTGTGGTAGTTTCCCAAGGTGCCTAACGATGGGAAGGAGCTCTTTTAATTGTCTGAATTTTCATGTCGGTTCATACTAAGGGCAACTGGCCGCAGAAGTTCGAGGGGTGGGGGGTGGTATAAAGATTGCCGTTTCCTGCCCTATATTGAGAATTGAATTGGGAACTCCAAACAAATTTCGAGAAAACGTTCTATGTAAGCCAAGCAAAAATTGCTGTGTTCAGGAAATGACAATAAAGTGGGATTTTTAAAAACGCTGCACTTTTACTTAGGCACTAAATATTTACATAACATGTCAAATTTGTAATATTTTTCTTTTACTTAATTAATTCATAGGCCCTACACCTCGGCCCTTTTAACAGCTTTTAATTCGCCGACTTTATATTCAGAATGCGGTAAACGGCAAAAAATACCCCCGGAGAAAATACCCCCGAGAACTGAAAAGCGAAATAAATGCCCCCGGAAAAAATACCCCCAGAACAAACGGTGCACTGTAAACTGCCACACAGGAACACTGATGTGTGGCAGTGTTCCGGTGTGGCAATTTACCGGCAACCCTGCCACACATCTTCAGCAAATTGGCTACAAAAGTTCAAGAAGGGGGGGAATAAAGATTGCCGTTTCTGGGCCTACATTGATAACTGAATTGCGAAACGAATTTCGCGAAAACTTTCAATGTAAGCCAAGCGAGAATTGTACTTTAATTTGAAGAAATAAATTGCCGAGAATCCGAGGTACATTTGGGGGGGGGGGGGCTCAACCCCCAGCTTCCGTAGTATTAGATTCTGGGCCGCTGGAGTCTGTCAGTGTATCCAGGCTGTTCCCCTTGAAGCGCCCGCGAGGTCCGTGAGCTTTGGGGAGGGGGGGAGTCCCCAAAATGTTGAAATGGCTGTAGAGCTGTAAACATTAGAAGCATGCTTTACATAATGATTCTCTACACGACCACGAATTTTCAAGAGAGTGGGGTGCAAGTTTCTAAGAGCGCAGACAAGTCTTCAAGATGAGGGATTTGCTCGTAATTTCTATGCTTCATGTTGTGTTTAATTGTAAACTATGCATGCCCTTCCCCCTTCCCCCAGAAATTTGGTGAAGCCTGTGAGAGGGATACGAGGTGCTTGGTTAGGAGGGCTCTACCCCCAACTTCCGTAATTTTATATTCTGGACCTCTAGAGTCGGTCAGTGTATCCTCGATTTTACCCCTGAATAGCTCTTTCAAACGGGGGGGGGTACCCCACCCTCCTGAAAATTCGTGGTTGTGTACAGAATCATTATATAAAACATGGTACTAATGTTTACAGCTCTACGTGCATTTTAACATTTTGGGGGAAAGCCAGCCTCCCAAGCTCATGGACTACGCGGACACTTCAAAGGGGAACTTCCTGGATACACTGACAGACTCCAGCGACCCAGAATATAATATTACGGAAGTTCGGGGCAGAGCCCCCTCCTCCCTCCCCACCAAGTGTATCTCGGATCCTCGGCAATTTATTTCTTCAAATTAAAGTGCAATTCTCGCTTGGCTTACATGGAACGTTTTCCCGAAATTCGTTTCCCAATTCAGTTATCAATGTAGGCCCAGACACGGAAATCTTTATAGACCCCCCCCCCTTGAACTTTTGTAGCCAAGTTGTTGAAGATGTGTGGCAGGGTTGCCGGTAAATTGCCACACCGGAACACTGCCACACATCAGTGTCAGTTTACAGTGAGCCGTTTGTTCTGGGGGTATTTCTTCCGGGGGTATTTTTTCCGGGGGCATTTTTTCCGCTTTTCAATTTTCGGGGGTATTTTCTCCGGGGGTATTTTTTCCTGGGGGTGTTTTTACCTACATCCTCAGAATGCTTACGTATCAAATCATCTCAATAGCATTGCTCTTTTACTTAGGCACTAAATAGTCATAGGCCACAGGCATAGGCCTTTTTAACAGTTTTTATTCTACCAGTGTCGTATTCACAACGTTTACACATCAAAAATATACCCCCCCGAAAATTCATGAACGCAGCCCCTTAGGATTTTGGGCGATTTCCTCTTATATTTAGTCTAATTGTGTTCGTTTATAGGTGAATATTTGGAGAACTTAATTAAAAAAAATTAGAAAATGAGGGAAAATATTATAATAATAAAAAAAGATCCATGTGTGAACTTCAGTCTGAAATTTCTATCATCCTTCAATAAAACATTAAACAGCCTTCGCTGAAGAGGCGCATTTTCAAGCACTGACAACTAGGACTACTTTTGCAATAAAAACCTAATTCCACAGAGTAGATATGTTTGCACTGTAATACATCATCATGTTTTGGAGGTTGGCATTCAGCTTTATTTCAGTCTTCTGGATGCCGACTTACCATGTATACGGTTAAGCGTCAGTGTAGCTAACGTGACGTTAGTGCTTCCAATACAACAAAATATTTACTATCTAATTTTTAATAATACAAAATTATTTGAAATTGTTCCCATAATAAGGAGTTTATTTTTCTGGCGATGGCGGTTTACACTGTGAAAAAAAAAAAAAAAATATCGAGGTACCCCGAACTGGCATCCAAACGGTTAGTTAGTTTTTGTTTTTTTTTACTACTATTTGCTAATCTAAATAATCTAAAGGGGCTGAAACAAATCGCAGGAGAATAGCTTACACCATACGCTTTCAGGCAACACTGTAATGACTCCTTAATAATCAGAAACACGCTTGAAGCAATGCGAGAACATTTTTACCACTCCTAATGTCTTGGAAGGGATTTTCTCCAGCACAGCCTTAACTTACTAGCATCCTCAATATTTTACATCACCCCATGACGAAATAATCCGTGGTCCTTTACTGACTTATAGCAAAGGTATGACATTTTGTATGTGAAGATTTCTTGGAATTTGCATTTGCGATATAAAAGCATAAGAAAATTTTGTACTCTATTTTAAAATTTTATACATATTAATACAAATATAAATAACAAAACTGTGATTATGTGTATATAATCAGTCAACAAGTTTTAGCCCCCTCGAAATTTGCAATCCCCCCATCCCCGGTAAAAAAAAACCCTGAATGCAACACTGATGATATGTGATAAAAACAAATAAATAGAAAACACCTTTCATTTTCGTAGCACTGCTTTCTTGCGCATATTATTAATTTCACAATTAGCGTACAAGACTCAGTGCTCGAAATGGGCCGGTTATGGCATACCGGCAAATCTTTTTTCCTACCATTTCATACAGGCACTAATTTTAGTAGTGAGAAATGCAGAAATGATTTCTTTTTTCCCTATATTACGAGCGCGCATTCTTAAACATAAAACTTTATGTGGCTCGTGCCCTTGAGAAATAGCTGTGTGGGAACCGTAAGAGGTAGGGGAGTGGTGTACCCATGAGCTGCAAGTTCAATCCTTCAAAGTATGGAAATGAAGCTACCCCTAGCGCATGATCACATCTTGCCCAATCCCCGCATCATCCCACTAAAGATGTCTGTAATTTTTATTATATCATGAATTTAATATATTTAATTTGAAGAGCTTCTTCATAGAAGGAAGAATTGGGATTAAACACAAATTTTAGTTTTGCAGCAACGAGTATAAACTGTTTCCACTTCTGACTTTTTTTTCTTTTTCTTTTGAGGGTGGTGAGATTGTTATTAATTTACAACTGAATATTCATTCTGATTGCGGAGATTCTAATTACCCGACCCTCTGCTTCATGAAAATCCCTATTAGAAAGGGACTGTCTTCTCCGCTCGGGACCTTAAAGTTCTGGTTTCAAGTCCAGCTGAATCACTAATCATTAGCTGAGGTTCGGAAGTCTCGTTAATCCGTTGATCCCGGGGCAGAAACTTCTCGTTATAAACAAGTCTAACCCCAGTCCTCGGTGTAGCACAAGTAGTGCCTGCTAGATTCACAAACCAACCAACTGAAATTCACCGCCATCTTTTCTGACTTATGGTGCAATATTATTCCACGGATTTGTCAATTGCATTTTCACATAAAGAAGTTTCTCTTCCAGAGCTTTTTTTTTCTTACTCTTTTAAGTTTTGGAGATTTTCTGGCGATTGAATTTTTTTCCAGGTGATTTTTAGCTAAATATGAGCATACCACTACTTCAAAATTTCCATTTCGAGCACTGACTAGACTTACAGCTGCTAGTGCAACAAAATTGATAGTATGAATACTCGTTAAGTATTCACGTTAGCCTAGTGGTCAACGTTCGTGACTGGCACGGGAAAACCTCAGGTTCGATCCCAGGCAGGTACGAACGTTCGAACCATTAAATACCCGCCGTGCGTCGGATGGGCACGTTAAACCGTCGGACCCCGGGTACTGGCCCCCGATAGTAAATAAGGGCGTATTCCTCCTCCGCTTCCGTGTCACATTCCTATCCGGCATTCTAGCCCAAATCTCCTAGCGTCCAAGATGAATACACGTGTTTTTCTGGGGAATTTGCGTTTGTAATAATAACATTGGGCATGAACTCTAAAATGCCGTTCTAGTGGCAAAATGGTCGGAGGATCTGTCTTGTGGAATTCAGAATGAGGCAAGACTCACGGCTCTACTGCCTTACCCTGGAACCAGTGGTCCTAACATAGGGACGGACGATTAATTCTAAAACTGCTCATTGTGTTCATTAAGCACCGAAAAAAAAAAAAAAAAAAAACACATTAAAATGAAGATTCAAGTGAGCGAGTTTTGACGACTGCGTGAAGAATTCTGTTCGGATGGGTTCATTAAAGATTTAAGCAAATATTAATGGGACGTTCAAGCTCAGAGAAAAGCTTTCTCAATCATATATTGCAAAGTCTGATGTCCGTAGCAGTTTTTAATCGCTTACTTTGATTCTTAAACAAGCCCCTTTTAAAACTATCATTTTTTTTTTATAGGAAGTTTGACGACCACCATGAGCAACTCAATTATAAGCAGTCGCCGTCTAGCCTAATTTAGGGTCAGTGGTTCCAGGGAATGTACAGAGCCAGTGCCGTAAACACCGCATCCATGCCTCACCGGGATTCGAATCCGGACCCTTTTCGGACGAATGACCAGAAGCCATCGATTAGACCACAGCGATTATTAGGCTAAAACTATGAATTCACATGCTTATATAAAAAAAATAATTTCATTGTGATTTAGTACTTGTTGAAACGACAAAAAATAATTCCATTGGATTTAGCAACTTGTTGAAGCGATATTAATATAATTCCAATGTGATTTAGCAACTTGTGATTTAGGAAGCGACATTGAACAAATGATTATAGCATGGACGTTGGCGACAAAAAAAAAAAAAAAAAAAAAAAAAACCCTGATAGTACAAAAAATATTCATCACACTACGATGACCATAAAATATGCATCGTCGTAACGTAGTTATATGGCACTTCTCTCTTAAAAATGACACGGTGACTGACCATCTTATTATGAGCATTTTTCCGCCGTCATCATCTGCTGAAGCATGCAGCGATTCATCGTTTAAAGATCATCTGCTGACAAATTTGAGAGTTCTCCGGTGAAGTTGAATGGGGACAGATAAGAGGCAATAACTCTGTGTCCAACGACGCCATCAATGTCAAGGCTTCCATAAACCTGACACTAAACAGCCGTAAACACAGTTTCCTTGTTTATTGCAGTTGCCTTTTACGTAACTCTCATAAAACGGCAGTAATCGGCCCACGTGATCGGCACAAACGCCGGCGGCGAAGCCAAGCCCACCATCGCCGAAAGGAACCCTGCCCTGCTTGGCGTGCCTTCTTTGGCTGCCCCATGCTAATTCAAAAGCTTTTTGATCTGTCTTCATCTGACAAGCTGACAGTCAACGTGGGACTTTCTCCGAACACGTGGATTATGATACGAAAATCAAGAGGCGCAAAGTGGATTTTTTGGGTAGGTTATGCACGCTCAATAACGTTTAAAAGTGTTAATATTTCCTCCATTTCTACCTCAAAAATCATTTAGTGTTCCAGCTGATGATAGGCTTTCAAATAATTGAAATACGATATTTTGAATACATGAACGCGGGTGATATATTGCTTATTTTAAATTTCACTACATGTTTTGGAATAACTTAGAATTTTTTATAGGTTTTGAAATATTTTCTTCCGATTCTTTTTAATTAAAATAAAAATAGGTTGAAATGCTTTACATATCGTGTTTCTTTAGTTTTCGTTTATGCATTTTTTTCTACGACTGCATACAGGTATTGTTTTCCACAGTGGAAACAAATAAATAAAAAGGGTCAAATATATTAATAATACAAAATAGGATCCACTTGATCACCTTGAAAAATATTTAAGCACCTAAATTTTCATTCGTATTAATTTATTTTACTTTTTTTAATAGAGTGCACAATACGTGTTCGTGCACATATACAGATATGCTCGCGTAAATCAAACATGCTTTTTTGATAACGATGTAACTGATACATTAATTAAGAGTACACCAAGCTGGGAACGCCTATAAGTATTTTATATCTAACCTTTGCTTTGAAAAATCCTCCCAGCGGATAAAGAAATCTTGACGATTTGTATATATCACATCATAACAGTAACTGAACGGATTTATACTATGCTAAAACGTTTTCAACTTGTCGTAAATGATTTTTATTTCATTGTTGCCTAAGAAAAATTCGTTACATGCTAATTGAAAAGAACGCATATTGTTTCACACAGCTTCGTTACCTTAGAGAAATACTCAGAAAATGCAATGAACAAGTATAAACTGAGGCAATTTTTCCTCACCTGAATAATTTATTGTACTTTTGTGTTTATGCTTAATGCAGCGTTTTATTTATTTTAACAATTCCTCGGTGATATATTACACAAGAAAAAACTTAGCTGTAAAAGGCCTTGACTTTATACAAATGGCAGGTAGAATATTAAATGAAAAGCATAATTACGATATCATCTTTTTAGACTAAATTTGCGGACGTAAAAAATGACTCCAAAGCAAGAATAGCGCAGTTCGATAACAGCTTTTGTTTAGTAATGGCAAACATTTCTATTCACTAAATTATTTAGATTAGTTCGTGATTGCTTAATATAGAGCACATGTTTTTAAAAGGCTACCTCAGTTCTAAAAAAAGAAAAAATTAACGTCATTTTTTATAACAATGAAGTCGAGCTGTTTCAGCTTTTCAATAAATTTTTGATTGTCATTCCTAATAAAAACAAAGTTGAGCTGTTGCTGTTTTTCAAAAAAAACAACCAAAAAAACATCATAACTATTTCAAACGATGTTTCATATCGGTCGAAAACCTGGACATTCGATGTATTAAGTCGTGTGAACTCGGCGTCTGCTTATATAAATCCACAGCATTTTGCATTTCTTAAGTGTTCACAGCATTATACTAAGCCAAAAAGTTCGGTAACTATCAAATGAGGGATTTAATTTTTAGTACCATAGTTTCTTGTAAGTGCTGTAAATATACGTCTCCGAATATCTCCGCAATAAACAACTGATTCGGTTGGAATTTGGAAAAATGATAGTTAAGCTATAAATAGGAAAAATACTCGAAAATTTAAAAGAACGAACTGTTGAATTTTGCTAAAGAAAGACACGTGCTTCGGAAAAACTGTTGAAATAGTAGTTGTCAATTAAAG
The DNA here is from genome assembly GCA_039090855.1 of Macrothele yani. Classification (NCBI taxonomy): domain Eukaryota; kingdom Metazoa; phylum Arthropoda; class Arachnida; order Araneae; family Macrothelidae; genus Macrothele; species Macrothele yani. The sequence goes on along the minus strand of CM077007.1, from coordinate 144,168,187 downwards.
CTTGCAGTAGAATGTCAAAACATTAAAGAAAAAAGCAGTCAAAACTTGGCAGTTTCTCATAAGATGTAGCAATGAAATTTTTTAATATTATCTTATATTTATATATCATCAACAACAACCATTATCTATCCACTGTTGGATGAAAGTCTCCCCAAATTTCTGTCTTGTGCCAGTCTTCTTCATGTCATTCCGACATGCTTCCGAATTTCATTTATCTAACTGCCACATGGTCTTCTTCTAGGTCTTTTCCTGTCTTTGGGAACCTAGTCCAGAATTTCAGTTACCCAACAGTGGTCAGTTCTTCAAACAATATGTTCAGCCCATTACCATTTCAGGTATTTTACATTGATCACGATGCCATCAAATCCCCTCATTTTCCGGTTCCATTGATCCATCTTCCAATCTTTTTTTCTTATATCAAACATGTGTGCCTCTCGCCATGCCTCTTTGAGTTGTTGGCAGCCTCTATACGTCGTTTTTAATTAAGGTCTCTATCTCTGACTCATACGTACGAACATATACGCACATATAAAGATTTCTTATGACGTAGAAATAACCTGAAAAATAAATACAATACTTCAAAAAGTGAGTTTCATGCATGCTATATGTTCTGCGCTATCGAATTAACGAAATGTATAATAGATCCAATTTTTTGCTCTCGCAAGCATGCACCAGTCCTAATGGTCAACACAGATATGGTGGGAAATTAAATTACTTGCTGAATTCCAGCCAAAAGAAAAAGCTGGATAAGGAATTGATTCCTGCTGCAAGTGAAACAATCAAACTGCCGTAATGAAAAAGTTAACAGCGAAATTAGCATATGGAGCAGTTTATCGCAAACTAATACCGCTGCAACACGAAGTAGAACTGCAGAATTTATAGTTCCCACGCAATTACGAAAACAGGTAAACCTGGAATTTTCAGAGAATGTGGAAATGCTTCCAAAAATCAGGGGAAACTCAGGAAAAACTGCATTTTTTTTTTTTTTGTAAAAATTCGGGAATTAAAAAATCAGGATTTTTTATTTTTCCAAAAAACTTTTTTTCAGATTTCAGACTTCTGTTCACATTTACTGCCTGCATACAACCCCATAGATGTTACTTTGGGTTAATTACATTACTCCGTAATTCCAATATTTAAAAAATTGCCTGTTAAGTTTGTATTCGGTTTTGTAGCATGTTTGCTTCGTGTCTTTTAACACGGGGCAATTAGACACAATGGCCTCTGATACCCTCCAGGTTAGAAAAACACCCTACAAGAGAACCAATCAATCAATGGATCAAACCCATTGTTTGTTGGTCTTCTTGCGATATGTTTCTTTGAACAAAAGTCCATTCAATAATTAAGCTTAGATGCATTGTGTTATAGAAAAAACAAAAGCAAATTAATCACAGACAGATTTTTTTTCTTACGTATAAAACGTTTCTCTCTGAATATATTAACAAATTCTAATTTGTAGAATGTATTAACAAATTTTACAAATTCTACGAATCTCATGATCTCTTTTCAACCATTGAGGTTCAAAAGAGATCATGAAATTGTGTTACCTAAAATAAATGAATAAATAAAAATGTGCCTCGTGAATTTAGCTGCTATCAATGAAAAACAGACAATTGCATAAAGATTAGTTATTTAAAGAATTTACAAATGTGCGCTTTGAAGAGAAAGTGCAAGAACAGAAAGAAATGTAACAATATATTGTAATGTGATTTGTATAGCTACTCTGGAAAACTTTCAAAACCACGTGGAAAACCTGGAAAAGTCAAGAATTTTTTTTTTTTTTCATCCTTTTGAGTGGGAATCCCGTTGTATCATTTTATTATAGTTTCTGAAGTGCGGTCTCTGTGTTACAATACGGCAATATTTCAGTAAAGATTTCTGCACTGCAGTGCGCAAAAGAAACTCTGTTCGGGCCCATGTAGATATCTTCAACGGCTTCCTCCCATATGATTCTTTCTCCTAGCGCACTAATTTTAGATATTTAAAAATTTGAAAAGAAAATTCAAAACAAAATGTAATTATTAACAACACGTTTATATTTTAATTCCTGGTAGCGTTCTATTATTTATCTACCGCAACACTTTCACTTATTATATGCATTGTGTTCTATCAAGGGACAAATAAGTCAATATTTCACTAAAGAGTACAAGTTATTCTTTATCTACAACTATATCTTCATATATCTTTAGATAAATAATGTGAGAAGTTCAGTGCTAATAAAATTCATTAATGAAAATGTAAATTAATTATTAAAATATTTAAAAATATTAATTTATAAATTTACCATCGGCAAACCACTTCCATCAAATGAAATTTTACAACAGTGTGCACACTAACCACGTTTGCCCTTTTCTGTGGGAATAATTATGATTTATTTGAAAGCAGTTGGAGTTGAATTTCGATTGGTGCCAGCAACGAGTAGTCCCTTGGTGAAAAATTTATGGTTTCAAAATTTATATTTACTTTTTTTTCTGTTCAGTACTTAGTATGGACAAATCTGAAGACCGATTTGGACTACTATTTTTAAGATGATCTTTCATTAATTTTATTTGGAAATAAACCTTCTGACAGCAAAGCGTAATAACTGGGTGTGTTTAAAAGGGACAGCACCATCATGCAGAAATCTGAGAAATTTGTTGATGAATAACAATTTTCAATAATAATTTAAATATTAGCTAATGTTTTGTACTCTTTAGATTTTTTTGTCTTTGTTGTTTTTTTTATAATTAAGGTGAGTACAGTCTGTTTCTATCAAAGCTAGCTAAGCAATTCCTTTGTCCATAATTTGCGCTCGCTGTTTCCAGGAATTTTCGAACTAGAGTCATCGAACAAGCAACGGCTCTTGCATCATCTGGATTTGAACTTGGGCCTATCTCGGAAGCCTATTCCCAAAACTATATTACTGACCACTCGGCCAACAAGATGTCAGACAAGAAACTAACTTTTTCCACTTTATAAACATATCTGAATAGATTCAACCATGTCTCTGATTCCCCCAGTAATTTTTATGGATGCTGTGATAAGCATGAATCGCCTTTACAGAAAATGTTGGACGTTATTCTCATATGCACGTTTCTTTGAAGACAAAAAGTGAGGGACGGCCTGTGTCAAGCATAAGAAAAATAACTGAAACAGTAAAATATTAACAACTTTTTTACAAATTGTTATTTTATGACAGTCCTATTTAAAGTTCACCTTTTTTTTTTTTTTATCACAATTGCAAAAATTTGTAGAGATGGAAAGACAAAGCTGAATTCTTTCCGCAGTGCATACAAGTAATAAAAACACGGCGGTTTTTTTTTTTTCGTTTTTTGTTTTCGTTTAAAGATAATATCACCTTCGGAATCATGTAAACAATTGCACTTGTTTCATAACAGATCATTCTGCCTTCAGACTCTAAGAAATGCCGCTTTTTTTATTTTTTTTATTTTACGTTTTTCTTAATGAAAGAAATGTTTTTTTACAAGACCTGGATTTGTTTTCTACCATTCGTACACAATCTGAAGACAAATGGATTCATTTATTTATTTATTTACCTTTGGTGCAATGCATTTTCAAAAAATTCACCTATCCATATTTTTCTTGTATCCATTTATGCGTGAAAGTGGTTCTACTCAGTTACTTATTACTCATGTGCTCATACACATATTTCGATAAAAAGGAAACGCCAAACAATCTAGTTAATTGCTGTGCTAAAATTAAAAAGAAAAAGAGAAAAGCGGAAAAAAAATTCAAGTTTTACTATTCTTAATACCTCAATATTGTTTATACCTTCTTTCTGAAACAAAAAGCAACAACAAAAACAACAACAAACTGGACAGGCCAACGAGAACACTGTGTAAAGAGGCCAGAATCATTCCAGAAAACTTCAGGTTTCCAGACTTTGCTTGCAACTGGTGTTCCTTTTCACTCTAAACTCTTCCATTTAAGCAAAAAAGTTGATGTAAAATAATGAAAGAATTTAATTTTGGTGTGTTCATGATGAATTCATTCATTCAAATAATTATAGTTTTATACCTTGCTTATTTCCGAAGTTATTAGTATAAAAAACCAAGCACTTGCTTCGAACTTCGCAATTTGCGCTGACCCAATGACTTTTTTTAAATATTTGATCTCTAAATACAAATACAGTAGAACCCGCTTATAATCAGGACGTAATTAGAGAGAACCCGGATTTAACGAGCAAACCTGGAACTTTTGTTTTATAGCGTTAATTCAAAGCAAATTCATTTTTAATGAACGGAATTGACTGAAATTACGGATTTAACGTGGGAGAAAATTCTAAGTGAAAACTCTTTTAACAAGTTAGCAAACAAAAACTAATGAAATTCTGTAATTAACAAGCATTTAATTATTCTGCGAAAATTAAGGGAACATAAATAACAAGCCAAACAAAAAACATTAGATTCTAAAGAGTGTTAAAAAACATTCTAAAGAGTGTTTCCACGTGTCTGCTTTAGGATTAGTTACTACTATGTATTCATGCAAGTGTTTATTTTATATTAATTGTACGACTGAAGTCAATTAAATATTTCAAGTATTTCCAGTTGCTATTGATATATAACATAAATGTAGATGTTATTATCACGCTTGCACATACTTTTACATGGGGGTTCTCTCACCCTAAAACAAACTTAGCGAGAATTTCAGTATAGGTGCCGAGCTCCTCGTTAGTTCTGTTGTACATATTACGTGGGTCTTTTCTACTTTCAGCACTACTTTAAATCCATCTGATTACTTTCTTACGTTTCCTTTCTTATCAGTGTAATTTTTTCTTGCATAACTATGATCTAGTATTCCATAAAGCAGTATCTTAAAATTCTGAATCAAAAGGAAGAATAAAAGTATAAATCGATAGTGTGTTTTATTCACTAATGAGTCAGCTATATAAAAGTAACATTTGAAACCAAATGCTTTTCAATTGCTTTAATAAGAGTTAGAATATTCTTCTTCACATATCTAAGAAAGAATTTTTGCCTTTGATTTAATTATAAGGCACCAACTTAAAGAGAGAGAGATGTAGGTTATTGTGGTTCAAAACCTCTCACCCTCACCCAATGGATCCCAGAATCAGCGGCAAGTACACTGGTTTTTTAGATCCATATCTATCTCCCCAGAGCATGCTTTAACAAATTCTAGATCTTCTTGACATATTTTCAACCTCAAAATAGCGTTTATTTTCAGCGAAATATTTTTCCTAATTTAAAGGAAAAACATAAGTCAAACTGTCTTATATGTTTCTTTTCCTAACCTTTCTCCTTTTCTACAAATTGTGCTTCTTTTTCTAACCTTTCCTTTTTTCTAACAATTACGCTTCTTTATCTAACATTTCTTGCACAGTGTCTTACAATATATATGTCTGAAAACATAATGATCCAAATTTTTTTAATAAAAATCATAACTTGTGATGCATTCTGGTACTTTGTCTACGACTCCCTAAGAAAGAAGACAATTAGCTGTATGGATTGGCGAAACAACTCCTGTTCCCAAAATCTCGAACCAAATGATATTGGTATATTCTTTTGCATACAATATGCGTGCATACAATGCTGCCATCATCGAGCAGTTTCTCGCATAGAGTAAAGTTTTCTCAACGAGTGGAGTTGCTTCACCCCCTCTTCGACGGATTTGGCATTTTCTGTTCAAGAAAGTGAAATCCCGCCTGAAATGGCACAATTTCGACGGCGTTTCAGAGATCCAAAACAGCGACGAGAGAGTTACAGAGAATTGCACAAGCGCAGTCCTAATTAGCAATGTGTAAGATGTACAGCAGTGTAAAGTGGAAGTAATATAGAGTAGGACTGGAAAAATATCAAAATTGTAACATGCCCAAACCAAAATTTTACATGTCCGAACACACACACACTGTGAAAACACAGGTATGTCCACGCCGGCAAGCGAATTCGGGTCCCCTCACTCCGGAGTAAGTCGCTCTCCCAACTGAGCTATGCGGTGCAGGCACGTCGCAACAAACACACACACACACACACACACACACACACACTGTACTATTTTTAAAAACATTTCAGAAGCAATATAAGAAACAACGAATTTTTACTGCATTTCATAAATTGTCCCCAGCAATGAAATCTGAACTGACCTATATTTCACTGCATTTCATGAATTGCACAAAGCAGTAAAATATGAACTCGCCAAGGTATCTTATGTCAAATCAGCATAAAAGTGCAACATTTTTGATCTGAACCATTTCGATTTTCATGAAACTTAGTGAACTTGCAGGCTTTATAAAGAAACTAATCAGTGCAAAAATTCGGCTTCTTATATTTGTAGGACTCCGGAATTTACAAAGTAGGCATTTTTGTATCTACCATGCCTGTCACAAATGGCAATAACTGTAGACCTAAGTGGTCAACAGAGCTCATTGCAAAGCTTATTACATGAACTTTCTTTTGAGATATCACTCATTCATATTATAGGGCAGTTTAGTTTTCAAAGTCGTCCATGTTGACCTTTAATCTCTCAAAACACATCCTATTAATTTTATTAAATAAAGCAGAAGCAGGGAGCTTCTGAGAAATTACAAGGCTGACTGGGAAATAAAAAACAACATTACTTTCTTTAAGCTTTTTATCCAATACAGAGCTAGATTTTTACATGTCCGTTCGGGCATGTAGGAAAAAGAAATACATGCCCCGAGAATGTCAGGAAATATAATTTTTGAGAACTGCTATACAGCAGAGACGAAGCGACGTGTGGGGAGGGGGAGAGGGCGAATATTTGTACCCGGGCACCAGTCCATGGGGGCGCAGAAAAGGTTGGAATTATGTTGCTGCTAAAGTTGGAAATGCGCAATGGCAAGTGATTTTATTGCATGGAAACATACACTTTTCACATGTAGAAATTTCCTTGCAATTGAATGTTCAAAATATATATTTTTTATTTTTTTGCTTCGGAGTTTGATGACTATAACGAGGAACTCTAACAGCTATAAGCATCCATTGGTCCAAGGGCACCCATATAAGGGGGCAAGAGGGGCGTTTGCCCTCCCGTGGAAATCGGACTATTCCAAAAATCTCGCAAAATATCTGTAATACTTGTATAGTATTACAGAGATTTTTGCGTACACTGATTGCTAATTTTTTCTGTAGAACTTATCAATGCATGTGTAAAAATATGATAAACATTAAGAATTTACAATAGAAAAAGCAAAAATTTACAGTAGGAAGTAATAATGAAATTTTCTATTGTTGTGGGAGAACAGCCAACATACGGTATGGAAAAGTATGAAAGCAGGGCCTGATTTATGGGAGAGCATTCCAGCACCTGCCCAGGGCCACAACCTTTTGAGAGCCTCCCAAAAATATAGTTATATATTACTTGCTTTGCATCAAACTGATTCACACGGGATGCCGCCTCCTCCCTCCCGGGCAAGAGGCCCAGGGCCCCGAACACTCTAAGTCGGTCTCTGTACGAAAGGCGAAGAAATTAAAAATATATCATCCTCTGCAGCAGCTATACACTGCTGGACAAAGATCTCTGAAAATATTACCCAGAAGTATGTTTTAAGGATATTTTTCGATTTTTTGTGACCAGCTGAGTGATATCAGAGCTTTCGTGATGCTGGGTTTAGTAGCCGAAATGATCAAAAGAACGACCAAAACATTCCCTTATTTTCTTAACATGCTATCTAATTTCATTCATCTATCTTTTTTATGTAGTTTTTTTTTTTTTTAGCCTTCTAGTTTCCAATTACATTTGCGTTGAAAGTATGGTAGAAACAGCTCGGTAACAAGAAGGCGCAGTGGAAATTTCAATATGCTTTTCATAGTTACAATTTCTGTTTTCCCCCTCCTGAAAACTATGCTATGAGCGCCTATGCACTGGCCTCTAATTTCATAGTTACAATTTCTGACTCGCCCTCCTGAAAACTATGATATGAGGGCCTATGCACTGGCCTCTAATTTCATAGTTACAATTTCTGTTTCCCCTCCTGAAAACAATGCTATGGACGCCTATGCACTGGCCTCTAATTTCATAGTTACAATTTCTGTTTCCCCCTCCTGAAAACTATGCTATGAGCGCCTATGCACTGGCCTCTAATTTCACAGTTACAATTTCTGTTTTCCCCTCCTGAAAACTATGCTATGAGCGCCTATGCACTGGCCTCTAATTTCATAGTTACAATTTCTGTTTTCCCCCTCCTGAAAACTATGCTATGAGCGCCTATGCACTGGCCTCTAAGTTACAATTTCTGTTTTCCCCCTCCTGAAAACTATGCTATGAGGGGCTATGAACTGGCCTCTAATTTCATAGTTACAATTTCTGTTTTCCCCCTCCTGAAAACTATGCTATGAGCGCCTATGCACTGGCCTCTAAGTTACAATTTCTGTTTGCCCCCTCCTGAAAACTATGCTATGAGCGCCAATGCACTGACTGGCCTCTACTTTCATAGTTACAATTTCTGTTTTCCCCTTCCTGAAAACTATGCTATGAGCGCCTATGCACTGGCCTTTAATTTCATAATTACAATTTCTGTTTTCCCCTCCTGAAAACTATGCTAGGAGCGCCAATGCACTGGCCTCTAATTTCATAGTTACAATTTCTGTTTTCCCCCTCCTGAAAACTATGCTATGAGCGCCATGCACTGGCCTTTAATTTCATAGTTACAATTTCTGTTTTCCCCCTCCTGAAAACTATGCTATGAACTGGCCTCTAATTTCATAGTTACAATTTCTGCTTTCCCCCTCCTGAAAACTATGCTATGAGCGCTTATGCACTGGCCTCTAAGTTACAATTTCTGTTTTCCCCCTCCTGAAAACTATGCTATGAGCGGCTATGAACTGGCCTTTAATTTCATACTTACCATTTCTGTTTTCCCCCTCCTGAAAACTATGCTATGAGCGCCTATGCACTGGCCTCTAAGTTACAATTTCTGTTTGCCCCCTCCTGAAAACTATGCTATGAGCGCCAATGCACTGGCCTCTAATTTCATAGTTACAATTTCTGTTTCCCCCTCCTGAAAACTATGCTATGAGCGTCTATGCACTGGCCTCTAATTTCACAGTTACAATTTCTGTTTTCCCCCTCCTGAAAACTATGCTATGAGCGTCTATGCACTGGCCTCTAATTTCACAGTTACAATTTCTGTTTTCCCCTCCTGAAAACTATGCTATGTGCGGCTATGCACTGGCTTTTAATTTCATACTTACAATTTCTGTTTGCCCCCTCCTGAAAACTATGCTATGAGCGCCAATGCACTGGCCTCTAATTTCATAGTTACAATTTCTGTTTTCCCCCTCCTGAAAACTATGCTATGAGCGCCTATGCACTGGCCTCCAAGTTCATAGTCACAATTTCTGTTTTCCCCTTCCTGAAAACTATGCTATGAGCTCCTATGCACTGGCTTCAAATTTCATAGTTCCAATTTCTGTTTTCCCCCTCCTGAAAACTATGATATGAGCGCCTATGCACTGGCCTCTACGTTACAATTTCTGTTTGCCCCCTCCTGAAAACTATGCTATGAGCTCCTATGCACTGGCTTCAAATTTCATAGTTCCAATTTCTGTTTTCCCCCTCCTAAAAACTATGATATGAGCGCCTATGCACTGGCCTCTACGTTACAATTTCTGTTTTTCCCCTCCTGAAAACTATGCTATGAGCGCCAATGCACTGGCCTCTAATTTCATAGTTACAATTTCTGTTTACCCCCTCCTGAAACTATGCTATGAGCGCCTATGCACTGGCCTCTAAGTTACAATTTCTGTTTTTCCCCCTCCTGAAAACTATGCTATGAGGGGCTATGAACTGGCCTTTAATTTCATAGTTACAATTTCTGTTTTCCCCTCCTGAAAACTATGCTATGAGCGCTTATGCACTGGCCTCTAAGTTACAATTTCTGTTTTCCCCCTCCTGAAAACTATGCTATGAGCGGCTATGAACTGGCCTTTAATTTCATACTTACCATTTCTGTTTTCCCCTCCTGAAAACTATGCTATGAGCGCCTATGCACTGGCCTCTAAGTTACAATTTCTGTTTGCCCCCTCCTGAAAACTATGCTATGAGCGCCAATGCACTGGCCTCTAATTTCATAGTTACAATTTCTGTTTCCCCCTCCTGAAAACTATGCTATGAGCGTCTATGCACTGGCCTCTAATTTCACAGTTACAATTTCTGTTTTCCCCCTCCTGAAAACTATGCTATGAGCGTCTATGCACTGGCCTCTAATTTCACAGTTACAATTTCTGTTTTCCCCTCCTGAAAACTATGCTATGTGCGGCTATGCACTGGCTTTTAATTTCATACTTACAATTTCTGTTTCCCCCTCCTGAAAACTATGCTATGAGCGTCTATGCACTGGCCTCTAATTTCACAGTTACAATTTCTGTTTTCCCTCCTGAAAACTATGCTATGAGCGCCAATGCACTGGCCTCTAATTTCATAGTTACAATTTCTGTTTTCCCCTCCTGAAAACTATGCTATGAGCGCCTATGCACTGGCCTCCAAGTTCATAGTCACAATTTCTGTTTTCCCCTTCCTGAAAACTATGCTATGAGCTCCTATGCACTGGCTTCAAATTTCATAGTTCCAATTTCTGTTTTCCCCCTCCTGAAAACTATGATATGAGCGCCTATGCACTGGCCTCTACGTTACAATATCTGTTTGCCCCCTCCTGAAAACTATGCTATGAGCTCCTATGCACTGGCTTCAAATTTCATAGTTCCAATTTCTGTTTTCCCCCTCCTGAAAACTATGATATGAGCGCCTATGCACTGGCCTCTACGTTACAATTTCTGTTTTTCCCCTCCTGAAAACTATGCTATGAGCGCCAATGCACTGGCCTCTAATTTCATAGTTACAATTTCTGTTTACCCCCTCCTGAAAACTATGCTATGAGCGCCTATGCACTGGCCTCTAAGTTACAATTTCTGTTTTTCCCCCTCCTGAAAACTATGCTATGAGGGGCTATGAACTGGCCTTTAATTTCATAGTTACAATTTCTGTTTTCCCCTCCTGAAAACTATGCTATGAGCGCCTATGCACTGGCCTCTAAGTTACAATTTCTGTTTTTCCCCCTCCTGAAAACTATGCTATGAGGGGCTATGAACTATCCTTTAATTTCATAGTTACAATTTCTGTTTTCCCCTCCTGAAAACTATGCACTGGCCTTTAATTTCATAATTACAATTTTAGTTTTCCCCCTCCTGAAAACTATGCTATGAGCGCCAATCCACTGGCCTCTAATTTCATAGTTACAATTTCTGTTTTTCCCCTCCTGAAAACTATGCTATGAGCGCCTATCCACTGGCCTTTAATTTCATAGTTACAATTTTTGTTTTCCCTCCTAAAAACTATGCCATGAGCGCCAATGCACTGGCCTCTAATTTCATAGTTACAACTTTCTGCTTTCCGCCTCCTGAAAACTATGCTATGAGCGCCTATGCACTGGCCTCTAAGTTACAATTTCTGTTTTCCCTCCTTAAAACTATGCTATGAGCGGCTATGCACTGGCCTTTAATTTCATACTTACAATTTCTGTTTTCCCCCTCCTGAAAACTATGCTATGAGCGCCTATGCACTGGCCTTTAATTTCATAGTTACAATTTCTGTTTTCCCCCTCCTGAAAACTATGCTATGAGCGCATTGCACTGGCCTCTAATTACATAGTTACAATTTCTGTTTTCCCGTTCCTGAAAACTATGCTATGAGCGCCTATGCACTGGCCTTTAATTTCATAGTTACAATTTCTGTTTTCCCCCTCTTGAAAACTATGCTATGAGCGTCTATGCACCGGCCTCCAAGTTCATAGTCACAATTTCTGTTTTCCCCTTCCTGAAAACTATGCTATGAGCGCCCATGCGCTGGCCTTTAATTTCATAGTTACAATTTCTGTTTTCCCCTCCTGAAAACTATGCTATGAGCGCCTATGCACTGGCCTTTAATTTCATAGTTACAATTTCTGTTTTCCCCTCCTGAAAACTATGCTATGAGCGCCTATGCACTGGCCTCCAAGTTCATAGTCACAATTTCTGTTTTCCCCTTCCTGAAAACTATGCTATGAGCGCCCATGCACTGGCCTCTAATTTCATAGTTACAATTTCGGTTTTCCCCCTCCTAAAAACTATGCTATGAACTCCTATGCACTGGCCTCTAATTTCGCGTTCACTGCTCCTAGGGAGGGAAAAGCTCCTTCGCCATTAGACAAACATATCATCCATTCGTCACCATGGACTCGAACCAGCACCCGTCTCCAACTAGCGGTCAGAAGCCGCTCAGACATCGGGGATAAACATTCTGTTTTTCTTTTTAATTTGCCATTTTGTTAAGTGCTGTGTATTTTTAGTGCTTCTGGATTCGTCCCAGCATTGATTCGTAACCTATATTCTATATTTGATTTTTAATCTTGGTTAAAGTTGATTGTCTTCAGCGTATTGTGATATGAAATTAAATTTACCTTGAACAAGCCCTCAAGATATATTCAATATATAGGAAGAGAGCAAACTTTTCCGGGTTAGGTGCTTACCGATACTCAAGACACTTTCTGAAACCACTTTCTCAATCGTCTGTGTTGTTGCTTTCCGGGTTGGGGTATTATTTGCCCCCTCCGGGTGCCAGTTACCAGTAAATCGATTATTTTGAAAGAATTGTTTCTTTGGATTAAATTTACTAAAACTATTCATTTGGACCAATTCATTCGTTTCCTTCGGCGATACTTCAGGTTTGGAGAACGATTTGTGTCTAGGGAATCGATTCTGAGTCTGATTCTTTCGTTCGTTTACACCATGTAGCCACAGTGGACGTTTTTAAAGTTTAAATTGGTTTTTAATACTTACGGAAAAAAAAATTCCCAGTTTTTATATAAGTTCACTTTTTGAAAGTTTCACGTAATTTATTGCATTTGTATACTTCTGAATAAGGTAAGCTTTTCTGACCAGAATTTCAACTTCACCGAGACACCAGTGTGAAATTTTGATGTTTAGTCAAACGAATTCTGACTGATTCATTCAGGGAATCGGCTCTTTTGCGGAATCGATTCTTTTCAGGTATGATTCGTTCGCCAATAACTCACCTTGCTGATTCGTTCACCAATGACTCAATTTGCTAATTCGTTCTGTGCAAACGAATCGTTCGCGAACGACACATTCCCAGGACTTCGATTTTTTTATAACTGTAGTCCTAGAACTTCTCACGCATATTTTAAAGCTATTCGTACACTGCCGGTGTTGCAAAATCTACTTTCAAACTGGAACAATGACTCACTTTGCTCATTCGTTCTTTTCGAACGAATCGTTCGCGAATGACACATTTCTGGCATTTCGATTTTTTATAATAGTCCTAGAACTTCAGAGACACACATTTTAGAGATACACTGCTCGTATTGCAAAATCTATTTTCAAACTGGAATGTCTTCTTTAAGCAAATTGCAAATTTTTCTTACTCATCTGCATAAATCTTAAACGCTCCAATTTCGGACTAATAAACGGCTATCGGTGGGTGTTCCCAAAGACGAAAATTTTGAATGCCTTTGATGTTTTCATCAGAAAATTGTGCTCATAACAATGCATTCATTTTTCTCAAGTGAAAATTGTTTCTAAAATGTTTAAACCATGGATAAATAAACTACTATTCGTGAATTGTAATTTTTGTGTATATAAAAAAAAGGAGCGCATTGCAATGAATTATGTGTTCCGCACTTTGAGACGAATCACCTATAAAAAAAATAGAAGTAATTACAAAATAGCCCTGCCTGTCAAACTTTGATCGACGCACAGCTCTTAAATTTCTTTTCTTTTTTTTTTCCCAAACATTATTTCAGTTCGTTCAACCTCTTTGAAATTCCGAAGGAAACTGTATCTCTCCCTCGTAGCCCAGAACACATCAGTGCACCCACCACCAGTGATTATGGAAATGGCAAATGATACGTGGGTGAGGAACACAGTCTGGGATGGCTGGGAAAGAGATGTGTTAGAGGAGACGCCGAGTACGATGGATTGCAAACAGGAGCACTGAGTGGATGGACGATGCAGTTTGGAAGGAGGATGAGGAGAAGTGGGGGCTGTGTTCGATATCTAATAACAGTTGCTCTGGATCGATAGTAACCAAAGCCCTAGGACGCAACGTGTTCCGCGGGGATACTGCATTAGATGACCTGTGAGCATGCTTCAGTTGCATCAGCGTCTACTAAGCCAATAGCGGTGAGCTCTCTCTCTCTCTCTCTCTCTCGTACTCTCGCATGCTCTCTCTCACTCTCTCTGGGGTGGATGCCTCCTGCTTCCCCTATTCTTGTTTTCTATTCTCCATGCATGACTGTAATCTTAACTAGATTTATCTCTCTCGCTGAAATATTGCTGCACCGTTGAGAATAACGGGGATGGAGTGAAGGGAGGCTTTCGTATTTCTGAACCACATGATTTCCTCCTCGCATTGAATTCTGGACACCCTGCGATGCCGAGGGAGACTTGTAATATCTTTCTTCAAAGTAGCAAATGATCCACGGAATGGAATTTTCACTTAATTCCAGACGCTGATGACAGGAACAACAGGGAAGCGAAATAACGACTACCAATAAGAATGCGCATATTCTCAAAATATTAAAGTGACAGCAAAGCACTGTTTATATCGGTGTTATAGAAAGCGTGCTCCGAAATTAGAGCTAGCTCAGCTTTCATCAAACTAGATCAGTTCGCAATCCCATTCCATACCCACCTGCGTGGTCTAACAATTAAAATGCCCGTAATAATAATTCCACACCCTTTCTTTTGATATGGTAGAATGGAAAGAGACTTACGAATATCATACACCGTAAAAAAATGATCTGAAATTCACGGGTGACTTTTCATGATTCCTTTCGTGACTTAACGAAGTATATTCCTAACACAACTTTTCCCGTGAAATGACGACGAAAAAAACCAACTGAATTGTACGGATTTTGTGTGCTCCAGGAAAATTCTGAATTTTCAGAAAAACATTTCTTACTTCATTTCTTATATTGATGGTAAATTGTCGTTTTTAAGGTGCTTTACCGGAAAACTCTGAATTCTCAGAAAAGTTCCCACAATTCCTTTTGTATATTAACGGAAAAACTGTTTTGTACAATGCAACTTATATCTTTTGAGCTGTGCCTGTTTATATCAGTCATGTGAACTGATATGATGGGTACCATGTAACATATCTATTGGGCTGTGCTTCTACTCATATTAGTCATGCTATCTGATATGATAGGTACCATGCAACGTATATCTTTTGGGATGTAACTGTACTCATATCAGTCATGCTAACTGATATGATAGGTACCATGCAACGTATATCTTTTGGGATGTGACTGTACTCATATCAGTCACGCTAACTGATATGATAGGTACCATGCAACTTATAGCGACTGATCAGGCTTTTTCCTCAAGCCAGCCACTGCTTACTACATCTACAAATGTATATTATTCTATGCTGTCAAATCTTCTATAGTGGATTTTATATTACATGCTGTCAAGTCTTCGTTTACACTGTCAGTTGTAACAGCATTATGTCTTCGATTGTGCTATTGGAAGACTGAAATTCGTGACTCTGAAGTCGTGACTTAAAGTTACTTCAGTGACTCTCTCTTACTTTAGTGTGCTTTGGAATCCTAGTTTCTCCTTCTTCTTCCTCTTGTTCCATCCTCATCGATATCGGCAATCATCATTTTCGCCGATGATCGTGATTTAGAGGAGTGTAGCAAATCCTACGAACTCGTCCCTGTCCTGTGGCTTGCATTTTTATGCCAAAAAGTTATCGTTCTCCTTCCCCTCGACATCTCTTGCAAAGATAAGTACAGGATTCGATATTTTGTGTTGTTGAGAAACGTGGCCAAATAATAAATTGCAATATACTTCATTTATTATTTACCGTATCTCCTCCTCCATTCTCCGAAGTATTTCGCAGTTTTTCACTCTGTGTACCCAAGGCATAAAACATCCTGTAATACCACAATTCAAATGCTTCCAACTTCTTCATATCTGACTCACTCAGTGTCCATGCCTTCACTCCATAAAGCAAGACTGAGGAAATGTAGCATCTCAGAATAGAGATACTACGCGCCAGATCCATATTTCGACGGGTGAAAACTTTTTTACGTTTTCAAAAACTGCTCCCTGGTCTGTTGAAATCTATTTCGAATTTCAGCTGTTGAGCTAACATCCTCCACAATCAGTGTTCTCAGATATGTCAATGCTTTCATTTGCTGCAGCTATTCCCAACAATTCTGTATGCAACTTGCTCTAATTCACCTTAATGACTGTTAAAAGTTTCTTTTCGTTATTTGGTTACCAGCCTTTATAATACCTGGTCTTAATATAAACGCAGCAGACCGATAACAATCTTTAAATAATAGCCGTTGTACAGACCAGCTTGCTTTTACATGCAAAGTTGTTCGATGATGATGATTATTATATGTGGTTATAAAAATTATCGGACCTGTGATTATTAAAGTTGTTGTTCAATTGTGATTGCTGAAATGGCTCCTTTTGATGTAAAGTCTCACAAACAGGATTCCATGGGAGCACGGTTGTTCAGTTGAAAAACGTTATTCGCGCCAGCACAAATTCATAATAAAAATCACATTCCCTCTCATGCACGATCAGAACTCGTTAAAAATAAAACTGCGACTAAGAAGTAACGATTTAAAAACTATTTAATTAAAACTATTTACAAATGGTTAGACTTTCGTCAAGTAGATTGTTGTACTAAGACTCTATAATAATTTTAAAAAATCATGAAGCTTTTATATGTTTCTAATGCGTACTTAATTTCATGTGAATGTAATTTTTTTCTTCGGGATACAGGATTGCAAAAAAATATGAATGTGTCCAGACTCGCCATACACAGGGCGAGTCTGCACAAACGGTGGAAATTTCTAATGCGTACTTAATTTCATGTGAATGTAATTTGTTTCTTCGGGATACTGGATTGCAAAAAATATGAATGTGTCCAGACTCGCCACACACAGGGCGAGTCTGCACAAACGGTGGAAATTTCTAATGCATACTTAATTTCATGTGAATGTAATTTGTTTCTTCGGGATACTGGATTGCAAAAAATATGAATGTGTCCAGACTCGCCACACACAGGTCAAGTCTGCACAAACGGTGAAAATTCCACCACTAAGTCATATCATGAATTAGTTTTGACTCTGTGTTTAATTAAGAAACCAATGTGAAAATATAAAGGAACGTAGAGTGATTAGTAATTTTCACTAAAAGTAAGCAGCTTATTAAAATTTAATTTTTTGAATACTAGCTCGAAAATCAGGAACGTAGTTCATTAAATTTCAAACTCAAGTCACTCACTGGCTTGCTTTATTAGCTCATTGCTATAGGACAAATATTGCGAAAACAGAACTTCAGATTCAAAGCTAATAATTCTGTGCGACTTCACAAATATCTTGTGAAAAACAGAATTGGTGATATCTAGCATTAGCGGTGGGTGTTGCCTGATAGACATTGTTAAAATGTAATTGCATATTCTCGGCATGATTGTTCAGTGCCGTTTGATAGGCATCATGCATTCGAGATGCAGATTCTCAGACGCATAGATGTTATAAAAAGAACTGTATAACATGTAACACAATCGCAACCATTTAATCATACATGAATTCCGGGACGAAAATTACATGCCAATGTTTTAAGAGAAAACAAATCACCACTAATATTTGTTGCTACGTGTGGATGAGGCGATGAAAGTCAGTTGTTTTCTGCAGTATCGTACTAAGGGTAACGCAATGGTGCATCCCCTCGTCCTTCCAAATTCCCTGACGTTTAATTTTATATTCATCATCTAATATACCGTTTTCACAAATTTTAAGCAACTATAAAAGGATAGAAGAATCTTATTTCAAATTTCATCCATATACAGTTCAGATAGTGTATAGTCGAAAATAAGTGGTATGTTCGTAAGCTGTGTGTACATAGGTGTACTGATAGCACCCGCAACCCCCCCCAGCGCGGCGGGGGTCGGGGTTCTCACGGCTAAAAGGGCCTCCAATCTCAGTAAAGGTATTTTGTGGAAACTTCATATGGAACTGGTTAAAGAAACTGCCAGGAATTTCTGATGAAAGCTTTGAATGAAATATTAAAAACAAACGCATTTTTTTTTCAGTGAATAAGTAAAATCTCCAGGAATGAATCATTTTCGCCTTAGTTCATAAAAATCAGGGTGACAACTATTCCAGAGAACTTAAACTTCATTTACGTATATATAACAATAATACGTGTATATTAACAAAAGAATGTGAAAGAAATTCTAGTTTGGATGAATAAAATATTTATGTCAATGAGGATAAATATAGACTTTTGACGTGGACTAGGGAAAATCAAACAGAGACCAACGCTCTTTCCACGTTTAAACGTGAGTCACGGACAAATTCTCATTGGCCACCAGCTGGAATCGAACCCAGTCTGCCAGTTACGCGCTGGATACGCTTCCACGTCACCACAGCAGCTTCAAATTCCTCCAGACTCGCACACACTAACTGCCAAGTCAATTTGGCAGGTTGCTTCTTGGAGACCCCTCCCCCCTCCATCAATGAGGAGGATAAGGTTATGTCTTACAGTTGTCTGAAACCCATCCTTCGGAATATAATAAGCTAATCGGTGTTCTTCACGAGAAAAAAACAAGTTAGTAAAATCATGCAATGCATTGATTATGATACGCTTTCCAACATACCAGAAATCATTACTCAAGTTATCACTCAAGTTATGAGGACAATGGCTGTGGAATAAATCTCGCTCCTATGACCTGACCTTTGACCCCATTTCTATGATATTAAACAGAACCAGTAAAGTCTACTTCCGGAACACCATGATAAAGTTTTGTCTCAATCGAAGCATTTTACGTAAGTTATAACGCATAAAGGCGATGGTATGTATCCCGATCCTATGTTCAGACCTCTGACCCCATTCCGCCCATTTTCAACAGGGTTCGTCCCCAGGTAGTCCCCTACCACATACTAAAATTTCATTGAAATCGAATCATTTTTACGCAAGTTAAGACGCATAAGGGCAATGGAATGCATCACGCTTCTATGTCCTGACCTTTGACCCCACTTTACCTATTTTCAACAGGGTTCATCCCCAGCTAGCTCACTACGACATATAAAAATTTCTTCGAAATCGAACCATATTTACGCAAGTTATGACGCATAAGGGCAATGGAATGCATCCCGCTACTATGTCCTGACCTTTGACCCCATTTCACCCATTTTCAATAGGGTTTTTCCCCTACCACATACTAAAATTTCATCGAAATCGAACCATTTTTACGCGAGTTATCGTGCTGAAAGACGGACAAAGCAGGAGCATTCAACCTACGGTTGGAAAGCGTAAAACAAGTTAGTAAAATCATGCAATGCATTGATTATGATACGCTTTCCAACATACCAGAAATCATTACTCAAGTTATGAGGATAATGGCTGTAGAATAAATCTCGCTCCTATGACCCGACCTTTGACCTCATTTCGATGATATACAACAGAACCCGTAAAGTATACTTCCGGAACAACATAATAAAGTTTTGTCTCAATCGAATCATTTTTACGTAAGTTATAACGCATAAGGGCCATGGAATGGATCCCGATCCTGTCCTGACCTTTGACCCCATTTCATCCATTTTCAATATGATTCGTCCCCATGTGCTCCCCTACGACATACTAAAATATCATCGAAATCGAACCATATTTGCGCAAGTTATGACGCATAACGGCAACGGAATGAATCCCGCTCCTATGTAGTGACCTTTGACCCCATTTCGTCCATTTACAATAGCGTTCGTCCCCTACCACATACTAAAATTTCATCGAAATCGAAACATTTTTACGCGAGTTATCGTGCGGACATAAGGACGGACGGACAAAGCTGGAGCATATACGCTTCTTCAACCTACGGTTGAAAAGCATAAAAAACAGGGACCTGTGTCATTTACACTTTTCAACCGTTGGTTGAAGAAGCGTATATGCTCCAGCTTTGTCTGTCTGTCCGCATGATAACTCGCGTAAAAATATTTCGATTTAAATGAAATTTTAGTATGTGATAGGGGACCACCTGGGGACGAACCCTATTGAAAATGGGCAACATGGGGTCAAAGGTCAGGACATAGGATCGAGATCACAACTTACGTAAAAATGCTTCTATTGCAACAAAACTTTATCATGTTGTTTCGGTGGTATACTGAACCGGTTCTGTTGAATATCACCGAAATGGGGTCAAAAGTCAGAGTACAGGAGCGATATTTATTCCACAGCCAATATCCTCATAACTTGACTCAAAATGCTTCTACTGCGACAAAACTTTAGTATGTTGTTTCGGAGGTACACTGAACCAGTCAATAATCAGGGTAGGGAGGAGGGTTTATATGCGCGCGATTTTTGGTATGTTGGAAAGCATATCATAATCAATACATTGCATGATTTTTACTAAATTGTTTTTTACGCTTTCCAACCGTAAGTTGAAAAATCGTATATGCTCCAGCTTTGTCGGTCCGTCTGTCTGTCCGCACGAGAACTCGCGTAAAAATGGTTCGATTTCGTTGAAATTTTAGCATGTGGTAGGGGACCACCTGGGGACGAACCCTATTGAAAATGGGCAAAATGGGGTCAAAGGTCAGGACATAGTAGCGGGATGCATTCCATTGCCCTTATGCGTCATAACTTGCGTAAATATGGTTCGATTTCAATGAAATTTGGTATGTGGTAGGGGACCAACTGGGACGAACATTGTTGAAAATTGGTGAAGTGGGGCCAAAGGTCAGGACATAGGAGCGGCATGCATTCCATTGCCCTTTTGTGTCATAACTTGCGTAAATATGGTTTGATTTCGGTGAAATTTTAGTATGTAGTAGAGGGCTACTCGCGGACAAACCCTGTTGAAAATGGGTGAAGTGGGGTTAAAGGTCTGGACATAGGAGCGGGATGCATTCCATAACATCTTATTAAAGGAGCAATTCTTGTACATATGTAAATTTTATTTTGAAAACGGCTCTAAGGATTTTGATGAAAGTGGTTAACCTACCGTTTTCTGGTACTAGAAATCGATTTAGCTTGATCTCGACTTTGGAAAAATTCGTTTAGTGGGTTAAATAACCACCCCGAGTTAACACGTTTTTAGTGGCATGGCGTCGTCCTATTAATGTCTCCCATTCTTAGAAATCTTATGATGTCACACTCTCGCGATCGACTTGCGATTAAGATGTTGGCGCGCGTGGTCACGACCATCTGCCTCATTACGTCACACGCTGTGTGTGTATTACGCATTACTTTTATGACATCGAAATGGTGTCAAAGGTCGGGTCAGAGGAGCGAGATTTGTTCTGCAGATATTATCCTCATGGTTCACTGTAAACCGCCACACAGGAAAACTGCCACACCGGAAGATTGTCACACAGGAAAACTGCCACACGCTTTCTATTAAGGGGCAGGGTACAAATTGCTATTCCTCCGAGGAACACTTTGAATGTGTGGGAGTTTTTTGGTGTGGCAGTTTTCCAAGTTTCCGAAATATGTGTGGCAGTTTCACAAGGTGCCTAACAATGGGAAGGAGCTCTTTTGTTTGTCTGAATTTTCATGTCGGTTCATACTTAGGACAACTGGCCACAGAAGTTCGAGGGGTGGGGGGGGGATATAAAGATTGCCGTTTCCTGGCATATATTGAGAATTGAATTGGGAACTCCAAACACATTTCGAGAAAGTGTTCTATATAAGTCAAGCGAAAATTGCTGTGTTCAGGAAAGGACAATAAGGTGGGTTTTTTTAATAACGCCGCACTTTTACTTAGGCACTAAATATTTACATAACATGTCAAATTTGTAAATTTTTCTTTTACTTAATTAATTCAAAGGCCCTACACCTCGGTCTTTTTAACAGCTTTTAATCCGCCGACTTCATATTCATAAAGCTTACGTATCAAATCAAGTCAATAGCATTGCGCTTTTACTTAGGCACTAAATATTAAAGTCATAGCCCACAGGCATAGGCCTTTTCAACAGTTTTTAATCTACCAGTGTCATAGTCACAACGCTTACACATCAAATCAAGTTAATATTATTGCGCTATTATTTACGCACGAAATATTTATTCGCAGGCCCTAAGCCTAGGCTTAGGTCCTTTTACCAGGTTTAATTCTACCAATGCCATATTCACAACGTTTACACAGAAAATCAAGTTAATAATATTGGGCCTTTTCTTAGGCACGAAATATTAATTCATAGGCCCTAGGCCTAAGCCTTTTTTGACAGTTTCTATTTTGGCAATACCATATTTACAACGTTTACACAGCAAATCAAGTTAATAATATTGGGGTTTACTTAGGCACGAAATATTAATTCATAGGCCTTAGGCCTTTCATGTAGTTTTTACTTTATCAATGCCATATTCACAACGTTTACACAACAAATAAATGTAATAATATTGCGCTTTTACTTAGGCACGAAATATTAATTCATTGGCCCTAGGCCTTGTTAATAGTTTTTACTCTATCAATGCCATATTCACAACGTTTATACACACACACACAAAAAACATGTAGTAATATTGCTCTTTTACTTAGGCACGAAATATTCGTTCATAAGCCCTAGGTTTAGGCCTGTGAATTAATATTTCGTGCCCAAGTAAAAGCGTAATATTATTAACTTAATTGTATGTGTAAACGTTGTGAATATGGCATTGGTAGAATAAAAAGTGTCAAAAAAGCCTAGGCCTAGGGCCTATGAATTAATATTTCCTGCCTAAGGAAAAGCGCGATATTATTACATTTATTTGTTGTGTAAACGTTGTGAATATAGCAATGGTAAAGTAAAAACTGTTAAAATGGCCTAGGCCTATTGCCTGTGAATAAATATTTCGTGCCTAAATAAAAGCGCAATATCATTAACTTGATTTGATGTGTAAACGTTGTGAATATGACATTGGTAGAATAAAAACTGTTAAAAAGGCGTATGACTGTGGCCCATGATTATAATATTTAGTGCCTAAGTAAAAGCGCAATGCTATTGACTTGATTTGATACGTAAGCGTTATGAATATGAAGTCGGCGGATTAAAAGCTGTTAAAGAAACCGAGGTGTAGGGCCTATGAATTAATTAAGTAAAAGAAAAATATTACAAATTTGACATGTTATGTAAATATTTAGTGCCTAAGTAAAAGTGCAGCGTTATTAAAAAATTCTCACCTAATTGTCCTTTCCTGAACAGAGCAATTTTCGCTTGGCTTACATTGAACGTTTTTTCGAAATTTATTTGGAGCTCCTAATTCAATTCTCAATATAGGCCAGGGAACGGCAATCTTCATACTACCCCCTCCCCACGAACTTTTGTGGCCAGTTGCCCCAAGTATGAACCGACATGAAAATTCAGACCAACAAAAGAGCTCCTTCCTATTGTTTAGGCACCTTGGGAAATTGCCACACATAATTCGTAAACTTGGAAAACTGCCACACATTCAAAGTGTTCCTCGGAGGAATGGCAATTTGTGCTCGGCCCCTTAATGAAAAGCGTGTGGCAGTATTCCTGTGTGGCGTTTTCCTATGTGTGGCAGTTTTCCTGTGTAGCAGTCTTCCGCCAACTATCCTCGTAACTTGAGTAATGATTTCTGGTATGTTGGAAAGCGTATCATAATCAATGCATTGCATGATTTTACTTACTTGTTTTTTTTTAATAACAGAGTCAAGAGAAAAGATTTTTACTTTGTGCAAAACAATGGAACATTACGTTTTGTTTTGTTTTTATATTGAAGAGTAAATACTTTAAATAATTTTACCTTTTTTTGTGTGCTAAAATGCTTAAATGATGTTTATTTATTTAGTTACCTTTGTTTCGTATAAATCGGAAAACCTCATTAGACAATGTCACACGGGCCGCCTTGGTGGTGCAGTACACTAAGCGCTGGCTTATGACCATTCGTCCGCGATTGGTCAGGGTTCGAATCCCATGGAAGAGTGTGTGCTGTGTTTGTCTTATAGCGCTGGCTCTCTTCATGGAACAGTGGCCTTAAATTAGGGACTGCTTGAGTTCCCATTGAGTTCCCCACAGTTGTTAAACCCCCAATCAAAAAAAGAAAAACAAGTTAGTAAAATCATGCAATGCATTGATTATGATACCTTTTCCAACATATCAGAAATCATTACTCAAATTATTACTCAAGTTATGAGGATAATGGCTGTGGAATATATCTCGCTCCTGTGCCCTGACTTATGACCCCATTGCGATGATATTCAACAGAACCAGTTCGGTATATCTCCGGAACAACATTCTAAAGTTTTGTCGCAATAGAAGCATTTTTACGTAAGCTATGACGCATAAGGGCGATGGAATGGTATGTCCTGACCTTTGACCCCATTTTGCCCATTTTCAATAGGGTTCGTCCCCAGGATGTCCCCTACCACATACTAAAATTTCATCGAAAACGAACAATTTTTACGCGAATTATCGTGCTGACAGACAGACGGACAAAGCTGGAGCATATACGCTTCTTCAACCTACGGTTGGAAAGGGTAAAAAAGAGTCACACGACAGCACCGAGTTGTGTGTGTGTGTGTGTGTGTGTGTGTGTGATCGTGAGGCATTTCATGCCTTAGTTCTCTAAAAGAATAAAATACGCATGATATGATTAATTTTTGCGTAAGTGTTTCGCAGTACTTTGGAATAGTACAAATCGAGAGCAAATTACTTTAATTACAACCTGCGCATTTATGTTACACGCAATCAAGTGTAACAGTTTTGGTATTACAAAAAATACCTGTCGGTTCCAAATAATTTAAATTATTAAAACACCAGTAAAACATAAATAATGATGTGGAATTTAAAGATTTCAGTAATTGAAAGCGAATAGATTTTAGCAAAACGGGCCTCGAAGATATTTTTTGAAGGGCGAAGGGGCGAGTTTTTCTAGTACGGTATTGTGCGTGTATGGGAATTCTCCTTGCCTAGCGAGAGCCTTGCCCTCACCTTGTGTGGCGTGATTTTGCACATTGTCGTGTACATTTTATTGCAGTGGTTACCAACACTGCCAGAAGCGAATGTAGTTTATTGGGGCTTGAGGTATTTTGCTTGGCGAGGCATTCAGATTTTTCTTCATACGGGTAAGTCAGTCTGAAGTTTTACGATAAAGCTATTCCCCGGGAGAGGTGTCGTCTTTGTGAGCAAAAGGCGATGCAGGGCACCTTCGGAGCACGATTTTTTTACGCGAAAAACTTTTTTTTTTTAGTAATCAAAGCGTTACAATTCTTATACCCTGATGGATAACAGCAGTCTAATAAAATTGCTTTATAATCAATTGAAATCGATTTTTTATCTATTAAAAGAAGATGTTTTCCCAACAATTAATTTCTGAGTTCTCTTCTGGTGCTGTGACATTCCATTTCGTGCATTCACAGTATCCTGTTCAATCGTATTTTCCAAAAATGTTGCATCTTCGTGAGGGAAAGGAATTGGGGAAATCGGCCAACATCTAGGATATGCATTTTAAAGCGAAAAGATCAAAGTTGAACATAAACACTTCTGATCAGAAGCACCAAGAAAAAAAAAATAAATAAATAATGATAATAACTTTTGTTATTGGTATATTGTGTAAGCTTTGCTATCATAATAAGAATTACGCGTAAAAAATCGCAGTAAAAAATGAAAAAAAGTACACATTTCTAAGAAATCTCATCTTGACAAACTAAATGCTGTCGGTATAGGCGTCCATAGCTTAGTTCTCAGGAGGGAGGAAAACAGTGATTGCATTTGTACAAACACTATATCAAAATTTCCACTGTGCCTTCTTGGTTTTACAACAATCGCAACACATGAAAGCCATCAGACTCAAATTTACATAAAATAAATGGATAAATTAATTTATAAATATATATGGTAAAAGTCTTTCGGAGTTTGTGCTAAACATTTGGAATGTTTAGCTCAAACTCTTTTTTACTACTACTTAAGACTTTTACTTAGTCTTATTGGCAAAAAACTATCCAGCTCGTTTCGTGCATTATTTCTTCAGCCAACTTTTTGGTAGTTCGAAGTGTAAAAAGCACTGTGCTATTTTTTCATCTGAACATATTTAGCGCTTTCTGCATTCTTAATTTGATTGTCCCGCTTTAATTTGCATTTTATATTTGAATAAGCGTATTTGGTTAACCGTTACTTTTTTTTTTTTTTTTTAAACTCTGTTTATTGCCTCTTGAACTTTTTCTGTCATTTTCCTTTCCGATGGCTGCGGGAACACACCCTCTTGGTTTGGTGACTTTCCCAGTATTAGCAGGGTTATGAAAAACCATTGATGACAGCTAGTGCTCACCTGATGATTACGGCTCTTTTTTGCAAGTACGGCGTACTTCCATTTTAGTACTTGGTTTCATTTCACTTTCGTTTGATCATAAAGTGACTGATATCCACTACAGATTTATGTATATAAACTGTTTTTCTCCTCCTCTAAAAATGTAGAAGTTAACGCGTTACGATCCACGGATGGGTCATAACTGTTTCAATACAGTGCAGTACGATACACCGGTGGGTCGTTTAAAGATATATACATAAAGTGACTGATACCCACTACAGATTTATGTATATAAACTTTTTTTCTTCCTGAAAAATGTAGAAGTTAAATACAGTATTGTACAACACACCGGTGGGTCGTTTAAAGATACATACATAAAGTGATTGATATCCACTACAAATTTATGTATATAAGCTTTTTTTTCATCCTCTGAAAAATGTAGAAGTTAACGCGTTACGACACACTGGTGGGTCGTTTAAAGATATATATATATGAAGTGACTGATATCCACTACAGATTTATGTATATAAACTTTTTTTTCCTCCTCTGGAAAATGTGGAAGTTAACGCGTTACGACCCACTAGTGGGTCGTAACGCAGCGAACATATTTAATATACATAAAAATTTTAAATAGAGTGTAAAAATGTTCTTATGATCGTATATCGCAAAGGCAAATTCCAAGAAATCTACATATAAAAATGATTAAAAATGTTATACATTTGCTTTAATTCAGTAATGCCTCACGGATTTCGTCATGGGGCAGTGTAAAATATTAAGGATCCTAGTAAGATAACCCTGTGCTGGAGAAAATCTTCCCCTTCTCCCCAAAAATCATGAGAAGTGGTAAAAATGTCCTCGCTTTATTTTAAGCGTGTTTCTGATGATTAAGGAATCATTACAGTGTTACTTGAAAATGTATAGTGCAAACCATTCCCCTGCCATTTGGTTTCAGCCCCTTTAGGTTGTTTAGATTAGCACATAGTAAAAAACAAATAAACTCACGAACCGTTTGGATGCCAGTTTGAGGTTCCCCAATTTTTTTTAACAGAGTGTAAACCACCCACTGCCAGACCCCCCCCCCTTATGGTTATTTCTAATAATTTGCTGTTGTTAGAAATTTGGTAACAAATATTTTGTTGGGTGAGGAAGCTTCACAATTAGTGTGTTCCCCAGGATGAAAATTTTAACATCGATTAAAATAACTTCATATTATAACTTGGAATACTCAATATTTTCTCTAAAACATAACCATAATTATATTAAATATCAATTACTTTTTCTTTGGTGGAGTTGAAACCAAAAAAAAAGATGGCGCGACCTGTACTTTGATGACGTCAGTAGACAAACAAATGTTGGATTGCATTATTATGGTTATGTTTTAGAAAACATTAAGTATTCCAAGTTATAAAATGAAGCTATTTTAATCGATGTTCAAATTTTCATCCTTGGGAACGCATTAATTGTGAAGAAAATGTGTACAGAAGTTTTTCCATTGGAAGTATAAGAAGCAAAATTACTTGACGTCTACCTTCGCCGTATACATGGAAAGTCGGTAGAAAAGACTGAAATAAAGCTGAATTTCAGCTTCCAAAATATGATGATGTATTGCAATGCAAACATCTCTACTCTGTGGAATTAAGTTTTTACTGCCGAAGTAAGTCCAGGGTTCAAAAATTGCCACTTCAGCGAGGAGTGTTTAATGTTTTATTGCAGGATGATAGAAATTTCAAAGTGAAGTCCATACGGATGGTTTTTTTTCTTTATTATTATAATATTTTTCCTAATTTTTGAAATTAATTTACCCAAATATTCAGCTGTAAACGAAAATAATCAGTCTAAATATAAAGGAAGATCACCCCAAAATCTACGGGGTCGTTCATAGATTTTCGGGAGGCTACACACATTCGAGAAGATGCCTGAATACATCACCGCTTCTCCTCTGTGGGCGATCATGACTGTCGGTGATATTTCGCTGCGAGGTGAATTAGTGAGGAGATGAGATTTGAGCAGAAGAAAAGTGATTTCAATACTCTAAAGATATGACTTTGAGATGAGTAGACAAGGAGGGCGCAATACAAACCGTACCCATAATATGGCAACACTCTCAAAACCACTGTTAGATACTGCGTAAACAGAGAGTCCTCTTTTAGCGTAGGCTGCAATTCCTTGGATTAAGTTGGCAGTTACTGAACCACTACAACGTTTTTCCCTGTTTGGCTTCATCATGAAATCTATTACACACCTAATTTGAGCTAGATTTTTTTATCCAAGTTAAATGTTGGAGTCCTTCCTGGCTCTCTGCCTTGGTCACAGAGCCAAAAGAAAGAAAAAAAAATATTACGTAGAGGAACGACGTCGCGATCCTTAGTATTCTGCAGACTTTTCTTTTTATCCCCTTCTGTGTGAACAATCGGTTGAATCGAGAAAGCGGTCTAGTCTCTGCAGCTAGTCCCCATGACAATAGGTAGAGAGAAGGCACAATGGTTTATTCTGACTGCGGCACAAATCTACGACCAACACACGAATGAAGTTACAATGATTAGGTTCGCTCCTCCTCCGCCGAGGTCACAGGCAGAGACAACTTTAGTCGACCCCCTCACCCCTAAATCACCGCTCAGCCCCTCGGAGCCGTATAATAGCAAAGCAAAGCCAAAACTTGGGGAGGGGAGGGACAGGACTGAATCTTCCTTGCACGGTAGCTTCCCTTGCTTATGAATCACAGGGTTTGTGCCTTAGTGATAGACCGTTGTAGCCTGTGTTCACGCAACAACACTTTTCTTTTCTTTTTTTTTTCTTCTTTTTTGCCGGACGATATATGTATGTTGTCGTAGGCCCACATCCCACCATGATGAGAGGAGTAACCAGCTTATTTAAAATTTAATAAAACTCCGCGGTTTGGCAGAATTTATACAATTTCACAACGGCTGCCCAATGTTTGCCCAACAGTGAATGAGTCTTTAACGTTCGACTCTTGAGAAGGTTATGCCACCTATCGGTATGGAGGGCGTGTGAGATATGAAATTATTACTTTAGGCCGCCGCTCTTCAACATACAGCGTGTTGCTAAAAGTATTGTTATGTATGAAGATCCAACGCATTTTTTCAGCTAGAAGAAACAACTGCAAGTTTATCCGTCTAATGCTTTTATAATATGTAGAGGTGTAATGAACAAGATCATTGAGATACCAGAACTGATTTTCATATTTTAGAAAATGAGGCTATCTCAAAGGAAAAAAAAATAATGCACTGTTAAAATAAATCTACTTAAAAATGAGAGCCTGACCTTACTCGTTTTTTTTTTAAGTACAATCGTATCGTAAACGAGTACATGGCATACTCAAATATAAGTAACCATACGTACTTACAAATAACTGCGCCAATAAATAGAAATATAATCTCGTATTACTTCATTTTAGATATTATAGATTTCAAGAGAAATTGTTTAATAAATGTGTAAAGTGACACACATAAACAATTAGTACAACAAAGTCACTGATGACAAGTAATTTAATTATGCATGAAGTATCTTTGTGTACGTTTTTACATTAACTATATATTGTGTCAATCTAATAAATAATATATTGCCGCTTCATCACTATATTTGTCATAAGATTTTGCGCTGTCCATTTACCCAGCATGTGACAAAGAGTATATCTATTATCCCAGATGTGCCATCGAATAATATACTTCCAGTTGATTCTATGAATAAATGAGTACGTATGGAGTACACGTATTCCAAATTTGAAATCGGAGCCGCGGATGGCTTAGTGGTTAGCAAGTCAGACTATCGATGCAAGGTCCTCAGGTTCAAACCTGGGCTGATCCTTCAGAGATGGTGTGATTTACTAACAATCGCTGAATATCCGCCGTGCATCGGACGAGCACGATAAGTGACGCCCCCAGGCTGGACCCACTGGTTAAATGGGTATCCTTTCCTATGCCCCCCCCCCCTGAAATTATCTCACCCCTCTATGTACAACATCGTACTTGCACGGTGGCGCCATCTACTGTACTCTAAGCTCACTACAAATTGTTCTGTCAAAGTCGCTAGACTTGCTCTCATTCCTTCCGCTTCTGTGTCCTGCCCAAAAGGCGATCTCGCTGTAGGTGGCTGGGACCTAAACTCTACTCACTGTGGACGGAAGTCCTACAAGAAAATGACAAATACAAGTTCCAAATCTCAAATCGAGCCGCAGATGGTTTAGTGGTTAAAGATTCAGACTAGTGATGGAGGAACACCAGTTTCAAACTTAGCCTGGTAGTGTGAATTTCTAACAATCGCTGAATGTCGGACGTGCACGTTAAGTGACGGCCACCGGGTAGGAATCCCCCAGTTAAAGTTCCTTATCAACCCATAATTTTTGTCTGCCTTCTATGTGCAAAATCGCACGCTTGTATGGTGGCGCCACCTAGTGTGCTTACAAACTATCCTGCTAGATTCGCTCTAACTTTCTTCAGTTTCTGCGCCCTGCCCGAAAGTGCACAGAATCTGAATGACGTTAGAGCATGTATATGGATATTTTTGAGTACATACATTTGAAATATCAGATATACTCACAATTGACTCCCTGTATGTACTGAAAAATGAGTACGTGTCTTTTCCAAAAATGAGACACAAATACTCGGAGCTATTAAAGTCCATAATGTACTAAAAAACGAGTACATTTTGCTTATTTCTAAGCACCAATTTTTAACAATGTGAACTCCATAGAAAACAGTTCTCAATCTCGAGCATCATGTGAGCAATTTGGTTAAAATTTATTTAAATTTGGCTACTACTTCGCATTTTCGGAAATCGATACTGCCCAAGGGTGTACTCATTAGAGGTTCGCACAGGCCTTTATTTGGTGAGCTCTGCCCGGTCCAAGCCCGTGTGTTTAAAGCACAGCCCAGCCCGGGCTCGTCAATTGCAGTTCTTATTTAGGCCCGGCCCGTGATGTGCCATTTTGGTATGATTTTGTCTTTATATTGTATTTTATTCTACTGTGAAAACTAAATAATGTATTAAGGTATTATTGAAAATACTTAGTTTAACATACGACTAAAAGTACATTATATTGACAAAAGACACCGAATACCCGTTCAAAAGCTAATGAACGAATCCGCTGCGTTGTTAAGATGCGCGGTACAGCTGCAAACAGTATAAAAACAAGCCTGCAGCTGACCGCAATGATATCGCTCTGTGAGGTTGAGTGAAAATGTCACGGCGGGATAGAACTGACTTCGAGAAAGGAATGATTGTTGGGTGTGTTGATTATTATATTAGATTGTTAATTGTTATATTAGTGGGTTGTCCATAAGAGAAACCGAGAGGCGTTTAAACATACCCAAGTCAACTGTTTTGGATGTACTGAATAAGTGGAAGACACATGGCGTGCCTGAAGCAGCGAAACGTACCGGCAGACTAAAGAAAATAAGTGCTAGAGGACGTCGAAGCCTCAGGAGAGTTGTTACAGCTAATCGACGGAGTACTGCACAAGACCTCAGCGTACAGGTGAGTAAAAATGCTGGAACCTTGGTATGTACACGTACCATTCGCAGAGAACTTCATTCCATGGGTTACCGTGCTCGTGCGGCTGCTCATAAGCCTTTCATCTCCACTTGGAATGCTACTCGTTGTTTAGCATGGTGTAAAGAACATTTATCGTGGACCGTAGATCAATGGAAACGGGTCCAATGGACTGACGAATCCAGATACATGATCCATCAGTCTCATGGCAGTGTGTGGGTATGGCGGCAGCCAGGGGAACGCTATTTACCCCAGTGAACTGTTCTTACGGTCAAGTTTAAAGCTGGCGTGTATAGGTTTTTCTTTCGTGTTATGGTCCGGGTCCATTGGTTATCGTGGACAAACCTGTTAGCCAGCACGTCTACCTCGATGTTCTGGACAATTATGCCCTACCAACTCTATGGCAATACTATGGAATCGAGCCTTGTTGGTACCACCAGGATAATGCACTGAGCCATAAAGCTAGGACTGTTACGGCGTGGTTTGACAATAATTCCGTATCGTGTGTTGACTGGCCAGCACAGAGCTCTGATCTTAATCCCATACAGCAGCTATGGGATGAATTAGAGCGCCGCATAAGAAGTTCGGAGCCAAGGCCTACTACTAAGCAACAGTTAACGACAGCAATATGTACTGAATGAGATGAGAGCATATACCTATAGCTGTGTTTCAAAACTTTGTCGAAAGCATGTCTCGAAGAGTCAGTGCATGCATTATGACCAAAGGAGAACCGACACCGTACTAATGTATGTAAATAAAGGCTATGTTGTGTTTCTCTTCTAGGTGTAGGGTGACTTTTGTCAGTATAGTGTATTAACTAAACTCTAACAATTATCGAAAAATATAGCTTTATATTCTTCGATAATTGTTAGAGTTTAATTAGGGGAGTGGGGGTGATGTGACGTGCCTGTTCTACAGGACGCACATGAGATAAAGGCAGATAGCAGAGAAAGCACAAACCAGTGTGGTATGGTGGATAGCACTTGGAGCTCCGGAACCGAGTAGTTGCAGGTTCGAATCCTTCCCTGGCATAAAAATGATGGAGAAATTTACTTCCTCATACGTCTTAAAAAACTATGGTTTACATATTACGCAACATGTTTTTTTTTTTTCTCTTGATGAAAATTTCCTGGAGGCCGACACCACACAGTTTCCTGGAAAACGCTTCAAGTACAACTTTGAAAATTGATTTTGCACAAATAAATTGAAAAGTTAATTCAATGTTGTGTTTTTCACTTCCGAGAATATCGTTAAAGAATTTTCAAATAGCAATGGGCTGGATATATTGCTAGAAAAACTGACTACCATTAAACAACTGAGATGCTAGATTGGATTTTACCATGGGGTAGGAGAAGACCCACAGACATACCACTTGCGAGATGGGTGGGCGAAATTCAAAAGCATGCTGGAGTGACTTGGAAGATTATGCTCAAGACTGAAAATTATAAGAGACCTTCACACAGCAGTGGATTGAGGATAGTTGATGATGATTTGTGCGAGTACTTGCGCATATAATTAAATAACAAGGAACTCTACACCAACTTAATTAAATAGTATAAGTTTTATAACTATACTAGTAATCTGAATTTCTTGGTGTAGAATAGAAATCAAAGTTTCCAAGCTTTTGCACATCAACCAGATGGCTTTTTCAAGGAAGATAGACAGCAATAGTATCCCTAATTTAGGGTTACTGGTTCCAGGGAAGGGAGAGAGCCAGTGCCGTAAGACAAACGCAACATCCATGCTTCACCGGGATTCGAACCCCTCACGGGGGAATGATCAGATGCCATCGCTTAGACCACTGCGCCACCGGGGCGACGAGAAATTACCGGTAATAGGAGCGATTGGTGAGAATACTCGAGGTTTGATTAACTTTTAAATTTAAATCATCTGTCGAATTTTGAAGTTCTGTAGCGAGATCAGATATTATGAATAGCATATCGCACGAATTTTGTTTATTGTGGCACAGGATATTTCTTCTCCTTTCCCATAATTGGTGCACCAGCTACTTATTATACACTGAGTGGCCACTTTATTTTGACCACCCCCTCAGTACTTCGTTGGGCCACCTTTTGCCTTTAATACTGCATCGATTCTTCGTGGCATGGACTCCACGAGATGTTGATAGGTGGTTTGTGGAATCTGAGACCATGCTTGATGAATAGCACTTTCCAGGAGTGTGAGATTACAGGGTTGTGGATCCAGCTGTCTGATGGCTCGTTCAACTTCATCCCACAAATTCTCAATGGGGTTGAGATCTGGAGATTGTGGTGGCCACCTAAGCAAAGTAAACTCACCGACATGTTCCTGAAAGCAATCCTGTACAATACGAGCACTATGGCAGGACGCATTATCTTGTTGAAAGTATCCATCGCCATTGGGATAAACCATCCACATGACAGGATGCACTTGGTCCGCAACGATGATTAGATAAGATGTGCCAGTCAGACGTTGATTAGCACGAATTAAATGGCCCAAAGCATGCCAGGAAAGCATTCCGTAAACCATAACGTTGCCTCCACCAGCTTGAATGGTTGTAGCAATGCATTTGGTGCTGTTTCCGCCAAATTCTCACTCGGCCATCGGCATGGTGCAGCTGTAAACGTGATTCATCGGACCACATAATTTGTTTCCAATTATATATCGGCTGTCCAATCCTTGTGCTCCTGTGCGAACTGGAGACGATTTCTCTTGTTAACTGCAGACAGCAAAGGTGTTCGAACAGGCCTTCGGCTGCCATATCCCATACGATGCAGTGTACGGAGAACAGTGCGTGCAGAGATCATTTGAGGGGATCCTTGGTTAAGGTGGTCTGTAATTTGCTGCACTGTTGCCCTTCTCTTGTCTGTTGCCAGTCTGGAGACTCTCCGTTCCGCCCGAGCAGTTACTAGTCGATGACGACCACACGTTGCACGTAGAGACCCAGTTTTTTGGCTGACAGTCCAGTCTTTAAACACTTTAACAACAGCTGCTCTGGAACATTTCACGAATGCGGCGGTTTCGGTGATGCTCGCCCCATAGCCCCGAGCTCCTACAATCATCCCACGTTAAAAGTCCATCAAATCGCATTTTTTACCCGTCTCGTCACAAAAAAATTACTTTTACTACTGTCGCAAGCAATAAGCTTTCCCTTTTTATACTAGCCTAGCCCTCGGGTGGCAACAGCGTGCAGCCATAGCTCAATTGCTTAAAACTGTCAGGTGGTCATAATAAAGTGGCCACTCAGTGTATATTGTGTTATTGTAAGAAACCCGGTACTTATACGATAGAGATGATTATACGATCGATGTCTGTGTATCAGTCTTCGCTTAAAACAAAAGCTATTATAGCTATTAAGAGTAAATTTTACATTTAGTGTTTTTTTTTTATTGTGAAATAATACCATAAAACGTACACTTCACTTTTTTTAAAAGATAAGTGAAAGTCATTGTCAGTTTAAAAAAATCAAGGTGCAAAGCATTTTGTTGCTTCGAAAAATCAGGATGGAAAATGCTAAATTTTGAGAAGTCCTCCTACAGAAATATATATCATCATCATCATCATCATCATTTCCAACCATTATCAATCCACTGCTGGACGAAGGTCTCCCCAAGTTTCCTCCACAACAGTCTGTCTTGTGCCAGTCTTCTCCATGTCACTCCCGCATACTTTCGAATTTCATCCACCAATTTCCCATGTGGTCTATATATATATTACAAACCTATTCAGAAAAATAATAAGCTCCAACAGAAAATAAAATGACTAAATCACTCGCATTAATGACAAAAAACAAAACTTCATCGTCGCCGAATTCGTTTTACGATATACGCGAAACTGCTTGCCGAGCGTTTGTAGCTCAGTGTGGTTAAAGGCGCGAGTTACCTGTAGAGCCAACTCAAACGTCGGGGGTTCCATCCTGACCTCAGTGCAAGGATTATCTGGGGTAAACGCTGAAAAGTACAGGGTTGGTTTAAATACGAAAAAAAACTGAAATAGACTTTTCTGAAATAAAAGGAATTTCTGTCTATGGAAAATACGGAAGTTAAAATAAACGGGCACTTTTAAAAACGGAAATTTCTGAAAAAGGCGAATACCTACCGGCAACTTTGCTGCACGTTATTTTCAGAAATTTTCCGTGCATTCACACCACTTATTTTTTACAGTGTATCTCGTTATATGTGGATTCGACCCTCTTTGCACCATTTGTCTGTAAAAAAAAGAGCAGACAGCATTTCATATAAATTCTGCAGTTTATTAATTTGTTTTCCCAAAGCTTTATGAATATGTGTAGGCTAAATGGCTACAAAACTATTAAACTAAAAAAAGTAAAAAGGAAATTTAGCTAAACATTTTGCTTGGAAGGCTCCATAAAAGCCATCGGAAGCATTAGAACATACTTTCTGCTTTGCTACAAAATCTAGTGTTCCACAGAGTAGAACTGGGAATGAGGCAATAGCAAGGAAAACCTTGCAATGTAATACCTATGGGTAGAAAGGCCGAAACTATTTATTTTGAAAGCTGTAGGATTACCGTGATTGTTCACTACAGTCACGTTTGCATTATCGTGTGGTTGCTGATTCCAGAATGCGATCGATTCACGCCAAGCAGCACATCTGCAGCTGCGATAACCCTGAAACTTATCTCTTTCTCTGGCTACGCTCCGAGCTAAGAATGTTAAAGACATGAGATGTTAAAAACACCCAGACATTTTAACGCGGCAGCAAGGGCGGGAAACCGCCTATTTCCCCTCGTAACAAGTAACCTCGTGACCATCTTTAGAGAGAAGATCGATAAGAAATTGGCAGAGTTATTTCACCTTTCACAGCTGATAAATACTGTCAAAGAGTACTTTCTGTGTGAATAATTACCTTTGAGAGACACCGACGCCTACTCTAATGATGCTACAGTTAGTAAGCCAGCATTAAACTATCAACATCCTAAAAATTCCTTGGATATGTTACAGTGGATTTCAGAATAGGTACTGAAGGCTTGGCATTACAGAATCAAGTAGGTGTTCTACAAAACATTGTAGAACAGCTACTTCTTCACAAAGCCTAAATGACATGCAAAAAATGGACGCATAAAAAAAGACGTTAAAATAAATTTGATTTCCTAATAAAAAATGAATACAACCTTACGAAATTATTGAAGAATAAAAATCATTGTATGGTCATCATTTAACTGAAACAGAAGAATGTACGGCTGCATGTGATATTTTTAAGAAAGGGATGAAGTCAAAAATTCAAAACAAGCTGTAAAAATTAACTCATTTAGAGAAAGAAATGTATTATTCATAATCAGAAAGGAATAAAAGTCCAAGAACCTTCGAGAGAGCAGCAGCAGCTGTTCTGAACAAACCCAAGCGGCATACTGTCGCATTGTTGATTGCTTATACATGTATGTATATAAAAAAAGAAAGAAAGAAAGAAATTGAATTGTTTATTTACCTGTGCATTGCGAATCGTGACTCAAGGAGATGATCCGATGATACGATCAAATGGAAACTTCCTAGTCCCGCCGAATGGTGGGACGTGCTGCCGCACAATGGCGGTAGCTACAAGGGAATCTCACCAGCTTCTCCTTGAAAAATGATTAGGAGAATTTTGAAACTGTTACGATCTCCGAATCGCAATTATTCATGCCTCGCTTGCAGCAATTTCTTCGTCTGGTGCCACTATTTATGTACAACTTAGCTCGTAAGTAAACTTATGCAGCTGATTCGCATGGAACTCCACTGCTTCCCTTATTCTTATTTTTCTTCATTCTTTCTTTTATTTTTTCAATACATCGCGGGATCTCAGCGATAGAAGGAACATCTTTTCTGCAATTCGTAGCTATCAGATATAAGTAAGTTAAAAAGCTTAAAACACACATGAGACGCCGCAAGCATTTACTGTATAGACAAGAAACCGTTGCAAGACGTTTGCGGGCTTAAAGCTTGCTAGTCAAATCGACTTTTATGTGAAGGACCTGTTCTGCGCTGAGTTTGAAAATGTTGCTGTGATCAATGAGTTATTAATTAATAACGAGGAACTGTACACCAACTACACTTAAAGTAGTAAACAATATCCGGACGGCTCCAAGCAATATTATTAGGTGTACAAATAAGTTTTAAAGCGTTTTTTGTGTGACGTGTACCGCTAATTTACATATCTGACATTCCCCCGTGTTGTTGTCATGTGACCTTAACTGGTCCAGAGTATAAAATGTGACACAGAATTTGCCCGATAGTCAAACGCACTTGCACATCGGTAGGTGAAAGATGGCAAGCGATACTTTATATATTCGACACTGCACTCCTTACGAATTTCATCAAGGAAAAAGTGCTGCAAAAACCATGTGTATCGAACTGTTTTGTTCTGGGGGAGAATATTGTATCGAAAAGCACGTGTTAGTTTTGGTTTAGACGGTTTAAAGCAGGTGATTTTGATGTTGGCGACCGAGAACGTAGCGGCGCCCCGCATAAGGTTGCACATGAGGAACTGCAAGCATTGCTGGATGAAGATTTGTCTCAAACACAAAACGAATAGGAAAATGGGTGCCACATGACCTGAGCCATAGCAACAAGGATGAGCGTGTCATGAAGGGTTTGAATCTGTTGAATAAACAACACAGAAAGTCTTTCCTGTGGAAAATCGTCGCGGGTGATGAAAAGTGGATATGGTACGACAATCCCAAACGCAAAAACACTTGGTAGACCCAGATGAAGCAATGACTTCGACACCGATACGCAATATTCACTCCAAGAAAGTTCTGCTGTGCATCTGGTGGGATATGATGGGTGTGCTCTATTATGAAATATTGGAACAGGGTCAAACTGTTACTGCTGATCGCTACAAACAACAATTGCTGCGATTGAACCAGGAAATCTGTCGGAAACGTCCATTCACAGGCAAAGGATTACATCCCGTGAAATTACTGTATGACAACGCTCGGCCGCATGTCGCGAAATCGGTCAAGGACACGTTATTGACGCTTGGCTGGGAAGTTTTGGAGCACCTGGCGTATAGTCCCGACACATAGCCCCCTTCGGACTATCATTTGTTCCGATCGATGCAACATGTTTGTACGTACGGTTTCGGACTTGTGACGAAGCGCAAAAATGGGTTGACGACTTCATCGCGTCACGTGACGAAGTGTTCTTCATGGCTGGAATCCGTCAGCTGCCCGACCGATGGCGGAAGGTGATACACAATGACGGCGCAGATTTTGATTCGTTAAGGTATTGTTGTTTTCTCTCAAATTACATGTTGCGTTTCTTAAAACGCCTTAAAACTTATTTATACACCTAATACATGGGAATGACTAAGTGTTTCCTTAGAATTAGAGTCAGCAAACATAAAACAAACATAAAGGGCTGTAAAGTAACCACGAACCTATCCAGAAAAGTCAAGTTCAAGTCCACTGCTCCTATGTGGGATGTTACAAAGAAATTAGCTTCCTCCCAACCCCTAAATCAACTGCTATTCGAGAAACCTTACAGATCACTGCCAGCAATGATGCTTGCAATGACAGCATCTCTCTTGAGTTGCCACGAATTTGGAACAAGTTGTTCAATAATTATTTTTAATTCCTCCTAAGATACAGCGTTCCCAAACAACATGGCGCTTCGTGTTTTTGAATGAATGATAACATTCGCACATACTGGTTTATTATCTAGACACACACACACACGCACACACAAGTTGCCACGTTCAAATTGTTGAAGAGTTATATTATTCAGTTTTGCGGTTTGCTGTCTACCTTTCTTGAAAAAGCCATCTGAATAATGTGCGAACGGTTGGAAACTTTGTTTCTATTTTATGCCAAGAAATTCGGATTACTAATACAGTTTTACTATTTCAAGCAGCTATTATTGGTCTCTTCATCAGATGGTATCCGATACTCAGATGTGTGTGTGGTGGGGGGATTAAGTTGCTAGTGGTGATGTGGATTGTTTCCAAATTATAACAGGAAGTGGAAATAGAGAAAAAGAAGCATCATTCCAGTTTTTACCTTCGCGGCAACCGTGTACTAAGAGTAATTGAGGTCTCCCTTCACCTAGACTACAGGTGTGCAGCTGGTGGCACGAGAGAAACACACCTTTTCACACACGGCAAGCAGGTGATTTTAGTGAAGTTGCATTTACCTGAATTACAAGTGGAAGGTTTGAGTAAAGTTCGCATTTACATATAATAGAATTTGATGGATGGAGTGAAATTTCCCTTTACTTATACGGTAAGCATGCACCTGATGCTCGGTGAAGCATCAGGTACACACTTACACTATATATTCACAAAAGTCACGGGACGCCTAGAAGAGAAACACAACATAACATTTATTGACAATATTAGTATGGTGTCGGTACAACTTTGGCCTTAATGCACGCACTAACCCTTCGAGACATGCTTTCGACAAGGTTTTGGAACACAGCGATAGATATCCGCTTCCATTCATTACATAATGCTGCCGCTAACTGTTGCTTAGTAGTAGGCCTTGGTTCCAAACTTCTTATGAGGCACTCTAATTCATCCCATAGGTGTTCTATGGGATTAAGACCAGGGCTCTGCGCTGGCCAGTCCACAGACGACACGGAATTATCCTCAAACCACGTCGTAACCTTGCTTTATGGCTCGATGCATTATCCTGCTGGTACCAACAAGGCTCGGTTCCATAGTATTGCTACAGAGTTGGTAGCGCATAATTGCCCAGAATATCGAGGTAGCGTGCTGGTTAACAGGTTTGTCCACGATAACCAATGGGCCGGGACCATACCACGAAAAACACCCCCACAAGAGTACACTGCCAGCTCCAAACTTGACCGTAGGAACAGTACACCGTGGTAAACAGCGTTCCCCCGGCTGCCGGCATACTCACACACGGCCAGCAGACTGATAGATCGTGTATCTGGTTTCATCAATCCATAGGACCCGTTTCCATTGATCTACGGTCCACGATAAATGTTCTTTACACCATGCTAAACGACGAGTAGCATTTTTACTCACCTGTACATTGAGGTATTGTGCAGTACTCCGTCGATTAGCTGTAACGACTCTCCTGACGCTTCGACGTCCTCTATCACTGATTTTCTTTGGTCTGCCGGCACATTTTTCTGCTTCAGACAAGCCATGTGTCTTCCACTTATTCAGTACATCCAAAACAGTTGACTTGAGTATGTTCAAACGCTTCTCAGTTTCTCTTATGGAAAACCCGCTAATATAACACCCAACGATCTTTCCTTTCTCAAAGTCAGTTCTCTCCCTTCGCGACATTTTCACTTAACCTCACAGTGCGATATGATCGCGGTCAGCTGCAGGCTTGTTTTTATACCGTTTGCAGCTGTACCGCGCATCTTAACAAAGCAGAGGATTTGTTCATTTGCTTTTGAAGGAGTGTCCGGTGACTTTTGTCAATATGGTGTATATGGCTAGCAGGTGGGGTTGTTTGAGTGAAGTTGGCCTTTCTGCCCTCGGTGATGAACTGCGCGAAATCCACGTTCGCTGACCACATAGCAGGTATGGTGGTAAAATGGGCAAGATTGTCTGGGAATGATTTTATGGCTTTCCTTGGCTCTTGGTGTTTCCGTGGGGTCATTTTTATAGAGTCGAAATGTGATGACCGTGGGAAAAAGAGTCCGCTTATTAAAACACAGCACGCATTATATACACGTGGCATTCGAACATAAATCCACATACTGTTGGTTGAGCCTGCGTATTTATCCTTATTGAAAGAATCGAGATTTCGTTCACCGTGAGACAAAGGATAGATTCATGTAATAGGGTTAAGTATAGATTAATGAAATGCAATATGGTAATCTTACATTTTTATGGGAAACTGATTAGCTTAATGATATTTTTAGGAGGAATGCCGATTCTTAATGGTTTTTAGAATTTCTGGATGCAGTCCTCAGCGCTAAATTTAATAAAAAAAAAAAAGGGGGGGGCTCAGTGGTAGAAGAGAGAGAAAGAGCGAGAGAGAGACAGAGACATAGAGTGTGAGCGAGAGAGAAAGCAAACTGGGCCAATTTTATTATTCCTAGCACTATTTAACAGACTGAAGTACACATAGTGTACATTTTGCAAAACAACAGAAAAAGTCAACATTGTTGTTGAGACGCAGTGTGACGCCTAGCAGTACGTTATGTTTAATAGGAAGTGTAACGTATACTCTAGATTCAGTTTCTTTTTTATTTTACTATCTCTTGTTATTTTATTTTCCTATGCAAATTATCTTCTCACTTAACGAGATGTTGTTTCTCCCGCTGAATTATATGTGGCAACGAGTCGTCATGACGTGGTGGTACGCAGTATATATAGGCGCGCTCAGGTATACCAAAGAGCTTCGTTTTATATGTGATAGGTTCTTCCTGATTATTGATATGCGATTTACTTACGTTTCTACGATATTACGATAGTACGAAAGTTCGGGCTATCAGTAGTTGTGTTATTTTGGAGTGTGTATTTGAGTAATACCAGGAGCT
The DNA here is from genome assembly GCA_039090855.1 of Macrothele yani. Lineage (NCBI taxonomy): Eukaryota > Metazoa > Arthropoda > Arachnida > Araneae > Macrothelidae > Macrothele > Macrothele yani. The sequence goes on along the minus strand of CM077007.1, from coordinate 144,126,004 downwards.
CCCCAATAAAAGGTTAAAAGTGAGTACGTTTTCTTAGTTCATTTTATTGTCAGACATCTGTCTGGCCGTTAAGTCTATTTCATTGAGTGTTTACGTTAAGTTCAGGGTATATTGTGTTTACCGCTCTAATAAGGAGCCTTCAAGGTACTAATGTACTAAAACCGAAGTTATATTACTGATATTCAAGATTATGAGGAACGCTGAGTAAAAAATAAATTCCATATTCTTGGAATTTATTGCACGTGCGTGTCTTACCTAAACAAACTCTAGCACTTTGAAGATTAAGCACACTTTAGCTACGTCAAGTAACCTTTCAATAACCCTAACGTGACTTAACGTAAGCTTTCCTGCACTACACGTCCAGCCGGAGAATTTTATTCATTATAGAAGAATAATGCCGCAGACAGATGCCACAATTTCCCCACTTTTTATCATTACTGCAGTCAACTTTTTCGGCCAAAGCCGGTGAGCAAAAGGCTGAGATATTCATCTCTAGCCTGAAAATTCAGGAATTTTCTGGTGTGTGGCAGGTTTGTGGAATGACTGCCTTTGGGATTGGATAAACCAGTCTCTGTGGCAACCCTAATTCTTTGAGATTTTTCAGAAAGTTACTTGGTACCACTGCGGTTACCTAAAGGGCAACTGGTACGAGCTGTGTTATGCTTTGTTTCCAGATTCTTTGAATTTCTATTCGCATTTTCTCATATTTCGAGATTTTCTCAGATTCTTTGGATATTTTCCGTAAGTGAAACCGCTACGTCTATCAGTTGTGTCTTCTTCAATTTTTTGTCTAAAATTACAATGTCTGGTCAATTGTGGGCAATGATCTTGTATGAGATGATCGGTTTGTCCCAATGTATGATGTAATTCTGATTTAAGTAGGTTCTGTTTGGTACTTGTAATGAGGTGAAGTATAGCCTTGGATAAAGCCATAATATATATCAAATACGTGGAGATAATGTAAATGGACGATGTCATCGCTCTTTCCACGTTTTTTTTTTTTTTAAACAACGCATAGCGACTGAAAAATTGTATTCCGGCACCGCTGGGATCGAACCCCAGAATTCTCGATAACTAGTCGAGTGCGTTCGAATTTACGCTACGGCGCCAACAATTCTCAGTGCCATGCGTGGTTTATCAGTCAGCCATATTTAACGCTTGATGTAGTATCTTGGCTACGTGGTGGTGCTGCTAAGGCATTATAATATTTTGAAGGAAGAAGAGAGTAGCCAGCTAAAATGTGTTCTATTGTTTCATTGGCTTTTACACACATTATGCAACTTTTATTATGTGCTTTTTGCAGTTCAGGGTTGCAATAACACGGTCTTGAATCCCAATGAAGAATCCATTGGTTTCTGGAAAAAACTGACCTTTTTTTAAACCATTGTAGAGTGAAGTTTTTGTCAATGTTCTCCAAATCTAAGGACATTGAATATTTATCATACAGAATTTTACTTTTCCAAACTTGCAGTGGGTCTGAATTGTTTTCTGATTGAGGAAGGAACTGGAAATTATTCAGGTAGCTCCAGCCACCACTGTAGTAATGACATCTTTTGGTTTCCTAAGAAGTATTGTTTCAATCATTTCTCTTGTTTTCTGCGAACCTCTGATATATTGATCAGCCCCTTTCCTCTTTTTCTTTTCAGGTAGTCTTTTAACTTATGATTTTGGATGGTAGCATCGGCTTTTATTTAAAAGCCTAGTGATTCTGTTAAATTCCTGTAGATCAGGATTGGTCTATTTAAGGATCCCAAAAAGAGTAGATTTATATTGGAATCGCCCAGAAGTTGATTGCAATAATTTTATTCTTGGAATATAATTTAGTATTCAATTTTTTGAAGGCGATTGTGGTGTTTAATTTCTTTTTTAAGTGTGCCGTGATTTAGCATTCTGTTTTATGCTGTTCCTAGATGCTTATAATTTTGATCATCTTCATGGTTTTCAATAAACTGATTTTCTGAGGGTGGAATTTTAAGCGACCCCCTCCCCCCTTCTGAAATTTAGTATAGCGCATTTGTTGAGGCCATATTCCGTACTTAAGTCATCACTGAAAATTTTAGTTGTGTTGATCAGGTTGTCAAGTTGCGTTTTTGCTGTTGACGTACAACTTTAGGTCACCCATATGTAACAAATGGGTGACTTTGCTTTGATGCGTTTTAATATTAATATGGTACCCACTTGGATTAATTATTATTATTGTTATTATAAATGAGAGATTATTTCACTCCTTCTTGTGGAGACTTTTTCTCTTTTTTCCGGGACGGGTACGACGTACCAAATCTTAAACGTGGTATTTTTTTTTAATTGTCCAGGAACTTTCTTACTATCCTACAAATGTTCAGGATAGTTGCCTTCTGTAGTTCCATGTAGCTGTTAGGTTGAAGGTCTAGTGTCTGTATAGAGCCGTGAATGGTCTTAGGTACAACTCCTGTGGCTGATATTACTATGGGAACGGTGGCGACGTTCTCAATATGCCACATTTCCTTGACTTCGTATCAGGGGTGTAAACAGAATTTTTTCCGGCGGGGCCGAAGAAAAATGGAAGTTTTAGAAATCCACCAGGACAAAATAAAAGTTAATGAGAAATAGGAGAAAAAATTAGAGCATTTTTTTTTTCTATAGTACAAGTTGATGCAATTTAATTAAATTAGGCCGTATCTTCCAAATGCTCGTCGCATTTTAGCACAAAACATAAAATGAAATACATTCGAGGGGGGCCAAGGTCCCTTTGGCTCTCTTCTAAATACGCCCTTGCTTCGTATCTTAGGTGTGGTTATACTTTGACAGAATTATTATTAATATTACTGTTATTATTATTGTCTTGTTGCTTTAAGCTACTTAGGAGAAGGAATACTTGCCTTCAATGCTGTGATATCAGCATAAAATTGTTCTTATCATGTGTAACTCAGATGGAATTTCAGAGACCATTTTTGCGTTTTGTAATTTATTTATATGAAAGAAACATTACGTCTCCTATGAAGCTAATTCGTTGCAAAACTGCATCTACATGGAATTTGTATTGAATCAGACGAACTGCCTTTTAAAAGTCAAAGTTAAATACACTGTACTGTAATTATCCGTAAACGTGTTTCTGTGATTGAGAATTCCCACCTTTTTTTTTCTTTTGCAGACAAACCGCACGTATAAGATAGATTTTACGCACCGTATTCCAAACCAATTTGCGTCAGCTTTAGCAAACATAAAATTGGAATGGCGCATTATTATAAATTCTCTTCCTTTTTTCCATTTTTTTTTCTTTTTGATCCCAAAGGGTTGGTGGCTTAGAGAGGGAAAGATATAAATCTTCACTGACGTAAGCATCTCACCCCAGCGCCTGTTTGCGTATGTACATGCGTGTGTGTACAGGAGGGATGTGGGGTGAAAGAGGTTAAAAATTACTCATGTGAGTCATGCCGGCTGAATTTAGTCTTTTCCCCACTGCCATTCGCTCACGCACGGCCTATCTCTTCCACGTGTCTGCATTATGCACAAAAAGCGTGAAAAAAGGAAGAATAAAGTTGATTTTTCACCGGTCTCGGAGTGAATTTTATATGAAATTTAACGATTTATTGCTTTTCTCTGTGGGAGTCTGCGGAAACAATGTTTACACTGTTTCCTATAAAAAAAAAAAAAAAAAAAATTAAGACTTCCCTAAGGAGGGAAGAACTCCTATGGGTAGACAGAACAGAAAGCATATAGGGAATATTTGTCCATCCCAGAATTTTGTAGGGATTGAATCAATCAGGGTAATCAATCAAGTCTAAAGAAGAAAGAAAAAGGACAACGGAAATTATTTGTCATTCGTATACTTTTTAGATATGGATTGAAGGAAAATATCGAAATAAACGATTGTTTGTTGAAGGCTGAGGTTGTGTCGAATATAAGATAGCTGAATCTGGTACTTTTTCCCCATACATACTGCTTATTATATTCATAACGATTTCAGGTTTTGCCCTTCGGTGAGCTGTTGCCGCTGGTGATAATGCAAAAAGTAGGTATTGCTCCATAAATTTCGTGTAGGAAATATTCTGTTCATCACATTCTCGACATTATTAGCGAGAACATTACTGTGTTTGGGATTTAAAACCCTGCGTTTTTAAGCCCAGAAATAATGAACATTTAGCTATCAGCCATGAACGCCCATATAGAAAAGGTGGGGAAGAAGGCATTTGCCCTCCCCCTCGCCTGGAAATTGGTCCGTGCGCTTTCTGTTCTTGGAAGGTACAACAGAGATTTTCGCAATGATACTAATTTTGATTACTATTTTCTCTGTAGAAATTCGGGATGAGTCTGCATGCTGTAAAAATGGGAAACACATTGGAAATTTCAAGTAAAAAACATGGAAATTTAGGAGTAGAAAGTAGGGCCTAATAATAAAATTTGCATGTTGGTGAACAGCGAATTTTATTAGGTTAATTTGCATGTTGGTGAACAATGAGCATACTTACAGTATGGGAAAGTATGAAAGGTATATATATGAAAAATATAACTTCTGCAGCAGCAAGTTCCCTGCTGGAAAAAGATCTTTCGAAAATCTTCTCAGTATTTTTTCTTGATGGTGTTTTTTCCTTCTTTGTGACCAATTGGGTGATCATTGGGTTTCGTTGCGCATGCCACACAGTTGGCCAAAAGATTGAAAAGAACATCAAAGAAATTTCTTGATTGTCCTAACATGCTGTCTAATTTCATTTATCCATCTTTTTTATGTAGTTTTCGGGTGCTCAGTTTCGAGTTAAATTTGTGTTTAGAGTGTGGTTAAAACGGTTAGATAGCAAGAAGTCACAGTGGAAATTTGCGTATATACCGATGAGCTATTGCATCATAACCATCTACCTAATAAGCTGTAGTGTAGAACCCCCTTTAGCCCGTAAAACCACAACCACTTCGCGAGGCATCAATTCGATGAGGTGGCGATAGGTATCCTGGGGTATCTGGTACCATAATGTCAACTTCAGGTCCTCCAGTTCCCGTATATTTTGGGGTGGTGGTGATTTAGCGCGAACCCGCTTTTCCAAGTCGAACCACAAATGTTCGATTGGGTTCATGTCAGGTGAATTTGGAGGCCAGGGCATTAACAGAAAGCCACCAGCATGTTCCTCGAACCACTCCTTGACAATTTTGGCAGTGTGGCATGGCGCATTATCCTGTTGGTAATGGCCATCACCAGCAGGGAACGCAGTTGCCACGAATGGGTGAACTTGGCCCAAAACGATGGATGGAATCTTTCATTGCAAGTATTTCTTTGTCTGTTTTATTGGGCACGTTCTTGTATTGTTGATCTGTGTGTTTTTATATAATTAATTGTCTTCAGTCAGCCAACAATTGCGCTATAAACTGCTCCATGCTGAAGCAAAATTTATTTCTGATAGGTTTTAACAAGGCTAAGTTTACAGCATGTAGTAGTGCAACTGTACACTTATACAGGGTGTTTCACTCGCTCTCGGCCCCTGAGTTTCCCTTATAAATTGCAAACTAATGGACATAATTCAGTGAAATTTGATATGGACCTACCATGGTCAGCGAACTGCCGAGCACAGCGAACACGCAATCGGCCTTTATTTCGCGCCTTTACTACAGGCGCGACATACAGGCTAGAGAGTAGCGAGTGGCGTCACTAATCAGCCCGTGTGTCGCGCCTGCGCGAAGTGAAGGCCGATTGCATGTTCGCTGTCCTCGGCAGTTGGTGTGACGCATCTGACTGTGCTGTTGCTACGGGATCGTCAACAATCACCGTGCCTTTGTGTTGCGAGCAATGACAGTATGAACCGGTACACAGTGGAACAGCGCATGTTTATTGTGCACACGTATTGGAAAACTGCATCGATAAAGGAGTGCCAAAGACAATATATTGCGCAGTTTGTGGTTCGGAAACCATCGGGAAAATTCTCCATTCAGTATCTGGGGAAGACAATGGAAAGCATGGGAATATTGTTGGATGTCCACGAAGGAGGATGTACGAAACTGCCAGAAGCCACTGTGCAGGAAGTGAAAAACAGACTGTTGGCCTCCCTACAGAAGTTCATGCGTAAAGTGTGGCAGGAGATGGAGGTTTCCACAAGTACATGGCCGCTCCGGTGACGCAGTGGTCTAAGCGCTGGCTTATGACCATTCGTCCGTGAAGGGGTCCGAGTTCGAATCCCCGTGAGTCATGGATGTTGCGTTTGTCTTACGGCACTGATTATCTCCCTTCGCTGGAACCGGTGACTCTAAATTAGGGACGGGCGACTGCTTATAGCAGATAGAGTTGCTCACGGTGGTCGTTAAACCTTCAATAACAAAAAAACAAGCACATGTCAACGAGCTGCAAGAAAAAGCAAAGCCGCATGCATATCGACTTACTGCTGTGAACGAATTGAAAACTCCGGACGAACACAAGAGACTTAATCACTGTCATTGGTTCCAGCAGTTTGTCAGTGCACATTCGGGAATACTGGAGTACACGTGGTTCTCCAACGAGATGTGGTTCCACCTAAGTGGACACGTCAATTCCCAGAATAGCCGCATTTGGGTGAGCGAGAATCGTAACATCATCAATGAGACAACTCTTCAAGATGAAAAAATTGGGGCGTGTCGCGGCGCCGCATTATTGGCCCAATCTTCTTCCATACAACGGTGGATACCACAGTCTACATGAAAACCTTCCATGAGTTTGTGAATCAGCTGGACGACGTGGAACTCCATACTTGATATTTTCAGCAGGATGGTGCCACCTACCTAACCTCCAATGTCAGCATGTCTGAATATGTTTCCTTCTTTGAAGATCATGTCCTTTCTAAGTGACTTTGGCCACTAAAGTCGCCTGACCTTATCCCCACCGGATTTCTTGCTATGAAGCATACCGCAAGGGAAAGTGTAGGGCAACAAGCCGCGGACTCTCATTCAACTGCAGGAAGACATTCGGCGGGAAATTGAGGCTGTGACTCCCGCTGTGTTGGTGAATACTTTCCGTAACATGGAGAGGCGTGCGCAGGCTTCCCTTGTTATTAATGGCGACTACTTTCAACGCTTGCTTTGAGATCATCATACTTCTCATACACCAAGGTATGTCCGTCTCAAACTTCACTGAATTGCGTCCATTAGTTTGCAAGTTATAAGGGAAATTCAGTGGCCGAAAGCGAGTGAAACACTCTGTACAATAGATATTTGCGGACAACTGAAAATTAGCCAAACAAATTGGATATGAGAGACAAAGAAACGTGTGTAATAAAACCATATTGGACAGACATAAATATCATGCTGAATGTACAACGAATTCGAAATGTCTAGTGGTTTGAGGCATTGGCTTATCAACATTCGTCAGAGATGGGCCTGCGTTCGAATTACTGATAACACGTGGCTGGTGTGTTTATCTCACGGAGCTGGGTGTGGTCCCCTCTTGGAACCTGTGCCCCTAATTTGGGACGGGCGACTGACTGCTTATAGCCCTCAGAATTTCTCAATATGTTCGTTAAACCCAGATGCAATTAAAAAAATCGAAAGTACCCTGGTATTCTGGAGTGTGTACTTCCACTGCATAATATAGTTCCAGTTTAAAAAATCCTACTCAAGCTTGAACTGAGACTTAAAAAAAGCGCTTGGATATATACATACATGTTCTACGTACATAAATGTCGTACGTACGTACATAAAAAAAACGGAAAACCTAGTTTCGGTCGCGTTTCTAAAAAATACAAATAATCATATTTTGGCGATGTCATTGTCACTTTTGTTTTGCTTCAGAGAAGCTGTACAGTGTACACTGGAGATATTTACTGCAAGCGGGGGAGAAGAATTGCGTTAGCCTCAGGGTAAGGGGGAGATAATGGCTTGGTCTTTTCTTGGTTGCTTATTTTAAAATTCTCATTCAGAAATCGTTAGTCTGGTGGTCGGCAAGGTTGAGAAGGTGTGGGGTTTGAAGGGGGGACATGGTAATGGAACGCGGGAAGTTTCCTTTTGTCTTGCCTTCAGGCTGACTTTGAATTAGTGTTAGGGCTCATCATCTGCGATAGTTGGTACCAAAAATCACTCATTGGGCGTGGCTTTTACTTCTTGAGGCGCAGTCCCAGAAGTCGACGTCAGCGAATCACTGCAGACCTCGCCATATTCAGAATGGAAGCGATCTCTCGTTGACTCCACAATGAAAAGACAAAATACGTGCTGTTACGTTTTAACCAATGACGTTATTTGGGGTGGAGCTTAGTTGGTAGGAGGAGTTTCTACAACTCAAATTCAGAGTTTCTCTGCTAATGTACACATTTTCCCTTCAAGAAATGAACGTACAGTAGGATTTAAGATGATTTATGGGATACAAGATTCCAGTCTGACTTTTGGCTCAATTAATTATTTATTTTTGGCCAAGATAATTAAAAACAAAATCAGACAGAAATGAGAGATTTCGTTTCTTTCCATACAGAAACACTGCTAAGCTTATTTACCGCACCATCTAGCGCCCAAATCGGAATACTTTTGAGTCAGATAAATTGGATTTTAAAAAATATTCTAGCAATTTTTTTGAAATAATAACTGTGGCACATATTAGCTATTGGTCGTCTTTATTTGTCTCAAAATTTCAGACACTACAAAGTAATAGTCTTCGAGAAAATATGTACAAAAGAATTTACATTGCAGATATAAGATAGAATTTCTCTTACACTCATTCAAAGACAGCCTTAAGTCACCCTTAGGGGAAGGATCCACGACACATGGAACTCCATTAGTGCGCGGAGAAATACTGAAACACAAGAGATATCTTGTCGGTAAATCGGTTTCACAGCATTAGCAGTGTAGTCAGGTTAGCTTTGCACCGAGTATAGATAATTTACGCTGTTCATCTTTTGCATGCCAAGATCTTATGGGTGTGGAATAAACTAGTTATTCCAGAGTATACATTTATGTACGTACATTACTCTGCATTTATTCGCGTCACTCACAACAACACCGAGGCACAGTTCGGCACATACTAAATAGAATCAAATCATTACAATAAACAATAAGGTTTACTAATTCCTGACATTGAGCTGTACTTAGGTAGGTGTATTAATTAATGTTTTTATCTTAAAACTAATGAAGGGAGATCTGCGAGGCATAAAAGTAAAAATTTACTAAACTGTGGTTCCGACAATAGTAAGATTTTGACTGTTCAGTTCTCCGAAAACAATAGTTAACACGGGTATGTCCCGTGTTTAAAGTATTGGATTGTCGGAAAAGTCATGACGTATTTTGGCACCCGATAGCGGTTGGGCGGTTTTGTATAAACATTTGCGATATGCTCATTAAACGTGAGGAAAACGATTATTTTTTGAAGCGATTGATAACTGGTGACGAAAAGTGGATTGTGTACAACAATGTGCTGCGCAAACGGTCTTGGTACCGACGTGCTACTTCGCCTCAAACGACATCCAAAGCAGACATTCATCAGCGGAAGGTTCTGGTCTCAGTGTGGTGGGATTTTAAAGGTGTCGTGTTTTTCGAGCTCCTACCACGGAACCAAACAATCAATTCGAATGTGTACTGTCGGCAATTGGGCAGTTTGAACGAATCCATCATCCAGAAACGTCCAGAGCTCGTTCATCATAAAGGTGTTGTGTTCCATCACGACAACGCGAAACCACACGCAAGTTTGATCACCCGCCAAAAATTATTGGAGCTTAGGCGGGATTGTGTTGCCACACCGAGCATACTTGCCTGATCTAGCGCCGTCAGACTTTCACTTGTTTCGCTCTCTTCAACAGTCCTTGCGTGGGTATAACGTTCAATTCAGATGAGGCTGTAAATCAGCAGCCCGTACAGTTTTTCGTCACGAAAGACAGGTCCTTCTGTGAACGAGGCATTCTGCAGCTCACTGACAGATGGCAAAAGGTCACCGAACAAAACGGGCATTATATCATTGATTGATATTTGTTCTTTCTATCAATAAATGACCTTTGCAAAACATGCCTAAAATACGTCATGACTTGTCCGTCAACTCAATATTTCAATTCGCGCACTACAGTCAGTCGAAAGAGATATAAAATTGTAGTCGTTGCTGTTAACAGCATTGCATGTCGTCGTTCTGTTTGTGGTTGGAACGCCTAAAAATAAAAGCCACAACAGACTAATTTGGGAACTTTTGCTTTACGAGTTTGAACTCGGCCATAACGCTGCTCAAGTAACACGAAACATTTGTCATGCAAAAGGGGAAAAGTTCCGTGGACCATAGCACCGCAACCAGTTGGTTAAAAAAATGTCGCTCAGGTGACAGAAACCTCGACGATCAGCCAAGGTCAGGTACGCCGCGAACCGTGGATTCAGGAAGCCATGCCCCAGGCTGTAGAGGCAAATCCGTCAACCAGCATGCGGAAATTATCAGGCGAGCTGGACATATCACAGACCACAGTGGTTCGTCACGTTCAGGACTTCGGCAAGGTCTACGGGAGCTGCCGCTTTATCCCTCACGAACTGACGCCAGCTGAAGTAAACCGCCGAGTGGAAGCGCGCAGGAAACTCCTGGAAAACTTGCTCGATGTACGTTTCATCAAGAAAATTTTTACGTGCTATGAAAATGTGGGTCTATTTCCGTAATCCTAACACACAACGGCAGTGGTTAAGCCTGGGCTAGCCTCCTGAATCTGTTGCCAAACGTGGAATTTTGAATTTTGAGCGGGCAATCCACTACTAATTTGTTCCAGATGGTCGGACCATCAACGCTAACCTCTACTCTCAACAGCTGGAGCGGATTCATGCCGTTTTGGAGGAGAAATACCCGGCACTGGTAAACATAAAGCGCGCTCTCCTACAGCAGGACATCGCTCGGCCTCATACCGCGCGAACGATCCAGGCAAAACTCCGGGAACTTGAGGGCATCGAACCGATGTCACACCTAGCATATAATCCGGTTCTTGCCCCATCGGATTATTACTTGTTCCGGTCCATGGCAGGCTTTCTTCGCTGGCGGCACTTTAACAAACACGAGGAGGTGGCAGCTGGGGTGAAGTTCTTCGTTTCGAAGGACAAGAGCTGTACCGCCGTGGATACAACACGATGGCCTATACTTTGTGTGTTAATCAGCTTTCGTCGTAAAGGTACATATGAAGACATAAAGTGATCCAAATATTGCAAAACTTTCGACTCACACTCTGTATATTATTCAGTTTTAGAAGAACGTAAGAAACGACCCTGACACCGATGAAATGTGATGTAACTACGAAAGTCCCTCAAGCTTAAAATCTGACCTCAAAATAGAAAGAAACGCTGAATCGCACGTGTGTTGTTAGTAAGGGAGATTGGTAACTTTGGTCTACAGGGTACAAAGCTACTCACCATCGTGTTACATATAATTTTAAAGCTCTCGTTAGTAACAGTCTAACCGGGAGTCGAGAGGAAATCAAATTTCTCTACGACGCACAGTTTTCATATAATCAAAAACGCATTTTTGTAATGGCTTTCATCACATTTAGCATCAGGTTCTCGTACTTTACGCAGATTGTAATGAGACATTATTACGTTTATGTAAAACATGATGACATAATGTTCGGCGACAGTTTCGTAAAATATATTATTGAGCACATGCATGACTTTTTTCGTCTTCATTTGGGTCATCCTCGAGATCGATGCAAAATAACTGGAGATAAATTTTTGGGGGAGTAGTAGTTGTAAGGTTGGGGTCATTCCACTTCGTCTTTCAAAACTTTTGAAAACCGGAAGTGTAACGGAGTGAAAGTTTTTCCCGTAATCGTAATTTCTTTTCTTTTTTTTTTTTTGTCCTCGCGATGTTGCCACTGTCCAGCATTGTTGTTAAATATAGTTTTATTGCACAAACGTTTGTATTGAAGCATGAAATAATTTTCAAACACGGAAATTAAGATGGAGCGAGGATTTCCCCGTAATCTTCAGGAATGAGATTCTTCCGTGCATGGATTCGAGGAATTTCGCGTTTTCCGTTATTTTTTGGGTTATTCTCGAGATCGATGCACAACTCAACAGAAATTTTTGGTAGGTGGAGGTTCATTTCCCTTTTGAGGACGAAATTCCTTCTTTTGAAACTTTCGAAAACGGAAGTTAGACCGAGTGAAGAATCCCCCCCCCCCCCGTAAGCGATCTTTTTTTCTCTCGCAACGTCTCTTCTTTCCCGGTATTGTTGTTCAATGCCCATTTTATTCCATAAATAATTGTATTTCAGCTTAAAAATGGGGGGGTCCGAAAACGGAAGTTGCACAGAGGGGTAAAGCTTTGACATCACACATTCCATAGTCTTCAGATTGAAAGTTCTTTCACATGATGGATAGAATTATTGTCATTTGAGGAAAGAAAAAAAGAGAGAAGTGATAATGAAGAAATGAGAATGGGGGGGATATCAGCAGAAAGAAAAAAGCAATCAGTGCTGTTAAGCTGCAGAGGCAGCAATAGACAAACATGGTTGTGGAACTTGCAGTGAAAGGAAACTAGAAAGCAAGGCTTGCTTGCACGATGAAACTTGAGTTGGTGCTCTAGCAAGTACAACAAAACAAAACAAGAAAAATACAAGTGTGTGAAACAATGTCTTTGAAAGTAATTTTATTTTGTTTTGAATTCAGTTATTTTATATTGTGAATATAGTTGTTTGCTTCAGTTAAATATATTTACACTGAACAATTCCATCTTTCTCATGCTGCATTGCATTCACACTTTCTCAGAGCACTCTCCAATTTTTCACCCGTATTTAAGAAGTTCAGCTTTTTTTTCCCCCTTCGTCGGGCTCATGTATGTGAGTAAGAGCAAAATTATTGTTGTGTCACTTCATGAGATAGCATTCAAAAATCAGATTTCAGCAATGGTTTTGTCTACTTCCGTTACCCATTTCCGACACACGGAAATTCTTTACTCGGGACTGTCAGGAAAGACGCATGGCATCAAAATGGCGTGATCATAACGGATTGTTAACCTGAACCGCAACGGAGATAAACATTACCAAAGATCTCATACAGAATTCGCGTACATTTCGAAAATTTGTCTGAAATATAATATTTGTTTAAAGACTTTATAACTTTCTTTGTTTGTTTGTTACAAGCATCTCTATCTGCCTGAGTTGAGTAAATTAAGTCAATTTGCAGAATTTCAGAAAACTGTTTGATCCCCGTCTTTAGTAAAAATTATTTAGATGCGTTTTTCTTTCCTCTAGAATAAATCACTAATAATAAGTCCCTTTCCTATGAGTACGCAGTAAGAATTCATTTAAGAGAGTTTATTTTATTTTTTTATTAAAATGTTAAAACCAGAAGATATATGATCCCGGCCGTGACGTATGCACTTATCTGAAGGCTAACAGGCTTAATTAATAAATCTTGGAGTTGAGCCACTTTATGCGTCAGCTTGCAGCAAGTCGTTCGTCCAGCAGCAGGAGCTATGGCAAAGCCGCTGCCTCCAATCCCAGGTCGAGCATATGTCTTTCATTCCCGCCTTTGAAATGATATCGAATACAGAGCCATAAATCTGCGACCTAGGGACTGCTTAGAGTCCTCTGCAGCGCAGAAATCCGATCACGGGCTGAAGCCCATTCATCAAAAAACTGGCTATGCGTTGGACTCGGCCCACAAGAGAGAAAGAGAGAGAGAGAGAGAGGGAACCGGTGGAGAGCCCGTGTGTGTATATGAGAGCTTGTAGTACGTATATGCTTCCTATGAAAAGAACCGCTAGCAAAGAGGGAGGGAGCATTTGGAGGGGGGGGGGGCAATGAGGAACGTTCGCTAGTATGGTATCGCACCCGCACATGCTTCTGTTACATACAAGGACCATTTTATCTTACTCCCCAGAAGGAACTGAAACTTTTCTTTCATTCGAATTTCTCAGACTGTTCTCTGTCATTCCTTTGATTTCAAAGAAAAAAAAGGGGAAGAAAAAAAAACTTGCTGTAACATTTAATATGTACTGAGATGTCAGCCCATTTTTAGGTGTCCATTTCATGCTCTTCTTGGTTTTTGTCTTCATGCTACTTTTTTAACTACGAAGAGAAATTAAATCTACCATGCTCTGCCAGAGCTTAAATTGATGAGCAGGCAAGACAGTACGCACAGTGAATTATATTCTTTCCTGGATGTATTACGAGATGATGCAAAACTTAGGAAAAGCAGTCACCTTGTGATAAGAAGGAAAACTCCATGGATCTACTATGAAACTAATGAAGCTTAAGCTTCAGGGCCCCTAATCCCGGAGGGGGCTCCAGGAGCGACTTTAGTCCACATTGCTTGAAATTTTGGGTCTACTGTATGAAAAGGTGTTTTTAAATAATGCTAAAGTGTAATTTAATACAAAATAATAGTATTGTGTTCAGCAGTTGGCAACGGATTGTAGAGTACGTCTCGTTCACTATAGAGTGCACCTCGCTTGACCTGAAACAGAAGACTGACCTGGCGACGTTACTCGCGCGCATGCGCGGGATATCGTTGTCAGGCGTCAACGGCACTGATGTCCGTATTAATCCGTAGAAGCTCAATTTTTCAATATTGTTACAATTTGTATGGTTAAAATTAAACTATAGTGTCTTTGTATTTGTATGGCATTATAAGATCAGCAGCAACACTAAGAAGCAAGTTGAAACAAACTATAACACGAAGGACTTGAAAAATAGATTAGTGAAAGTGTATCATTTATTTAATTTTTGAGACAGCCATTGATAAAAGTAGGCCTTTTAACAGTAGACGATTGTTAAAAATAGAATATTATGGGCAAGCGCGTTAAAATTAAAGCAAATTTCTGTTATCTTCATCAATGAGGTTGTCGTTGAACAGAATAATTGAAGAAGATAATAATTATCCAAACCCCTTTGCTGGTTACAAAGAGACCCCTATAACAGTTCAAGCTTCAGGGCCCCAAAAATGTAAGTCCGTCACTGCTCTCACGATTATGTTCAAGCAATAGCTTTGCTTGCAACCCCTTGCAGAATGTGTAAAAAAAATACAAATGAAAGGTAATCTCAATTTAACTATCTATAAATTCGTTTTGTGATTATTGACAAAAATGGAATACTGAAAAGTTCCATGTATATCAGTTCATATACCCTTGTAGTAGTACTGGACGCATTCTACAAATTTCCATTATAGACAAGACAAAAAATTCTAAAAACTGTGGCCTGTTTCCACGTCTACTCCCACCATTATGTATCCACTGCGAGAGAATTTTGTAATTGTTCCGTTTTCCCGTGACTTGGCCTTCAAATTTTCAAATTCGAACCCACGTCTTCTATAATAGTTCCGGAGGCAGTTATTCTCCCGACTGAGTCACACCGATCATGACATGACAACATTGTGTTTTGACTCTTGCGGCACCCTAGTGGTATGTCTAAAACCCATAAACAATGTAAACTTTTTTGGATCAAAGGACCATGTTAAAGATAAAAACTTATGGGATGATTATCAAGCCCCATGTGAATGCAGCATTTCGTGTATTATTAGGACAGACCCGTAGGACCGAAGGAACACAAGACTTGTATTCAGAACTGTGACCTGAAGAAGTCGTCGATAGCAAAACACTGTTATCAAAATGACCCTGGATTTCTTTTTGAATAAGCAAAACTAATCGACCGGCCGGATTCAACCACCAAACTTGATATTTTGGATGCTTTCCGTACATATCAAAATTCTTCCCAACTTGTCAATGACATGGTATCCACATAATTTCTATCAAGTCCGTGGAGCCGCCCCGGTGGCGCAGTGGTCTAAGGCGCTGGCCTATGATCATTCGTCCGTAAGGGGTCCGGGTTCGAATCCCGGTCAGGCATGGATGTTGTGTTTGTCTTACGGCACTGGCTCTCTCCCTTCCCTGGAACCAGTGACCCTAAATTAGGGACGGGCGACTGCTTATGGCCCATTGAGTTGCTCACGGTGGTCGCTAAACCTCAAAAAAAAAAAAAAAAAAAAAAAAAAAAAAAAAAGTCCGTGGAAGCAACTAACAAAAACCCGTAACCATAAACACCGTTGATGATGTCACATAAAATTTGAAAATTTACATGCCATTTGTCTCGAAGAAGCTGAGCCAGAGTCCAGCCAAACCTCGGTCGACCAGATAAAGTAAAACAACTGAACTAACGTTGTTTTTCTTAATGCTAAAAGCATTGTTGATTTTAGCAGTTCGTTGATGAGCCGGGAACCGTTTTCTCCATCACGTTGAAAAAATCCTGACCTTATGCTAAAATTACGCGCCATATGGGCATTCAGTTTTTAAAAGTCTCTCCTTCCTGTCTGTGGAGCTGCACTGAAAATATGCATATTGCTAAATGCAAATGTATTTTTAAGACGATCTGTAATAACAAAACAGGATGTGTATGACCCAGTGCCATCCATAACTTATCGGGAAATTGTAGCAGATGCATCGAAATTCTGAAGATCATTTTCGCCATTTTTATTTCAGTTGCAAATGGCTAATTTCAAGTCTGAATTCCATAAAGGAAGCTTGCTAGGAACAAAAACATTTTCAATGGTAGCATGCTATTTTTACGGGAACCAGGAGGTTGTGAACGAGACAGCTGCGAGTGTATATGTTATCTTGATCGTGAATGCGCTGCCGTTGGCCCGGTGTGAAAATGTACCTATCATATCTGCATTACGAGAAGCAAATATATATACACTGAAGTGCCAGAAAAACTGGTACAGACGAGCTTATGCAAAATACATATCAACGTCTCCTATGCGCGCACTCGGTTGCGTCCGCCAGTGCGTATATAAAGCGATAGATATCCTTGCCAGCTATCAGAGCTGTTTTCGGCATGAGAATGACAAGTAATAACGATTTAAGCAATTTTCAACGCGGTGTCATAGTTAGTGCACGTGAGATGGGACATAGTATTTCGGAGGTAGAAACGAAGTTCGGATTTTCACGGACGACCATTGCAAGGGTGTACCGTGACTACAAGAATTCCGGCAAAACCACCAACCTACGATACCAGTGTGGCCGTAAAAAGACATTGGGTGAAAGTGACCATCGTCGGCTGTCAAGAATCGTTTCACGCAGTAGGCGTGCAACACTCTCGCAGGTATAATCGGAATTCAATGCTCGAGCCTCAACAAGCGACAGCGTACGGACTGTGAAACGTACCCTGCACGATATGGGCTTTGGGAGCCGACGCCCAACTTCAGTCCCCTTGATGGGTGCACGACACAGAGCTATGCGCCTCGCTTAGGCACGGCAACACCGCCACTGGACACTTGATGACTGGAAACAAGTAGCCTGGTCTGACGAGTCACATTTCCAACTGTATCGGGCAGATGGAAGGATTCTTGTGTGGCGCAAATCCGATGAAGCCATGGATCCCGCCTTTCAACAGGGAACTGCACCGGCTGGTGGGGGGTCCGTAACGGCATGGGTTGTGTTTAGCTGGACTTCACTGGGTCCCCTGGTACGTCTGCAAATGTCTGAGACCGGCCAGCGCTATGTGCGCATCCTTTCTGACGAGGTACACCCGTTTATGTCCTGCATTCATGCTGATGGGATGCGTTTCTTTAATTAATTATTGTCTTTATTATATTCTCGTTTTTGTGTTGTCAGAAGTTGTGGAGTAGGGGTTTTTTATAATCCAGTTTTCTTTCAAGAATCTGGTTTAAAAAAAGAAAAAGAAAATTAATATCTCCTTTTTTATAGCAATGTTAAGAATTTGTAATACTTTTGTATTGCTATTCAGGTTTAAATTCTCTCTCAGGCGAACTTGGTAATTTGTTATTGCTGAACATTATTTCTGATTTATTATGTCACTCTTACAACTTGAGTTTTCTATAATCTTCTTCTTTCTGTTTAATAGTAACAGATGAAGAGCATGGGTCGGGCCAGGAAAGTTATGGATGCTAGCTAAATTGTTAACTAAAGCTTGGTCATGCAACTCTGCGGAGGTCATGACATTTATATATATTCTTTAAAATATACATTTTTAAAATTTTTTTTTTGGTGGGCTTATTACTTGCATCTATGACTTTGCAGAAACCCATTTCCAAATAGGTCTTTGTGGAAGTGAGAAAATACAGAGTTTTTGCTGGTCCTTGATAAAGCCAAGGCTCAGTATTCTCGACACTTTCTATTTTCAGTTGTTTTATTTTTCTCTTTTTACTCACACCGGTCAATACATAACGTTTTCTATGTTGTACTTGGCGTGAGTCAAAATATATATATTTTCTTTTTTTTGCTTCAGTCACTTAATAGAATGTGAATTCTGAATTTTCATAACTGCTGCGTTGCGCGTTTTGATCTTCAGGTTGTTTTGCATCTTTCGTTTTAAATTCTAAAGTTTTTCTTATGTTTTCGGCTTTGCTCTTTAGTATATATATATATATATATATATATATATATATATATATATATATATATATATATATATATATATATATATATATACTTACAATAAGCATATGCAACTACAACAGGAGCCAAAAGAGAGGGAAAAAAAAACAAAAAAAAAAACGAAGCAGGATTGCATATATACTACACTGCTGGCCACCCAAAATGCAACACCAAGAAGGAAGCATCCGATTGGCCTGAAATTCGCAGCATGCCTCGCCCATGAGAGGTCATGCAAACGATTAGCATTGCAGGGTATATGCAAATCATGTGCGCCCGGCACGCCGCCGAGAAGCACTATAAGAAGGGTGCACAGAAGGCGGGGTGTAAGTAGTGGAAGTGTGTTGTGCTACCGGACCTGTGCGTGGAAAGCTTCCTGATGCCTCGTCGCAGAATACGGCAGTCATTCCAGAACGTTTCGGAGTTCGACAGAGGACGAATATTGGCTTATCGCGACAGCGGTTTATCGTACCGAGACATCGGCGCCCGTGTGCGACGACATCAAGCCTCAGTGAGGCGAGTATGGATTTAGGGGGTACAGGAGGGACGGACGGACCGGCGTGAGCGATTGCCGCAGCCGCGGCACACCACCGAACGAGAGGACCGGCATGTTGTGCGGCGGGCATTGACGGCTCGCACCGCCACATCACAAACGTTAGCGCAGGAATTAGGGTGTGTTGTGCAACAACCTGTGTCAGCACGTACCGTTAGACGTCGTCTGCAGGAGCGGGGACTTGTCGCACGGCGCCCATTGCTCTGATTACCATTGACGTTACACCACCGGCGAGTGCGGCGGCAGTGGGCCGTTGAACGCCGCACCTGGACTACGGAATGGCACGACATTGTCTTCTCCGACGAATCGCACTTCTGCCTGCAACCCCACGATGGTCGGGTCCGCGTGTGGCGACACCGCGGCGAGAGACTGTATGACGCCTGCATTATGCATCGCCATACCGGCCCGTCGCCTGGCGTTATGGTTTGGGGCGCAATTGGATTTGACACCCGCACCCCTCTGGTACGCATCGCCGGTACACTCAACAGCCACCGCTACATCTCCGACGTCTTGGAGCTTGTAGTCCTCCCTTATCTGTAGGACCTGCCACGTTTCAACAAGACAATGCGCGCCTGCACGTGGCACGTATCGTGCAACAATTCTTCACTGTCCACCAGGTGTGACTGCTGCCGTGGCCCGCCTGTTCTCCCGATATGTCGCCCATCGAACAAGTCTGGTCGCTGATCGGCAACCGAGTGGCCCGGCAAGCACCACCCGCGGCTACGCCTGATGAACTGTGGCAACGTGTGGAAGCAGCGTGGACCGGTATACCCCAAGACCATATACAAAGCCTCTTTCGTTCGATGCCGCGCCGTGTAGCGGCCGTTATTGCCAGATATGGGGGCCACACGAACTATTGATATCTGCGTGTTCCGCAAGTAGCACGGGCCTGTAAACTCAATCGTTTCATCTTTGTATCTGTTGTTATGTGTCCAGTTAATCTGGCTTTGCTATCTCGTGTCCTTTTTGGTGTTGCATTTTGGGTGGCCAGCGGTGTATATATATTTATATTTGGCATTCTGCCGTCGCTACCAATCTTGAATTCCGTAAATTATTTTACCTATGATTCCCAAAGGATTACATATGGTGTGTTTTTCAAACGTCTGTTCATTACATTCCTTCTTAAAGGGGGAAATCCATGGCTGCGGCTAGAGTTATGGATATAAAAGAAGAGAAAGGGTAGAAAAACGAAACATGTGTTAGTACCTAACGGAATTAAACGTGACTTATAAACTGGTATTATGAACTTAAAACTGCCGCCCCGGTGGCGCAGTGGTCTAAGGCGTTGGCCTCTGATCATTCGTCCGTAAGGGGTCCGGGTTCGAATCCCGGTCAGGTATGGATGTTGTGTTTGTCTTACGGCACTGGCGCTCTCCTTCCCTGGAACCAGTGACCCTAAATTAGGGACGGGCGACTGCTTATAGCCCATTGAGTTGCTCACGGTGGTCGTTAAACCTCCAATCAAAAAAACTTAAAACTGAGTTTTTTCTGTAATTGTGCATTTCACAGAAATATGACAATATAGTAAAACCTCTTTTAATCGATGCTCATTTATCCGAACCTTTCTGTTAACCAACGCCTCTGGTTTTAAGGTGCTATTTTTTCAGTTTGGTAATTTCTTGCCTGCACTCTGCACGTGGTCAAGGTTGAATACCTTCTCATTACTTATCTCCCTCTTCAACCGTGCGGACGCCAACTATATAAGATATCAGCAGTAGAACGAAGCTGACAAATCTTCAGCTTTCTCACTTCGTTCTTGCTTGCTTCACATCAGGTTGAAAATTTGAAAAGTTTCACATCACTCTGTGCACTTCGTTTCACATCAGACTGAACACTTAGGAAGCGGTCGATAAGAGATGGCTTCCATCAAACGAAAGCGTGTTTTTTTTTTTTTTTTTGGTGGCAGAGTAAAGACTTCACTCTGTGAACAGACTGGAAGCAAGCAATCACGAACATAGGAATGAATTTTGCAGTCAGCGTAAGAGCTAGCGAGGTTATTCATACCGCGTGGTGAAAAAACTGCTCCATCATTGGATATTAGTTGTACAAGTCTGGGAAAGCGATAAAGACAAGCAGTAGATGATTAGGATAATTCAAATCAGGCAACAGAGTATTGAGGGAAAAAAAAATGCTTTTCAACCTTGCAGATGCTACCGAATAAACGAATTTATGAAAAGCTTAATTCCCTTTACTTGCGGTATTATGACTGGTAACTAATACCGAGTGTGTCTGTTTCCAATTATCCTTAATTTTTTTATTTTCCAACTGCAAGATGCTTACTAAGAAAAATTTTTCAGCCCATGTGGCAGGAAGGAAAGGCAGAGGAAGGCCAAGGAAGTCATGGGAGGATCAGATTCAGGAGTGTCTGCATGAGAAAACATGAGTATGAAGTATAGCAGATGTTGTGTACGGCGTGTGATGGATGCCAGTGAAGCTCGAGTTGTATGTCAAGATCACTGTAAATGGAGAAGTTTGATACGGCAACAGTAAGTAAATAATCAGTTAAAAATTACCTGGTGGTTTGTCTTTTCTTTGTAGAGCTAACCTCTGAATCCCAGAACAGCTTAGTGTATGCATGTATGCATGTACCAGGGTCCAAATTAGGTCGGATAAACGCGGTTTTACACCACGGCAAAATGCAGAATAAACAGATTGTATGCTAAACATTATACCCGTACGGAGCCGTTACAGTTTAGTCAGAAAATAATAATGAAGAGTAGTGCCACTTTTTTCTTGCTTTTCTTTTCGAAGTTTACATCGTGCCGTCTTAAAAAAAGTGCATTTTTATTTATTTATTTTTTGTTTTGAAGTTTGCTCCCTGTCGTCTGGTCTGATACTTCTAGAATAAAGTCTGCTAAAAGCGTCCAAATATTACACATGAAAAAATTAATCACGTGGTAAACAAAATAGGAGTTTTCTTGATTTAAAAATTGACAAAGCAGTACAGATGCGCTAAGTATTGTAGGAAGAGAAAAGGAATCAAAGTCAACACAGCTGCATAAAAATCCATTAGCACAATTCGCAGTGGAATCACATAAACTAGTCGTATATTGCGTATAAAACGCAAGCATCGTATTTTTTTTTCCCCGGGAAAGACGGAAATCCACGCTGTCATGCAATATTATGCAGCACGTAAAACATTAGCAATTCCGCACCGTGGCAATTCAAATTTATTTATAATCATGAAAGACATACGGGACCACACCATACAATAAAAATTTTGAAGATAACAATCCAATTTTTGGAGTTATCTGACTTACCATCCTTATCACATTTACACCAAAAATCGGATTGTCATCTTCAAAATTTGTATTTTATAGTGTGGTCCCGTATTTTTTTCATGATTTGTCTGCTCCTCCGGGCGGTCACGGGATGGGATTCTTAACCTCCAGATTCGCTAAACATGAATGCCGGTTGCTTCGACTGGCGAATCCTGTGATGGTTGTGCTCAAATTAATCGGAAACTTGAAACTTGGTCGTTCTGGGTGGTGTAGAGGTTAGCATACCCGGGCGCTATCTCGGAGACGCGGGTTCAAGTCCCGCTCCAGGACGATGAAATTTTCAAGTTTTCGGATATTATCTGACTTACCATCCTTGTCACATTTACACCAAAAATCGGATTGTCATGTTCAAAATTATTTATAATGGTTGCACAGTAGGTTGCACCAAAAAGTGATACACGCCAATTGCACCATTTTTAAGGAAAAGGTAAACTTTTTGTGTGATGCATGAAATACAAAAACGTGATGCAATTATGTACCACGGCATGGTTTTCAACTTAAATGGTGCGAAGTTGCACCCATTGAACAATCAGCTGCTTTGTGAAGGACCGAGATTGCTAACACAAGTAGCGAATGACCTATCGATTACAAATCATAATCCCATCTCGATTAGTAAAGAGTTGATCCGTTCATTCAACATTAGGAAACCGGACATTACCAGAAATGCTTAGAAAGGCACACGTTCTTCAGCGCACGTGCACGCACTCGCAGTTGTGTATGTTTAAAGATGAATATCAGTCAGTAAAAAAATAAACAGTGTATAGGAGATAAACGTGTTGAAAAGTTGCACCCATCCGGAAGCTTTATGATCAATATTTAAAAAATCGGGATGAGTTTGCACGTTGCGTTGTTTTTCGTGATCATAAAGACAAATACTTATAGTAGATCATGTCAGTCTGTGTGTATAATTGTTTCCCTCATTAAATTTGTCAAGTAGTGCATTTGTCTCCGTATTTCTGTTATTAAGGTGGATGGGTTATATAGGGTGAGAAAAACGATCCCGAATTCTAGATTCAGAATTTTTTTCTCCCACATATACATTTGTTCGCTTACCTCAGCGCTACTGTGCATTCTGTGGGCTTCTACCTTTTTCTTTTGGAAGAGGAAGAAGGGAGGGGAGGGTTAACGAACCCATGAGGAACTCGATATCTATAAGAAATCGTCCGTCCCTGATTTAGAGCCACCGACTCCAGGGAAGGGAGAGAGCCAATGCAGTAAGGCAAACACAACGTATATGCGTCACTGGAATTCGAAACAGGACTCATGTCGGGTGAAAGATCAGAAGCTTACACATCTATGCCTTGCTGGGATTCGAGGCCGGACTCATCTCGACGCTTAGTCACTGCGCAACCGGGGCGTTTCTATAGGCTTCTCATAATATATTTTGTCTCATAATAGGTGTTGGGATGGATTCCTGTGTTGATCGAGGCATATATTCCCACGTCGGCACATATTCTGAAATTCGCGCTTTAACATTGAACGGGAGATTGCCGTTATGCAGCGACAAATATTGCATTTTAGTCTCCAGGGATAGTACTTCCCACAGAAAAACGTCTAGAGACGATAAAGCTCAAGTTTGTGGAGGCCAGTGTTCCTCTGAGATGATGTGGTTATCGAAGAAACTTCATAGAAGTTTCGTTGATGCATTTGAGATGTAGAATGTCACTCCGTCTTACTGAAATCGTGAGAAACGTTAAGTTCTTTCAGAAGTTTCACAAACTGAAAGTGCAAGTTTTGACAAATATAAGAGGTGACAATGATGTCGAAAAACAGCGACAGTACTAGTTTCCGCAAGAATATGGCACACCACACACCGATCTTCCGAAAATATAATGGGACTTGAGATCGGGATGGGGCCATACTATAAATTTATTATTAGAAAATAAAATAATTGATATAGTACCATTTTTTAATTATTTAGGAGTGAATCTTACCCCTGACTTACGATGGACTAAACATATAAAAATGTTTTCGAATAAATTTTCTAGAAATATTGGCGTCATTAGTACAGTATTAACAACTCTTTCAGTTAAAACACCAATTCTCTTGTATTACGCATTAATTCAGACTCACATTTACTACTGTTTTTATCTTGGGGTCAAACAACTAAAACAAACTTAAATAAATTACAAGCATTACAAAATAAATATATCAATTAATAGACCTACATTCAAAACGAAGTACTACTATGACTACACACGTACGTCCACATCTACATCCTCCAGTTCACCCGAATGATTTCCGAATACTAACAATACATCAACTTTTCTATTATAACCTTGGCAGAATCAATCATGTTTCAGAGACTTAAGAACAATTTGCATATAGATTCAATTGAAATTAATTGCAATAGATATAACTACCAAACAAGAAATAGATTACTGCTTCCCCAATACACCCTAAAACTCAGCTATTAAAATAAAGTTTAAACTATGCTGGCGCAGAATATTGGAATTCATTGCCTTTGGATTTAACAAATATTAATAACCAAAATATCTTTAAAAACAACTTAAAAATACCTACTGAATTAAAAAATAAAAGATACCTTCTTTAATTAAATCCAAATAAGAATACTAATTATTTACTAAAAAGAATTCATGATGAGGTCAAACTCACTTGTCTCTTATTTTTGATGGAACTGTTAACAAGTTCGTTCTTATCTTTGTTCTTGCTGTTTACTTCATAAACATTGCGTGGTTGAGTTGCTAAATCTTATATAGTTGAAGATGATAGTAAAATTGTGTGCGTCCTGCCAGCAGGACGCACACGACATAAAGGCAGATAACATACACGGGTTCAAGCCTCAGCGTGGACAAAAAAGACGGAGAAATTTACTTCGTTATAATGCATAACTTACTGTAATATTTTTTGATGATTTACTTCATACGCATTTAAAAAAGTTCTGAGATTTTTTTTTTGAAGTTAGATTTCGGGACTTACCGTGTATGTATTGATGTTTCTGCTTGTGAGGCAACAGAGATTCTAAGATTCCACATTGTTTCTCAACGGTTCAGAGAACGGGATATCCCACGCAAAGAACCATGAGTCGAGTTTCGGGTAAAGGAGTTAGGAATGTTGAGTTTGACTCAGAACTTCAGTTCTGATGACGTGATAACCAGAGAGAGAAACAGAAGGATGGAGAGAGGATGAGTGAAAGAAAGATAAAAAGACAAATAAATTGATATAATTTTAGAGAAAAGATAGGATGAAAAGGCCGAGACAGGAAGGATGATAAAAAGGAAAGGACATTGAGAGAGGGTGTGAGAGGGAGAAAAGCAGACTGAAAGAGACAGAAAGAGTGAAAGAAAGGGAAGGAGAGAAACAGACTGAAGAAGAGAAAGAAAGTGGTGTGATACAGAAAGATTACTAAGCAAAGAAAAAATCAGAACAAGAGAAAGACTAAATGTGTGAAAGAGACAGATATAGTAAGAAGGAAAAAGAGAGATAATTTTTACATGAAAATCAAG
Organism: Macrothele yani; assembly: GCA_039090855.1. Taxonomy (NCBI): domain Eukaryota; kingdom Metazoa; phylum Arthropoda; class Arachnida; order Araneae; family Macrothelidae; genus Macrothele; species Macrothele yani. The sequence continues at coordinate 144,100,451 of CM077007.1, read as the reverse complement.
CGTTTGAGGAGGGCCAAAAAAAGGGAAGTAAACGAATTTTTTTGCGCATGAAAAGGGGCACAAGTATATTAAGCAGATCACTGCCGTCTGAACATGATATTATGGAGTAAAAACGTGAATGTAAAATCACCATAGTTAAAAACATTTACATTTAAAATTACACTAGCACTTTTAAATCCGCATCAGATTCTTCATCAGGTGTGAGACTGATTATGTTAACGGTGGTTATATGCTCTGCCCCTATTTCTATGATACCGGTAATCTCGTCTCATCCTCCCAGTCAAAAACTATCCTCGATTCGCTTAATGTTAAATAGGGCCAAACTGGACCCTAACTGACAGCATTGCTACTCTTACTTATGAACTGAGATCATGACTCATCATCTGTGCGCATGCCCTTCTACATAACACACGTCACATCCTTTTCTCGATGTATATAATCCACCGTTCACATAATCAGTCTCACACATGATGAAGAACCGGTGCGGATTTGAAAGTGCTAGTGTAATTTTAAATGTAAATGTTTTTAACTATGGTGATTTTACATTAAAGTTTTTACTCCATAATATCGTGTTCAGAATATACAAAGTCAACACGAAACTCCTACGGAATTCAGCCAGTGCCCCTTGTTGGTAGAGGCACAAGTGTAATTGTGTGACGACATACAGTAACACATCATACTAAAATATCCCGAAAATAAAAAATAATGAATGACAGAAGCCCGAGAGACTGAGAGAGAAACAAACAGATTGTAGCTATGATTTTATGATGCAGCTGATAACAGCTATCGCTATAAAGTGGATAATGCAAGGTTCAAGGAACAAAAGCAAAATCTGAATAAGATACGGCAGTATACCATAAATATAAAAAACGGAAGAACAAAATGATAAAATTAAAGAAGTGATCACTCTCTACTAAGATACAAATAGATACGAGGAAATAGAAGGGCTAAAAGTTTGATTCATGTAATTAAAGCGGCATTGTTTCAGTATGAAATATCGCACTGTTGATATCAATATCACTTGCATGGAATGGTAAAAGTTACTTTGAATCAAATGATTTTTAGTATATTTCTCTGCAATCTCATAACTGGTAAATGCATGTTAATCGGACGGTCAGCATTGCAAAAGAATTCAACTAAAATCCATTCCTTCCCATTTCGCATTTGTCAGAAGGAATATATAATTTAATCAGCCAATGGGTATGGAACATCAAAGAAATGCAATCTTGACCCTGCAACGGAAAGTCTTTATCTGCAGAGAGAACAAAAAAAGAAAAGGGGAAAAAAACAAAAAAAAAACGCCTTATAGCTCTCATCTGTCTCTCCAATTATAACGTCAACCAACTACTCCCCTGTAATCGATTTCTATGCCAGGTTTTTTTTTCTCTCTTTCGTCGGAAAAGAATTACAGTAAACAGCAAACAGCCAGAGGGCAACAGAATATAGGAAAAGGAGTAGAGGAGGAGGATGAAGGGGAGGAGAGGGAAGATGGAAAGCAGCTCTCAGCATCCCTCGTGAATGGATGAAGGAAGAAGATGCAGAAGTCGTCTCCACTAGGAAATCATCAGTCCGCATCCGATGGGAGGAGGAGGAGGAGGAAGAGAAGAGAAGAGAAGCGTAGGAAGAGATGAGAAACGGGAAAATGCGCCTTCTTCCTCCACCTCCTTCTGCTCCCCTGCCTTGTAGTGATGGAGATGGAGATGCATAGCTCTCTCATATTCTTCGAAGTGAACGGAGCATCAGAGGGGGAGCCTTAATGTTCAGAAACCTCGCATTTGCGGAAATGCGCTACTCGCTTTCATTCTTTTGTCGGAGCAGAATGCAAGAGAAGATGAAAACTGCCGGCTTTGGTGGAAGATGCTATCCTGGTTCCTTCTCTGCCTGTCCCTCCCACCTATCCCTGTATCCCCCTCCCTCTCTTTCTCTCTGTAGCGTGTGGCCTCATGGAAGAACAGATAAGAGATGCACCTCAGAGGAAATTAAGAAGTGGAGTTTGCTTCCATCATGTACTTACTTTGCACACGCTGAAAGTAAAAATCTATGGAATATTTAGTCATGCGACTTCCTTCTTAACGAACAACAAAAATTGCCCGCTTATAACAGGGAGAGAAAAATCGACAAGCCAAATTAAGAGGTCGTATTTTATCCTGTGTTTCGGAGACTGGTTTTCAGAAAATTCTTTGCAATTCCAAAGTTGAAAAATGCTCTATAACCAAAAATTCTGATGCTATACCTTATTGACATGATTACACTTGATGTAGTACATCATCAGCAGTTCAATCACAATAATTTTCGAGACAAGAAAAATATTGGGGAAAAACACGGTGTCCTGCTTTTTAAAAAGAATCAAAAAATTTTGTTTAATTAGATATCATACTTATTATTACTGCTATTAACACAAAGAAACAACAGTTTCTTAATTCCTCTTTTTTTACTTTCTTTAATTCGTTTTTAATAAATTAAATAATGCAGGATCGGAGATAAGATGACAGAATTAAGGCAGAATTATTAAACAAAGACCGACGTCATTTCTGCGGATGTTTAAATCGAATCTATAAAAAATTGAGCTCACATGACACAAACCCATGCCAAAACCAAGATGTTGCCTTTTTTTGGTTGATATACAAATCAAATTTAGAGATCACACAATTATTATTTTCCATTGCAACTAAATATAGTTTCATAAATATCATGTTCAATGATGTAACCACAATTAATAGAAACTATTCTGATTAAATTCGACATGTGGGACATTCATGAACGTCAGAAATTATACGTTGTAATCTCAGTCATTCAGAGACCCAAATTATTGTCTATGAAATGCGTGGATTCTTTATGTGCCCAAGAACGAAACAAAATCACGGGAGCCATCTCCTTTACACAGTTTGTGTGGCAGCTCGTGAGTAGTATGACTGAATCAGGCATGTTTAAATAAGGTCACATGGTTAGACAATTTGATCGCTCAGAGGAACATATTTGGTGTACAAATAAGTTTTAAAGCGTTTTTTGTGTGACGTATACCGCTAATTTACATATCCGACATTCCTCCGCGTTGTTGTCATGTGACTGTAACTGGTCCAGAGTATAAAATGCGACACAGAAGTTTGCCCAACAGTCAAACGCATTTGCACATCGGTAGGTGAAAGACGGCGAGCGATACTGCATTTATTCGACACTGCATTCGCTACGAATTTCATCAAGGAAAAAGTGATGCAAAGCATGTGCATTGATCTGTTCTTTTCTGGGGGAAAGATTTGATTTAGGGGGAAAAGGTTTGATTTAGACGGATTAAAGCAGGTGATTTTGATGTTAGCAATCGAGAAAGTAGCGGCGCCCCGCAGAAGGTTGCACACGAGGAACTGCAAGCTTTGCTGAATGAAGATTCGTCTCAAACGCAAAAAGAACTAGCTGAACAACTGGGTGTAACTCAGCAAACCATTTCAATCATTTACCCGCAATAGGAAAGATTCAGAAGAAAGGGAAATGGGTGTCACATGACCTGAGCCAGAGGAACAAGGATGAGCGTGTCATGAATTATTTGAATCTGCTGAATAAGCAACACAGAAAGTCTTTCCTGTGGAAAATCGTCACGAGTGATGAAAAGTTTATATAGTACGACAATTTCAAACGCAAAAAACACTGAGTACACCCCGGTGAAGCAACGACTTGAACACCGAAACGCAATATTTACTCCAAGAAAGTTCTGCTCTGCATCTGGTGGGGCATGAAGAGTGTGCTGTATTATAAACTATTGGAACAGGGTCAAAATGTTACTGCTGATCGCTACAAGCAACAATTGTTGCAATTGAACCAGGCAATCTGTCGGAAACGCCCACTCACAGGTAAAGGATTGCGTTCCGTGAAATTATTGCATGACAACGCTAGGCCGCATGTCGCATAATCGGTCGAGGATACGTTATTGACGCTTGGCTGCAAAGTTTTGGAGTACCCAGCGTATAGTCCCAACATAGCTCCTTCAGATTATCATTTGTTCCGATCGATGCAACATGGTTTGTCTGCTGTGCGGTTCCGGGCATGAGACGAAGTGCAAAAATGGGTTGACGACTTCATCGCGTCACGCGACGAAGTATGCTTCATGGCTGGAATCCGTCAGCTTCCCGACCGATGGCGAAAGGTGATAGATAATGACGGCGCATATTTTGATTCATAAAAGTATTGTTGTTTTCTCTCAAATTGCATGTTGCATTGTCTTAAAACGCTTTAAAACTAATTTGTACATCTAATACACCGAAGATCCAAAACTGCCTAATATGATTTTGGTCCTCCACGTACCGCCAAAACAGTTGTGGTACCTGGTGCCAGCACGTTACTTGCAGATCCTTTGTGGTACATGGTACCAGCAGATCCTTTAACTCTTGTAAGCTATGTTATTAAACTGCTGCAGATCGGATTTGCTGTTTCAACACAAATTTTACGTTATGCATGATTTTGTATATGTCACGTTAATATTGGACTCCAGGGTATAAAATTCACGTTTTTTAAAAATTATGCAGGGTTCCCACTCAACCTGGAATTCTCAGGGAATTTGGAAATGGTTTCAAAAATCAGGGAAAACTCAGGTAAAATTGCCCTTTTTGGTAAAAGTCAGGGAAAACTCAGGAAAAATTATCCTTTTTTTTTTTTTTTGTAAAAATCAATGGATACTTTATTTTGCTAAAAAAAACTTATTTTTTCAAGATTTAAAACTTTTGCTTGCAATTACTGCCTGCCTAGAATTTGGTAGATCTTACTTTAAGTTATATTAAGTATTTCCTTTATTCTCTAAAAAAAATGCAAAATTGAATTTTTAAAATTGCCCATTCTTAAGCTTTTGTTCAATTTCTGCCGGCAGTTGTTATAACATGGAACAATTGGGCACAATGGCTCCTGCTTGAAGAAACACTTCACAAGGGAACCAACCAAATGATGGATCAAAGTCCTTTGTCTGTTGGTTCTCTTGAAACATGTTTCTTTGAACAGAGCCATTCTATCATTAGGCTTAGCTGCATTGTGTTATAGAAAAAATGAAACTATTCAACTGATAGATTTTTTCTTACATATGACCTGTTTCTATGGGAATGTATTTACAAATTCCGTGTGGGTAGTATTCATAAAAGTTCACGGAACTTTGGTACAGAAAATAATGTGCACAGTTAGTTGTTATTAATGAAAAGCAGGTAATTTTATAAAGACAAATTACGTAAAGAATTTACAAGTGTGTGCTTTGGTGAGAAAAATGAATGGAATGGAATAAAATGTAACAATTCTTTGCAACATCCGACTCTGGAAAACTTTAAAAACCACCTTGAGAACCTGGAAAAGTCAGGGAATTTTTTATTACTTTTGAGTGGGGACCCTGTTATATTAACTGGATAAAATATATCCATATCGGTAGGAAGATGTAGAAAATAACATTAGACATATAGATCAAGAAAGCTCTCACACATTAAAACTCGCAGACAAAAAACAATCTTTTGTATAAAGATTCGCTAAAATAATACGGTTGCCCTAAAACTTAAAACCAAATTTTAAGTCATGTTTTGGTAGTACATATCTGCAGTGGCGCACGCAGAATTTCATCAAGGATGGGATCCAACAAGAAATTTACTGGGCAAGAACACTAAACGTGCTATATTTTTTTATATAGATACATGTGAATCTTTTTCTGATTACGGCTAAGTTAAATATATATATATATATATATATACACTGGCGGAAAGTGAAAAAACAACACCAAGAAGGAGATGTCTGATACCAACGAAATTTATACAGCATGATAACGGAATACAGAGGATAACGTGATCAAAGCATTATGGCAAAATACAGCTGTATTTGCTGGTAAATTGAAAAATAACATGTAACATGGTTAGTACGAGGTTGAACCGCCATGAACTGCGTCACACTGTGCAATTCTGGCATGGAGTCTGTCGTACAGATGTTGGATGTAAGTTTGGGGTATTGAGTTCCAAGCATCCTCAACCTGAACGCGTAAATCGGGGATGGTCGTGGCTGGCCGTGGAGACCAGATAAGTCGTGGTTCCATAAAGTCCCACACGTGCTCAATGGGGGACAAATCCGGTGAACGTGCAGGCCATGGAAGTTGTCTCACACCCTGAAGTGCATGTTGCGTTGCACGTGCCGTGTGTGGGCGTGCGTTATCTTGCTGGAAAACACCACGATGGACCGACCTTACAAATGGCACAACAACGGGCTGAATGATGCTGTTGATGTAGGAGGTGCTGAAACGTACCCGGAACAAACACTAGTTGCGTACGGGAGTGATAGCTGATCGCTCCCCACACCAGGAGACCAGGTGTAGGCCCTGTGTGTCGCTGGCGGATGCAAGAAGGGTGGAGACGCTCCCCTCTACGTCTGCAAACACGCATACGGCTATCGGAGGCTCCCAAGCAGAATCTGCTTTCATCGCTGAACACGACAGAACGCCATTGCGTTCTCCAGTGCAGACGTTGGCGACACTACTGCAGCCGTTCCTGGCACACGTGCACGTAGTCCTGCATCCAGTAGACGGTTGCAGATTGTTCGTAGATTCATCTCAGGTGCAACGGAAGCTCAGATTTGCGTCGCAGTGGATGTTCTGCTTGACAACGCCGCTCTTCTTATGCGTCGATCGTTCCGCTCATCAGTCCGTCTGTGACTCCCGGTTCCACGTCTTCTCGTGTGGGAATGTTCCTCGGACCCTCTACGCCACCATCGTACCACCACCGATACTTCCCGTCCAATTCGCTCCGCAATAACGATACGACCACCCGGCCTCGCGGAGTCCGACTAGACGACCTCGCTCAAAGTCCGATAACTGCTGAAATCGTACACGTCTTCCATGTCCAGGCATTGCAGCTTCTTGAGGGTCTTCGCACGTGCCCGTACGCCGATGACTGATTACATTCACTTCGCCGTACTCCTTAAATAGCACCGACGATAATTTGCATATTATGCCGTGCTGTGGCGTAAGCGCTCACCGGTTGGTGCCGAAATTAACATCACGCCTACGTAAACTCGACCCCATTAACATATGTAAATTTCATGATCGTCCGCCATTTCCTTCTTGGTGTTCTTTTTTCACTTTCCGGCAGTGTATATTATATCATCATCATCATTGTCAACCATTATCAATCCACTGCTGGACGAAGGTCTCCCCAAGTTTCCTCCACAACGGTCTGTCTTGTGCCAGTCTCCTCCATGTCACTCCCGCATACTTTCGAATTTCATCCACCCATCTTCCATGTGGTCTTCTTCTGGGTCTTTTCCTGTCCCTTGGAATACAATCTAAAATTTCGGCTGTCCATCGATGGTCTGTTCTTCTGGCAGTATGTCCAGCCCATTGCCATTTCAGGGATTTAACTCTGATCATGATGTCCTCTACTCTTGTAATTTTTCGGATCCACGTGTTCCTCTTCTTATCTCTCCTGGTTACACCAAGCATGCACCTCTCCATGCTGCTTTGAGTTGTCTGCAGCCTTTGTATGTCTTTTTTAGCTAAGGTCCACGTCTCTGCACCATACGTAAGCACTGGAAGGATGCATTGATCAAACACTTTTCTTTTAAGACATAATGGCATATTGCTCTTGAAAATTATGCTGTTTCTTCCAAAAGCTCTCCAGGCAAGTTTTGTACGCCGATTAATTTCTTCACCAATGTGACCCTCACTTGATAAGACAAAAGTGATGTGCAATGCTTTTACAAGAAATGAAGATTTATCGATTGATGGAGAAAAGCAGGAGATAACGTACGCTTATATATATATATATATATATATATATATATATATATATATATATATATGGGATGTAAGGTCAGGTGATGCGTAACATCACAGCCTCTCCTTGACAAATGTCAACTCCGCCTTCTCGTGGTGCATCCTGTTCCCACTAAAGGGGCTCTGACGACCGCCCATAGCGGTATAACTATACCATCGGGATTAGAGGAAATTATATCCCACACTCACCAACCCGCTTGGCCAGCGTGGTGAGTTATGGCCAAAATGACTCCACAACTTAAATCTTGGCCCTCAGTCTCCGGCAGCTGGAATGTACCTGGCCAAGGCAGCGGCCAGTGCGACATGAAGGCAGAGGGTGCTAAGAATCCCCGGAGGACCGGACTAGGCTGCCATCTGATGCTGACCTTGGCAACGTACAATGGACGCTCCCTATCTTCTGATTCAAGGCTTCTTGAATTGGAAGAGGAACTACAAAGGATCAAGTGGGACATCGTGGGGCTAAGTGAGGTAAGGAGAAAAGGAGAAGATCTCATCGAACTGAAAAGTGGACATCTCTTCTACTATCGTGGGGCAGATACTGGCAGAACTAGTGGTGTTGGATTTATAATAAACAAGAAACTGAAGGATAAAGTAGTAGAAGTTGAAAGTTCCTCTGACAGAGCTGCACGACTCGTTATCCAACTATCGAGAAGATACCAGGCTCAGATAATTCAAACTTATGCACCCACCACAAGTCATCCTGAAGAAGAAATTGAAGAATTTTATGAGGAAATTTGTCATCTAAATAATAAAGGTAAGCAGCACTTGAAAATAATTATGGGAGATTTCAATGCAAAAATAGGGCAACGGCAACAGAATGAAACTTCAGTAGGTAAATTCGGTCACGGCAACAGAAACCAGCGTGGAAATACTCGCGTTGAGTTTGCAGAGGCAGAAGGGTTTTTCATCTTGAACTCCTTCTTCAAGAAAAAGCCACACAGGAAATGGACATGGAGACATCCAAATGGGACGACAAGTGAAATTGATTTTATTATGTGTAACAAAAAATTCGTCATAGAAGACTGCAGTGTGCTAAACAAGTTCAACACAGGTAGTGACCATAGATTGGTGAGATGTAAAATGCACCTCAACACTAAACTTGAACGTGGCAAGCTCATAAGACAAACAAAATCTATTGACATAACCAACCTTAAAAAACACCATAATACCTTCAAGTTGGAACTGAAGAACAGGTTCTCTGCTTTAGAAGGCCTAACATCGGAAGAAGTGGACATCTCTGAAGTTAACAGAAAAGTAACCAAAGCTCTTATGGAAACAGCAACAAAATTAGCTGGGTCTAAGAACAAGTTGCATGTAAACAAATTATCAGGAAAAACGAAAATGTTGATGCAAAAAAGAAGAGAGATGAGGACAACTACAGAAGATGTGACTTCCAAAGTGGAATATATAGAGCTATGCAAGACAGTAAGAAAAAGTATCACAGAAGACGTAAGAAAATTCAACTGTGAACTAGTGAGGAAAGCAATTGAAAACAACCAAAGCCTAAAGATAGCAAAGGGACATCTCAGTAAATGAAGAAAACAGATTATGGCACTGAGAAAAGAAGATGGTTCTGTAACAAGAAATAGAGGCGAAATTTTGACAAGAGTGAAAGATTTCTACTCCAAATTATATGAAAGGGATGATACATGCACTCCAGACATCATGAAAGATACCAGTACCAGAGTTCCTCCAGTCCTTCCAGCAGAAGTTGCACATGCAATCAAGAACATGAAGCGGGGAAAAGCTCCAGGAGAAGATGGAATTACTGTAGACATCATACAAGAAGCAAGTGGAGAAATCGAAACAGTACTCGCCCAAATTTTCACTCGATGCCTTAATGAAGGAAAGATTCCTGAGGATTGGAACACCGCTACAATGATCCTGCTACATAAGAAAGGTGACGTTGAGGATCTCGGAAACTACAGACCTATCAGCCTCCTATCAGTAGTTTATAAAATCTTCACTAAAGTTCTTTCACACCGCTTGAAGGTAACACTGGACATCGTTCAACCGAGAGAACAAGCTGGATTCAGGAGTGGCTACAGCACAATAGATCATATCCATGTGCTGAGAGAACTAATTGAAAGAGCGAGGGAATATGAACTTCCATTGTGCATGGCTTTTATCGATTATGAAAAAGCCTTTGATTCGGTGAAACCATCAGCAGTTACAATGGCTCTGAAAACCTGCGGTATTGAAGATGCATACATTAATATTATTAATAACATCTATGAAAATGCAAGTGCAAAGATTAGGCTGTTTGAAAATACAACACACATAAAAATTGGAAAGGGAGTGAGACAAGGTGACACCATATCTCCGAAGCTCTTCAATGCCACATTGGAGGGTGTTTTTCAGTCACTGAGCTGGGAAAACAAGGGGATAAAGATTAATGGAGATTATCTAACCCACCTTCGTTTTGCTGATGACGTAGTCATTTTTGCAACTAGCCCATCAGAGCTGCAGAGTATGATCCAGGAACTTGCTGACAAGAGTAAAGAAGTGGGATTAAAAATGAACTTTCAGAAGACAAAAGTGATGTTCAATGCTTTTACAAGAAATGAAGATTTATCGATTGATGGAGAAAAGCTGGAGATAACAGACACGTACGTTTATCTTGGACAGCAGATATCAAGTGAGGGTCACATTGATGAAGAAATTAATCGGCGTACAAAACTTGCCTGGAGAGCTTTTGGAAGAAACAGCATAATTTTCAAGAGCAATATGCCATTATGTCTTAAAAGAAAAGTGTTTGATCAATGCATCCTTCCAGTGCTTACGTATGGTGCAGAGACGTGGACCTTAACTAAAAGAGACATACAAAGGCTGCAGACAACTCAAAGCAGCATGGAGAGGTGCATACTTGGTGTAACCAGGAGAGATAAGAAGAGGAACTCGTGGATCCGAAAAATGACAAGAGTGGAAGACATCATGATCAGAGTTAAATCCCTGAAATGGCAATGGGCTGGACATACTGCCAGAAGGACAGATCACCGATGGACAGCCGAAATTTTAGATTGGATTCCAAGGGACAGGAAAAGACCCAGAAGAAGACCACATGGGAGATGGGTGGATGAAATTCGAAAGTATGCAGGGGTGACATGGAGGAGACTGGCACAAGACAGACCGTTGTGGAGGAAACTTGGGGAGACCTTCGTCCAGCAGTGGATTGATAATGGTTGACAATGATGATGATGATGATATATATATATATATATATATATATATATATATACATGAATGTATAATATATTAGCAAAAGTATTCGGACACCACAATGTTTTGAGACAAATGGCATCATTATCGCCATTAGTAGTTAGTCTATCCACCTTTGCTTGTATGACATCGGCAACACGTCGAGCCATACTATCAACGAATTTCCGGTTGGTCTCGACAGGACTAGCTTGCTATTCTTCCTGTAAATCTGCTGCCAGGGTGGAAAGCGAAGACGGTCGTTGTGGTCGATTTCGTATTCGTCACTCCAATTCATACCGAAGGTGTTCTATGTGATTAAGATCAAGCCTCTAAGCAGGCCAGTCTAACAATATTACCTCATTTTCAAGAAACCAGTCCTACACACGCCGTGCAGTGTGATAGGGTGCCGGATCGTGTTGGAAAAGACAACAGTCATTTCCATAAAATTGCCATATTGTTGGTAGCGCAGAATTATCCAGAACGTCGAGGAATACTTCAGAGTTCATGGTTTGGGATATAATAGCCAATGGGCCGAGCCCCATCCACGAAAAACAACTCCATACCTTGATGAAGCCACCACCTAACTTAACAGTTGAAAGAACAGTCCGATGAAAATCGTTCGCCGGGCTGTCGCCAAATCTAAACGCGTCGACCAGATTGGAAGAATTAAAAACTTAATTCATCACTCCAAAGAACAGCTTTCCAGTAGCCAACGGTCCAGGTACGACCGGAGACACACCATTCCATACGGCGCTTCGCATTCATAGTAGTGATGTGTGGTTTGTGTGCCACTGGTCTACCATAATAACCCACACTGTGCAACTCTCTGCGGATAGTTATGGTACTAACCGAGCCGTTACAAGCATTTCCTACTTCAGCAGCGATGGAAACGGCAAAGGAAGAACGGGATTTCTTAGCATTTCTTACCATAGCTTTGTCACGTTCCATCAGTTTGCACGGCTTTCCTGAACGTTTTGTTACTCTCGTTGCACCGTCCTGCTTCCATCTCTTCACGACGTCACTTACAATTGATTTTGGTGTGTTCATTTTAGCTGAAATGCTCCATATGGCAACGTTACTCAAATGACATCCTATGACCAGCCCACGCTGGAACTCGGAAACTTCACGTCCACGAGACATATCTATTCAAAGTTACTAATAACACGACAAATAATCTCAGCTTTGTACGTAGTATATGTAGCACTCACACAGCGCGCACCTTCTTGCACAACCGTTCTTTGCACTTATGCAAATATTTGGTAACGTCAGAATACTATTGATAATATGATGTATGTACAGGGTGTCCCACAAAGGACTCCCTGATTTTAAAATGAAATAACTCGGAAACCGAGATCGATAGAAGAATAAACCAAGTGGTAGGTGGCCAAACCATTCTTCTGTTACAGCGATTTTATACTAGGCTGTAGGATTTCATATAAAATCTCAATATTGCATTTTTTATTCCATCTCGCGCTCCCCTTCCTTTGTTTCTACAAAGCGTGAGAGAAATTTCGAAGGGTCAGTTCCCCATTAGACACCGGATGCACGGTTATTCATTTAAGACGACAAGTTGTCTGAGCTTAGCATTTGAACATTGTATGTTGAGTGGAGATCAACTCTATCGCGCCTCTTTTGATGTTTTTCAGGTTTCAATTTCAATGCGGTCGACTAATGCACTAGCCCCTCATATTTTACCTTGAGGCTTGAGATCTACCGAGGGCGGTGTAACTGTTTCTCACGGGGAACTTTAGGATATGCTTAAGGGCATTTTTGGAGACAGGGAGGAGGCGAGAAGACAGTTGTCTCTGGTCTTCGAGAGCGAGCGGTCGCACATAGCAGGAGGAAGTAACTGCCCCAGGGTAGGCTAGGAGGTTTCAGGCGGACCGACAGCTTAGGGGATTTCTCGACAGCGCGAGAGATGATGGAAAGCGGAACAGTTAGGAAACATAGCACAGCTAACGGACAACCTCTGCAGGAAATTAAATGAAGAGAAGAATAAAAGTTGCTTACACATATTTGCGTACAAGTATTATCATTTGGTTATTACGTGTTAATTACTATCATCTGCAACCATATTAGACTTAGCAACTGAATACGCAATATTTATGAAGTTAATATGAACATGTTAACACTTCACCAAATATTAGAAATTATATGAAAAACATTTTCATCAGGAACTGTATGCGATACAGGAAGAATTTTTCAAATCGGAGTTTTAGAAGCAGGAATAACGCAGAAAACGCTATTTACCTTGGCGCCCCCTAGCGGGAAAGTCTATGATTACTTGAAAATTTTGAAATTATATGAAAAACATGTCACACCGGAAACTATCCAATAAAGAAAGATTTTTTCAAATCGGACCATTAGAAGTACAAAAAAAGGATAACCATCTACGCCCCCTGGCGGAGAAACCAAGCAATATTTCAAGAAGAAAATATTCCGAAAAGTTTTATCGACGTGAATGGCATCGATCACGAAAGAATTTTTTCAATCGAGATTTTAGAAGCTCAGATTTTATGGCAAATATATCAGAAGCAAAAATTAACGCTTACGCTCCCTGGTGGCCAAAGTATTCGTTACCAAAAATTAGAAATTATATGCAAAAGACTTTCCATCAAGAGCTGTATCTCGCTGAAGAATTTTCTTTTCAAATCGGAGTTTTAAAAGAAGAGATAGAGATATAGGGGAAACGATTTTAATTTTGCGCCCCCTAGCAGAAAATGTATGCGTAACTTGAAAAAGCAATTATATCTAAAATACTCTTCGACGTAAATAGTATCGAAAGATAAAAGAGGCAATCAGATGTTTGGAAACAAATATATGGAATAAAATGGAGTTTGAATACGATGTCATCTGCATTTACGCCCTCTAGCGGCGAAATTGAACATAGTAAAAAAAAAAAAACGAAATAAAGGATCACCATTCGCATATTTCAAGCTTCCCGATGCAGAAAGAATTTTTCAAATCGGACTAATAGTTGCAGAGATATGGTGTCTGCAGACGGACGAACAAACGAAACATAAGCACGATCTTTTTTTACAAAATACGTTCTAAAAATGTGCCATCAAGGTGACCGAGTTATCTGATGAGGTGATTTCTGACCATTCGTCCGAGATGGGCCAGGGTTATTATCAGGGAAAACTAGGAGGATTTAATCACACAACGGATAATTAGCAATACAGTAATTAGAACTAAGCTGGAAACTTCTGCAAACTGCATCTGTTGCCAAGTGGCCAGAGGCGTATATTCTAGGTGAGTCGTTGGAACTGGGTCCAGGATGGACTCCTAGACGCGGCATAGGTATTGTGTTTGTCTTAAGGAAGGCTCTGGCTTTCTTTCTTCCTTCCTGGAACCACTAGCCCTAAATGAGGGATGGAAAACTGCTTATATCCCTTAGAGCTGCTCATGGTAATCGCAACAAAACAAATTTAAAAAGAAAATGGTGGCATTGTGAACGCCATGATTGCCTAGTATAATGCAGGGCCTAGCACATTATGTTTCACCTGGTTTCTGCAATGATTCCCGAAAAAGGAATTGGCCGAATGTTCTCAATTATGTTCTCACTGTTAGGCACAAACAACTGCGGCTAAACTGGAGTAACGCACGTTGACACTTAGACGTTCAGTATTAGCAATAGATTTGGTGGCCTCAGTGTCAAACTATTTACTTCAGAACTCAGAGTGTAAGTACTGAATCCGGAAAAAAGCAGGACAAAGTCATGGACTATGCGTTTCTAGGGTAGATCGTTCAAGAAACTGAGAAGGTGACAGTCACATTATGGTACAGAGAATCTACTGTTGGGACTTCTTTTTCCCTTGTGTGTTTCGAAAGCCGACCCGATGGTGAAATCTCTCCAGACACGATTGCGTGCCATTTTATTGCGCATTATGTTTCTTATCAGTGATGGTAAATAGGACGTACGCCTTGCCATTTTGCTGTATATGTCAAAGCACGAGTGGAAGACCATTCCGGTAATTTGAGCATCTTGTCCGCCTTCAAATTCATCACACAAGTATCCTCTGGAACATCTCTGGGAAGACTTGGAACTCCATTTCAAACGTCTAGATCTTCCAACGTCCCGATGTGCTGCAACATCTCATCACCAACCCGAAATTATCACCACACTTTACTAAGTAAGTAGATATATCCTTTCGTAAAGGAGTGTAAAACCACACCTCAATTTATTACTTTAACAATAAAGCCCACATCATTTCTCTCTTTCTCGGTTTCTTGTGAGCTTAATCCTAGTCTTTGTGAGCGGGAATTAACACTCATCAGACATATTGTGAGCTTAATCCTAGTCTTTGTGAGCGGGAATTAACACTCACAAACAAACGGCTTGAACAGCGGCTTTAGAAATCCAACATAAGATATAAAAAATACAGCAATATTTTCTTAATTACGCGCATTTGACCCGTGGTCTAGTTATTAACATTCAGAATACGTAAATGAAAGTTTAATCTTTAACGTGCTTTTCACAGTTCATGCATTCGCTGTTATGTCATTACACAGGTTGATTCTCTCCTACGTGGGTCTATGTAATATGTTATGAAATTTCTGTGGTTTAACTGGTTTGCTCTTTAATGACCAAAATATTACACCATTTGCTGCACTTCCCTTTCTGTTTGGCCCCAACTACTTTTCTTTTTTTTTTTTTTTTACGTGGCCACGTGCAAGGCCGGCACGATGTTTGAAATAAAGTATTGGCAGTTTAACACATTAAAAATTTGCCTTTCATATATGTACATGCAGTTGTTTTCCTAACAAGACATGTAAAATTAAAGAACAATTGTTGGATATCTTCAGATATTTGAGTCTAAATGTTTGTCATTGATAGTAATCTACGACATGACGTATGCAGCGATCCGACAATATAAGGAGTGATGCGACGGGAATCAGTAAGAGTCAGACGCAGTATGGGTAAGACGAAGGATCTAAGAGCATTTGATCTTGGGAAAATTGTCGGGGCCCCACGAATGGGTCACTCCATCTTGAAAGTCGTGCAAGCACTGGGATTTTCACGAGCCACTGTGTCACGGGTGCACCGTGCGTACATCGAATCCGGTAAAACCATCCCTGCAAGGGCCAACTGCCGTGGACAACAGCGTGTGGATGAGTGGGGTCATCGTTGGCTAGCTCGCATTGTAACAGCGGATAGACGGGCCACAGTGCAAGAAATCACTCGAAAATTTAAGGCTGGTGCACAAAAACGTGTAAGCAGCCACACCGTCCAGAACCATCTCCTCGCTATGGGGTACAGAAGCCATCGTCCCACGAGGGTACCGCTGCTGACAGCACATCACAGGGTGCAACATCGCCACTGGACCCTAGACATGTGGAAAAATGTTGCCTGGACTGATGAGACGAGATTCACGTTGGTACATGCGGATGGCAGGATACGAGTACGGCGCAAACCACATAAAGCGATGGATCCTTCTTGCCAGCAGGGTACTCTCCAAGCTGGTGGGGTGGCATTTTCGTCTAGGGACTGTTTACGTGGACTGAAATGGGACTCCTGGTACGTGTGACATCGTCCCTCACAGGTGAACGTTACCGGGATATCCTGGACGACCATTTGCTCCCGTTTGTGCGTCTTCAACATCCCACTGGGGACCTCATCCTGCAACAAGACAATGCACCGTGCCATCGCTCCCGAATTGTATCGAGTGGCTGGATGAACACTCCACCGACGTGATCTCGCTTCCTTGGCCAGCTAGGTCACCTGACCTCAATCCCATCAAGCACATCTGCGATGCCATCGAGAGAGATGTTCGAGGCTCTGATCCCCCTCCATCAAATCTTCGTGAACTGTGGGAGCTTGTTCAGGCGTCGCGCATCCGTATGGCTTCCCAACGCTACCGGTGTCTTGTCGAGTCCATGCCGAGACGAATCGCCGCCGTCATCAGGGAGAAAGGTGGTGCTACACGTTACTAGACAGGTATCTCTAATTCAATTGCTCTTCAGTGTTTATCTTTCCGAAGGACACCTAATGAATTGTATCTTGCTTAAGGACACCTAATGAATTGTATCTTGCTTAAGGACACGTCCCGCTGATCGTCGGGTGTATAACGCAAAATATTGCTTTTTACTTTTTTCGGCCATAGGCTCTTTCCAAGAATTGGCAACACTATGAGCCTGGTGAAAACTGGATGGTCTCCATTTTCCGTACGTGCGATTTCTGTACAAGAGGAATTTTGTCCCATTTCCGTATATAGTAGATCGGTTAGTGCCAGCTGAGAGAAAAACTTGATGTCCAATTCCTTCGACGTCAGAGAAATCACCATTCATTGTTTTCGTCAACAAATAGGCACTCATGGTAGGGTGAAAGGGAACAGCAATGCAAACTGAAGCGCAAACAGGCTGTCCATTAATGCTATCTTTACGGTCTTCAAGATTCGTTGCAGATGTTTGATTTTAAAACCGCGAAAAAGAAATTGCTTTTCTTAATATTTTGTTCAAAGCTGCTGTCGAAATTCCCGACTATTTCTTTAACCTGTTTCGTATTAAGTTTCCACAAAAGATTTTGCAAAACCTTTTTCCTGAGGCTAGAGGGTCTTATAACCGTGAACCGTCCATCAGTAGGGAGGGGTTGCGGGGGGGGGCATCAGTACGCCCCTGATCCTATCTTCCTTCATGCATATCTCACTGCTTAAGGTTCATCACATCTGTGTACGCAAATGGCACTAGATGATCTGGACGTGCACGGAAATGGGATAAAAATTCATTTGTACGGAAATGGTACGTAAAGAAGTGTGACGACACGGAAAGTGGAGATCTACTGGAAACTCAGAGTTTAGGTCCCGTATGCGTAATTTGGTGTTACAGAGCTAGTTTTCTTGCGCTACGATGGGTCTCTCTCTCTCTCTGTCGCTCTCCTCTCTGTGTCGCTATCTTAGTCTCTCTCTCTCTGTCGCTCTCTTAGTCTCTCTCTCTGTGTCGCTCTCTTAGTCTCTCTCTCTCTGTGTCACTCTCTCTGCCTCTCTCTCTCTCTCTCGCTCGCTGTCTCTTCATTACACTTAATTGTCCTTAACTTCACTGAATCACCGTTCAATAATCTTCACCACAGCAAAGTAACTAAGGACCAACTCCATATTCTGAAAAACCCACCGAAGATTGTAAAAGATCATCATTTAAATTATATTAATGTTGCTTTGCTTTGAAATTAATCCTAAAATTGAAGACCTCAGGTTTGCACTGGTTGCAAGTGAAATTAAATTATTTTAAATTTCAAACGCAATTATATTAAAAGCGACAACTATCAATTTTAAAATTCTGTAGTTTTATTCTGTTTCACTACGAAAGTGGGGAGGTGGAATGGGATGAGTACGACGTAGGAGAAAAAATTCCGTATATCGCTCTCCTCTCTGTGTATATATTCTCTGTCGCTCTCCTCTCTGTGTGTCTCTCTCTGTCGCTTTCTCTGTGTCTCTCTCTGTCGCTTTCTCTGTGTGTCGCTCTCTTAGTCTCTCTCTCTGTGTCGCTCTCTCTGCCTCTCTCTCTCTCGCTGTCTCTTCATTACACCTAATTGTCCTTAACTTCACTGAATCACCGCTCAATACTCTTCACCACAGCAAAGTAACTAGGGACCATCTCCATATTCTGAAAAACCCACCGAAGATTGTAAAAGATCATCATTTAAATTATATCAATGTTGCTTTGAAATTAATCCTAAAATTGAAGACCTCAGGTTTGCACTGGTTGCAAGGGAAATTAAATTATTTTAAATTTCAAACGCAATTACTTTAAAAGCGACAACTATCAATTTTAAAATTCTGTTTTACTATGAAAGTGGGGAGGGGAATGGGATGAGTACAACGTAGGAGAAAAAATTAACCCCCTCATGTTTCTTAGTCCAGCGACGGTCCTTCCTATATTAGAATAACCACTGGCAGTTCGCCGAACTGCATCTCAACTTTGGGATTGGGATGTAATCTTGCGTGAAGTATTGCATGACGTCGGCTGGACATCTGTCCGGTAAAATCATGGCGCCCTTACGTGAGGCAGTCGCATCAGTTGTCGATGTGCTTGGTTAGCAGTACGCTGTGGGCGCGGTGGATATTTGTTCCGTTGGTTCTCAGGAAACTTCGTGCGAAATTCACTAACATCATTCATAATCATGGTGTTGCCTTCATAAATTCTGAGCTCAGTCCGTTAATTTTAAGAGACGTAAATTTCTTCTTGCAGCATCCGGAAGGCAGCTCAGGACTACACGTAACGATCGCTTCAAAATAATCGCCGTGTCATTCTGAGACTGAATAGCGTCTGGTTTGCAAGAGAGTGACGTCACTGCCGATTCCAAGTTTGCCAGCTGCATTGTGCCTCAGACTCAGAAATAAATTCCAAACGCTATTTTTTCCTGCTCTCTCAGGTAAACCTGCATTTTTATCAACCAATAATAACAGCGTTTCCTTTAGAAGAAAGGTTCCGAAATATCGATCAATGCTTTTCGTCTTCTGTGATGATCATATCAAACAATTTCGTTTAGTGCGTGGTTTTTCATTTTACACGCTACTGATAATTGCAGTCACATTCTCTTTAAATTTACTTTTTGTCTATTATAGATTCTATGTAAGTGAACCAATCTCAAAACAATTGTCCCTGTAACAGTTACAACGAAATCTGTTTCGTTTTCATTGAATGCACTCGATACAAAATTTTAAAAGCAATTTTAAAAAAACCTTAAAATTAAATTCCAACTTTGGATTACATTTTTCATTCCCCAATAACCACAGCGTTTCCTTTAGAAGAAAGGTTTCGAAATGTCAATTAAACTTTTTGACTTCTGTGATGATCATATCAAACAATTCCGTTTTGTGTGAGTTTTTGCGTTTTACACGCTACTGATAATTGCAGTCACATTCTCTTTAAATTTACTTTTTGCCTATTATAGATTCTATGTGAGTGAACCAGCCTCAAAATAATTGTCATTGCAACAGTTACAACGAAATCTGTTTCATTTTCATTTAATGCACTCTACCCAAAATTTGAAAAACAACTTTATAAAAACCTTCAAATTACATGTCAACTCTGGATTGCCAGTGCTCAGAACTCTAACCATGATGTAAACAGCTAACATATTCACAAGACAGTAACTGAAAAGTGTGATCACAGCTTTTCAAATGTCACTCAATTATTCCGAATGAGGAGCTTGCTTTTTTGATGTTAGAATTTATTCCCAGTCGAAATTGTGAAAGTTTACCATTCAAGAAGGTGCATTTGCAAGACTAATATTACAATCATACCTTATGGTCATGGAAAACCTAACACATTCACATTACTGAAATGTGTGTAGATCAATTCCAGTCTACTCTTAGTTATTCTGAATGAAAACTTATCGTGTTAGAAATGAAAAATTAATCCCATTAAATGTTATTCACCTTTCCTGCACTGCCGACGCAATAGCTTCCTGCCAAATGAAAGTCTCGAAAATGTTGAACACTTTTTTTACCACTTCCTGTCAGCACAGCTGCAAAAAACATTGCGTTTCGACGACAGGACTGAATCCCCTTTGTCCTAGCATGTAACGCAAACTTCACATTACGTACTGCATATCTCATTTCATATGAACACACAATTGTGTCTTTTCTTCTATAACTTACTGCCCTATTACTTTTAAGAAATTGTACCGTATTGAATTCAGTTACACATGCCTAACTTCAGTGTCTTTATACGTATATATGCATAAATAATATGACAAACGCCTTCAGACTTTTAAAGAAAGGAGCTTGTATGATTATTCAGAGCAACTGCATAGCATCGGGAAAATTTATAAATCATTTCCTGTGGTCTAGGCACTGTGTAATCACACAAGCCATTTTTTATTTATGCATCTCTTCTACAATTTCCTCCCTTCATTTCAGGATCAGAGCTTTAGAAATAAACTCAACATAACATGATGCATTTTCTTTGAATTTAAGAAAAGAAAAAATTTCGATGGTTTCTTTCTTCCTCTGTTGTTTTCAGCTAAAACATCACTGAGTTTTTACTTTCATGAATGTATCAGCGTAGTTCTTTGTTGCAAGAAAAAATAATCTTATTTATACACCATTGATTTTCATATTCAGCCTGAATTACTGATACATACTGCTTCATATGAAAGAAATCATATAGGCCAGTATGCAGAATGAGATAAGAAAATTTACAGTAAACATGATCAGGGGTGATTGTGAGATATATATGAATGATACAAAACATAATTCTTTAGTGAAAAATAATCACACACACACACACACACACACACTACTCCCAATATTCCGTTAAATCATATCAACCGCCCCCAACTTTTGGAACAATTCTACGCTCATGCGATCGAATCTTTAACATCTCAAAACCAACTTCTTGGTCTGCAGCTTAGTAAAATAGAGTTCAGCCAGCCAATCTTCCATCTTCCTTTATGTATTGCACATGCTCCTTCCATTTCAATATGTCCCCGATAAATTTTTCTTCCTCTGGAGAAGTACCCAGCTTAATTCTAATTTTGTCATTAAGAATTCTGTTCTGCCTTGAATCTATCTATTTTCCCCATATTTGTCTTATTTTTGTTTATTTCCTTGGTTTTTGTGATTCTAATATTTTAATACCAATAATAATGGATACATATTTATTGGTATTAAAATATTAGAATCACAAATTTATGGTAACCAAGGAAATAAACAAAATCTTCTGTTTTTTTTTTGTTTTTTTTCAATGCATCGATTTTCAAATGACATATGGCATTTATTTTTAACTTTGTACTTTTATTCGAAAGACTGTTCCATTTCGTTTCTTTGCAAACTACCTAGAAGACAGTGCATCAGAAATTAAGAAAACGTACCTATAATTTTGTACAATTTCACACCTACTCTACTTCCGGAAGGGAAGTTACAAGCGTAAGAAGTACAGATATACATTCACGTCGTCCAAAGAATAAACAAAGCATTAGTAAAATCAGAAAGTAGGTGGATAATTTGGGGATGACTTATACATGCAACGACTCGAAAGGAATTTTATGGAATCTGACATTTGAAAGCAAAGATTTCTTGCCCAGAGCAAATGTGTGTGCCTATGTGATATAGCTGATTATTTCTTTAAAATATGATTCTCTCGAACTATATGCATCTAGAATCTTCAAACAAAGTTTCGGAAAGGAAATGCTTTTGTAGATCTCTATCCTTGTGATTTTACCTTGATAGACATCTGACTACAATCTAAAAGTTTCCTTTCCAAAACAATGGTCGAAAAAGACTAGACATGTAGTCTTTTTCAACCATTGTTTTGGAAAGGAAACTTTTAGATTGTCGTCCATATTGCATTCATTTTACAATTTGCCCATTTCTCTCAATATGCCAATGAATGCTAGGCATACCACTCCAGTGTGTGGGTGGTCTAAGGCTTTTGGCTATGGATCATTTGTTCGAGATGTTCCCTAGTTCGAGTCGCGGTTGCGGTATGTGTGTTATGCGTGCTTAGGCCATGACGTTAAAGAGATGAGTTCCCTCTGTTTGTGAGGTAAATATTATGTTACACGACCTACGACCAAATACGTCGATTTCGTGTCTGATGTCAGTCATGTAGGACAGTTGGAAACCAATCAGAAGCTTCGGTTTACACGTCACCTCTCTACAAGGAAGGCCATGGCCTTGTATTTTCTAGACGGCATTGTCTTAGAGCATTGACTCTATCTTTTCTCTGGAACCCGTGGCTCCAAATTGAGGATAGTCGATTTCTTATAGCCTGAAGAGTTACTCATGATGATCATTACCCCCTCCCCCCTGAAAAAAATATCTTCGTCATGGTCACACTGTCAATTATTGATTAAAAGAAGAAAACACTTTCGGCGGAGCTGATTCAAATAACACAGCCGGACAGACTAAGTGAAAACATGCGAACGTTATTTTTTGATGTACACAGCACATTGTGCCATAAGACGTGCTAATACGTTCTTCGGTGAATATTCTGTCTCAAAAGAATATTCCTGTGGCCCGAATATGACAGATCTGTCTCAGATACGCACGCACACAAACTGCTCCTTTCAAAGCAAGTTCGGCAGCGTTATTAGAAAACAGTGCATTTGCGGAAAGATTAAAGTAGACTTCGTGGAAGTTTTATAGTATGTAATGATTTCTGCGTGCAGTAAGATTTTTCAATAATGAGTCAGAATTTTTTCATTGACAT
Organism: Macrothele yani; assembly: GCA_039090855.1. Taxonomy (NCBI): domain Eukaryota; kingdom Metazoa; phylum Arthropoda; class Arachnida; order Araneae; family Macrothelidae; genus Macrothele; species Macrothele yani. The sequence goes on along the minus strand of CM077007.1, from coordinate 144,077,326 downwards.
GAATGGAGCATAAGTTCCTGGCAAATGGTATCATGATTGTCAAATCTTATTTTCCTGCATAGTGTCAGCAGCGGAAGCACATATCGATATAGAATATTGTATCATCTTCCAATCAATCATCACTCGTAAGGAAGTTCGTTAAGCGACATAAATGTGATGTCGATCTGATAATTATATTAAAATTTGGTAGGCTTGTATGGAGCTTTCCTTAACAAAGCAAATGCAGAGTAACCCTCGAATTCTTAACTTCCCTACAATAAAGGTGGGCCGCATAGTGTTGCTTAAAGGAATCAAAACGATTTAGGATACACCTACACAATCATAAACTGTATGTTAAGTAAGAATGCATTACATCCTATAAATTATGGAGTATTGGAGTTTGATTTGTAAATGAATATATTTTATTCGTAGAATAGTAAATACGTTCTCAGTTTCGGCGCACAGAATTCCACAACAGAAACTAAGCGTATTGTTTGCGCATTACAGAGCAGATCATACATTTTAACTTATAATGATTATATAACTAATTTATTCATAATATTTCTCTATGATGCAAATCTTATGAACCTGTTGCAAGATATTTGAAATATGCATGAAATCTATTTTTAGCGTTTAAACATGTTTATACCAAATACATAAAGATAATTTTTTTAATGCATCATGATATTGATTCTTCAGGCACAGAAAAAACACATAAATAAAAAAAAAGTTAAATTTTGCGTTCTAGTGGTTTAGCATGCATTAAATTTAATGACAAAATTATTACCGTTGAAATGCTTTATGTAATTCCTACTGATAATTTTTGTGCCATAATGTTGTTATAGACATTAAATTATATAGTGGCACTTTTTTTTCTCGAAGTAATGTTTAAGTTAACTTACAAGTAATGTGATTCGAATTAAATCGCCCAACTCTTACCTACATTTGAAGGGGTGGGAGAGGGTGAGAGCTTAACGACCACCATGGCATCCAGGTAAACTGGCACACCGGGAAACTGCCACAACCAGAAACTTCCATGCCCGGAAAACTCTCACACCTGCATGGTAAACTCCTAAAACCTTCTCATACTGTATGGGGATGCATATAAATTGTGTTTCGTTTGGAAATCTTGTCAAAGCGTGGGAGTTCTCCTAGTTGACCAAAACGAAATGTACGAGTTGATATAAATGCGTATGTAAAATCAGTTTTTTACTTAAGATCGTCTAAAAAGAGCAGCGGCCTAGGTGCCTTATAAACAGCTGAGAAATGATCCATTGAGTGACTTTTATTAGCGTTAATGAAATGTTTATAAATATAAAATATTTAGGTTGTAACTTAAGATCTTCCATAAAGACCTGCAAGCTAAGTGCCTTATTAACACCTGAAGGCCGATTCGTTGCGTCTCTTTTGATTAGCTTTCGTTGCATGTTATCACGTCCCAAATGTTAAAATAACAGCTCAAGATTTAATGAGTCAGAAAGCTTCTACGTAAACCTTGTGTCGCTGATCTTACGTACGCTTTTATATCACTAGAAAACCTTGTACATTTAGTTTTCCTAATTATTATACGATATAGTGCTTGTCATATTAGCACATACATTACTGAGGGTGAAAGCTGGGAAATATGGAATTTATTAGGCATACGTCGGTATAATTTACTTTATGTAATTTGATTTATATAGCGCTTCAATTAACTTGAAAACTCTATAATTTAAAAAGTAAGCGAACCCTACTTTTGAAGTATAAGACAGCCGCATCGATGGAGAAGTGGTCCGAGGTGCTGGCGTCTGATTACCATTCCTCCGAAATGAGACCGGATATGGCATGAGTGGAAAACTCGCACATTTCGTTTTGTTAAACTCGAAAAACTCCCTCAGATCTCCGAACGAAACGCAATTTGTGTACATCGCCATCATATGAGAAGGTGTAGGAGTCTACCAGTGTGGAAGTTTTCCGCCGTGCAGAAGAAAGTGTGGAAGTTTATCGGTGTGGGAGTTTACCGGTGCAGAAATTCTCTGGCGAGGGAATTTTCTGGTGTGGTAGTTTACCTCCACCCACCACCATGAGCAACTCTGAAGGCTACAAGTGATCGCCCGCCCCTAATTTAGGGTCAGTGGTTCCCAAGAAGATGAAAAGACAGCGCCATTGGACAGGCACACCTCCCATGCCACATCCGGTCCTATTTCGGACGAATATCAGTAGCCTCTCACCACTTGTCCATCGGAGTGGCTATCTTACTTCAAAATTACATAAAGTAAATTATATGAACGTATGCGTAATAAATTCCATAATTCCCAGCTTTCACCCTCAGTAATGTATGTACTAATTTGTGTAATCTTATGATAAGCATTATATTGCATAATAATTACTTAACTTCGGTTGTGCTATGCTTTGATTTAATTTATATCTTGGTCACTGCACTTCAGTGATACAATGAAATGCATTAAATTGCAGAACAATAATTTTATTTCCTTAGAAAAATGAAATCTGTAATGTGCTATCAAGTGTCAGGAGATTAATTTTTTCATCAGAATAATCATAACCAGTTCCAGTAAATAATTATCCGGCTCAAAAAAAACATGCGTATTCCTACCGTTCTTTATTTAAGAGAGAGTCTATTTAACGTGGGAAGAAATATATTTATAAAAATCGATGGTATGACTAAAAGTATTTAAGTGACACACTATGAAATTTCAGTGCTAGAAAATAATAGAGCATGAAACGGTTTTTCATAAATTTGTGAAGATCATTATTTCATTTTCCGTTAAAAATTAAACAGGTTTTAATACCCTCGTCGAAGAAATACTCCCCCTCACCTAGTGATGTTTTAGAGTAGACAAAGGACTTCAAAAAAAAAATCAGTTCCTTTGTACTGTAGAACGGCTCAACTTTTTCAACGTGTTAAATTCTTTTTAATGTTGTGTACTTTCAATGAATTTTTGTACATAATTTTCTCTTTCATCCACCTGTATTATGTAGATTACGGAACACGATTGTAAACACGCGCGGGTTCAAAAGAAAATGGTTTTACAACTGCGCTCATGACATTTTTATAGCGTGTTAACAGTCAATAACGCTGTTCTCCAAATTTTTCTCGAGAGGGGTTTTATTGCTTCTTTATCAATGAATTGCTTTCGGGCACCGCAACACACAGCATCGCAGGCAAGAGTGTTGAGCTTAGTATGTTTATCACCTTGACGGTTCCCCCTAACACCATTGGACGACCCCGGTTTCTCACGGGGAGGGGCTCCTTGGGTGGCCCGGCCCATAGATCTGGATTGACAGCCCGTTGCAAGCCAATAGAATTATGGGTGCCACGGAACATCAACATAAGATGGTGGGAGGCTTGCAGATGGAGAACTGCACTTGCCCTTTGTGTAATCATACCGAACGTTTAGAGCTTCCGACCTTTTACAGCCCATAATTATAGGAAGAGGGGTATGGGACTGGACATCTGAAGGACCGCTCTGGACACAGGGGATGGGATTTCCTGTGAGACTTTTAAAGGGAAGCGTTGGTTAGACAGACGCCACCGCATCCGCTTTTCTTTCCCAACCCTTGAGAATTCCCAGAACAATTACCTCAACTCACTAGGGGAATTCCTAAATATTAGTTTAATAAATAAATTTATTCATCAAATATTTTTTGCCACATGCAAATAATCTAGGATAATTTTAAAAGATTAAGCAGTGGCTATGAACAACGAATATATTTAACGTCTTGTTTTACAGTGCTTTTTGTTTGGAAATGAATCAAATTTTATTGTTGTTGGGTTTCTTTAGAAAAGGGAACGCTATTGTTGGTAGCTGGTATTTTCTGTCTTAAAAACCACAGCACACGTGCAAAAAAAAACACTTATTTTTTCCTGGAGAAAACATACGATGGGTACGGGGAATTTAGACAGTTTTTCATGGGGTTCGGACCTTTGGGAACTGGACTTATGGGCACCCGGACATTTTGGCACATTGCCTTTTAGAGCAGTAAATTGCGCTGCGTAAAAAATTATAGTGTTCCTATATTTCTCCCTACTTGAGCAAGAGCTGTGAAAAAAAAAATGTTCACTCATATCTCATAATCTTTAAGAAATTGAGACATATTTACGATTTTCTGTCTGAAAGACGGGGCGGACATTTGGGCACCCGGACCTTTGGGCACAAATGCTTAAGGGGCCGTATAACAATTGCCATTTCTTGGCTAAATAGTAAGAGTATGACCGAGAAAATGTTCACCGTAAGGCAAGTGACAATTACACTTGAATATGGGGAAACAAAAGTACATTTGTGAATTAAAAAAAAATTACATTGCACATTTCTTAAACTTTCAACGAAACAAAGCAATTAGAGCAGAATTCATACTATGTTTGGAAAAGGACGACAAGGAGGGATTTTTTAATAATGCTACACTTTTACTCACGCACTAAATATTTTCAAAACATGTCAAGTTATTAATATTTCTCTTTTACTTAATTAGGCATTAAATTACTATGCCTCATTCGTAGGCCCTTTTGACAGTCTTTTTTCTACCGATATCATATTCATAACGTTTACGTATCAAATCAAGTTAATAGCATTGCCCTTTTACTAAAGCACTAAATTTTTGTTCTATCTATGTCACATTCATAACAATTACGTACCAACTCAAGTTAATAATATTTCTCTTTTACTTAAGCTCTAAATATTATTTCACAGGGCCCAGGCCTTTTTAACAGTTTTTGTTCTATCGATGTCACATTCATGACAATATTTAGGCACGAAATATTAATTTCTAGGCGTAGGCCCTTTTTAATAGTTTTTACTCCACCGATGTCATATTCACAACGTTTACACATCCAATAAAGTTAATAATATTGCGCATTTACATAGGCACAAAATGTTAATTCATAGGCCTAGGCCTTTTTCACGGTTTGTAATTTGTCGACTCTGTATTCATAACGCTTACTTATCAACTAAAATTAATTGCATTGCGTTTTTACTTAGGGATTTCCATATTAATTACTAGACTTTAGGCCTAGGGCTAATGAATTAATAATTAGTGTTTGATTAAAAGCACAATATGATTAACTTCAGTTCATGCATAAACGTTATGAATATAACATCGTTAGAATAAAAACTGTTAAAAAGGCCTAGGTCTAGGGCATGTGAAATAAGACTTAGTGCTTAAGTAAAAACGCAATATTATTAACTTGAGTTGATACGTAATTGTTATGAATGTGACATGGTTAGAATAAAAACTGTAAAAAAGGCATAGGGCCGGTGAAAAAATATTTAGTGCTTAAGTAAAAGCGCAATATTATTAACTTGACTTGATACGTAATTGTTATGAATGTGACATCGGTAGAACAAAAACTGTTAAAAAGGCCTAGGCCTAGGGCCAATGAATTAATATTTAGCGCTCAAGTGAAAACGCAATATTATTACCTTGAGTTGATACGTAAACGTTATGAATATGGCATCGGTAGAAATAAAGGCTGTCAAAAGGGCCTACGAATGAGGCATAGTAATTTAGTGCTCAATTAAGTAAAAGAGAAATATTAATAATTTGACATGTTATGTAAATATTTAGTGCCTAAATCAAAGTGAGGCGTTATAAAAAAAAAATCCCTCCTTGTCGTCCTTTTCCGAACATAGTATGAGTTCTGGTGTAATTGCTTTGTTTCGTTGAAACCTAAGAAATGTGCTATGCAGTGGCGCCCATATGAGTACTGGGGGGGGGGGGGCTAAGAAAAATCCTTACCTCCTTCAAGGCTGTCAAACATTTTAGTAAATGTGCAAGATACTAAAATACAACAAAAATAATTGATACAATCAATTATTATATCTTATTATTTTAAAAAAATGCTTCAAAAAAAGGTTTCGTCTGTTTTAGTGTTTTATATTTATCAAAAACTTGGCTATACCAACGGGGGGTGTCGATCACCCTGCCCCCATGGGCGCCCTTGGTGCTATATAATCATGAATATGATGTAATCCATATTCATGATTATATGCTATGTAATCCAAGACGACGAAATTTTCAAGTTTTCGAATATTATCCTTGTCATATTAACACCAAAAAACGCTGATTGTCATCTTCAAAATTTGCGTATTGTAATTTTTTTTTTAATTCAATTGTAATTGTCGTTTTTCTTACTGGGAACGTTTTCTCCATTCAATTCCCCTCAGAGCGCCAAGGAACGGCAATTTTTGTACAGCCCCTTAAAATTTGTGCCAAAATGTCCGGGTGCCAAAATGTCCGGGGGCCCAAATGTCCGGTGTCCAAATGCCCTAAACTCATTTCTGATCGGTGATTTCTGAAAGTTAGATCATTTTCTTATCCCATGGAGGATGCACATCATTTTGTTAGCATACGTCAAAGGGAGGATCGCTGCATTTCTTAGTGCATCGTGAAAGGAAGATGCCAGATGCTGTACGAACAATGTGCAGGGAGAATCGCACGATCACAGGGAGGACCGCTGCATTTCTTAGTGCATCGTGAAAGGAAGATGCCAGATGCTGTACGAACAATGTGCAGGGAGAATCGCACGATCACAGGGAGGACCGCTGCATTTCTTAGTGCATCGTGAAAGGAAGATGCCAGATGCTGTACGAACAATGTGCAGGGAGAATCACACGATCACAGGGAGGACCGCTGCATTTCTTAGTGCATCGTGAAAGGAAGATGCCAGATGCTGTACGAACAATGTGCAGGGAGAATCGCACGATCACAGGGAGGACCGCTGCATTTCTTAGTGCATCGTGAAAGGAAGATGCCAGATGCTGTACGAACAATGTGCAGGGAGAATCACACGATCACAGGGAGGACCGCTGCATTTCTTAGTGCATCGTGAAAGGAAGATGCCAGATGCTGTACGAACAATGTGCAGGGAGAATCGCACGATCACAGGGAGGACCGCTGCATTTCTTAGTTCATCGTGAAAGGAAGATGCCAGATGCTGTACAAACAATGTACAGGGAGGATCACACGATATTTTTAGCACAGTACACACAATTTCGTTAGCATCACAGTGAAGTGAGAACCCCTTTTTCGTTAGCACAGCTGCCGAAATGAAACCGCCATGTTCGCACATTCTCAAAGATCAACAACGTTTTAGTACAACATAGTACAAGGAGGAGTACAGTGCGATTCTATTAGCAACATGGTAAAGGGGAGACTACTCCACTGTTTTGTTAGCATATTTGGAGACATGGAACTACCATGATAGCCCATTGCAAAAGGAAGACCCTACATTTTGTTTAAACACCGTGCACGGCGGCGGAGGATGCAACCAATTGGTTAGCACATAGTGAATGGCGGAATATCCCGTCATATAGTACATAATAAAGAGTGTGACATCAACTGTAGTTAAGATTGCAACACTTTTTGTTAGAACAGCTGCAGGGAAGAAACCATTTTTGATAGGACACAACAAAGAGACGTTTTGTCAAAATGCAGTGAAAGGAGAAGTACGCCATTCTGTTAGTTCACAAATTAGTTTGTTCCCATGTAGAAACAGGTAGGCGCTATAGTTTATCAAAACACAGCGCATGGTGTTATACAGCACCATTTTGTAAGCAAGATGGAAAAATTCATGGAATGCCTGAGAACCTTCGACGCTTAACGGGTTTCTTACTAAAATCGTAATAAAGAAAGGGGGAAGGGAAGAAAAATCATAAGAATATAAAACCTCAAATTCAAGGGGAAGGGATTATTTCGCTCGTAGATGGATTTTCTCCTGAAAGTTAACAAATTCTATACTCCTCTTCCACTCTGAAATCTCCCATTAAATTCATTTAATATTTGCATTGCTTTTGCTTGTGTTTTAACAAATTTCAGAATATACCAAGATAATAGGACAGCCAACACCCACAGCACGATGTAATAAATCCAACTGGCTTAAAAACACGCTTAACTTGAGCATATTTTTATTATGCCTGTATATATACAAATTTAAAATGATGGAGGTTTAAAGGCATTCTATAATAAAAACGTTGAAATGATGAAGGTTTAAAAAGCACGAGATCTTTCAGATCCACTATGGACCCATCATCAGATGAATAAGTGTGTGTGCATTTTTAAGCCAGTTGGATTTATTATTACATCGTGCTGTGGGTGTTGGCTGCCCTATTATCATGGTATTCTTGTCTGCACGAATATTTAGTGATACTAGCTTTGAGAATATAATCGAGGGTTTGAAAATTAATGCACTGCTGTTAATTTTCTTGGCTGTACAGTGGAACCTCGTTCATACGTTCTTCAATGGGCCAAGTAAAATTAACGCATAATTGAAAAAACTTATAAACGAAACAGGGAAAGTTTAACATTAAGGCACAAAAAAAAGTTTATTAAGGTCAATTCAGAATTTTTGGATCAGTGACATTTTACGTATAAATGAGAAAACGTACAAACAAGATTCTACTGTATATTGATTTGGAAATTGCTTTTATTATTATTATTATTATTATTATTATTTATTTTTTTTTTTTTTTGGCTTGTAACCGTTTCAGATTTAATGTGCATTTTCTTAAGGTATAGCCTGAAACTGTTGTTTTAGATTTTGGAATAAGCATACATTTGAAATGAATTTTGCAGCATGTACCCATTTACCAAAGATGTAAAAAGTGTCGAATTACACCTATGATCACTGTGACATATGGAATTCACCAAATTTCGAAGTTTTCCTTCTGTGAAAATTCTGTTTTAAGGAAAAGTTGATTTCAGCAATATTTATCAGAAGCAATTAAATTCAACTTCAGTTATACACAGAAACATGAGAGCTTCATGATAGGGAATATAATCTCAGACTTAACAGTATTTTATCTATAAGTAAAACAAATACGAATGCGCGCAAGTATATATCCTATTGAACTGTACTAACCACGCGATTCGGTTGAGAAAATGTATGCAGTGAATATCTTTGTGCCACTATTAATGGAAATAATTAACCTGGTATTCCAGTCTAATTAAAATGGTATTTTTCACAGGTAGTCAAAAACGCAAGCACGAGCTCCAAGTAGAAACTTGAGAAATATAGGGAAGATGAAAACGTGGAAAGTTCACCTTCCTGCATGAACTATATAAGTTTTCTTCTTCTTTTTTTTTTTTTTTCGTTCTGATTAAAATTACCTTTTCACAGCATCTTTTGAAAAATTTCAAAATTCTGACTTTCGGATGTCCTAGCAGAAAAAAATATGAACCATATTAAAAATGTAAACGTGCATAATTTTTTACAAATTTCAGTCTTTTTTTTTTTTTTTTTTTTTTTTAAAGATCTGTTGACCACCGTAGCGAACGCACTCGGTTAGATATCGAGAGATCTAGGTACGGTCGCAGCAATGGCCGGATAACATTTTTCGGTTGCTATGTGTTGATAAACGTGGAAAGAGCGATGTCTTTGTTTATTCACTGACGCCACGTATTTAGAGGATTTTCACTATAGTTCACGCCCTTTGGATTTATTTGTTATGATTAATATACAGCTTGTGCCGTTAATGCCCACCAGATGGAGACGTCTCAGTTGCTGAACCCATCCTATGTATATGTGATGTCAGAAGCTGACAGATAAACACATATAGCGCCGTTGATTGTTGGCCATCGTAGAGTAAGGCAAATGCACTCGGCTAGTTATCGATAGATCTGGGGTACGATCCCAGCAGTCTCCAGATAACAATTTTTCGGTTGCTACGAGCTGTTAAAAGTGGAAAGAGCGTCTTGGTTTATTCAGTTATGCTTTTTCATGCTCAACTTACCACAAAAAATACGCTAAAATCTAAAAAAAAAAAAAAAAATTGAAAAAAGAAAAAAAAAGAATGTCTCATGCACAAGGACTGACTTGGACTTAGCACTTTATTACTATTGATTGTTTTTTTTTACATCATGAGCTTCAAAAAGATTAGTTATCAATAAAATAACCACATCAATAAAGCAAATTATGTAGCTTTTTTTTTTTTTTTTTTTTTTGCTGCGGAAAGGGCAAAAGTAACAAGAACGTATTCGATTTATGGCATAGAAATACCATATTTTGGGAAAATTTTTATGGTACGTTGCACCAAAAAATGATGCTACACCAGCTGCACCATTTTCTGAGAAAATTCACATCATTGTGTGGTTCAACAAATCCAAAACATGGTGCGCCACGTTATGGTACATGATTGCACCACATTATGGTGCACGGTTGCGCCACGTTTTTGTACCACACAATGGTATATCAATTTTCAGAAAGTGGTGCAGCTGGTGTAGCACCACTTTTTGGTGCAAGGTACCTCAAAATTTTAAACAGTGTATTTATTAACTGCCATTGATGTAGCTAGATGCAGAAATTGAGTTTCTATGACGTCTATGAGCCTTGCAAATTGAATCTTTATTGATTTCTGTAAAAGTGCATAGGACAGTGTGTGCATAATAAGAAACTCTAACCCACAAGAAATGAACACTCAGTGACCCACTGTAATGTTCATTCGACAACTTTGCTTGCTGCTCATTAAACGCCAAATTTTTGAAATGTGTTATGTTTAGCCAGACACATCTTCCTTCCGTGCCCTCCAACGAGTCATCACGAATTGCTTTTCCCGAGGCAGAGAAGTGTAAGACAATTTCTGTATGGCTGATACTATTTGTGCAGAACATATCAATGTCCTTAGAGAACTAATGGAAAGAATCGATGGCAAACATCCTTAACTGACATGAAAGATACAATTGCTGACTTGAAAGATGACAAACATCCTGGACTGACTTGAAAGAAACTGGCTCAAAGCAGAAAATTGCGGATGAGATTTGGTGAGACCTCCTTTCAGCAGTGGATTGGACACAGTTCTGACTTTCGGATTGATTGTAAATATGTATGCCTACGTACATTCCCTCGTGGAATTTCTTTGTTCGCGCCATTTTTGGGCAAAGCTGACGAAATCAGCGTGTTCAAGGCTGTTGCTGTCAGATACACGAGACTAGCCAAATTACATTCGGTTTAATACATATGTATTTGAAGTGTATTGTACCTGTCTTGTGCAGCAATGGGGTTATCTCAAGGGCGTGTTAGTGAGAGGAACGCAAGCTTAACGGTGTTTGCAGGCAGCCCAAAGGAAATGAGGATTTAATCTGATGAATTGGGGGAGTGGGAATTTTCTGAGGTTTATAAGAAAAGACACTTTTGAAGTGGAAGCGAGAGAGACAGGACCTTAGTTTGACGAAACAGGTCGGATCGTGAAAATTAGAGAGCGAAGGAAACGATTTCTTTCTGGAGAGCGTTAGGGACTGCGTCGCATAACTGTAGCGGAGATTTACGAAAGCAAACACGAAGTTTGGGTCTACTGTCGATAACACGGACAGGAACGAAGTCAAAGGAACATTCCATTAACCTGCCCTTTGAGAGGTCCCATGCCACATAGTTTTAGCGAAATAAGCTGTTTACATTACGTAAATAGTATACTGTTTACCATTTCAAAGAAATTGGAATTATTGGATGGGGATAAATCACTTCAAACAGAGGGTAAAAAATTCAATTAATCATTTGTTTGACTGACACTGCCATGAAAATATCATTATTTTTTACATAACACTGCCACAAAAAATAATGATTGAGGTCAGAATTTCCTTCGGGTGAACGGTTCACTCTTAAAGTTTCAATGACCTAGTCGGTTTTTGTTTACTCATTATTTTCTAAATGAATTAAATCTTCGTCCGGAATAATAATAATAATTATTATTATATCAGATAAGGTTTTCGCATTATGATATTTTAACGCATTGTTTTTTGTAAGCCGTCATTTAATATGAAAGCATGAAAAGTTCCGTTAATCTTTTGTTTGCACCCATAATTTACTGACCATATTCCCATTACTTGAATATCTCGTCACTGTGTCTAAAGAAAAGAGATATTAATATGTAGGTAAAATCTTAATATAAAAACTAACTGCATTATATATAATACAAATGCCTATAACTTGAAAGTAAAAGATTTATATAAACACTACGATAAACTTAACCCCTAAAATAATCTGCACATAGTTAACGAATGTACGTGACTTGATACATACAGTAATTCAAACAATCTGCTTCGGGTAGAGTTCTGATATTTAGGTAAGAGTTTTACACAGGTCTTAATTGTGAGCGCCTGACAGCCCCAAAAGCTCACGTCCAAGGTACTGCTCTTTTCAGATTTGCCAACATATATATATCCCCGCCGGGCCGCCCCGGTGGTGCAGTGGTCTAAGGCGCTGGCCTCTGATCATTCGTCCGTAAGGGGTCCGGGTTCGAATCCCGGTCAGGCATGGATGTTGTGTTTGTTTTACGGCACTGGCTGTCTCCCTTCCCTGGAACCAGTGACCCTAAATTAGGGACGGGCGACTGCTTATAGCCCATTGAGTTGCTCACGGTGGTCGTTAAACCTCCAATCAAAAAAAAAAAAAAAAAAGCTAGCCGTCGGTTTCTGTTATCGTTCTAATATCACACTTTTACTTTTGTCCTTTGAATAAATTATGGAGGTTCAAGTGGCCACATTTGGAAAAATGCACAGCAGTCGGCAAAAAACAAAATGAAAACTTTTTTTAAAAGTATGGTGTGTAAATTCAATGCGTAGATGACTCCGGATGTAATTCTGCCCTATCGTGCTCTTTATTCTTGCAATTGACCTACAGGGAGCAAGTTTTCTTATTTTTTGCTTCTCGTAAGGTGACTAAGAATCAAAAACGTGCTTGCTGTATCTTTACTTCGAAGCCAGGTGCATGTGCTTCAAACATTTCAGTTTCACTTATCGGACGATGAACACATGAGCACGTGTTTTTCTTTTTAATCCATTAGAAACTCTTCGTAATTCTTTACTGCAATGCTAGAGAATTCTGACATGAACGCATGGGCGCCGACATGGGGTGGGGGGTCACAGTGGTCACTTGACCCCTGTAGAATTATTTTCACTTTATTTTATTTCATTTATTACTTTTTTTTTACTCTCACAGAACTGGACCAAAAGAAAAGATGGAGTTTGGGGCGTGTTTAATTTAATATCGCAATTTTATTGGAAATTTGGAATTGGAAAATTATAACGTGAAAGCGGAAAACCTAGCAAACCGTAAGGGTAGTAAGCCCAAACAAGTTCCGCTCAGGGCGATGTGTGCTGAACTTAAAAGGCTTGGCGTGGTCCTGCTCGACACAGTTAATAGTTTTGAAAACAGTTCCCAATGTGCATGATAATACATGACTATTACTAACATACACTTTCTTCAAGAGTAGCATCAATTAATAATAATAATGATAGTAGTAGTTATAGTCTTCTAGTGTAGTAAGTAAGTAGTAGTAATAGTATTAATCTTTCATTTTCACGAATTACTGTTTTCTACATATTAGCCAAACCTTAATTAATTACCTTTGATCCCCCCCTCTCCTTGAAAAATTTCCTGCAGGCGCCCATGCATGCATGAACGGCCTTTTTCGCGATACATTATTAGGAGTTGCATATTTATTAGATATGGCAGATTTTTATTTGATTGTAAACCCGTTGATGAGAAGGGAATGAACACTTTCAGAAGCGGAACTTGCGAAAAAGTTCTTTCTTGTTTTGCTACAAACAGACACGCCCGCGAATTCTTGCGTTGGTTCTTAGAGTGGGTTAGCAAATTCTAAAATGCGGTATGATGTAACAGTGCATGGATGGTGGCACGGCTTGCAAGTTTTGCACCATGATTTATTTGGCTTAGTAATTATTGGATATCTGTTGTTGGAGTACCGTAAAATTCCTTGTTACGCCAGTAAAATTCCCTGCTATGGCTTTATCACAAGGAAGACATGGGTGTATTACATATTCTTAGATTGTGGTTCTCTCTATTTCTTGTGTTACGAATGCTAAATTCTAAATTGAGGATTGACAACTCTTTCTGATTAAACGGATGCATTGAGCGGCAAAAAAAGTAAAGTAAAAAAAAAAAAAAGAAAAGAAATTCAGTTACTTCGTATATAAAAACATCCAAATAAATGCATAACTGAATTAAATGCTGAAAGAAATATAATTTTTCTCACATTTCTTCAGCTTCTCCTGCGTTTTTCATTTTTTTAAAATATGAAACAGCAGACATATAGAGAAAAATAAATTGAAATATTTTTTATTTTTATTTTTTTCAAAACAGCAAAGTCGTATACAAAAAAAAAAAAAAATGAAATCTGGTAAACTGCGTTCTATTTACCTCTGCGTGTGACAAAACAGAGTTTTGAGGATTTTATTTATAGTAAAGGCAAAATATATCTTCGTTATATATATTGCGATTTATGAGTTCTTGCTTATAGAAACAGTGTACTAAAATTCGGAAAGGTACAAGGGAATTCTTTGCGTTCGTAAAATACAAGAAATCAAACTAAATATTTTCCAGTTTGATCAATACGTCGATGCTCATCCGCAATTTACATCAAAATCTCATTATCCATCTCATTACCGGGAAACCGGCCATAAAACGCATCATTGTTTCTATTCTGCGACAGTTTGGGGATCAAAAGGAAAGTTTTGCAAAGCCACGATACATAAATCAAGCGCTGGGGAAGGAAAGTTTCATCCCGGTTCAATATCAAGCCCTCCTGAACTAGCTAGCGCGGGTACAAAAACAGCCGACGGTGTTTTAGTTTTAAAGCGCCGGATCTCCCGGCATATTATTATGCGAGCGCGTTTGGTGCAGCTGTGACCACAAGAACCCAGAAAATCACATCCAAAATGGCGGAGACTGTCTTCGGGCTAATTATTGAATTAAATTTCTCGAGGAGAGACTGGATTCCGCAGAACGCCTAAGTAGGCCGTTACTATGCAAATGTATTGCTTAGGCAGCTTAGTTTTCGCACGGTAATTTAGTAATTCTGAATGGAAATGCCACGGCTGAATGATGTGTGAAAAGAAAACTGAGAATGGAGTCATAATCTTAAAAATTCTTTGGCGCCTTCCTTCTGGAAGTAGCTTGGATCTATGGCGAGCTGGCGAAAATGTATATTTTAGTTATCCTGTGGTGCCGTTTATATTTCTGTATTATATTCAGAAGCATAGAAAAGCTTAAATTAATAAAAAATTTATTCAGTGTCAGCTACGGTTTTCTAAATTGTTGTACTTGTTTATTTAAATAAATATATCACAGAGTCACATAATGCAACTTCATACACGTGGGTTTTTAAAGAAAAAAACACAATCACAATATATTTTTAGAGATAAGCCGTTCTTAAATCGTTTCAACTGCAGATACTTCAGGCCTCTTTTTCTTCAACGCCTGCTTTTATTATTTAGTGAAACCGTTGGAATTTATTCACATCGCATTGAATCGTGGAAGGAAAGTTCGGTGGTTGCGACCTAGCCATAGTCTGTTTATGAATCCAGGAAAAAAATCCAAGAAAAAAGGATCCATGGATAAAAATTCAGGAAAAAGAAGCCAATGGAAAAAACAGCCATGGAAAAGAAATCCATGGGGAAGAAAAGCCAACGGGAAAAAAAAAGCCAGGGAAATAAAATCCAACTCCAACCAAACAGTAATCCATTTTCATGATCGACACAGGGTCGCATTAAGTAAGAGAGGGGGGGGGGCTCTGTCGGGGCTATAGCCTTGGAGCCCACCATGACCAAGGGGTTCAGAATGCATGCCTGGGCAAATAATAAAGAGGTTCACAAAATAGTTTTGCTTTTTTTGTCTGGTATACTTTCCACTTGGCCGGAAGACGGACATATTTCAAGACGATTACTCACCAAGGGTAAATAAAGGCTTCATGTCGCTATGGACAGCTGGGTCGGCGAGAGAATTTCAGCATTTTCACTACCATCCACATAAACCTCCCAGTTTGCACTGGAAACTGTTAATAGTCAAAGACCCTTGTGGCTTCACATTGCATAAAAAAAAAAAAAAAAATAAGCACTAAGGAAAGCATATAATTCAAAATAATTAAGAAATCCAAGATAAAATCCAGTAATCTTAATCATTTAACACATGCTCTTATGAAAACAACGAAAAATACAGCGACTTATTATATGAAAGCTCTGCAGATAATTTATTAGTTTGAAGAATACACTACGTATTAATTATTACAGCATATTGCTACAGGTAAGTCATAAAAGCTGTCTACGTACGATAAAAAACATTATCCCTGCTGATACTATAGACTAATTTAAAAACTTTATTCACAAGTAAAAGCAAGTTAAAAGGGAGATCTTTCGGGATCCCTAGATCCCATCTTCAGGCTTAAGGCCATAAAGAAGTAGTAGTAGTATTACTTAAGGTTTAGGTCCAATTCACATTCAGTTGTATGGAGCGAAGAAGAAATAGATAGATTTGGGGTAGTGTCCCCTGATTGGAAAGGTTTAAGGAGGAATAGGAAAATAGAGTTGTAGATTTATACTGCTAAAAGTGAGCGCGAGGGAATTGCACTTTTAACAGTTAAGAGAAAAAATAACGACTCCTGGCACTAACAAGGAAGCGGGGTTAGTCTGGCTGGTGAGAAGGGGGCGGAGCCAAGGGATAATCCAAGGAATTCTCGTCGTAGCGGTAGAAGTACGATGGATGCTGGTTCTGTCGGTGCATGGTAATTCCGTTTTGTGGTAATTCCTGATGATTTGGTAATTCCTGATGATTTGGTAATTCCAGGGGAGCTGGCGTGAGAAATTGGTGGTGTACAAGGAATTTGTAATGGAGAAAGCATAAGGAAATAGTGAGATTTTTACTCATGGCAGTAGTTTTCGAGATTTTACTTACCTATTTGGTTCTTCTCTTTTTTTTTTCTACGAAGTTTGCGATAGTGGGATGAACTGCTTGAGTAGTTGTGGAAATTAGGAGCTAAGGAGTTAATCCTTTTAAGGGCCAAACAAGGGACACTTCGTTGGAAGTGGAGATAAAAATTTTTTTGTATAAAGTGGAGATAATGTCCCGGAAATTTGAGGAGATAATGAAATTAAATAAAATTGGAACCTTTCACGTCTTTTGCTGTACCTTTCATACTTCCCGTTCTATTTGCGGGAAAGAGTGAAAAGTAGAAAGATTAGAGATTCAGTTCATGGGAGATTTCCGCAGCTGATGCACCTTTAGTTTTGGTGAAATTACGTGAAGCAAAAGGACACGTTCAGTGCGGACCGCAGGGGGAGCTATTTGAGCGGGGGAGTGGGTGGCGGTGAAATTTCTCTCCGCTCATGGTGGTTTTAAATCATTTTTGGTGGGAGATTTTATTTTCTTATTCGTGTGATTTTTTCTGATCTGTTTAATGGGCTTCGGTGGAAGTCTTGGGAGCATATTGAGCATGAATCTGGGTCGTTTGTAGCGTTGTACAAATTCAGTAGAATATTCATTTACAACTTGTAGGGTGGGGTTCGGGTGAGATTTTATTTTTTCGTAATATTTCTCTGCATGAGTGCCAATGATTTCCTTGATGGAAGGTATTTGCAGTTTATTTCTGATGTTCACCGTTCTTTCCCTGGGGTGAGCATTTGATAATTGACGGAGCATTTTATTTTGAAATTGTTGTAATTTTTTCAGGTGAGATTCGCTGCAAATACCCCAGATATTTGATCCGTAGAGGAGCAGTGGGATGAAACACATTTTCCATAACATGATTTTGTTCTTGAGGGAGAGTTTTGAGCTTCTGTAGATAAGGCATCTCAGGGAATTTTTTAGAATGACGGCCTTTTTTATGGCATATTGGACGTGGGAAACAACAAGTGGTCCACTTATATACGATCAGGTTTGACCCATGATGCAACGCAGTAGGCGTTGACTTCGGTCAACATAGCAAATAATGTGAATAAAGTTTTTTTTAAATTAGTCTATAGTATCAGCAGGGATAATGTTTTTTATCGTACGTAGACAGCTTTTATGACTTACATGTTCCTTTCGTGCGAAACACAGTTTTTATCGAATATTGCTACAGCTTGAAGATTTAATGAACTTAATAAAGATTCCCCGTGTGTGGACCCACTCAAATGTCTTAGCCTAGGGGCCCATTAAGGCCTTAATCTGGCACTGGATTGATATATTTCACTCCTGTTCTTATACATATTTAATCCATGTTACTAGAATATTCTTTGCTGCATTTCCTAGTGCACATCGCGTTTATTTTCATTTATTTTCCATTACTAAGGTACATGCCAATATGGCTTTATCGGTAGCTACTTCTGAGAGCCTATACTTAATCTGAGAATTCATATTTTGCAAGGCTTGCTTAATTTTTAGTGCAAGTATTATGTCGATCATGTAATCGAGTATGGTTTCGTTGGAGTTGGCTTTTTTTTTTTTTTTTCATGGAATTTTTCCCCTTGGCTTTTTTTTTTTTTTTTTTTTTTTTTGGCTTTTTTTACCTGGATTTTTTTCCCTGGCTTTTTTTTTCGTGGAATTTTTTTATCCGGTAACCTCTGTTTATATGCATATCACCATTGGTTAGTAAGGAATTACATTGCACGAGTTCAGGGGAAATTCGCGATATTTTGTATATTTATTAACGACATGCCTATCTTCTGCTCAGCTACGGTTGTGAAAAAATCCGCAAATTTATTTGAAACTTGGAAAATAACTTGCAATTCCTGCAGTGTTTGTTTGGTTGTTCACAAATTTATTTATGGATCCCAAAATATTTCAAATTTCGGGAAAAGTGCAATTGATGCAGTCCAATTAGCAAACTAAACTGAAAATAACGTTGGCAGCTTCGGTGGCGAAGTGGTCTGAGCGCTGGCTTCTGACCATTCGTCCGTGATAGACCCGGGTTCAAATCCCGGTGAAGCATGGATGTTGTATTTCTCTTACGGCACTGGCTCTCTCCCTTCTCTAGAAACAGCAGTCCTGAAGAATTAGGAACGGCTGTTTATAGCCCACCGAGTTGCTCACCGTGGTCGTCAACCCCCCCCCCAACAACAAAAGACATCCTTGCTGTGCATTTTATACATCCATATTATAATATTTATCTCCACTTAGGCCCTAGCATTTCCTTGAATATAAAAAAGAAGAAAGTATTTTCCAAAATCTTCACCACCATAGCTGACGGCGATGTCGACCCGCCAGGAGGCGTAAAGGTCAATACCCTTTTTTCCCGCATATCTCTGCTTCAGGGAGTCGTATTTGAAAAGCCCCCCCCCCCCCACACACACACACATAGTTTTTTCCGTGAAGCATATTTTTCGCCTATTTTAAACTTCTGCATTATGCAAAATTTGTTTGCTAAAAGGCGTAGACCATGTTTCCTTCTCTATATCTCCTTTTACCCGAGTTCGATTGGAAAATCTGTTCTTCTCTGTTATTCTGCTATGAGAAAATAAAATCAGTTGTTGAAATCCAGTTGATTTTCTCTAATGGGTTGCACTGACTTTGAATAACATTGTAAATATAATTCGCGTCAGAAAGGATTGAAAAGACGTGCTCATTACAACCGAAAATTCGCTGTCATCTTTCTTGTTTTTAACTGTTATTTAGTTACCTTGGAAAATAAGCCTTCAGAATGGCCGAACACATTCCAAGAGTTTTATGAAGATGACAAAACTTACCATCATAAATTTTACAAAAACAGAAGGCTTTCATTACAATGAAGTGAAAATGAAAATTGCCGACAACTATGTGTATCTAGACATGCAAACAAAACTTGGCTGAAGAAAATGGATATTTTGAACGAAGAATAAACGTTGCTATTGCTTCTTACGAGGAAACTCAGATATAAAAGATTGCTTAAAATTCCTGGTGAAATTCCTGTTGGACGTTTAAAGGGGAGAGGGAATAAGGGGGAAGTGGGCTGTATATATTAGTCTAAGACCCTGCATTTGTGATAATAAAACGCAATAAAAGCTTTGATCTCTGTACTGCTCTTTAATAAGTATCCTGTTGTGCGAATTATTCGAATAGGAGAATATTTATCCTCTAATAACATTCCCATTAAAGTTTTCAAGTACTTTGTTTCTTGAAATTTATGAACCAGGCCTGTATTTTCTTGTGATTAAAGAGCAAAAATTGGGTTTAATACTTGGCACATTTTTTTTTTTTCAGATCCATGCGAAGTAGAAAGAAACAGAATTGCGGTCTGCTGCAAATGCCTGCATCATATGCATTGATACCATTGTAGTGATCAACAAAAATACATACTATACATAAAACAGGTATATTCGTGGGAATTACTTTAAAATTCAATTCTAAACCTTAGAAAATTGTTGTTCTGGAGCGCCAAATTATTTGATTGCCAGTTTTTCATCATTATTTAAATTGTAAATATTTATATAAAGAAAAGATTTGAAGTTCGCCATAAATGCCAACATGGAATTATCATTAGCCAAAAATGTATAAATTAGAGGCAAATTGTTAAACATCGGACTAAACTGATGAATTATCAAAAATTTCTTTAGTTTCTGGGTGAGCGATTTCCTTTACATTATGACTACCCCCAGCCTAGAGAAATAAGCGCGCCTGGAGATAAAGTTCACAGAGCGGTATATATACAACCCGAGGACCGTCTTTCGGTTAGTAGAGTGTTCGGAGTTAGAATGGAAAAACAAACCAGCCAATTTGACCCAAATTTCATCGAGATTGGACCGTGGATGATTGGAAAAAAGTAGCTTGGTCTGACGAATCAAGATTCTTGGGGCATCAGGAAGACGGTTGAGCGCGGAAACGCCGATTATCAACGAAGGCTATGGCACCCGGATGCACTGTTGGGCGGAAACAGGCCGGCGGCTGCGCTGTTATGCTGTGGGCGATGATTTCTTGGGACACTTTAGGCCCCATTATCTCAATAGCACAATCCCTGACAGCTGTCAGGTATCTGAACATCGTTGCGGACCAAGTTCATCCATTCATGGCAACTGTGTTCCCTGATGGTGATGTCCATTACCAACAGGATAATGCGCCATGCCACACTGCCAAAATCGTCAAGAAGTGGTTCGATGAACATGCTGGTGATTTTCTATTAATGCCCTGGCCTCCGAATTCACCTGACATGAATACAATCGAACATTTGCGGTTCGACTTGGAAAAGCCGGTTCGCGCTAAATCACTACCACCCCGAAACTTGCGGGAACTGAGGACTTGCTGTTGACATTATGGTACCAGAAACCCCAGGATACCTATCCCCACCTCATCGAATCGATGCCTCGCCAAGTGGCAGTTGTTTTGCGGGCTAAAGGGGGTCATACAGCTTATTAGGTAGGTGGTCATAATGTAATGACTCATCGGTGTATTTTTGCTCTTCTTTCTTCAACAAAATAAAAAAAAATACCCTAAAATTTGCTACCACAACGTCATAATAACAGCACCGAAAATCGTACATTTACTAAGAAAACCAAGATATCAAAACTGTTTTCTTCCACTTACCGAACATATTTCCACTTCATGGTTGTTATAACTCCTTCCTTTAAAATGCATCATCTCTGAAGCCACAGCTGTAACTTTGCACTGAACAGCAGCTATGGGGTTCTTCTTCTTCTTCTTTTTTTTTTTTTTTGTAAAAACTATTCATCCATAATGAATGTTTCGTTCTGTTCCATTTTCTAGGGTTTAACGGTTCCGTGGTTTCAACTATATAACTTGGTAAGAACAGGAACATCTTATACACTCGATTTCACTAAAATTCTTGCTGATAGAAGAGCTCACAGCTTTTGATATTGGAATTCACAACAATGTCATATTTGCTCTCTGTGTTACTGGAAATGTGAGAGAAAAAAGAGATGAATCACACCAGAAATAAAACAGCGAAGCAATTAAGTGCCACTGTGTTTTACATTGAAAACTTGCCATGAATTTCAGATTGTTCTGATCTTAGAATACTTTATAGGCTTTCTTTTTCTGACCGTGTCTGAAAGTTAAGCACAGAAGCAAACTAGTGTTTTTGTTTTTTATTGGAAAGTGAGGAATTATGCTTGACAAAGTCATGGGAATGAACCTTTTAAGAATCGAATAAAGATTTTCGCTTTCTGTTATGCGCTTACCAGATTTTTAAATAACATATGCCACAATACAAAGAGGTGACTGTTCTGTGAAACACGTCACTGAAGTTCTCGTTATCTTTCTTACTTGAAAAAGAATAAATAAATAAACAAAAAATGAAGCTTGGAAAAATCCCGGAATGCAAAAAAATGTTTGTTTAAGTGATGTTCTTGGTTGCATATCGAAGATTTCTTCCTTTCTTGAAGAGAGCATTCTGTAATTATTTGAATATATACCAGATAACGCTAAATCACCACCAAGATTTTGGACAAATAAACTGTTTTACTTAACACGAGAAACTTTCCTGCTTGCACTCACTTCATCAACATCGGAAATGATGAATCACAAGAAAATAAAACGAAAAACTGGAGTCTCCTTGAAAATATTTTTGGCACTACCGGAAGGAAGATTATGCTCTTCACAAGACGTTCGTTTGCATAATGTAACGAGTAGCACTCACAAAAAAGAACATTGTTTGAACTTCAACGCCCATTATTTTTTTAATTTCTGAATTAGTCAAAGCAAAAGCACAGATAGAAAACAAAATGTAGAAAATATATGCATGGTGGCGAGTTCATTGAATACCGGAACTCTGTTATCCTCTGGACAATCGTAATGGCCACAGATGATACAGATATTTTATTTTTTACATAAAATACTCACAAGTCACACTAGCAGTGTATAATAGTCAGGCTTAAGACCATCCAATAAAGTATTTAGTCTATCATGGAAGATGGGTTTGCATCTCTGAAGATCACATTATGCTGTTAATACAACGAGAATATAGGGAAAACTAACACCTTCTTGAATCAAAGACAAACGCAGCCAAAGAAAGTTCACATGATTGTTTCAAACTGAACATTCGTTTTGTTGGATATCAATCCTTTTTTCTTTCTCCGGGAAGCTATTATTCATGCATGTATCTTCGTTTTCCTGTTCTGAGTAGTTGGAGTTGAAAGAAAAACTGACGTATCGGAAGAGCGCAACACATTTTTTAAAGTTATTACTCGATTTTCTGGCTCTGTAGGAGTCATTCTTCTCTCGAAATTATTACAATCCTTACAAAGTCAGTTGCGTATACTACAACACTTGACCATTCTTTATCGTTATTTCCATGGCAGTCCTGATCGCAGCCGACTATTGGAGAAAAATCAAACTGGCAATGTTTGGAAGAAATGCTAGCAAAATCCCTTCCACAATGATGGGGTCTCATTCCGCTTCTCAAATATTCAACATGGCTGGAAGGCAACTTTCGCTCATACCCGATATCATAGCAGCTGTCTTGAATCTTGAGCATCTAATGTTCCTGAATGAGATGGGTAAAAAAAAAGTAATTATTAACAATTTTGATAATTATGGCACAATGACAAGTAAAACATTTCAGAAATGGGAGAAAGGTTGCATTATCTGAGAAGGTATTATTTTTAAATCTCTTATTCATCAAGATTATAAAAGCAATTACTAATAAAATCAATATTCTCATTAAAATTATAATAGCCCGTTCTGCTTTTCACGAAGAGTAATGAAATTCTGGAATTGAAAAAAATTGCATAACACATTGTTTTTCATAAACAGGGCGCTAAATTGCGCTCGATCCACCCGCCACTCCATTCCGCTAAAAATACGAAGAATACGTTACTACTCGTATAAAATAGTAGCAGTAATTCAGTTTCATATATTTTGTTTTATTTAGAGTTTAACGACTGCCGTGAGAATATCGATTGGCTATAAGCAGTCGCCCGTCCCTAATTTAGGGCCAGTGGATCCAGTGAGGGGAAAGAACTAGTGTCGTAAGATAAACATAGCACCCATCCCATCCCCCACCGAAAGTCGAACACATACCCTTCTGGGAAGAATGGTCAGAACTTCAAAAGAGCATTTATTTACAAAAAAGACAACATACAAACACAAATTTTCACCGGGAAAAAAAATTGCACAATAACTCACCGGCAACGACAATAACAACACACAATCAATATCGCAATAAACAGAGTACTCTACAGGAAGAAGCAGACGACATCAGAGCAAGTTGAAGAATAACACACGGCAAGATAAAAAAGAAAACAGTTGCACAACAAACAATACATACAGGACAGACCACTAATGAAGCAAGGCGGTAAAGAAAAGTCAGCCGAGTTTGTCAAAACTGTCAAGGAAAAAAAACAAACACACACACGGTCCGACAACAAGCTGCAGCCGAAAAAAAACAAAACCTGGTAGTTCGGAGATATGCGTTGACAAATGGCTGTAAGCCGACGAACAACAAAAATTTACATTTAAAGCGTATCTCGGTCAGTAAGACCGACAGCAACACAGAGAAAAAAACAACCACTAGAAACTAACACCCCGTACCATTAACACAACACACAAAGCACAAAATTCAAATAACACCAAGAAATTAACACACAATGCACAATATACAAATAGCACCATGAACACAATAAAGAATGCACAAAACACAAATAACACCATGAAAACTTTGTGAAAAAGAACACAGGAGTTAAACTTGCAGACAAGCATCACCACCAAATAAATTCGGATCGAAACAGTGAATTCGCACTGTATGCACAGCACTAACCACAAAAATAAACACCGATTACACAAACAAAATCAAGAAACACGTCGGTAAGGTTCAGAACCAACACACAAAAAAAAACCCTCGGTACCACGCGCCAGCAGTACCCGTTCAGCAAGAAAAAAAGTTAAAACAAAAAAATAAAATCAACCACAACATTAAACACAAAACCGTGCGACAGTAAACTGTGTGAAACCGACGAGTAATAAATATAAAATAGGTGAACGACACCAAAAGCAAACTAGAAAAAAAAGCCGACACTTGAGCAACAAAAAACAAAACAAAAACACATCAGACAATGTGCATGCCACAGCAAAAATGCAATCAACATCAACAAAACAACATAAAACACCTTGGTAACAGTAAACAATAAACAGAAAATACCAAAACGCTTAGCCGGCACACAAAAAAGTTTGTCGACCAACGGCTTGAGACCGACGGAAAATAAAATAAAAAGAAAAGAAAAAGTCAGTAAACGCTACCGACAACAAATTAACGGGAATGTGTGTGCACGGAAAGCAACAAGAAGATAAACTAAAGGAGACACTAACCCACTGACACAGATCTACGGTATGTACAAAAATTATGCACTAAACAAAAAAACACCAATAAAAAATAAATAAATATAAATATAATAAACTCTGGCTATGGGAGGAGAGCAATAATGCCTGCAGAAACATGAAACCATGACAAATATGGAGACCAGAGAGAGAAAAAGGCAGGCACATCCTGCCGAACCCGCTTGCCATGTCATACTCAAGTTGGAGGACCGATCTGATGAATGATCGGTACCTCCTGCACAAAAGCACCCGGGCCGGATGATAACGCCGGAGAGAAGCTCGATCCACGCTTGAGTGGTAAAACAAATAAATCGTCAACTTCGCTTGGAGAATGATGAATGCACAAACAGAACTGTGGACATCTACAGGGGGAGAATGGCGTCGGAGAAATAAAAATGGAACATTGTATGAGGACAAGGGCAAACTTTGGAAAGAAGGGAAAACATAATCGAAAACAAGGGCTGCAACACCAGACAAGAATCATAGGAATGTGACACATCACCAAGTGTAGAACAAAAGAAGCAAAGCGGGGAAGCCAAATGACGAAAACGATGAAGGGTACGCGGAGTGAGCAACCGACGGTGTAGGTGCAGCCAATGAATGTCCCGGGCTTTCGGGAAGCCAGTGAAGTCGATGGATCACTCAATGTACCTGGAAGATCTGTAGCTGAAACAGAAGGAATTGCGAATGGAGCTGTGAAATTGGTAAGAAAATGCGAATAAAGAAGCTTGGCTGTAACTTGATGGGGTAAAAATGGAGAATCGTTTAAGTAGAAGAAAGGGAAGACTGAGCGACGGGGCGGAAGACTGAATGAGGCCAATAGAATTGACAAGTAAAGGATAAAGACGAATAAGACAGGATTGAATAAGACAGAACTGTGCACGATGCTGAGGGGTATCAAGTAACAGAGGGAAAGGCGATCAAAAGATTTCCAGTGAAGAGAAGAATCAAAAAGTTGAGAAACCTGAACGACGCCACTTGCAAACCAAGTGGAGAAGTTCAGGTACTGAGAATTTGGAGAACGAAGGGCAGAGGAGAAGAAAAGTGGTTCCGCAAGGAGATCGTTAGTCGAAGCTGGGGGGAGGCGGACTGGACATAAGGAGTGCCAGAGGGAGAAAACGGTACGGTAAGTAGCGGGAAAAGTGATTGGGAATGAGTGGAAAGAGGTCCATGCGGATAAAAGTAGCTAGAGAAAGAAAAGGACTTCGTGGAAAGAGCAAAGTGTCAATTATAGTAATCGAAGAACCGCAAGGAAGGGAAAAAATCCTCAAAAAAATGTTGGAGATGGAAAGCGTTCGATTTAAGGGACAAATCCGGAAGGGCAAGACCACCAAAAGAAACCGGAAGGACAAGCGTGGATCGATGAACCCAATGTACGACATCCCAAATAAAATTTGTAAAAAGACATTGAACGTGACGAAGAAAGAGGGGAGGAGGAAATGAGCAAACCAAGTATGAGAAAGGGCCGGAAGAAGAAAAGCGGAAAGAAGATGCGACCTGCTAAAAAAAGAAAGAAACGGTTTCAAACGGCGAAAAGGGGCAAGGCGTCGATTCATGTCCTGCACCAAAGGGGACCAAGTGGCGGCAGCAACCGCCACCGGGTTCCCGATGAACACTCCAAGAAGTTTGATGACCGTGGTCGACCACCGGGCACCCCAAGGGCGGTCGCCGCGGGACGACCACGAGCCAGCCCACAAGCCAACAGATTTAGAGGTATTAAGGGCCGCACCTGAAATTGAAGCATACTCAGTATAGGTAGATAAAACAACACCAAAAGCCTGTTGGGAACGTAAAAAAAGAGTAAGGTCGTCCGCATAGGCCGACAAAACCACGCGATGGTGCCGTGTGGAGGCCACACCACGCGGAATGCCTGCCAGCAAACGAGATCGAAGGGAAATAAGAAGTGGTTCAAACGTGAGGGCAAACAGTTGACCCGACAGGGGACAACCCTGCCGAATACCGCTTGCAAAAGGAATAGCAGCCGTCATAAAAGAAGAGGTCCGAACACGAAAGTAAGAATGGGAATATAGATTGGAAAGTGCCTGACAGAAAAGGGAAGGAAAGCCAAAGTGACGAAGAACAGAGAAAAGATAAGAATGATGGACAGAATCGAATGCTTGTTTCTGATCTAGGTTAAAAATAGCAAGAGGTTCAGAAAGACGGGAAGCAAGAGAGTGTAAATCACGGATGGTAGTGATGTTAGTTGCAATCGAACGGGAAGGGATCGTATAAGTTTGGTCAGGATGAATAATAAATTGTAGAACAGGGTTAAGGCGAAGAGCCAGAATTTTTGCAAAGATCTTGTAGTCGGTGTTAAGAATCGAGATGGGGCGCCAGTTAGATAGAAGACCAAGATTACCAGTTTTAGGAATTAGGCGGAGAAGAGCAAAAGCAAAGTCAGAAGAAACGAAAGTCGAAGAAGAAAAGATCGAGTTGAAACAAGCAACGAGAAGAGGAAGCAGAGCAGGAAGAAAGGTTTTATAAAAGAAAGTGGAAGACCGTCAGCCCCAGGGGCGGAGCGGTCATTCAGACTAGAAATGGCAAAACGAACCTCCGAGGGAGAGATCGGTGAAACCAAGGAGGGGGAAAAAAGACGGGACCTGAGGAAGATGTGATAATAATGGAGAATTCTCTGCAGGCGGCAGGACCCGCAATCGAAACCGATCAGTGAAGTACTGAAAAGTTCGATCACAGATCTGCACTGGATCAGAAACAGTTGAGCCATCTGGAAGCGAGAGAAAAGAAATGTTGGAACTCAGAGCACGGTGGGATTCAAGATGTCGAAGGTGTTGAAACGGGTCATCATGAAAATGTAACTTGGAAAACTTTAACCGGGTAAGAGACGAAGAAGCAAAGGAAGATAGAATGCTATGAAGTTGTGATTGAAGAGCTGCAAACGATGGATCTGAAGGAGAAAGGAACTGTAGTTTACGGTGAAGAATAGTTAAATCATGAAAGCGGTGAAAACGGGACGAAAAAGAGAACTGACGTGCAAACGATAGGATAGAAAGTTTGGTGGAAAGCCACAGAGCTGCTGGGTCAACCGTGAGAGGAAGTTCAGAAATGGATGAAGAAATAATCGAACGAACTTCGGCCTGAAACGTGGGATCGGAAAGGAGAAAATCATCGAGAGACCAAACCGGGGAGGGGGGGGACAGAGAAAGAGGACAAAAATATTTCCAGAAGAACAGGACGATGGTCGGAGGAAACAGAAGGATGATGGGTTACTTCAACAAGGGAGGAGTGGAGGAAACTAGAAACATAAAACCGGTCGAGACGAGCCGCAGCATGCGCTAAGGCGGCCGGAGGAAACCATGTGAATTCACGGGACAGAGGGTGGATGGTACGAAATGCGTCAATGAGACAAAAATTACTAACTAGTTGAGACAGTTGGGAGGAAAGGTTAAGGCGACTCTCCCCGGAACCATCACGGTCAAGACCCGGTTGGAGAGTGCAGTTGAAGTCACCACCAATAAGAACGATTTCAGAAGGAGGAATTTGGGAAAGAAGGGAAATCAAATGCGAAAGAAGAGCATCAGCATCAACCGATGATTGTGGCATATGCAAATTGAAAACATGAAAACGACGGGAAAGATAACTAAAGGAGATACCTTGAAAGGAGCCCAGCAGACTCTGTGACTCAACGATATCTGAAAGAAGAGAATGAAACCGAGTACGGAATGCAATCGCTGTACCGGACCCAATGTGCGTCCGGTAGTTGTGATAAAAGCGTAGGGCCAGCGTCTCCAGCAGGAATACCCGGTCGCCAAGGAACAGTTCGTCTCCTGGAAGAGGAGGATATCTGTCCTCAGGAAACGAACGTCCTCGAAGACCAAAGCATTCGCGGCTGAAGACGCAAGGCCTCTACAGTTAAAGCAGAGCACATTTAGGGAAGGCATCACTGGGGCGGCTGCATCCAACCTTCCAGTTCTGCCTTCAAAACTTTAAGTAAATACGCCAACCGGCGAGCGTACTGCTCTGTCCCGGATGGCAGATCAACATTTAATAAGAACTCATGCAGGAACGTCAGTTGAGTTAGCATCTCCGGAAGGTGAGAGAGTTTACTTGCTATACAAGGGAGAGTAATCAATTTCGCCCGTCTGGGGCGAGCAATCAAGGCATACAGATCTGTGAATGAGAGGGAGTTAAGGGCACCTCAATGTCAGCAAACATAGAGGTGATGTCAACCAGAGAGGGGGCAGGAGAGTCGTCATCAGATTCAGCAAATAAAGTTTCTTCAGAATCGGGATCGGTAACGTCCATGGAATCATCGTTCGGCAAACAGGTAAAACGGTTGTAGATGGAAACTGAAGAAGTAACAGGAGCCGGTCCAGGTGAAGGTGACGAGGATGTAGCCGTCTTTCTGGATTTCTGGCGGTCCGAGGAACTCGCACGACGGTTTGCTGAGCCAGGGGAGTTTTGCCTCTTGGTCCGCTGAACCTTGGGGGTGGAGGCCCCTTCCAGACGCTGGCAACGGGGGAAATTCCTGCAGGTCAGTGGATGCCGAAGCAACACGGACCACTGGAGGTGATACGACAGAGGTGGAACCAGGATCGGCAGCTGGAACAGATTGAGTGGGGAGGGTGGGGGAAGAATCCGGAGCGGTGGGCAGAGTCCCCGCTGGAACAGTAGCATCAAGTGATTGAGTTGGAACAGTAGCAGCTGTGGAATGTGGGCATGCCGATGCAAGGTGACCTTCGCCCTTGCATCGGAAGCACTGAACGCCAGCAAACAGATTGAAAATGTAGGTCCGGGTTTCAGTTATGAGTTCCAGGGTGGTTGGCCGGTTAACTATTGCTTGTGGGGTTGGAAAGATGACTCTGTATTGACGACGACCGCCCTGAACATGTTTCAGGGGGAGTCGCGAGCAGCAGCTGGGAGGTACTTTGTGGTTCCAACCACTCGCCCCATGGTGTTAAGGGCATCAATTAATACCGAGTCAGGCACAGCTGTGGGTACTGGAGACAAGGTGACAGTCACTGGTCTTTGAGCTGCTGCAACTGGTTGGAGATGTACGGAACCAATGTCCAAGCCAAAAGCAAGGATTTTGTCCACTGCCTGTTGATGAGTGAAGTGCACGACAACACCCCCTCCCAAGCGGATAATAGACACAATGCTTTCTCCGGGTACAACTTTAGAAATAGCATTTAAATATTGGGGGAGGGGGGTGTCGCGCAGAGCAGGAACAAATACACTTAAAAGTAAGGCAGACGAAAGTTCCTTACCTTGAGGAGAGTCGAGTGGTAATGTTATCCTTAAAGCGGAAGCAACACGTGTAAACTCTGGTCGCGAAGACACAGAAGCACTATGTAAAGTAGAAGTCGCACTCACAGCCGCGGCGAACGAACGAGACACAGGAATAGAAGAGCTGGGTACCTCTGACCCAGCCTCCGGCAAATTTGTAACCAGCGGTACAGTTGGCGACGAAACCACAACACTATTTGACTGAACACCATTCATGGTGGTCACGGAAGATACAGACGACGAAGAAAGCGCAGAGGAAGGAGATATAGACGGGTATATGGCACTCATGCTGGTGGAGGTAGTAGCCAGCCCGGCTACTAACCCTCGCGGCTCGAGCGTTGCAGCTTGCAACACTCAAGAACAGGCAAAAAACGAAAAAATAAGCACGTACAGCTTGTACGCCTCACTACTTGCGAGGAAGGAACTCAGGTAATAACACACGAATTGTCAAAGAACAAACGCAAAAAAAACACAAACTTCACACGAAACTTCTAATACTGGCAGGAGCTCGAAAAAATGCGACTGATCAGTCAGAAGCCAGTGCTTAGACCACTGTATCAATGGACGGCCAGTTTCATAATAACTCAGTTCGTTAATACGCTTTTTTTTTTTATTGTTACTCCCGTTTTTTTTTCCATTTCATCTTAAAGACGCAGAAATGGGCCTCTATCAACCAAGCAATTAGCATCACAAAAATGTTTGCCAAAACAACAATTGAAATTACACTACTCGACATGGAAAATGCGACACCATGAAGGAATTCACGAAATGGAACGACTCTTATGACACCTGTTTTTTTTTTTTTTTTGATTGGAGGTTTAACGACGACCGTGAGCAACTCAATGGGCTGTAAGCAGTCGCCCGTCTCTAATTTAGGGTCACTGGTTCCATGGAAGGGAGAGAGCCAGTGTCGTAAGACAAACACAACATCCATGCCTCACCGGGATTCGAACCCGGACCCTGTTCGGACGAATGATCAGAGGCCATCGCTTAGACCACTGCGCCACCGGGGCGGCTATGACACCTGTAGATAAGTAGATGGGAAAGAAGTTATTTAAATTCTAAGGGATTACATGCATGCGATGGGCGAGGAGATGCATAATGTGGACTGAGTCAGTTGGTCGTATGACACCCCCCCCCCCATGCTGAGATACACATTCGACAACACAGCGTGGCCGCGAGTGAAAAAATTCTCCGGATGGCGTTCTGAGGTGTCGTTGACCATGCGCTGTTGACCTACGTCTACAATTTCATAAACACTGAAGAGAGATCGTGCAGTGGAATAAAGTCGTCTGCAAGTGACACCCCACACGTTATCTGTTGTGAAGTCTGGGGATTGTGTTGGTAAGGGCAGACATTCTGGTGATTTGGAAGTGTGCGGGCAGGCGTTATCATGTTGGTTTAGACATTTTATAGAGGAGTTTAGGAAGTGAATATTTTTTTTTTTTTTTTAATGTAGAGGATTTTAGGAAGGGAGTGTCTGACTCCAGGTCTTAAACAACCCTTAGAAATAGGAAGCTAGGAGATTTGGGCTAGAGTGCCCGATAGGAAAGTCACACGGAAGCGAAGTAGAAAGTGGGAGCAAGACGCCCTTATTTATTACCGGGGGGCCAGTACCCGGGTTAGGAAGTGAATGTCTGACCTCAGGTCTTAAATAACCCTTAGAAGTTGGAAGTTAGGAGACTTGAGCCAGAGTTCCCGACAGGATAGCCACACGGAAGCGAGGAAGAACGCCTTTACTTGCAACAAGGGGGCCACTACCCGGGATCCGACGGCTTAAAGCTTCCATCCGATGCACAAGGGATATTTAGTGGTTCGAGCTTGGGAACGATTCTGAGTCTTTTCCGCGGCAGTCGCGAACGTTTGACCACCAGGCCATCTGCGGCTCCGTTATCCTGTTGAAACTGGAAAATAGGGGTACCACGGAAGAACGTCAACAAAACGCGCTACAGAACCTCATGGACGCATCGCCGTTCTGTCATCCACTATGCTTACGACCCATGAACGGCTGATGAAAAAGATAACGCCCCAAACCACTGCACACGGCTGAAGAGTCGTAAGATGCTCACTGATGGCAGCAATGTGGCGTCGAGGTCATCACGTCGTCTCCAGACTCTCAATCATCTATCGTGGCGCTGAGACAGAAGTGAGATTTGTCGCTGAGTGGTTCCATTTGTTCCCCCAAGCAAGTCTAGTACGACATCTGTGCAACCTATCGCGACGATGTGCTGCGGTGAATCGTAGTGGTTGAAATGGCTGGTTAGAGCTAATCAGCTATTCACAGTCGGTAACGATACGGGTATATGTTCATAGTCACCTACACATGTCGTCGAATGTTGCCCGCTGTGTACTATGGTGCCACTACGGTTTGCCGTCGAATGCAGCGATCGAAGCCTTTGGATATCTACCAACGTCCTACTATAAGACGATGCCTGTTACCTTCCTCCAGCCACTGTTGCCGCATTCGTCCGACAGTTGTTCTATTCCGATGCAAAAACGAGGAGGCCGTAGAGTTTACGGAATTAAATTTTAATATACCTTCCTTCATGCGGTGTATATTATACTTGTTGCAAATGATTTTAATTTTGATAGTTTTCTTCAGTTTTGTTGCACGCATCGAGGTCACTACGACAGGGACTTTATCTGTAAAATTTAGTTTTATTCAAAAGATGCACATTCGTTATTTCACCACATCATAATTTCGTTTCTGTAAATTCGAATCACACATTTATATGGCCTTTCCTTGTAAGTTTCCTGGATCTACATTTGTAGTGCATAGCAAGTCACAACAAAGTGTGTATAAAAATTACCATCATACACCTTGAAAATTAATTATACTTAATACAGCGACGTATGATTTTTCTCCTTCGCGCTTTCACTGGCTTCCACAAAGACATTGAAATAGCACTAGCTTTCGCTCAAATCGATTTAAGCTTTAGTTTGTTTTTTTGCAGGAAATATGCCCCAGCGCGTCATTAGCTGTATGACAACAGTGGAAGCCTGTTACTTTACTTTTACCATTACACATTGCAACTGCGTTGTGAAAACTGAAGCAATAAAGCGCATGCGTTAAAAGATCACACGTCCGGCGATACTGAAGAACCCGCGGAGAGCTATAAATTAGATTCATATCTTTTCACTAATGGAGTTTGAAAGCAGAAAGCGTTTGTAACCCTCGGCATTTGTAACTTTTCGTCACTGGACAGTACATATTAATTAGCCTTGAACATTATCTTACATGCGTGAGTAGAACAATACCCTAACTGGAATTTTGCTAGAAAAATCCTCTTACCGATAAAAAGTGGCTGTCTTAGAATTAAAAAAAAAAAAATCAGTGCAAATGTGCTACATACAAGAAACTATGTAAATTTGTTTTAAATTTCAGTTTGGTGTTAACTGAAACTTTTCTATCAAAAAAAAAAAAATAAATTAAAAAATAAGCACATTGAACATGTAAATTTGGAGAATTTTCAGTGAGAAAATACACTGAGGGATCACTGAATTATGAGCACTTCTCTAATACTTTGTAGGTCCTCCTTTCGCTCTCGGTACAGCAGCTATCCGAGATTGCACCGATTCAATAAGATGTCAGAAGCAGCTGACAGGAATGGCCTACCCAGCTGGGTGTAATGCGGCCTCCAATGCAGGCATGGAAGTGATTCATGTATCCAAACGCCCGATGTACCGTTCTATAGTGTCCCGCAAGGGCTCTATAGGATTTACATTGGGGGAGTTCCGAGGCCAATCGATATGCTGGAAGTCTGAACTGCGTTCCTCAAAAAATTCCTGCACAAAATTGGGCCTGGCGTAGCATTATCATCTTGAAACACAACGTCGCCATTCTAGAAAAAGTGCAGCATTTCTGGATGTACTAAAGCCAGCAAACAATTCGCGATAGTGGGAACCAGTCATACGTTGTTCCACATGCACACCAGGGGTCCACGTTCCTGCCAGGGAAGCATGCCCAACACCAAAAAACCTCCTTCACCGGCTTGCACTGTAGAGACCATGCAGGATGGATCACGTGTCTCACGTTGTTTGCGCCAAATACGCACACGACCATCGACGGAGTGGAGTAAACAAGGCGACCCGTTACGTGTGACGAAAAACGGATGCTGTATGACAATCGCCCACGTTTGGGCGATGTATCAACTGCAGTGACATCCCGAAGCTGGTGTGAGAAACAAATGCTATATGGCAGTCGCCGATATTTGGGCAACATATCATCAGCTGTGGTCAAACCCCGAAGCTGTTGTGAGAAACAGAAGCTATATGGCAGTCGCCGATATTTGGGCAATGTATCAGCTGTGGCGAAACCCCGAAGCTGGTGTGAGAAACAAATGCTGTACGGCAATCGCCGATATTTGGGCAATATATCATCAGCTATGGTAAAACCCCGAAGCTGGTGCGAGAAACAGAAGCTATATTGCAGTCGGCGATACCTATGGTGAAACTCCGAGGCTGGTATGAGAAACAAATGCTGTACGGCAATCGCCGGTATTTGGGCAGTATATCATCAGCTGTGGTGAAACCTCGACGCTGGTGCGAGAAACAGAAGCTATATGGCAGTCGCCGATACATCAGCTGTGGTGAAACCCCGAGGCTGGTATGGGAAACAGATGCTATATGGCAATCACCGATATTTAAGCAATGCATCATCAGCTGTGGTGAAACCCCGAGGCTGGTGTGAGAAACAAATGCTATATAGCAGTAGCCGGTATTTGGGCAATATATCATCAGTTGTGTTGAAACCCCGTAGCTGGTGCGAGAAACAGAAGCTATATGGCAGTCGTCGATACATCAGCTGTGGTGAAACCCCGAGGCTGGTATGAGAAACAGATGCTATATGGCAATCGCCGATATTTGGGTAATATATCATCAGCTGTGGTGAAACCCCGAGGCTGTTGTGAGAAACAAATGCTATATAGCAGTCGCCGGTATTTGGGCAATATATCATCAGCTATGGTGAAACCCAGAAGCTGGTGCGAGAAACAGAAGCTATATGGCAGTCGCCGATATTTGGGCAATGTATCAGCTGTGGCGAAACCCCGAAGCTGGTGTGAGAAACAAATGCTATATGGCAGTCGCCGATATTTGGGCAATGTATCAGCTGTGGCGAAACCCCGAAGCTGGTGTGAGAAACAAATGCTATATGGCAGTCGCCGATATTTGGGCAATGTATCAGCTGTGGCGAAACCCCGAAGCTGGTGTGAGAAACAAATGCTATATGGCAGTCGCCGATATTTGGGCAATGTATCAGCTGTGGTGAAACCCCGAGGCTGGCGTGAGAAACAGAAGCTGTATGGCAGCAGTCGCCGATATTTGAGCAATGTATCAGTTGTGGTGAAACCCCGAAGCAGGTGTGAGAAACAAATGCTATATGTCAATCGCCGATTCAAATAGTGGGATTAAAATATCGTGTAGGCACGTTAAAAATTTATTCGTATAAATACACAAGCGCTTTCGAAATCATCAGGTGTTATACTCAAAAAGGTAAAAAAGGCACTTCACATAATAACTCCGTGTTTATTATGGGACCAGCGAGACACACATTTGACGTAGATTCTCAGCCACCACGGAGTTATTTTGTGAAGTGCCTTTTTACCTTTTTAAGTATCACACCTGACAATGAAATCTCTTGATGATTTCGAAAGCACTGTGTATTTATACGAACAAATTTTTAACGTGCCTAGACGATATTTTAATCCCGCTATTTGGACCCTATCCGGTGCTTATTTTAACTTACGGAGCACATTGCCTGGTGGTAATTTGAGCAATCGCCGATATTTGGGCAATGTATCAGCTGCGGTGAAAACCCGATGCTGGTATGAGAAACGGATGCTATATGACAATCGCCTACGTTTGGACAATGTCTCAGCTAGGTGTGAACTCACGAAACTGGTATTTAACCCTAAGAAGACGATGATAAGTGTTTCATAGTCCGCAGCTGCGAAATCCCGCATTCCTTCTTACAGCCAGGTCAAATCGTCCCGACGATAGTTATCACGAAGAACTTTGACATCATGCAAGGAAAACTGTCCACTACATAGCGTGGTTAGTCAATTGCCATGAGCCCGCACTTCTGCATTACACAAAGAGACTTACGTCGCACACCAGACGATGCAGAAGCTGCACCAAATCTTGAGATACGAAATCTTACCCGATTCGCCTTATTCACAATCTGTCCCCTACGGACTATCACTTATTCAAGCACCTAGTCACCTTCCTACAGGATAAATCATTTCCCAATCAAACATCAATTGAAACTGTGTTTCATAAATTTATTGCATCTCAAAGCTCGGCGTTTTTTCACGATACATGGGAAAGCTCGTTTCTCGCTGGGAAAGGTTTATTGCTGCTGGCAGTGTGTATTATGTTTAATCGAGTTCATTTTGCAAAGTGTTTTTTACCCAAACGAAAGCAAAATTTTATCGCAATTTTGCCATTTTACCCAAAGGATAGCAAAATTTTATCGCACAACGCATTTCACTTCTTAACTCTGAATCACTCACCTCCATAGTTGTATGGCAAAAATGCAGACGTACCTTAAACAACTGCGCAATAACAAAACCAGAATCGTTTGCCACGGCTAATAGCTGTAGCCATTGATACTTCCTTAATTTAGTTAGTCGTCTGCGTGGTTATTTTCCTCCTTCGCACTGTCGCCAACTCAAAAAAAATTACTCTCAGTTTTTATGGAATGACCTTTGTAATTTTTACGCTTTCCAACCGTAGGTTGAAGAAGCGTATATGCTCCAGCTTTGTCCGTCCGTCAGTCTGTCCGGACGATAACTCGCGAAAAAATGGTTCGATTTCGATGAAATTTTAGTATGTGGGAGGGGACCACCTGGGGATGAACATTGTTGAAAATGGGTGAAATGGTGTCAAAGGTCAGGACATAGGAGTGGGATCCACTGCATTGCCCTTATACGTCATAACTGACGTAAAAATGCTTCAATTGAGACAAAGCTTTATCATGTTGTTCCGGAACTATACTTTACCGGTTCTGTTGAATATCATCGAAATGGGGTCAAAGGTCAAGTCATAGGAGCGAGATTTATTCTACAGCCATTATCCTCATAACTCGAGTAATAACTTGAGCAATGGATAGGATCAGTCACAGGTTTTTTGTTGCTGAAATAACGATTGCATGTAAAACGCGTTCTTAAAGAAAGTTACGAGTTCAAGTTCAATCACTTAAAACTATTACAATTTATCAAACACATTTGAATAACTAACTTTAGTGCATTGTATCAGTATGATGGAACTGCAAGAATGGACTCATGAAATCTCATTTAGGAACCAAATCCTATTGAATTTGGCACATAATGATTTATCCACGATTTAAAGCGCCGAATTGTAGCGCAAAGCAATATAACTTTGGGAACTATTAAACTAATTTTTCATAATAATGACAGCTCAAATTAAAACGGAAAATAGTTATGGAATTTTCTAAATGCGCGTTTATCTTTTTAAATGTACAAAAATTGGTTTATTAGACTTTGTGAAATTGTGTGTCTTATATACATACTTCTTAGCAGGGTTAAAAAAATATGATACTTGCCCACTAGTCAACAGAAAATGTCATAGTCAGAGATTTTGGCATTTCCCTCCTTAGTACCAGGAGCACCCTCCTCATCAACTTCATGAATTCCCCAATCCTCTCATGACATTCTCCTTTCCAACCTTAACGTTTCACGTACGCGCTCTTTGTTCTATATTCTAGGACTGGCCCACACCGTGTCGTGCCCGCCTCTACCCCCATCTGCACAGCTCAACTGCCTGGCTGTCCTGCAGAGCTCAGCCCGAGATCGAAGTAGAGCCCGGGCTCGAATAGGGCTCGGGCTGTAAAATATTTACTGCGGTTTGGGGTTGGGCGGACTCGGGCTCTTAGAGAGAGGGGGAGCGAGGCAATTTTTTCATATGTAAATGTGATTTTATATGATTCAGCAAATGAGACACTTTATCGAGATGGTTATTTATTCCGGGCTTGGGTAGAAAATGGCATACGCCGCGCATTAGTGTGTTTCTGCAGAGAAGAAAAAGCTTTTTCAAGAACTATAGATATTGGATAGTTAATAGCATGCCGATGATAATTTACCCCCTATCTCCACGCAGTAGCTTCTTGCTAATTCTATTTAGAAACGTACATATTGCAGCGTATTATGACGCGATAATACATGTATTAGCATTATTTGAGCAACATACAATTGCAGCACCTCCTGATCATTTTGGATGCCCGGCAACCCGAGCACTTCAGGTGGAAACGATTGGTCAAAGAAAATCGTACAGTAAACACTGCAAAAATAGATAGAAGTCCCTTCCCGAATCCCCATTTGAGAAATACATTGGTTAATTGCAGGAGGAGGAGGAGAGAGTGGAAGTATGGAAAAGAAGATGCTTTTTTTATTAATGGTGTATCAGGTTAGCCAGTTTTCGGGCTCGTTGGGGCCCGGTCTCTATCTTGCAATGTAAAATTCGGTCTCGGGTGCGCTCGAGCTGATATACCACGGG
The DNA here is from genome assembly GCA_039090855.1 of Macrothele yani. Lineage (NCBI taxonomy): Eukaryota > Metazoa > Arthropoda > Arachnida > Araneae > Macrothelidae > Macrothele > Macrothele yani. The sequence continues at coordinate 144,038,589 of CM077007.1, read as the reverse complement.
CTCGGGCTCTAAAATTGAGCCCGAACTCAGCTCTACTGTACTGGCACAGCTGTTATTGTTAGCAGATCAGATCGGATCATATGTAGAGGATTTTAGGAAGGGAGTGTCTGATCCCAGGTCTTAAACAACCCTTAGAAATAGGAAGCTAGGAGCTTTGGGCTCGAGTGCCTGATAGGAAAGTGACACGGACGCGAGGTACAAAGGGGGAGGAAGACTCCCTTATTTATTACCGGGAGCCAGTACCCGGGGTCCGTCGGCTTAACGTGCCCATCCGACGCACGGCGGGTATTTAGCGATTCGAACGTTCTTACCTGCCCAGGATCGAACCTGATGTCATCTCCATGGCAGGCACGAACGCAGACCGCCAGGCCACGCGCGACCCGTTATTATTAGCAGAACAGAGCTGCCACTTTTATTCTTTGCCTTAATCCTTTAACCGGCTGGAACGAATTAGCAATCAGATTAACTAGGAACGAGTAACGAAAACGAATAAAACTGAAATTAATCAGATTAACTAGGGGTCAGCAAAATGGGCTGAAACCAGCTCCAACGAATATATTCGCTTTCTAAAAAGAGACTGCAATGAGCGAACTTGCGTATCAGAAAACGCGGCTTTCCCTTTAGCTTTGTAGTTCAAAGAAACTGGTCATTATTTAGGATGATTGACACTAATCCTATATGAGTGATTACGTAATAAAAGGTCTATAACAATGTCGACGAACCTACAAAAAGTGAGAGATGTTTCAGTCACTTGTTTCTGCCCAGTGGCAAGACGTCCATGTCAGAGGGACTATTTCTTCCGCATCATGCATTAGGTCATGGATCAGAGAACATAGGACAAGCGGGGGTATCTTCTCACGAATGACAGGTTTATAGTCCGCACCAATGAGATGAGTGGGGGAAAGGAATCATCCTGCCGTAGTTTTCGTAAAACCCGGTCGCTTTGTAAACATTTCAAGCAAAACACTAGTTTATTCTCAAAAATGCAGAACAAGAACATAATTAGTTATATACATACAATGACTAATTACGTCCTTGTTCTAACGCACGTTACGGGAGAAATCCAGAAAATTCTAGAAAAAAGAATAACACACACACGCGCACACGTACACACAGCAAAACACTAGTCTATTCTCGAAATGCATATACATAATGACTAATTACATCCTTGTTCTGAAGCACGTTACGGAAGAAACCCAGGAAAATTTTAGAAAAAAGAATAACACACACACACACACACACACACACACACACACACACACACACACACACAGCAAAACACTAGTCTACTCTCGAAATGCATACATAATGACTAAATACGTCCTTGTTCTGACGCATGTTACGGAACTTTTCACCCAGGAAAATTTTAGAAAAAAATTATGTCAACGATTCAAAACCAGTGGGTTTAACTTGGCTGTGAATTAGAAGAAAAAAATGCTTTCCTTGTAGCGTCACTCGTCAGCTATAATTTTTGACTCGTCATGGACGAGTGTTATTTTAAACCTTTAACTGTAAGAATAACAACACACACACAGTAGTTTTAACAAGAGACAAAATTATATGCATTTCAAATTTTTAGGTTTGAAGGTTAATTGTGGAAAATCGAATTTAAGCAGTGCATCTTACGAGCAGAATAGACAGATTGATAGATAAAAGGAGAGATCAAGAAGAACCAAAGCGTAAAGGAGATCTTCTTTTTTGAAGATGACGTGCGAAAAGATACACAGCTCTTTGGGAAATCTTGGAGCGGAAGCACAAAATGTTTGAAAAACCTTAGAGCACGAAATGTTTGGAAAACCTTAGAGAGAAAGAACACAGACACGAATTCTACCCGATCTGGAACTTGAGTTTAAGTGAAGTAATAATGTGATACGGAGGCAATGCGTGCGAAACGTGATGGCGTCCAACATCGATGGGCCCGAAAGAAGCTTGTTTCGCTCAAGAAAGCAATCCAAGAACTCACGAAACGCGGATCTCAGAAGATGAGCCAAAAAGCGTTCAGACTACCTGTAAGGTGATGCACGAAGACATTAGAGCAAGCCCAAAGGCCGTTACTCCCATTTTCCAGAAATCTCCTTTTTCCTAGACCTTCTTTTACCTTTCTTTTGAATTGTTAGACATTTTACTTCATGAAGACGAAATGAACATGCTATTATAAAAATGGTAAAAGGTTCTTGAAAAAAGGAAAGAAAAAACATTTTGCATTTATGCACGTTTCCTTAAACTTGTGTGTTTGCAATCTTTAGTGAACATTTATTTCTTGGAGTTAGTTTTGAAGATTTTTTTATTTTTATTATTTGGTGCGATGTAACAAAAATATCCAATTAAAACATTCAAATTTATCCTTGGTCTTCCCAAATTCATTCGAATTTAGCTTTGCCAATCAAAATCCGCCAAAGATACTCGGATTTATCTTTCAATTGTACAAAATCCACGCAAAACATTGAAATTTCTTGAATCATGAATGGAATACGGGGTTACACATACAATACAAATTTTGAAGATGTGAATCCGTTTTTTGAAATTTTGAAAACGGATTCACTTCTTCGAAATTTGTATTGTATGGTGTTATCCCGTATTACATTCATGATTTATCTGCTCCTCCGGGAAATCACGGGATAGAATTCTTAACTTCCAGATTTGCTAAACATGAATGCCGGTTGCTTCGACTAGCGAATCCTGTTATGGGAGAATCCAATCGGAAACTTGACCCTAGGGTCGTTCTTGGTGTTGTAGTGGTTAGTTAGTATACCCGGGCGCTATTCCCGAGACGCAGGTCCGATTCCCGCTCCAGAACTACGAAATTTTCAAGTTTTCGGATATTATCTGATTTACTATCCATGTCATGTTTACCCCAAACAAGTTAGTAAAATCATGCAATGCATTGATTATGATACGCTTTCCAACATACCCGGAATCATTACTCAACTTATTACTCAAGTTATGAGGATAATGGTTGCGGAAAAAATCTCACTCCTGTGCCCTGACCTTTGACCCCATTTCGATTATATTAAACAGAATTGGTTCAGTATACCTCCGGAATAACTTACTAAAGTTTTGTCGCAATAGAATCATTTTTAGTCAAGTTATGAGGATAATAGCTGGGGAATAAATCTCACTCCTGTGCCTTGACCTTTGACCCCATTTCGATGATAATCAACAGAACTAGTTCAGTATACCTCCGGAACAACATGATAAAGTTTTGGCACAATCGAAGCATTTTTACATAAGTTATGACGCATAAAGGCAATGGAATGGATCCCGCTCCTATGTCCTGACCTTTGACTCCATTTCGTCCATTTTCAATAGGGTTCTTTCCCAGGTTGTCCCCTACTTCATACTAAAATTTCATCGACATTGAACCATTTTTACGAGAGTTATCGTTCGGACGGACGGACAGACAGACGGACAAAGTTGAAGCATATACGCTTCTTCAACCTACGGTTGGGAGGCGTAAAAAACGTATTCACATCTTCAAAATTTTTATTGAAATTTCTTCTTCAACTGAACAAAACTCTAATATAAAGACAACTTAATATTTTAATCAAATAAATTCCACATAAAACACTAAAATTTATCCTATAGAATTTTCTATAAACAAACAAAATTTATTTAACCAAATATATGTATAACGTTCGAATTTATACAAACAAAATTCTTGTATTTCATACAAACAAAATCCTCGTAGAACACACAGATTTATTTATTTCTTAGCAAAGAAACACAAAAGAATGCAAAACACTCAAGATTTATTTTTTACCCAAACGAAACCCACGTAAAACACTCAAGTTTATCATCATAATGGTCACACTTCACAAATGAAGATGCTAAAATTTAATAAAGCTGGTTTCCCGATAACTGATTGTGCTCCTATCTTTCATTAAAAGGCAGAGAATCCATTACGTGCAAGTACTCAATACATGTTACAGCGTAAGAGGAGCTGCCAAATGTGCTTTCCAAATTCAGGAGAAACAGTACAATTGTGGAAGAATTCGTCTCAAAGGTGCGAGCTCCCATGTCCTTGTAATTTGATAAACAGGGGACTCCACGTTTTGGGACATTTCGATACGTAACGGTAAGTTCAAGTTGCCTTCAGTACATACTTTAATGCATAAACACTGCTACTTAAATTTTTACAAAGACTATAAGCGTTCTTTTCCGTAGGCATAAAATGGCGGTGGACTAAATAAAACGACTTGTGTACACTGAAGAGCAATTGAATTAGAGATACTTGTCTAGTAACGTGTATCACTGCCTTTCGTCCTGATGACGGCGGCGATTCGTCTCGGCATGGACTCAACAAGACACCGAAGCGTTGGGAAGCCATACGGATCGACGACCTCTGAACAAGCTCCCACAGTTCACGAAGATTTGATGGAGGGGGTCAGAGCCTCGAACAGCTCTCTCGATGGCATCCCAGATGTGCTCGATGGGATTGAGGTCAGGTGACCTAGCTGGCCAAGGAAGCGAGGTCACGTCGGTGGAGTATTCATCCAACCATTCGGATACAATTCGGGAGCTGCATTGTCTTGTTGCCGGATGAGGTCATCAGTGGAATGTTGAAGACGCACAAACGGGAGCAAATGGTCGTCCAGGTTATCCCGGTAACGATGACCCGTAAGGGACGATGTCACACGTACCAGGGGTCCCATTTCAGTCCACGTAAACAGTCCCCAGACAAGAATGCCACCCCCACCAGCTTGAAGAGTACCCTGCTGGCAAGAAGGATCCATCGCTTCATGTGGTTTGCGCCGTACTCGTATCCTGCCATCCTCATGTACGAACGTGAATCTCGACTCATCAGTCCAGGCAACATTTTCCAGATGTCTAGGGTCCAGTGGCGATGTTCCCGCGCCCATGCTAATCTGTGCACCCTGTGATGTGCGGTCAGCAGCGGTACCCTCGTGGGACGATGGCTTCCGTACCCCATAGCGAGGAGATGGTTCTGGATGGTGTGATTGCTTACACGTTTTTGTGCACCAGCGTTAAATTGCCGAGTGATTTCTTGCTCTGTGGCCCGTCTATCCGCTGTTACAATGCAAGCTAGCCGACGATGACCCTCCACACGCTGTTGTCCACGGCAGTTTGCCCTTGCAGGGATGGTTTTACCGGATTCGATGTACTCACGGTACACCCGTGACACAATGGCTCGTGAAAATCCCAGTGCCTGCACGACTTCCGAGATGACCCATTCGTTGTTTTGCCACTCCTGCCCATCTTTTTTGTTACTGGTGTATAATTCCACTTTCGAAATACACGACTCACATTAGAATTCCATGCTACTGCGTACTTAAGCTATAAAAAAAAGGTCTCCTTATTTTTCTCCCCCATTTAAATGAAGAAAACAGAGTATTTAAAGTATAATTTTCCTCTCTGAAGGAAGGTGTTTAGTATCTTTTTTTTTTTTTTTGTAATGAAAGGAGTCACGTCCTCTAAGGAAAAAATGAAGGAAAATCTAAAATCAGTAGAAAGCACAATGAAAAAATGCCTAAACCGTTGCCCTATGAGAAATGTTTCCACATATTTTTCGACAAGTACAATTTGGAGCCTTCGACTTTCTTTCTTTCTTTTTCAGTGACGTATTGCAGAAGAAGGCAAACTGCAGTTCACCGAGCAAGATGTAAAACAATAGATTTATAGTTATAATTAAATAATACGTGAGTGAATGGTGTCTTTTTCTTTCCTAATTGAAAGCAACGTAGACGACATAATGGCATTTGATAGTTTGTTTTACCAATCGCTTTAGCCAACATGCAGTGGTATTATCAAAAGTTTTAAATTAGTCTATCTTTCAAACTGCGATACAAATGTGAAAGTGACAAGAAATACACCATTCCACTGTCATAAATAGCGATAGGTATTACACTCGTCTGTGCAACCTGTCAGTTTTAAAAGCGCCAAAGCGCCAAGCTTTTACTCGAACGCAGATGGCTTTTGGAACATTAAAAACACAAAAGAGCGTGAAACATGAAAATATTATAAAAATTTGTTTGAAGTTAATATCATATCATGTTTTGTATTCAAATGATTTTCTTTGCGTTTCAGTTCTTGTGACGTCATTACAGAGGTGAAGCACGTGTTAAGACGACGAATCTGCAGCGATACATTCCGTCGGAGTAGTTTAGTTGGAACAACTGGCTTCGGAGCGAGGAGGTGAAAGTTCGATCTCCGTCACTGACAAAAGTATGTTTTCCCATCCTTTGTGTGTTTGTTTTGTACATTTATGCGGTACTAATTAAAAATCTGCAGTCCAAAAAAAAAAAAAAAAAAAAAAATTAATGACTTGTTTTAAAACATTCAACCTCTGATCATTTGTTCGTAAGGGGTCCGGGTTCGAATCCCGGTGAGGCATGGATGTTGTGTTTGTCTTACGGCACTGGTTCTCTCCCTTCCCTGGAACCAGTGACCCCAAATTAGGGACGGGCGACTGCTTATAACCCCATTGAGTTGCTCACGGTGGTCGTTAAACCTCCAATCAAAAAAAAAAAACATTCAACTTCAATTTTAAAGAATTATGTTCTGTCAGAGCACATAACTTCACACCATATTCATGTAACCCCAACAATTAGAACAATTATTTTTTGACTTCTCACCATATTCATTTCAATCCCAACAATTATAGAATTTTATCTGTTAAACAATTATTCGATTTCAAAATCGGTAAACTAATCTTCCAAAGAATAAACCCAAATTTGTACACATATATTATTAAATTGAATTTTCTTACTTATAACTATGAAACGAGATATAGATCATTGTTGAGATTCATATATCCAAAAACTCTCATGATTAGTGTAGATCAAGAAGACTTTTTTTACACGATGATTAGTAGGATTGAACACATATCTGTACTCAATTATAACAAAGCATATTTTAATATTTTAATACTAAGTGCAGATAAAAAATGAAGACTTAATATACATCGGATCAACTTCGCGAACTTTAAAAACGAGGATACTTGAACATAAATACAACATTATGACCCATTCCAATTCCACCTGACTATTCCGTCTAGTCAACAATGGCACGCATTATCATTATCCAGACTGGGCTCAAAGCAAGATCTTAGCAGCTTCTAACACGAGAAGATCTCTATTGTACGCCGAAAGTCTACTTATCCTCTCTCACAAACCCAAATGCTGCAATGACAACCCTCCAATTTGTATCCATCCAACATGGCTACTACTGGTTGAGAAGTAATGGCATCCTCAAAGCTAATCAAAAACTGTACTCCAAAATATGACCTAATTCCAATACAATCATTATGACTTCAATCGCATGCCAAAAACGCACACGCACATGCTATGCAGCTCTTAAACATCACATGCACGTGTGCATATCACGTCTAACTATTTGTAATATCACGTACCATTAGTGTTTTATTTTTTGTTTATGTGTTTTGATTATCCCTTGCTGTCTCTATAATACGGTAAACGGTAAAAATACCCCCGGAGAAAATACCCCTGAAAACTGAAAAGCGGAAAAAATCCCCCTGGAGGAAATACCCCCAGAACAAACGGTTCACTGTAAACAGCCACACAGGAACACTGATCTGTGGCAGTGTTCCGGTGTGGCAATTTACCGGCAACCCTGCCACACATCTTTCAGCAACTTGGCCACACAAGTTCAGGGGGTGGAGGGGGGCTAAAAAGATTGCCGTTTCTGGGCCTGTAGTGGGAACTCCATACGAATTGCGCGAAAACGTTCCATGTAAGCCAAGCGAGAATTGTACTTTAATTTGAAGAAATAAATTGCCGAGGATCCGAGGTACACTTGGTTTGAGGGGGAGGGGCGGGGGGGGGGGGTCACCCGAACCCTCCTGAAAATTCATGGTCGTGTACAGAATCATTATATAAAGCATGGCACTAATGTTTATAGCTCTACGTCCATTTTAACATTTTGGGGAAAAGCTCCTCCCCAAACCAAGTGTACCTCGGCAATTTATTTCTTCAAATTAAAGTACAATTCTCGCGTGGCTTACATGGAACGTTTTCGCGCAATTCGTATGGAGTTCCCAATTCAGTTATCAATACAGGCCCAGAAACGGCAATCTTTTTAGCCCCCTCCCCCCTTTGACCTCTTGTGGCCAAGTTGCTGAAAGATGTGTGGCAGGGTTGCCGGTAAATTGCCACACCGGAATACTGACACACATCAGTGCTCCTGTGTGGCTGTTTACAGTGAACCGTTTGTTCTGGGGGTATTTCCACCGGGGGGATTTTTTCCGCTTTTCAGTTTTCAGGGGTATTTTCTCCGGGGCCATTTTTACTTACATCCCTATGATACATGTACCTGATTCGCCCTGGCTGTTCTCTTTAATACAAAAATATTAATGTATATTCATAAATCCTACATGTAACAGCAAGAATAAAATTTATTATTATTAAAATGGTTGAAAAATTAGGAAAAATAAGAAATATTTAATAACTGTTTTTTGTTGAACTTATTTATAACACGAATGATCCTGGAAAAAAAAAAAAGAAAGAAAGAATAATTTGCTTTATGACATGTCCAGTTTTGTTTCAAAATGTTTCATAGTTTAGGAGTTACGAGGATTTAATGAAGTAAGCTTGCTTTGTATTTTATACGGAGACAAATAACATCTTACAAACACCGTATTTTCCTTTCTATTCTGAATTGTTAAGAACATTTCAAAATATTTACATGAAAGACGAAATCTTTAATTTAATTTTAAATATTTCTCTTTCAAATGGGAAAACTCCAGTTTCCGGTACCTCATTCAAAACACTCTCTGCTCTGCGTCCATGACAGAGAAACTACAAAGTCCTTCCATTTTTGTGGTCATGTCGCACAAAATGACATTATCAGAAGGTAACCTTGTTAAGGAACAATGTTTGCATACAATTTCACCACTTCGTGTTCGTTTTAGAGTAACAAAAAAATGCCCTGTGATCCAACAAAGCACACCCTATCCCCAACCGTACACAGCGGCCAAGGTATCGATAAATATCACTTCACGTAACATTCAGGAACCACAAAATTCGTCCTATGGCGTGGACACAAAGAGGTCAAACATCTTCAAAGCAGAGCCTTAACAACAAACGAAAAACTGGTCGTGGTAATCAAAAGCACGTTAAAGATTCCTATTTCACTGAGTTATTATCAAATGTTTCTAATCTGCAAATTAAAAATATTCACGATATTTCATTTTTCCGCAAAAAACGTTATCGCCATTAGAGAACATCCTTTAATTTTCATCTTTTCTGATTGAAATTTAATTTAATTTTCAACTTTTCTGATCGAAATTTAATTTAATTTTCAACTTTTCAGTTGATCAGTGAAGCACCCATGATTTCTTTATGGGGATGGCTCAAAATATTGAAAATACCCCGAAGAAAACGTATCCCAAAATATTGGGAAGCAATAAAAAATATATCTGCAACATTAAAGTGCGTTTCCAATTATTTGTAAAGTATATATTTAAATACATATGCAAATACGTATAAAAGAACGAAGGACTAAGAGATACCTCATGGGGAGAAATAATTCATGGTAGTTTTAAAAATATGAAAAAAAAAATCTTTATTTATGGAGTTAACCATTGATTCCAGTTTGAATGAAGAGTTAGTGGTGCTGCAACACAGTTCTCCTAAAAGCAGTTACTCTAATTTCCGCGATCCGTCGAACCTCTGGGATTAATAAAAAGAAAAGGAAAGGAAGAAGAAAAATGTTTGCGTTGAACAGATGTTTATTTTTAGGCTCGCTGTCTGGAGTTCCTATGAAGTGTGATAATAAACAGGATCAACAGAGGCCATATGCGATGAGAGATGTATTCCTTTCACAGACGACTTAGGTTTCGGCATACGTCCTGGGAAACAAGTCATGTTCTCAGAGAGAAAAACAGCAGGCGAAATAATTCGGTTCCACTGAAAAGTTTTTCCCCCTTTCCAGTCCCGAGTGCACTGAGATACCCGAAAGGAAATCGTTTCGCGCAATGAAAGAAATTCTGTCCGTTTGTCTAAATAGCTGGCTCAAAATCGACTACTCATGAGACAATAAATTCTGCTAATCATAACATCCAAATTAACATCATTTTCGTTTTCTGTTCAACACGTTTTATAACAATAATGCAAGTATGAAGGTGTATCAGCATTGATAAGTTAATGCTTACAATGTCGTGATGCTCATGTGTAGCTGAATGTAGTTTCCAGATGTAATTCTCATGCGAGATTCACCCAAGAAATGGGGTCTTTTTTACAGACATAAACTTCATTTCCCCTTTTGTGAATTGCTTCGGGAGATTTACTATTGTTCAACACATTTAATAACACTAATGCAAGTATAAAGGGGTATCAGCATTGATAAGTTAATGCTTACAATGTCGTGATGCTCATGTGCAGCTGAATGTAGTTTCCAGATGCAATTCTTATGCGAGATTCACAGAAGAAATTGGGTCCTTTTTTACAGTCGTAACCCGCATTTCTCCTTTTGTGAATTGCATCAGGAGATTTACGATGCAATTTACTGTTCAACGCGTTGTATAACACTAATATAAGTATAAAGAGGTATCAGCATTGTTAAGTTAATGCTTGCAATGTCGTGATGCTCATGTGCAGCTGAATGTAGTTTCCTGCATTCAGCTGCACATGATGATGCGAGATTCATGTGAGATTCACACAAGAAATCAGGCCTTACTTACAGTCATGATCACCATTTTCCCTTTTTTGAATTGCATCGGGAGATTTACGATGTAATCCGCTCAACAGAAAATTACTTCAGCTGAGTTCCAGAAGCGGGAACTAAGGAAAAGGCCGCCCGGTGGCGCAGCGGTCTGAGCGATGGCCTCTGATCATTCGTCCGAAAGGGGTCCGGGTTAGAATCCCGGTGAGGCATGGATGTTTTTTTTTTGTCTTAAGGCACTGGCTCTCTCCCTTCCCTGGAACCAGTGACCCTAAATTAGGGACGGGCGACTGCTTTATAGCCCATTGAGCTGCTCACGGTGGTCGCTAAACCTGCAATAAGGAAAAGCTTTTATAGGTTTTTATGTGGTTTTAGAATTTTAAAATCGAAATTATTTTTAGGGTTTTTAACTTGTTTTGCACTTTCAATTTTTAAGACATCATTTTAAGATTTAATAATTTTCCACCAATGAAGGTTGCAGAGCTAAAAACGTGCATAAAAGCTAAAAATGAAATACTATCAAAATAAATCATTTGAACAGATTAACAGAAACACTTTCATTGCGCGAAAATTGCATGGTAGATAAAAATTAATCGTACAAAACCCTCTTTGATCCCGCTTTGTTATATCGAGAAACCTAATCTCATCGAGGAGATAGATTCACCGTCGCTCATGACTACCCAGATTTAGTAAACAAATTGCTTTTCGTTCCGAGATGTTGTCAAAGTATGGGAATTTTCCTAGCTGACCAAAACGAAATGTACCAGTTTTCCTCTGGATATCAGTGGGTATGTAGAATCAAAATGACACAAGGTTTATGCAAAAGCTTTCTGACTCACTAAATCTTGAGTTTTGATTTTAATATTTCGCATGTGATAACAAGCAATAAAGGCTAATTAACAGGGGCTCAACGAATCGATCTTCAGGTGCTGATCTTTTCAGATTTTGAATTACAACCTTGATATTCCGCATTTGTAAACATTTTATTAAACCTAATGAAAAGCACTCAATGGATTATTTCTCACCTATTTACAAGGGCGCGGGCTTTTCTAGAAAATTTTAAGTTGCAGCCTAGATATTTCGTATTTGTAAACATTTTATGAAACCTAATGAAAGGCACTCAACAGATCACTTATCAGCTCTTTACAAGCCACCTAGGCCGCGGGCCTTTTTAGAAGATTTCAAGTTACAACCTAGATATTTCGTGTTTGAAAACATTTTGTAAAATCTAATGAAAGGCACTCAACGGATTATTTCTCACTTCTTCACAAGACACCTAGGCCGCGAGCCTTTTTAGGAGATTTCAAGTTACAACCTAGGTGTTTGGTATTTGTAAACATTTTACAATATCTAATGAAAGGTACTTAACATATTATTTCTCAGCTTGATTCGGCTGTTTTGCTTTCTTATCAATTAGTATGTTATCCCGCTATGGAAGGAATGTTGAACTAGTAACAATGTTCAGGCTTGATTTAAAGCAAGGTTCATAGAGTATTCTATAACCTTCACTTTAGAATACCGAACTCAAATTCATTCACGGTAACAATTCGTTACATAGAGGTGACCCAAACCGTACTGGCTTCAGGAACAGGCGGCACCCTTTAGTTTTTTAAAGCTGTGTCCAACGGCAGCGGTTTCTTTGGTAAGTTAAATTTTGAAATAAACACTCTCTGAGGTGTTCCTCTCTAAGTTAAAATTATCGGGGTGTGTAGGTTTTGTCCTTCTGCAACCGTAAACCGTCGATGAACTGAATATGCTCATTTATTTGATAATTACTAGGTTTAATCAGGTAGGAAAACAAAGCGAATTCCAAAGGTTTTCACTATTTTTCAGCAGCACAATTAAGAAAAACGATACTCCTTCAGCTGACGCGTAAATCTCCTCCTTGTGACATAAACAAATATTTGCAGCTGAATTACAAATTTATAATTAAAAATTTTCAGGTTTTTATTCGTTGCAATATTTTGACTCTTCCTTATTCGTGCATATAAAAGAACACAGACGTATGAAACGTGTGTGTGTGTGATGAGAGAGAGAGAGAGAGAGAATGAGAGAAAGAGAGAGTGAGATCCGCCCAGACTTGCAACACTTAAAACATTGCATTCCCCCAAAAACAAACCGTCTACTTTCATCAATGATTGGACCATATGAAAATTTCTGGACTTAAAATTATCTACTTAAAAATCGAGAGCGACTTATTTTCTGGTTTACTTACTTCTAGGTGTTGATAATTTTTTAAGTGTTTTTATGTTGTGTATGCTCGTAAATGTATTATGTTGTTTCCTTTTCTGTGTTGCTTTGTCACATAACTTGTAACGTTCCAGGAGATGTGACGTACCTGCCAGAAGGACGCACACGACATAAAGGCAGATAGGAATCAGAATAAAATGTCCGCGTAGCTCAATTGGTAGAGCAACTTATTCCGGAATGAGGGGATCCGGGTTCGAATCCTGGCGTGGACAGAAATGACGGAGAAACTTATTCGTTATAATGGCGCCCGAACTATCCGGATGACCCGACCGTTCACAATCTCGCAATGGTGTGATGTTATTTCCACACCGCGAGATAGGAAAAATAAGAGCAGCACTTCGAAAAAAATAAATAAAAAAGAAATAAGGGGGAGATGATGTAACGTTCCAGGAGATGTGACGTACCTGCCAGAAGGACGCACACGACATAAAGGCAGATAGGAATCAGAATAAAATGTCCGCGTAGCTCAATTGGTAGAGCAACTTATTCCGGAATGAGGGGATCCGGGTTCGAATCCTGGCGTGGACAGAAATGACGGAGAAATTTACTTCGTTATAAACTATTCTCATATACACCCAAGAGCAAAAATTATGACCAACGCGACTTTATTCAAATCGAAGTAAATGCAGGTAAACGACGACACGTGTGAAGGTCATGAAACGATATAAATAACACCTGATACAGGGCCGCGGGTGGCCTAGTGGTCAACGTTCGGGACTGCCACGGAGAAGTCCTCGGGTTCGATCCCAGGCAGGTACGAATATTCGAACCACTAAATATCCGCCGTGCGTCGGATGGGCACGTTAAGCCGTCGGTAATAAATAAGGGCATCTTCATCCCCCTTTCTACCTCGCTTCTGTGTCACTTTCGTATCGGACACTCTAGCCCAAATCTCCTAGCTTCCTATTTCTGAGGGTTGTTTAAGGCCTGGGGTCAGACACTCCCTTCTTAAAATCCTCTACATATGATCTGTTCAATTAGTCAGTGTTATTCTTGTTCAGATGGGGAAGACAACGGACTTAAGCGATGTGACAAAGGCCTAATTGTAATGGCCAGCCGACTGGGTCAGAGCATTTTCGAGACGGCAAGGCTTGTGCGGTTCTCACGGTCAGCCGTTGTTAGTATCTTTAAAAATGTGGTCCGACGAGGGGAAAACCAGAAATCGCCGGCAAGATGTGGGATGACCACTACTCATCGATGCTAGAGGTCAGCGACGGTTATCTCCCGTATGGTACGAGCCAACAGAAGGGACACAGTTGCACAACTCAACAAATTTGAATTCTGGGGACAGCAGTGATGAATCGCAACACATAGTACATCGAACCCTTCTGAAAATGGGGCTGAGTAGCCACTGGCCGCTCCAAGTGCCCACGCAAACCTCAGTTCACCGGCGAAATCACTTGCAAAATAGGCACGCGAGCATCAAAACTGGACCTTGAATGATTGGAAGAAGGTCGTCTGGTCTAAACCTCGTTTCCTGTTGCACCATGTGGACAGCCAAGTATACGTGCGTTGTTCACCTGGGGAAGTGTTGGCGTGAAGACTCACCGTGGGACGAAAACTGCCCTGTGGAGGAAGTGTAATGTTTTGGGCAATGTTCTGCTCGGAAACCCTGGGTCTAGTCATTCATGTGAAGGAAATTAGCATCTACCACCTTCAAAGTAAAAGGAAAGAGCGATGTCAGTGAATAAACAAAGACATCGCTCTTTCCACGTTTTAGCAACACACAGCAACCGAAAAATTGTTATTCGGTCACCGCTGGGGAATTGAATCCCAGATCTCTCTATATCCAGCCGAGCGCGTTAGCCTTACATTCAGCTGGATATCGAGAGATCTGGGATTCAATTCATCAGCGGTGACCGTTGCTAAAACGTGGAAAGAGCGATGTCTTTGTATATTCATCTACCACCTTCCTAAACATTATTGCAGTACAGATACATCTCTTCATAGCAGCGGTATTTCCCTCTACTAGTGCCTTCTTTTAGCAGGGCAATGCGTCATGCCACACTGCCCTGATTGTTCGAGAATGTTTAGCAGGACATGAGAAAGACTTCCAGGTATTACACTGGCCTCCAAATTCCCCACACATCAATCCAACCGACTATCTGTGGCTTGTTTCTGCGTCACTGAAAACTCAGATAATTGCACCTCATAATCATGTACCTTACACTTTTGGAATGCATGATGAGATTTATTATAAAACGTCATCATTCTGTGCAAAACCAGGAAGAGAAACTCTTTTTCTGTCAAGAATCAGATTGCTTGGTGAGATCTTTGATTATATGGTAGAGTCAAAAAAGTTCTGTACATGTGGCTGTGGAATAAAAACCATTGTAATACTCAAATAAACGTTTATTCTCCTTAAAAATACTCTCCTCCAACTATAACGTAATTTTCTTTTTGCTGTAACTTAATCCTTACGTCAGTAATTACGTTATGTGTGCTAGGTTAATGCAATATTAGAGGATACCCATGCACCTTACAAGAAAGAGGTCAAGTAGTACTTACAAATACTTTTATTGGACTTGCATGGGTTGACTCCACACTCACATATGATTTATTGGCTTATTCGATACAATATCAGTGATTTAACATCCAAACACAATATAACAGCACGTCTATCCTCACTAACATCAATCCCCTTAAACAACCGCTGCATTGCCTTTTTAATTATCCTTCTTATCCGGCCATACATACGTCACACTTGTTTCGGCCTCAGTGTGTTGCCAACATTATTCTCGTTTGAGGGAAAAGACATAACATTAAGGTTTGAAAATATCTAAGAGAACAAATTCAAATTTACAGAGAAAGAGAAACTCAAAAGGAAAGTTAAAATAGAATATACGTTACACAGCATCTATGTGAAGTCGCAAACGTCAACACCAATTCCCGACCATTTACCTGTGTTTCCGGTGGGTAATAGTCCTCAACTATACGCATGTTCAGTTTGTTTTAAAAAAACGTTTCCTTACAGGTTGGCCTGCTTGGTAAAATTAAGCATCTCTTCCCTATCAATGTCCTAAAAACATTTTACTATGCTTTTATTTATACCCATCTCTTCTATTGTCTGGAATCTTGGTATTCAAATATAAGTGCAAACAATAAGTTATGCTTGCTCAAATTACAGAAGCAATCTGTTCGCTATGTGCTGAACACAGATTACATGTCTCATTCAAAACCATTATTTCTAAAACTAAATATTCTAAAAATTCATGAAATTTTTACCTTGAAACTAGGTATTATGTTTTTTAAAATAATGCATCTTAAACTGCCTATTTTTCAATCTCACATCAAATATCTGGATTATTCTATCTTCACCAGATCTGTTGCTAACAACAAATTATGTCAGCCGTGTGTTAGACTTAATTATGGTTTAAATAGCATACTGTATAAAGCCATTATCCTATGGAATAATCTCCCAGAGAGCATCAGATTCCTGGAAAATATCAGAAAGTTTTCCTTGTCTCTGCGAAATTACATTGTAAATCACCATGATCTCCATAACAAATCTCAACCCTATCATTAAATTGTAGTTCCAAGCATGCTGCTAACAGTGGTGCTTCTGTTATAACCATCTTACTTGCTTTCATATATGCCATATGTTTTATTCTTTTTCTTACATCTGATAGGGGTAATCACCTTACAACCAATGTGTTCAGATTCCTCCTGGTGTATTGCATTTTCATATAACTGTAAGTTTCAAATGTGTGCAATAAATAATTGTATTGTATTGTATACCATAAATAAATTGCAAGGTTCTCCAACCCTGAAATACACTTTCCAGCAAGTTTCTTTTTATTTTTTTAAAACCAAGAAAAATCACGTGGTGTAAGTTTGGGTTATTATGTAGAAGAACACGGTAGCTATTTGATTTTTCTCTACCAGAGACAGGCTGTAACTGCCTTGTTTTTGTGAGAACTTACGTTGTCGTGAAGAAGGCGAGTTTTGACCGTCCTGTTTTTGAAAACTGCTTCATTTCCTTAACCATTTTGGATAAAACAATGGAACTAAAGTATTGGCCATTTACCATTATTATTATTATTATTATTATTATTATTTTTTTTTTTTTTTTTTTTTTTTTGTAAAGTGCCGACGGATACCATTCCTTGGGAACTGGAAAAAATTTTTAAACATAAACTTCTTTGAGTGAAAGCTCCGTCAGATGATATGGGGACACGACTGATCTTCTGCAATCCCAAAATGGTCATCTCCCTTTCTGGGAGTTTTATACTGTAGTAATAAAGCCATCTTTCATGACCCATGACAATCTCTGTTATCTGAAGCCACTAGGCTCAAACACTGCCAGCATCTACTTGCAAGAGTCAACTCAAGGCCTTGTTTACGAATTGCTATAAGCACTTATGAGCAACAGTATACCAAACATGCTGCAAATATGCAATGTCGAGTTTCGGGTACGTCTTCGCATAACAATAGTAATTAGGGTTGATTTATGATTATAAGACATGTGTTGACTTGACTGTTTTCCTAAATACCTCCCATGCTATTTGAAAACTGTTTTAAGTTCAAATTATTTTATTTTTACAGTATATAATAGTGTTTAAAATAACTTGCATAAATATAACGTCCATGTATTTCAGTTTAAATTCTGGCTTGTGTTTGCCTTTACGATCATTAATATAAACAGGTTGTCATTGATTTCAGCGACGTATAGCCCTCAGAGCCAGAAAAGTTTGCCACCCTTGGCTTAGGTAACAATGTGAAGAATATTACGGAGGACGTCATCAACCTTCAGTTTTCTACAAATTTAATCCACGAATTTTGGGTGTGATACAAATCTGCTTAATAAAAATATGCAGTGTTGGTTAATGAAATTCTAGATTTTTTACAACAGGCTTTGCATTACCGTCAGTCCACAATGCTGTTTTACTTGTTGAAGTATTTACATCAACATCAGACGGAGAATTATTCGGTCGACAGTTACTTTATTTATAGCAGAAAATTTGATCTTATTTTTAATCCGTTTCATTACTTTCAACCAAGGATCAAGTTTTACCACGCGTGAAAGTAGAGAAAAGTAATCTTCATATTAGAATCGTAAATTGTGTCACCATTAAGGTTTAAAATGGAGGGAAATCACAGCGCCACCTTTGTTGTTTATCATAACTATGTAAATAATCCAGGGCGGCAGGAGACGCGTCATGAGTGATGTCACCACCAAAACATTCAAATGTGTTATCTGAAGTAGAGGTTCATTCATATGCAAAACGAAGAGAGTGGGTGACAGAAATGATCCCTTAGGTGCGGCAGGAGTAATGGAAACACATGGACATCATTAACGATTCAACTCAGTTTAGGGGACAGGGGGGCAGGCTGTAGCATGCTGCAACAGATTTATGCTTCAGACAGATATATATTGCCATGTTCTACAAATCCCTGTTCCTGCCTTCCGAAAAGAAAGATCTTGTAGGAATTTTTCCCGTCCAAACGTGTTTGTGTAATCTTGCACATAGATAAAAAAAATCAAAACAGTGTGTTGAAGCAGGAAGAATGAAATGCAGGAAACGCATAACGCTAAAGCGTACCATAAGATTGAAAAAAAAAAAAAACGGACTTGATACAAGGAAGTAACCTACTAAAAATAATGATTTCCAGAATCGATGCTCACAGCTCAATAAGTCCACCATACTTCGAAATTAGGACAGCAAAACCACTATCGTTGAATAGTAAACAAAGAAAAAGGTTAGACCTATTGGAATAACATATCGTTGGTGATATGGTGAAAATGCCTTTACCAGTGCATTTCCAAAAGAAAATTAACGTACTTTATGTATCTGCTTTTTGTAGGAATAACTCGTTTTCACATCAGGACAGGCTCTACAACTCAATTGCAGAGATGAAGAAATCGAAACGAGCAGAAGAACGTGGCGACTGTAATGATATTTTTCATTACAATAAAGCCAATTTCCGCGAAGCACTTGGATTTGGCAGTTGTCACACAATTCCCGAAACTCCCTTGCTCCCCGGATTTGGTTCCAAGTAATTTCACTCTTTCTGGCTCACAGCATTTGGCACTGAAGCTCCTGCCGCAAAAGTGCAACAAGAGGTGCACGAGTAGCTGTACACTCAATTTAGGAAGTTATGTTATATCTCGTCCGCACTCACGTGTTAATTTTGCTATGCACATTGCCAGAAAAGGGGATTATTCGAAAAGGTGAATGCATTTGTTGTACAAGGTGCTAACGAAACACTTGTTCTTACAGTTTTTCCGTTTTCTCTTGAGCTTCTTAACATAGCAAATAAAACACAGGAAATAAAACAGACTATCGATAAATGAAAGCTAAGCAGGAATCAACGAATAATACGAAAGCTACACAGTAATCAACTAATAATACTAAGTAAACGACATCAAGCAACCTTGAAATATTTTTTCTTTCATACAAATAAAAAATGCCTTTGCCGTTTAGGGAACTGAACACGTGGTAAAATTTAACAATAAGAGAATAGATAAAGATCTCTATTCTGAGAACTGGCACATTGTAAACGTGGAAGTTGAGGGCAACATGAGGAACTCAAAGTCGAACTAAGGAAACAATATTAAATTGAGTCCGCGTCTCTATTACCGAAGCAATAGGTCAGTAAAGCAAATTTGGTCCCGTTTAAAGTTCACTAACACCGAATTCTTTTCTCAGAAGCGTGGTAGAAATGTATCTTACGAATATACTGTAAGTATTGAAATACAGAGATATCTTAGGGAATTTTTGTGAATGTTTTAAGTTTTCGTCTTTTTTTTTTTTTTTTTTTTTTATTGTAGGTTTAACGACCACCGTGAGCAACCTAATGGGCTATAAGCAGTCGCCCGTCCCTAATTTAGGGTAACTGGCTCCAGGAAAGGGAGAGATCCAGCGCCATAAGACAAACACAACATCCATGCCTCACTGGGAGGCCATCGCTTAGACCACTGCGCCACCTGGGCGGCTTTTCGTCATATGCGCAGCATATTATAAATGAAGTCTTACGGAAATGAAGCGGTCTCTAAAGACTTTAGGGATGTCCAGGACGTTGATGGTGATCTACGGGAGTCACTTATAGTCGGCAGTTGTTACCCTGTGATACTAAACAAATCTGATGGAAGATTCGAAGATATCTCTAAACTAGAAGATGCTGCTAAGATTTTATTTTTATTTAAAGATTGCATCGGTATGGCAAAGGAAGTTCCAAATAGAAGAATTCCTGGGTACTGAACCAGCGTTGCCCGAAGATGTAATATTGAGGCTAAAATGCGATGTATTCCTGAAATCAAGAGCTTCTAATCTCGTACATTTCTGAACCTATTTCGCAATAAATAAATAAACAAATAAATAAATAAAAACAATCAGCGTATGTGGAGAGTGGCAACAGTAATAATACCTCACCTCATTTTTCGGTTACACTTCGCTTTGCGAATCGTCTTTACAGTGAGGGCAGATGAGGCAAACCGTAGCTTTCGTTTAATAGATGACCATTTAGAATCATGTTTGCGAATCGCGATAAGCTCTTTCGAGCCACAGCATGGTAAACTTGCTGTAAATATGCAATGATAAGTTCGGATCCTCTTTGTATGACAAGTAGTAATTAAGATTGATTTGTTAAGGTAAAAGAAATATTTCGTGCTAAAAGAATATCATTTGTTGGAGTTAGCTGTGATAAATAACCCTCTCTCACTCCATGTAACCCCCCTGCCTCCCACATTTCCTAATGGTAAGTAAACCGTCCTTGTCTATTAAACCCCTTCCGAATGCCATCTTATCTTCTTTTCGCATTATGCAATTTGAATAACATTATGCTGTGTTGTATAGTTATGTAATACACCTTATCTTGAACTACACCAGACGTTATCTTGTCCACCAGGATCGCTACGTTCGAAATGCATATCACGAATCTGACCTATATATATACTGTATATATTCTATAAAGATACCTAAGCAAAAAAATACATATATCTTACATATAAAGCAAGTAGACTCTTTTTTCTGCCAGTTTTCTTCACCTGATGATGCACAGGGCGCCTGTGTGAAAGGTATTGTGCTTTTTTAAGACTTGTATATATTTTAATCATTACATTTTAAAGTATTCAAGCTAACGCATGTGTGTACTATGATATATCTTGCTTCGACAGCTAACTCCAGCAAATGATAAGACTGATTTGTTATTATGTCTAATTTGTTGATTTGATTTATTTTTATAAATGCAGTTGAACCTCGGTTAGCCGGGTGGCGCAGTGGTCTAAGCGATGGCCTCTGAACATTCGTCCGAAAAGGGTCCGGGTTCGAATCCCGATGAGGCATGGATGTTGTGTTTGTCTTACGGCACTGGCTCTCTCCCTTCCCTGGAACCAGTGACTCAAAATTAGGGACGGGCGCTTGCTTTTAAATTATAAGCCCATTGAGTTGAACACGGTGGTCGTTAAACCTCCAATTAAAAAACAACAACAACAAATATCACACCGAATTTTCGGGTGTAATAAGCACGTCTCTTGAATCCGTTCTGATGCAAATTAAATTTATTAAAGCTATTCAAATTCAATGGAACCCGTATGGAAAACAATAGTATCTGACGGAAGAATGAAGTTTTTCAATCGGGTCTTTAATCCCTCAGATATTGCTGTAAACGGAATCGTGAGCTTACGAACTCTTAGAAACAGAGTTATCTACAAAAAAAAAAAAAAAATGTGACTTTACGTCCCTTGGTGGGAAAACCATTCATTATTTTAGGAAGAAAGCATTCACAAAAGGTTTATCCATATAAGCGGTATCGGTCCAAGAAAAAAAAATTTTAGTCTAGTTTTCAGGAGCACAGATTTTGCTACAAATACATCAGAAGTAAAAATTAACACTTATGACCCCTGGTGGCCAAACCATTCTTTACCAAACATTAGAAATTACGTGAAAAATATTTTCCGTCAGATCTTGTATGCAATACAGTAAGATTTTTTCAAATCGGAGTTTTAGGAGCATAAAACGCAATTTACCATTGTGCGCCCTAGCAGAAAGTCTATGATTTACTTGAAAATTTTGAACTTATAGAAAAAACATTTCGCATCGGAAACACTATCCAACAAAGAAGGAATTTTTCAAATCGGACTTTTAGAAGTAGAGATATTGACAAAAATATAATATACATCTCCGCCCCTGGCGAAGAAACCATCCATTATTTCAAGAAGAAAATGTTCCAAAAATGTTTGTCGACATGAGTAGTATCGGTCAACAATAGACTTTTTTTCAATCGAGATTTTAGAAGCTCATATTTTGCTGCAAATACATCAGAAGCGGAAATTAAGGTTTACGCCCCTTGATGGCGAAACCATTTTTTTACAAAAATTAGAAATTATGTGCAAACGATTTCCCATCAGGAGCTGTATCCGGTGCAGAAAGAATTTTTCAGCTCGGAGATTTAGAAGCAGAGATATAGAGGAAAACGCAATTTACCTTTACGCTCACTAGCGGAAAGTCTATCAATTACTTGAAAATTTTGAATTTATAGGAAAAACATGTCACACTAGAAACACTATCCAACAAAGAAGGAATTTTTTAAATCGGACTTTTAGAAGTAGAGATATTGACAAAAATATAATATACATCTACGCCCCTGGCGTAGAAACCGTGCACTATTTTAAGAAGAAAATGTTTCTAAAAGGTTTCTCGACATGAGTAGTATCGGTCTACAAACGATGTTATTTTCAATCGAGAATTTATAAGCTCATATTTTGCTGCAAATACATCAGAAGCGGAAATTAAGGTTTACGCCTACTGGTGGTGAAACAATTTTTTTACAAAAATTAGAAATTATGTGCAAACGATTTCCCATCAGGAGCTGTATCCGGTGCAGAAAGAATTTTTTAGATCTGGAGATTTAGAAGCAGAGATATAGGGGAAAACGCAATTTACCTTTACGCCCCCTAGCGGAAAGTCTATGAATTACTTGAAAATTTTGAAATTATATGAAAAACATGCGACACGGAAAACACTATCCAACGGAGAAGGAATTTTTCAAATCGGACTCTTAGAAGTTGAGATATTGACAAAAATAAGATATATACCTACGCCCCCTGGCGTAGAAACCGTGCACTATTATAAGAAGAAAATGTTTCTAAAAAGTTTGTTGGCATGAGTAGTATCGGTCTACAAACGACGTTATTTTCAATCGAGAATTTAGAAGCTCATATTTTGCTGCAAATACATCAGAAGCGGAAATTAAAGTTTACGCCCCCTGGTGGCCAAACCATTTTTTGCAAGAATTAGAAATTATGTGCAAACGATTTCCCATCAGGAGCTGTACCCGGTGCAGAAAGAATTTTTCAGATCGGAGATTTAGAAGCAGAGATATAGGGGAAAACGCAAATTACCTTTACGCCCCCTAGCGGAAAGTCTATGAATTACTTGAAAATTTTTGAAATTATATGAAAAACATTTCACACGGAAAACACTATCCAACAAAGAAAGAATTTTTCAAATCGGACTCCTAGAAGTCGAGATATTGACAAAAATAAGATGTACATCTACGCCACTGGCGGAGAAACTGTGAAATATTTTAGGAAGAAAATATTCCGAAAAGGTTTATCGATGTGAGTGGCATCATTCCACGAAATAATTTTTGCAATCGATATTTTAGAAGCTCAGATTTTATGGCAAATACATCAGAAGCGAAAATTAACGCTTACGCCCCCTGGTGGCCAAAGTATTCTTTACCAAAAATTCGAAATTATATGCAAAAGATTGTGCATCAGGAAATGTATCCGCTGAAAAAAAAAATTTCAAATCGTAGTTTTAGAAGAAAAGTTATCGGAAAAAATGCAATTTACTTTTACGCCCCCGAGCGGAAAATCTATGCGCAATTTGAAAAAGGAACTATATCCAAAATACTCTTCGACATAAATGGAATCGAAAGCTAAAATATTTTTTTCAATCATATGTTTAGAAGCAAATATGTGGAATAAAACGTATTTTTGAATTCGACATCATCTGCATCTACGCCCTCTAGCGGCAAAATTGTACATCGTAAAAAAAAAACCAAATAAAGGATCATCATTTGCATATCTCAAGCTTTCGAATGCAAAAAGAATTTTTCAAATCGGACAAATAGTTGCAGAGATACCGTGGGTACAGACGGACGGACGGACAAACCGATAACATAAGCACGATCTTTTTTTACAAAAGACATGCTAAAAAGGAACCTCGGTTATACGTTTGGCCTTAAAACACGTATAAAAAGAACTTTTAAAATGTTAAATACTATCGCAAAAATTTTAATGCCTCCAAAAAGGAAAAAAAAAAAAAAAAAACATAATTTCAGATTACCCGAATTTTTAATGTACGACATATATGAACACTTGGTTTTCTACTTTATAAACCCATGTCTATTTTGACTTTATTATTAATTTTCAATCATAATTTCATAATTAGGTTAAGAAATGCTGTAGGATTACATATAGAGGTAGAAGTAAATCCGAATGAAATTTTGTTTCATAATTAAAAACTCCTAATCCTTTACTTATCATCATCACTCTTTTAAATGCAATTTGTCCATTAGTTGTTTCAGCATCAGTGTCGAGTAAAATATTCACTAATGCTTGCTTGTCTCAAATTTCTTGAATTCAGAGAAAAGAGAGAAGGTGAAAGTTTTTTAGTACATTTTTTTTATATCGTCTATATAACGTCCTTGTTTCTCTAAAAATTGTAACATACCAAACTGCGTACAAAAAAATATAAGTTAAAACTCAAAGATCCGTTACTGGGAGTAAAAACTTTATTTTAACAAAATGCCAGCTTTCACTTTTAACGTGAAGCTTCATCAGGCAGCGAAAAATATCAATAGGTAAAACAGAATCACATCGCGAATACAATTCAAATATGTCAAATAATCAAATATTGATTGATTATTTGTCATATTTGAATTGTATTCGCGCTGTGATTCTGTTTTATTTATTTATATTTTCCGCTGCCTGATGAAGCTTCCCGTTGGAAGTGAAAGCTTGCATTTTGTTAAGATAAAGTTTTTACGCCCAGTAACGGATCTTTGAGTTTCTACTTGTATTTAATTTAGAGTGGCGTGTTCGAACCCAATTGTTTTCCCCTCATTAATAATAATTAATACGTATAAAAGAATTCAAGAACCATGTATGTTTGATAATCTGAAATTCAAAATTTTAAGTATAATCGCTGAACGCGTAGAAATGAATTGCGCATACGAGTAACGCAATTGAGAAGCGATAGAAACCACAGTAAAATATATAAAAGGCCTTGCGCATTATTACGTATAAAAGTTGAAACGTATAACCGAGGTTTCACTGTACCTTCTATTTTAAATTCTACTTACACTATTTTTGTAATTCACAGTGTATCACTTCGAAATCTGTGTGCCGCCCCGGTGGCGCAGTGGTCTAAGCGATGGCCTCTGATCATTCGTCCGAACGGGGTCCGGGTTCGAATCCCGGTGAGGCATGGATGTTGTGTTTGTCTTACGGCACTGGCTCTCTCCCTTCCCTGGAACCAGTGACCCTAAATTAGGGACGGGCGACTGCGTGGTCGTTAAACCTCCAACCAAAAAAAAAAAAAAAGAAATCTGTGTCATTCAGTTTAAATTTTGATTTGTATTTCACTGTCCCTTTCACGGTCATCGATACACTTATTCATGATCATTGATATATTAATTTTAGCAGCGTGTGGCTTTCAGAGACTAAAACTTTTTATAGGCTCTGAGGGCAACGCTTTAGATGATGTTACGCAAGTGAGCAGGGTTCTGCGAAATAAAACTCAAAAATTTTCAGAGCTGTGGAACTAGTTACACTTTATCTTGAGGAGTCTGATAGGTGCATTGAAAACCTGAAAAATGCCGAAAATATCGTCTGAAAAGCTGGTTTCAAAAAAATTAACACGAGTTTTGTGACGTACTACAACTACAGAGGGGAATCCCGTGTTTAAGACGGCAAATCTGCAGAGATGCATTCCGTCGGTGTAGCTTAGTCGGTTGGAGCAACTCACTCCAGGAGCAATGAGATGCGGATATGATAATCGTCACCGATAAATTCCTGTTTTCACAACATCTATTTAAGGTAAAGCATTCATCTGTCTCATCTATAGCATTTGGAATTCACTCACTAAAACAAAGCACGGCCATCAATTGATTTATTCATTTCTTAGCCAATTCTAAATTTCTTAAAAGATCTCATGTAATTATTAATTCAGATAAATTTAAAATTCAGTACACCAAACATACATACGTAAGCAAACCCCCTCCCTTTTTTGTTTATTTTTGCGCAGTAATAATGTTAGTTTTTTTAGATAATTTTGGGTTACGAAATAAATTTTATTTGATGGGAAGAGGCGGAGAATAGTGAACCATATTTAAACCGTACTCAATCCCATGCGTTAAAACATCTGAGTATGAGACAAATCGCGAAGTGATAATTGAAAAAAATTTTAACACTTTTTCACACAGAAAGTCAATAGTTTTCCTTCGTTATTTGATCTTGCTTTTCTTCTTTTAAAAGACAACGGTTTAAAATCCCGAATTAAATAAATTGTGGCAATAAACAGTGCATTATTTTATTTGAGCTTGGCGTTGAAAAAATGTGGGTTGAAAAATATTTACAGTCACTTTGGCAATTGAAACATTGTATTACAGCGTTGAAGAGTATGGCATTCCCTTGGCACATTGCTGAAGTTTGCTGGGTCCACGGCCAAATTTTATTTTCAGCTTTGGAACCATAGTTGTTCCGTTCTTCCACTCCATGTAGAACAAGAGTTTAATTCCAATTAAACAAAAACTTATTTGATTTCACAGGGCAGGTGTTGCTTATAATTCATCCAAAGCAAGCTATTTATCCATTTTAACAGCTGAAGATGCCATCAATCCGGCAGTATGTAAAAGCATGATTTCAAGTTTTATGTACCCAAGTAAATTTGTCATTAAA
The DNA here is from genome assembly GCA_039090855.1 of Macrothele yani. Classification (NCBI taxonomy): domain Eukaryota; kingdom Metazoa; phylum Arthropoda; class Arachnida; order Araneae; family Macrothelidae; genus Macrothele; species Macrothele yani. The sequence continues at coordinate 144,011,792 of CM077007.1, read as the reverse complement.
AGGCTCTGGCTTTAAAAAAAAGTTCGCAGGGATGATTAGAATGATAGTGGGACACCTAGGAAGATAACCAGTAACTAATCATGTTAGTGAAACGACACGAAAATAAAACAAATAAATATAAATTATTCTGGATCAGCATAACATTTCTGTTTCGGAAACCTAAATACTTGCCATAAGAAAAATACTGTTAGGAATTTCAATAAAAGAAGTCTTGTTGTGCTTGTACTAATACGGTCAAGGCACATTTTACCATTTCAGGGAGGTATTAATACACGTATCAAATGTGATACAAACATATTGCTCAGTAACGATCAATGCTACTTTTCTCACATAAATACAGAGAATTTTGCCATTTCATTTCAGACAAAACAACTTACAGATACAAGGAAACGTTTCATTTTTTCTATTTTTCTTCCAAGGAAATAAGTTTTCAGACAGAAATGAAGCACAAATGAAGTTAGCGATTGTTATTTATCGGTACCAAAATAATTATTCGTTCGTTCCAAAAAAATCCAGATAAAGGAATAAGTGAAAGTGGGCCATTTCTTGCGTGGTCCACCGGGAGATGTCCCAGTGGGCCAATCCGGCCCCAGTTGCACCAAAAAGTGGTGCTGCGCCACCACTTTTGAGGCAAAGGTAAACCATTGTCTAATGCACGAAATACACAAAAATCATGATGGAATTATGTACCAGGGTATGGTATCCAACCAAAATGGTACAAAGTTGCATGCATTGCACTATTATTATGTATTTTGCATGCATGACACAATGGTTTACTTTTGCCCTCAAAGTAGTGCAACTGGTGTAGCACAACTTTTTGGCGAAACCTACTACAAAATTTTTTAACAGTGTGCTTACCAGATTTCAAGGATAAACTTAAATACTAAATCAATTCTCTACCGTATGGAGCTTTGCTCTTGACTCTGATTAACATTAAGTAAAGATGGCAAGTTGCCTGAATGTTTTCAGTGCAAGTAAAAGTGCAGCTAGAAAACATTTGTTCAGGGTTAAGAATCTCGGGTAATATCTTGAATAAATTAGTGTTTTTGGTATTTTTACATCTTGAATAAATTAGTATTCTACAGTGTTTCTGCAGTTAATTTAAAAAAGGATTGAGGTTATGTTTGAATATGTCAAGTTCAGCTTATTTCATTGCAGTTCTTCTCTCGAAAGCGTTTTTTTTTTTCTATTGGCGCAATGACTATTTCGTTTTGCATGAGCATAATACATTGGTTCTCTCTTTCTCTCTCTCTCTTCTTCTTCTTCTCTTCCGTCTAAGACGGGTTGAGTCTTCCATTGAGCAGATTCTCCCAGTCTTCTCTGTTTCATGATTTCTGAAAAAGTTTACCATATGTTCTTTATTAATTTCAGCCAGGTAAGTCTTAGTCTCCCAGGTATTTTTTTTTTTTTTTTTTGTGAAAGTATTTATTAAGATGTTAGGTAGTCTGTTTTTGTCCATGCGTGCAATGTGACCTAACCATCTCAGTTGCTGTTTTCTAATTTTTTCCAATATTGTCACTTGATATGACAGTTCTTTTTTGACTCTGCTATTTGTTTTCTTTTCTGTCCAGCTCATGTTACTTATTTTTCTTAAGCACTTCACTTTCAAACGCTAATGACTTTTTTCTTTTCTCCTGACTTAATTGTCCATGCTTCTGCTCCATAGATGATCGTTAGAATAATTATTGATTCACATAATTTGATTTTGGCTTGTTTGGATATCTTGTTTGCTTTCTAGATTTGCTGTAATTTTCCCCTGGTGGTCCATCCTATTGCTATTCTATGTTTGATGGTTTTTAGTGTATCTATTGTTTCTGCTATTTTTAATCCAAGGTAAATAAAGTTCAACTTGATCTATTTGTTCGCCATTTAGGGTGACTGCGATGTTAGTTGTGTTTTTACCTATTTTCATAACTTTGTCTTTTGAAGATTTATTACGAGATCATATATCTTACAGGTTTCATTAAGTTTATTTATCACCGTCTGTTTTATAGAGGTTTACCTAATAAAATAGCCACTTATTATTAGAAAAGAAAACAGAACATGTTCAATATACTATTTTAAACATGTAATACTTGAACGTTAACCAAGAAGAAATGGACACACGAATATTATTTGAAAGATGTTTTGTTATTTTGAATAATATTTACGACCTTTCTCCTCTCAAAACCGCAGCGATCAGCCACAAAGAACTTATGTGCATCTTGGACCCGAACCTTACCACATTCTCCGAGTGTTTGCTCCCCACCCACCGTTCTCTGGTTGGTGGAGATGAGGTGAATGGTAAAAGGAACAGGATCTTCCTTTGAAATCCCGCGACTAATGAGAATTTCGTAACCTCAGCTCTCTAAGACAACCCAAATGTACCGTGAAGCGGCACCGGGCAGAGACAGATCGCCGGGTTCGGGAAGGGCGCCATCTTTCTTGCAGGAGCAATTCTTGTCTCAAGGCTGACAGCCGAGAAACGAAAACATTCCACTCTTGTTCCGTTCCGGCGGAAGGAGGAAAAGCAGGGAGGAGAGAGGAGGGAGGAAAGAGGGAGAAAGAGAGAGAGAGAGAGAGCCTAAAAGCAAAACAGAACGCTGATGTACTGGATCTCCGGCCTGTGACGGTGCATTCATTAAAAGATTCCGTAAATCTTTGCCGAGAAAATGCGCAACTTATGCGAGGAAAAATTACGACGAGGAAAAGAAATGGCAGTATTTCACTCCTCTCTCTCAGATCTTTAGGGGTCTGGGTTTATTAAGGGAAAAGCACAGTGCTCGATGTGACTAATTTTCTTTTTATGACATGCAAGGTTTGCAGAGCAATAAATTATAGACTTGTACCCAATACTTTTTCGATTAGGCGTTTATAAAAGTAGCGTTGTGAAGCATCTAAAATTTCTGTTTCGAGAGTAGAAATCCCTCTTTTTGCTAATTGTACATTTTTCAAACGTTAGCATACATCTTAGCCCAGAGAACAGCAAAAAATTACTCTTAACACTCAATATAGCAACGGCTAGTTTATGATTATATCATAACAACTATTTAGACTAAAGTTTACTCTTTCAATAAGTAATTAACCGGCAACAGCCAGAAAACAGAAACAGCATGAGAAAATGTACTTACGTTATTCCAACTCTTTATTCTTTCATATGCTGAAACGTAACATCCACTTCGACACTTTGACCCTATTCACATAGAAATCTATCCAATGACAGCAGTCGCTTTTATAACAACGTTTAGCAATCAACTCTCAAAAAAAAAAGAAAAAAAAAAAACTTTCATACGTAAATCCCATCACATATAAATCGATACATCTCTATCGTACATAAATCTCTCGACAACTCCACATCAACTATTGGCATCAAATACTACGCTCAATTCTCTCTCTCCTTCTAGATATATTTCAATGTATTTTTATCGCGTACAAATCTCCCTACAACTCAACACCAACTACTCGTATCAAACACTAAGCGCCATCTCACCTCTCCTTCTACATATCATCATCATTGTCAAACATTATCAATCCACTGCTGGATGAAAGTCTCCCCAAGTTTCTTCCACAGCTGTCTGTCTTGAGCCAGTCTCCTCCATGTCACTCAGGCATGCTTTCGAATTTCATCCACCCATCTCCCATGTGGTCTTCTTCTGGGTCTTTTTCTGTCCCTCGGAGTTCAGTCTAAAACTTCGGTTGTCCATCGGTGGCCCGTTCTTCTGGCAACATGTCCAGCCTTTTGTCATTTCAGTGACTTCACTCTGGTCATGATGTCGTCCACTCTTGTCATTTTCCTTATCCACAAGTTCCTCTTCTTGTTTTTCCTGGTTGCACCAAGTATGCATCTTTCCATGCTTCCTTAAGTTGTCTGCAGTCTTTTTTCCCTTTTATAGTTAAGGTCCATGTCTCTGCTCCATACGTAAGCACTGGTAGGATACATTGATTAAACACTTTTCTTTTAGGACATAATGGCATATTGCTCTTAAAAATTGTACTGCTTCTTCCAAAAGCCCTCCATCCAAGCTTTATTCGCCGATTAATTTCTTCATCAATGTGGCCTTCACTTGATATCTGCTGCCCAAGATAAATGTAGGTATCGGTTATCACCAGCTTTTCTCCATCAATCGACAAATTTTTGTTTCTTATAAAAGCATTGTACACCACTTTTGTCTTCTTAAAGTTCATTTTAATCTCGCTTCTTTACTCTTGTTTTACTCCCCCCTTCTACATATATATTTCGATATATCTCCATCGTGTAATCTCTTGACAACTCCACATCCACTCTTCGCATCAAGTACAACGTACAAGTATTATTGATAGGAAGAGTTGATGTCTCTTTCTGTACGTTCAATGTTGACATTTTTGTCCCGATGGCTCAATACTAGCAGTGTTGCCAAATTGTAAAAACGTCTTCGGGGAAGTAATGTCTCATTCAGTGAAGGAAGCTTTAATTAAAAGTGTCTAAATTTGCATAAAAAAAACAGAAATTCAAAAGGAAGGTTAAATTACAGGTATACATCACACACCAACTCTCATTTTGAAACACAAACGAATTCTTTCAGAATTGCTAGATTTGTATATGCTTCTTAACAGACATGCTGTAAATGTATGACTACACTGGAGTAGAACAGCATAAGAAGAAAAATAACTGGGCAAAATAACAAGTCCTGAAATGTAAGTCTAAGTATAGAATGGTTTAATCCATAGAATTTTACGTGTACTTAAATTTCCGAAGAAATCTATTCACATATTTTAAGTGCAAGATTTCGTACTCACATTTTCTGCCGGAAGAATCGGCTAAACATTTTTTTTTTTTTTTAACTTGAAATGAAAATGTGTCTGAATTGCACAAATTTTAACTTAACTGTTTATGAAATTGCAAAAATATGAAACCTAAGCAACACGGAATTTGCTCTCCACTATACTAATAAAAAAAAATAGTTAGGAAAAATAATAATCGAAAAGTTTCTTTATAATTCGGAATTAATTTTTCACACCCGATATATGAAATGAGTCTCCATATTCAATAAAGCAACAGTCAGTCTAAGATTGCGTCATAATATCACTGATAGAGAGAATTATTCTCATTCTGAAAAAAACAAACATTTTTTTTCATTTCGATCATTCACATCTTTTCGTTCATACAAAATTTCCGGGCTTTGCATGCGTTTTCTAACATACATACTGGCAATGCGTGACTAAACTGAAGTAGAACAGTATGGGAAGAAAAACAGCTACATAAACAAGAAGTACTGAAACGTGGTCTTAAGTATTGAATGGTTTAATACACAGAGTTCTACGTGAAAATTAATTGCAAAGGAAATCCATTCGTGCATTTTAGGCGTAAGATTTCGTACACAGATTGTCTGCTGAAAGAACAGACTTAAGCAAAAAAAGAAAAAAATGAGCTCGAAGTAAAAATGCGTCTGAATTACACAAATTGGTATTCGCTGTTTATTACACACATATGAAAACTAAGCAGCATGAAACTTTCTCCCTACTCTGCACATTGTATAGCTAGATTTGATCAAAGATAGGTAAAAAAAAAAAAAAGTACGAATTTCTAAACGATACAATTTTCAAAATTTTTATTGTTTGCTGCATAACGAAAAAAATATATAAATACGGCACCCTTTTGCCAATAATGATCTTATTTGTGCCTTCCATGTATTAGATGTGTGCATAAGTTTTACCCGTTTCCATAGGCTACAAAGAAAGGAGAACTTAACAAATAACGTACCTAGGATTTCACATAATTGCCATAATTCTGTATGACCTCTTGCCATCTGTTTATGAGTAGGTGAATCCCACGCCGGAAGAACTCCTGTGTTTTAGAGTAAAAAAAAGTCATGTAATGCCGTTTTCACAGTTTTCACATCGTCTACATAATCGAAGGTTTGGAGAGCGAAGGCATTCTGTAACGATCGAAAAAAGGTCATAGTCCGTAGGTGCCAAGTCAGGGGAATACACCGCGTGAGGGAACACTTCCCAACCAAAGTCCAGTAATTTTTGACAAGTGATTAAAGCAGGATGAGGCCTGGCGTTATCATGAGAAGGATCACGCCTCTGCGATTAACGATTGCTGGCCGTTTCGATGTCAGTTGTACTCGCAATCTGTCCAACCGTTGGTAGTAGAGGTCAACATTTATCGTTCGGTTAGGTGCCAACACTTCCCAGTGGATTATTCTCTGGACATCCCACCGAACACGCAACAAAACCTTTTTGCGATGCAGTCCTCCTTCTGAGGTCGATGGAGCAGGCTCCGCACCTTGGCACACAGTCCGTCGACGCTTTACATTACGGTACAGTACCCATTTCTCATTACCCGTTACAATTCGTCCCAAAAACGGTTCGTTTCTGTGACGAGAAAGCAAAGAAACACAAGTACGAATTCACTTCTCTCGTTGCTTTGCGGAAAGCTGGTGCAGAACCCAGTTATCGAACTTGGTGATGAACCCAAGCGCATGCATCCGTCTTTCGACTGTTGTTCTGTGTACCGACAACGTTTCCGCTAAATCCTGAACGGTTGGATGTTTGTCATTTGTTATGGCTTGGTCTACATCCTCGTCAGAAACCACAGATGGACGTCCAGGACGTGGTTGATTTTTACAACTTCTGTCTCCGTCCCGGAATTTCCGAAACCAACGACGACATGTGCTATCATCAACCGCATCGTCCAATTGATGATAGAAACTACATTTGTTATCACCAACTGCATCAGATGTTGCGGCAAGCCGCTGCTGCAGTACTGCCTTTATCGAATTCGTACAGTAAACAATGTCTAATGTGTTCCTTATCGCATGCCATGATACACCGTTCGTGATTTCCGTTACGAATGACTTACTCGAAAAAACCTATAATTGCCTCTATATGCTCTACTGCTCCACGCTTTATTTGCCTAAAATTGGGCATCGCAGCGTCATCAGTGACGGAACTATTCCGATCGCAATTTTCATCTATTATAAAAACGGGTAGAACTTTTGCACACACCCAATGATTGTGACGAATTATTTCTTCAGGCCGAATCGATTTTCATAGATATCTGAGATGTTCTCTGAAGCACTGGTATTTGTGGCGTGTATCCGTATCTCGATGAGAAATGGGCCCTTAATGCTATGAGGAGGCAATGGATTACTTCAAAAAGCTCATATCCGAACGGACTCAGATTCCCAAGAAACAAATGCCAAGCTTTAGTTATCTGGACCTCCCTTGTCCTGGGTGGGTAACAGTAGCATGCAGCAACGGAAATGTGGAGTTGCGGGTTCGATTCTCACTCCAAGGCAGTGCAATTATCTACATGGGAAATAGAGAAAATTCGGCATTTTTGTGGGAACAATGACCTTCGTTTCTTTATAATTCGAAAATTAGATTTTCCTTGATAACGAGGAACAGTACACCATATAAGTAGTAAATAATAACACTATACTAGTGATCCGATTTATCGGCGTAGGAAATATACACATAAGCGTTTCTGAGCTTTCGCACATCAACCAGATGGCTTTTTCAAGGAAGTTAGTCAGAAACTACTAACTGAATAAATATTACTATTCAGATTTTCTTGACGGGAAGTAACAGTTTGAGTGATTTTTGCGTTCGAATTCAACAAGAAAAACTAATCTTTACTCTAGATTTACTGGAGAAAATATATGGGGTGATTTTCTTGCTCGTAATTTTCCTTTATAAATGTGCTTCCAATATAGACACGAAATTATTTTATTTTAACAACCAGTCCGTCTTATTATGACTTTAATAACAGTCTTGTTCATACCAAAATCATGCTATTTCTACAGCATAATTTATTCAGTTACAGGAAATCGCTGACCCCCTTGGACTTGGATGCAGTAAAAACGGAAATCGCTGACATCCAGGACGCGAATGCGTAGATGGTTCCCTGTGAAGTCGGCCCCAGACGCACTTTGTGCTTTATCCACGTGCAGCAGAGGATTGGGAAGCCGGCTGCATTAATTTGCCAGTAACCTTCAAAGGCTGATAATCGTCTTTGTGGAACTCACCCCGTCATGGACGGCCGAGATAAAGAGAGAAGAGAGAGAGTGAAAGAGGGGAAAAACAAGAAACAAATACTTGCAAAATTTTAAAAGATCAATCAAATAGTAAAACGGTACTAATAATCCTATTTATTGGCGTAAGATAATAAATCAACACTTCCAAGCTTTCGCATATAAACCAGATGTCCTTTTCATGGAAGGTATACAACTTAGAAGTGTTGATTTATATTCTTAAGCTAATGAATCGGATCATTAGTATAGTTTTCTTTCTTTTATGCACAGTTGGTGTGCAGTTACTCGTTATAAATACATTTTTAAAAAGATAAGGTTCGTGACGAATTACTTTGATTAATAAAAATATTAGAAAAACGTTTTAACCAATTTTGGAAGCATGCACTAAAGTGCTCTATCATCTCTGTTAATTTAAACGTTTTCCCTCAAGATCAAAATACTGTGAATTAACCAGAAACAAATATGTACAAGGCTTTAAAAGATAATAGTCCGTTTTTTATAGGACTATTAAGGCTCTAGAACAATATACAAACTAAAACTGAAAAGTATAAATAGTACGGAGAGATTAAAACCAAATAAATAAATGGTCACTTGAGATTACATTAACTGAATATTTCTCGGTATACCCCTTATATAGTTATTTTTTTGTTTAGCCCTAACAGAGGGATGCATGCACGTGGTAGATCTGCCCACAGACAGGATCCCTTCACGTCTCTCTATGAGAGAGACGTAAAAAACAAAAAATTAACTATATCACATACGGGGTTCGGACATTTGGGCACCGGACTTTTGGGCACCCGGACATTTTGGCACATTCCCTTTTAAAGCAATGAAATTACGCTGCGTTAAAAATTATGGTGTTCCTATATTTCTCCCTACTTGAGCAAGTGGTGTGCACAAAATTTTTTTCACTTATATCTCATAATCATTAAGAAATTGAGACATATTTACGATTTTCTGTATGAAAGACGGAGCAGACATTTGGGCACCGGACATTTTGGCACCCGGACATTTGGGCACCCGGACTTTTGGGCACAAATATTTAAGGGGCCGTATAACAATTGCCGTTTCTTGGCCCAATATAGTAAGAGTTTGACCAAGAAAATGTTCGCCGTAAGTTACTTAGACACTAAATATTTACGTAACATGTCAAGTTATTAATATTTGTCTTTTACTTAATTAGACACTAAATTACTATGCCTCATTCGTAGGCCCTTTTGACAGTCTTTTTTCTACCGATGTCATATTCATAACGTTTACGTATCAAATCAAGTTAACAGCATTGCACTTTTACGTAAGCACTAAATATTAATTCATAGGCCTTTTTAACAGTTTTTGTTCTAAAATTTATCGTTCAATCGGGAGATTTTCAACATTTACAAGCTACAACTCGACAGATTATTTGAGGGCACGTGCCTACTCAGCAAACCTGTCGGGGAGTGTGTGTGTGTGTGTGTGTGTGTGAATGTATCAAAAGTGTAAAATATGAAGAATTTCTCATCCGATAAGGAAATTTTCAGCATTTACAAGCTACAACTGCAGACGTTATCTCAGGGCATGAACCTACTGAGCAAACCTGTCGGGGGAGGGGGGGGTAATACTAAAAGTGTAAAATATGAAAAATTTCTCGTCCGATCGGGAGATTTTCAGCAGTTACAAGCTACAACTCGACACACCATCTGGGCGCTCGTGCCTACTCTGAAAACGTGGAGGGGGGGGGGCGGGCTAAGAAAAATCCTTACCTCCTTCAAGGTTGTCAAACATTTAAAAAAAGGTTTCGTCTATTTTAGTGTTTTAAATTTATCAAAAATTTGGCTATATTAACGGCGAGGGGTCTCCCCCATGGGCGCCCTTGGTTCTATGTAATCATGAATATGATGTAATCCATATTCATGATTATGAGCTATGTAATCCCGATCTAGGACGGCGAAATTGTCAAGTTTTCGGATATTATGCTTGTCATATTTACACCCAAAAAAACGTATTGTCATCTTCAAAATTTGTGCATTGTAATATTTTTTTTAAATTCAATTATAATTGTCGTTTGTCTTACTGAAAACGTTTTCTCTATTCAATTCCCCTCACAGCGCCAAGAAACGGCAAATTTTGTAAGGCCCCTAAAGATTTGTGCCAAAATGTCCGGGTGCCAAAATGTCTGGGTGCCCAAATGTCATGTCCGGGTGCCCAAATGTCCTAAACTCATCACATACATCTCGAGATATCAAGCTAATGTTATCTTAAGTGACCATTTTGTATTTGATTTTAACCTCTCTGTACTATTTATGCTTTGCAGTTTTAGTCTGCACGTTGTTGTAGTTCCTTAGAAAAGCCGAGTTGGCGAGTGAAGGTCGGCAGATCCAGTATGATCCGGTTTGCATCTGTAGGTACCGATTACTATCTTTTGAAGTGTTGCACTTATTTGTTTCTAGTTAACTCTAGTGGAACCACAGAATTTTATTCCAGAGGAAAAACGTTTAAGTAAATAGAAGTAGCAGGACACTTTGGGGCATGATTTCAAAATTAATTCAAACATTTTTCTGATGTTTTTATTAATCGAAGTATTTGTCTCTAACTATGCAAATCGCAATACGTGCTTGGAGAGACAAAGAGAAACTTGGAAAGTGTAGTTAATAATGGAATAAACACAGTTTAGGAAACTTATAAGAGAAGAAATAACAAGAACAGATAGGGTACATAACATAAGTGCGTTGTTTTTCCATAAAAAGGAATAACAAGAACAGATAGTAGAAGAAATAAAAAGAAGATATACGGTGGTACATGACAACATAGGTACGTAGCTTTTCCATAAGATGAGTTTGGTGCTTTTCAAACAAGGTAAGCAGTTTCCTTTAAAGTAGGACATGCGCACTAATATTGAATCTAATGTGAATCAAAAACATTTTGTTAGTCACTTCATGGACATCCAGTTATGAAATACTACGGGATTGTTATGAATAGTCTTGTAAAAAACGAGATGTTAACTAAACGGATGTTCAGGTCTTGTTCAAATATAAACTTTTTCTCATAAAATCAGGTTATCATGGTGTTCAGCAAGATTTATCTTCCATGAGACAGCAGGGAATAAGCTGATCCTTTCTGATGATTCGGGATTGACCCTCCCAGGTCCGAACCGACCATTTTACACTGTCAAAAATTTTCAGGTACGTTGCATCAAAAAATAGCGCTACACCAGCTGCACCACTTTCTGAGAAAAGATACACCGTTCTGTGGTGCAAACAAAACCCAACAAAATGGTGCAACCTTACACCATAATGTGGTGCAACCTTGTCCATAACGTGGTGCAAAGTTAAACCATGTTATTGGGCTTAGTTTGCATCACACAATGGCGTATCTTTTCTCAGAAAGTGATACAGCAGGTGTAGCACCATTTATTTTTTGGCGCAACCTACCACAAAAGTTTTAACAGTGTAAATTTTCGGTGTACTGTGGTGCAAACAAAACCCAACAAAATTGTGCAACCTTGTATCATAACGTGGTGCAAAGTTGAACCATGTTTTTGGGCTTTGTTTGCACCACACCATGTATCCTTTCTCAGAAAGTGGTACACCATTTTTTTTTTTTTTTTTTTTTGTGCAACCTACTACAAAAGTTTGAACAGTGTACATTTTCGGTGTTCTGTGGCGCAAACAAAACCCAACAACATGGTGCAACCTGACACCGTAACGAGGTTCAACCTTGTACCATAACGTGGTGCAAAGTTGAACCATGTTCTTGGGCCTTGTTTGCACCACACAACGGCGTATCTTTTCTCAGAAAGTAGTACAGCTGGTGTAGCACCATTTTTTTTAGGTGCAACCTACCACAAAAGTTTTAACAGTGTACATTTTCGGTGTTCTTTGGCCAAACATTCCTCTTACGGTAGGATTTTTCAAATAAACGATTAGTTTTCACGGTCTTATGAAATAATGATCCGCTTATACGGTATATTGCGGCTTATTGATAGTCTCCATGTTGTCCACTGCAAAAATAAATTGTGGAAATTCTATGAATATTCCACAAAATAACGTGCAGTAAAGTTGCCAGTAGGTCTCAGTCCTTTAACGAAATTTTGGATTTTAAAACCTTCCGTTCCTAACATCAGCATTTTGTCAAATTTTCCGTTGTCACTATTTCATTTATTTCAGAAAAATCAGTTTCGGGTTTTTCCTTTTTTTACAGAAATTTCGCAAAAACTTCCATTTTGACTTTTCCTGCCCTTTTAGGAGCGATTTTTACCTGTCGTATGAAGTGAACGGATCCTGCTCGGGTTCGATTTGGGTATGTGTTCAATGAGAACGGAACGAGCTACCTAGTGTTTATAATATTTTATTTTTTTTTTAAAGGAAGACTTAGCACATATTGTATTTTTTTATCATGATTTTTCGAAGAAACAAAATGTTATGTAACTCGAGAACTTTTTAAACTGACAATGATTTTCAATTATGTTTAAGAAAAGGGGAAATGTTCTACTTCGAGGTATATCATACCCGTAAATATAAAATTTACTCTTTATAGCTATAATAGATTTTGTCTTAAGGGATCCACATACTGATACATAGGCGTCATACAATTAATTACCCGTACGATAATTTAAGACGCGGTTTCTTACGGCAACAGGTGAAACAATATCTGGCGCATCAAATGGAGGGGGTAGGGGAAATTCGCCTCAATAATCTAAATATCATGCAATGTGCTGTCTAAAACACTTGATTTCGTAACAGAAATTCAAAAATCAGGTATGTCGGCAGAAGACTGAAATTTAATAAGTATTTAAACCTCAAGCATTCTCAAAAATCTCTCCTATTACCGAAAATTTTTCGTCATATGGATACGAAAAAAGTGAGAATAAAAATTTTCTGTTAAAATACGAAAGAAATTGCCGAAAGGTTGCCGAAAATTCAGAATATCATCTTAAAAACGGCAAAGGTTTCTGAAAATGCATAATTACCCTGGCGTATGAAAAATCCGCGAAATTAAGGATTTTCTCCGCCATTTCAAGGAAAAGGTGAAATCAGGAACATGCTTTGTTAATTCACGAAAGGAACTGAAAATGGTTCGCGAGTTTCAGGAATTTTTTTACAGCATAGGAAATCAGTTTCACCTCCCAGTTACATTCTTCGTCAGTTTTGAATATCGTTAGAAGAATTATGAATTAAATGTAATTCATCTTTTTATGACACAGAGTCATCATGAGTCGGACGAAGAAGCAGACACGACAGCCTTCCTATGCAAGTTTTGTTTTCAATTAGAAATGAAGGTAAGGCCATTAAGTTTCTCAACAGTGTGATTGATGGTGTTTCTTATTTTATTCATACATTTATTTAAAATAGTAATCCTTATTCAGGGTATTCCCTTTTCTGTAACTCCTATGATGCCATCATGATTAAGAGTTTCTGTGATGCTATTATAAATTATGTCTTTTCACTGTGACAGTAAATTTGGTTCAGATCAAGAGATATATAGTTATAAAACAGAATGTTTGTGTGTGTGGTAGCCCACAACTCATCGGAAATCGTAATAAAGGCATTAAACTTTGGCAGATTGTTTTTCATTATTGTTTAAGTTGTAGTGGGCAGTGTTTCAGGGCTTGAAGCTAAATAGAAGCCCCGGTTACAGCAGTTTGAAATCAAAATTTAGCGAGAGGAGACTGCTTGTAGGAAAAATATTTGCTACCCTGTTTTTTACAAGAACACGTAATGGACAAGACAAGTGCAGGGCCGCGTAGCTACGTCCTCCCAGAATGGTTACTCCAGGGGCGCAAATTCATGCTCTGGGTATGTATTATAGGAAATAGAAGTTGTAACTAAAAAACAGAAAGTTGCGCCCTTCAGCAATTTCTTTTTAAAGACTTTAGTACAGTATTCCATACAGTTAATCAGGGTACAGAGAGTGTAATGTGTGAGCATCTCATATCCAGTAAAGAAAATCTCCAAAACACTGAATGGAGGCATAGAAGACAATACACTGACATGCCTAACCTCCATGACCTTTCCAAACATGTCGTTGGGATGAAGAGATAATAATCATTTGTGGTCTGTCGCAGAAAGTTCTCTGAGCGTTTAACCTTGAACGGAATTTTTACAAGCCCTAACTTCTTCCTATTGTTACGTTTTTCCAAGTCCTAGCCCTATTGTTACGTTTTTTTCAAGACCTAACCCGAGAATTTTTCCAAGCCCTAACCCCGAAACACCTTCCCATTTTACGTTTTATCCAAGCCCTAACCCTATTGTTGCATTTTTTCCAAGCCCTAACCCCGGAATTTTTCTAAGCCCTAACCCTATTGTTACATTTTTTTCCAAGCCCTAACCCTGAAGCTTCTTCCTATTGTTACGTTTTTATTCGATACCCATTCGTTTTGCGCTGGTTTGTTTTTCGCTCTGCATTTCTGTGGAGTGTTGTGTTGTCGGTGTTCACATAATATTTGTGCTTTACTTGGTATTTACAACCTGTGGTTCTTGGGTATTTACTTAGTTTTTGCATTTTTAATAAAATTACGCCAAAAACCTGAAGTGCGATTTTTGAAGCAATTATAATACTTTCCTATAAGGGCAGTGTGTGAGAAAGTAGAAACCACGTATTATTTGAGTGGAACTCGAAGGGGTGTAGTTTTGATCTTGAAGGGGTGTAATTTTGATTTCAAAGGGTGTAATTTTGATCTCGAAGAGGTGTAATTTTGCTCTCGAAGGGGTGTAATTTTCATCTTGAAGGGGCGAAATTTCAAGTTTCGGCCTTCCAGATAAGAAAAGCCTGCTACGATCCTGGACAAGTGAAAATGTGCATGCGATCTTGAACTTGTGTGAGTGTGCTTCCATTGGTGCTCGCATTCAAATGTCTCTGTCATGCGTATATCACAAAAAGTAAAACAATTTTCCTTATTTGGACTTTGTTATTTCAGCAGTGGTTGAAATCTTTGGCGGTGACTAATCTATGTCACTCTTCCGATGCACGCAATTTCACGCTGCCTATCTTGAGTTCCGTAAATTATTTTACATGCGATTTCATAAAATATCATAGATAGTGTTTGTCAAACACATTTTTAAGATATTTCTTTTAAAATAGGAAAGTCATGACTGCAGCTAGAGCTACAGACACGGCAGAAGCTAAAAGGCGGAGAAATCACCCAATGGAAAGACGATTAACTAAGATTGTTTCGGTATTCATGTTTCACAACGATATTACTGCTCTAGTGCTAACAAGATTTATGAACATAGAGCGCATAAAAAGCGAATATGTTTCGTGATTAGGGGGACTCATGTGGTGGTACCGCAACACAATCATTAACTGCTTTAAATATCAGACTATAAAAGTGGTTTCTAGACGAAGTGGTTTGTATAGTGGTTTCTATACTGTTCTGTTGGGGATACAGTCTACGCTTCGGAAGAGTATTATCGTTTCAGTCTTTGTAGTGAAGTATTCAGTCTGCGCCAATAAAAATGAGAAACAGAAAGTACCGAATCAGCACATCTTACAAAGTCTCGCTTAATGGATCAGAGGCAGAAATCGCCGAAACGGCGCTTTTTACCACTTCTAACGCATTAATCAGAGACAAAGTTAGAAAACTATTGTACATTAGATAGAGATGGCGCCGAATACTAAGAAGTACAGAAAATTTACACAGGATGTAAAAATGGATCCATAAATTAAAGTGAATAGTGGAGCCTTATGGAAAATCACGGTCACAACAAATATAATATTTTGATGGATAATTAAGGTGTCTTTTAACCTAGTAACGAACTGAGAATGATTGGAAATGATGTTCTAAGTTGTCTGACTTGTTATGTGTTGTGTACTCGGAGATTTATAGGCTGCTCTTATTATTGGTAGGCGTGGATATCCAAGTATAACATATCTGAATCAATTCCATCGTCCATTCTCGGAAATTTGCAATTGAATGGCTTCAAACTGATAATTTAGTTGTATTCATATTACTGTATTTCAAGCCAATCATGTTGATGCCCATTGTTTGACACGCTGCTGTTATTAGCAATCAATAAGCCGAAGATATGATGATGGCTATAGAAACTGCTGCATCACGCTAATTTGTAAAGAAAACAATGCTGACCGAACTATGAGCACACGGCTAATTGTTGTTAGAGACGACACTTAGAAATTCCAGTTAAGCTGACTAGCATTTCAGGGAAATGGCCACCTTTATACATTGATCGTATTAGTATACGTTATAATGTTAGTTGTTTAAATTGATTTGTGCTCGAATGAGACTTGATCGTTAGGTTTACTTTTCTGTAGAACACTTAGCTTAGTGATTGGGCATTGTGAAACCTTGGATTTCTTATCCGTCGCAGCAGCTAAAAGTCCTGATTAACATACATTTTACTTCGACGATACTGATAGGGTTCAGATAAAACAAGTTTACTTACAAGTCCGAACATTTTATTACTTACTCTCAAGAAGCACATAGTACTTAATCACGCAGAAACTTCAAGCTCGATCGCATCACAACAAGCATTTGCATCGCAACAAATGTGAAAGCTTTCTCATATCAATAAACTGTTGTAACTCTATAAATTCTCCTAGTATACGTACGATAAGTAAGCATCAAAGATTGCATGTATTTAATAACACAGTCGCTCCTCTACCATAACTTTTCTATCATTACACACAGATTGCCTCAGAAACATTGCACACACAAGCTCTTATCTATCGAGTCTAACTACGTAGTTTGCGCTTTGACGTGCTGCCAGGTGTTTCTAACTTCAAATCATCGGGAGAAACTCGTGGCGTTAACGTAGAAAATATTTACCGAGAAGAAATAAAATTTATGTAGGAATATAAGAACTTAAAAGAAAAGTTAAATTACAAATACATGCCACAATATGTATAATGCGATATTTTTACGTCCAACCGTAATGGAAATATTTCTCTCAGCGATCAGTAACTATCGATAGCATCACGAATACAGACTGAGTTATAATATAACGGGCGAACGTCTTATTCCAGTTGTAGGTGATTGCCGGTAATAAGAAGCGCATGGCATTTTTCACGCTTTCCAACCGTAGGTTGAAGAAGCGTATATGCTCCAGCTTTTTCCGTCCACCTGTCCGCACGATAACTCACGTAAAAATGGTTCAATTTCGATAAAATTCTAATACGCGGTAGAGGACCACATGGGGACGAACCCTATTGAAAATGGAACAAGTGGGGTCAAAGGTCACGACATAGGAGCGGGATGCATTCCACTGCCCTCATGCCTCATAACTTGCGTGAATATGGCTCGATTCCAATGAAATTTTAGTATGTGGTAGGGGACCACCTGGGGACGAACCTTATTGAAAATCGGTGAAGTGGGGTCAAAGGTCAGAACATAGGAGCGGGATGCATTCCACTGCCCTTACGCGTCATAACGTGCGTAAAAATGGTTCGATTTCGATGAAATTTTAGTATGTTGTAGGGGACCACCTGGGGAGGAACCCTATTGAAAATGGGAAAATGGGGTCAAAGGTCAGGACATAGGATCGGCTGTCCATTCCATCGCCCGTAGGTTATCCATACTATTAAGGTGGATGTCAAGTAATTTTGCTTCCTATACTTCCAATGGAAAAACTTTTGTACACATTTCCTTCACAATTAGTGTGTTCCCAAGGATGGAAATTTGAACATCGATTAAAATAACTTCATATTATAACTTGGAATACTTAACATTTTCTAAAACATAACCATAATTATATTAAAAAACAGTCACGTTTCCTTTGGTGAGGTTAAAACCAGAAAAAAGATGGCGTGATCTGTACTTTGATGACGTCAGTAGACTAATAAATGTTGGATTGCAAAATTATGGTTATCTTTTAGAAAATATTAAGTATTCCAAGTTACAAAATGAAGCTATTTTAATCGATGTTCAAATTTTCATCCTTGGAAACGCATTAAATTGTGAAGAAAATGTGTACAGAAGTTTTTTCATTGAAAGTATAAGAAGCAAAATTACTTGACGTCCACCTTAAAGGAGCATTTCTTGTATCTACGTAAATTTTATTTTGAAAACGGCTCTAAGGATTTTGGTGAAATTCGTTAACCTACGGTTTTCTGGTACTAGAAATCGATTTAGCTTGATCTCGACTTTGGAAAAATTCGTTTAGAGGGTTAAATAACCACCCCGAGTTGCCACGTTTTTAGTGTCATGGCGTCGTCCTATTAATGTTTCCCATGCTTAGAAATCTTATGACGTCACACTCTCGCGATTTAGATGTTGGCGCGCGGTCACGCCATCTGCCTCATTACATCACGCGTTGTGTGTGGATCCTATTAAAGTTTTATGGCGTCACACTCTCGCGACCATCTGCCTCATTACGTCACGCGTTGTGTGCGTGTCACACATCGCGTGACATAATAGTGCTCTGTGGCTCTGTTATTCACCCTAGATATGAAAAGCTGAGTGGGTGCGCTGTACATGCTAGAGAAAATGCTTATTAGATAATAACGAAATCCAGAGAGTTTTTGTGTTCTGTTGGAGGGCCTTCCCCACTTGGACATAAAAGCAGTGATATATGTAGATGCTTAATTGCCAGGGGCTGTAGCCAGTGAGAATTTTCGGTGGGGGTGGGGGGTTTGAATTTTAAAATTAATTTTCACCGTACGTTATACATATGTTGAGTTTTTTTATCTGTCACATTTTACTCACACACAAAATTCTTCTATTTAATTCTCCCCATTTTTTAAATACTGACTTATATGCTATATACTATACAACTTACAAAAATAAAAAAAAATATTTTAGTTTTGAGACATTGTAAACATTTTGAGGAGGTTTTAAACCCCCAATATCCCTTTTTGTCTATGTCCCTGCACACTCCAAGCATGTTAATTACACCATCCTCCAACAAACGGTCCTATAATACACCTACGACTCTTGATTAGGGCGGTTAAACTGTGAGCTTGCTTGTGCACTTTTTGGAGGTTTGTGAAAACACAAGTTTGTCCGTGTCCCCTCATTCCGGAGTAAGTCGCTCTCCGAACTGAGCTACGCGGACAGAATGTCTCGCTGCAGATTTGTCGTTTTGACACATGTTTTCACGTCTGTAGTACGTCACATCATCTCCCTCTTATTTTTATTTATTTTTTTTTGAAGGGGAGTAGGAATTTTTCATTAATTCCAAACAATGAGTGGAACAAACATCAGACATTTTTCGAAGAACCCAACGGCCAGTCGATTTATTTTTCACAATCGGACGCCAATGTGAAAACATAAGTTTCCGCGAATTGAATTCGTGTCCCCTCACTCCGGAGCAAGTCGCTCTCCCAACTGAGCTACGCGGACAGAATGTCTCGCTGCAGATTTGTCGCTGCAGAGAGTGACACGTATCTCATATGGGTGCAACGGTTCCGTAGAGGAGAACCAGAGCAAAGCGTAGTCACTTGCCATAGGTGTTTTTAACCATTTAAGTGTAGCATATCCCCATAGAGAATTATGGTGATTCTATACTCCGACTAAAATAAATTCACCGGTCATTATTATTTATATTATTTTTCCCAGGTTGACAATATTTACCTTTTCCGGTATTCGAGTTCGGCACCAGATCGGACGATTAGCTAAACACCCGCGCCTCTGACCGCTGGACTACTGCGGCAGAGTAAGTGCCTTTGATTAGCAGGATTTGAATCTGGGAGTTCCTTGATTTCATCGAAAATTTTCACGTTGGAAGCTGTGTAATTATTCAGAACATGAAAAATGACCTACGATTCTCACACACAGAGCTGAAAATATTATTCTTTGCAGGAAGAGGAAGTTTGGAAGAGGGTGGGAAGAAAAAGAGCGTGGGAGTTATATATATATAAAAAAAAATACCCCAAACCGAAAAGGCTGCAGAGAAAAGATCCGACTAGAAAGTCACACTAGACAGCTGGTGGATCTAGGAAGGGGCAACCAACTCACGAAACGTTTATTTTTATGTGTTTAAGGGTTTTACATAAAAAAAAAACAAAAACGAGACGAGACCTCGCAGTGCTTCAATTCCATATCAGTACCTCCCATTCTTAATAAAACTGCAAGATCTGCTAAAATGTAGGATGACAGAAAGATTTTGTACTTTAGACAGTCCCTCCAGTTACCACTGCAAATTTGCTTACTCCCTCCCTCCTCCAAGTAAATGCTGGATCTTATAGTGTAGGGCACTTTTGCAAGGTAGGAGCAAAAGTGCTTGCAAGGTAGGAGCAAAAGTGCCCTACCGAAGTGCTCCAGCTGTAAAGCAGTAATATACGTATTCGCAGGTTTTAGAACGCATCTCTACAAGACAATATAAGGACAATGACACTGTAATCTCGCAAAAAAAAAAAAAAAAAAAAAAAGTACAGTGACTCACATAGGCGTAGCCTGGGGGGGGGGGGGTGTCCTCGGTTCCGGACCCCTGTGAAGGGGACTTAGGCATCACCCCTAATAGCTTAGTTAAGCTATTAGGGGGTGATGACTTAGGGCCGTATCCAGGGAGGGGTTTTGAGGGTTTAAACCCTCCCCGAGGTGCTCATAGGTTTTAGAACACATCTCTACAAGACAATATAATGACAGTAACACAGTAATCTCGCAAAAAAAAAAAAAAAAAAAGTACAGAGACTCACATAGGCGTAGCCTGGGGAGGGGGTTCCTCGAGTCCGGACCCCTATGACGGGGACTTACGGCAGTGTCCAGAGAGATGTTTTGAGGGTTTAAACCCTCCCCGAGATGTTTAAAATGTCTCAAAAATAAAGTAATTGTTTTATAAATTCATCATAGAAAATCGGCAGAACTCTATTTTACACGCACACACACAATCACCAGAGCCACGGGCGACCTCGTATAATTTACTTGCATAATGATTCTGTCACGTCAGAGATAAATTTGTGCAGAAGAAAATGGTGGGCCGTACCGAGAAATGAACGTATAGTGCAGCCATTGAAGCATTGTCTCAATGTAACAAAATCTTTTCACGAATGCTAATTTCCTATTAAACGTGTTCAGTACTCTTCCTGTTTCAACTAGTATTCCGGAACGAACCTTTTCATCTGTCAGGCGTTTGAAAACATACTTACGACACTCCACAGAACAAGACAGCTTAACTGTCTTGGCTCTTATGAGCATCAATAGGGTTTATATACATCAGTCCTGAAGATGTCGTCAATAGATTTTCTGAAAAAAAAAAGAACGACGGCTGGCTATTGTGCTACTTTGAACTTTGTGCTACTGCATTTCTTGACAATCAACTGTACTATGTTGCAAGTAAACAAAAGAAAAAAAAGTATAATCCTACAATTCTTTGCTTAATTATGCACAGATCGCTGTACTTAACTAAAGAGGAGATAGATAAGCCCATCAAATCCATCATATACTTGTATAAGTAGTACAGCATATAAGTCCGTATTTGAAAAATGGGAAGTATTAAATAGAAGAATTTCGTGTGCATATAAAATGTGGCAGAGGAAAAACTCAACATATACAATATACTGTACGGTGAAAATTAATTTTCAAATTTCAAAATCCCTCCAGAAAATTTTTCCTGTCTACAGCCCTGAATAATTTTCAGGGCTGTTGCCAGGAGTACGGGTGGGAGGGACTGAGTACGAATTTAAAGCGATTTTGGTATGTATGTATATCATCATCATCATTGTCAACCATTATCAACCCATTGCTGGACGAAGGTCTCCCCAAGTTTCTTCCACAACGGTCTGTCTTGGGCCAGTCTCCTCCATGTCACTCCCGCAAACTTCCGAATTTCATCCACCCATCTCCCATGTGGTCTTCTTCTGGGTCTTTTCCTGTCCCTTGGAATCCAATCTAAAATTTCGGCTGTCCATCGATGGTCTGTCTTTCTGGCAGTATGTCCAGCCCATTGCCATTTCAGAGATTTAACTCTGATCATGATGTCTTCCACTCTTGTCATTTTTCGGATCCACGAGTTCCTCTTCTTATCTCTCCTGCTTACACCAAGCATGCACCTCTCCATGCTGCTTTCAGTTGTCTGCAGCCTTTGTATGTCTCTTTTAGCTAAGGTCCACGTCTCTGCACCATACGTAAGCACTGGAAGGATGCATTGATCAAACACTTTTCTTTTAAGACATAATGGCATATTGCTCTTGAAAATTATGCTGTTTCTTCCAAAAGCTCTCCAGGCAAGTTTTATTCACCGATCAATTTCTTCATCAATGTGACCCTCACTTGATATCTGCTGTCCAAGATAAACGTACGTGTCTGTTATCTCCAGCTTTTCTCCATCAATCGATAAATCTTCATTTCTTGTAAAAGCATTGAACATCACTTTTGTCTTCTGAAAGTTCATTTTTAATCCCACTTCTTTACTTTTGTCAGCAAGTTCCTGGATCATACTCTGCAGCTCTGATGGGGTAGTTGCAAAAATGACTACATCATCAGCAAAACGAAGGTGGGTTAGATAATCTCCATTAATCTTTATCCCTTTGTTTTCCCAGTTCAGTGATTGAAAGACATTTTCCAATGTCGCATTAAAGAGCTTCAGAGATATGGTGTCACTTTGTCTCACTCTCTTTCCAATTTTTATGTGTGTTGTATTTTCAAACAGCAGAATCTTTGCACTTATATATATATATATATATATATATATATATATATATATATTAAAAAAAAGTTTTTTCTCAGTAATGTTTTTTCCATCTTTTTGACTTTTAAAGATTTGGGGCTTATTTCCCAGTTGGAGTATTTCATTCCCGGAGGTTTTCACCGATGAACAAAATGTATGGACTCCCCTTAAGAAATTTCTGGCTACGACACTGGGGACTTACAATTCCTTTTTTGTATATATTTTAAAATTTATGTGATTGACATTTAAGTAGGAAGAAAGAATGTTTGCCAAAGTTCCCTGGCCACTATGGGCCACCAAAACATCACTAACGAGGAGGGTACTAGAATTAATATATAACATACGGACAGTAGAAGTAAATATTCTCCATGTTATGTTTCTGACCGAAACTTGCCGATGTCCCTTAACTGTCGTCATTATCTGGTCGTAAAATTTGATGTTCCTGGAGGCGCCATCTGTTGTACCAAAATTGAACTCTCACTTTTCGTAAAACACTTGAACTTGCACATTTCCTAAATAATAATGATTCTTGCCCTTTTCCTTTGTGTGAATTCAGTGACCTCTTTAAAATAACAACAACAACAACAACAACAAAAGCTTTGATGTAGACATTGAAGAGTGAAGTTATGTTACCCTTCTTATATAAAATAATATTTTTCTGATGATTGAAAGCCAGAAACTTTTTTTTTTTAATTTCTTATTCATTCTTCTTCCAGATTGATGAAAGTTCAGCCTTTTCTGTTGCTGCCGAAGTTTTGAAGACCAATCTAAAGAAGATACCGTTTTTATGCGACCGTTGGATATGCCTTTCTTTCATTTCGTAATTATTCCATTCGCGTCTAGTTTAATTATGTATGCATTGTTATTCAGATTCTTGATCGCTGAAATCACACTAGAATTTCAACACACGTTTTAATGCATAACACTTTTTCTTTCTTTTCCTCCCGGATATAAAAAAAACTTCGCTTCTAATGCTCTTTTGTAGATATCTCATTTCAGTGGACGAAGCGTAAATTTCAGTATTTTTAATTACTGTGTACAAAAGAAAGCCTTCTATGTTAAGCAGTGGTATGGGAAATATGCATATGTACTCAGCAGGATACTTGCAAATGGACAAAACAGATTTCATTTCTGTCAAATATGAAACAACATTGTTCAACAAAAATGAAGCAGCAATTTCTAGGTTTTGTGAATCCCAGAATAATAGCATGTAATCACAGTAATGAAAATGATTTCAAAAACTTACAAAATAAAAGAAATTAAAAACAGCATAGGAAAGAGAAAAACAGGCAAAAAAGAAAGCAATTTGCATTTGCCAGTATAGATAAAAAGAATGTATTCGTATGAAGCAGAAAATATGTTCTGTAAGAAGAGATACCGTTAAAATAAGAAAAAAAAGTGCAAAAAATGAACGCAAATTAAAAGAAAATGCAATATATGAGTAAAAGTTTTCCACAACAAATTACACTTAAATTATGAATAGGGAAACATCCTACAGAAATTAAGGAGCAAGAAGTTGCTAAGATTATAAATATCATTCAAACGATAACGAATAATATAATCTGGAAATTCAGTTCAGCAAGATACATTTTTTGTTACAATCAGATTTTTACCTGATACTTCTATACTAATTCAATTAAATACCCAAACTTCCACTGGGAAATGAGCCCCCCCCAAAAAAAAAATTAGCCTGTCTTGTGTGAAATAACTAAAAGGAGAATTGTTTTCTAAACATATACAATTCATTTCAATCAGTGACGTAGCCAAAATTATTTTAAGGACGGGTCCATGGAATTGGTTCATTGGTAAAAGCCTCATATATACATACATATATATCGCTTTAAATTCGTACTCAATTCACCCTCGTCCGGACCCGAGAACCCCACCCCCGTGGCTACGTCTCTGATGTCAATATAGAGCGAATTTATAACACGGTAAATTAATGAAAGTTTTTAAACATTGTTTCTAATGTAATTTCTGAAAAGTAATTGCGTACCAGTTTCAGTAGCAAGTGATCAGTTACCTTAAAATGTTTGCCCCATTTGTGTAGGTAAAGTCCTCACACTTCGTTCACTTGAAATAATATATATATATAAGAAAAAAAAAAAACTATTTAAAGTAAAGATTAAAAATGATGACCTGTTAAGATGGGTTAGATTTGGTGTTCGTAATGGGAGACCAAATAGTAGGTAATGCCCAAAAGTGTTTAAAAAATCGTAGAATAAAGAAGCAGCACTAAACTTTCTCGGAACATTTGTGGTAATTCGTATGGCTTTTCCTTTGAAAGCTTTCAAATTGTGCTTTGCATTTCTTATGGGCAATAAATATATTTAGAGCTTTAAAGCACCGAGATCTAGCAGTTTTCTTTTCTTCGGAGAAGCTTTACGATGCAATTACAGCCTTATCGACTGGTTTACGGCAGGTTTGTAGGATTTATGAGGGTAGCGCCATCTCACGGCGGGATATAAAACCTCGGTGCTTGCACGCTCCAGCGGAACTTGGATTTTGCATGGAAGAGTTAGTAAGAAATGATTTCATCCGTAATTTTTCCTAGTGCTGAGCATGAATTACTTAAGAATTCATGTACGAAGAAGGCAAATATTTCAATTAATATCTGAACATGTGTGTCGCTGTCTAGCGAAGAATTCCCAAATTTTTTTTTTTCATATTACCCCCTTTCTGTTCAGTTCCGTTGAACTTTTCTGTTTATGCACGCAAATTTAACTTGATCATCAGTTACATAAATTTGCACTGTAGCGTAAACTCAAAAGATATTACATTAACTTCAGCGAAAATATAGATCTTTCTGCCTGCAAAGCAAATTGTGGTTCGCAGGCTTAATTCAATAAATGCTTTTAAACATTCTCTATTCGGAAAATTATTGAAAAATAGTTTCACATACGACTCCGATATTGAATTGTTTACTCTATTATTTCCATAGAATACGCTACATCTAAACGACAGATTTCTTTGCCTTTCTTCTTGTTCTGTTTTATTTATTTTTTATCTCAAGGTTAAGAAAAAGGCGTGAATATGGTCACCAAATCTTGTCGATCTAAATCAGGAGGCTCGAAACACACACGAATTTCATAACTTTGAACTTCAAGCATCCACACGTCTGAAGCCACCAAACTTGTCACGTTTGAAGCCACCAAACTGCCAGACAGGTCCGACTTTTACAGTAATGGGCAAAATCTTTTCAATGTAGGTAAAGAGTTCATATCCAAAGTGTTTTAAGTCGACAGAATGCAGTGTAAATAAAGGCTTACATAGGCCTCAGCAGGAAGTTGTACAAGCCGCACAATTCAACTTATTATCTTCGACTTTGTACTATTTCTTTACCTAACCTATACTGAAACCTTGCAAAACATTCCTGCTACCATTTACTCAGCCTACTTTTATGTGATATTATAACCAGTGGCGCCCATATGAGTACTTGGGGGGCGGGAGTCTAAGAAAAATCCTTACCTACCTTCAAGGCTGTCAAACATTTTAGTAAATGTACAAGATACTAAAATACAACAAAAATAATTGCTACGATCAATCATTAATATCTTATTATTTTTAAAAATGCTTTAAAAAAAGGTTTCTTGTGTTTTAGTGTTTTAAATTTATAAAAACTTGGCTATGCCAACGGCTGGGGGGGGGGTGCCTTTGATTATAACCACATCCTGGTTTAGCCTTCAATACAGTAAGTCTTCGATTTATGCAAGGATTACAAAACCTCTGATACATTGAAATCAAATACATCGAATCCATTTATAGAAAGAGAAAAGGGGGTTGCGTGCAATAACGTAAACTAGAATGTCTGAAATGCGTTTTAACCACACTGAAATCATGTAAATACACTAGAAATAGGAAAACAAATATGGTAAGAAACATTATTTTTAAATAAATCAAGAGTCGCCAAGATAATCAATCACTCTGGCTCTGGAGGATGAGATTGTGGTTGTAGTGGGATATATTTACATATCGGGAAGAGTAGTGTGCAAAGTCACCTGGGTCAGAAGCATCCAAGCTAGGAAGAGTTTCACTAATGGGAGAAACTTTTTATATGGAGAAATTTGAGCAGAAGACAGCATCAGAATCAACTTTTGATGAAGTTGTTGGATGTTACTCAGGTTCACTTCTAGGAAGGGACTTAACGTTGATGTTCCTCGTACAGAAGCATTTGAAACAAGAGAGGCAGATTACGGTCTGAAGTATTGTACCACACTTTTTCTGCTTTGGCGATTTTTGTTTCTCAGCATAGATTTCTTTGTAAGACGTAAAGATGTTGTGACCATCGCGCTTGAACTGCAAGCTTAGAACGAAACACACTAGCACGAATTTTGTCAACATTCTTCTTGACGTTCCGTTTCGTACTTTTGATTGACACTGGTTGAATGCATGCCCAACTAAGTGTCAATGATCTTTCACCAGCGTCAGCGCATCGTAAAATTTCTAACTCTCTTCCTAAAGTTAAAGGTTCTGTTTCGTTCATTTCTTGCTCCATCAGTAGTAGAAAGCACTTTCAGGCCGTTTGGAATCCATAATAACCAATAAAAAGGAAACATAGTGAAATAAATAGGATGGTAAGTGATATATATCCGTAGCGCACAACAGCGCAGATCCTCACCGTGCGACATGAAATGCGGCACTCAATTATTATTTTTCTTGTGGACCAAAAATGCACCCACGTGTCCCATCGTGGCCAGACACATTGTGGAGGGAAAACAGCAGTTGTAGCAGCGTTCAGTCACTTTATGCTGCACAGCACAGAATCTCATAACAGCGAAATTTTCTCGCATGTAACGAAGAGCTGTATGAATTTCTCTCTCACATATGAGCGAAATCAAATATGCAGAACTCGCATAAATAGAGGACTTGCTATGTTCCAATATTCTAGTCCAATCTTCATGACCGTTACATGACGAAGTTTAGTAAATGCTTTACAAACTTGTTTGGTGAATAAAAATATTAATATTGTTTAATATCATAAGCATATCGCAAGTCTCTCTTGAACAGTGTGATTGCTTCATTTCTCTAGCTCCTGTCGTGCATAGTAAGAGGCAGTCTCTGCAGACACCAGTTTCTAACTTGAAAGGTGCAGATCTCTCAAGACTGCGATTTATACATTACATATGTCGTGACCACTAAAATAGCCATACAGTAAACGTAAATTTGTAAGCTCGTACTGATTTAAAATTTCTTTATTTCCCCACCTAAGCATATCACTAGCTGATAGGGTATTCGGTGACGTAACTCGAACCTAACGCAATGGAATAACAAGGTTCGCTCACGTATCATTCTTTCATTTTAAATACAAGTCATGTTAAAAAAAAATAAAAACGGACGATGTCATCGCTCTGCCCACGTTATTTTATAAACAACGCATAGCGACTGGAAAATTGTGTTCCGACACCGCTGGGATCGAACCCCAGATCTCTCGATAACTAGTACAATGCGTTCGCCTTTACGCTACGGCGTCAACAATTCTCAGCGCCACGCGTGGTTTATCAGCGGTGTCGGAACACAATTTTCCAGTCGGTATGCGTTGTTTATAAAATAACGTGGACAGAGCGATGCCATCGTCCATTTTCATTATCTCCACGTATTTGATATATATTTACCATTTCTATCGCCCTTTGAATTTATCAGCTAGAATTAAATAGCTGTTCCGTTAAATGCCACCAGATGACGACATCTCAGTTGCTGAGACCATCAATACGGATTCGTGTAGTCAGATGCTGACTGATAAACCACGCGTGGCGCTGAGAATTGTTGACGCCGTAGCGTAAATGCGAACGCACTCGACTAGTTATCGAGAGATCTGTGGTTCGATCCCAGCGGTGTCGGAACACAATTTTCCAGTCGCTACGCGTTGTTTATAAAATAACGTGGACAGAGTGATGACATCGTCCATTTTCATTATCTCCACGTATTTGATTTATATTTACAAGTCATGTTTTCCTACATATCAGAAATTCAATCTAGATTAGAGATCTACACGGGCTTTAATTTGAAAACTTCGTCCAGGATCAGAATTTCAAGTTTACGGGCCGACCCAACCCATTTTAGACTTTCACCCAGCGTTCTACCAGCACTTATTATTACGAATAACACAAGGTTTTCTCTACATCAACTGTCTTCAACCCGTGGCTCACGGAAAACTTTTCAATTGTCCACAAAGGAAATTTTAAAATGGTAAAACATACATTTTCGAAATGGAAAAATGAATGTTCAGGCACTTTGAGCAGGTGGCGGAAAACTCATATAAACTTTCTTCTTCTGCTATAAGAACCCACGGCGGGAAACTTCCACTCTGGTAAACTCCTATACCTTCTAATATAAGAAGACGTACACAGATCTCATTTAGTTCGGAGATCTTGTCAAAATGTGGGAGTTTTTTTAGTGATATAAATGCGTACGTAAGATCATGGTGACCCAAGATTTATGTAGAAGCTCTCCGTCTCACTAAATCATGAGTTGTGATTTTAATATTTGCCATGTGATAACATGCAATAAAAGCTAATCGAAAGAATCTCAACGAATCGGTCTTCAGGTGCTGACAAACAGGTACTGGCTGTGAACAGGTGCTGGCTGAGGCCCTTTTTTAGAAAATCTAAACTTACAACCTAAATATTTTATATTTTATAAACATTTTATTAACGCCAATAAAAGTCACTCAACGGATCATTTCTCAGATGTTTACAAGGCATCCAGGCGATGGGCCTTTTTAGACTATCTTAAGTTAAAAACCTGTGCCATTATGATCCTACACACGCATTTATATTACTAGAAGAACTCGTACCTTTCGCTTTAGCCAACTCGGAAAATTCCCACACTTTGACAAGATCTCCGAACTAAACACAATTTGTATGCATCCCCTTATAGTATGAGGAGGTGTAAGAGTTTACCAGTGTGGGAGTTTACCTGGATCCACTTGAAGTCCATGGACTTTGAATTTCCGAATCTGCTACGAGTTAGCTATATTGCGATATATTATATAATTGAAAATTTAAAAACGTACTAAATAATATAGACATGTCAAGCATCTAGTTCGGACTTCCTTGCACACTGTCAAAAGTTTTGTTGTAGGTTGCACCAAAAAGTGGTACTACACTAGCTGCGCCACTTTCTGCGAGAAGATACCCCATAGTGTGGTGTAAACAAAACCCAACAACATGGTTCAACTTTGCACCACATTCTGGTACAAGTTTGCACCATGTTGTTGAGTTTTCTTTGCCCAATACAATGGCGTATCTTTCCTCAGAATGTGGTGCAGGTGATGTAGTCCCACTTTTTGGTGCAAAATACCACGAAATTTTTAACAGTTTAACAAAGGTACCATGTTAACTTCATTGTTTATTTTCGGAAGTTCAGTTTTAGACTCAAAACCTCTCTGAAACAATCAATGTTAATAATAAACGCACGGATTTTTACTCTTCTTTTTCGTGTGGCTCGTGAGTCTTGTTCCAATTTGTGATGTAGTCCTCGATTCGGAAAAGGATGAACGCTCCTTTGCTGTACAGAAACAAAGCAGCTGTACTGAACTGAATTACCTCAGCAGTTAGGGAATGTAACGCAGACAGATGTGTCATTTCTCGTAGGAATTCCTCCCTCAGACGAGGTTTAGACCCGACTACACACTTTTACAGCAAATGTAAACGCGTGCCATTTCTTGTATGAATTCCTCCCACAGACGAGGTTTAGACCTGACTAGACACTTTTACAGCAAATGTAAACGCGTTTCCTCTTCTACACTTAAGATGAAAAAGGTAGCCTGGATCATCAAACATGTAAGCAAATGCTTCGAACTTCCTCATCTCCGATGTAGCAATGAATCGCGCGATAAGCATGTCTTGTATTTGGTTTTGGGAAGTTGAGAGAGAGAGAGAGAGAGAGAGAGAGAGAGAGAGAGAGAGAGAGAGAGAGAGAGAGAGGCGGAGACAAAGAGAGAGGGAGAGAGAGAAAGGGAGAGAAAGAAAGAGACAAAGAGGGAGACAAAGAGAGAGAGAGAGAGAGAAAGGAAGAGAGACAGAGAGAGAGAAAGAGGGAGAGAAAGAGAGAGAGACAGAGCGAGAGAAAGTGGGAGACAAAAAGAAAGAGAGAGACAAAGAGAGAGAGAGAGAAAGGAAGAGAGACAGAGAGAGAGAAAGAGGGAGAGAAAGAGAGAGAGACAGAGCGAGAGAAAGTGGGAGACAAAAAGAAAGAGAGAGAGAAAGAGAGAGAGAGAGAGAGAGAGACAGAATGAGAGAGAGAGAGAGAAAGAGAGAGAGAGAGAGAGAGAGAGAGAGAGAGAGAGAGAGAGAGAGAGAGAGAGAGAGAGAGAGAGAGAGAGAAAGAGGGAGACAAAGAGAGAGAGAGAAAGACCAGGTATTTTAGTCGCTAAAGCCAGCAAAGTGAAAACAGAATTTGATTTGAACCTTTAAAAAAATAAACCGTCCCATTTCAGACTCACCTTACAGGTTGGGGTCTTTCGTTTCACTCAATGACCACGGCCATCTAATTATTTAGCAAGTCAGTCTTCGTTTTGGGGAGACGAAAAGATTTCTTTTTTGGTCCATACCGTCTCTTACGAAGCAGAGCTGACACTGTAGCCCATAACTTCAGCTCTCATCTGTTGTAAACATTATGAAAGCATTAATTTCCCAGGAGCATCTCAGCCATCTGGCTTTGGAAATCATGAATTTACAGCCTTATGCATTTGGAATAAGAAAATCTTATTCAAGTAGATCATTCGGAAAGAAATCGCCCTGAGTTTCACGATATCAGCACTTCTGTGATTAATTTATTGTGGGAAAATCTTACAGTTTGTCAGCCATTAGCACACTACTAAAAATATTGTAGTAGGTAGCAACGAAAAAAATGGTGTTACACCAAAGTGAAAATCCTTCAAATACGTGGCGTCAGTGAATAAACAAAGACATCGCTCTTTCCACGTCCAACAACGCACAGCAACCGAAAAATTGCTATTCGGCCGCCGCCGGGGAATTGAATCCCGGATCTCTTGATATCTAGCCGAGCGCGTTAGTCTTACACCACGGTGGCCAACAATACACGGCGCTATGTGCGTTTTTCTGTCAGCATCTAACATTATAACTCCGTAAGATGGGCTCAGCTAATGAGACGTCTCCATCTGGTGGACACTGGCTATAAATTATTTATTGCAGTTAATTCCAAAGGGCGAGATCCAAAGTAAAAATCCTTCAAATACGTGGCGTCAGTGAATAAACAAAGACATCGCTCTTTCCACGTCCAGCAACGCAAAGAAACCGAAAAATTGCCATTCGGCCGCCGCCGGGGAATGGAATGCCGGATCTCTCGATATCTAGCCGAGCGCGTCAGCCTACACCACGGTGGCCAACAATCCAGGGCGCTATGTGCGTTTTTCTGTCAGCATCTGACATTTCCCCCTAAGGGTGTTACACCAGCTTCATCCCTTTTGGGGGAAAGGTAAACCATTGTGTGATGCACGAAAAATGCATAAACATGGTGGAATGGGTGAAACTTTGCTCCATTCAGTTTGAATACCATACCGCATCATCACATTTTTGTGTATTTCATGCAATCATACAATCACACAGTGGTTACCTTCATCACACAATGGTTTACCTTTTCTCCAACAATGGTGCAACTGGTGTAGCACCACTTTTTGGTGCAATCTACTACAAGATTTTTAACAGCACAGAAATGTCATGGGCATGAATTAGAGGTACTGAAATTCTTCTGATATTCATTTGACATGATAAACTTTATTCTCATTCATTTAAACTAGTGGATTTCTCTCATTTATTTTACATTATGAACTTCTACCATCATACCTTTAACATAACTAACTTCAATTCTGATTTATTTAACATAATAAACTTCTGCTCTCATCATTCAACATAACTAACTTTTGCTTTCATTCATTTAAAACAATTAAATTTTATTTTTATTCAGCAGCCCGGGTGGCACAGAGCTGTCTGTGCGTGTGTGAGACGCTAGCTTCTGACCACTCGTCCAATATAGGCCAACATAAGTGGCAGAGTGGTCTGAGTGTGTGAGACGATGGCTTCTGACCACTCGTTCAATATGGGCCAACGTAAGTGGCAGAGTGGTCTGTGTGTGTGAAGCGTTGGCTTCTGACAGCTCGTCCAATATAGGAGAACGTATAGTACGAGTCCCGGATGACGCATGGGCGTCGGATGGAGCTGGCTGTATCCTCTCCCTGGGATCAGTAGCCCTAAATTAAGGACGAGCGACTGCTAATGGTTTATATAAAATTACTCAATGTGGTCGTTATACCACAAAAAAGAAAGCAAGAAAATTCTGGTTCATTTAATAACGAACTTTGTGACGTACTACTGAGGTGAAAACATGTGTCAAGAAGACAAATCTGCAGTGAGACATTCTGTCAGCGTAGCTGAGGGACGCGGGTGGCCTAGTGGTCAGCATTTGTGACTGCCACGGAAAAGACCTCAGGTTCAATCCTGGGCAGGTACGAAGGTTCGAACCGCTAAATACACGCCGTGCGTCTGATGGGCACGTTGAGCCGTCGGACCTCGGGTACTGCCCCCTCCCCCGGTAATAAATAAGGGCGTCTTCTTCCCCCTTTCTACCCCGCTTCCGTGTCACTTTCCTATCGTGCACTCTAGCCCAAATCTCCTAGCTTCCTATTTCTAAGGGTTGTTAAAGACCTGGGGTCAGACACTCCCTTCCTAAAATCCTCTACATATGATCTGATCTGATCTGTCCGCGTAGCTCAGTTGGGAGAGCGACTTACTCCGGAGTGAGGGGGCACGTTTTCGATATCTGTAGCGGACAAACTTGTGGTTTCACAAACCTCCAAAGAGAGCACATACAAGCTCACAGTATGTGCTCTTTTGGAGGTTTGTCCGCGTAGCTTAGTTGGGAGAGCGACTTACTTGGGAGTGAGGGGACACGGATCAGACGAACTTGTGTTTTCACAACTTGAATTCAAATTTGTGTACTGCAATGAACCTCTGATCTTGTTATTTAACTTAAGAACTACTACTTCCATCATTTAACATATTTATACCATACCACACTTAGTTGAAAATGGGAAAATGAAAAAAAAAAAAAAAAAAAAAGCAGAAATCTATAGACTTGACCTTCTGAACTTTACAGACTTGAATTTTTGTGATTCTTTACGTTAATGAAATCTTGAGAACAGGCGCACTACAAAGACATGATTTCTTCGCTTTTCAATTTCTGCTACCTTCCGTCTTTTGATATAAGTACTGTTATGTACTTCACTACAAAACGGCGTACAAAACTTGCCTGGAGAGCTTTTGGAAGAAACAGCATAATTTTCAAGAGCAATATGCCATTATGTCTTAAAAGAAAAGTGTTTGATCAATGCATCCTTCCAGTGCTTACGTATGGTGCAGAGACGTGGACCTTAACTAAAAGAGACACACAAAGGCTGCAGACAACTCAAAGCAGCATGGAGAGGTGCATGCTTGGTGTAACCAGGAGAGATAAGAAGAGGAACACGTGGATCCGAAAAATGACAAGAGTGGAAGACATCATGATCAGAGTTAAATCCCTGAAATGGCAATGGGCTGGACATACTGCCAGAACAGAAGGACAGATCATCGATGGACAGCCGAAATTTTAGATTGGATTCCAAGGGACAGGGAAAGACCCAGAAGAAGACCACATGGGAGATGGGTGGATGAAATTCGAAAGTATGCAGGGGTGACATGGAGGAGACTGGCACAAGTCAGTTCAGTGTGGAGGAAACTTGGGAAGACCTTCGTCCAGCAGTGGATTGATAATGGTTGACGATGATGATGATGATGTACTTCACTGACTTGAATTTTGTAGTTCCGTGCTTATGCCCTCTTCTGTTGTACACATACGCTCTTCTGATATAGTGTAATTTGTTCGAACGGTGCTAGATCGCAGGCCTCGAACACATTGAAATATAGGATCTACAGTCAAATTCGGAGGAAAACCTAGAAGTGTTTGTTGTTACACAGTTCTCTTGCCTTTGCCTGGAATCTATGAACTTGCTGTAGTATAGAGAAAAACTGTGTGCCAGTTATACTTGACATTGGTTATCTTGAATTTCTATCCCTATACCCCTTTCACTCTGTAAAATATACTTTCATTCTCGTGATTGAGGATACTAACTAGAATATGGGGGATAGCAGATAATATAAACTTATTTTTCTGACACTCTCTATTTATACGTGTACGTACTTTAGGCAATTTTTCTCTCTCTCTTTTTTTTTTTTTTTTAACCATAAACGGTGGATATTTTTGAGAAGTACATACCTAATTCAGTATTCTGTTCCATTTACCTTATTTTTGGACAAATTTTAAAATTAAAATGTTATGCGAAGTAAATTCTTTGTGTCAAAAACTTTCAGGAAGTAATTATTTTCTTGCATTTTTCAGGGTTCCGAGGGCATTTACCTTTAAACGATGCAGAATTTTTAAAGAAAGGTACCAAATTCAAAATTTTTGGTAAGTCAATTTTGGTTTTAAAACACCTGACTAACGATGTCGAAAAAAATATCTAGTTTTCTCTGTTCTACAAATGGACAACATTTACGAATTTCAAGAAAGCTTTTCATTCCGGTCCATTTTTAGAACTTAGAAATAATTTTGTCCTTAGGTTGGTTTCTTGTTTATTTATTTGTTTACTTTTCTTTCTGAGGGAATGTGTAAAATAAGCTCATGAACATAGGCCGCACTGAACGCTATATCATGTATATGGGAAAAGACGTTTTCCTTATCGCATATTTACTTAAAGTATATTCGAAGTATTCACTTCCAAATTCAACAATTTCTTTTGATACTAGAAAAAGAAATCGGGTAACTTTGGAAATAACTACCTTCCCTTTTTCATCATTAAGAGTATTTCCAAAATTTTCTGAAATCTTTAGAAAATCAAGGAATAATTTGATTAAAATAATCCCACACAGCTTCCTTTTTCTATAAAAATATCAAAAATTTAAGAAGAAAATTTCCAGGAAAGAAAGACACAGTTTATCTCATTTCGGCATTTCAACTGAGAAAAAGTGTCTTGTTGCTGTTTTTTGACAAGATTAGATGCAAGTGGTTGTTCTACTGGCTTTGGAGCAAAAAAATAATAGTAATAATAATAATAACCATTTTGCCTGCTAAGGCATTGTTATAAAAGCAGCCCATTCCAGCAAGCTTCTAAAATATCATATATTGCACCCCCCCCCCCACACACACACACAATTTAATGAGCAGCTGACACGCTATGAGTCGTATTTTAAAATTTTAAAGAGATGTTCTCGAAATCTAAGTCCCATCATGAAACTTAAAATGAATTCAAATACAACTCCATAAAACCTATACCAAGAGTAAGATTCCTATATATTTCCGAGCTCACATATTAAAATGTTTAGTACCTAATTAGTCAAAAAAGTAAGATAAGAAAGTCAAAGTCTGTGTTTCATTCCACTGTATTTGATGCTTTCAGCAGGAAGTACAAAACAAACTTCGATGCATATGGTGTTTTTCAACGTAGTCACCAAAACTTTCTGACGCTTGTGACTACATGCTATGAGCTACTTTTTTCCCTCCGTAAAAAACTTTGTTTTTGCTATTAATACACGCTTTAATGGCAATTTTCACTTCTTTGTCAGAAGAGTGAACATTTTCATCTTTGTCAGTGGTGAAGCTTTCAAGTGGTCTTTCAATACTGAGAAGAGGTTAAAATAACTGGGTACGAGTTCCAGAATGTGTGGTGGATGTCGCAGAATGTGCGATCGAAACAGTTGTAGAAAACTTCGATTTCACAATATCCCTAACAGCAGCAAAGTCTCAGTACCATTCAGCAACATGCTGGCGCTACTGTACACATTTACCACACATTTCAATCAGTGGACATCAGCCGACGAAACTACATGCATACATACTCAAAGATGTTCTTTGAGGTTCAGAAGGTTACTACTCAAAGAAAAATAATCTGCCAAATCATGATGGCATTGAATTTTATTCACTAACGTTTAGATTTACAGCGATCTTGGCATACATCCAGAGCTTCATCATTGAATTTCATCACAAAAGTCTTACACAAGATATTTTTATATTCTCATGATCTTTTTCTCAAGCAGGCATTCCTGAATCTGGTCCTCCCATAATTTCTTCGGCCTTCCCTTATCTTTCTTTCGTGCCATTTGTGCTGAATAAGTTTTCTTAGCACTTCATCAGTGATTCTTTAAACATTAATCAAATCACCGAAAATAATTGTCTTTACGCTACTAACAATATTAGGCTTCACATTTCACATCTGCAACATACCTACTTTCCTCACATTATCAGAACGTCTCTTGCCACAAAGTAGCACATCTCTCCAGAACACAAACGACTACTATGCCTTGTCTTAATTGTCCAGGTTTCACTACCTTACATCGGAGTAGGAACAATTACACTTTCATACACAGCCATTCAGGACATTTTCCTTAAAGTAACAGACCTGTGAAATCTTTCAAAAGTGATATGACTTTCAATGCTGAATTCTGTTGCCTACGGTTTCCCCATGTGATGTGTTTTTCTGTTAAGCATGCTTTCCAAGTACACAAACTCATTCATCTTGTTTAATTCTGTACCACTGAGACAGATCTTGCATTCAGTAAAAAATAATTTTAATTTTACTGTTATTCTTACTCAAATCGAATCACATACAATCTATGTACATCCAGGAGAATATATATATATATATATATATATATATATATATATATATATATATATACTGCAAATCACTATTGCTCTTTTGTTTTTCTAATTGGGATTTGAGGACTGCCATGATCGACTCGGTTGGCTATAAGTAGTCGCACGTCCCTGATTTAAGGTCACTGGCTCTAGGGAAGGAAAAGAGCCAGTGCCGTAAGAATAACACACCATCCATGCATCACTCGAGATTGGAAGCCAGACCCATCTTGGACGAATAGTCGGAAGACAGCATTTAGACTACTGTGCCACCTTTGCTCTTTTCCAACAGCACTGCATCATCAATATACAGCAAGCGGCATACACCTGCACATAAACAACTACTGTCTGTATGCATTTTGTCATCATCACGTATTGCTTGCATCGATAAATACACTATATTGACAAAAGTCACCGAACACCTAGAAGAGAAACACAACATAACATTTATTGACATACATTAGTACGGTGTCGGTCCACTTTTGGCCTTAATGCATGCACTGAACTTACGAGACAGGCTTTCGACAAGGTTTTGGAACACAGCAATAGGTATGCGCTTCCATTCAGTACACAATGCTGCTGCTAACTGTTGCTTAGTAGTAGGCCTCGTATCCAAACTTCTTATGCGGCGCCCTAATTCATCCCATAAGAGCTGTATGGGATTAAGATCAAGGGCTATGTGCTGACCAGTCCACACACGATACGATACAGAATTATCGTCAAACCACGCCCTAACAGTCCTTGATTTATGGCTCGGTGCATTATCTTGCTGACACAAACAAGGCTCGGTTCCATAGTATTGGCACAAAGTTGGAAGGGCATAATTGTCCAGAAAATCAAGGTAGACGTTCTGGTTAACAGGTTTGTCCACGATGATAAATAGGCTGGGGCCATACCACGAAAAACACCCCCACACAAGTACACTGCCAGCTCCAAACTTGACCGTAGGAACAGTACACTGTGTTAAATAGCGTTCCCCCGGCTGCCACCATACGCACACACGGCCGTCAGACTGATGGATTGTATCTGGATTCATCAGTCCATAGGACCCGTTTCCATTGATCTACAGTCCACGATAAATGTTCTTTGCACCATGCTAAACGACGAGTAGCATTCCGAGTGGAGATGAAAGGCTTATGAGCAGCCGCACGACCACGGTAACCCATGGAATGAAGTTCTCTGCAAATGGTGAGTGTACATACCGAGGTTCTAGCATTTTTACTTACATGTACACTGAGGTCTTGTGTAGTACTCCGCCGATCAGCTGTAATGGCTCTCCTGAGATTTCGACGTCCTCTATCACTGATTTTCTTTGGTCTGCCTGTGCGTTTTGCTGCTTCAGGCACGCCATGTGTCTTCCACTTATTCAGTACATCCAAAACAGTTGACTTGGGTATGTTTAAACGCCTCTCGGCTTCTCTTTTGGACAACCCACTAATATAACACTCAGTTGTCTCCCGCTGCGACATTTTCACTCAACCTCATGGTGCGATATGATCGTGGTCAGCTGCAGGCTTGTTTTTATGCCGTTTGCAGCTGTACCGCGCATCTTAACAACGCAGGGGATCCGTTCATTTACTTTTGAAGGGGTTTCCGGTGACTTTTGTCAATATAGTGTATATTGAACAGCCATGACGACATTACAATACGTTGTCTGACTCCTGCACCAATTGAAAACCATTTCGATAAAAAACCAAGAAAAACATTTGTAATGATCTTGTATATATGCCTGACTGAATACTACATAAATTAGTTCTTAAATACTTCAGCTACAGGGAAGCAGGAGTCACCCAAGAAACTTTAAGAACAGGTTACTTACAATTAGAGTTTTTATTCAGCCTCCTTTGGCACTTTCAGCAAGGCACAACTAGAGCTCAATTAACTTAATCCAATTAATGAGTTAATATCAGAACACTTGATTAAAGGAAAAACACTAAATATACAACACGCAGCTTTCAAATAGATCAAACTTCAATTAAATCAAGCCGCTTCCACGATTATAGCATTATAAGATCCACCATCTCCACACTTAAGATCCACCATCTCCACACCTTTGCTTCTGATCAAACATTATATATCTTCCATGTCTCATCGGACACATGCACACGTCATACGTTCCGATCTCAAGGTGTTGCCAACCATACTCTTGCGAGAGAGAAGATATGACGTTAAGTTTGAAAAATGCTAAAGTAGAATGAACTCAAATTTACCTAGAGAAAGTAGCTATATTGAAAGCAAAGTTAAATTAGAGTATACGGCACACATTCACATGTACACATGCTCTACTGCCAGCGTACACTAGCTTTCACACATTTAAGTAGACTCCCAGCTATATCATAATTATTCAAGTCCTTCCACAGAAACACCTGTTCACTCAGTCACAAGCTTTCTGCAAATCTACGAAGGTAGTAGTAAACCCTTTCTTATCAACGGATACTTTTCAGTCAACATACTGCAAACATGAGGTAGTGCAGTTCATACTAGGCATAAAACCACTTTATATATCCCATACCTTCACTGATGTCAAGCACCCTATTTTATCAATAATAACCTTCCTAAATACTTTCCATGGCACACTCAACAGGCTGACACCCTCAATATCATTGCTCTTATTCAAAGAGACAATGATGGCATTTTTCCAGTTATGAAAACAGACTCCTAACTCACAAAACTCTGACAAATTTCAGGTAAACAGTCAACGACAGTCACTACCATATTTTAGCACCTTAGCTATTATTTCATCCACTCCTGAAGCCCTACCATTTTGAAGATGCTTTATACCTTTACAAATAGCAAAAATGAAAAAAAAACACGCTGTCTAAGCACGATGGATATTATGAAAAAGAATTAAAGGTGTCAGATACTAAAAGATGACATTTATTTACAAATTAAAAGATACACACAACACCAAGAGGTTTAAAATCAGTGACAGGATCTTTTGGGACTTCTGAAGCACCCGTCTTCAGGTAAAGTGACACAGAATGAAACGCGCACAGAAACATTTATACACATGTTAAATAAAAGTAGACCATCATTCCCTGCTGAGAAGGCAGTAACATGTTGCCAACAAATAATCTATAATCATGTATTCAAAAATATAATAAAGGAAAAAAGATGAAAACTATAGCAGTTTATACATCATTGGTAATGTGGCCGAACTCGTTCATTAAGTTCAGCCAATGCTGTGGAATGAGTACAGGGGAATCTTCGTTACAGCAGTTTGAGAAGAATTTGTGGATACATAAACTTTCTTCAAACAGTAAGGCATATTTATTTGGGGCGTCGCAATAATTGTTGTTTGTGTCCAATTAGAGTTACATTCACCTTTAAGAACAGTCCTACACAAAGCAGTTGACGATCATCCTCGGCGTACAGTGTATTGGTGTTCTGCCCTTCTCACCCCCAAATTGCGGAGGGTATAACCGATATAACATAAACCTTTAGAAATACCTTCTCTTGAGATCCCTGCTGTACCTGCTTCTCTCTCTGTTGCATCACGTTTCTATGCAAAAAAATATTTTTGTTTTCACGTTCTGATAACTCACATCAGTATTCACACCATGTTTCATTTAAGTCGTTAGACTTCCATACCATTTCACCGATCCTATTTTTCACACAACTTATAGAACTTAATTACCACTATTCTTTCCATTTCTTGGGTACTTTTAAAACGATTTTATATATCTCTAATAAGCCGCTCCATGCCAGTCTATCTTATTTTCCCTGCATTTTGCCTTATTCTGAAGAACCAGCTTTGCTATTTCTCACGATTTCTACAGCAACGTTCATCCTCAATGATGATTTTTTTGTTACCTTCTTAAATACGCTTCCTTCTTCTACCCTTTGGCTTCTCTACTCTCACTGTTCCAACAAGCACAATAGTTTAATACTAACCACTGCTGCAGAACAGGAAACCTCTTCAGCAACAGTGACAATACAGTTTGGTAAACGTGTCCACTGTGTTGTTGGCACTGTAGAGGTTAGTGGTACTGTAATAGTGGGGAACATTACACTGTGATACTTGATTAAACAGTGAGACTAAGGAAGCGATAAGAAGGAAGGAGCAAGAAGGAAGCATGTCTGAGGAGATGGCGAGATAAGAGTTACTGAGGATGAATATTGCTACCAAAGAGTGGAAAGCACCAAAACTTGTTCTCCAAAGTAAAGCATAATGTAGGAAGGGTAAGTTAAACTGTCATGAAGAAGCTTATTCGGAAGATATAAAATCGTTCTGAAAATATACAAGATATGGAAAGAAAAAAGAGGGAAATAAAGCTCTGAGCTGTATAAAGCCCAGGAATGGCAAAATTGGCTAACTTCCTTTACTCACAAAAATCGAATTTCAGACCACGTAAATATACTAACATCCCTGTAAAAATCGCCATTTTGAACCTTCATGACACACCTATAATGTACGCATGCGTCTTCTGGTGGTGAAGTGCTTCCATTTGCATACATTACTATTTATACTCACTGTTGTTATACTTCCTACAATCACTAGCCTTGTGAGACAATAACCTTTCTAGAATGACCAACCTTGAAATCTTTTCTTGTTATTTTAAATCATCCATTGTGTTTTTACTTTGACAATGGGTGAACTGATTTTTTACCATTTAAAAAAATTATGAACAAAACTTGCAGCATGAGGAGCCAAGTTTTGACCACTTCATTTAAATAACTGATACTGAAATCCAGGAGTATAATATTGATATAACCAATTAAAAAAATCCTTGCAGGCACAATGTTTTTGGTAAGCATTCCAGGACTTACAAACGAAGATGAATGTTTAATGTATATTGAATAAGTTTTCTGTACGCAATAATACAGCTCTTGTTGAGCTACAAACATAAGTATACTCAGTTCAAATTATATGATTTTCTGCGGCAAAAACAGCATAGAATAAGTTTTTTTATCTGGGGTGAAATAAAGCTCTCACTGGCTTTATTGCTCATTTGTATCGATGTAGTCCCTAGTAACTCCTATGCATTTGACACTTCTTTGATCGAATTCTTTTAGCACTTAATATAGAATTTTAAGCTATTTTAGCTGAGTTTTAAATGGTTAACTGATTAGCTAAATAATAGGCTAATGTTCTCAAATAGACTCTTTGCACATAAATCCCACACTGTAAACAAATAACCAAACGGCCAGGTGTAAAGAATCAGCAAGTCAACTTACATTATTCCACCAATTTTTTCTGCAAACACTTATGTGTCAAAGCATCAAGATAATAATAATCTTTTGCGAGAATATTATCTCACCGGCTTATTCAGATATCAGCCTCACAATAATGACATTTGTTAGTAGATCACATATATCTCAACAGATTTGATATCAATGTTTCAATTATCTACTTTCCAACAATTCTTTTGTCTCTCGTCTCTCTCTGCCAACAACATTTCCTCCACATGCGTTCTATCTAGTCATTTTATGTTCCTCTGACTTACAGTCTTTCCAAATTATAAAACTGTTCGGGGAAGTAATATATATCATTCACTAAAAAAACGATTAACCAAGAAGTA
The DNA here is from genome assembly GCA_039090855.1 of Macrothele yani. Classification (NCBI taxonomy): domain Eukaryota; kingdom Metazoa; phylum Arthropoda; class Arachnida; order Araneae; family Macrothelidae; genus Macrothele; species Macrothele yani. The sequence goes on along the minus strand of CM077007.1, from coordinate 143,969,051 downwards.
ACAAAATTTACATGACAAAATAGAAACTCCAAAGGAAGGTTATTTGTCGGTATACACTATACGGACGAAAGTCTTCGGACACCCCTTCAAAAGCAAAGGAACGGATCCTCTGCGTTAAGATGCGCGGTACAGCTGCAAACGGTAAGGTTGAGTGAAAATGTCGCGGCGGGAGAGAACTGACTTTGAGAAAGGAAAGGTTGTTGGGTGTTATATTAGTGGGTTGTCCATAAGAAAAACCGAGAGGCGTTTAAACATACCCAAGTCAACTGTTTTGATGTAGTGCTGAATAAGTGGAAGACACATGGCGTGCCTGAAGCAGCAAAACGTACCCGCAGATTAAAGAAAATCAGTGATAGAGGACGTGGAAGCCTCTGGAGAGTTGTTACAGCTAATCGTCGCAGTTACTGCACAAGACCTCAATGTACAGGTGAGTAAAAATGCTGGAACCTCGGTATGTACACGTACCATTCGCAGAGAACTTCATTCCATGGGTTACCGTGGTCGTGCGGCTGCTCATAAGCTTTTGATGTCAACTTGGAATGCTACTCGTCGTTTAGAATGGTGTAAAGAACATTTATTGTAGACCGTAGGTTAATGGAAACGGGTCCTATGGACTGAAGAATCCATATACATGATCCATCAGTCTGACGGCTATGTGTGGGTATGGCGGCAGCCGAGGAACGCTATTTACCACAGTGTACTGTTCCTACGGTCAAGTATGAAGCTGGCAGTGTACTCGTGTGGTTGTGTTTTTCGAGGTATGGTCCCGGCGCATTGATTATCGTGGACAAACCTGTTAACCAGTACGTCTACCTCGATATTCTGGACAATCATGTCCTACGAACTCTGTGGCAATACTATGGAACCGAGCTTGTTTGTACCAGCAGGATAATGCACCGAGCCATAAAGCAAAAACTGTTACGGAGTGGTTTGACGGTAATTCAGTATCGTGTGTGGACTGTCCAGCACAGAGCTCTGATCTTTATCCCATAGATCAGCTATGGGAGGAATTACAGCGCAGCATAAGTTTGGAACCAAGGCAAACTATTAAGCAACAGTTAGCGGCAGCATTATGTACTGAATGGAAGCGCGTACCTATCGCTGTGTTCCAAAACCTTGTCGAAAGCATGTCTCGAAGGGTCAGTGAATGCATTAAGGCCAAAGGTGGACCGACACCGTACAAATGTATGTCAATAAATGTTATGTTATGTTTCTCTTGTAGGTGTTCGGTGACTTTTGTCAATTAAGTGTATGTTAGACTCTTAGTAATAAAAGTCGTTAAGTTTTTCTCTTAGTTTTAAAACTTCAGACTTCTGGAGCTTTCCAGAGCTCTTCGTCATCTCTGTAGTCTGTTTCATGGTTTTGAAGAGTTCCAGGACTGCACGAGATCATACCGAATCTCCAGAGACGCCGACTATACGCTTGTAAACTTCTGCCGTGTAATTTCTTCTATGGCTAAAATTTTGATCTCTGCCTGGTTTTACACATTAAAAATAAGACTTTCCCTGACTTTACTAACTCATATGTAATTAAATCAGTTTTCTTCAACAACTGATAAATTCAGTGGTTGTCTCGTCATCTTTTACAGGAATGATGCTATGCTGAGACCCCCAGTAGATGGCTCTCATTTTTAAGGTATCAGGATATGACGCAACATTGATACATCCAGTACATTGCTCGTCGTTTTATTTTTTTATTGCCAGAAAACTATACAGCTCTGACATGTCCCGTAGGTGACTGATTTATCACTCTTATACTGTAAATAGATCATTCAGCACTGGCATATCCAATAACACACTGAGTGCCCATGTACTACCAAAAGATAAAGTAATATTGATATTCCCAGTAGCTGCTTCGTCAGATTTATACTGCCAAAAGGTTATGTTAGACTGATATAACCAGTTGCTGACTCAATGGTTCCATAATGCAATGCCGATATATCAAGTGTGGATGCCACGTCATTCTGTAGTGCCAACAGATGATGCAGTACTGATATATCAAACGGCATCCTCGTCCTTTTAATGCTGTCGAAATTTCATATAACACTCTTCCTTTTTCAGGTTACCAGGAGATGATGATATTATCTAGTGCCAAAACATAATGCAATACTGGCATGAACTGTAAACATGCATATGTTGCCAGTGGGGGATTTTACATTTTGGGGGTCTTTCTAGAACAAACTTGCTTGCAGGCCGCCCTCTCCTCACCTAAAAATATGTTGCCAGTGGGGGATTTTACATTTTGAGGGTCTTTCTAGGACAAACTTGCTTGCAGGCTGCCCTCTCCTCACCTAAAAATATTTAGCAAACTTAATTGCAACACCGATCATCTGGGATACTTAAAATTATTATTTACGTACACCTGTTTAAGACAGCATAACGATGTGCTTTATCATAACATGAGCACTAATGAGCACTGAAAATAAAATAAAAGTATTTATTTTTTCCCTCTGTTTAAATAAATACTGAAATACTAAAAACTACAATAATTTTAATTGCAAAAAAAAAAATCTTAATTTAAAAAGTCTAACTACTGTACATTAAAATTTACCTTAAGGTATTTATAGCAATATAAAAAAATTAACGATACCTCTCCTTATAAGTTCACTAGACTTGCTTTCATGGCAGCAAAGTCTTTAATGTTATCTTCAAAATCAAGTTCTTCTAGAAGATCAGCATTTGCAACAAAGCTACAGTCCACGGAGGGGTACCTAAGATAGTTTTTTTAAGTACACGAATAGACCTTTCACGAGATGCATTGAAAGTCATGATGTTCGAGAAACTATTTAACGCAGTGCCCAGATTAGGAAAGAATGAATTTAATTGCTTCTCATGAAGTGCTTTTAGGAATTCGCGCGGCTCTAGGCCACGGCCTCGATTGGCCTAGTCCCGCCAGTGTATGTTGCTTAATCGCCGTTGGGCTTTAAACATATCGAATGCCCTTCGTACAAGAAAAGGAAGGTAGATGACAGAATACCATCTGTAGCATACTGCATTTCTATTATTGTTAATTGCACAAGCACGTGTAATGCAACAATACTTCTTCTGGGCCTATAAAAGGACAATAATACACATGCTATATACACTGAAGTGCCAGAAAAACTGGTACAGACGAGCTTATGCAAAATACATAGCAACGTCACCTATGCACGTACTCGCTTGCGTCCGGCAGTGCGTATATAAAGCGATAGACATCCTTGCCAGCTGTCAGAGCAGTTTTCGGCATGAGAATGACAAGTAATAACAATTTAAGCGATTTTCAATGCGGTAACATAGTTGGAGCTCGTGAGATGGACCATAGTATTTCGGAGGTAGAAACGAAGTTCGGATTTTCACGGACGGCCATTGCAACAGTGTACCGTGACTACAAGAATTCCGGCAAAACCTTCAACCTACGATACCAGTGTGGCCGTAAAAAGACATTGGGTGAACGTGACCATCGTCGGCTGTCAAGTATCGTTTCACGCGATCGGCGTGCAAGACTCTCGCAGGTATCATCGACATTCAATGCTGGAGCCTCAACAAGCATCAGCGTCCAGATTGTGCAACGTACCCTGCACGATATGGGCTTCGGGAGCCGACGCCCAACTCGAGTCCCTTTGATGGGTGCACGACACAGAGCTATGCGCCTCGCTTGGGCACGGCAACACCACCACTGGACACTTGATGACTGGAAATAAGTAGCTTGGTCTGACGAGTCACGTTACCAACTGTATCGGGCAGATGGAAGGATTCGTGTGTGGCGCAAACCCCATGAAACCATGGATCCAGACTGTCAACAGGGAACTGTACCGGCTGATGAGGGGGGTCCGTAATTGTATGGGGTGTGTTTCACTGGACTTCACTGGGACCCCTGGTACGTCTACAAACGTCTGTGACCGGCCAATGCTATGTGCGCATCCTTTCTGACGAGGTACAGCCGTTCATATCCTGCATTCATGCTGATGGGTTGGGCCTGTTCCAACAGGACAATGCACCTCCACACAAGAGTCGGGATGCCACATTATGGTTAGAGGAGCATTTATCTGAGTTTGGGGTATTGTCATTCCTACCCAAGTCCCCAGATCTGAACGTGATAGAACACATTTGGGATGCCATGCAACTCGCTATCGAACACAGGAATCCGAGACTTCGGAATACCCCCGAGTTGTGGAACGCTCTGCAAGAAGTATGTGTGCATTGCCTACAACATATTTCCAGAAGCTAGTGGAGTACATGCCCCGTCGTATTTCTGCAGTCCTGCACTCCTGTGTGGGACCTACCATGTATTAGACTGGTGTACCAGTTTTTTTGGCACTTCAGTGTGTATATATAATGCAAAAAACTTTAACAAAATACAGAAATCTGAAGTAAACTGGTCCGGAAACCAGAAAGAAAAGACCTAATAATCAAACAGGAGAAAAAAGGAAGGATTATAGAACATATGGCAGCTGCTATCTATGACTTCATCAAGGGCTAGGCACAGATAACACCTCTCATACTTCTATAAAGACCAAAAATGTGTGACTTTCTACATCATCCAGTTTGCAAAAAAATAACAAACAGAAAATTTATTTCAAATACCCAACCCAATAGCAATTAAAACACCAACTGCTACTATCACCACCCGAGACCCACTAGCAACAAACTCTCCCGAAAATTAATAGGAGACAAAAAATAAAATAGGAAATAAAAATTTATAACAAAAATTAATAAAGTAACACAATAAGAAACGACCCCCCGCCCCCGATTGCCATCTGGATGGCTGAATGGTGTGTATATATATATATATATTTATTTATTTGATGATTATATGGTTTGATGGATTTTCATGCCAAACCTTACTGAAGCAGAATTATTTTTAGAAATTAGCTTTCTAGTGGGCAAATGTTCAGGCACCACTTAATTGATATGCATCCCTAAAAAAATCTGCTTGAGAAGAATGCAGCACTTTTAGTAGGACATTATAGTACTTTTATCACACCACCTTGACCCAGAATGAATACATCGATGCATTTGGAGACCAGATTACACTTTTCTTCGGGAGGCTTAACATTCACCATCAATTATCTACATAGCATTTAGCTTTAAAAGAGTCAATATATTTTCAAAAATTATGTTAAAGTACCAACCCTAATCATTGAGTAACTCAGTTTCAGGTCAGTGCGAAATCAATAATTTATATTCGCAGGAAGTGAAAAGGCTGGAGGCATTTGAGATGTGGAGCTATAGAAGAATGGAGAGAATAAGCTGGCTTGATAGAAAGACTAATGAGGAGGTCCTGGAGAGAGTGGGAGAACCCAGGAATCTGATCAAGATATTAAAAAGAAGAAGAATGTTATGGATGGGGCACACATTGCTCCATGGAGGCCCGATTCTGAAAGTTTTGGAAGGGAAATTTCAAGGCAAGAGAGGAAGAGGACGGCCAAGGAATGGTTTTGTGGCACAATTACTCCAAAAAACCAATACTAGGACATACTATGACTTGAAGAGAACGGCGGAGAATAGAGAGAATGGTGAGACAGAGTACATCTACTGAACAACCAGTCCTTGGACTGAGTAACCAAGAAGAAGATATTCGCACTATTCCATTCCATTCAGTTTTGGGGAAGGTTAAAGATCACCATGAGCAACTGTTAATGATACAAGACGTTGCCCGCCCTTAATTTTGAGCCACTGGTACCAAGCAGGAAAGGGAAGATCAAGGCCATATGGTAAGCGTGGTATCCATGCCTCATTCGGAGCTCGCTCCAGAAACCAAATCCTCTGAACTCTTGGTCACCAGGTGGCCCCCTTTATTTCACCTGGTTAATTTTGACGTTACAGCCCAACAAGCCCAAAACAAGGGTAGTCATTTCGAAAATAATTGTGGTCACTGGTCGTTTTACAACACTCAAACGAAAATTTATGGATTTGAAAAAAAAAAAAAAATTTTAATGTTGACGGGTCTTATTCTTCTATTGGGAGCTGTTATAAATCTTTTAAACTTCTAATATCTTAATATCTTTAGAATATTGACTTTGGCAGTGCATCTGTCCTGCATATTTATCGTGTTGTTCTTTCTTAATTTAGCTTGCATTTTGAAAGATCGACTGTCTACTTTGGAATCATCCACAAGTGCCAAAAGCTCTGAAGCGTTCAACCCTATAAGGTAAGCAATTGCCCGTGCTAATCTCAAATTTATGTAAAACGCTCATTTGACTTTTTGGTTTTTTTCAGATCGCTCAAAGTCACAGTACTTAAAAAATCCTTTGTATTTAATGCATGCTTGAAATGCTCATACAAAACCCAGGAAACTTTAAGCAAATGCATACATGAGACTCAAGTTCAATTCATCCAAAACCCAGTAAACTTTAAGCAAATGCATACATGAGACTCAAGTTAAATTCATCCAAAACCCAGTAAACTTTAAGCAAATGCATACATGAGACTCAAGTTCAATTCATCCAAAACCCAGTAAACTTTAAGCAAATGCATACATGAGACTCAAGTTCAATTCATCCAAAACCCAGTAAACTTTAAGCAAATGCATACATGAGACTCAAGTTCAATTCATCCAAAACCCAGTAAACTTTAAGCAAATGCATACATGAGACTCAAGTTCAATTCATCCAAAACCCAGTAAACTTTAAGCAAATGCATACATGAGACTCAAGTTCAATTCATCCAAAACCCAGGAAACTTTAAGCAAATGCATACATGAGACTCAAGTTCAGTTCACTGAAAACTCATTAGGCCCTGCAATACTTTTCATAGTACTTGCAGGCAAAATAATCGCTGGTCTGTACTTTAGTCTATGAAAAGGGAAACACACTAAAAAACACTAAGTTATATTTCAACTATGTAATTGCATAGCTGAAATATGAATTCTAATTTACTAGAACAAAAAGCAAATTAAGTCATTGGACATTTCTTTAGCTTCCGTTGGTTTTAACTGTATGATTATATTCATCTTTGCCTGGAAGAAACATTCCACATACAGAAACTTTTGAAATCATTTTTATGAGAATTAAAAAGGTTTTTTTTTTTAAAATCAAGAGTGTTTTTCCAGAGAACACAAATTAAAAATTATTTTTATATTAAGTTCAATAACTTGCAGTGGTATTTTCAAGAAATAAATCACTCATGATTTTAATGAAATTGCGTAATTCAGGATATACATTAGATTAGTAAAAATGTCCACGACAAACCTCTTTTTTGCTTCCCGCAAGTTTAGCTTTGATTGAAACAAAAATCAAACACTTAGATATTCGATAATAACGTCAAGTTCTCAGTTTCTACTAAATGTTTCAATAACAGCTGCCTGAGACACAGTTCAAAAGTAGCCAGCTCACACTCCAAATTAACACCCAGAAGATTTAAAATTTCAAAAATTAGTTTTCGATAAGCACACACAAGTCGTCAGTTCCTATACCATACATATCTGTATATAGGGTCACATTGATGAAGAAATTAATCGGCGTACAAAACTTGCCTGAAGAGCTTTTGGAAGAAACAGCATAATTTTCAAGAGCAATATGCCATTATGTCTTAAAAGAAAAGTGTTTGATCAATGCATCCTTCCAGTGCTTACGTATGGTGCAGAGACGTGGACCTTAACTAAAAGAGACATACAAAGGCTGCAGACAACTCAAAGCAGCATGGAGAGGTGCATGCTTGGTGTAACCAGGAGAGATAAGAAGAGGAACTCGTGGATCCGAAAAATGACAAGAGTGGAAGACATCATGATCAGAGTTAAATCCCTGAAATGGCAATGGGCTGGACATACTGCCAGAAGGACAGATCATCGATGGACAGCTGAAATTTTAGATTGGATTCCAAGGGACAGGAAAAGACCCAGAAGAAGACCACATGGGAGATGGGTGGATGAAATTCGAAAGTATGCAGGGGTGACATGGAGGAGACTGGCACAAGACAGACCGTTGTGGAGGAAACTTGGGGAGACCTTCGTCCAGCAGTGGATTGATAATGGTTGACAATGATGATGATGATGATATAGTACATTTAAGAAATGATGAGTAAACAAAATATACAAATGTCTAAAAATTGTGAAACCTTTCAAAAAATCAAAAAGGCTACTTCGGACATATTTGTAGCTCCTTTTTCTTTCACATACAATTTTTTTTTTTTTTTTGTTGGAGGTTTAACGACCACCGTGAGCAACTCAATGGGCTATAAGCAGTCGCCCGTCCCTAATTTAGGGTCACTGGTTCCAGGGAAGGGAGAGAGCCAGTGCCGTAAGACAAACACAACATCCATGCCTCACCGCGATTCGAACCCGGACCCCTTTCGGACGAATGATGCCATCGCTTTTATACTGTTTCCCAACTGGAGGTTGAAGAACCAGTTATGCTCTGACTTTGCTAAATTGTATTTCTGTCCACATCGGAGTACCTCCTGCGTTTCATACTGAAGCAAGGTATTCCATGAAGGTAACTTTTGGTATGTTGCAAAGTGCTTCATAATCAGTGCACTATACGTATGAAGTCACTGATAGTGGTGCATAGTGGTTCATATTAGTGCCCTTATAGCCAAGGTACAGTCCTGGATACTAGCAACTTGTGCATACAAAATGCATTAGTATTTGTGCCATTCCTGGACCAGTAAAAATGAGTGAACTATCAAATTTGGTATTCACTGGTCAGGGTATTTTTCTTTTTTTTTCTTTCACTGAGTAGCATGTTTTGTGTTCTATTTATTAGTATTACTTTCATCTGTACATCCACACATTCTGTTCTAAATTTGCGATATTCTACTCCAATGAAAATGATACGTTGTTTTCAACACATACTGTAAATGTGTACTTTTTTTTTCTTTTTTTGCACTGACCAGTGCACATTTTGGCGGGCCAGTGATTTGAAAATTCGAGTGTTCCGCTGGGCCAGCAGGAGATTTATTTTTAATTCTAACACTGCCTAGAATATTTCTTTTTATCACATTTGAACATTAAAAGCATAGCTGGAAGTGTATTTATTAACTTAAAATTCAAGATCAACGCTTTCGGTAATTTGCTTATCTACGAACTGGAGACCACAGATTTCCAGTATCCATAAACCGGAAACAACAGATCGTACCTATCAGTTGTTATCTCCGACTTCCAAAATTCTTCGAAGGCTTTCTAACGAACAGATATGCCCTTCCTTTTATTCAGTGCAATGATACCAATTGAACAGTGGTGTAGAAGAACCTTACCGCGGCTTAGCGACACTAAGGCACCTTTCTCGAGGCTTAGCGGCGCTAAGCCACTTTTAGTGGTTGGTTAGGAAGAAAAGCACGAGAAAGATTTTTTCTAGATGTTCATGTAAAAAGAACACTGATTTATACGAAAGCATAATCGTGCCTTAACTGAACGTGGGTATTGCAAGGACGAGACTAAACTGTCGGATCACTGTTAGGAGGACAAGCAACACATACAAGTTAGACATGCATGTAGACAGAAAAAGTGGTCGCTACGGTTGCGTAGGCTACTTACCGTTCCTCTGGGTAGGCCTGGGTTCTATTCTAAGTCGAGGCATAGGTGGTGTATGCTTGACTTCCAGCACTGCTTTTTTCCCTTCCTTGGAACCAGTGACCCTAAATTAGGGATAAACGGCTGTTTATATCGTTAAAACCTCCCGCTCACCCGAAAATAGAAAGTGTTTTACAGTTGAGAAGGGCATTTCAGCTAAACACGCCATCCGCTCCAACAAAAGTAATTACTTCAGACCATTCTGTGATAACTTGTGAGTAAAGCAAAAAGCGCTTACGTTTGCGGCTGATCAGAGGCACTGGCTTCTGGTTAATCGCTGGAGGAGGGGTTGAGCTCCGGGCGAGACATGGGTGGTGCGCCAACCCTACGGCGCTGACCATTCCGGGAACCAATGGCTCCAAATCAGGATTCGACGACTATGTTTCTATATGATCGCAGTGGTCATTACACCCGGAAAGAAACAAAAAGAAACGTAAAAGCTATCCAGCACTCCCATCTCATAATCTTAACAAGAGCGGCATATAAGTTAAAAGCATTTAGTGTGACTGACATACACTATATTGACAAAAGTCACCGGACACCTAGAAGAGAAACACAACATATCATTTATTGACATACATTAGTACGGTGTCGGTCCGCCTTTGCCTTAATGCATGCACTGACCCTTCGAGACATGCTTTCGACAAGGTTTTGGAACACAGTGATAGGTATGCGCTTCCATTCAGTACATAATGCTGCCGCTAACTGTTGCTTAGCAGTGGTTCCAAACTTTTTTATGCGGCGCTCTAATTCATCCCATAGGTACTGTATGGCATTAAGATCAGGACTCTGTGCTGGTCAGTCAACACACGGTAGGGAATTATCGTCATACCACGCCGTAGCAGTCCTTGCTTTATGGCTCGGTGCATTATCATGCTGGCACAAACAAGGCTCGTTTCTATAGTATTGCCACAGAGTTAGTAGGGAATAATTGTCCAGAATATCAAGGTAGACGTGCTCGTTAACAGGTTTGTCCACGATAACCAATGGGCCGGGACTATACCACGAAATACACCCCCACACGAGAACACTGCTAGCTCCAAACCTGACCGTAGGAACAGTACAGTGTGGTGAATTGCGTTCCCCCGGCTGCCACCATACCCACACACAGCCATCAGACTGATTGATCGTGTATCTGGATTCATCAGTCCACAGGACCCGTTTCTATTGATCTACGGTCTACGATAAATGTTCTTTATACCGTGCTAAACGACGAGTAACATTCCGAGTGGAGATGAAAGGCTTATGAGCAGCCGCACGAAAACCACAACCCATGGAAAGAAGTTCTCTGCGAATGGTACGTTTGCATACCGTGGTTCCAGCATTTTTACTCACCTGTACACTGAGGACTTATGCAGTACTCCGTCGATTAGCTGTAAAGACTCTCCTGAGGCTTCAACGCCCTCTGTCACTGATTTTCTTTGGTCTGCCAGTACGTTTTGCTGCTTCAGGCACGCCATGTGTCTTCCACTTATTCAGTACATCCAAAACAGTTGACTTGGGTATGTTTAAACGCCTCTCGGTTTCTCTTATGGACAACCCACAAATTTTATACCCAACAATCTTTCCTTTCTCAAAATCAGTTCTCTCCCGCCGCGACATTTTCACTCAACCTCATAGTACGATATGATCGCGGTCAGCTGCAGGCTTGTTTTTATACCGTTTGCAGCTGTACCTCACATCTTAACAACGCAGCGTATCCGTTCATTTGCTTCTGAAGGGGTATTCGGTGACTTTTGTCAATATAGTGTATATTATCGCACTGAATATTTAGAACCGCACAGACTGACAGAACAGTACCTAAAGGGAAACCCACTTAACATTCTTAGCATCCGACTCCCACGTAACTTTTATCTTTTATTTAAAATTGCTCCGATTAAGCAACCTTTAAGCAATAAAAGGTGATAAAAATAATTAGTAACAAAACTTTAATAAAAATACTGATGAAAACAGCAAATCTAATTCTAAATTGCTTTTGAAATTTTTAAGACCCTTCTTTCTGAGTTTGTTTCGCCTAACCCGTTCACCGCTAAGACACTTTTTTTCTTAGAAGTACATCCTTGCGGGAAAGGGCACGACCTCTGTGATTTTATTTAAGCTCTACCTTTAACTCTTACTAACAGTATGCATACCAACTGTTTTCTTGATTATTTAATGAGAAACAAGTGAAAACTGGTAATTGGTAGAATGCAAATCAGTTGAAACTCATTTTTGGAAGGTTGACTTCATGCCAGTTACAAGAGCAAATGAAAACTACTTTACTAATGCAAATCCATTTCAATATACACAAATAAATTATATACTATTATATCTTCTAAGTGATTTGGCGGTGTTGGAAATACTGAACTCACCATTGCGTCATTACAAATACGGCATTTCCTTTCTTCGTTCTATGTGGGAAAAATACCAAACTGCTATTAATTTTCGGGGGCCATAAAATATCTCTTTGTCTATCTTTCCTTTCAATGTGTCAACGTTTGAGGAACAAATTGAGAAAACTTGCACAGCAATTCGTTTTTTGTCGGTGGAGAAGAGAGGAAAGAAAGCGTTATTTATTTAAAGTAGGAATGAGGTCAATATTCATGAATGAGCTTCGAAAGCTGAAAACCGTAGCGTACACACATGCAAATCACTGAGCTATTCTTTGTGATTTAGAGATTAGCTCCTCAAAGAAGGTTCATCAGCCAAATTAGTTTAAAACTGATGGTGATAGATTTTACTTACTGTTGACGTATCAAACGTCTCCATTTACAGCGATCTTGACACACAGCTCGAACTTCACTGACATCCATCACGTTTCACACAAAACTTTTGGTATTTCATACTCATTATCTTTTTCCCATACAGACATTCCTGAATGTGGTGCTCATATAACTTCCTTCCTCTACCTTTCTTCCCTGCCACTTGGGCTGAATAAATTCTGTTTGTAAGCATTGCATCACTCATTCTTTCAACATGGCCAAAACACCTAAGAATATTTGTCTCCACCTTACTAACAATATTTTACTTCACATTAGACATCTGAAACACATCTCCATATGTCACATGATTAGAACGGTCTTGCCACAACACCCCCGTAAGTAACGCATCCCTCCATCACACAAACGACTCTTATGTCTCTTCTGTATTAAGTACCCACGTTTCACTGCCATACATCGGAGTAGGAAAATTACGCTTTCATACACAGCCATCAGGGACAAACGACTCCTATGTCTCTTCTGCAGTACCCAGGTTTCACTGCCATACATTAGAATAGGAACAATTACAATTTCATACACAGCCATCAGGGACAAACGACTTCTACGTCTCTTCTGCAGTACCCAGGTTTCACTGCCATACATCGGAGTCGGAACAATTACACTTTCATGCACAGCCATCAGGGACAAACGACTCCTATGTCTCTTCTGCAGTACCTAGGTTTCACTGCCATACATTAGAGTAGGAACAATTACACTTTCATACACAGCCATCAGGGACAAACGACTCCTATGTTTCTTCTGCAGTACCCAGGTTTCACTGCCATACATCGGAGTAGGAACAACTACAGTTTCATACACAGCCATTCGGGACATTTTTGAGAATCTATCATTCCTGTGAAATCCTAGTAAAAATGTGAATACCTAAATTTGTAAGTGATCGAAACCGCGTCTCCTCGCTCCGGAGTGAGTTACTCTAAGTTACCCCGGCGGAATGTATCGCTGTAGATTTGCTGTCTTGACACGTGCTTCACCTCTGTGGTACGTCACATCATCTCCCTCTTAATTATTATTATCATTTTTTTTTAAAGCGAAGAAGGAACCTTTCACTGATTCCAGACGATGTGTGGAAAGAACATCACACATTTTTCGAAGAACCCAATGGCCAGCAGATCCATTTTTACGTTCGGGCGCCAAAAAGAAAACAAAAATTTGTCGGTGACTGAGGTTGACTCCCCGTTTACCTGCTACGGAGTTAGTTGCTGTAATTTTATAAGCTACACCGACGGAATATATTGCTGCATATTTGTCGTCTTGACACGGGCTTCATCTCTGCAGTATGTCTCAAAAGCAACTATAACTTAAAAATGAATTCAGTTGCCCACTAATTTCATCATCCACCATCTAATGTTCTTTCTCTGTCAAACATACTTCATAAATATACAAATACATTCACCTGGTTACCCTCTGTACTATTTAGACTGATCTACTACTCAAGACAAATAGTTCTCCACTCAAAAATTGTAACTTTGTTTTTTCTCTTATTTAAATGCAGTTTAAATTTCATATAGACTTCATACATCCGGGACAACATACTCTGCAACTCACTTTTGCATCTACTACTCAAGACAAACAGTTCTTCACTCAAAAATTGTAACTTTGTTTTTTCTCTTATTTAAATGCAGTTTAAATTTCATATAGACATCATACATCCGGGACAACATACCCTGCAACTCACTTTTGCTCTTTGCTAACAGGACTGTGTTATCAGCATAGAGCAATCGACACCCAAGAATATTAATTACCAAGATATAAACCCGTATTTCCTATTTTGGCATCATGCATCCATGAATACACTATATTGACAAAAGTCTTCGGACATCCCTTCAAAAGCAAATTAACGGATCCGCTGCGTTGTTAAGATGCGCGGTATAGCTGCAAACGGTATAAAATCAAGCCTACACCTGACCGCGATCACATCGCACTGTGAGATTGAGTGAAAATGTCGCTGCGGGAGAGAACTGACTTTGAAAAAGGAAACATTGTTGGCTGTTATATAGGGTTGTCCATAAGAGAAACCGAAAGGCGTTTAAACATACCCAAGTCAACTATTTTGGATGTACTGAATAAGTGGAAAACACATGGCGTGCCTGAAGCAGCAAAACGTACCAGCAGACCAAAGAAAATCAGCAACAGCGGACGTCGAAGCCTCAGGGGAGTCATTACAGCTAATCGGCGGAGTACTGCACAAGACCTCAGTGTGGTGGTGAGTAAAAATGCTAGAACCTCGGTATGTACACATACCATTCGAAGAGAACTTCTTTCCATGGGTTACCGTGGTCGTGCGGCTGCTCATAAGCCTTTCATCTCCACTCGGAATGCTACTCGTCTTTAGCATGGTAGAAAGAACGTTTATCTTGAACCGTAGATCAATGGAAACAGGTCCTATGGACTGATGAATCCAGATGCACGATCCGTCAGTCTGATGGCCGTGTGTGAGTACGGCGACAGCCGGGGAATACTATTTACCACAGTGTACTGATCCTACGGTCAAGTTTGGAGCTGGCAGTGTACTCGCGTGGGGGTGTTTTTCGTGGTATGGTCCCGGCCCATTGGTTATCGTGGACAAACCTGTTAACGAGCATGTCTACCTTGATATTCTGGACAATTATTCCCTACTAACTCTGTGGCAATACTATAGAAACGAGCCTTGTTTGTGCCAGCATGATAATGCACCGAGCCATAAAGCAAGGACTGCTACGGCGTGGTATGACGATAATTCCCTACCGTGTGTGGACTGACCAGCACATAGTCCTGATCTTAATGCCATACAGTACCTATGGGATGAATTAGAGCGCCGCATTAAAAGTTTGGAACCACTGCTAAGCAACAGTTAGCGGCAGCATTATGTACTGAATGGAAGCGCATACCTATCGCTGTGTTCCAAAACCTTGTCGAAAGCACGTTTCGAAGGTTCAGTACATGCATTATAGCCAAAAGTGGACCGACACCGTACTAATGTATGTCAATAAATGCTATGTTGTGTTTCTCTTCTAGGTGTCCGGTGACTTTTGTCAATACAGTGTATGTTAAACAGCCATACTGACATTACACACTCTTGCCTGACACCTGAACCATTTCGTTAGAACACCATTCTTTTCTAGTAGAATAACATTAAATATTTATCTCTTAGAGCAAGTTGTTCGAAGTGCTATCAAGCAGTGAAGGAAAAAACCAAAACTATCGAAGTCTTTCACAAACAACCCTTGTAGCACAGCCTTGCGATTTAACATAGGTACAACACTGGGTCACAGTCTTCTATTCGTAAAAGTAGGTGGTTCGGTGTTATGCCTACGTTAAATTGCAATGCTGTGCTACCTGGGAAGTATTTACACCAAGAGACATGCGATAGTCAGGATGGAGGGATGTACTGGAAAGTTCTTGAAGGTTAACTCTGGAGAAGAGATGTTTCATCTGCAATCATTTTTAGCTTTAATCATCCCATGTCAATTCTTAAATTACATTTCTCTATCAATAATATTATAAATAGCGTATCGATACAATTTCGGTATTTTGATTTCATATACAACCCACAAAAGAATAAGAACATATTGAACAGAGGTACAAAGCAGAAATGCCATCAGGTTGATAAAAATGTCATTAGTGATACCAAAACTTCAAAAACAAAGAACCCCAAGTTGCTAATGAAAAAGAAGTTAAGAAAAAATAAGGAATAAATTGCTACAAATAAGGAGTGGAAGAGAATGTAGTTGATACCTCGACGTCGAACTATTTCTTTTTCAAGTTAAATTAAGAACAAATATCAGACCCTTTCAAGCTTCCCTCAAGAATGAAACTGCACGTGAATAAAAATTCCTTTTCAAGGTAAGATCAGGATGTAAGCTTTCCATCTTTGCTTTCAAATTCAAGATTCAAGATTTTTGAGATTTAATGAGCCCTGTGGTCTGGCCATAAAGAGTCGTTTTTACCGAATTTACTGCCAGTGGTTCCAGAAAAGGAACAGAACCAGTCCCGAAGAGAAACGGGTAGAATGGATGGTATGTTTGTCTTACGGCACTGGTTCTCTCTCCTTCCTAGAACCAATGGCCTCGAATTAAGGACGGGAGCCGGCTTACTGCTTATAGCCCATTGAGTTGCTCACCGTGGTCGTTTAACTCCAAATGAAATAAAGAACAGACTCGGACTTCGGACTACTAATTCACCAACAGATGTTAAGTGGGTGGTTTTGGTATTATCGATTTGTTGTATGTAGATAAGGACATTCCCTGTTTTCAGTAAAACTTTAATAACCTGATGACAGTTTGTGGAATTTTGAAAATAATGATTTTAAAGCAAGCTTCGAAATTATTATTAACCGTGTAGTACGAGAATATATAAAGTAGAGGTAAGAACAGTCATGTAGGTTTAAATTCTTTGGAAGTTTAAAAAGGGCAAACTACAAACATTTCATTATTTTTTTTTCCATTTCAATATTAAGAAACAACGTTCACAAATACAATCATTAGATACTTCAACGTCTTGCATAGTTTAGCTTGGAACTTAGCTCAGCCTCCTCAGGAATATGGCCGGTTGATTTCTTGCGATGATGGTTATTTGTTTCATGTGTTTTAGGGACACGAGAACCCAATAACTTTTGTAGCAAGAAATTAACCCTCTATAACCCTGAGGAAGCTGAGCCAGGATTCCAAGCGAAGCTATGCTGAACGTTAAAGTTACTAATAATTGCATTTATAAAAATTGTTTCTTATTACTAAAATGAACAAAAAGTGTTTTATTCTGTTCATAAACAATACAAGATGCGTGGCGAGGGTTTATATAGCAATATAAGCCTCTTTTATCAATTAAAAAGGAAGCGAATTCCAGATCAGTTGAGGACTGGGCTGGAAGATTTAGTATTTTGCTGCTGTTAAAAAATCATGTCGGCGGTCTAAACAGGAACCGGCTTGTGATTTAGTGTATGTTATCTCTCTTACTCAAACTATCAAATTAAATAACACGAAATTTGGCTTAATAGGAGAAAAATAAAATTTAATTTAAACTCGAAAGTTGATTTCCTCGAAATGCACGTATTTTAAGAGGAATTTCATTAAGATTTTTTAACAGGGATATCTTACCGTCTTACACACTCTTCCTTCCCTATCACCACCATCTATACTCCTGTTTCCACCCAGTTGAAATTCTAAAACGTCGAAAAGAAATTTAGTTTTCATTCTCTTTCTGTGATCACTTTTGTTGGTTTTGATAAGAAGCACAAAGATCCCAGAAGACAGAATTGCAAAACTAACCATCTGGAACGGGTCTTAAACTTTCAGTTATGGACCAGACCGGGCTTCCCAAATCAAGGCCAGTGAAATTCTATTGTGCATAATGTCGTATGTGTTATTCACTTTTATGACAGTGTGAGCAAGACAGAAATTAAAGAGAGCACTTTAACAGATTACAAGCTGTTCCCATGAGAATGGAGATACAAATATCAGACGAATTCAGTGGAAAATTATACTTGCAGATATTGAAAGTGAGCGAGGAACTGCTCCAGTGAAAGAAAAATTTAACTTTGTTATTGAGATGGCTTGTGTATGTGCGTCGAGAATGAGAGATGAAATACTACGCACTTAAGCCGATGTTAACGAGAAGTGTGTGTGCACTGAATATCAAAAATTAGGCTATTTATAATCGCAGTAGCAATGTACCTGTTTCAGAAGATATGCAATAGGCAGAAAGAAATGGAGGAAGTTTATTCCAAGTCATAGAATATTATAATAATATTTCTTTCTTTTTTTAAAATGATGGTGCCAAAACCACACCTGGGAACCAAATTATTACACAAGTTTGAGAAGAAGATGGTGAAAATTTGTATGTTCGAAAATATGATTGGATGGCTTCTACGGTTTATTGTAATCGTGTAAATCAGCACTTGAATGTTGTCGTTATTCCGTGTTACGGTATGCACTATATGCAGAGTTTAACATATTGTAATAAAACAAAAAAACTTTACGCTGTAATACCTACCCAGTGAGACACAGCTGATGGGGAGTAAAAAAGTTTGTTAAAAATCGATACTATCACTTCTTCCTTCTATACAGAATAAAAGCACTAAATGCCAATAAACTGCTGTATTAACCATTCCCTATTAAATAATAAGTCACCTTTGTCTCAGCCCGATCCACTAAACTTCAATCTAACACACATGCCGTAGTTGAAAATGTTTATTTACACTAAAACACATGTACAGACAAAAGCCGAAAAACTTGAAAAGAAGGCGAGATCTTTCGAGTTCATTTTCAAGCCGAAAGTGTCATCGATTAACGGCGCATAGTGATATAAATACAAGTAAACGCGACCATCAAGCACTGGTTATTCAACCCACCCGCCTCCTCCGCGCCTCCCTTTTTCCCGCTTACACAC
The DNA here is from genome assembly GCA_039090855.1 of Macrothele yani. Classification (NCBI taxonomy): domain Eukaryota; kingdom Metazoa; phylum Arthropoda; class Arachnida; order Araneae; family Macrothelidae; genus Macrothele; species Macrothele yani. The sequence continues at coordinate 143,950,443 of CM077007.1, read as the reverse complement.
AGATGAATAATAAAGTACACCCCTTAATGACCAAAAGAATAACTTGACAAAAAACATAAATACCAATTCAAACAGATAGATAAAACAGTAATGGAATAAACGCCCACAGGTTAAAGTCTTAGCTAAAAAATCGGGGGTTTTAAGTTCTTAAGACAGAGTCGCCATGGTTGTGGCATTTTGCTAGGTAGATCATCGTTGCAACACATATCAGCAAACAAGGTGATGAACAATGACTCAGTAAATAATGTATCACGTCTATTAACAGTGAAAGCGAGATGTTGCATTATCCCAACATGAGGTATATTGACCTTGAGTCCCCGTACGTGCCAAAGCAGTTGACCTTGCCCCCTGTTCTTACGTCGTAGTTATACAGTATTCTCATAATCTCAGATCTAACGTCCATAGTGCAGATTCTATTTAAACAATCTCTTTGTCAGATGGTGCAAAAGTATACAATATATACCATGTTTGTTATTGTTACAAGCTTGATCGCGGTTCTGTTTTATCAGTGAAAAAATGTTAGAGTTTCTTACACCAAAGCCTGGATGGTGTTTCTTGCTATTCCTATTTGTAATAGGAATTATTTCTATATCACTAAGACCAAATTCGGTTGCATATGATATCTTGTAAAGTAATAAAGTCAATCGCACTTATCCCCACAGAAACGAACTCCAAGTTGCCCGAGTGGTCTGAGGCGCTGACTTCTTACCATTTGTCCAAGATGAGCTTAAGTCCCGGGTGTGGCATGCCTGGTATTTCGTCTTACGGCATTGGCTCTGTCCCTTCCTTGGTACTAGTGTCCCCAAATTACGGGCGAGTGACTCCATACAATCCTCAGAGATGCTCAAGCTTTTTATTAGAATTAATAAGAAAGAGTTTGCACTGAAACATGAGCAGAAAACTTCAGACACACAAGTAGGTCCAAAACCACTAACTCAACCTCATATACACTATCTACCAACAAGTAATTGGACACCAATGCAATCGACGATATCTGCGGTCCTGATACACGTCACGGCCGCCGCCGTTAAATATCGTGTGGGAAACAACAACTCATCCAGTCGCATGCAAGATGCCACGCAGTTTGGAGCTCTCTGATTTCGAGAAAGGTGTAATCGTCGGGTATCACAGAAATGGCAGATCCATACGTGACATATCCAGCGAGTTGAAGTACCCACAATCGACAGTGGCCTACGTGATTGGCAAGTGGAAGATGAGAGGTGACTGTCGGAATGCGCCCCGACCCGGCAGACCCACAAAACTGGGAGTTAGAGACCGATGGGTGCTGGCCAGAGAAATACGGAAGAACCGCACCAAATCGATGGGCCACATCCGCGAGGAGTTTCAACAGGCATCCGGAAGTGTTCTTTCGATGAATACCATTCGTAAGGAAGCCTATTTGCTCTGTTATGATGGACGTGCTGCCGCCCACAAGCTTTTGATCACCAAGTCCAATAGCGCTGCTCGGCTAACGTGGTGCAAAGAACGACGACAGTGGACCGTTGAACAGTAGAAACAGGTTCTCTGGAGCGACGAATCAAGGTTCACCCTCTACCGTTCGGATGGCAGGGTCTGGGCTTGGCGTCTGCCAGAAAAACGCCTCCTGCCGGAATATATTGTGCCAACTGTGAAGTTTGGCGGCGGTGGAATTATGCTGTGGGGGTGTTTCTCCTGGTATGGCACGGGACCCTTGGTCGCAATTCCTGGTAGACTCAACGCCGAGACCTACTGCACCATTTTGGACGACCATGCGCTTCCTACGTTGTGGCAGTTTTACGGGGTGGACCCATGTTACTTTCAGGATGACAATGCCACCTCCCATGCTGCGAGGTCCACCCTGGCTTGGTATGATGACAATGGAGTTAATCGAATGGACTGGCCTGCGCAGAGTCCGGACCTAAACCCTATCGAGCACCTCTGGGACCAGTTTGAGCGTCGACTTAAGGGGTGTCCTCACCGTCCATAATCGCTGAAGGAACTGACCTGTCTTCTCCAAGCTGAGTGGAAGAAAATACCGCTAGGCGTTGTACAACGCCTTGTTGAGAGTATGCCCGGAGGGTCGGAGCTGTAATCGCCGCTCGTGGAGGCTCCACCAACTATTGAAGGTGAATAAACTTCGTTTTCCTTTGCTATCACAGGTGTCCAATTACTTGCTGGTAGATAGCATATAGGGAAGTAAATAAACAAGGACCTTTTATATTTTCTACTGTTGGGGTCATTCATGTAGTTCCAACTGGCACCTACAGTTAAAACTAAGTGAATAGCCGCTCCTTTAAATTTGACACTCAAGCCACTGGTCATTAGCTTGAGTTTGGAAGAATTTAATTCCTTTAATATTTAATTTGTACAATCATCATCATCATCATCATCATCATCATCATATGAGATAACAGATCATCAAGACTCCTTGTCGCCGTCACAACACTGTCCACCAATTTCTCTATCTTCCAGTTCTACATACATACATATCACTAAGCTGTTCTCTGAGATTCAGAGGTTAGCTCCTAAAAGAAATACAAACTTCCAGAATACCTTTCTTCCAGTTCCATCTCTTTCCATTTCTTGTTTTATGTGGTCCTTCCACTACTTTTTCTGTCTTTCTCTAGTTCTCGTTCTAGTGATATTTCTGTGCAGCACCTCTTAATAGTATTCCCTTTCCTCACGTGGCCACATCAGTGCAGTCTTCTTGATCTTGCCACACTTGTTGTAAATGGTTGCATTGACAAATCTCTTAATTCAGGGTTTTATCATTCCAATTTATCCTCTTCTGAATCAAATACTTCAAAGGGGAAGAAATTCTTCTTAAGACAATATTTTCAAACACCTTCAGCCTCTTCTCCGCTTTCTTTGTAGTTCCCCATACCTCATATGCATACGTTAGTATTGGTCTTACTATGGTATTATATACTTTTAGTTTTGTATTATGTTACAAATTCCTTTATTTAAGCAAACAACTTATTTAGAATATGTTCAGCTGTATTCACCATAAGGCCCAGCACAGATCTAATTTTCAGAATAACTTTTTGTCAGTCACTATACTGTAGAACCCAATTTTACAATGCTGGATTCATTTTCCCTAATCAACATTAATTATCTTGTTTTGTTTTCATTTGCTAACAGTCCATCTCTAGCAGAACCATTAATTATCCTACTTCATAACTTTATCACCTGTTCCACTGAACTTCCAACTTCACCCAACTCCCAAGCTGACAATTTTTCAATTTCAGCCAACTCCCTAGCTGACATTCGGTAATAGTGTATGTGGAAACTTCATTCACAACACAATTAGCTTCAGCGACCTTATAAGTTTTTCAAGGGTTTTACGAGAATCAAAAAGCTTAGTCTTATTTTTTACGGTAACAAAAAGAAAATTCTTCCGAAAATCATGTGAAATAAAATCATGAAAAGGCAATTTTCCTATCCTTTAAAAATCTGAAAGATCCACCCAACTTTATCTGACTTTGCCAAGGTTTTTTTATTGCACAATCAACTTCATAAAAACTAAAAGTGTTCTTTTAAAGGGATAATATTTACATCTAAACAACTTTCAACACCAAACAACCCAAATTCGACAGCCTAGGAGAACTGTTCTCGTATGTGGTATACAGAATACGGAAATTTACCTCAAAGTGTCCTTGATCCTATTCAGGAAAAGATATATTATTTTGACTTTAACTGTCCAGTTTTCACAAATTAATAAGTGAGTAGTTGCAGCTGCCTTCAACTCTTACATCACAATAATGAGCATTTCTCACCAGAACAATCAGCATGATCTCATTGCCTGCAGTTTACAATTACTGTTACTCAGAACATGTATAGTGTTGATCCCTATTAGAATCAACAACATACATTATCACTATGCTACCTCATTCGTTCATTTCTCACCCAAACTTTTGAAACTCCTTAACATGTGAACAACAGGAAGATATATGCCATCTCATTCATTCATCTCTCCCCAAGACTCAGAAACTTCCTAATATGTGAGTAACAGGAAGAGATATGCCATTTCATTCAATTATTTCTCCCCAAAACTCAGAAACGAAGCTTCCTGATATGTGGGAAACAGGGAGAAACATATGCCATTTCATTCATTCGTTTAGCACCAGAACTCAAACGTTTCGTAGCATGTGAACAAAAGCAAGAGACATGTCCTCTCGTTCATTAAGAGATATTTCATCTAATTCGTTCATTTTTCACCAAAACTTAGAAACTCTCTAACATGTAAGTAATAGGAAGAGATACGTAATTTCATTCATTCATTTCTCCCCGAAACTGAGAAACTTCCTAACATGTGAGTAACAGGAAGAGAGAGATATGTCACTTCATTCATTCATTTCTCACCAAAACTTAGAAACACCCTAATATGTGAACAACATGAAGATATATGCCATCTCATTTATTCATTTCTCCCTACAACTCAGAAACTTCGTAACATCTTAGTAACAGAAAGAGATACAAAGAAACTACCTAAAATGGGAATAACAAGAAGAGGTATGCCATCTCATTAATTAATTTCTCACAAAAACTTAGAAACTTCCTAATAAGTAACTGGAAGACTTAAATGACTCGTACTTTCAATTTTCAATGTAAATGGAGCCAAAACTACAGGAGCTGCCTCTGGAACCAAATGCACTAAACTTACTTTAAAATTATTTAGCTACCTTACCGTAAACACCATGTATCACATTAGCAAAACCATACTCAGTGTTATTATTGAATGTCTTGCTCTAAAGGAAAACAATCCGAAAGCGTTATTAATTCAAATAAAAATAAACAAACCCACATAAAAATAAACCATCCTCAAAAAGTGGTGAAGAAATCTCCTTGAATAGAAACATCATAACCATCTTTAAATTAAACTAAATTTTCCCACATGCGTAATACCTCATAGTAAAAACTCCTAAACGCTTTCCCGGTGTCCGAGTAATGTAAGTTTCAGGCTAATCGTTCAAACAGGGGCCCAAGTTCAAGTTTGCTATGCTCTCTCCTTCCCAGGAACCAATGACCCCAAACTAGGGTCGAGCGATTGCTTAGCCCTCAGAGTTGCTCACAGTTGTCGTTAAACCCGAAGTAAAAAGAGGAAATATGCTTTGAATTACAAATGATGGTCATTATACTCCGAGAAAAAAGTGACACTAACTACCAAACCTTTCTCTCTCTTTCTCTAACATCAAAAACAACCAGTTCAGTGACATTCTTAACACTGACAGAATGACAAATACCGAAAACTTTCCCATTACTACCATTTTATCAATTTTTCCTCCAAAGCCCTATTAATACTTATTATTTCATCTACTCCCACCACTGCAAGTTTAATTAAAACCATCTCCATTATTACTAAAGTAAACAGAACATATAATATACGTTTTTATTTACAAACTTTCGAAAGTAACCTAATCAGTGAGGGTTCCAAAACTGGAAAACATTTGAGTAGGTAAACTTAAGATTTTATAGCGAAAATACCTTCAGGAAAACTAAAGTTACAACTTAACCTATTAAAATTCTTCAAACATTTTGTCCAACTCACATCACCAGAATTAAGGGAAAAAGGCACACACAATATATTTTGGACAAGTATAATTGCTATAGCTAAACTAACCTCAAGCAGAGATGTATACGTATACGCAGCTATTAAAACCGATTTTCAAACTATAGAATGAGTAATAACCTTGAAAAAAGAAAAAAAGATATATTAACAAAACCTTAATAGTAAAGTAAACACAGAAATTTACGAACTAGATTTCATTTGTTAAATTCTATATAGTAAAGGACGGTTCAAATTCATAACTTCATATGTTAAAAGTTGTTGATAAGAAATGCAATGTTTAGCCTTAACTAGAAACCCCAGTTTGTTTTTTAAAGCACATTTCGTAATGAAGGAAAAGTGGTTGTGCCAAGGCAATTTAGAGGGAATAGTTACAAGAAGAACAAACAAAAACACTGCTCTTTGTGAAACGTCTTAACATTTTTGCTAGTTCCGTAGTAATTAATTACCTGAAGCGAGGTACAATAATAAGGAATTGTGCTCTGGTCTGATTTAGGGCATGTCATCATTCTCTTATGCAACATGAAAAATGGACCTCACCGAGATCTATGACAGAACCGTCGGCTCCGGATCATTGCAGATTTTTGATAAACCATTTATTCTATTTAAGCAAGCTTTAATTAATTAAGTTTTGAGGGAAACCAAAAATAAATCACGTTTTGGACTTAAGAGTAAATTTTTTTTAACGTGATATCATCCACCGTTTTCATTTTTATGGTCCGTGAGTACCACTTCCTATTTTTTCTGGTCACAGCAAGATTGCATTTCTCCATGTTTTTTTTTTTTTTTTTTTTTTTTTTTTTTTTTTAGTTAAGAAGCATGTGTCCGATCCGATAGTACGAACTGGAAAGATGTACTAATATTTAAATAGTTTGCTTTTAACACATAATTGTTAATTGCTCTTGAATATTGTACTGTTTCTCCCAGATGTTCTCCAGCCAAGTTTGTACGCCCATTAAAGTTTTCTTCTTCATGACCCTCACTTGATATCTAGTGTCCAAGATAAATGTAGGTTTCGATAACTTTCAAGAGGTTTGTCCCATAAACTTCTGGGTCCTCAGTTTGTAAATAAAAAATAAAATAAAAATGTTTATCACATGTAAAATTCTGGAACCAATAAAAATGCAACTATTCTTTGCTCTTTTGACTTGTGCACAGAATTAAGTGACGTTACTTTAATAATGATGTTAGAAGAACTATAGTGTATATTACTTCGCGCGTGACAGTGAAGGATGTTTAAAAACACTTTAAAGATAAATCATTCTTCATTCACGCATACCTCAATGTTCATATAAAAACAATATATCAAATAAGAAAGAGAAAAGTATCGTAATTAAGCATGAGACACTTGAACAACACAATATGGCACCAGCCATCATCGATTTGGCTAGCGTTCTATAACACACTATGCTCTAACGACAAAAACTGAAGGAAACCAACAAGGCTACCCTACCCCCCTTGGCGCAATGGTCTAGAGTTGGCTTCTTGCCATTCGTCCGAGATGGGTCTGGGTGTGTATCCTGGGTGAGGCTTGGAAGATGTGTTTGCCTTACGGCCCTGGCTCTCTCCCTTTCCTGGAACCAGTGACCCAAAATTAGGGGCGATTGCTTATAGCCCATCAAGTTGCTCGCGATCGTCATTAACCCCCCCCCCCCCCCTCAAAAAAAAAAAAAGGCAACAAGCAGCAGAAAATTGAAACTTTACTTTGTAAACTAAGGATTTTACGAAATTTAATGTATACATTATTCCTTAAAATCTAACCAATAGTGGCAACTTTGAAATGTATATCTTCAGCTGGAAGACCACGGCGCATTTGGATATCTTCCTAAAGCTACTAAGTGCTTTATTTATTTATTAATTTATTTATTTATTTGCCACTGACAGATTGTCAGAAAAACCTGAAGACCGAAATGATTTTGAAACACATAGGAAATCTGTTGATGCTAATTATTAGTATTATCCTGCTTCAATGCATTTTAAACAAAATTCTCCCTAAAACTTATGGTTCCATGTGGTACAGGTTTATAAAATATTTCTCAAAATAAATGAAATGTAAACTGTACGAAGTGTACAATTTCAGACAGGAAAAAAAAAAAAAAAATAAGAAAAACAGGATCTGAAGGCCAGTGCTTTGAACAGCATTTTTCTTTTTCTGAAATCCCGAATAGGTGCGACTGGTTCGCATGTTCAATGAGGGAAAAAACTGTGGAGAGGGGACATCCGTGGCCTCAGCATTAGATTTCCTTAATACTTCTCTGTGATCATACTGGGACTTCATGCCATAAAACCCAAAAGGCAACCAGCAAGAAGGCCTTAATTGTACCGTTTAGATGAGTAAAATTACGAATTTTAGCAGAAGTTCAATGAAAAATGATCGCTTGAAGAAACAATTTGTGCACTACCTAGCCTAGTCTCCCGCTCCACTGCCCCTTCTCCACCGAAAAAAAAAGGTGATTTTTCACAAAAAAAATTGAGATAGGGAAAGAAAGAAAGAACGAAAACTTCTTTTCGAGTGAAAAAAAGTACTTTATAGGATGCATCTTAACCTGCTAAATATTACAACCGAAAAACATGACACAGAAGAAAGAGAGTAACTTGCGTTATTATTTTGGGAAGTCAAATCTGGACACGTGACATTTCAAGAAATTTAATCATTTTTTTAGCAATTCAACAATAAATTATCTTTGGAACTTAACTAAATGAAGTTGAGACTCGAGTTAGTTTTCCAAAAAGTGTATTGTTTAAACAGGTTTCCCACTCAACCTGGAAAACAGGGAAAACCTGGAATTCTCAGGGAATTTGAAAATGGTTCCAAAAATCAGGGAAAACTCAGGGAAAATTACCCTTTTTTGTGAAAATCAGGGAAAACTCGAGGGAATTTTTTTTTTTTTTTTTTTTTTTTTTGTAAAAATCAATGGATACTTTATTTTGCCAAATAAACTTATTTTTTCAAGATTTCAAACTTTGGCTAGCAATGGCTGCCTGCATAGAATTTGGTAGATCTTACTTTCAGTTTTATTAAGTATTTCCATTATTCTCTAAAAAAAGATGGAAAATTGAATTTTTAAAGTTGCCAGTTATTAAGCTTTTGTTCAATTTCTGCAGGCAGTTGTTATAACATGGAACAATTAGGCACAATGGCTCCTGCTTGAAGAAACACTTCACAAGAGAACCAACCAAATGATGGATCAAAGTCCTTTGTCTGTTGGTTCTCCTGAAACGTTTCTTTGAACAGAGCCATTCCATCATTAAGCTTAGCTGCATTGTGTTATAGAAAAAATGAAACTATTCAACTGACAGATTTTTTCTTACATATGACCTGTTTCTATGGGAATGTATTTACAAATTCCGTGTGGGTAGTATTCACAAAAGTTCACGGAACTTTCGTACAGAAAATAATGTGCACAGTTAGTTGTTATTAATGAAAAGCAGGTAATTTTATAAAGACAAAATAATTAAGTAATTTACAAGTGTGTGCTTTGGTGAGGAAAAAGAATGGAATGGAATGAAATGTAACAATTATTTGTAACATGCCACTCTGAAAACTTTAAAAATAACCTGGAGAACCTGGAAAAGTCAGGGAATGATTTTATTACTTTTGAGTGGGAACCCTGTTAAAGCTAGTAAAAAAATAAGTCGGGAAAGTTTTGACCCCTTCCCGTTTCCTTTGAAGTTGCGCCTCTGCATATATGTACATCAAAAACTTGCAAATTAGGAAATCTATGAAGAACATATATTCAGGTGCAGTTATGCTATCAGACTTTGCCAACGAAGATGAAAAACAAAATCCGTTTGATATCCCAACAACAAGCACCTTTCGTTCTATAATTAACTTACCCAGGGGTTTTGAGTTAGTTACTGAACATTTTAACTGAAAATGTTATTGCGTCTGATTCACGCATTTCCTTCGATAACTCCAAATTATAGCTAAATGGTCCGAAGTATTTGCATTTAACAACGGATTAATTTTCCGAACAATCAATGCTTAATGTTCACTAAATTTTGTTTAAATTTGGATGCAGAAACTGCACGATAAAAAAACAGCGTTTTAGCTCGTTTTATGTCTTTCTCATATCATTCAAGTTTAGATGCATAGCCTTAATACATCTGGCGTCTTCAAAGCTTGATGCAGGATTTGTGGCATGGAGGAAAACATTATTAAATCTTTAGTTGAAAAGCAAATGCATATTATTAAAGCTAAAGAAAATGTTTGCCAAGGAATTAGATTAACTTTCGGAGCGATTTTTTTTTTCATTCTAAATCTTCTGTCAAAAGTTACACGAGTTTTCATGGCAAAATCAGTAAGTAACCGAAAATGTTTTTTCGATATGGGTGTACCGTAAAGAAAATACTATGCCCTTTTAAACCGAACTGCAAAGCCCAAAATTTCGTGTAATATTCTGTTGTCATTTTTCTTAAGGGTATTTAAAAGAAATTTGTTTTTCGGCAGATGATTCTTTTGAAAAAGTGATATTAAAAAATAAAAATAACATACATCATTTTTTGGAATCTAATCTTAAAGGCAAATGGTGATCGTGCATCAAAACTGTTCTTTGCATTATAAGATATTTCACTTTGTAAAATATTTCTTTGCGGAATGAAAATATAGAAAACGTGTCCAAAAATTCTTCGTGACGCATAGTTTTACAAGACTGAAATGTAATGGATATTAAAAACAGAATCTATACATGTACATAAACACAAACTTCTTCCCTTGTTTTCGCATTTTTCCCCTCGAGTTGGTTTTGTAAAATAAGCGCAGAATGAAGACGAAAATCTATTGTTTTTGCTCATAGAAATTTTGTCATATATTTCATTTGAGGAAGAGAAATAATTATTTTTAGCTTTAGTTATCTAACAGTAGAGTTCTGTTATGTGAAACAATGTGTTGCACATCTATTTCATCACACTGTAGTGCACAGGATTGCAGTTAATTTTTATAAATCATGTACCTGTTCAGCGGCGAACAGTTTATCTTGGTTCTTGTTTCCATCGTCCGATTTATTCATTGCCAAAAATTTTTCCTTGAGAAAAGTGGCTTCAAACTTGGAAAAGAAATCCAAGCTTAACTCAAAGCAGATTTGTTTTTTCAGAGAAAAACATGGATTCTTAGAATCACATCATTTAGAGAATGAAGCCCAATTATTCGCACAAGAAAAATAATTTAAGACTCTTGCAGTTTTGCAAAAGTGAAATATTAGACAAGTTACTTAAATAGCAAAAGAAATGCAACGTCTGTACATTTCCTGAAGCAAAGCAACATATCAACTTAGCAAGTAGCAAAATACAGAATGTGCTGGAGTTTGTTAACTACGTACAAACAGCCATGTTGATATATTTTATAAGCACACTTTTATTTTTCAATATATTGATTTAAAATTGTTTAAATAACAAAATAAATGCATTTGTTTTTTCAATTTATGCCTCTTTTACAACAACACCATGAGTAACTTCATGGTGTAATTACGGAGATCTGGATCTTGCCCTTTTCTATAACTAGTTGCCCGTCTCCAATATGAGGAAACTAGTTACAGAAATTTTTATTGATGATGTTTTTATACAAGCTTTTTGTTGTATAAAAACTCATCAAAAATAAAAGCTCTTGGAGATTATGGCATCGAAAAACAATAAATTGACATAATAAAATGCATTTACGAAAATGCTACAGCAAATATCATACCCAATGAAATAAGCGAAAAATTTCATATTAATCAAATAATAAGATAAGGAGACACCATTTCTCCTAAACTCTTCACATTAACACTGGAAAATATGATGTGCAATTTAGAATGGTACAATAAAGGAGTCAACATTAATGGACTTAAATGGAATAACCTAAGATTTGCTGATGACATTCTTATTATTGCAAATGGAATATTTAAAAGAAATGAGAGAAGATTTAATAACTAAATCAACAGAAATTGGATTAAACATCAACTCTGAAAAACCCAAAATAATAACGAACTGAAAAGGATACGATGAAAGAGGCAATATTATTAAGGTAAACAATAAAGAAACTGAAACAGTAGATGAGTATGTATGCTTACTTAGGAAGAGTGATAACAATGAAGAAACAGGGAGTCTTGGAAGACGCGAAAAGAAGAATAGGAATATGATGGTCAGCTTTTGGAAAATTGAATAGATTTTTACACAGCAAAGTAAAATCCTGAGAATAGAGCAAGACTCTTCAACCAATGTGTATTGCCTGTTATGATATATGGAGCAGAAACCTAGCCAATCAAAAAAGAAATAATGAATAAAATGCAAAAAACAGAAAGAAGAATAAAAAGATGTCTGCTAAACATAAAACTCAAAGATAAAATCAAAAATGAGGAAACAAGAGCTAAAACATTATTTTTAGATATTGGAGAAAACATACTTAGAAAGAAATGGAAATGGTCTGGACACATTACAAGGCTGAGAGACAATAGATGGACAAAAGTTATACTGGAGGTGGCGGCCATATGAACGCAAAAAATCAGCTGGAAGGCCTGAAAGAAGATGGTCAGATGCTATAAGGAAGACAATTGGAATTTTTTGGCATCACCAAGCGCAGTATAGAAACAGATGTAAAGAATTGGGAGATACCTATAACCAGAAGTGCCTATAAAAGGGGATAAAAGAAAGAGTTATAGAAAGGGGCGAGATCCAGTTCCGTAAGTCAGATGAATCCCTCATGCTTTACCGGGGACTGGAATCCAGACTCAGCTCGACCATTAGTAAGAAACATACGCCTCTGAACACTCAGCAACTGGGCCGGAGTAGCCGAAATGTAAAACTTTGCTAAAGCGCTGAAGTTCCTACAGCCTTGGATTTTATTGAAAAATTTCTTGATTTCTCCACTGTTAGAAATTCCAGTGGCGTAAGTGTTGTTTTTCATCTTTTAAAATGGCCAAAGCTCAGTATATCATTTTCAGAGGGAGTGTTAAACATAGTTTCATTTCGGCTCACTATAAGAAATACTGTGCTGAAGAACGAAAAATGCATGAATAAATTACCATACATATGAAAGAGAAAACTCACCGAATATTAAGTGTGTGCTGCTGATTCCGAATTAATTTAATTCCGTCTTATTTAGAGTCACTTGATGAATAGAAGTTAATGCAAAACAATACATTGCGAACGAATTTCCGTTATTTCCTTATTCTGGTATGTTATGAAAGTAGCTGGATTAAATATAAAGTGAGATGAGGGTAGAGCCACATTCACCCACATGGAGGAGAACTGATGCTATCTCATATGTGACCCCATCAAGGCTAAGATGACGTGAGTGGACAGTTGAAAAAAAGGGGGAAAGCAAAGGGACGGAGAGCTATCATAGTTAACCTCAAGGCAGTCATAAAGTCTCATTGTTAACCAGTGAGGACCTGGAATTTGCATACACCCGCCTCCCTTTAGCAATGGGACCCTTTCCCAAATGGCACAGGGGAAAGGAAAGGAGACGACCCGTTGCAAACCTGATAGGTCAACGGTTCGACCTTCTCCTTTCGTGACATTCATTAGCATAACAATTAGGAGCCATTTTGGAAGAAGGCAAGTTTCTGGGGAAGGGATTTACTTCCATTTAGTCGGGATCACAGAGCACAAAGTATTTTTTTAGTTTACGTTTCATCACTACGTTATCTCAAAAAGAATTGTGCATTATCAGCATTTTATTACAAAAAGATAAACGCGAGGAGACAGAAAGCAATACTGTTCCATACCAAAATTAAGACTTATTTTGTGGAACTTTTGGATCATTCAAAATTCCCTTCACATTTAGTTTCTCTTACGGTCCATTATTTTAAAACTGATTGATACCCGGTTCCCAAATAACATCGTATAGAATTAAATTACATTCAGTTGGCAAAATATCTGGGCTAATTATCCATACTTTTGCAAAAGTTATTTCCATATCAGGCAAAAAGTCTTTGAAACGAATATTTATATTTAATACTTATAAGAAATAAGAATTCTTCAACATATTTCAACGTTTAATTGAACATTTTCCTGTCGTGTTACATAATTTTATATCTGATACCCTGAATGCACATATGATAGTACCGTATTTAATCAAATTATGTTTATAAAGTAAATTTACTAAATTGCATCTGCTTCTTTATTATTTTGTGTGGGGTTTAACGACAACCATGAGCAACTCAATGGGCTATAATAACAGCCACTTCTCCTTAACTTAGAGTTACTGGTTCCAGGGAGGCACGTCATCCAGGCCTCACCCGGAATTTGGTCCCGGACCCATTTCGGACGAATGGCTAGAAGACAGCTCCTCATACCACTCGGGCACCAGGGAGCAGCAAATTAAACCTCTTATCTCATAAAAAAGCTCTTATGTACTTAACTACAGTTCAAGTAATCGAAAGTATTTCTCTGAGTATTATTTATTTTTGCTTTTAGCAATCACATTGTTAAAAGTACAATTAAAAAGGATTTTTAATCAGCGAAATTATTATTAATTAATTCAATCTAACACCACAGAATTTTCATGCACTAAGTAAAACTGTTCAAATAACCAACAGTATTCCATTGATTAAAATAACTTATATTATTTTTACCAATTACATCTCTGAAAGTATAAAAGATGAAAAATATTTTTTTCGCTTTGAGTTGAATGCTTACAGCTATATATATATATAATAATATAGTTACAACATAAGTTATTTTAATCAATGGAAATACTGTTTGGTTATTTGAACAGTTAGGGCATGAATATTCTGTGGTGTTAGATTGAATTAATTAATAACAATTTTGCTCATTACATATATACTGTATAAGGGATAAAGACTAATGGAGATTATTTAACTCACCTTCGTTTTGCTGATGACGTAGTCATTTTTGCAACTACCCCTTCGGAACTGCAGAGTATGATCCACGAACTTGCTGACAACAGTAAAGAAATGGGATTAAAAACGAACTTTCAGAAGACAAAAGTGATGTTACCATCAATCGATAAATCTTCTTTTACAAGAAAAGAAGATTTATCGATTGATGGCGAAAAGCTTGAAACAACCGATACCTACATTTATCGTGGGCAGCAGATATCAAGTGAGGGTCACGTTGATGAAGAAATTAATCGCCGTATAAAACTTGGATGGAGAGATTTTGGAAGAAACAGTACAATTTTTAAGAGCAGTATGCCATCATTATGTCTTCTGAAAGTTCGTTTTTAATCCCATTTCTTTACCGTTGTCAGCAAGTTCGTGGATCATACTCTGCATCAATGCATCCTGCCAGTACTTGCATATGGAAGCAGAGACATGGACCTTAACTATAAAAGATACACAAAGACTGCAGACAACGCAAACAGCATGGAGAGATGCATGTTTGGTGTAACCAGGAAAGATAAGAAGAAGAACTTGTGGATAAAGAAAATGACAAGAGTGGACGACATCATGACCAGAGTGAAATTACTGAAATGGCAGTGGGCTGGACATGTTGCCAAAAAAACAGACCACCGACGGACAACTAAAATTTTAGACTGAATTCCAAGGGACTGAAAACAGACCCAGAAGAAGACCTCATGGAAGATGGATGGACGAAATTCGAAAGCATGCTGAAGTGACACATATATATATACAGTGTTAGAATTAGAAATAAATCATCTACTGGCCCTGCGGACCACTAGAATTTGCAAACCACCGGTCCACCAAAATGGCCACTGGTCCGTAAAATAAGATAATAATAAAAAACCTTAAAGACATTTACAATATATGTAGAAAATAACGTATCACTTCAATAGAATTATCTCCAATATTTGTTTTCAAGCCTATCATTAGTTTGCAGCCTAAAAAGAAAACCATACAACAAGCTAAAAGAAATAGAAATTAATTTCTTGGCATTTGACAAATTAGAATAAAAAACAAACTTACTAGCTATCCGGGCCGGTAAAATCAATAGTTCAGTGGTCCGACGGAAGTTTTACTGGCCAATGGCCAGCGGACCACTGGGTAATTCGAACACTGTATGTCATCATCATCATCATCGTCAACCATTATCAATCCACTGCTGGACGAAGGTCTCCCCAAGTTTCCTCCACAACGGTCTGTCTTGTGCCAGTCTCCTCCATGTCACTCCCGCATACTTTCGAATTTCATCCACCCATCTTCCATGTGGTCTTCTTCTGGGTCTTTTCCTGTCGCTTGGAATCCAATCTAAAATTTCGGCTGTCCATCGATGGTCTGTCCTTCTGGCAGTATGTCCAGCCCATTGCCATTTCAGGGATTTAACTCTGATCATGATGTCTTCCACTCTTGTCATTTTTCGGATCCACGTGTTCCTCTTCTTATCTCTCCTGGTTACACCAAGCATGCACCTCTCCAGGCTGCTTTGAGTTGTCTGCAGCCTTTGTATGTCTCTTTTAGTTAAGGTCCACGTCTCTGCACCATACGTAAGCACTGGAAGGATGCATTCATCAAACACTTTTCTTTTAAGACATAATGGCATATTGCTCTTGAAAATTATGCTGTTTCTTCCAAAAGCTCTCCAGGCAAGTTTTGTACGCCGATTAATTTCTTCACCAATGTGACCCTCACTTGACATCTGATGTCCAAGATAAACGTACGTGTCTGTTATCTCCAGCTTTTCTCCATCAATCGATAAATCTTCATTTCTTGTAAAAGCATTGAACATCACTTTTGTCTTCTGAAAGTTCATTTTTAATCCCACTTCTTTACTCTTGTCAGCAGGGGATGTAAGGTCAGGTGATGCGTAACATCACAGCCTCTCCTTGACAAATGTCAACCCCGCCTTCTCGTGGTGCATCCTGTTTCCACTAAAGGGGCTCTGACGACCGCCCATAGCGGTATAACTATACCATCGGGATCAGAGGAAATGTTATCCCACACTCACCAACCCGCTTGGCCAGCGTGGTGAGTTATGGCCAAACCCCTCCAAAATGATTCCACAACTTAAATCTTGGCCCTCAGTCTCCGGCAGCTGGAATGTACCTGGCCAAGGCAGCGGCCAGTGCGACATGAAGGCAGAGGGTGCTAAGAATCCCCGGAGGACCGGACTAGGCTGCCATCTGATGCTGACCTTGGCTACTTACAATGGACGCTCCCTATCTTCTGATTCAAGGCTTCTTGAATTGGAAGAGGAACTACAAAGGATCAAGTGGGACATCGTGGGGCTAAGTGAGGTAAGGAGAAAAGGAGAAGATCTCATCGAACTGAAAAGTGGACATCTCTTCTACTATCGTGGGACAGATACTGGCAGAACTAGTGGTGTTGGATTTATAATAAACAAGAAACTGAAGGACAAAGTTGTAGAAGTTGAAAGTTCCTCTGACAGAGCTGCACGACTTGTTATCCAACTCTCGAAAAGATACCAGGCTCAGATTATTCAAACTTATGCACCCACCACAAGTCATCCTGAAGAAGAAATTGAAGAATTTTATGAGGAAATTTGTCATTTAAATAATAAAGGTAAGCAGCATTTGAAGATAATTATGGGAGATTTCAATGCAAAAATAGGGCAACGGCAACAGAATGAAACTTCAGTAGGTAAATTCGGTCATGGCAACAGAAACCAGCGTGGAAATACTCTCGTTGAGTTTGCAGAGGCAGAAGGGTTTTTCATCTTGAACTCCTTTTTCAAGAAAAAGCCACACAGGAAATGGACATGGAGACATCCAAATGGGACGACAAGTGAAATTGATTTTATTATGTGTAACAAAAAATTCGTCATAGAAGACTGCAGTGTGCTAAACAAGTTCAACACAGGTAGTGACCATAGATTGGTGAGATGTAAGATGCACCTCAACACTAAACTTGAACGTGGCAAGCTCATAGGACAAACAAAATCTATTGACATAACCAACCTTAAAAAACACCATAATACCTTCAAGTTAGAACTGAAGAACAGGTTCTCTGCTTTAGAAGGCCTAACATCGGAAGAAGTGGACATCTCTGAAGTTAACAGAAAAGTAACCAAAGCTCTTATGGAAACAGCAACAAAATTAGCTGGGTCTAAGAACAAGTTGCATGTGAACAAATTATCAGGAAAAACCAAAATGTTGATACAAAAAAGAAGAGAGATGAGGACAACTAAAGAAGATGTGACTTC
This sequence comes from Macrothele yani, assembly GCA_039090855.1. NCBI lineage: Eukaryota > Metazoa > Arthropoda > Arachnida > Araneae > Macrothelidae > Macrothele > Macrothele yani. The sequence goes on along the minus strand of CM077007.1, from coordinate 143,932,838 downwards.
CAAAGTGGAATATATAGAGCTATGCAAGACAGTAAGAAAAAGTATCACTGAAGACGTAAGGAAATTCAACTGTGAACTAGTGAGGAAAGCAATTGAAAACAACCAAAGCCTAAAGATAGCAAAGGGACATCTCAGTAAGGAAAGAAAACAGATTATGGCACTGAGAAAAGAAGATGGTTCTGTAACAAGAAATAGAGGCGAAATTTTGACAAGAGTGAAAGATTTCTACTCCAAATTATATGAAAGGGATGATATATGCACTCCAGACATCATGAAAGATACCAGTACCAGAGTTCCTCCAGTCCTTCCAGCAGAAGTTGCACATGCAATCAAGAACATGAAGCGAGGAAAAGCTCCAGGAGAAGATGGAATTACTGTAGACATCATACAAGAAGCAAGTGGGAAAATCGAAACAGTACTCGCCCAAATTTTCACTCGATGCCTTAATGAAGGAAAGATTCCTGAGGATTGGAACACCGCTACAATGATCCTGCTACATAAGAAAGGTGACATTAAGGATCTCGGAAACTACAGACCTATCAGCCTCCTATCAGTAGTTTATAAAATCTTCACTAAAGTTCTTTCACACCGCTTGAAGGTAACACTGGACATGGCTCAACCGAGAGAACAAGCTGGATTCAGGAGTGGCTACAGCACAATAGATCATATCCACGTGTTGAGAGAACTAATTGAAAGAGCGAGGGAATATGAACTTCCATTGTGCATGGCTTTTATCGATTATGAAAAAGCCTTTGATTCGGTGAAACCATCAGCAGTTACAATGGCTCTGAAAACCTGCGGTATTGAAGATGCATACATTAATATTATTAATAACATCTATGAAAATGCAAGTGCAAAGATTAGGCTGTTTGAAAATACAACACACGTAAAAATTGGGAAGGGAGTGAGACAAGGTGACACCATATCTCCGAAGCTCTTTAATGCCACATTATAGGGTGTTTTTCAGTCACTGAGCTGGGAAAACAAGGGGATAAAGATTAATGGAGATTATCTAACCCACCTTCGTTTTGCTGATGACGTAGTCATTTTTGCAACTACCCCATCAGAGCTGCAGAGTATGATCCAGGAACTTGCTGACAAGAGTAAAGAAGTGGGATTAAAAATGAACTTTCAGAAGACAAAAGTGATGTTCAATGCTTTTACAAGAAATGAAGATTTATCGATTGATGGAGAAAAGCTGGAGATAACAGACACGTATGTTTATCTTGGACAGCAGATATCAAGTGAGGGTCACATTGATGAAGAAATTAATCGGCGTACAAAACTTGCCTGGAGAGCTTTTGGAAGAAACAGCATAATTTTCAAGAGCAATATGCCATTATGTCTTAAAAGAAAAGTGTTTGATCAATGCATCCTTCCAGTGCTTACGTATGGTGCGGAGACGTGGACCTTAACTAAAAGAGACATACAAAGGCTGCAGACAACTCAAAGCAGCATGGAGAGGTGCATGCTTGGTGTAACCAGGAGAGATAAGAAGAGGAACTCGTGGATCCGAAAATGACAAGAGTGGAAGACATCATGATCAGAGTTAAATCCCTGAAATGGCAATGGGCTGGACATACTGCCAGAAGGACAGATCATCGATGGACAGCCGAAATTTTAGATTGGATTCCAAGGGACAGGAAAAGACCCAGAAGAAGACCACATGGGAGATGGGTGGATGAAATTCGAAAGTATGCAGGGGTGACATGGAGGAGACTGGCACAAGACAGACCGTTGTGGAGGAAACTTGGGGAGACCTTCGTCCAGCAGTGGATTGATAATGGTTGACAATGATGATGATGATGATGATGATATAGAAAATGCAAACAAGACAACAGTTAAAAATGTTTTTGAAGTTCTAAAGCGCCAAAAGGCTGCATCAAAGAAAATTCAAATTAAAGACTGAAAAAACCAAGACTGTAAATATATTTAAACAATTACTGAATAGCAAGACCAAAACGTTACTAACCACTGGGATAAGAAGAGATGGATATAGAGCAATGGTAAGCTGTTCTCCGTGGCGTTGTCAAGGGCCAGGCACGGACAACACCCAACCAGGCCCTACAGAGACCTGAAAGTGTGGGTTTCTGCGAGAATCTAGTCTGCAAGGTTATGGCAACGAGCCAACCTGAACCACCAGCAGTAAAGAAAATGAAAAATCCTTCTAAATGAATAAAAAAATAAGAATATATATATGTATGTATGCTCCCGAAATCAGGTCTGCACTGTTTTCTTAACTTCATCATCAGGGGTGAACCTGCAACAGCGTAGATCCTCTTTAAGCGGACCGAAAACGTGATAATCGCATAGTAACCAGTTCAGGGCTGTAACGTGGATGCGACAAATCTTCAAACAACAGTTGTTGCATTGCTTTTACCGTTGCAGCCTCTGCATGGGACGTGCATTGTCATGGTGCAGCAAGACTGTTTTTGAAAGAATTCCTCTTGTTTTGCCGCGAGTTGTAGGTTTCAATTTCTTTCTAGGCATAGTACGGTCATCTCTCGACTTCCCTCTAAGCATTGCACGGTCATCTCTCGTGTTCTTTCTAAGCATAGCATGGTCATATCCCGTCTTCTCTTTAAGCATAGCACAGTCATCTCTCGTCTTCCCTCTAAGCTCTCGTCTTCTTTCTAAGCATAGCATGGTCATCTCCCGTCTTCTCTTTAAGCATAGCACACATCTCTTGTCTTCTCCTAAGCATAGCACGGCCATCTCTCGTCTTCTTTCTAAGCATAGCACGGTCATCTCTCGTCTTCTTTCTAAACATAGCACAGTCCCCTTTGAGGTATGCCTGAAAGGAACATTTCATGAAGATATCATAGTCAATCAGTAGTCAAATGCTTTGGTCCTCTTCTATATTCTTGTACTGCGTTCGATTCCCTTGTCCAGAAGAGATTATGTTTGTTCATTAGTTCGTTTGTTCTTGTTCTGTGTCGAACGACTGAAAATTATGAAAGTGCAACTCCTTCCCTTTCGAAATTCTCATTAGATGGATAAATTTTAAAAATAAAAAATGAATGCTGTTATGAAAAGGCGACGATTATTATAATTATTTTAATTTTTTTGATTTTACAAATTTTGTGCCTGGTGCAACTTGTTTCTTCCTTCTCATATTTGACTAAATCCTGAGACTTTTTTCCCCTTCGAGGAGGAATTTTTTGACATATATCAACGAAGAAAATCGTTTTACCATAACATAAGTTGTTAAAATATTTCGCCAAGTTTTTTTGAGTTTTTCTTTTACTACTAATAAAAGAACAGGCAGGAATGTAGCACACGAAAACGTCGCACTGGTATATCGGAAACTGTGAAAATACCAAAATGAATAAGTTTGATGAGAAAACCAATAATTAAAGTTCAAAGTAAAAAAAAATTAAAATGTCCGATCTCGTCCGATGTCAGCATTATTTTTTGTTACTATGTTATTTTGAACAGTGCAATATTTCATATTTCCGCATCCGGGTGCTTTATGGCGCTATAAACGTACAAAGGGACAAAGTTGCATTTTTTACCTCACCATGAAGCTATTAAGATTTTTTCACTCATTTTTCTGAAAACTATTTTTTTTTCTGTTGTCAAACGCAGCAATAAATAGAAAAGTGTGAAAGTTTTTCTTTTAAATTCGGGTTCATAAATCAATCCATGCAAGTTTCGGCGTGCAGCTTTTCCTTTTCCCCCTTTTTTGCTTCGGAAGCAATTAAACAAAATGAGGGTAATTATTTTCAAAAATTCCAACAATGGCTTCCCCGTCTTTTCATTCCAGGACTCCTATCTGCTTCTGTCTGCTCGTAAAGTGGCCGCAGAAAAAAAGAGGGGTTAGAAAGCTCATTAATACTGATAAAGAAGTTCGAATTTTCCCAAAGAAAATTATTACGTGATTTAGTGCATCAAACAGTGAAAGAAAAACAGAGTAAAGATCAAGCAATTTCCACCGCATATAACAGGTTTTTTTTTCCTGTTTGCACGAATTTGTTGCTTATAAAAGGTTCTCTTACGCAGCAGCGCAAAAATGACAGAGAAATGTTCATTAACTTTTATGTGCGAAAAATTAGTGTTTGCTAATAATGGTTTGAAACTGAAAGGAAACGTTAAACAAAATTTCGTGAGGCATAGATTGGGTGGTACGTAATATGCATGATAAAAGGCAAATATTGCCAAAAGCAAGATATTCCTATTAGGGAATGAAGGAAACGTGCTCCAAAGTTTGAAACAATTGTGTTATTTAAAGTATTTGCAGAAGTATTTTTTCTTGGGGATTTTTCTGTGTGTAGTTTGCTTACCCGATTAAACAACTGAATTAAAAATGCATAAGGGTATAATGAATTCATTCCTTGGATGGAATTTGGTGACATTCTGGAAAAATAAAATGCTTGATTTTAAATAAAGCAAATCTTAAAAAAAAAAAAGGAAAACTCCCGCCTTTTCTCGTGCTGTCCTTCTCTGCACAGTACAAAGGGGGGGGAGGAAACAACAGTATAAAAGTATAAAAAAAAAAAAAGTAAAACTCCCACACTTTCTCGTGCTGTCCTTCTCTGCACAGTATAAAGGACAGAAAACTCCTGCACCTTCTCATGTAAGAGGATGTACACAAATTGCGTTTCATTCCAAGATCTTTTCAAAGTGTGAGACTTTTCCTAGCTGACCAAAACGAAATGTACCAGTTTTACCTAGGGATACAAATGCGTATGTCAGATCATGGAAGGACATACGAAACTCAAGATTTCGTATGTCCGTATGTCCTTCCGACCCACGAAATCTTGAGTTATAATTTATTTCTCACCTGAAGATTTAGTGAGCCAGAAATCTTCTAAATAAACATTGTGTCATTTTGATCTTACATACCCATTGATACCCCGAGGAAAACTGGTACATTTCGTTTTGGTCAGCAAGGAAAACTCCCACACTTTGACAAGATCTAGGAACGAAATGCAATTTGTGTACATCCCCTTACATGAGAAGACGTGAGAGTTTTCCTGGATCCATTTTTTACGCTTTCCAACCGTAGATTGAAGAAACGTATATGCTACAGCTTTGTCCATCTGTCCGTCCGCACGATAACTCGCGTAAAAATGGTTCGATTTCAGTGAAATTTTAGTATGTGGTAGGGGAGCATCTGGAGACAAACCGTATTGAAAATGGACGAAATGGGGACAAAGGTCAGGACATAGGAGCGGAATCCATTCCATTGCCCTTATGCGCATAACTTGCGTTAAAATGGTTCGATTTCGATGAAATTTTAGTATCTGGTAGGGGACCACCTGGGAATGAAATCTTTTGAAAATGGAAGAAATGGGGTCAAAGTTTTGGAAATAAGAGTGAGGTGCATTCCATTGCCCTTATGCGTCATAACTTGCGTAAAAATGGTTCGATTTCGATGAAATTTTAGTATGTGGTAGGGAACCACCTGGGGACGAACCCTATTGAAAATGGGCCAAATGGAGTTAAAGGTCAGGACATAGGAGCCGGTTCTTTACCATTAGATTTATGCGTCATAACTTTCGTAAAAATGCTTCGATTGTGACAAAACTTGATGTTGTTCCGGAGGTATACTGAACCAGTTCTGTTGAACATCATCGAAATGGAGTCAAAGGTCAGGGCATACGAGCCAGATTTATTCCACAGGCATTATCCTCATAACTTGACTAAAAATGCTTTTATTGCGACAAAACTTTAGTATGTTGTTCCGGACTTATACTGAACCAGTTCTGTGGAATATCATCGAAATGGGGTCAAAGGTCAGGGCACAAGAGCGAGATTTATTCCACAGCCATTATCCTCATAACTTGAGTGAATATTTCTGTTATGTTGGAAAGCGTATCATAATCAATGCATCATGGTTTTACTAACTTTTTTTTTTTTTCATTACTAGCATTTCGTCTTCATAATTTAAGGTTTAACTTCTCTGTAAGCATCTGAAATTGCCTTTGCAAAATTTAGGATCACTGGTTCCAGGAAAGGTACAAATCCAGCATCGTAGATCAAACGCACCAGTCATGATGTACGATTCGCTAGCCTAGGGTCATAAGAAAATGATTGTAAATATGTATCGTCACGTGGAATTTCTTCGTTGGCACCATTTTGGGGCAGAGCGGACGCAATCAGCAAGTTTAAGGCTGTTGCTGTCAGATACACACGATTAGCCGAATTACAATCGGCTTAATACATAAGTACCATATTTGAAGTACCCGTCTTGTGTGGCAATGAGGATTATCTCAAGAGCGCGTTAATGAGAGAAACGCAAACTTAACGGTGTTTGCAGCCAGCCGAAAGGAGGTGAGGATTTAATTTGATTAGCTGGGGGCGTGGAAATTTTCTGAAGTTTATAAGGATATTTCGCTTTTGAAGTGGAAGCGAGAGAGACGGGACCTTAGTTTTGACGAGTGGTCGGATCGTGAAGATTAGAGAGCGAACGAAACGATTTGTTTCCGGACAACGTTGGGGATTGCGCAGCATAGCTCCAGCGGTGAGTTTCGAAAGAAAACACGAAGTTCGGGTCTAGTGTCGATAGCACGGACGGGTACGAAGTCAATTGAAGCATTCCATTAACCCTCTCTTTGAGGGGTCCCAAGCCACATAGTTTTAGAGAAATAAACTGCTTGTCGTTGTTGTTATGCAAAAAGGGCCTGTATTCTTTTCTTCTTCGAGTGCGTGATTCTACTACGGAACTCTCGCTGGATCAAGGCTATGTTGAGTAACAGCTAGAAAGGAGCGAGGGTCTCTTTACACATGCTTTATTCGGAACTCGAATCTGGACTTTGAATTAGCCTGAAGCCCGCGCGGGTGACCACTTGAACTCAGGGGGGGGCGGTAATTTTTTACTTTGGTTTGAGATATTCTTTTTATGCCCCCCCCCTCTTTTATGCATTTTGGAATTTTATTTACTTATTCTTAACACATTTTCACCTGCTATAACAGAATCAGAGACTATAAACTAAAGCTTACTTAAACCAAACTTCCGCGTAAGGAAATTAATTTTTTATTGATAAGCTATTTTTGTCCGACGGCACTGCACTGTATCCCTTTCTTAAACAGGGTTCCCACTCAAAAGCAATAAAAAAAATTCCCTGACTTTTCCAGGTTCTCTATGTGGTTATTAAAGTTTTCCAGAGTGGCATTTTGCAAAGAATTGTTACATTTCATTCCATTCCATTCATTTTTCTCACCAAAGTAAATTCTTTAGGTTATTTGTCTTTATAAAATTACCTGCGTTTCATTAATAACAACTAACTGTGCACATTATTTTCAGTACCAAAGTTCCGTGAACTTTTGTGAATGCTACCCACACGGAATTTGTAAATACATTTGAATAGTTTCAGTTTTTCTAAAACACAATGCAGCTAAGCTGCAATGCGGCTCTGCACAATGCGGCTCTGTTCAAATAAACATGTTTCAAGTGAACCAACAGACAAAGGACTTTGATCCATCATTTGGTTGGTTCTCGTGTGAAGTGTTTCTTCAAGCAGGAGCCATTGTGTCTAATTGTTCCATGTTATAACAACTGCTTGCAAAAATTGAACAAAAGCTTAATAACTAGCAATTTTAAAAATTCAATTTTGCATCTTTTTTTAGATAATAAAGGAAATACTTAATATAACTGAAAGTAAAATCTACCAAATTCTACTGTTTAATTCCCTTGATGAATACAAAACAAGCAAACACAAGTTTAAAATCTTGAAAAAAAAAATATATATATATTTTTTTTTTTGGCAAAATAAAGTATCCATTGAAACCAATGATCTTACTATCCCTTTTACTATCCCTTTCCTGGAACCAGTGGTTCTAAATTTTCAAGGAGGGACTGCTGATAGCCCTAGAGTTTCTGACGGCGGTCGTTAACCCCCCAAATCTGATTAAAATTAGTGAAGTGCATAAGACGAATGAAAATAATTTTGTAGGTTCTCCACTATATGGCTTTTGCAGTGGCGTATATTCGAGGCCTAGCTAGGCTAGCTGCGAAGCCTATAGAATGCACAAATAAAAGTCAATTAAATATACACAAATAAAAGTCAATTATCAACGTTATTAAGATATGTCAATGCTTTCGGTGCGAAAAAAGCAACGGCATCCACGTAACGCAAGTAGGTCTTTCAGAGACTTCGCTGTTGTGATGCGAAGAGGTTCAATACTATCTCCTGTTAGCGTTTCCATGACAACATGAATGAGCTACGGAACTCGTGGGTATAGCCATTGCTTTGGCCGAGGGTTCGCTCCGAAAAAACGAAGACTTCGGACTACCTCAGTTCCTCCGCATGCTTCCAGCGCGTATTTCGCGAGAGTTGTTTCAGTTTGCGCGAAGTGTCAATAAATTAAAATCAGTGATATTATATCTTAAATTAGTGGCTTTGTTGGATTCGAACTGCTTTTGATAAATTTTGTGAAAGCTTCCCTGAACATCTACTACCAGAGCTTAAAGAACTCTATGCTTCAAATTTTGATACAGCTCGATTAAAAAATGAACTGAAGGTGTTTAATTCCCTTGATGAATACAAAACAAATCAGTAAGAAACATTACTTGTTACATAAAGTTGAATAATTGGACATAGTGTCTATTGAGGTGTACAAATTAGCAGATCAATATTAAACTGTTCATCAACAACTGCAACTGCCGAAAGAAGTTTTTCCGTGTTAAATAGAATCAAGATATATCTTAGAGCCACACAAGGACATGCACATTCCAGCAACTTGTCTGTTTGGTTAATAGCGAAATACATTCTTTTTAAATATGAAAAAGTACTTGGAAGAAATATTTTTGTGAAAACGTAACACTCAAGTTCCCACAAAAGGAAAGAAGAATGGAGTTTGTGTACAAATAAGTGTTCAAATCCTAATCCTCATAAAAATTATTTGGCATGTACCTAAAATTTAGAAAAGAATGTTACTTCTATTACTTAACAATTAAAAAATAAACTTCGCAATTTAAAAAAAACAGAACTGTGGGGGTGGGGTGGGGGGATAGCCCAGGTCTCGGACTCAAGATACTCCACTGGGCTTTTCTGGAAAAGTACATTTTTGGACTTCACAAGGTGGCAAAGCTGGAGCATAGGGGAGATGGCTCAGCACATACACCTGTTTTCGGGCCAAAGATTGTTGCACAGTGACTGCTCTGTGGGGATGCTGTGTGCGGGTACATTATCGTGCAGAAGGAACGATTGCCCGTTTTTGTACTCAGGCCTGACAAGAACAATCCTCCTCCACAAGCGTTCTAAAATGGACAAATAAACATTGCCAGTTACAGTTTTCATTTTGGACTTCCGTAACCTGACTTTCTTGCTTTCTGGTGACTGTGGCGACTTCCACTGATCACATTTTTTTCATATATGAAAAAACTTGTTTCATTTTAAATTGAGGATTAAAAGAGGGAGATGTGAGTGTTTATTATGGGGGTATTCTCTCCGGGGTTATTTTTTCCAAAGCGGAAGAAATACCCCGGTCCAATGGGTTTTAGCTGATTGCACACGTAAATCGCTTTAGTACTACTGCAAGAATGACTACCTTTCATTCTGTTTCACCGCATGCAGTTTATGCGTGTAGACTGTTATTATCAAACGGAAAACGGGTAGAAGGTAACTGCAAAAATGCATAATATTGGGAGATGTGAGCGTTTGTTGCGGGGGTATTCTCTCCGGGGCTATTTTTACCGGTTACCTATCAGTACGCCCATGAACCTGCACCTCTGTCCCTCGGCACTGAGATAGACATGTGGGGTGCACCAGGGTCTACCTGTAGCGATTCGTCAAAGGTTTCCGCCTCTGACCACTAGCGTACCGTGGCCACTCATTCTTATGAAAGGGACGTGAATACTATTTTTCTCGATAAAAAAAAAAACATGAGTGCTATAAAAAAAATAAAGAAAAACAGCAACACGTAAACTAAAAGTTTATCCATTTAATTACTTTTAAGAATCACCTGAAAAAACTATGTATTTAACATATATATATATTTAAATCTAGGCTGCCCGTATTAAGAATGTGTAAAGTAAATACAATACAGAACACGATTTTTTTTTTTTTTTCAAAAGCATTTGTTTCGCCTTCGTAACTTTCTATTGCTATGGATTTATTCAGTTTTGATATATCTAACGCTTTGATTTAAAAAAAAATGATATTCCTGTTGTTAATAACATCGCATTTTCTTTTAGCTCAACATCGCAAAGAAAATTATGTTGATAGTTTCATGGCTACGAATTTCAAGTAATTGCACCGCAGGCTGTATTTCAAAAGCACTTCGAGGTAAGCTCTGGAAAAACAATACGCTTCAAAACAATAAATTCATGCATTTCACATTGATTTATAAATTAATTACATATATACACAAAAAATATGTTTTCCTACCGTTACCACAAAAACAGACATTTAGCACCTTTAAATATACATTGAAATATTATTGTTTTACCAACTCATGAAATATAACCACAGTAACTTGCACCCAAAGCTTTGAAAATGGGTAGCTCCTAATTTTGACAAAAATGTATGGTGTTACAGAATTATTATACTGTTCTAGTGTACAACAAAGGCATCTCAGTACTTCAAAATCCTTAGGAAAACAAAACAAAACAAAACAAAACAAAGTAAATCTTGTTGTAACCAACTTGGATAATAACGAACCATCATTCATTCACAGTTCTTCCAAATGGAGAGATTTGATTGCAATTGCATACGTTGTAGTTGGGTAAATGTTATTTGAGGCACAAGTAACATACACTGGATAACCATTTTCCCCGTTAAAGGCATGGGAACTTGATTGTATATCATTAAGTCTTTGCCCGTTCCCTTCCCTACCCACACGTACATATCAATTATGAACCTAATCCTCATCAGTCTACATCGGTTTTTTACGCTTTCCAACCGTAGGTTGAGGAAGCGTATATGCTCCAGCTTTGTCCGTCTGCCTGTCTGTCTGTCCGCCCGATAACTCACGTAAAAATATTTCGATTTCAATGAAATTTTAGTATGTGATAGGGGACAACCTGGGGACGAACCCTATGGAAAAAGGGTAAAATGGGGTCAAAGGTCAGGACATAAAAGTGGGATCCATTCCATTGTCCTTATGCGTCATAACTTACGTAAAAATGTTGCGATTGCGACAAAACTTTATCATGTTGTTCTGGAGTTATACTGAACCGGTTCTATTGAACATAATTGAAATGGGGTCAAAGGTCTGGGAACAGGAGCGAGATTTATTCCACAAACATTAAACCTCATAACTTGACTAAAAACGCTTCTATTGCGACAAAACTTTAGTATGTTGTTCCGGAGGTATATTGAACCGGTTCTGTTTAATATAATCGAAATGGAGTCAAAGGTCATGGCACAGGAACGAAATTAGTTCCACAGCCATTATCCTCATAACCTAACTAAAATGGCTGCTAATGCGACAAAAATGTAGTTTGTTGTTTCTAAGGTATACCGAACTAATTCTGTTTAATATAATCGAAATGGGGTCAAAGGTCGGGCTAACGGAGCGAGATTTGTTCGAGAGCCATTATCCTCATAACTTGAGTAATGATTTCTGGTATGTTCGAAAGTGTATCATAATCAATGCATTGCATGAGTTTACTAACTTGTTGCTTATGCATCTACTCGAAGCACCAAGAAAAATCGAGTGTTGTGAATGCATAATCCGAGGAATTATTACCATTCTTCCTGATACCTTCCTTAAATTAAATGAAGCCATACTAACTTGCATTCGACTTGCACTCAAACAACAAATTATTAGGAACACCTAACGAAAATCAGACACTTGCCATCTTCAATTACGTGCACAACAACTATAGGGTGTTTCACTAGGTAGTTAATCTCCCCAAAGAATCAGTCATATTTTGCAATACACTCCACTTAGAAACATGACATGTGGTTTACAACGTACCTTAGTTCATGGGAATGTAGCACCATTCACAATAAATGCTGGAAATGTCCTCCACCGATATCCAAGCACACTCTACTTAGAAGCATGACATGTGGTTTACAACGTACCTTAGTTCATGGGAATGTAGCACCATTCACAATAAATGCTGGAAATGTCCTCCACCGATATCCAAGCACACTCTACTTAGAAACATGACATGTGGTTTACAACGTACCTTAGTTCATGGGAATGTAGCACCAATCACGATAAATACTGGAAATATTTTCCACCGACATCCAGACACACTCGAACGGGACGCTGCATAACATCGAAGGTCCTCCGCAGCATGTCGTCATCAATAGTCCGGATTCCTGCACTCATGTTGCTTTCTTAGTCATCTAACGTGCGGGGGCCTATTGCTGTAAGCACGATACTTCAAATATCCCCATAAGGAAAATGGGGAGGAATCAAATAGGGTGAACGCTATGAAAATCACTCAGTCACCTAAGAAAGAGGAAATGCCACTCATGCTCACACGGGATGTGTGACATGTCGCACCATCCTGTTGAAAATATCCCGTTGTCAAATCAATGTTGGTAAATTGATCCACAAGTTCTTCGAAAACATTCACATATGACACCGAGTTTACAACGATCCCGAAGAAAATGGGTCCAATTATTCTAGTTCGGGACACAGCAACGACTCAAGCAACGACTTTTTCAGGATGTAATGGGGGATTTCGTGTAAATTCATGTGGATTATCTGTAGCCCAGATGCGGGAGTTTGGGGAATTGACAATACCCGTCGAAATGAAACAATGCTTCGTCAGTGAATCATGTCGAATCCAAAATCTTCGGAATTGCGAGTAAAAATGTCAGAAACCAGCTACAATAAGACACACGCTTTTCAAGATCCGGTTCCTGCAACTCTTGCACAGCTGTCACGCGGTATCAAACGACTTCAATCAAACGTCTTCATTTACAGCGATCTCGGCACACAGCTCGAGCTTCATTACATCCCTCACACGCCGCACACAAGATCTTTTGTACTTCATACTCATTATCTTTCTCTCATGCAGACATTCCTGAATCCGGTCCTCCCATGATTTCCTTCGCCTTCCTCTACCTTTTTTTCCTGCCACCTAACTAAATTCTCTTAGTAAGCATCTCATCACTCATTCTTTCAACATGGCCAAACCACCTAAGAATAGTACTGTCCACGTTGCTAACAACATTTTACTTTGCATTACACAACTGCAACATATCTTCATTCCTCACATGATCAGAACGTGTCTTCCCACAAACTCCCTCCGTAAGTAACGCATCTCTCCAGCACACAAATGACATCTATAGTTCTCCTGTAGTACCCAGATTTCAATGCCATACATCAGAGTAGGAACAATTACATTTTCATACAGAGCCATGCGGGACTCTCTTGAGAACCCATCATTCCTGTAAAATCCTCCTAAAGCAGCTACGACTTTCAATGAAGAGTTCACTCGCTTACTAATTTCGCCATCTAATTTGCACTCTCTGTCAAACATTCTTCACAAATATACAAACTCGTTTACCTGGTCAATAAATGTGCCATTTAGACTTATCCTGCATTCAGTACTAACAGCTCCTCGCTCCAAAAGCCATAAGTTTGGTTTTTCCTTTATTTATACTTAGTTTGAAATTCATACAAACTTCGTACATCCGGGCAAGAATACTTGGCAACTCACCTTCGCTATCAGCCAACAGGTCTGTGTCATCAACATAAAGCAATCTACACACACAGACATCACCAAGACATAAACCAGTATTGTCTATTTTGGCATCACGCATGCACGCATCCATAAATATATTAAACATCCATGGTGACATTACACAACCGTGTCAGACTCCTGCTCCAATGGAAAACTATTTCGATAAGACACCATTCACTCGTACAGAAGCTCTACTGCCAGCATACATGGCATTCACACCATTGAGTAAATTCCCTGTGATACCATATTTATTCAGGCGCTTTCACAAAAGAGTCCTATTTATTTGATCATAAGATTTCTCTAAATCAATTATGGTCGCAAAAAATTTCTTACCAACAGGCAGATGCTTCTCGATCATTACGCCTAATGCAAAAATTTGGTTAGTTCAGCCCTTACTACGCATAAAACCACTCTGAACATCTCAAACTTTCTCTGGTGTAAGATCTTGTACCTTAGCAATAATGACCTTTCCAAACACTTTCCTTGGCACACTCAGCAAGCTAATACCACGATAGTTCTTGCATTCAGTCTGGTCACCTTGTATGAGGGAACAATGATAGCATCCCTCCAATCCTGAGGGACCACTCCTAACTCTCATTACATCTGGCAAATGTCAGTTAACCGTCAATTACAGAGTCACCACAATATTTTAACAACTCAATGGCTACGCTATCTACTCCCAAGGCTTTACCATTCTGAAGAGATTTTAGAGCTTTACACACCTCTTCTCTTGAGATTCCTCCTGTGCTTCCATCTCTCACTGTGACGTTATCTGCTTCTGCCTCAGAATCAGTTTTGCTTTCATGCTCTAATAACTCACAGAAGTAATAACATTGGGCTTCCATATCATTTCTACGATCTTATTCTTCACACAGCTTAGAATTTCATTTCCCCAATTTACCTATTTCTTATGTACTTCCAGAAAGATTTTATACCTTTCCAAAAAGCCGATTCATGCCTTTCCACATTTTCCTTCCTATCTTTTGCCTTGCGACCCAACTTGGCTGCCTCCCTTTTCTTACAGTGATATTCATCCTCAGGAATTCTACCTTGCAACATTCGCAAATATGCTTCATTCTTTCTCTTAACTGCTTCTTCAATCTCACTGTTCCACCAAGCATCACCTCTGTTACCCACGATTGCAGTGGATGTAGGTAAAAATATCCCCGGGAAAAAATACCCCCGGAGAAAATACCCCTGAAAACTGAAAAGCGGAAAAAATACCCCCGGAAGAAATACCCCCAGAACAAACGGTTCACTGTAAACTGCCACACATCTTCAGCAACTTAGCTACAAAAGTTCAAAAGGTTGGGGGGTCTATAAAGATTGCCGTTTCTGGGCCTACATTGAGAACTGAATTGCGAACTCCAAACGAATTTCGCGAAAACGTTCCATGTAAGCCAAGCGAGAATTGTACTTTATAATGAATTAGCTTTGTTTATCTTTTTGCTAAGCTAATTATTATGAATGAATAATGCTCTACGCTTCAAAATAATGAATTCCCAAAAGGGTGTTGTTACTCGTTAATTATGAACTTAAACAAAGTCTCAACGCTGGTTATTTATATTAAGTAATCAAAGTCATAAACCTAACAGCCAGACAGAGGTCTGACAAAACTAAGAATTGAGAAAGACTGAACTTACAGAACAACTTGTTTATTATGATGACTCCTGGTCAACTAAGGCACTCATATATCACTACTACATAACAACACACTGCAACGCAACGCAACACAACAACACACCACCCTCAACTCCAACACAACAACACAACTACAACGCCACCACACTCCACACTTCTCGATGAACGCGCCTATATACGAGCTACCACCACGTCATGACTTACACTCATTGCCAGATCTCATTCAGCGGGTGAAATAATATTCCGTTCAGTAGGAAGATAATTTACATAGTAAAATAAAATAACCAGAGATAGTAAAATCAAAAGGAAAGTGAATATAGAGTATACGTTACAACTTTAATTTGAAGAAATAAATTCCCGAGGTACACTTGGTTGAGGGGGGGGGGTGTACCATGAACTTCCGTAATATTGTATTCTGAGCCGCTGGAGTCTGCCAGTGTATTCAGGAAGTTCCCCTTGAAGTGTACGCGAGGTCCATGAGCTGGGGGAGCTTTCCCCCAAAATGTTAAAATTGACGTAGAGCTGTAAACATTAGTACCATGCTTTATATAATGATTCTGTACACGGCCACGAATTTTCAGGAGGGTGGGGTAACCCCCCCTAGTTTCTAAGAGCTTTCGGGGATACACTGACCGACTCTAGAGGTCCAGAATATAAAATTACGGAAGTTGGGGGTAGAGCCCTCCAAACCAAGTACCTCGTATCCCTTTCACAGGCCTCACCAAATTTCTGGGGGAGGGGGAAGGGCATACATAGTTTGCCATTAAACACAACATGAAGCATAGAAACTGCGAGCAAATCCCTTACCTTGAACACTTGTCTGCTCTCTTAGAAACTTGGGGGAGGGTGAATTCACCCCCCCTCCTGAAAATTCGTGGTCGTGTACAGAATCATTATGTAAAGCATGGTTCTAATGCTTACAGCTCTACGTCCATTTTAACATTTTGGGGGAATCCCCCAAAGCTCACGGACCTCGCGGGCGCTTCAAGGGGAACAGCCTGGATACACTGACAGACTCCAGCGGCCCAGAATTTGCCCGTTTGGAGTTTCCAATTCAGTTCTTAATATAGACCCAGAAACGGCAATCTTTATAGACCCCCTTCCCCTTTGAACTTTTGTGGCCAAGTTGCTGAAAGATGTGTGGCAGGGTTGCCGGTAAATTGCCACCCCGGAACACTGCAACACATCATTGTCCCTGTGTAGAAGTTTACAGAGAACCGTTTGTTCTGGGGGTATTTCTTTCAGGGGTATTTTTCCGGGGGCATTTTTTCCGCTTTTCAGTTTTCGGGGGTATTTTCTCCGGGGGTATTTTTCCCCGGGGGTATTTTTACCGTTTACCGATTGCAGTACCACAGACCACTTCAGCTACAGTGTTAACACAGATCTTAAAACATTCCCACTTCTTTTCTACATCCCTCTCACATGATATTTGAGTAAATTGGAGTAACGCTGATGTTGTTCATGGAGCCTTTCAACCCTTATTTTTTTCATCACAGGCCTCATCCTATTGCTCTTTCCCCAGCTAACATTCAGTTTCACTCGTGATTGCAGTACACAGACCTAATGATCAGAGCAAAAATCCGCACCTCTCATCACACGAGTGTCAACAACTAAGTGTTTCAGGCGTTGATCGTAAACAACAAAATCTGTTACACTCTTTTGTCCCAGAGTACGATTTCCCCAAGTGTATGTATTGATATACTTGTAGTTTAAAAATGTATTGGATGCCCGCAATCCATTTTCAATGCAGAGTTCAACTAATCTTTCACAATTGTGTATAATTCCCACCTGGATCATTAAACTTACCCACATTATCAGAAATCCGATTCCGAACATCTACTCTAGCACAGAAATCCCCTGCTATTATAACTTTCTCAATAGCACCAAACTGGCTCAAAACAGCCTTTAACTCATTCCAAAAATCCTCCTGCTTATCCGCGGATTTTGAATCACAAGGAGCATACATTTCTGCAATTACAATTCTCAGAAGTTTCACTTTCAACAAATCCAAAGAATTCTCTCAATTATGCAGCTTTAGTGAATCAAGTTGTTTTTCACCTTTTCACTTAAATTCACACCAACACCAGCCTGTCATCTCACATTATCCAACACTCCAGAACACACATTCAAGATTCCATTTTCTTCTTCTATCCCAAATTCCTTCTTTTTAGTTTCACTTACACACAGCATATCCGATTTATAATATTTATTCATTTCTTCAATCACCTAATTTATCTTTCCGTTTATATCTCTAGTATTTCATACACCAACATTACACTCACTTAGCTGAGATCCCTGTCTCATACGCCATTTTTCATTTCCATATCGATTCCTTGGTGAACCATCCTTCTCAAGTGTAGGAGGTCCACCACATCCCACATTTGAAACCTTTTTGTTCTTTTGTAGAGTCATAAAAATCATAAAGGCGCATCAGTGTGGGTGATCAGCTCACAGCTAACTGTTCCAGTTGTCGTTCCTAAGGAATCTGGAACATAACCCAGTGAGTTGGGGTCTTTTCGCAATTGTCACACAGACACACAGAACTAGCTGGTACCTTTCCAAGATTCACGTTCACAGAGGCCCTTGTTACTGTTTTATATATGTATATGGTTTGTACAATCTTCATTAGGATTGTAAAATCATTATGGTTTATAAAATCTTCACTAAGGTTCTTTCACAGTGTTTGAAGGTAACACTGGACATGGCTCAATCGAGTGGATTCAGGAATGGCTACATCACTATAGATCATATCCATGTGCTGAGAGAACTGATTGAAAGAATGAAAAAATATGAGATCCTATTATGTGTGGCTTTTATCGATTATAAAAAGGCCTTTGATTCCGTGAAACCATAAGCAGTACAATGACCAGTTCTAATGAAATCCTGCGGTATTGAAGGTGCATGCATTAGTATTATTAGTAAAATCTATGAAAATACAAGTGCAAAGGTTTGATTATTTGAGAATACAGCACCAATAAAAATTGGAAAGGGAGTGAGACAAGGTGACACCATAGCATCCAAACTCTTTAATGCCAGATTGCAAAATGTCTTACAGTCATTGAACCGGGAAAACAAAGGGGTAAAGATTAATGGAGATTATTTAACTCACCTTCATTTTGCTAATGACTAGTCATTTTTGCAACTGCCCTTTCAGAGCTGCAGAGTGTGATCCAGGAACTTGCTGACAAGAGTAAAGAAGTATGATTAAAAATGAACTTTCAGAATAAAAAAATGATGTACAATGCTTTTATAAAAAATGAATATTTATCGATTGATGGGGAAAAGCTGAGATGACCGATACCTACATGGACAGGGTATATCAAGCAAAGGTCACATTCATAAAGAAATTAATCGATGAATAAAACTTGATTGGAGAGCTTTTGGAAGAAGCAGTACAATTTTTAAGAGCAATGTGCCATTATGTCTTAGAAGAAAAGTGTTTAATCAGTGCTTCCTTCCAGTGCTTACGTTCGGAACAGATACGTGGACATTAAATAAAAAAAGACATACAAAGGTTGCAGGCAACTGAAAGAAGCATGGAGAGATGCAAGCTTGATGTAACCAGGAGAGATAAGAAGAGGAACTCATGGATAAGAAAAATGACAAGAGTGGAAGACATCATGATGAGAGTTAAAATCCCTGAAATGGCAATAGCTGGACTTTAAGGAGAGGAGGAACACTAAGGGGTCTCATTTATGAAATTTCATGACTTATGCACTAAATATAGCCAAAAAATGTGTTCAAATAGCAAAATGCTCTGCATAGATGCATGACGGGAAAAAATAGATGTTGCTCCAGAGTCAAGTGGTCAGAGACGAGGGCTTCTGCCTAAACGTATGAGATGGGCCCCTGGTCACTGTGTGGAACACACGATGTTGGCTTTCTCTCCTCTCTGGAACCAGTCACCCTAAATTATGGACGGAAAACTGCTTATGGTTTTAAATGCTAAAGATGATCGTCAAAGCACAAAAAATTAAAAAGAATAATACATATTCGTTTGATAATAATAACATTTTGAAAAGTGCTGAAAACCAACCAATATGTGGATGCAAACTAAATGTCCCTACAACTCTACTAAAAATTGCCGGAACGCTAATCAATACATCGATGTAAACTAAGTCTCTACAGGTCTACAGAAAGTTGCTGGAAAACTAATCAACATGCTGAAGTAGTAGTTGAATTTAATGAAATAATGAATATGTCTATATAAACTATATACGAGTCTGAAAACTAAGAAATATCAGAATGGGGAAAACCTAAAATATCCACAAATCCACAGTGCATAACATCACGGAAAAATAATTCCAAGTGTGCAGCTGAACAAAAATAATTTTAGTTGAATTTTCTGTCACGTATGAAGGTAGCAAATCTCATGCTTTCTGGGAGAAAATTCCGAGATATGGTGCGAATGAATGCAACGTCCATTATAAACACGAATAAAAATGTCTCACAGCTGTTGCTAACAAACCATGCGAAAGTCGTTGAAATCAGGGAGTTCGTTTTTAATCAGATGAACCCGTTTTCTATGCATCTCAAGATTTTGTGATCGATTTAAGTAAGCTTTCTCAAATGTGCAAACTTTAATATAGCAATGTACTACACTTTCTCTAGATTTCTTAATCTCATCTCCTTCGTAAGAGATTTTGAATTAATAGCAGTGTTGTGTACACAATAAAAAGTTGGGAGGAATGTTCATTCGGAGATCGCTGGCGCCTATCTTGAGTCCACTTCATTTAAATTTAGATTAAATTTAGTTTATTATTAATTTTTAATGGAAACTTTGTTAGGTTTTTGTTTCTGGGTAGGGAAAGTTGATTATTTTAAAAATTTCGCTACTTTAATTAAGGTCCATAAGTTCTAAATTCACATTCGGAGATATGAGAGAACTTCTGGCAGAGTTGCCAAAGAGGAGAACGGGGAAATATTTTGATCATCGCTTTTTAGTTGCAATGAACACTTGAGTTTTCTCAGAAAAATTCAACAAATTTACCTCCTCTTCATTCTATAGCAAATAGTTTTAACATAAGATTTTAAGAAGACACTACGATTTATGCAGCAGTTTTTGGCGATCAGACTCATGTACATCATGTAAAAGACTCAGTTTTTGGCTATTATGTACATCATGTAAAAGACTCAGTTTTTGGCTATTATGTACATCATGTAAAAGACTCAGTTTTTGGCTATTATGTACATCATGTAAAAGACTCAGTTTTGGCAAGCAGTGCATCGTGTAAAAGACTCATGTACATCATGTGAAAGACTCATGTACATCATGTAAAAGACTCATGTACATCATGTAAAAGACTTATGTACAACATGTAAAAGATTCAGTTTTTGGCGATCAGACTCATGCACATCATGGCTCATAAAAGACTCAGTTTTGGCAATCCGACTCATGTACATCATGTGAAAGACTCAGTTTTGGCGATCATGTACATCAGTACATCATGTGAAAGACTCAGTTTGGCGATCATGTACATCATGTAAAAGACTCAGTTTTTGACGATCAGACTCTGTACATCATGACTCATAAAAGACTCAGTTTTGGCGATCAGACTCATGTACATCATGTAAATGACTCAGTTTTGACTATCATGTACATCAGTACATCATGTAAAAGACTCAGTTTTTGGCGATCAGACTCTTACATCATGACTCATAAAAGACTCAGTTTTTGGCGATCAGACTCATGTACATCATGTAAAAGACTCAGTTTTGACTATCATGTACATCAGTACATCATATAAAAGACTCAGTTTTTGGCGATCAGTACATCATGTAAAAGACTCAGTTTTTGGGTAATCAGTACATCATGTAAAAGACTCGTGTATATCATGTAAAGTCTCAGTTTTTGGCGATCAGACTCATGCACATCATGACTCATAAAAGACTAAGTTTTGGCGATCAGACTCATGCACATCATGTAAAAGACTCAGTTTTGGCGATCATGTACATCATGTAAAAGACTCATGGGTGCGTGAAGAAAGCTGCTGTGAACAACTCTGGACGAACACTAATATTAAGCGAGTGACATTAATGGTCTTATAAGTGCATGTGATTTAATAGATATATTTCAAAATATGAGTAATGATACACCTACTGATATCAAAGCTGTGCTGGAGAATCTATCACTAGTTCTAGAGAACATATCACGCATATGTGTTGAAAATAAAGGATGTGGGGTTTCAACCTTTCCAACACCAAACACTTCTCCTCAGAAAAGAAAAAAAATGTATTTTATTCATAGTTTAAACACACACACGCACACATCCCACTTGCTTGCAGCCCTCTCGCAATCACGTTTGGCGGATGACAATAATTTTTGCTGAGTGGGAACACCAACAAGAACACAAATGGGTGGCATTAACCCCTCCCCCTAACGAAAGCATTTCGTAGGACGTAAAAGGAGCCAGTGACGCATAGAGATGATCAACAACATAAAGAGTGACATGAAATTTACAATTTAAAGTCTACTGTGACAGACTTGTTAGATTTCATGTCAAATAGCCAAGATAATATAAAGCAAAAAAATACCTTGCATAGAATAAAGCAGTGAAGTGAATCAGTTGAAACGCAGCAGCGATCTTTGTATTTAAGAACGAAAAAGGATGTTTGTCGCAGAAAAAGTATATCAAAGTTATTCCCACTTTGTTAGAATTCTTTCCACTAACCGTAAGTAGCACTGTGCAATGATTAAAGAAATGCAGAAAATGAATGTCTAGATTATGCATCAATATTTTTTGCATGCATAAATAATGACAACAGAAAATGAGAATGACAAGAAGAAAAGTTGGATAGCCACAAACATACAGAAAGTAAAACAAATTTTCTACATCTATCATAGGCAGAGTTATCTCCTTCTCTCTCTTCCTAAGTCTTTCTCTCTGTCTCTCTTTCACACACATGCACACATACGCACAAATACCCAGAAAAAGAAAACATTTGAAGCCTTGAAGTTTTAATGAGGAAAGCAATTGAAAAGCTCTTTAACCAGAGATAAAAGCATCATTAGTTCGTTGGGGCCTGAATAGTGATGCATTTTACTGGAATAAAGAAATATAGACATAACTCCGCAAATAAGCTGTTGACACTTCAGATAGCGTTTCAGTAGCAAAGTACGTGGACTGAGCACTGAAAACTTGCTTTTGGTAGTGTTATCCGTCCGTTAGATTCACGAAGTTGTGGAAATTCGATTGTGTGGCGACCGCATGTATATTTGCAAGTTTTACCCTTTGTTGTATTACAAAAAACAAACAAACACAAATATAAATAAAAATCAGAACCTCTAAATTTGAGTTCTGTCACGAATTTTTTAATGTGCTAGCTGCCTCACTGTGGCAGACTTTGCATATCGAATTTGTTCATCGTGATTTAAATTAGATGTCAAAAGATAACTTTGCGGGTTGTCCGTTATCATGTAGAAATAGAGTGTACATGGTAAACAATGTAATTTTTAACATCCTATTAGCAAACAGAACTATTTTTAAATTTCACCCACCCATCATACATATGGACTTCTTCTGGGTCTTTTCTTGTCCCTTTAAATCCAGTCTAGTACTTGAACTGTCCAAAGATGGTCAATTCTTCTAGCAGTATGTCCAATCAATTACCATTTCAGGGATTTCGCTTTTATCACGATGCCATAAACTCTTGCCCTTTTTCTGATGTACAAGTTCATTTTTTTAAATCTTTTCTGGTTGCATAAAGGATGCATCACTCCATGCTTCTTTGAGTTGTCTGAATATTTGCATGCCTTTTTCACTTAAGGTTCACGTCTCAGATCCACGAGAAAAAAATGGAAGGGTACAATGATTAAAGAGCCTCTTCCTTTGAGACGTAATGGTAAATTGCTGTTGAAAACTGCAGTTTCTTCCAAATGTACTCCAGACAAGTTTTAGACTCCAATGAATTTCTTCTTTGGCGTGAACCCTTGCTTGATGTCTGTGGCCCAAGGCAACTCATAGGTGTCAGTTAATTCTAAATTTGCCATGCATAATGATAAATTGCTCTTGAAAATGTTGCTTTTTCTTCCAAATGGCATTGTTTTACTTAAGTATTTTGTCATTTAAAAACCGAAATGCTTAAATTTCACACTTCTCACTGTAAATACAGTAACCTAATAGGATAAGAGTTCAAAGTACTGGGACAATCAAAACGAACTTATGACTTTATAGTAGACATCTTCGTTTATTTTCCTTGCTTCACATATAATACACTATGACAGGAGCATCAAGTTGCGTTCACAATAAGCACCACTTATAAATCAGGCTGACGTTGAAAACGTTGATTACTATTGGTACAGTTCAATACATTTAACATATTAAAAACTTTAAACCCTATAAGCATAACATATAAAAAAGCAGAAAATAGGGTCATGGAAAATCAGCCCTTTCACTCTTCACACACAATTTTCATCGTTTTTATCTCTGTTATCTCCCTCTGACCAGTTGCTAGTGCTGTAACATAGAAATAAACTTATTTGGGAGTTCATATATGACGTTAAAAGCAGATGTGCTCGAGAAATGAAATTTTTTTGTAACTGATAGCAATAAAACTGGAATGTCAAAATAGGCATATAAGTCACAAAATACTCATCAGACAAGTTTTATGTGGCTATTTAATTCTTCTTCGATGTGGCTCTTTCTTTATATTTGTTGTTGAAGGTAGATGCAGGCATCAGTTACTTCTGAATTTGGTAGACAAAAGGGCGAATTGCCCTTGAAAATTTTATTGTTTCTTCCAAATGCTATTCTACCAAATCTCTATTAATTTCTTCTTCAATGAAGCCCTTGCTTGAGATCTTTTGCCCAAGGTAGATTAAGGCATCACTTTCTTCTATATTTGCTGCATCAACCTCTTATTATTTCACTTTCTGCAAAAGCATAGTACATGAGCTTTGTATCCTGTAAGTTCATCTTTAAAACCCACTTCTTTACTCTTCTTAGAAAGCACCTGTGCATCATATTCTGCAGCTCGGAGGGAGTACTTGTAGAAAGGACTATGTTGTCAGCAAAACGAATGTAGATTAAGCACTTTCCATTAATATTCACTCCCTTTTCTTCCTAGTTCAGTGAAAGACCTTCTGAGAGAAGAGCTGTGGTGTCTCCTTTTCTCACTCCCTTTCCAATTCTTCTGCATCTTCAGTACCGACGGAATCCAAAGACATCATAACTCCTGATGATTTCACAGAATCTATTCATTTCATGATTTCACTTAATGTAACTGCTTAAAATCCAACTAAATCCTCACAATGACAAAAAATGGCGATGATAAGATCTCCTGTTAAGTGTGATTACTCAATGTCCAACTAAATCCTTATGATGATGTTATATAAAGTCATTAAGCTACAATGTTAAAAATTTTGTGGTAGGTTGCACCAAAAAGTGGTGCTACATCAAGTGTACTACTTTGGGGCCAAAGGTACAATAAATCATTGTGTGATGTATGAAACGGATGTAGGTAAAAATACCCCCGGAGAAAATACCCCGAAAACTGAAAAGCGGAAAAAATGCCCCCGGAAAAAATATCCCCGGAAGAAATACCCCCAGAACAAACAGTTCACTGTAAACTGCCACACAGGAACACAGATGTGTGGCAGTGTTCCGATGTGGCAATTTACCGTCAACCCTGCCCCACATTTTGAGCAACTTGGCTACAAAAGTTCAAGGGGGGGGGGTTATAAAGATAGCCGTTTCTGGGCCTATATTGAGAACTGAATTGGGAACTCCAAACGAATTTCGAGAAAACGTTCCATGTAAGCCAAGCGAGAATTGTACTTTAATTTGAAGAAATAAATTGCCGAGGATCCGAGGTACACTTGGTTAGGGGGGGGTCTACCCTGAACTTCCGTAATATTATATTCTGGGCCGCTGGAGTCTGCCAGTGTATCCAGGAAGTTTCCCTTGAAGTCTACGCGAGGTCCATGAACCTGGGGGGGTGCCCCCAAAATGTTAAAATGGACGTAGAGCTGTAAACATTAGTATCATGCTTTATATAATGATTCCGTACACGACCACGAATTTTCAGGAGGGTGGGGTAACCCTCCCATAGTTTCTAAGAGCTTTTCAGGGGTAACATCGAGGATACACTGACCGACTCTAGAGGTCCAGAATATAAAATTACGGAAGTTGGGGGTAGAGCCCTCCAAACCAAGCACCTCGCATCCCTTTCACAGGCTTCACCAAATTTCTGGGGGAGGTGGGAAGGGCATACATAGTTTGCCATTAAACACAACATGAAGCATAGAAATTGCGAGCAAATTTTGAACACTTGTCGGCGCTCTTAGAAACTTGGGGGAGGCTGAATTCACCCCACCCTCCTGAAAATTCGTGGTCATGTACAGAATCATTATGTAAAGCATGGTTCTAATGTTCACAGCTCTACGTCCAATTTAACATTTTGGGGAATCCCCCCAAGCTCACGGACTTCGCGGGCGCTTTAAGGGGAACTGGATACACTGACGGGCTTCAGCAGCCCAGAATATAATATTACGGAAGTTGGGGGTAGAGCCCCCCGAACCAAGTGTACCTCGGATCCTCGGCAATTTATTTCTTCAAAGTAAAGTACAATTCTCGCTTGGCTGAAAGATATGTGGAAGTTTACAGTGAACCGCTTGTTCTGGGGGTATTTCTTCCGGGGGTATTTTTTCCGGGGGTATTTTTACCGTTTACCGTATGAAACATACATAAACATGATGCAATGGGTGTAACTTTGCACCATTACTTCACTGTTCCCACAAGTACTGAAAGCATCTTTCTAACACTTTTGTTGTTGTTTGGGGTTTTAACATCCACCATGAACAACTCGATGGGCTATAAGCTGTCGCCTGTCCCTAATTCAGGGCCACTGGTTCCAGGGAAGGGAGAGATACAGTGCCGTAAGCCGAACACAGCATCCATGCCTTAACAGGATTCGAACCCAAACGCATCTTTGACGAATTGTCAGAAGCCAGTGCTTAGACCACTGCACCACCGAAATACTTTTTTTTTTATCTTCTCCATAAGGGTCTTACTTTTAATTCTACCTACCGTAAAATGTTACTTGTGCTGAACCATCGCCTTAATTTTCAACTAGAATCCCAACGCTCAGTTGCATTAGTAAGCTAGCTGATGACTGTACTTTCACCGTCCAAATGCGCAGCCAAACAGTGTAAGCATCCTACGGAACTGCGTAATGCTGAAAAAAACAAAAACAAAAAAAAACTCGAAAGTTTTGTTCTTTATGCAACTGGAAATAACAGGAAAGCATTTGACAATGACAGCTATTTTTTTTAATAAGATCTCTACCCTCTTACTTCTTTGGACGTCTGAGTTACACCCTGAATCGCAACTTTTCTGTACGATATTACGGTTTGGGACCTACATCGCGGTAACGTATCATAAAGCGATTTTCTCCCTGGGTTTCAAAGTCTGCTGTTTATATACAGGAACTGTTTTTTTTTCCCCTGAATTTCCAGGTCTGCGGATTATATGAACAAAAACAAGGTACTACTTTGAGATAGTAATATTTTCTTTATTCTAATTTTCATATGCGTCTTGTACGGTCGACGTTTTTCACGTAATGGCTTTATTAGAGTACAGGATTTATTTACAAGGACCCGCAATGAGATTTTACCCAGGGCTCCGCGTGAAATGTCGCCCCAGGCACTGCAAAACTACCATCCGGATCTGGTTCTAACTTACATCTGGCAGGTATTTTATAAATATTGCACAATATAGGTATTAGATTTTGTGGGTCTCTCTCATCAGTTTTGCATATGCACTGGAAGGTTGTTGAATTGTGAAAATTCTTTGTGAGAAAAGGCATTTGTCAAAGTGAAGAGTAACTGATTTAATCTGTTTTCTGTTATTTTTAGGAACGAGAGTAATTTGTGTTGCCATTAGTTACTAAGCATCACCGTGTATCTGCTTTAACTTGAAAATTCATTTAACTGTAGTGTATACTGTCAACGTGATGTTGACGATGTAAAAAATAGTAAAATACATTATAGTACATAAAGAGCACGTCATGAAGTTACTGCAGCCAAGGCAAAACAGCAGAATGAGCACAGTTCTAATATATACAGTACATTCCGGTTAATTGAGATACATCGGGGCTAGAACACTTTGGCCTAATTAAACGGCTGCCCCAATTATGAGAAGGTTTATCCCAAAGAGCAAATTTGGGATGTTCTTCAAGAATTATCCCAAATAGACGGCTGCCCCGATTGACTGATGACCCAGTGAATCGGAATCTACTGTATTTGAAGTGCTACTTGTTCATGTTAATTCCATTCATCCAGTTAGCATAGCTTTATGTCTTCAGTTTTAATCAACCTGAACTGCATCGGAACATCATTCTTGTAATGCCGAGAGAATTGTTTCTTTCATATTATGCTCCTTAATACATAGATTATTCTAATTAATTTATGTGGGTTTCCAGTTCCACTAACTAGGTTTCTATAGTTAAAACTAACTATTTAAATAAATGTGTCCAAGCCAACCTTGTCCTCTGTCTATCAATATCATATCATACTTCACTTTTGCATAACCAAAGCTATGAACTTTGCTTCTCTGGTTCACATCGCACAACAAAGAAGGAGTGCAAAAAATCACATGATGAAAGGAGAAATATTTGTACCTGTTTCATGACTCAGTAAACAAATACGACTTATGGTAATGGACCCGGTTATGCAAGAATTAGACACAACTCTGCGATTCTCATCCAAATGATTCGTTGTGTTAATAGCAAAATACGTGCATATGATGTCGTACAGTCGTTTCTAATATTCAATAATCCACATGAATGGAGCAGAGCATAAGATGCATAAAGTAGGCATCGTTAGCAAGCGGAGATTTAGGAAAAGGGAGTGTTTTACAGGTTATCCCTGATACATTGATTGAAAACTCATCCCAACACATGCCACAAATAGAAAAATACACAATACGACAAGAAAGAAAGCTAGCGAGTTAGTAGCATAAAAAAAGGATCAGTAACATATCATTGAAACTTATATGGAACATGTCGATAAGAACTTTCAGTTCAATATCCATTTTGATCACAAATATAATAAATTTTTCCTCTTAGTCGACCTTTCTTTTGAACAGCACAACAGCTAAGCAGAACAAATCTAAATTCCATTCACTTTTTGGCTCACATTGATTAGCATATGTACTGACACACATTCACGTTTGCTTATGACTTAAAACAGAAAGGTTATTGCTAAGGAGGCAAATCTGAAAAATACAGTGTTAAAAATTTTTATAGTGGATTGCACAAAAAAGTGGTGCTACACCAGCTGCACCACTTTTGGGGCAAAGGGAAACTATTGTGTGATTTATGAAATACACAAAAACACGATGAAATTATGCACCATGATATGGTATCCAACCTGAATGGTGCTAAGTTGCACCCATTGCACCATTTTTATGTACGTTTCATGCACCACACAATGGTTCACTTTTGCCCCAAAAGTGGTGTAGCATCATTTTTTGGTGCAACCTTATACAAAACTTTTAACAGTGTATATACTAGATATGGTGTTTAGGTAAAGAAAATCACACATCTTTCTTATGGCATTCCAATGAGATGACATCAGCAAAGATAAATAGCTTTTGATATAACTTTTCCTTAAAGAATTCTAAGCTTGGCAAAGCCTAACTTAATCACTAGAATTTAACTTCAAATATTTATGAAATTACAAGCATAATTTCGCAAACAAGGAGTTAATTCTTTAAGACGAAGGACTTGCCTTCTGATTTTATGCAAAGTCTCCAATGTTCACTTAGTTACAAATTGAGTACTTTCTGTTAATTGACCACATCCTACTCATTTATAACTTTCCTGAAAATAGATGGACATGAAATTTCAAACTGCTAATGCCATACAATACAATTTATTCAAATTTAAAATTGAAACAAATAAAATCTACTATAAAGAAATACTAAATATGTTTCTTTTACTTACTTGATTATCTGAAGAGAAACTCAACTTCATGTATTATATCTCTGGGAGGAGTGACCCGCAAAATCCTCTGAGTAAATCCACTTCTGTGGTATAGTCCAGCAGCTTCAAGTTTATCTTGTCATAATGTTACATATAAGAACAGTCCTCTTAATTTTTAGTCTTCTCCTACTGTACGCTCCAGTCTCTAACAAGAAATCAGTAAATGAGTCCGACGGTTCAAAGTACCTAGAAAAATGAACTTAAAAAAGCAAGAGTTTTAAATAAGTAGAAAATCAGTTGAACTTAGGAAACGCGCTCTTCAAAACATTTCCCGGATCATTCATATCATGTGACTAGGGGAAGAAATGTGCAAAGTTCATACTACTTGAACAATGGCTTCTTCAGGAAACTACTGTCAACAAAAGCAATGAAAGAAAGAACCCAAATCTAACATTCTACATACAGCGCCTAAAATGCTCAAGCATTTGAAATATTTTAACTCAGAGAAATAGTTGCTTTCTAAATTTGATTAAGCAGAAAAATTCATGAATATTTATGCACACTTGCTTGAGCGTCGAAAGAATTAATCAGGAGACAGACTATTTTTGTCAATTTTATACAAATTAATTTTATAAACACCTTGGTGTATATATACATAGAACAGATCTTCATCACAACCACGTACAACATCTCACGATCATGTACCGTGGTTGTTCAGGCGTATTTTTGGAACAGAATTGCTTAAAACAATCCATTCTGGTATCTAACACCTTCTCCGTTTCTTTCTGTTGGCGAGGTGATATGCTTCCGCCATGTTTTTTCCATTGACACACTTTTAGTCCAACTTGTTATAGTGGTTGTTTGTGGTCCAGTACCAAAGAATTTAACAACTCTTGTGGAAATCTTTTGGATTCCATTTGGTACAAGAATCGAAAACATTCCAACACGTTCCCATTATTATTCTTTACTGTCAAAGAAGCAACCAGCTCAGTTTTCGACTCTGAGATACTATAATAATTTAGTTTTACCGTCGCATCCATCTATTCCCACTCACTCCACTCCGAAATATTCCAAATACCATTTGAATGTATGCAGCCCCTGATCTTCTTGTTACTTTTTACTCAACTTTGGCTGTGACAAAAGAATGTAAATCTAAATTTTGCAGCAGAGCCAATAGCAGAGTTGCCAGCGACGTGGACCTCCGACCAGTCATTCGAGTTGAGTTTAGGACATTTGGGCACCCGGACTTTTAGGCACCGGACATTTGGGCACCCGGACATTTTGGCACAAATCCTGAGGTGCCGTACAAAAATTGCCGTTTTTTTTCCTCTGTGAGGGGAATTGAATAGAGAAAACGTTTCCACTAAGACAAACGACAATTATAATTGAATTAAAAAAAATATTACAATGCACAAATTTTGAAGATGACAATACGTTTTTTTGGGTGTAAATATGACAAGCATAATGTCCGAAAACTTGACAATTTCGTCGTCCTGGATCGGGATTACGTAGCTCATAATCATGAATATGGATTACATCATATTAATGATTACATAGCACCAAGGGTGTCCATGGGGGGAGAGCCCCCCGTTAATATAGCCAAATTTTTGATAAATTTAAAACACTAAAATAGACGAAACCTTTTTTTAAATGTTTGACAGCCTTGAAGGAGGTAAGGATTTTTCTTAGCCCCCCCCCCCCCAGCAAACATAAAATGTCCGTAGTTTCGTATTTTCTTATTTACGATATTTTTCTATAAACTATAACGGAACAAATTCTCTGCGAGTATGCATCGAATTGCCTGAGGGCGTCTGCTGCCTCAGGAAACTAGTGTGTGTGTGTGGTGGTGGGGGGGGGGGGATACCAAAAGCGTAAAATATCAATAATTTCTCATTTCTCTTCCGATCGGGAGATCTTCAGCATTTACAAGCTGCACCTCGACAAATTTTCTCAGCGCATGTGCACTCTCTGGAAACCTGTCGGCGATGGGGGGGGGGGGGGTAATACCAAAAGTGTAAAATATGAAAATTTCCTCGTCCGATCGGGAGATTTTTGGCATTTACAAGCTACAACTCGACAGATTATTTGAAGGCATGTGCCTACTCAGCAATCCTGTGTATGGGAGGGGGATACAAAAGTGTAAAATATGAAGACTTTCTCGTCCGCTCGGCAGATTTTTGGCATTTACAACTGGACACATTATTTAAGGGTATGTGCCTATTCAGCAAACCTGTGCGTGTGTGTGTGGGGGGTGGGGCATACCAATAGTGTAAAATATGATGAATTTCTCGTCTGATCAGGAGATTTTCAGCATTTAGCAGCTACAACTCGACACATTATCTGAAGGCATGTGAATGATGAAAATCTCCGGGTAGGAAGAGAAAGTCTTCATATTTAACACTTTTGGCAATCTCTCCCCCCCCCCCCGAGAGGTTTGCTGAGTAAGCACATGCCTTCAAATAATGTGTCGAGTTGTAGTGCTGAAAATCTCCCGATTGAACGAGAAAATTTTCATATTTTACACTCTTGGTATTGACCCCCCCCCCCACCATTGGGTTTACTGAGTAAGCACATGCCCTGAGTTAATGTCTCGAGTTGTAGCTTGTAAATGATGGAAATCTGATTGGACGATACATTTTTCAAATTTTACAGTTTTGGTATTAACCCCCCCCCCCCGTTTTCAGAGTAGGCACGTGCGCTCAGATAATGTGTCGAGTTGTAGCTTGTAAATGCTGAAAATCTCCCGAGAAATGTTTCAATTTTACACTTTTAGTATGACCCCCCCCCCCAAGACAGGTTTGCTCAGTAGGTTCATGCCCTGAGATAATGTTTCCAGTTGTAATTTGTAAATGCTGAAAATCTCACGATCGGACGAGAAAATTTTCATATTTTTTCGTGCCCGTAAATATTTAGTGCCTAAGAAACTTACGGCGAACATTTTCTCTGTCAAACTCTTACTATTGGGCCAAGAAACGGCAATTGTTATACGGCCCCTTAAACATTTGTGCTCAAATGTCCGGTGCCCAAATGTCCGCCCTGACTTTCAGACAGAAAATTGTAAATATATCTCAATTTCTTAATGATTATTAGATATAAGTGAAAATTTTTTTGTACACACCACTTGTTCAAGTAGGGAGAAATACAGGAACACTATAATTTTTAACGCAGTGAAATTTCATTGCTTTAAAACGGAATGTGCCCAAATGTCCGGTGCCCAAATGTCCGGTGCCCAAATGTCCGAACCCCATTCTAGTAGGGATCAGACTCGAGTTTCAGATGTGGTATGGGTGGTATGTTTCTGCCACAGTTTTGTCGCTGTTTATTCCTTGTACCCAGTTCTCCTGAATTTATAACAGACAACTCTCCGTACATAGCCTTGGATGCTCATGGTCTTCTGGTAACTCCGAAACTGAAAACATATCGTCATCATGAACCATTCTCAATCCATTGCTGGATGAAGGTCTTTCAAAGTCCCTTTCACAACTATCTGTCTTGAGCAATTTTCTTCCAAGTCACAATTTCAACCGGCATGCTTCCGAATTTTATTCACATATTGTCACATTATCTCTGTCTTTCTTGAAAATTTCAGAGGTTGTGGATGAAGAATTAGTTTTAAAGACAGATGGATTCCTACTAAAAATCCAGCGTATTTACTTATTAAATCTCAGTCACTCTGTTTCGAACTTTCTTGGTATGAGAATCTTCACTAAAGCATAAATGGTTAAAACTGTCTCATTGCTAAAACAAATTATCTATCAGAAAGGATTTTTTAACAGTTAAGATAATTACTCTTTAATATTTTAAGCAGCAGAGTGAATTACTGGTAAATGGTAAAAATACCCCCGAAAACTGAAAAGCGGGAAAAATACCCCCGGAAGAAATACCCCCAGAACAAACGGTTCACTGTAAACTGCCACATAGGAACACTGATGTGTGACAGTGTTCCGGTGTGGCAATTTACCGGCAACCCTGCCACACATCTTTCAGCAACTTGGCACACAAAAGTTCAAGGGGGGGGTTGCTATAAAGATTGCCGTTTCTGGGCCTACATTGATAACTGAATTGAATCGGGAACTCCAAACTAATTTCGCGAAAACGTTCCATGTAAGCCAAGCGAGAATTGTACTTTAATTTGAAGAAATAAATTGCCGAGGGTCAGAGGTACACTTGGTGAATGGGGGGCTCAACCCCCAACTTCCGTAATATTAGATTCTGGGCCGCTGGAGTCTGTCAGTGTATCCAAGCTGTTCTCCTTGAAGCGCCGGCGAGGTCCGTGAGCTCTGGAAAGGGGGGATTCCCCAAAATGTTACAAAATGTTAAAATGGACGTAGAGCTGTAAACATTAGAACCATGCTTTACACAATGATTCTGTAAACGACCACGAATTTTCAGCAGGGTGAGGTGCAAGTTTCTAAGAGCACAGACAAGTGTTCAAGGTAAGTGGGATTTGCTCGCAATTTCTATGCTTCATGTTGTGTTTAATGGTAAACTATGTATGCCCTTCACCCTCCCCCCGAAATTTGGTGAAGCCTGTGAAAGGAATACGAGTCTACAGTCGGTCAGTGTATCCTCGATGTTACCCCTGCATAACTCTTAGAAACGGGGGGAGTTACCCCACCCTCCTGAAAATTCGTGGTCGTGTACAGAATCATTAATAAAGCATGGTACCAATGTGTACAGCTCTACGTCCATTTTAACATTTTGGGGAGAAGCCCCACCCCTAAAGCTCATGGACCTCGCGGATACTTCAAGGGGAACTTGCTGGATACACTGACAGACTCCAGCGGCCCAGAATTTAATATTACGGAAGTTGGGGGTTGCCACACATCAGTGTTCCTGTGTGGCAGTTTACAGCGAACCGTTTGTTCTGGGGGTATTTCTTCCGGGGATATTTTTTCCGGGGGCATTTTTTCCGCTTTTCAGTTTTCAGGGGTATTTTCTCCGGGGGTAATTTTTCCCGAAGCGTATTTTTACCTACATCCTGAATTACTCTGTGTCCGCAGAGTCTTCTTCCTATTTTTACTTTCACTTTACTCCAATTTATTTATTATTCCATTGAGAGTACACATACGTTCTGTTCCTGTTGACACGTTGTATAGTTTTGCCTGTTCCTCATCAAACTTTCTGTCATCTGATAACATTGAATCACCTTTCCTAGTCTGTTTATTCATTCGCTTTAACTTTTTCCATGTTGGAAGTATCTAGGCCTCAACTTTGCAGGCAGCCTGCCTAAGGCGACAAATATCAGGAGTCTCTCCAAAGCTTTTATTTTTATTTACTTTCGTTTGATTCTGTTCATTCATCAACATTTTTACTGGAGCTTAAGGGTGTTTAGAAGAATTGTTTCTTTCCTACTCCAAGGGTTTAGAACTAAATTTCGTGTCTTTAAAACCTGCCCCCAAGCAGTGCCTCTAAAAATTCTATCTTTCGCAAATAGAACACCATGTTGTCCTTGAATTAGATCGTGTTGCATTATAATCCTCAATATACTTAGAGAAAAAGATAAGCGCAACAAGTAGCTTCGAAGAATATAAAATTCTTAACATCCTGGTTCGAATGGCAGTTGTTTACTAAAACGACTCATCGCAATTTCCGTTCTCTAATCATTTTTGTTACTTATCCGCATGGCTCCTTTCTTTATTCAACTTTGCCTAGCATGGTGAAAATCTTCCATGTGGAGACAGTGTAAATAGAGAAAGTCATCGCTCTCTCCACGTTTTTCTTTAATTAACACACAGCAACCAAAAAATTGCATTCCGACACCCTGGGATCGAACCCCAGATATCTCGATAACTAGCCGAGTGCGTTCGCTTTACGCTACGGTGCCAACAATGCACGGCACAGTGTGGGTTTATCAGTCAGCATCCGACTTCACAAATCCGTAGGGATGTGCTCAGCATATAACAGTGACAAATTTGTTGAAATACTTCTTATCCTTCTCACTAATCCTCTTGTTCTGTCATCTGTAAGACCTTGATGCTGATGACCTGTAGAAGTAGGAATCCTCTAGTTCATCTAATATTCATTCTGATATTCCTGCCGTTTGATCTTATTACATCTAAAAACCCTGTAGCCGAGTGGTCTGAGGCGTTAGCTTTTTAACCCCTCGTCGAAGCTGGGCCCGGATTAAGTCTCGAATGAGGCATGTATGGTGCGTCTGTTTTATGGCCCTGGCTACGTTCTTTCTCTGGAACCAGTGGCTCCAAATTAGGGAGTTATGACTGCCATTAATCCTTAGAGTTGCTCATGGTGGTCGTTAAACCCTGAAAATTAAAACAATCACCTCCTGTTCAGTCATTTAATGAATTTCTTTCGAAGAATTCAAAGCCAAAACTAACAGTTCATAGCTCCAAAGACTAGTTCGTGGAACTGCTGGAATGTGATTTATTTTTCCCTGATGTAAATAATTAATATTTGTAATGTCCGGGGAAAACGCAATGAGCTAAAAAAAACCTCTGAAATTTCGATGCAACAGGAATTCGTAATTTGTAAGAAGGCACTAGTACGGCATTAATTCGCCTGTGCACAAAATAGGAGTTAATCGGCCGTGTTTCTTTTAATATGAGCAGAAGCCATTGGAGATATCATAAAAGCTGACAGTTCTTGAGAGAAACGTTCATGGTGGTAACAGCCACAGATCGCCTGTGCAGAACGACTCAAAGATGTAATCGACCTCAGGGTTTACGGCCAGGGAAATGGTCTTACTTGAACAGCATCAGGTAGTTTTATGGCCGGTTTTAGTGCAATAAATCAAAATTAAGAACGGTAGTCTAGAACTGAACAAGCCTGCACCTCATACAGCATCAAAAGTTTTTCAGAACAGAGGCGCATCTAAGCCGAATAAGAAATATTAACATTCTAAAGCATATTTATCAATTAAAGAAATGTGGCAATACCAAGACAGTTTGGGGGAAATCTTCAGACCTAGGACTGACAGAGAAGTAGTTCCTGTTAGTGAGCTTTCTCTGCATACAACAAAGCATCGTAGAATTTGCAAGAGTTAAATTGCCCTCATCCCAAACGGTAAATGTCTTAATGATAGTGCAAGAAAAGACAGCTGTGATCCAACAACAGTTCAAAAAGAAGGCAGCATTGACTCACCCATAGTTCAAATAAATTGAACTGATTCATTCACAATTTAAGAAGCAGGTACCAAATCAAGATTAGTTTAATAAGGATGCACTAACGCAGCCATCTTTCATAGGAGGTGAAATATCGTTTTACCGGGAGCTCAAAGAAGAGCTAACACTGGTCTAACAGTAGTACAAGAATGAGGTGAATATGTCTTATTAAGCAACCT
This sequence comes from Macrothele yani, assembly GCA_039090855.1. Lineage (NCBI taxonomy): Eukaryota > Metazoa > Arthropoda > Arachnida > Araneae > Macrothelidae > Macrothele > Macrothele yani. The sequence continues at coordinate 143,896,380 of CM077007.1, read as the reverse complement.
GGTGCGACTACAATTCGAGGAAGAAGTAGCAATCGCCGAATAACGTGAAAGAAACGTGAACCCTACACGAAGGCATCACTGAGAAGATTACGGAACAAAAAGGTGGTAAAAATGACCAAATGACTTTTCAAAAAGGTGGCAATGGTGGCTTGATGAGAATCTAAAAAAGGACACAATATTGATCTAAATACAGCTAAAACATCCTCCATGGTGGCCCAGTGTTGGATTTTAAGCATTTGTATAAGATGGGTTAAGGTTCGAATCCCGATGAGGCATTGATGTTGTGTTTGCCTTACGGCTCTGTCTCTCTCCCTTCCCTGGAACCAGTGACCCTAAATTACGTATGGACGAATGCTTATTGCCCATCGAGTTGCTCATGATGGTCGTTAAACCTCCGAACAAACAAAAACCAGCTGAAAGAGAAGGAAAATTACTTAATAACAGTTCACGAAAGCAACATTGACATTATCACAGGTCGATGATAGGACAAAACTGATATACTGATAATTCAAGCAGAAGTATATAATGCTCAAGAACAGTTCAATAAGGCATGTAATATTTTTGTCACATTTTAGTCGTTGAATTTTTTTATTAATTAATTAATTAGTGCATTTAATTTAACTGGTTGAACACAGACCACACTAAATACTTAAGTTAAAATAAACGGCCAAGGTGAAAAGAATCGGCAAATTTACGTAACATTAACTATTTGTTTACTGTCCACGAAGTGGTAACGCAAAGGAAGTTTCAATTACCAATACACTTTAGTAGACTATTCTTAGGTCGAAATCATCAAATGACTCTAAATAGCAATCGTATGTGCATAGAAATCTCCACCATATAATTACAACACATTATTCATCTATCCACATAAATCCACAACAAAGTTTTCCTCTCCCTACTACACTGCTCAACAACTATCATATTCGGCTAAAATGTTTCATTTTGTTCTGACTCATTGTCAAAATGTGCAAGTTGTTCAGTGAAATAACGTGCCATTCAGTGATAAAATCTTAAACCGAGAAGTAACGAAATTTGGAAATTTGCATAAGGAAACAGAAACGTAAAAGGACGGTTGATTTGGAGATGCGTACATACCCAAGCAACGCTGATTCAACTACAGTTCAAAGAGAAGGGAGAACGAATTCAATAACAATCCAAAAAAAAAAACGTAACAATGCCTCAACAACAGTTCAAATAGGAGGCGAGGATGGCCTACAGTATTTCAAATAGGAATAAATATTGTCTCGGCAAGAGTTCAAGAAGGCAAGACTGTCCCAACAACAATCGAAAGAGTATACAAAAGTGGCTCAAAGACTATTTATGGAACAGGAAGCATCAATGAGCCAACAGTATGTCAAAGAAGAGGCAACATTGTTTCAATTACATTCAAGGAGGTGAACATTGATCTAACAACAGTTCAAAGAAGAAGTTGCACTTGCTTAAAGGGTTCTGGGAAGAAGCCGCACCGCAGCGAAATTGCTAATGTTCATAGCACCATGTCAAGAAATCGGAGCGTAAGATGGGTGAAGACTGCTGGAATGAAAATAAACCGAATTAGATCAGCAGCAATGAAAAGGAGACCAACGCACTGAAGTAGAAAGGAAGTGCATAAAGTATCCATCGAACTATATTTGAAATCCTGTACCATATTCACTCATCTGTTGAATAAATGATGAATAATATACAAGACTTCAAACATCAATAAGTAATTACTATTTTTGATTATTTCTTTGCTATAAAAAGACAGTAATTATTCTGTATCTACTCTAATTCGTTTGCAATAATTACTTGAAAATTTTGTAACCCACTCATTCATTCTATTGAAACAACTTCTGTACCCGTTAGCACCGTTACTTTAAAATCATAGAATCATAACGTCTTCTGTAGTTGTATTTAAAATTAACAGTTTCGTGTGCTTAACGACTGCCAGGAAGAAAACCGATGCCTAAAGTAAAAAATTCTTAAAGCAGGCTCCTTTAAAGCAGACTCCGTTTTATATTTTCATTGCACCGTACAATTTGAACAGAATTTACTTGTTTCTTCTTAAATACCAATTACAAGAGGGCGTTATCACCATTCTTCCTTCACTGTCTTTGAGTTTTTTCCCTCTTTCCCAGAAGATTGATCTTCTCTGGCCTGGTAAACTGAGAGGTCACAACATTTGCCATTCGATTTTCTATCGGTCACCGAAACCGAATGGTTAGCTTTTTCTTAGTCGTAGCATTGCTTCATCTTAAGATATTTTATTCTTACATAATAAATGTAATAACATATATCGTAATACACTATCTACCAACAAGTAATTGGACACCCCTGCAATCGACGATATCTGCGGTCCTGATACACGTCATGGCCGCCGCCGTTAAATATCGTGTGGGAAACAACAACACAACCAGTCGCATGCAAGATGCCACGCAGTTCGCAGCTCTCTGACTTCGAGAAAGGTGTAATCATCGGGTATCACAGAAATGGCCGATCCATACGTGACATATCCAGCGAGTTGAAGTACCCAAAATCGACAGTGTACTATGTGATTGGCAAGTGGAAGATGAGAGGTGACTGTCGGAATCTGCCTCGACCCGGCAGATCTACAAAACTGGGAGTTAGAGACCGACGGTGCTGCATCCGGGAGTGTTTTTTCGATGAATACCATCCGTAAGGAAGCCCATGTGATTTTTTATCATGAACGTGCTGCCGCCCACAATCCTTTGATCACCAAGTCCAATAGCGCTGCTCGGCTAACGTGGTGCAAAGAACGTCGACAGTGGACCGTTGAACAGTGGAAACAGGTTCTCTGGAGCAACAAATCAAGGTTCACCCTCTACCGTCCGGATGGCAGGGTCTGGATTTGGCGTCTGCCTGGAGAACGCCTCCTGCCGGAATGTATTGTGCCAACTGTGAAGTTCGGCGGCGGTGGAATTATGCTATGGGGGTGTTTCTCCTGGTATGGAACGGGACCCTTGTCGCAATTCCTGGTAGACTCAACGCCGAGACCTACTGCACCATTTTGGATGACCATGCGCTTCCTACGTTGTGGCAGTTTTACGAGATGAGCCGATGTTACTTCCAGGATGACAATGCCACCTGTCATGTTGCGAGGTCCACCATGGCTTGGTATGGTGAAAATGGGGTTAATCGAATGAACTGGCCTGCGCAGAGCCCGGACCTTAACCCTATCGAGCACCTCTGGGACCAGTTGGAGCGTCGACTTAAGGGGTGCCTCCACCATCTGAAATCGGTGAAGGAACTGACCTGTCTTATCCAAGCCGAGTGGAAGAAAATACCGCTAGCCGTCGTACAACGCCTGGTTGAGAGTATGCCCCGGAGGGTCGCAGCTGTAATCGCCGCTCGTGGAGGCTCCACCAACTATTAAAGTGAATAAACTTCGTTTTCCTTTGCTATCACAGGTGTCCAATCACTTGTTGGTAGATAGTGTATAATAATTTCTTGGAGTAACCAGGAAAGACATGAAGAGGAACTCGTGAATCAGGAAAATGATAAGAGTGAAAGGCATCATGATCAGAGTAAAATCCCTGAAATGGCATTTGGGTGGATACATTATCAAAAGAACGGACCACCGATGAACAGTTTTAGTTTGGATATCAAGAGACGAGAAAAGACGCAAATGATGTCCACTTAGGATATGGGTGGATGAAATTCAAAAGAATGCTAGAGTGATATGGAGGGAAATTGTTCAAGACAGACTTGAGGAAGAAGCTTGGGGAGACTTTCATCCAGCAGTGGATTGATAATGGTTGATAATGATGATATAAAAATAATAACAATATAATTTAAATAATATAAGTTTTTCAATGTAGTCGTACTAACATGCATTGCAAATGTGTGACTGAAAGTTGTCACGATCTATTCGAAATCATCGAGTGTCCAAAATTAAGTGTCGTTGGGGAAGGGGTCTCTAAATAATTTTTTTCTGGGGGACCTCCAGCAGTACTGCACTACGCCCTTAGCCAGTGGTGATACTATACCATTCGATGTAAATCAAGGAATTCTTCACAATCTCTGTAGCCGTATGTTTCAGAGTTGAAAATTGCCAAAACACCGCAGAAGCAGAAGTTTCAGAACAAATCCAGCAACTTCACGTTCTTTAGCAAATGAAGTTTTTATTACAGATGAGAATGATAAAGGAAATTATTCGTATTAAATTAACATCTCTGAAGCAACAAATGCACCTTTGGCCTACCCATTAGATGATGATACACTAGCCATTGTTCAAAATCTTCATCGATACCTCACGTAGAGCCATGAATTTTGTAATAGAATTTTCAACCAAATTGTTTACGTAAAGAAGGGCCCGCAAAAATAATTTTCCTGGTGCCCCACCCACCTCAAAGGCGGCCTTGAGCACACCCATTACACCTTCAGATTTATACATATCTTTTGTTCTTACAACTATTAATTGTTTCAGACTCCATTGACATTTTGAGCAAATTATAAGACAGAATGTTCTTCCAGCTTCCAAAACGAAGCGAATGATAAGCCAGGTGATAATAAATTCTTTGACATCAGTCTGAAACCTAAAATCTATGGAGTATTTTCAGCAAGGTCATAAGTCTCTCTCCTGATGATTAAGCTCACTTTAAGAAAAAGCTCGAGGTTTTGTGTTATGGCTATCACATTGGATCTTAGTGCCCTCATTTTCACCACTCTGTTTTTCAGAGCTTACAGGAATATCTTCAAGTTTCAGGTGGTATCAGCACCGTGGTGTATCTGGCCGAAAAGCAATAAGTAATGTAGCAAATGGAAGTTTTCGGTGCAAAATATCTTTTTTTACGCTTCCCAACCGTAGGTTGAAGAAGCGTATATGCTCCAGCTTTGTCCGTCTGTCTGTATGTCTGTCTGTACGTCCGTCCGCACGATAACTCGCGTAAAACTGGTTCGATTTCGATTAAATTTTAGTATGTGGTAGGGGACAACCTTTGAAGGAACCCTATTGAAAATGGGCGAAATGCGGTCAAAGGTCAGGACATAGGAGGGTATCCATTCCATCGCCTTTATTCGTCATAACTTACGTAAAAATGCTTCGATTTTGACAAAACTTCATCATGGTGTTCCGGAGATGTACTGAACCGGTTCTGTTTAATATCATCGAAAAGGGGTCAAAGGTCAGAGCACAGGAGAGAGAGATTTATTCCTCAGCCATTATCCTCATAACTAGAATAAAAATGCTTCTATTGCAACAAAACTTTAGTATGTTGTTCCAGAGGTATACTGAATCAATTCTGTTTAAAATCATCGAAATAGGGTCAACGGTCAGGGCACAGGAGCAAGATTTATTCCACAGCCATTATCCTCATAATTTGAGTAATGATTTCTGGTATGTTGGAAAGCGTATCATAATCAATGCATTGCATGATTTTACTCACTTGTATGTTTTTAGCGTTGAGTAATTATACATTACAAGAGCTAATGTAGTCGTCATCACTCTGGATTTTTGGGGTGGTCAAACCAGTATAAGCCATGTGTAGAGCTCAAAATTTGTCCTGGTCGCTCAGTCATAACACATGGCTTTTACCGGTGGTGAATTCGAGCCACATCTTCCTGCTCCGGGCCGGCTGTTCTAGCAACTGAACTACGCCGGCGAGATTATGGCCTCTCCATTGTCGATTCGACTCATTCGTCACCTCAGTAGTGCGTCATCTACGTCGTGTTCCGAAATTCCCCAGAGTTATAACATAAACTGTCTGGACAGTTAACTCTCCATCGTGTAGTTATTGCCACAAAAATTGATATTCCCTGTATGAAAAACAAACAGAAATACAAGGCTCAGCTGTTCTGTGCAGGGACATAACTCCAGCTGGCTGCCTTCAGCCACACAGAGAGGTGGAGAAGAGCTCAAGAAAAAATGTAAACAAGTTTTAACACTGGTTCGACATGTCTCTCTACCCTGTAACAATCCTCCTACCCTAGCACTTCTTCCTCCCTTTCCCAAGAGTTGTGTGATTCATGTTCAGATCTGTTACACAACATGTTCGAGTGGCTACATGAGCGATGGACAGAATCAGTAACGTATAAATAATTTCATTTTCTGCTTCGTCATATGATTTAAAAATTTCATTTTTTGGGAAACACTCTACGTGATAGACAACTTTGATAATCCTATATATAATTTATGACTACAAAACTTGTGGTTTTGAGATAAAATGAAAATACCACGCTTTCTTCCTGATGATGACGAGCTAATAGCTCTGCGAAACTATAGTCGATATATAATAAACCTTTGATTGTGGTAAACGTTGGCATTTTCATTTTATTTTTTGACCATCCTTTTAGAAATCAGTATATCAAAATTAATAAGGAACAAGTAATGCAGGTCATTCCAAAATTATCTTTACAAATTTGACCCTTAATAAAACAGAAACGGAATAAGTGAACCAAAACTGGTTTATTGCATATGGAACAGCACGTTCCAATGTTTGTTGGCATGCTAGTAGAGCTCCACATGTACACCGTTGGTTGCACGAATAACATCGATACGGTATTCGACCTCCTGCCATGTTCTCCCGAGCATGTCCTCCGGAACTGTTGTGATGGCAGCTGTAATCCTGTGCTTCAGCTCATCCACATCTGGAACCTTTGTGCGGTAAACAATATCCTTCACATAGTCCCACAGAAAACAGAAAAAGTCTAGGGTCCCACAGAAAACAGAAAAAAGTCTAGGGTCCCACAGAAAACAGAAAAAAGTCTAGGGTCCCACAGGAAACAGACAAAAGTCTAGGGCGTTAAGGTCCGGTGAACATGGAGGCTAAGGAATTGGACCATCCCTTTCAATTCATCACTCCAGAAATGTTCCATCAAGAAACTCATCAACACGAACTCCCAGTGCTGGGGTGCACCGTCCTGCTGGGAGATGATAGCCGGTCGCAGGCCCTCCAATTGGGGGTTAACAAACTCACTCAACATGCCCAAATGAACATTGGGTGTGACTGTGTTTTCGGCAAAAAGAATGGATCGATGATGCTGTTGTGCAGGAAACCGCATCAGACGTTAACCTTAGAGCAGTCACGTTCAATCTCACGGACGGCATGTGGGTTTTCAGGCCCCAAATTCTGCAGTTATGCCTGCTGATAACACCTCAGACATGAAACGTCGCCTCATCGTAGAATAGAACACGTTTCAGGAAGCTTTCCTTATTATTAATCCTGTAGAGCATATCAACAGCAAAATTGAGACTTTTCGGTTTATCACTGGGGTGCTGAGCCTGTATCAAATGCACTTTGTAGGCAATCTGGTACAAGCGCTTGTGCAGCACCTAGTGTATCGTTGTAGGTGGTAACCCCAACTGCTTGGTGGCCGTACGAATGGACTTCGTAGGTAACACTCTCGAACACGTTCCCTATCCTCTTCACTTGTGCTTGAATGGCCAGTGCCCTTTCTATGAAGCATACTACCAGTCTCCATAAATTGAGGGTCGTAATCCATCATCTAGACCCTCTCGTATTGAGAGTCTGGATGGTGGATTACGTTAGTATTTGGTACGTAAATTCCTTTGGACTTTTGTATCAGACTTCGTCTCTATGAACCATGCCACACACTGAGTCTTTTCCGGTGGAGTAGCCATCACAAGTTCAGGGTCGTACCTGAAAGTAAACAAAAATCTTTGCATACCAATAAAACTGTATGCGTTGCTATTATATGTAAAAATCTATCTTACTTCATTTCGCTATCTTACTTCATTTAGGTTTTATTGAGGGTTAAAGCTGTAAAGATAATTATGGAACGCCCTGTAAATCTCAAACAATTAAGTTGTTGTAGATCTATGTTATTTCTTGTTGAAGATTTTCCTGTACATCTTTTGGCAAATTTTTGAGGTCGTAAAAAATGTTGGGTTACCATTCGACAAAGAAAAAAGTACCCCCATCCTTCTGTAAATTTTGCTTCAGAAAAATAAATATTATTTTCCATATTGTTTCAATTAATATTCAGAAACACCTGTTTTTACTTCCGCTTTCCCCAGAAATTACACTCATCGTCAAACAAATAGTTGCACCCAGAAGGAAGCAACCGACAGGAATGAAGCTTGGTGGGTAGGTTTGACATCGTGATGCATGCAAATGATTCAAGTATCACGCTCGGCCGCGCATGTGACGCAAGCAAGGAAGTGTCGTAGCGCTCTTCCTGACAGGCTATATGAGGTCGTCCCGTTGCGCGTGCTTACCATTCTGGCTCGTGCGGTTGTGTTGGTTGCATCCTTTGCGAGTGAAGTATGCCTCGGAGAAACGTTCGGAAGCAATTCGAGCAGTTGGAGGAGTTCGAGAGGGGCCACATTGTCGGGCTCTGGGAAGTGGGATTGTCTTATCGCCGTATAGCGCGCCGTACCGGTCTTGCGGATATCACCATAGCAGCAGTGGATAGAACATGGCACACAGCAGCGATAGGAAGGGTCTGGGAGACCTAGACGAATTACGGAGAGAGAGGACTAACGGGTTGTCCGACATGCGCGGAGTGACACAACAGCAATGATTGCGGATAATCAGCGAGCAGTGATGCCCTACATGCATCGTCCGATTCGTGCCAGCACCATTGGCAGGCGGTTGCGGAAACGGGGGTTTATCGTCCCGCCGAAACTACAGGTTTACAGCGGGACGATAAACCCGCAGTTTCCAATTTGCCCAAAGTCGAAGCTGATGAACATTACCTGCGGACAAGGATATTTAGTGATGAAGTAACGTTTTTTGTTTCAGTGAGGGTACTTCGGAATAACTGCAGAATATGGGGCTTCGAAAACCCTCACGCCATTCGAGAAGTCGAATGCGATAGTCAAAAGGGGAACGTCTGGTGCGCTTTTTCATGTTCGAAAGTGTCGAGCCCTTTTTCTTTGTGGAGAAAACAGTGGCAGCAGTGACCTATCAGGCCATGCTACAGCTGTATCTGTTGCCTCAGTTGGAAGATCGGCTGCCCAATGTGGTGTTCCAGCACGATGGTGTACCGCCGCATTGGGCTTTATTGTTGGAGAATTTCTTGACCTGCATTTTCCTGGGCGCTGGGTTGGGCGTTGTGGACCCATTCCGTGGCATCTGAGCTCACCCGATATTATGCCTCTGGATTTCTTTCTGTGGGGATTCGTGAAAAACATCGTTTACCAGACCCCTGTGACCTCCCTCAATGACCTGTAGACCAGAATTGGTGCTGTGATCGCAACAGTAACGCCGGATATGCTGGCGAACCCTAGGCGGGAAATTGATTGATTATCTCTTAGATATCTTACGTGCCACGACAGGCGCACATGTCGAAGTGGTTTAGTAATCTGATGTATCGATTCTACAGGTAATAAAGCTTGTAGTTGTCATCTGTCACATTCTGTTTGTGGTTTTAGTTCGTTCTTACCCGTTTTCCGATTATATGTCACTGAAACCACGATACTAATGATGAGTCACCTTGTATTTGGATGGTTCAAATCTTCCATCAAAAATCTGTAAATCTCGGGGTGGAAGCGAGGTAAATGTTTTCTTGGCGAGAGGCAGGGTTTAGTGCGATCCCTTACTGACGTTGCTGAAAACGTTAAACGTTTATTATGGAGAAAGGAAGTCTAGATGGGGAGTTTCGTTATTTGGACAGTAGAATACTTTTTCTTTTAACAAATGGATATAAAAAGCATGCTGTTCTGGAAGGGAGGCTGATAAAGACAGAGTTACGAATTCTTTTCGTAGAAATGATCAAACACAGAGAAGTTATGTCTTTGTGCAAAATATTTCTTCTCTTCCAGCAATACACGTTTTCTTATCGACCAGGAAAAAGCTACAACATAAGAAAGCGAAGTACATCTCCGATAGTACGTTAATCTCCTTCAAGAAAATAAGCTGGCTCCTCACGAACGTACTTATGCCTGGTTATTGGAAGCAGCATTTCTCATATGGAATAGCGAAAAGCAGATCTATATTTTTCTTGATTGTTTCTACAATGACTGATCTGTTCTCTTTGAACATTTTTGTTACTCTCAAGAAACAGAGAGGGGGGAGGGGTGAGAACAGTGGCATGGTATCATGTTTGACAATTAACCTTTTAACCAGCTGGAACGAATTAACTTGGGGCTAGCAAAATGAGCTATAATAAGCTTGAACGAATACATTTGCTGTCTGAGAAGTGAACCGAACGTGACTGGAACGAGTGAACCTGCGCACCAGAAAGAATTCCTTTCCCTTTAGCTTTGTTATGATTACTTTAGCAAATATAAATGACCACTTTAGCAAATTAGTCATTTATGAGGATAACTGGCACTGCTCCTTCCTGATGGATTACCTACTGAAAGGTCACAACAATAGAGACGAACCTAAGAAAGAAAGGATATACTTGCGTGACTTGTTTCTACCCCATGCCATGATGTCCATGTCAGAAGGACTAATACTTCCCCATCATCCCTTGGATCATACAGCAGAGAATAAACTATAAGGGAGGGCTTAGCACTAGTTACAGGATTATGGTTGGGGCGTTAAGGAGCACCTCAGTTTTTATACAAAGTTTCGTACCTAACCTAAACTTTTCGTATATGATGGACTGAGGTATGCAATTTCAATTTTGTTTTGTCAATAAATTGTACACTCTGCTCTGAAGTACGCAAATGCATTTCCTTGATGAACTCTCCAGATACCGAATTTTCACCCTTCTGGCAGTTTACAACGCATTGTATTAAACAAGTTAGTAAAATCATGCAATGCATTCATTATGATACGCTTTCCAACATACCAGAAATTATTACTCAAGTTATGAGGATAATGGCTGTGGAATAAATCTCGCTCCTGTGTCCTGACCTTTGACCCCATTTCAATGATATTCAACATAACCGGTTCAGTATACCTCAAGAATAACATACTAAAGTTTTGCCGCAATAGAAGCAGTTTTACGCAAGTTATGAGAATAATGGCTGTGGAATAAATCTTGCTTTTGTGCAATGACCTTTGACCCCATTTCGTTGATATTCAACAGAACCGGTTCACTATACCTCCGGAACAACATGATAACGTTTTGTCGCAATCGAAACATTTTTAGGTAAGTTATGATGCACAATGGCAATGGAATGGATCCCACTCCAGTGTCCTGACCTTTCACCCCATTTCGCCCATTTTCAATAGGGTTCGTCCGCAGTGGCTCACTACCACATACTAAAATTTCATCGAAATCGAACCATATTTACGCATGTTATGACGCATAAGGGCAATGAAATGGATCCCACTTTTATGTCCTGACCTTTGACCCCATTCCGCCCATTTTCAACAGGGTTCGTTCCCAGGTGGTTCTTTACCACATACGTAAATTTCATTGAAATCGAACCATTTATACGCAAGTTATGATGCATAAAGGCAATGGAATGTATCCGCTCCTATGTCCTGACCTTTGACCCCGTTTCATTTATTTTCAATAGGGTTCGTTTCCAGGTGGTCCCCTACCACATACTAAAATTTCATTGAAATCGAACCCTATTTACGCAAGTTCTGACGCATAAGGGCAATTGAATGGACCCCGTTCTTATGGCGTGACCTTTAACCCCACTTCACCCATTTGCAATAGGGTTCGTCCCCTGGTGGTTCCCTACCACATACTAAAATTTCATCGAAATCGAACCATTTTTACGCGAGTTATCGTGCCGACAGACGAAAGGACGGACAGACGGAAAAAGCTGGAACATATATATTCTTCAACCTACGGTTGGAAAGCGTAAAAAAGCCTGCATATTTAACCATTGTAAAATGTTGCCTGATAGTTTACCATTTTGAAGCACACTCATGATGATGTGTGACGCTTACTTGGTGAAAGAAAGAAAGAAATGAATGTCTTATTAAGTATCTCGACACTTAGTTTTTCAGTACCTGTCTTGCAGAGTTTTGGAACAGTACGAATTACTTACTCAATTACTCGAACACGACGAAACATCAAAAGTTGCTCATTTAAGACTGCACATGATTCATTCATCCCTTCTGGACAAATGAATTGCACAAGCAAGATAAAACTATGAACTTCTTTAATCTGGGTTCAATATGTCAACATAAGCACCTTTGATTCATCAGAGATATGGAGTCAGAGAGATTATGTAAACCCATACGTTTTTAGCTCCAAATGTTCTCACTGAGTAAATGTTGATTACACTCGCACGTAAATAAGATGTGCAAACACAGGTAAACGGTAAAAATACATCCGGGAAAAAATACCCCCGGAGAAAATACCCCTGAAAACCGAAAAGCGGTAGCAATAACCCCGGAGGAAATACCTCCAGAAGAAACGGTTTACTGTAAACAGCCACACATCTTTCAGCAACTTTAATTTGAAGAAATAAATTGCCGAGGTACACTTCGGGGGGGGGGGGCTCAACCCCCAACTTCCGTAATATTAGATTCTGGGCCGCTGGAGTCTGTCAGTGTATCCAGGAAGTTCCCCTTGAAGTGCCCGCGAGGTCCATGAGCTGGGGGGGGCTTTCCCCCAAAATGTTAAAATGCACGTAGAGCTGTAAACATTATAAGTACCATGTTTTATATAATGATTCTGTACACGACCACGAATTTTCAGGAGGGAGGGGTAACCCCCGTTTCTAAGAGCTATTCAGGGGTAACATCGAGGATACACTGACCGACTCTAGAGGTCCAGAATATAAAATTACGGAAGTTGGGTGTAGAGCCCTCCTAACCAAGCATCTCGTATCCCTCTCACAGGCTTCACCAAATTTCTGGGAGAGGGGGAAGGGCATACATAATTTACCCTTAAACACAACATGAAGCATAGAAATTGCGAGCAAATCCCTTACCTTGAAGACTTGTCTGCGCTCTTAGAAACTTGCACCCCACCCTCCTGAAAATTCGTGGGCTTGTAGAGAATCATTATGTAAAGCATGCTTCTAATGTTAACAGCTCTACGGCCATTACAACATTTTGGGGAACCCCCGCCCCAAGCTCACAGACCTCGCGGGCGCTTCAAGGGGAACAGCCTGGATACACTGACAGACTCCAGCGGCCCAGAATCTAATATTACGGAAGTTGGGGGTTGAGCGCCCCCCTCCCCGAAGTGTACCTCGGATCCTCGGCAATTTATTTCTTCAAATTAAAGTACAATTCTCGCTTGGCTTACATGGAAAGTTTTCGCGAAATTCGTTTCCCAATTCAGTTATCAATGTAGGCCCAAAAACGGCAATCTTTATACCCCTTCCCCCTTTTAAGTTTTGTAGCCAAGTTGCTGAAAGATGTGTGGCAGGGTTGCCGGTAAATTGCCACACCGGAACACTGCCACACATCAGTGTTCCTGTGTGGCAGTTTACAGTGAACCGTTTGTTCTGGGGGTATTTCTTCCGGGGGCTTTTTTTCCGCTTTTCAGTTTTCGGGGGTATTTTCTCCGGGGGTATTTCTTCCCGGGGGTATTTTTTACCGTTTACCGCTTTTTGCATCAATTTATTTCATTCTTCTTTCATCAGGGCTTTAATTCGTAGTGGGGAGAGGGGATAAGAGGTACTGTGCTCGTAGTTTCGCCGCGGTAACCACAGGGTTCTCTCAACCGTGTATAAGATGACCCCCAATTTTTGGTCTAAAAATTTTGGAAAAGAATATCGTCTTACACACGGAAAAATACGGTGCTCAATTATTGCAAATCATTCGCTCGAGAATTTTTTTCCCCAAGTTAGAGATACTCCACTTACACTTCTCTGCTGATTATTATGTTCCATTTAAATCAAATTAGGAAACAATAATATGTGAGACAGAGCATATAATTCTCGTTCTGAATTTCCGTGCCCTGTTTTTTGAGGATCACATTCTTAGATGATACATCGTGCTTACAAGACATGGTACAGCGAAAGACCTGAATGCAGTGAGTACACATGTGAACAAGAACAGAATGTTGCAAAAAACTGCAGTGTGACAAAAAAATGTTAACAATGAAATGCCTATATACATGCACTAGAACCATGTCTTTTAGCACAGGAAAACTGGGACAATATCCAAGTAAAACACGCATATTGAGTTGGCAGAATCCAACTGTTTGTAACCTTCCGAATTCAGGTGCGATGTGCTTATATGGGAACAAGTCAAAATGGAAAGGGGGAGGGGGAGTAGCCTTACTTTCTTTACTCTACTTCAAAAGTTTCTCCAACACACGTTTTGCAGTTGTAGCAAAATGTCAAATTTCATTTGCGTTATCTGAGACCAAACTCTACACGACGAAACATCAGGCAAGCTCATATATAACAGTATGTTAACCATTATCTTAAACAAACTGCCAGCCTGCTTTTTGCAATTACTGATACCATGGCAAAAAAAACTTTTATTTAAACCACTTGAGATGAAATTTATAGCGAAGAAATAACTCAGCGAAAAATCTTGGCCAGGCAAATGTTTTATTCAAGAAAAAAAAATGAAAGAAAAAAAATATATCGGAATTAATTAATAACAAGGAACATTACACCAACTGTACCATCTGGTTGATGTGCGAAAGCTTGGAAACTTTTATTTTTATTCTACGCCAAGAAATTTCGGATCACTAGTATAGTTATACTATTTAAGTAAAAAAAAAAAAATCATCGGAATTTTGTTGAGGTTAACATCTGCAAAATCTTAAAAGAATTCTACCTGGTCGTGAAACTCCTCGCTTGAAAAGGTGGTAAATACGAGTATATATAGACTATGGATAGTCATACGTGCACAGCCTTATATGAGTATATGCAAATATACTGTATATAGGCTACGGATATGATTGCATGTATTTACGTTTCAAGAAGAATCTTTACAGTCTAGTTTCTCGAAGAAGAGATATGATGTCCGCAGACAGAAGGACAAATTGATAAAACATGAACTACTCTTTTATTTTTGAAACAAATATGTGTCAAAACACGGTTCAAAAAGAAACAGTGCTGCATTTTTGTGTATTTTCTTAACCTTCTGAAATCATAACATCCTTTGCCGCTTATTTTGTTTCCCACGCTTGGAGATTTCGTTTTGACAGTGACTTATCACGGGCACTTGTTTATCACTTCATGGTTCTTCCTGTGCTTTCCTATCACACCCCTCCACCGCCACCCAACTTTTGTTGTTGTTATTTTCCTCTCCCCCTATCTCTTTCTAACTTTCTCATTCAAATTACTCCAAGACCTAGCACGGTTCTCATAAATAACTTAATTTTAGGCAGAATAGTTTACTTTAACCTTGTTCGAAACAACTGAGACCAACTTTTTCATCTTTGGAGTGATGTACGAAGTGCAGGTTTGTGCTGATAGCCCCCGCAACCCATTACAGGAATGGAAGGCTTCACGGCTGAGAGGGCATCTATCCATAACTTCATATGGAACTGGTTAAAGAAATAGCCAGAAATGTAAGCAGCTTTGAATGAAGTATTAAAAAGAATTTTTTTTTTTTTCGGTAAATAAGCAAAATCGTTAAGAATCATTTTCGACGTTTTATTTTTAAAACAACTGGATGACGGGAAAGCAACAATTCCACAGGACTTGAGGCTCCTATTCACAGCCACAGTAATGGTTCTTTTGCATGTATATTAATTAACAAGAGAATGTGAGAGAAATATTAATTGAATGAGTGGAATTTTTATGTCAATGAGGAGGAAATGTTATGTGTGTATTCCAGTTGTTCGCACATAACTACACATCCTTCAGAATACAGGGTGATTCATAAAGAAGTATACAGTTTCAACGCACTGTAAAACAAGAACAATGTAAGATATTTTATATTATCTGTAACAGAATTGTAGGGGAATGTTTCAAGTTTTTTAGAGACAGTCACAGATGTTCTATGTGTGCACCCTTAGTCACACGACACACATCGAGCCGGAAATCCATTTCCGCCCAAACGCGAGGTAAGATATCTAAATCAAGTGCAGTGATAGTGGTTATGATACGCTGTTTCAGCTCCGCTGGATCAAACGTACCCCCACAGGAAAAAGTCACAAGGTGTGAAGTCAGGACATCTGGGTGGCCATTAGGTCAGTGGCATGTTGCAGTCCGCGGCTCGTCCAATCCATCGGTGATTAAGATGTTCATCGACTGAATAGTCACGTGACCCGCGCGCCATCGCCTATGTCACTTCCCTCGCTAGCAGGACACAAATTTTGTTAGTACATCAACCTAACGGTTCGCAGTTGTGGTCCGTGTCTTCAAATGTTACTGTTTTACAGCATCTGGAAACTGTATACTTCTTTGTGAATCACCCTGTATAATGAACTAAAAGGCGTTCTTCGAAGGAACAAAGCACCAGGGACCTGCGTCTTTCTTTTTTTTTTTTTTTTTTTTTGCGACAGAGCCAAGCGAATTTTTTTTGCTATGTGAAAACAGTGTGGCATTATGCTAAGTGTGTTTTGTTTTATTCAAGAGTAAATAATTTAAGTAGCTTTGCGTTTTTAGTTCTACAACATTTATTTGTTACTTTTTTATTTGCTCACTTATGTTCTGAATTTTCATATAAACCAGAAAAGGTCATTATACACTGTGACACTGCAGTTATATGTTTTGTGTGTGTGATCGTGATGCATTTCAAAGAGACTGGCCTTAGTACTCTAAAAGAAAAAAATTTGCATATGATTCACTTTGGCGTAAGTGTTTTGTAGTACAGTGTATCAGTACGAAAAAATTTTTTGGGGTGGTGAGGCGAGATTTTCCGATACGCCATTGAGGAAGTGCATTCACTTTCTTGAGCAATTACCCGCATTTAATTTGGGAGTCGGCTTCAAGTATTTTGGTGCCAGTTGTATTGATCATCTCACGAAGTTCTGTGATCTGAATGTATTCACCTCTGACCACCAACAAGATAGCTCAAAAATTAATATTTTCTACATTAGGAAAATCTAAACTAATGACGAGGAGAAATATTAGGTAATTGAAGTAATCCTTAAAGTAGGTGTTTTGATAATACTGATTTCAAATTTGTAGTTTTCAATTGTCAGAATGTTTGCAAAATAAGAAAATTTAAAATGGCCATCCAAAATCTGGAGCAGACATGGAAAAACCTACAGGACAGATGCTATTTTCCTCTGCTGATTTATATGCAAAATAACAAATACATTTTCGCCTAAAACAATTGAATATTCCATAAGAGTGTCACGCACAAAAAAGCATCAGTTGTTTCAATGATCTTGCTTACATTTTTTGTAAAAACATCTATATTTGTTTTAAGGACTTCGAAAGTTTGTAGAAGTACTCAAAGAATTGGAAATCCAAAGCGATAAAACTGACTACTTAGATAAAGAATGTTTTTGTTGACCAACTTTTAGGTTTCCCTTATCTCTGTTCTTAAAATCACCAGATCGCACACTTTCATTCAGAGTGCGTGAACTAACTGAAATCAATAAATAATATAATAATGAGAAAAAATCCAAAATGATTAACTTCTCAAAAGTAAAGAGATACAAAATACTTTAATTTCGGAAATATCTCAGACTGCAACAAAATGCAAGTCTTATTGGACAAATAAAATGGTACAGTAGTATACACAGTCGTATCAGAATAATATGGCCACCTATGCAATATAACCACCCTTGGCCTGGATGACAGGGTGGAATGGACGCAATGAGGCCCTGGAAGGATGACCGAGGCCCACGTGCCCATTCTTACAGCGGCAGAGCATGGAGGTCCCGGAGATGTCGTGGTTGTGCGTTGCCAGGTCGAACCTGTCGCCGAATAGTCCCACAAGTGCTCCATGGGGTTAAGGTCGAGCGATTTCGCCGACCAAGTGAGAACGGAGACATCGCTGTCGTGTTCCTGGAACCAGTCACGCACCCCCTTAGCGAAGTGGCACGGCGCATTGTTCTGTTGGTGGACACCATCACCGCCAGGGGAAACATCCGACATGAAGAGATGCGTGTGGTCAGCGAGGATGGACAGGCAGCCATTGGTGCTCAGGGACTCATTAAGTGATACGAGCGGTCCCAGGTCATAACCGAGAAAATATCCCTCAGACATGCACACTGCCAACGCCGGCCTGTACTTGACCGACAAGCGCGTACTTGTGTTGGTTGTCGTGTGTCTGACGTCGTATCCGCCACCTCCCGTCACTTCTGAGGAGTTGAAACCTCGATTCGTCGGAGAAGGCAATCTTTTTCCACTATTCAAAGCCGGTTGTTCCATGTGAACTGCAGGCTTTGTTGCCGATGGACCTGGATTAACATGGGTGCCTTGACGTAGCGACGACTCCGGAGACCCATGCGTAACAGGGTTCGCTCTACTGTTATCGGGAACACGTACCTGACTGCCCCAGCGCTCATTTGCGTTGTCAATTGCTGCACTGTTGCGCGTCGATTTCCCTTTAACAGTGATGGATGGAGGCGACAGCCTTTGCGGCTTCACAGTTATGACGTCGCACTCGGAGTGCCAGTGTTCCATTATTGGTACACCCTTACTACAGCACCTCGCGAACAGCCCACGAAGTCTGCTGTTTCTGAGATGTTTCCACCCTTGGCGCGGTAGCCGATGATCATTCCTTTTTGAACGTCCATCAAATCACTTCCTCTGCCCATTGGGCTCACGTAACGCACTATGGCTCATCTGTCTTGGCCGGCTGCTTATATCTTCGTGTGGTCGACCTTGTCACGTACACTCTGTGAAGCGCCTGGGCGGGTGCACTGTGATTCCGGTGGTGGTCATATTATTCTAATACGACCGTGCATTTCTTAAAGTGTTTTCACCAATGTATTTTCGCAAAAATAACTCGCTCTATTTTCGGCAATTTGACCTGAGTTGTTTTTCATTTCGTACGTTCTCAGATTATTTTTTTCTTTGTGAAAAAAAGTCGGATAAAATAGAAATGAAAAGAAATGAATAACAGAATAACCGAACTTCTAAAACTAAAACGGACCAAACTTTAATGTGGGTTTCTTAAACCATGAAAGTTTTCGGTGTATTTCGTTGCCGTACAACAGAACTGAAGTTTCGGAAATCACTCTTGAATCCACACAAATATATGAACGTATCAAAAAATTGATAATAATAATTATAATAATAATAATTAGGGCTTTTTTACGCTTTCCAACCGTAGGTTCAAGAAGCGTATATGCTCCAGCTTTGTCCGTCCGTCTGTCGGCACGATAACTCACGTAAAAATGGTTCGATTTCGATGAAATTTTAGTATGTGGTAGGGTACCACCTGGGGACCAACCCTATTGAAAATGGACGAAATGGGGTCAAAGGTCACGGCATAAGAGCGAGATCCATTCATTGCCCTTATTCGTCATAACTTGCGTAGATATGGTTCGATGTCGATGAAATTTTAGCATATTGTAGGGGAATACCTGGGAGTGACCCGTATTGAAAATGGGCGAAGTGGGGTCAAAGGTCACGGCATAGGAGCGGGATCCATTCCATTGACGTTATGCGTCATAACTCTCGTAAATATGGCTTGATGTCGATGAAATTTTAGTACATTGTAGGGGACCACCTGGGAATGAACCCTATTGAAAATGGGTGAAGTGGGGTCAAAGGTCAGGACATAGGAGCGGGATGCATTCCATTGCCTTTATGCGTCATAACGTGCGTAAAAATGGTTCGATTTCGACGAAATTGTATTATGTGGTAGGGGACCACCTGGTGACGATCTTATGACGTCACAATCTCGCGCTTGATATGTTGGTGCGCGGTCACGCCATCTGTCTCATTACGTCAGGCGTTGTGTGTGGATCCTATTAAAGTTTTATGAAGTCACACTCTTGCGAGCAGATGGTCGCAATTTCCCATGTGCCTCATTACGTCACGCTTTGCGTGCGTTTGTTCGTCCGCACGATAACTCGCGTAAAAATCGTTCGATTTCGATGACCTTTTAGTATGTGGAAGGGGATCACCCCGGAAGTAACCCTATTGAACGTGAACGAAATGGGGTCAAAGGTTAGCATATAAGATCGGGATCCATTCCACTGCTCTTATGCGCCATAACTAACGTAAAAAAGGTTCGATTTCGATTAAATTTTAGTATATGGTAGGGGACCACCTGGGGACAAATCCTATTGAAAATGAGAGAAATGGGGTCAAAGGTCAGGACATAGGAGCGGAATCACTTCCATCGCAATTATGCGTCATAACTTACGTAAAAATTCTTCGATCTGGATGGGATGAAATGTTAGTATGTTGTAGAGGCCTGCCTATAAGTGGGCGAAATGGAGTCAACGAATCCCATTGAAAATGGGCGAAATGGGGTCAACGAATCCTATTAAAAATAGGCGAAATGGGGTCAACGAATCCTATTGAAAATGGGCGAAATGGGGTGAAAGGTTAGGACACAAGAGCGGAATCTGTTACATAGCCCTTATGCATCATAACTTATGTAAAAATGCTTCCATTCCGACAAAACTTTATCATGTTATTTCGGAGGTATACTGAACCGGTTCTGTAGTTCTGTAGAATATCATCGAAATGGGATCAAAGTTCAGAGCACAAGACCGAGATTTATTCCACAGCCATTATCCTCATAACTTGAGTAATGATTTCTGGTATGTTGGAAAGCGTATCATAATCAACGCATTGCATGATTTTACTAACTTGTTTTACAGAGTTCTGGCACATTTATTTTAACTGAAAAAGATCAAGAAAAATTACAAGGCAGAAGCGACAGAAACGAAACTTAAATTTTCAGAAGTGGAACTATGATGTGGTGAGATCACAAGTGCATGTTGTTTGAATAAAAATAAATTTTTCAAGTAAAGTCTGTTCGTAGCTTGTAACAAAACTGAAGAAAACTATGAAAATCACTGTAAAAAGTGCAATATAGGCCGTACAATATAAGATATTTTAAAATTTCATTTAGTAAACTTTCAGAATGGAGGTCATGGCCCTTATGACCTACCACTTACATCCGTGCATGCAGGGAATTGAGTTGCTTTTCATTTGGTTAAACCCACCAACCTCCTTTACAACAACTTATATTCAACAGTTTCAGTAGCTTTTTCTCCAGAAAAAAACCACCGACAATAATAATAAGTTTTATTACTAAACTGAGATTTTTTCAACAACACTAACGGTGTGAAACAAAAACAATAAGCAAAAACTAGAAACTAGAGATCGAAGTTTGGAAAAAGAGAAAAGGAATGCCGGAGCCAATCTCAAGTAGGCCTATAATGAAAGAAGAACAAGATGAAGGAAATAATACCAGGATAAATCAAAAAGTACGGTCAATGTTGTTGTATATTAAAGAAACTAAGAGGCATACAGATAAAAATTACTTTATTTCCCAGCATAGTCGCCGTGTCGTTCAACGTATATTTTATATCAGTCTACAAGCTTTTGGATTTTTGCAGCGATGAATGTTTTGGGTTGTTCCTGAAGCCACGAATGCACTGCTTCCTTTACCTGGACATGTACTTTCAAAACGGCGGCCACGCAAAGCGTCTTTCAGTGGCCCGAAGACATGAAAGTCGCACCGCGCCACATCAGGGATGTAAGCAGGAAGTGGTAACACCTCAAGCTTCAATTCTGTAATTGTTTGTTGAGTTGCCAGTGCCGTATGTGAAAGAGCGTTGTCGTGCGGCAACAGCACTTTTTTTTTAATAACATTCCCCGCGTTTTCTGCGAATTGCTGGTTTCATTTTTTTGTCAAAAATTACAATATGACCGACTGTTAATTAAGTCACCCTGTGCCTGAAAGTATTCAACGATCGGTCCTTTCATGTCAAAAAAGAGAGTCGGCATTAATTTTCGTGCGGAAGGAACAACTTTGAACTTCTTTTTGCATGGGAAGCTCTGATGTTTCCATTCTATGCTTTGCCTTTCGCTCCCGGGGTCCTAATGATGGACCCATGTTTCGTCCCCAGTGACAATCCTCTCTAGCATACCGAGATCTGACTCATACCGTTTAAAACATTTCTGCCAATTTCCAGGCGCTGCTGCTTGTGCGCATCAGATAACTGCCGTGGCCCGCATTTGGCACACACTTTATGATATCCGAGATTGTCATAAACTATCGAGAATGCGAAACCATAGCTAATGTTTAACTTTTGGGTGATCTCAGACAGAGTAACCCGGCGATCTTCTTTAATGAGCACATCGATGCGATCCGGAGGGTCCTTTGTGCGAGAGGTCGACGGACGGCGCGAGCAAGCTTCATCAAACACATTCGTTCTACTAGCTTGAAACTTTGCTATCCATTTGTACACATGTTTCTGGCACATACACTTGTCCTCCCCCATATTGCACAAGCATCCTACGGTGAATTTCAGCGGGTTGCAGACCCTCAGCCGGTAAAAATTTCACTACACTTCGCTGCTCGACGATTGAGCATTCCGACAAACGAGCGGCCATGTTCACGCCCTTACAACTGCTGGGTAACTGCGGTTAGAAGATTAGCGATTGCATCCGCCACGTTTCAAGGTCACGTGCCCTCCCTCCCCAAATAGCCTAAGTAATGAGAACAGTGACCTTACTTTTTGATTCACCCTCGTATTTCCATGTCCTTCAACTGCTTTACAAACTCACCAGTTGAGATTTTTTGAATCTTTCAAATTATGGTAGCACATATAATTATCGCAAAACTGTGCTAACATATTTTAAAGTACAAATATGCAGTATTCGTTTATAGGTGAAATTATCTTTTCAGAAGACATTCGAGATGGTGAAACTATCTCTTCGGAGAGCATTGGCTCTTTCTTCAAGCGTTTACCGTTTGCTGAATACCTTGTAAGAGAAAGAAGAGGTTACTCTCTCACGCTGTCCTTTCAAGAATTCGTTCAGAGTACTACTCCATTTCACATTTCACTATCGAATGAGATTTGAAATTTCTAAAATAAAAAAAAAATTAAAAACAATTGATAAGATTTGGAAATTTATGGGCATCAAGTGCGTGACGTTCCTACCTCAGAGGTAGGAAAGATGGCAAGTAGCTGTGATAAGCGCCTGCCAGCGTAGCTTAATTGGCAAAGCATTCGGCTCCGTAGTAGAAAGGTGTGAATTGAGATTCGTCACCTGCCTACAGAGGGCTTGGTTTACATATCAGCAGCTGAACATAAAAATGGATCAACTCCCCCATTAGGTTCTTCGAGAAATGTGTAATGTTCCTTCCACATATCGACTGGAATTAGTTAAGAGTTCCTTCTTTTACAATGATCTCCAAGCATGGTTTGCCAGCTGAGCAGGAAACCTTGGAGGCCATCCCAGCACTTCTTGAAGTGGGGAGGGAGTGATATATGTGACGTACCTACCTCAGAACCAATGCACGTGTCAAGATGGCAAGTAGCAGTGATAAGTTCCTGCCGGCGGAACTTAATTGAAAAAGCATTCGGCTCCGGAGCAGACGACCATGGGTTTGGGCTGCATCAATCACTGAAGGAAGAATTTGACTTTCACAAGTGCTTAAATAAAAAGCAGGCAAATGACTGAAAAAACAAAACAGGACAAAAAATTTCGGAAGAAGTGGAAATTTATCGGAAAACGCGGAATGTATTTTCCAGTAGATAGAATGATCATTTTCTTTTGAAATAAATTCAGGTTTATAGCGATGGGCTGGATATATTGCTAGAAGAACTCACTTCCACCGTTGAACAACTAAAATACTAGAGTGAATTCTAAGAGGACTGGAAAAGATTAAGAAACCACCACGTGGAAAATGTGTGGATGAAATTCGAAAGCATGCAAGTGTGACATCGAAGCAAATTGCTCAAGAAAGAGTTTTGTGGAAGTGACTTGGGGAGATCTTCATCCAGCAGGGGATTGAGAATGGTTGATGCGGGTAGTGGTATGAGTATCAGAGATGGAAACGGGTCACGGGGTCAACGGGTCGACAATTTCTAGCGGGTCAAACGGGTCGGTTGAAGGTTTTTTTGACCCGATATCGACACTGTTTTATTTCCGTTTTATTTTTAAAAAACAAAAAATAAAAACAAAATGGTTTTATTTTTCAAACAAAAATGTGCCCTGTGGAATTACGTGCTTGATACTGGTGCCCACGGACTGAAAAATAATTTGTTATGCAGTGTGAAGGAAGAGTATCCTCAGAAGGAAATGTGTCCCTTCCTTCTGAGGAGCAAATTATGAAAACAACATCCACATTTGGAAACTTTGAACTCATATTAAGCTTGAGAAAATTTGTGTTGCTGTAAAACATATCCCGAAGCTTGACATGCATATCAAGAAAACAGCAAAAACTGAAATGAAACATACAACTGGTTACTTAATTCAAACAGTTTGACTGTAGCGTCATCAAAATTAGGTAGAAGGGAGTTTTAGACCCTCGCAGATGTGTTCGAAAACATGTGTAAAACAGTAACATAGGCTATGTTCTGCAAATGAAGGGCGACAGTTTCAATACTTCCTGTAAGTAAGTGAGTAAATTATACGATCCTATAATATATTTGCTTGATTTCCATATAACCTGAGATACCCACTGCGGGATTTTTTGCACACCCTATATATATATATATTTCACCAACCCGCTTGGCCAGCGTGGTGAGTTATGGCCAAACCCCTCCAAAAAAAAGAAATGAAGATTTATCGATTGATGGAGAAAAGCTGGAGATAACAGACACGTACGTTTATCTTGGACAGCAGATATCAAGTGAGGGTCACATTGATGAAGAAATTAATAGGCGTATAAAACTTGCCTGGAAAGCTTTTGGAAGAAACAGCATAATTTTCAAGAGTAATATGCCATTATGTCTTAAAAGAAAAGTGTTTGATCAATGTATCCTTCCAGTGCTTACGAATGGTGCAGAGACGTGGACCTTAACTAAAAGAGACATACAAAGGCTGCAGACAGCTCAAAGCAGCATGGAGAGGTGCGTGCTTGGTGTAACCAGGAGAGATAAGAAGAGGAACTCGTGGATCCGAAAAATGACAAGAGTGGAAGACATCATGATCAGAGTTAAATCCCTGAAATGGCAATGAGCTGGACATACTGCCAGAAGGACAGACCATCGATGGACAGCTGAAATTTTAGATTGGATTCCAAGTGACAGGAAAAGACCCAGAAGAAGACCACATGGGAGATGGGTGGATGAAATTCGAAAGTACGCAGGAATGACATGGAGGAGACTGGCACAAGACAGACCGCTGTGGAGGAAACTTGGGGAGACCTTCGTCCAGCTGTGGATTGATAATGGTTGACAATGATGATGATGGTGATGATATATATATACTAAAAAGGCAACCACCAGCAAGAAAAAACAATTTTTTTTAAAAAAAGAAGAAAATGAACCCGAAAAGACGAAGAAATTCTTTAACCAAAAAAAAAAAAACTGAGAACGAAACCCAGATAGAATAAAAGCCCCGGAGCAAGCACAAAAACAAAGCAATTCGAAAGAAAACAGGAAGTATAGATCAATGACGGATTCTTCCATGGCTTCATCAGGGGCAAGCATGAAGAGAATCCCTCGCGTATCTACACAGACCAGAGAAGTGTGGGTTTCTGCTAGTTTAGCCTGCTGCAAGGCCCAATTAAATATTAAGGTCAAATTCAGCGAATGCAAATAGGTACAAATAACCCAAAAAGCAACAAACTAAACCACACACACACACACACACACACATATATATATATATATATATATATATATATAAGGATGTAAGGTCAGGTGATGCGTAACATCACAGCCTCTCCTTGACAAATGTCAACCCCGCCTTCTCGTGGTGCATCCTGTTCCCACTAAAGGGGCTCTGACGAACGCCAATAGCGGTATAACTATACACCATCGGGATTAGAGGAAATGCTATCCCACACTCACCAACACGCTTGGCCAGCGTGGTGATTTATGGCCAAACCCCTCCAAAATGACTCCACAACTTAAATCTTGGCCCTCAGTCTCCGGCAGCTGGAATGTACCTGGCTAAGGCAGCGGCCAGTGCGACATGAAGGCAGAGGGTGCTAAGAATCCCCGGAGGACCGGACTAGGCTGCCATCTGATGCTGACCTTGGCTACGTATAATGGACGCTCCCTATCTTCTGATTCAAGGCTTCTTGAATTGGAAGAGGAACTACAAAGGATCAAGTGGGACATCGTCGGGCTAAGTGAGGTAAGGAGAAAAGGAGAAGATCTCATTGAACTGAAAAGTGGACATCTCTTCTACTCTCGTGGGACAGATACTGGCAGAACTAGTGGTGTTGGATTTATAATAAACAAGAAACTGAAGGATAAAGTGGTAGAAGTCGAAAGTTCCTCTGACAGAGCCGCACGACTCGTTATCCAACTCTCGAGAAGATACCAGGCTCAGATTATTCAAACTTATGCACCCACCACAAGTCATGCTGAAGAAGAAATTGAAGAATTTTATGAGGAAATTCGTCATCTAAATAATAAAGGTAAGCAGCACTTAAAGATAATTATGGGAGATTTCAATGCAAAAATAGGGCAACGGCAACAGAATGAAACTTCAGTAGGTAAATTCGGTCACGGCAACAGAAACCAGCGTGGAAATATTCTCGTTGAGTTTGCAGATGCAGAAGGATTTTTCATCTTGAACTCCTTTTTTAAGAAAAAGCCACACAGGAAATGGACATGGAGACATCCAATAGGGACGACAAGTGAAATTGATTTAATTATGTGTAACAAAAAATTCGTCATCCAAGACTGTAGTGTGCTGAACAAGTTCAACACAGGTAGTGACCATAGATTGGTGAGATGTAAGATGCACCTCAACACTAAACTTGAACGTGGCAAGCTCATAAGACAAACAAAGTGTATTGACATAACCAACCTTAAAAAACACCATAATGCCTTCACGTTAGAACTGAAGAACAAATTCTCTGCTTTAGAAGGCCTAACATCGGAAGAAGTGGGTATTTCTGAAGTTAACAGAAAAGTAACCAAACCTCTTATGGAAACAGCTACAAAATTAGCTGAGTCTAAGAACAAATTGCATGTGAACAAATTATCAGGAAAAACCAAGATGTTGATGCAAAAAAGAAGAGAGTGAGGACAACTAAAGAATATGTGAATTCCAAAGTGGAATATATAGAGCTATGCAAGACAGTACGAAAAAGTATCACTGAAGACGTAAGAAAATATAACTGTGAACTAGTGAGGAAAGCAATGGAAAACAACCAAAGCCTAAAAAGATAGCAAAGGGACATCTCAGTAAGGGAAGAAAACAGATTATGGCACTGAGAAAAGAAGATGGTTCTGTAACAAGAAATAGAGGCGAAATTTTGACAAGAGTGAAAGATTTCTACTCCAAATTATATGAAAGGGATGATACATGTACTCCAGACATCATGAAAGGTACCAGAGTTCTTCCAGTCCTCCCAGCAGAAGTTGCACATGCAATCAAGAACATGAAGCGGGGAAAAGCTCCAGGAGAAGACGGAATTACTGTAGACATCATACAAGAAGAAGTGGAGAAATCGAAACAGTACTTGCCCAAATTTTCACTCGATGCCTTAATGAAGGGAAGATTCCTGCGGATTGGAACAACGGTACAATGATCCTGCTACATAAAAAAGGTGACATTGAGGATCTCAAGAACTACAGACCTATCAGCCTCTTATCAGTGGTTTATAAAATCTTCACTAAAGTTCTTTCACACCACTTGAAGGTAACACTGGACATGGCTCAACCGAGAGAACAAGCTGGATTCAGGAGTGGCTACAGCACAATAGATCATATCCACGTACTGAGAAAACTAATTGAAAGAGCGAAGGAATATGAACTTCCATTGCGCATGGCTTTTATCGATTATGAAAAAACCTTTGATTCGGTGAAACCATCAGCAGTTACAATGGCTCTGAAAACCTGCGGTATTGAAGATGCGTACATTAATATTATTAATAACATCTATGAAAATGCAAGTGCAAAGATTCGGCTGTTTGAAAATACAACACCCAAAGAAAGTGGAAAGGGAGTGAGACAAGGTGACACCATATCTCCGAAGCTCTTTAATGCCACATTGGAAAATGTCTTTCAATCACTGAACTGGGAAAACAAGGGGATAAAGATTAATGGAGATTATCTAACCCACCTTCGTTTTGCTGATGACGTAGTCATTTTTGCAACTACCCCATCAGAGCTGCAGCGTATGATCCAGGAACTTGCTGACAAGAATAAAGAAGTGGGATTAAGAATGAACTTTGAAAAGACAAAAGTGATGTTCAATGCTTTTACAAGAAATGAAGATTTATCGATTGTTGGAGAAAAGCTGGAGATAACAGATGCGTACGTTTATCTTGGACAGCAGATATCAAGCGAGGGTCACATTGATGAAGAAATTAATAGGCGTACAAAACTTGCCTGGAGAGCTTTTGGAAGAAACAGCATAATTTTCAAGAGCAATATGCCATTATGTCTTAAAAGAAAAGTGTTTGATCAATGCATCCTTCCAGTGCTTACGTATGGTGCAGAGACGTGGACCTTAACTAAAAGAGACATACAAAGGCTGTAGACAACTCAAAGCAGCATGGAGAGGTGCATGCTTGGTGTAACCAGGAGAGATAAGAAGAGGAACTCGTGGATCCGAAAAATGACAAGAGTGGAAGACATCATGATCAGAGTTAAATCCCTGAAATGGCAATGGGCTGGACATACTGCCAGAAAGACAGACCATCGATGGACAGCGGAAATTTTAGATTGGATTCCAAGGGACAGGAAAAGACCCAGAAGAAGACCACATGGGAGATGGGTGGATGAAATTCGAAAGTACGCAGGAGTGACATGGAGGAGACTGGCACAAGACAGACCGTTGTGGAGGAAACTTGGGGAGACCTTCGTCCAGCAGTATATTGATAATGGTTGACAATGATGATGATGATATATATATATATATATACATAGGGGTCCGTTACAGATCCGGGTCGGGTCCAATTACTTGACGTCCGGGTCCAAAATGTTTGACCGTTTCCAACTCTAAAGTTTACACGTCCTTCCTTGAGCGTAATTATAGGCATGCTCTTGTACGTACTTAGAGCTGTTTATGAACGTCTGTAAAAAAAGTAACTGTGTGAGCTTTTACCCAACTTCATTTTGTAATGCATTTATGTTATTCCGAATATACAGAACAATGTTTTTTCTGATACAGCATCTATTTACCATACACCTTTTTGTGTTTTGATCATCTTTTTTTTTTTTTTTGATTGAGGGTTTATAAGCAGTCACCCGTCCCTAATTTAGGGCCACTGGTTCCAGGGAAGGGAGAGAGCCAATGCCGTTAAACAAACACAATCCATGCCTCACCGGGATTCGAACCTCGTACTCATCTCGGATGAATAATCAGAAGCCATTGCTTAGACCTCTGCGCCACCGGGAGAGGCTACCCTTTTTCCAGACTAATGTAAATACTGTGCTGCTCCGTTTTAGTCGGAGTTGTTTTATCCTCTTTTGCATCTACTTCTCATATGCTTTACCTGTGTATTTTCAATGGAATTTTTAAAGATCATTCATATTCAGTTATGCACAGGATTCAAAAAGAAGCTGCACATGACGTAACGTAACATGATGAAGTCGCTGCGTTCTCCTCGGCGGTTGAGCTATCTGTTGTCAAATACAGATGTGCCCCTGACCATCAAGTAGTTCTATGACTCACAACACAGCACGGAAGCAGTAGTATATGTCAGTGGCATCCGCGCATCTCTCACGAAGAGGAGAAGCGATCGATTCGCAGGGATGCGTTCGCAGTAGTTGTGTTACGGTCTCCGAGCTCACGATGATGGTAGAAGAAAAATGCAAGACGCATAAGTTCCTGGAATGATTCCGTCTTCATGCATCTGACTCGTAAAATCACATTTTCGTCCCGTTCGCAACTGGAAAAGACGACTTGCCTTGTCTTTATCTTTTATCTTCTTTGTTCTGTCTATATATAAATATAACACGACTTTCTTTTGCGGTCTGTACACGACAGTTTAGAGTAAACGCCTTGTTTTTTAATGGACTTCGTTTTGCTGGCGGAACAAATAAAGGGGTTGATTTAGACAATGATTGATGAATTATGTTTCAGTTGAAAGTTACTCTGCAGTAAGATTGTAAATATGGCCATAAAAGTATAACACTCATACAAAAGGTGGGCTACATGTTATACATACAACAGGATCATTATCATGAACAATTCTCAATCAGCTGCTAGAAGGTCTCTTCAAGTCTCTTCTATAACCTTCGGTCTTGAGCAAATCTCTTCCATGCCACTCCATCATGCTTTAGAGTTCCGTCCACCCATTTCCCAAGTGGTCTTCTTCTGAGTCTTTTCTTGTCCTTTGGTATCCAGTGTTTTATTTCAATTGTTCAACGATGGCCAGTTCTAGCAAAATTTTAAGTCCACTGACATTTGGGACAATGTCACTGTTATGTCATTTTAGCACTGACAGTGTCACATGTTGTGTCATTTTTACAGTGACAATGTCACCTGTTGTGTCATTTTTACACTGACAATGTCATGTGTTGTATCGTTTTCACACTGACAATGTTAACTCTTATGTCATTTTCGCACTGACAATGTCACCTGTTATGACAATTTTACACTAACAATGTCATGTGTTGTATCATTTTCACACTGACAATGTCAACTGTTGTGTCATTTTTACACTGACAATGTCACCCGTTATGTGATTTTCACACTGACGGTGTTGTCTGTTACATCATTTTCACACTGACAATGTCACTTGTTATGCCATTTTCACACTGAAATGTCCCCTGTTATGTCATTTCAGACTGACAGGCCACCTGTTATATCATTTTCACACTAAAAATGTCTCATGTTTTGTCATTTTCACACTGACAATATCATCTGTTATTGTCGTTTTCCTGATCCATGAACTCCTTTTTCTTAACTGTTTTTGGTTACACAAAGCATATATCTCTCAATACTTCTCTGAATGGTCTTCAGCCTCTGTATGTCTCTTTTAGTTAAGGTCTGTGTCTCTGATCCGTAAGTAAGAACGGGAAGGACGCATGGCATAAAGTTTAGGTTAAATTTATATGCGTTAGTGGTATCTTTACGATTTACGAGTTTTAGTGTGCTTAAATGTATTTTCTCTCCAATAGTTCGTAAAGAACTTCGCGAACATATACACCGAAGAGCCAAAACATTATGACCACCTGTCTAATATGATTTTGGCTATGCACGTGCCTCCAAAACAGCTCTTACCCAGCGAGGTATGAACGCTACAAGATTTCTAAAGGTGTTTCATGTTATCTGGCACCAAGACATTACCAGCTGATCCTTTAACTCTTGCAAGTTACGTGTTTGAGCTGCCGCAGATAGGATTTTCGGTCCCAACAAACCACAGATGCTCGATTAGACTGATGTCTGTGAACTTTGGAGGCAAGGGCAATACTTGGAAGTCTTTCTCATGTTCCGTGAGCCACTCTCGAACAATTCGAGCACTGTGGCACTACTACAGGGGAACACCGGTGCAGTGAAAGGATGTATACCTGGCTTGGAATTATGTTTAGTTAGGTAGCAGACGTCACAGTTTCCTCATGTTCCGTAGGCCATTCTCGAACAATTCGAGCACTGTGGCGCTACTACAGGGGAACACCGATGCCGTGAAAGTATGTACCTGGCTTGCAATTATGTTTAGGTAGGTAGTAGACGTCACAGTTTCCTCTTGTCCAAGAAAAAAAAATTTACTCGAGTGTTCAGGAGCCCAGATTTTGCTACAAATACATCAGAAGCAGAAATTAACACTTATGACCCCTGGTGGCCAAACCATTCCTTACAAAACATTAGAAATTATGTGAAAAATATTTTCCATCAGGTCTTGTATGCGATACAGGAAGAATTTTTCAAATCGGAGTTTTAGGAGCAGAAAACGCAATTTACCTTTATGCGCCCTAGCGGAAAGTCTTAAATGATTTACGTGAAAATTTTGAATTTATAGGAAAAACATTTCGCATTGGAAACACTATCCAACAATGAAGGAATTTTTCAAATTGGACTTTTAGAAGTAGAGATATTGACAAAAAAAAGATATACATCTACGCCCTCTGGCGTAGAAACCATGCATTATTTCAAGAAGAAAATGTTCCTAAAAGGTTTGTCGACATGAGTAGTATCGGTCTAAAAACGACGTTTTTTTTAATCGAGAATTTAGAAGCTCATATTTTGCAGAAATACATCAGAAGCGAAAATTAAGATTTACGCCCCTGGTGGCCAAACCATTTTTTTTACAAAAATTAGAAATTATATGCAAATGATTTCCCATCAGGAGCTGTATCCGGTGCAGAAAGAATTTTTCAAATCTGCGATTTAGAAGCAGAGATATAGGGCGAACCGCAATTTACCTTTACGCCCCCTATCGGAAAGTCTTTGAATTACTTGAAAATTTTGAAATTATATGAAAAACATGTCACACGGAAAACACTATCCAACAAAGAAGGAATTTTTCAAATCGGACTCCTAGAAGTAGAGATATTGACAAAAATAAGATATACATCTACGCCCCTAGCGGAGAAACTGTGGGATATTTAAGGAAGAAAATATTCCGAAAATGTTTATCGATGTGAGTGACATCAGTCCACGAAAGATTTTTTTCAATCGATATTTTGGAAGCTCAGATTTTATGGCAAATACATCAGAAGCAAAAATTAACACTTACGCCCTCTGGTGGCCAAAGTATTCTTTAGCAAAAATTCGAAATTATATGCAAAAGATTTTACATTAGGAGATGTATCCGCTGAAAAAAAGATTTTTCAAATCGGAGTTTTAGGAGAAGAGTTATCGGAAAAAATGTAATTTACTTTTACGTCCCCTAGCGGAAAATCTATGCGTAATTTGAAAATGAAACTATATCTAAACCACTCTTCGATATAAATGGAATTGAAAGGTAAAAGAATTTTTCAATAGGATACTTAGAAGCAAATATGTGGATTAAAATGTAATTTTGAATTCGACATCATCTGCATTTACGCCCCTAGCGGCAAAATTGTGCATCGTAAAAAAAAACCAAACGAAGGATCATCATTTGCATATTTCAAGCTTTCGAATGCAAAAATAATTTTTCAAATCGGACTAATAGTTGCAGAGATACCGTGGGTACAGACGGACGGACGGACAAACCGATAACAGAAGCACGATCTTTTTTTACAAAAGACGTACTAAAAACATCCTTAAGACAAATTTCTTAGAAAAATTTTAAAAACAGCTTTGTGCAGCAGCATACAGCTGCTACAGAGGATGATACGGTTTTCATTTCTTCGTGGTTCATACTGTACGCACGCACGCCCGCACGCACGCTGTTCTCTAACGTGCAATGGAAAATTTCATTATTACTCTCTACTGTAAATTTCCACGTTTTCTACTCAAAATTTGCTACATTTTTGCTGTTTTTAGTGAATACATACGCAGTCATAAGTTCTACGGAAAAGTTAGCAGTCAGAATTAGGATATCTCGAAAAATCCCGTACTACCTTCCAAGAACAGAAAGGACATGCTTGGATTTCCAGGGGAAAAATACCCCCGGAGAAAATAACCCCAGTAAAAACGGTTCACTGTAAACTGCCACACGGGAACACTGATGTGTGGCACTGTTCCGTTGTGGCAATTTACCGGCAACCCTGCCACACATCTTTCAGCAACTTGGCTACAAAAGTTCAAAAGGGGTGGGGTGGGGGGTCTATAAAGATTACCGTTCCTGGACCCCGAATTGGGAACTCCAAACGAATTTCGAGAAAACGTTCCATGTCAGCCAAGTGAGAATTGTACTTTAATTTGAAGAAATAAATTGCCGAGGATCCGAGGTACACTTGGTTAGGGGGATGGGGGGGGGGTAGGCTCTACCCCTAACTTTCGTAATATTATATTCTGGGCCGCTGGAGTCTGTCAGTGTAACCAGGAAGTTCCCCTTGAAGTGTTCGCGAGGTCCATGAGTTTGAGGTGGGGGTGGGGGTGGGGGGCTTTCCCCCAAAATGTTAAAATGGACGTAGAGCTGTTAACATTAGTACCGTGCTTTATATAATGATTCTGTACACGACCACGAATTTTCAGGAGGGCGGGGTTACCCCCGACCCGTTTTGGACAGCTATTCAGGGGTAACATCGAGGATACAATGACCGACTCTTGAGGTCCAGAATATAAAATTACGGAAGTTGGTTGTAGAGCCCTCCAAACCAAGCACCTCGTATCCCTTTCATAGACTTCTCCAAATTCCTGGGGGAGGGCGGAAAGGCACACATAGTTTACCATTAAACACAACATGAAGCATAAAAAATGCGAGCAAATCGCTTACCTTGAACACTTATCTGCGCTCTTAGAAACTTGCACCCCACCCTCCTGAAAATTCGTGGTCGTGTACAGAATCATTATGTAAAGCATGGTTCTAATGTTTACACCTCTACGTCAATTTTAACATTTTGGGGAAGCCCCCCCAAAGTTCACGGACTTCGCGGACGCTTCAAGGGGACCATTCTGGAGGATACACTGACAGACTCCAGAGTCCCAGAATATAATATTACGGAAGTTGGGGGTAATTCCCCTTCCCAAAACCAAGTGTACCTCGGATCCTCGGCAATTTATTTCTTCAAATTAAAGTACAATTCTGGCTTGGCTTACTTGGAACGTTTTCTCGAAATTCGTTTGGAGTTCCCAATTCAGTTCTCAATATAGGCCCAGAAACGGCAATCTTTTAGCCCCCTCCCTCCCCTCTTGAACTTTTGTGGACAAATTGCTGAAAGTTGTGTGGCAGGATCACCTGTAAATTGTCACACCGGAACACTGCCACACATCAGTGTTCCTGTGTGGCAGTTTACAGTGAACCGTTTGTTCTGGGGGTATTTCTTCCGGGGGCGTTTTTTCCGCTTTTCAGTTTTCAGGGGTATTTTCTCTGGGGGCATTTTCCGCTTTTCAGTTTTCAGGAGTATTTTCTCTGGGGCCATTTTTTCCGCTTTTCAGTTTTCAGGGGTATTTTCTCCGGGGGTATTTTTACCGTTTACCAAGGCAAATGCCCCCTCTTGTCCCCTTATTTGGGCGTCCATGGATACTTTGTACAACCTCAAGTTAAAAGTTTCATCGGCGCGGCAATGCAAAATTAAAAGAGAGCAGTTTTGTGAATCCACCAATTTAAAAACTTACCATTGATTTTAACGTTTCGAAAGCAAAGCGATGAACATTTTGAAAATTTTTGTGGTTCTTAATTGCTCTCACATTCCGACTGCATTCCTCTGAAGGAAAAAAAATCTTTCTTGGGTGAGTTTTCTGAGGAAACCACAGTTTCTAAGAATAAACAAATATCTTAACACAAGTCGAGTATCTTGATAAAACAAATATCTTTACACAAGTCGAGTATCTTAATAAAACAAATATCTTAACACAAGTCGAGTATCTTAATAAAACAAATATCTTAACACAAGTCGAGTATCTTAATAAAACGTTCGTTCCTGCACTCAGCGCGATTTGGTCTCAGCAATGGCTGTCCGAGAAAGGTATTTATTTGGGATATAGCTCCGTTTGTTTTTGTTTTCAAAAGTGTTACTGTGGATAAAACGGTTGTTTATACTCTGAAATAAACTCCGTTCGTTTACCGCAATTTTGTCCTTGGTGAGGCTGTTGTTTCCACCTTGGAACAGATCTCTGTTTGTTTTCAGCAGTGTTACTTTTGCTAAAACGTTTGCTTTCCCTTTCATTTCGCCGAATTTGTTTTTCGCATCGTTGCTCTGGATTAAAAGGTTTTTCCTCTTCAGCTTACAAACAGGAAGTCGTTATTTTCTTTAACTATATATAAATAATTTATACACAGAGTGAGCAAAGTCCTGCGGTTCAGCATAGGATGCGTACTCGAAATTCAAAATTTCTTAAAAATAAAAGTGACAATATTCTTTTAATTTACGTTTCTCAGTGATTTCTAATTTGGGGGGGGGGTGCGACCCCTTTTCACCTGTCCGTGGTCCACGTTAAACCGATGGGAATACCAAAATTTCCAAAAGTATTAAAAAATGTTAAAATATCTTCTTACCTTCGAAATATAATATTAATTAATTGAGTACATCAAAGTTTTTATTTTTTTAATCTTTTATCATCGAAATCCCACTTTGGGAATTATTTCCAGGTCAGAAAATTGGAAATTATAGTTTGTGGTGTTATAAGAACTTTCACTGCTGAATTGAAATGTTAAGTAAAGAACAGGTGATGTCAAATGTGAAGAACAGCAATGCGTAGTTTTAAAATCTCTCAAGATAAATTCCTGACAATATTCTTCTTTCTTTTACAGTATCTTTCTGGTTTAAATTTCATGCATTTGCTGCTTTGAAGAGGAAAAAGTGTTGCAAATACTTGTGATAAATTTCCATGGAAGATTTGCCCACTGTTAAAAATTTTGTGATAAGTTGCACCAAAAAGTGGTGCAACACCATTTTTTAGAAAATATACACCCTTCTGTGGTGCAAATTAAACCGAACAACATGGTGCAGCCTTGCGCTCAACCTTGTAACGCAACGTGGTGAAAAGTTGAACAACGTTGTTGGGTTTCGTTTGCAAAACATGGATCTTTTCTCAGAAAGTGGTGCAGCTGGTGTAGCACCACGTTTTCCTGCAACGTACCAGAAATTTTTTAACAGTGATAGAAAAGAAAAACATAGCGATGAGCCTTCTTCAATTTTTTGAAGAGGGAATAAGTCCTTAATTCAAACAGTTTTGGGCTATAGTTTTTTTAGTAGATTGTAGTTTCATGAGCAGTTACGCACTCTAGATGTTGCAAGGTATGCTACAGTGAATACAACTTCGTCAGTAGGGCATAAAAGGAGCAGTTTGGGTTGAGTTACACTTCGTGTTCGTGTAACCCAACCTAAAACTGCAGGAGGCGGGCCACGGCTGACAACTCTTGAAAACAATGGCCATATGGCAGCATTTGTGAGAAACATATAGCGCTGATCCCTTCTGACGGTGGTAAAGGGACTGAAAGAATCAGTAAGTGTTGGCATGTTAATCAGATGAACTATGTGCACAATATCGAGATGTTTTGTTGCGGTAACCCAAAAGTGGTAAGGGGATTACAAGAACTAATGGCTGATTACAGTGGCAATCAAGAACATATAAGTCCAACTTCAAAATGTCAAGCATTGTCCATCCAATAGGTGCATCTTTCTCACGGAAATTCGTTGTTGGATTTATTTCTACTTTTCCTGTAAAGCAATTTTAAATTTCATACAAACGTATGATGTGTCATTTTCATAAAAGTATTCTGCATTAGACATACTTAAACTGATATTCCGCGTTTATAACGTACCTCATTGCTAGTGAAATCAATATCGGCAATCAAAGGGAGTTCAGAAAACTGCAGTGTTTTTTAGGTTTAGAAATTCGCCATTCACTGGATGGTAAATGAGCGTGGGATTTCAATTTTTTTTTTTTTTTTTTTTTGAATGTTTGTCAGGATAGCTATTCTAGGAATCCTTCAGTACTAAAGTCAGACGAAGGAAGCGGCCTCTCATGCAGTTAGCAGCGGAAACAAATTTTATCCCGACCTATCATCTACATGACAAGATATTTTCACCGTATTTCAGAAGACGTCCACGAAAACCTCTGGAAAAAACTAAGGACAAAATAAAAAAAGAAATGTTTAATCCGCAGTCGTTGGGAATGTTTCTAAAAATTCTCACATATTGACTTTTAAACCACCAAACCCCAGGAGCGTGGTGGTTTCTGATTATTTCGTATGAGTTGGGTCCGGGTTTGAATCCCGGTGAGGCATGGCAGTTGTGTTTGCCTTACGGAACTGGCTCTCTCTTTCCTGAAACCAGTGGCCCTAAATTAGGGACGGGTGACTGCTATAACCCATCGAGTTGCTTACGGTGGTCGTTAAACCTTCGTAATAATAATAATTCTTATGAGGTAGCTGTGACCCAGAAACCACTATTCTTAATTTACAATACCGAGTTGAACGTAAAAGAATTTAATATTTTTTTACGGTACCTAGTCCACAATGAAGAAAACATTTTATATGCTACGGCCAAAAGGGAAATTATAGAAGCTATCGGGAAAATTTGATGTCCTAAAGAAATGTTTAATGCCATAAGAAATTCAGCAAAACAAAATAAATTTTGTGAGACAATGCATAAGAAATCTCATGGAACCAGATACTAGAATGCTATGCATGTATGTGTTTGTATACCTACCCACCTGTGTACGTGCTAAAGTGTGATTTTTTCTCCAAAGGTGAAGAAGTTGCTGGTAACATTTTTTCTTTTTCTTATACTTCTGTAATACTTTTTGCAATTTAAATTGTTTGTTTTTCTTCTGATACCAAAAACTTACTGGCATTTGGTGAGACAACCTCCAGAGCTCAGGTAACAGTCTTCACTGTTGTTTCTTTGTTACCTTTTTCTTCTGATTATCTGCTGTGTTTTTTCCCTGTTCCCTTCGGTATTTAGTACGTACATGTGTTTTCATTTGTAATTTGTACAGTTTTAATGTACATATACACCCATTCTAACTCCCCAAAAGAGGGCGTATGTACACCATATTGAAAAAGGGAACCGGACACCCCATCAAAAGCAAATGAACGGATCCGCTGCGTTGTTAACATGCGCGGTACAGCTGCAAACGATATAAAAACAAGCCTGCAGCTGATCGCGAATATATAGCACAGTGAGGCTCGGTGAAAAGATCGCGGCGGGAGAGAACCGACTTTGACAAAAGGGAAGATTGTTGGTGTTATATTAGTGGGTTGTCCATAAGAGAAACCGAGAGGTTTTTAAACATACCCAAGTCAACTGTTTTGGGTGTACTGAATAAGTGGAAGACACATGACGTGCCTCAAGCAGCAAAACGTACCGGCAGACCAAAGAAAGTCAGTGAAAGAGGCGTCGACGTCGAAGCCTCAGGAGAGTCCTTACAGTTAATCGACGGAGTACTGCACAAGACCTCAGTGTACAGGTGAGTAAACATGCTGGGAACTCGGTATGTACACGTACCATTCGCAAAAACCTTCATTCCATGGGTTACCGTGGTCATGAGGCTGCTCATAAGCCTTTCATCTCTACTCGGAATACTACTAGCTGTTTAGCATAGTGCAAAGAACATTTATCTTGGACTGTAGATCAATGGAAACGGGTCCTATGGACAGATGAATCCAGATACACGATCCGTCGGTCTGATGGCCGTGTGTGGGTATGGCGTCAGCCGGGGGAACGCTATTTACAACAGTGTACTGTTCCTACGTTCAAGTTTGGAGCTGGCAGTGTACTCGCGTTGGGTGTTTTTCGTGGTATGGTCCCTGCCCATTGGTTATCGTGGATAAACCTGTTAACCAGTACGTCTACCTCTATATTCTGGAAAATTATGCCCTACCAACTCTGTGGCAATACTATGGAACCAAGCCTTGTTGGTACCAGCAGGATAATGCACCGAGCCATGAAGCAAGGACTGTTACAGCGTGGTTTGACGATAATTACTTATCGTGTTTGGACTGGCCAGCACAGATCCCTGATCTTAATCCCATAGAGTACCTATGGGATGAATTAGAGCGCCGCATAAGAAGTTTGGAACCAAGGCCTACTACTAAGCAACAGTTAGGGGCAGCATTATGTACTGAATGGAAGCGCATACCTATCGCTGTGTTCCAACCTTGTTGAAAGCATGTCTCGAAGGGTCAGTGCATGCATTGAGGCCAAAGGTGGACGACTGACAACGTACTAATGTATGTCAATAAATGCAATGTTGCGTTTCTCTTCTAGGTGTCCGGTGACTTTTTTCAATATAGTGTATATCCATATGTTTTTCACTTTTTGCATTTTTATCAGCTGATCCATCCACTCCCTTCCCAGAAAGCTTAAATGTTTCTATGTACGCCTGTTTATATGTAACGTAAATATCTTGTGTTATGGAAACTTCTTTCTCTCTGACCCTATTTTTCTGATGAAATTGTACACGAATAAATAAATACAAATAATCGAATGTTAATGTTTATGTGTCTAAACTTTTATTCATGTAGCAGACACAAAATGCTCAAGAATTTTGCCCTCCTTGGTGGCATGTGCAACTCACTTGAAGGTTCTCTGGATATTTTCAATGTAAGTTATGATTTCTTTCGAAAAGCATGTTTTCAAAGATTGCAATTATTATTTTTATTACCCAATGATGTTATAGAAATATCTGTAACTTTTGGGGTGGGGGATTGTTTAACGACCACGGTGGGCAACTCAATGCACTATAAGCAGTGCGCGTTCCTAATTTAGAGCCGCAGGTTCTAGGGATAGAGAGAGCCAGCACCGTAAAATAAAAACGACATCTTATGTCTCATCAGGTTTCGAACCCGAACCCTATCTGGATCGAATTATCTCAAACGTTATATCACTGTGGCCTCTGTAACTTAATCTACTGCCTGTATGGAAGTGCGTACAAGTAAATAAATAAACTTAATTGCTGTGGTGTTGAAGTTCAGATCAATGTTATAACGTTTTTTAGCTCGGTGAAGAAATTATGTTGATAAAAAGTCTTCCTTGATTAAAAGTCCGTGCGATGCATAATGATTAATTTCACTAATTATTTTCTAACTCCATATACCGAAGACCGACCTTTTGTAACCATTTAATCGCGATAAATTTTGTGTTTCTGTATCTGCTTTACGAAAGGTGAAGCAAACATTCCTTTCACATGAGCGCACAGACGTGCAGTCAATCACTTGCGCATTTGAATTGGTGTCACGAACCTGCCCCTGGCATTTTAACCTAAATACTGCTCTATCAGTCCGAACACGGAGGCTCGCTGATCTAGAATCCGATTAGACTTTCAGAAGAACACCTTTAGGAAAAAGAAGAAGCACAGGAAGCAGAGAAAAAGAGAAACAGAGAGAGGACTACAAATCCAGGCTGTCAGAATGTGAAGAAGTGACTTGCATCTTGTAATCCAGTTATCCGTCTTCCAGCAGGATCTGCCAAACTCCAGTGACAGGCGATGTTTATCATCAGGACTAAGTGAAAGGTGGTGCATCATTTGAAGTCAGATCCGAACTTAACCTGAAGAGATTGAAGGAAACAAGCCAGGGTGAAGAGTCATTTCCCCGCATCCAAAAAAGGAAGCAGCCTGTCTAGAAGATAGGTGATTTCTGCGTCTTCTTGATACCCTGGTCAAAAAGAATAATCCATCTACAGAGCTTTTCCATCCACCAAAGAAAAAGAAAATGGTTCATGGTCAGAAAAAAAAAAAAATTTAAAGGGAGATAGAAAGAGGCAAAATAAAGTGAAAACAAGAAATAAGTGTGCGTTCTTAAAAAAAAAATTATAAAAAGGTTTCTTCTAGGGAGACACAAATCAATGGTGTCGACTTTGCCCTTTCTTGGCCTCTCTCATTGTGAATGCGAGTCCGTCTGCTGACTGCATGGCGTCAAGGGAGGTTTGCTTCAGAGAATGACTAATACATCTGCCAGTCCCCCAGGCCGAAAGTAAATGTTTTGGCCAATCACAAGACAGAATAAGTCCCGATAGGTTGGACTTGCCAGCGCATTTTTTGTATACTTGATGTGACACCCATTCGATTACCGAAAAATTTAAACCGGCAATAAAACGAGTGAAACTGCTGTTTTAAAGACGTTGAAGTGCCTTCACGACATGTGTGGCAATAGATCTTGCCATTTCAATTATATTTGGATGTTTTATTAATTTTCCTTATAAATTTCAACTGCGTAATTCAGAAGTTACAAGGAGAAACTCTGATTTGTGTCATATTACTGATTAATATTACCTATCTAAATAAAAGTAGAACTACCTCGTAAATATACGCATATGCCAGATATTTAAAAAATAAAATATAAAACTTCGTTATAATGAACTAGCACGGAGTATTACTGTTGCGCGAAATTTCAAGACATTTTAATACGAATATACATTCGTGTGAAACTGTATTTTTAGGATGTTTCACGATGACTAAATATGCGCATTTTTTATTTAGGGCTTATTTATTTTGTGCGGAAATGTTGTATTTAACTATGACCAAGTTACTTGTTTCTCAGAAATGTTGAAAAACATATCTTTCTGGAGTCGAAACAGTTTCCCCATTTCAGTGCCTACAGAAATTGGTAAACGGTAAAAATATCCCCGGAGAAAATACCCCTGAAAACTGAAAAGCGGTAAAAATAAAATTCTGGGCCGCTGGAGTCTTTCAGTGTATCCAGGAAGTTTTCCTTGAGGTGTCCGCGAAGTCCGTGAGCTTTGGGAGGGAGGCTTTCCCCCAAAATGTTAAAATGGACGTAAAGCTTGAACCTTGTTTTGTATAATGATTCTGTACACGACCACGAATTTTCAGGTGGGTGGGGTGAATTCACCCTCCCCCAAGTTTGTAAGAGCGCAGGCAAGTGTTCAAGGTAAGCGAATTGCTCGCTATTTCTATGCTTCATGTTGTGTTTAATGGCAAATTATGTATGCCCTTCCCCTCTCTCCCAGAAATTTGGTGAAGACTGTAAAAGGGATACGAGATGCTTGGTTTGGAGGGCTCTACCCCCAACTTCCTTAATTTTATATTCTGGACCTCTAGCGTCGGTCAGTGCATCCTCGATGTTACCATTGAATAGCTCTTAGAAACTTGGAGGAGGGGTATGTATTCTCCCTACTCACCTGAAAATTCATAGTCGTGTACAGAATCATTATATAAAGCATGGTGCTAATGTTTACCGCTCTACGTCCATTTTAACATTTTTGGGGAAAGCCCCCTACCAAGATCGCGAACACTTCAGAGGGAACTTCCTGGATAGACTGACAGGCTCGAGTGGCCCAGAATATAATATTACGGAAGCTGGGGGGTAAACCCCCAAAACCAAGTGTATCTCGGATCCTCGGCAATTTATTTCTTCAAATTAAAGTACAATTCTCGGTTGGCTTACATGGAACGTTTTCTCGAAATTCGTTTGGAGTTCCCAATTCAGTTCTCAATATAGACCCAGAAACGACAATCTTTATAGCCCCCCCCCCCCTTGAACTTTTGTGGCCAAGTCGCTGAAAGATGTGCGGCAGTGTTGCCGGTAAATTGCCATACAGGAACACTGCCGCACATCAGTGTTCCTGTGTGGCAGTTTACAGTGAACCGTTTGTTCTGGGGATATTTCCTCCAGGGTTTTTTTTTTTTTTTTCGCTTTTCAGTTTTCAGGAGTATTTTCTCCGGGGGTATTTTTACCTACATCCACAGAAATTATGTTTAAAATGAATTGACAACACTTGAAATGTACAGTACTTACTGCACGCACATACAACACATACTGCGTCGGTTATTAAAAATCTAAAACAAGCGAGAAGTAGCTCAATAAATGAATTAGCGTTAATTAATAATAAGGAACTATACACCAATTATACTCAAAATACTGTAACTATACTAGTAATCTAAATTTCTTGGCCCAAAGTTTCCAAGCTTTCGCACATCAACCAGATGGCTTTTTCAAGGAAAGTAAGCAGTTTAACTTTCTAGGAAAGTAAACGGCAGTTAGCTGTCTACTTTCCTTACAGACAGCAGAAGTTAGCTGCCTACTTTCCTTACAGACAGCAGAAGTTAGCTGCTAACTTATCTAGACAGAAGTTAGCGGTCTACTTTCCTTAAAGACAGTTAACTTTCTAAACAGAAGTTAGGTGCTAACTTAACTAGGCAGAAGTAAGCTGTCTACTTTCCTTGAAACAGCCATCTGGTTGATTTGCGAAAGCTTGGAAACTTTTATTCCTATTCTACGCGAAGAAATTCATATTACCAATATAATATACTATTTTGAGAATTAGCGATACTTATTCAGTTGAAACAATATGGATGTTGTGATACTTTTTTTTTTTTTTTTTTTGAGATTGCGTTCATAGAAGTGGAGCAGATTTTGATAGTTCTCATGAAAAATAACTATGATACTCCATGAAAAAGATACATATAACATATACTGTTAGTCGCAGTACACACCTTTAAAAGAGCTCGATTAGCACCGTGTTGAGTTTCAGCTAAATTTAGGATCCCAATTAAGCGACATTAACTGCCTGACATCGAAACTTACACCGTTTTCAGTGTAACTAATGTTGAACTGAAAAAAGGTCGTTGAAGGTTATTTTAAAACGTTTTCGTGAGCGATTTCTCAAAGTTGATGTACAGAAAAAGAAAAAAAAACATTTTTTTTTTTATTCTGAAAATTCTAGTCTCTAGTGAGAAGATAATTTACTGGCAGATGAAATATGAGATTGCAGTACAAAGCAGTAAGTAGTTTACTATACACAATGTACTAACTCAGTGTTTACGATGAATTTATGATACAGCGTAGGAATTTCAGACAAGTTATTTAGGCTTGGGCTCTGGATTTAATGGCAATCATTCACTTTTTTTTTTTTTTTTTTTTTTTTTGCCTGAATCAGTGCGAACTGTGTAACAATTCAGAATGATGATATTCTAAAATGTTTCGTTGTTTTTTTGCCTATAAAGAATATGAAAATAATAATTATGATCATTGCATTCCAGGTGATTTGCAACTTATGTAGCTCTTGAAAAACACTGAG
Source organism: Macrothele yani (assembly GCA_039090855.1). NCBI lineage: Eukaryota > Metazoa > Arthropoda > Arachnida > Araneae > Macrothelidae > Macrothele > Macrothele yani. The sequence goes on along the minus strand of CM077007.1, from coordinate 143,852,112 downwards.
AATGGGACTCAAAAAAATTTTGATAATGACTTCAGTTAGAAAGTACAAAATTTAACTGCAGCTGAAGCAGTTATCAAATAGAGAAAAAGATTTCACATTATTCGTGAAGTAAAGTTTTGCATAAAACTTTGCTTTTGCAAAATACTTCCTCACCAACCATCAAAATTTCCTCACCACAACTTCATATTTCAAGTTTTTCAATATTAGTCGTTTTTGCTATCATATTGCCCAGTTGTCATTTGTCAATAGCATGACAATGATGGGCAAAACACGTAACAAGAATAACAAATAAAGGTAAATCGATCACGCTAGTTACGTTAAGAGATTAGAACTTTTATAAGAAAGTTCGTAAGTTGGGAGCTTTCGACCTTGTCTTAGGTCTTCATCACGCCAATCAAGGACTAAGATTGTTTTCAGATTCTACATTTGAACTTTTTTTTTTTTTTTTTGCCACATCTTAGAATCGATATCCAGATCATCGGGATGTAGAGAGTTTTCTTTCTTCCATCCTCAAAAGAAAGAAAACCTGAAATCCGGTTCTGTTCCTTACCATCATTCCTATGCTTATAAGTTACAAATTCTTTTCAGAAGTTTTGGTTACCATCGTGCCATTAACCCCCTCCCCCTCCCCAATCATCTTGAAACTTCTACAAAGTGATAAGGACAAAGCTGAAAATCTAGATCTCCCAGGAGTTTACTGCATTGCTATCTCTTCTTTAACAGGTGATAACTTATGCATTGGAAGCACATACAGGAGCATTAACCACAGAATTTTGGAATATAAGAAATATATTTTGAAAGCCAACCCAAATACGGCCTTGTTTTTTTTTTTTTTTTTTTTTTTTTTTTTTTGACAATGCAAGACACTTGTGCAATTCCCCGCTGGAACGAAGCAAACGCATTGCTTTTTTTGACAATCGATTTGACCTCCGTTACCGTGAAAGCCTGGAAATTCTTTTCAACCCAAAGACTTGCAATTCCGAATCTCCTCTCTACATCCCGATGATCTGGAGATCGATTCTAAGATCTAACAACAAAAATAAAAAAATTCAAATGTAGAATCTGGAAACAATCTCAGTCCTCCATTGGCGCGGTGAAGACCTAAGACAAGGTCGAAAGCTCCCAACTTACGAACTTTCTAGTAAAAGTTCTAATCTCTTAACGTAACTAGCGTGATCGACTTACCTTTATTTGTCAATAGCATTTACACGAATTTCTCAGCTTTATTCTGAAGTATCTTCTAACATAATGGAATATTTTTTTTATTCGAAGCTTATGTATGTAACAGTATAATGCTTAAATTTCCATTTATTTTATTTAAATCGCATGTTTAAAGTCAATCATCGCAACCACAGAGCTTATGTGTACGATACGAAAATATACATACATATCCATGAAGAGATATATCTCTTCATTTCAGTCTATGAAGAGATGTATCTCTTCTTTCTGTGTGTTACAAATTTTGCAGATACATTATACATCTGAAACCTTTCAGCACGCACAAAATTTGTGAAAATGTGTACTGTTTCGAGAACCTATGTTAATAGTTGCTTTTGTCTTGTTCAGGAAAGAATTTGACAATGAAAGATGAAAAATAAAAGCAGCACAAAACCAAAGTAACCCTAGGTAGTTTTGGAAATAAGATTATCAGTTTTAACTATTCTTAACTATAAAAAATCAAACAGTTCTTCATATTTTGAAGTTTTCCCCAGTTTCTACAAAAATTTGCATTCATCGAACCACCTCCTCTCCTCCCATTTTCTTTTTTTTTAATTTAATTTGCTTGCGTTAAAAAAAAAAAAGAGAAAGAAAGGAAAAAAAAAAGGAGGGAAGAAAAGCTGAAAATATTGCTAGTACAAGAAAAAAAAATCCTTTGCACTTACATCAGTTTAGAGTTCCTCCTATAGCCGTCCACTGTAAAATGAAAAACGTGAACGCTAAAATGATTCTGCGGCGCATTGGAATCGTATGGTCCAAGTCAATATGTGGATACGTTCCTGGTGGTGATTCTCCACCTTTAGCTAACCAACATTAATTTTCAGTGTTGATGAGACCTGTAAAAATTCCTCGCTGAAGTTGACGATTTTTGATCATCTATATGCAAAGGGATACATATCCGATATAGGAATACCGAGGAGAAAGGCGTGGTCTGTTGGTTAAAAAGATGTATAAGGAAGTTCCTTTTTCAATGTTTCTACGCCCTTTGGATGATACTGAAACCTATAATATTATCACTTCATTGTCCCTAAAAAGAAGTGCTGGTTCAGACAATATTAATAGCAGTCGTAAAAGACTCGATCTCTATTTTAGTACCACTTATAACACATATTATTAATCTGAGTTTTTATTCAGGTCAGTTTCCTGACAGTCTGAAAATCGCTAAGGTTATTCCTATTTTTAAGAGATAGGGAATCTACCTGTAATTACAGACCGATATCTTTGTTACTCGTTTTGAGTAAGATTTTTGAAAGGTCTATTCACAGCAGAATGGTTGATTTTTTACACACCCATGGTATGCTCTCTTTGGAACAGTTCGGTTTCCAAAGAAACATCTACTGAAATGGCTGTTAGTAACTTGTCAAACGTCATATCCGAAGCACTAGATGACAGTTATTATACTATTTGTGTTTTTATTGATTTCCAAAAAGCTTTCGACACGGTAAATCACGACATTCTGTTACATAAATTACCCAAATACGGTTTTCGTGGCAAAATTCTTTCCCTCTTAATGAGCTACCTCTCTCATCGCAAACACTATGTCACTGTAAATAAAATAAACTCCGATCTACTTAATATTTCATGTGCAGTGCCTCAAGGTTTGGTATTGGGACCGTTACTGTTCCTGTTATATATTAATGACCTTCCTATGTGCCTGCAATTAACTCATGCTTTGCTATACGCTGATGACACTGTTATTTTTCAAAAATGTCATGATTTGCATAAGTTACAGATAATGATCAATAATGATCTATCAAATTTATCTCATTGGTTATGCTCTAACAAATTATCACTTAATATTCTAAAAACCATTTCCGAAACGTTCATAAAAGAGAGGACATAAATAACTTTCCAGTCACTATTAATGATCTCCCCCTAAAAATTGTGAACAAAGTTCAGTATCTTGGTATTTGGTTTGATGAATTCTTTAATTGGAATACGCATGTTCAGTTTGTTTTTAAAAAAAGTTTCCTTACAGGTTGGCCTGCTTGGTAAAATTAAGCATCTCTTCCCTATCAATGTCCTAAAAACATTTTACTATGCTTTTATTTATACCCATCTCTCGTATTGTCTGGAATCTTGGTATTCAAATATAAGTGCAAACAATAAGTTATGCTTGCTCAAATTATAGAAGAAATCTGTTCGCTATATGCTGAACACAGATTGCATGTCTCATTCAAAACCATTATTTCTAAAACTAAATATTCTAAAAAATCATGAAATTTTTACCTTGAAACTAGGTATCATGTTTTTTAAAATAATGCATCTTAAACTGCCTATTTTTAAATCTGATATCAAATATCTGGATTATTCTATCTTCACCAGATCTCTTGCTAACAACAAATTATGTCAGCCGTGTGTTAGACTTAATTATGGTTTAAATAGCATACTGTATAAAGCCATTATCCTATGGAATAATCTCCCAGAGAGCATCAGATCCCTCGAAAATATCAAAAAGTTTTCCTTGTCTCTGCGAAATTACATTCTAAATCACCCTGATCTCCATAACGAATCTCAACCCTATTATTAAATTGTAGTTCCAAGCATGCTGCTAAAAGTGGTGCTTCTGTTATAACCATCTTACTTGCTTTCATATATGCCATATGTTTTATTCTATTTCTTACATCTGATAGGGGAATCGCCTTACAACCAATGTGTTCAGATTCCTCCTGGTGTATTGCATTTTCATATAACTTTTAGTTTTAAATGTGTGCAATAAATAATTGTAAAATTGTATTGTATATAAGAGGTTGGTGGTTCATTTAAGAGCGAAGTTACGGACGTGATGGATAAAACCGGGCATTTATTGGAATATGCAAAAGAATAATGTGGTGTATATAAAAGGTTAGTTGTTTAGTTGTGAGCGAAGCTACGGACGTGATGGGTAAAACCAAGGATTTATCGGAGTACACAGAAGACTAATGTGGTGTACATAAGGTTGGTGGTTCAGATGAGAGCGAAGTTACGGACGTGATGGGTAAGCCCGAGAATTTATTGCAGTATACAAAAGACTTATGAGGCAGGTACGTCATACATATATCCTCCGTTGAGAAAGGGCTGGTACGAAATCGTACTAGGTATTTTCATTAATTCTAGACGATGTCTGGAACAAACACCACACATTTTTCGAAGAACCCAACGGCCAGTGGATCCATTCTAACGTTCGAGTGTCAATGTGAAAATACAAATTTGTCGGTGACAGAAATTGAACTACGCCCTCTCACTCGGAAGTATGTTGCCCTCCCACCTAAGCTACACTGACGGAATGTATCGCTGCAGATTTGTCGTCTTGACACGTGATTCACATTTGTAGTGCGTCACATGTAAAGTAATTAACTAAGATATACTCATCTTTTTAATGGGAAGCAATTTTCTGTCCACAGTACATTCCCCCCATCCTTTTTTTTTTAAATTTTAAATTGCTTGTTTAGAGTGCCATTTGTTAAAGATGATGTATTTTAATTCTCTCTTCACTGATTTCTTAGATAAAGCCTGGTTCTGCAGAAAGTATTCCAAGAAGTACAAAGATGATTGTGGGTACAAAAAATCAAAAACAAAACGTGGTAAGTAATCTATACTTTTTGTTTTCCTTAAAAAACACACGCAAACATTTCGCATATACACTATACTGGTAAAACTCACCGGACACCTAGAAGAGAAACACAACATAGCACTTATTGACATACATTAGTACGGTGTCAGTCCACCTTCCTATAGGTGCTCTATGGGATTAAGATCAGTGCTCTGTGCTGGCCAGTTATGCCCAAATTTTGAAAAAAATATCTTTCGGTTGAGGGAGGAGAAAAAGGTCAACGGTAAAAATGTCAGAAAAGGAGAAGGTACGAGATCGTTGAATAAGAAAACAACAAATAACATACATAAAATGTTTCATTTGGAAAAACTATGAGAACATTAATATGCAAACAAAGACAACCCAGAGAAAAGATTAAGGAGAATATTGAATTCATTATAGAGGTATTAAGTACTTTGCCTTTTAAGAAGTAGTTCTTGGCTTTTAGTATTTCTACTAACGCATCGATTAATTTTTCCCTGTTTCAATATAAAATGGGTGTCAGAGAAGCTCTGCATTTTGGCGAGATAACAGTGCCGTTCTTTCTTCGCTTCACATGGACAGAAAGGCCTGACTGAAAGCCACACATTCCATATTTATTCAATAATTACCAAATTACTATCGGATAGACAGAAAGGCCTGACGGAAAGTTCTGAATTTTATATTTATCTAGGACAGACAGAGTCTCCAGGGAGTGCTCTGCCTTTTCCAGTTCATTCAAAATTTATGTGTTGATTATTTGATAGACAGAAAGGCCTGGCGGAAAGCTCTGCATTCCACATTTATTCAGTAACTATTTTTTGACTGTTGGATTTACAGCGGCTTGACTGACAGTTTTCATTTTGTATTAGTCCACTGATTATTGGATACACAGAAAACCTGAATTTAAAGCCCAGCATTTCACAATTATCCACTAATTAATTATCCATTGGCTCATTTCATTGAACTAATCTATGTATTCTCTTCTTCATCATCTCAAATTTGGACTTCAAGCAAATAAATAATATAAAAGTGTTGTTCAGTTAAAGAATTGACTTACTTGTTCTTTGAATTTTTTGTTTACAAAACCCCAAGAGATGAAAAAGTAAGTGGATTCTTAAAGTGAACAGTATTTAAACATAAAGTTACCTTTGAGTAAGACTGTAGAACAAATTGTCATGTAACAGAATTTCGGATTATTATACCGTTGAGCAATTTAAACAAGAAACAAGATAGTAAAATCATGCAATGCAGTGATTATGATACGCTTTCCAACATACCAGAAATCATTACTCAAGTCATGAGGATAATGGCTGTGGAATAAATCTTGCTCCTGTGCCCTGACCTTTGACCCCATTTCGATTACATTAAACAGAATTTGTTCAGTGTACCCCCGGAACACCATATTAAAGTTTCGTCACCATAGAAGCATTTTTTTATCAAGTTATGTGGATAATGGCTGTAGAATAAATCTCGCTCCTGGGCCCTGACCTCTGACCTCATTTCGTTGATATTAAACAGAACCGGTTCAGTACATCTCCGAAATAACACGATGAAGTTTTGTCGCAATCGAAGCATTTTTACGTAAGTTATGACGCATAAGGGCGATGGAATGGATCCCTTCCTATGTCCTGACCTTTGACCCCATTTGGCCTATTTTCAATAGGGTTCGTCCCTAAGTTGTCCCTTACCACATACTAAAATTTCATCGAAATCGAAACATTTTTACGCGAGTTATCGCGCGAACGGACGGACAGACAGGCGGACGGACAAAGCTGCAGCATATACGATTCTTTAACCTACGGTTAGAAAGCTTAAAAAAATACGCACTGTTAACTGCTTCACATTTAAACGTGCTAGTGAATTGATTGTGATTATTTTCATTATCATCGAAGCATAGAAAATGGTGTGCATATAACTTAAAATTTTACCTCCGATATACCCACATCGTGAGATTTTTTTATTATTATTATTATTTCTTCTCCACCCCATTCTTTTCGAAACGAGAAACCTTGCGGTTGTATAATGCTTATACGTCTGCTTACTAACATAAGGCAAAACCCGAAAACAGGTAAATCACAAATCACTGATCTTTGTTTTCGGACAAGGCTTTTGGGAAAAGCAACTTAGCTTTCCTCCGGTGTATGTTTACTCGCCAGGTTATGTTTACAGCATTTACAGGTGTTACAATATGTCCAGATTTAAGCATCTGGCACTAGACACTATTCATATTTACTTGATGCAGGCAAAAAAAAAAAAAAAATGAATAAGTAAAATAAAATGAGAACAGATAGATGCTCCATTGGCTATAAATTTCTCTGCGTTCCAGTTATAAGATAATAATTTTATCTAGCCTTAGCGCATCCAAGTTATCTATAATAGTGCTGAGGGAAAGAGAAGATGCATAGCACAAGACTACACGCTTCTTTACTTACTCACAGGGCCTTAGGTCAATATGCGAGAGCGAACTTTCATTGGAACAGCCAATCCAATATTCCGTAAGTCCCCCACGAGGTGATCCCCACCGGTCGGCGCCTTTTAATGGAAGATGAATGCGATTCAAGGTAGTGGACACACATCCGTCTTCCCGGGGGTAAATAGTGGACGTGCTACCAAGTATTACAAAGTAGGCAAGAAAAAAAAAAAAAAATGCTTCTTTGGAAATGAACCACCCCGGGACTTCTGCTCGGAGATCTACGAGTGAATATCTAATGTGCAACAGACACAATGCATCTTTGTGCAGCGCCCTTCACAAACACCGCGGGACAACACATAAATAAGGATAACCGTGGGTGACGTGTCGGATTTGCAGTCAGATAGGAATTATCAAAACGATTCGGCTATTTATAACACACTAAAGATAACCAGATGATACATGAATGCTATGCTTATGTCAGTGGGCGATTGTTTATAACTGCGAAAATGGCGTGATTTACCAAACATGCTGAAAAAAATAAATAAATAAAAGACCACATATATTAATAAATAGCTTGTAAAAAGCAGGTGAAGGGACGAAAAATTGATAGTAGCAATAAAGAAATATTAACAGCAAATAAGTTAGTGCCAATAATAGCATTTCCTTTCTCCTAATTATAAGCAAGGAAAAAGTTTTTTAAAAGAGTAAGACTGTCATGAATAAAAAGGGAAATAGAATAACGGTACTCTGATAAAATTTTAGTTGAGATACAAATAATAGGGAAATTTCAATGATGATAAACAACGCCAATGTCGTGAAAATGTTAAAAAAGAACAACAGTTAATACTGTGCGCGCACTACCTTCATTTATTTCTTTTTATCAACCTAGGTAAAATTATGTTTCAAAGACTCAAGATTAATCTACATGTAGACTTAATTGAAATTAACTGCAACAGACATAACTATACCAAACAAGAAATAGATTACCGCTTCTCCCAATACAGCCTAAAACCCAGCTATTAAAACAAAGCTTGAATTACTCTGGACCGGATTATTGGAATTCATTACCTGAACACTTAACAAATATCAATGACCAAAATCTCTTTAAAAAAACACTTAAGAAACACTTACTGAGTTAGAAAATAAAAGATACTTTTCCTTAATTAAATCCAAACATTAATACTAATTAATTACTAAAAACATAAAGTCATTTCTAAATTTATTATTCTGAATTGGATTCATCTACTAAGGCCAAACTCGCTTTCTTACAAGTTGAGGAAACGAAGGGGACTCTTGTTCCCTTTGCTGTTCAATTAATAGCCTTTGTATGCATAATTTTTTGTAACTTAATATTGTCATGTAACAGCATAAATAAGTAAATATTTTTATTATTATTATTATTATTATTATTTATTTGTAGCCTTATAAAAAAATCCAGCGATTTTCGGGAGATTTATTTGATGGAAACTCTGTAATTTGAATAACGTAAAATATTAAGGGGGCGGCAAACTCCCATACTTCTGCTATTAAAAAAAATTATCTGACTCCACGCACTTCTGCTGCTAAGAAATTGATATTACTCCACACATTTCTGCTGCTATGATGTATGATTTGTAACCTTTAAAACAAACTGTTGGATTGTCTTTATTCAGCCTCCGCAGTTTTCTGTTGTTTCTTTTATGCATATCCAGCTCAATACGTTGGTATTGGCGTTTTAACGATGTTAGAGTTACCGAGAATCACTGAAGAAAGCACAAGGAGCGGTCCTAAATTACGAACGAGAGAATACTTTTTGCTCATTAAATTGTTCACGGTGGTCAGTAAACTCCCACACAGAAAAATATATTAAAATAAAATAAAATAAACAGATATTTTACGGATTCAGAAATATACGTAGTTCAAAGAATCAGAAAATAATGAAGCTGAAATTTTCGCGAAGGTAAATAATAATGCAGTTATGTCAATTAAACGTAAGGTCCTGTCCTGCAGTACTGAATGCGCATTTGTTAAACTGTTATCAAACGAATACGCAGTATGAGGATGACGGAAGAGGTGAGACCCACAAGAAATAAAAACACTGCTACGTATAGACGGAAACTAAAGAAATTAATAGGGCTAATAATATCGTAAAGTACGAAAATAAATAATTCCAGTAATATTAGTACGTTAACGCTGAAGAAAAGCAGGTGCAACATGTGTTCATGTATAACTTTTTCCTTACTGTTGGTAGACAAATTGCCAGAGAATTTCGAGAGCATAAAGTATTATAATTGATTTAATGACAACTCTGCGCGATCGGCACAATCATCTGGATTACGATTAGCATTAGATATTTCTTTGTTTATTTTCCTCCAGTCAGAAATGAATCTGCTTAGTTTCTTGAAATACAAAATATACATTATCTAAATTAAATACGATAAAAGAGAACATACGTAAGGAAATCGGAGGTTTTCATTGGCGTAAAACAGACTTAATATGATGAAAATCTTTTTCGGGTATATTCCTTACCCATTGTTTGGATGAATAAGCGGAGGAGAATTTCGTGGTTTTCAGTTGATTTTGGCTAACAAAGGTCAGTTTATATTCAGTACTTGATTTTTTTCTCTCTTTAAAAGCAAATGTAGTTACAGCATACTTTCTCATATAACCAGAATCATCGCTTCATTTCTGAATATTTCATTGTGAAAAATATCTGTTAAGTTATATAAAGTAAAACATAACTTATTATTGCTGATAAAGTAGCTCCCATTTTACCAAGTTGAAGTCATTTATTATAATCAGGCTCCATACTTAAAAAAAATAATTTTAATTATGTTGATGTTGAAGTCATTTACTCTTGATCACGCATAATACTTAAAAAAACATTTTAATTTGATCCAACTTAATTTAATTATTTTTTATTTCTTCACTTCAAGTGTAAAATACCACTACTAGTGAGCGTAGCGAGTTTTTTGTTTTATTTTGTTTTTTCAACTTTCATGAAAGTATGGCATTTACAAAACCTTAAATTTAAGGTATTAAAAATCTTAGATGTGAAATCATCATTTATTCACTTCGAAAATTGAGTGTCTAGTCGAAAGAAATATTAGATGACTTGAACTTTCGTCATTTCGTAAACAGCCTGTTCACAATTTCATTTTAATATTTTTAGTTTTCGGTGGTTCAGATTATTTAATAGGTAACAAAGTACACAGATATTTAAATTTTATTCGTCCACTCGAAAGTTCGTTATTTTACTTTTTTAGCATTCTTAAATTTCTACAATTACCGTTCATCTTGCAAAGCAACGGGTAGTTTTCGAAGTACAATTTAATCATTTTGCAGTCTCTAAGATGAACGTCAATAATTTCTCCAACGGGCAGAATTATCTCTTCACGAACAAACACCCGCTGTACACTTTCATGAAAAGACCGAAAGGTTGGCGAAAAATATTGTTTGGCATGCATGAGAAACACACACGCTCATACAAAAATTTATATCAATTAAAAATCACAAGGAATGAGATATGTTGTCAAAAAATTCGGACCCCCTCCCCCTTTAGGCGCAGATTTTAGAACAGTAACTTGTCTTGGTCTAAAATTATTTTTGGAAATTTTTACGATCATAAAATCTTTGAGGAGAAAAAAACCAGTTTTCGACTATAATCAAGTTAATTAAACAGGGATCAGTTTTGTCCTTTACCTCGATAACTTGTAATCATCTTTAAAAATATATATATCAGATGTCGGATTCGTGACGTCCGAATTCAGCAACGCCTTCAGAAGGTTATTCTTTTATCCCTTTCTTTGTTTCTTTCTTTGTTTTATCTACTTGTGCTTGTCTACTTTTATTACTCTACTTGTGCTTGTTTTCTTTTTATTTATTAAACACATCGCAATTTACTAATATCAGTTCAAGATGTCCGAACCTCAGTACTACTCATTCAAAAGCAAGAATGAAAAATTTAAGCCTTTTAGCTAATCTTAATATCACTATGATTCTTTTACACGCTTCCCTAGAATGCAAATATTTGTTATACCTCATAAGAATTTACTCAGGCACACTAAAATGTTTCTTTTTTTTTATTTAATTAAATAGACATGTTACCTTCATGGATTAGAATAAGCACCTTATTACATTGCCTCTCTTCTTTTTTTTTGTTTTTTTTTTTTTGTTTCTGTAGGTCGGGAAATAATCTGCTAAATCACAATATCTTGCGTTATTTTTCGGAGTTTAATAACTTTTATTCAGGATAGTTTCCCTTTTCGTAAAACATTTTCAAATCATAGTAATCAACTTATTATCCGTGTGATTCAAGTACAGAGTTCATATTTACATATGGAAGCATGGAGAGCTTTATTTCACTGAATTTAACTTTTGTAATGTATACTCTAATTTAACTTCCCTTCCTTTTTTTTTTTTTTTTTTTTTTTTTGATTGAATGCTTAACGACCACTGTGAGCAACTTAATGTGCTATAAGCAGTCGCCCGTCCCTAATTTAGGGCCACTGACTCCAGGGAAGGGAGAGAAGAGATACAGTACCGTAAGACAAACACAACATCCATGACTCACCGGGATTCGAAACCGGCCCTTCACGGACGAACGGTCACAAGCCAGCGCTTAGACCATTGCGCCACCGGGGACCCTTGTTTGGTTCCTGTTAATGTATGTAAATTTTGATTCATTCTTTTTAAGCAGTTGATAACCTTAATGTTACAATTCGACGAAAACAAGATGTGGAAGCTACCGGAAATGTTAATCAGAAACTTATTTATCTAGTAGTCCATTATATTTAAATCACATAGAAGCATTCACCATCTGAACTCAGAAGGATCCCCATAACTACAAAGAAAATACTGTACCAGTATCTAAGTATAATTTACATCACTTCAAAAGGAAATAACTTCAAAATTTAGAGTACTTCGTTTAAATACATTTCCCTAATTTGAAACACTTCGCAAAATCATAATGCTAAGTTAGGATGCTTCGGTACAGAGTTGGAAAGGAGTCAAAAATTTTGGGGCCGGACCCGACCTGGATCTATAACTGACCCGGATCCGACCCGGACAAATCTGCTTTGAACTATAATATATACACATGGCGTTCAAAAGTCTTCGCATTGGGTATTTTGTGTTATATGGAAATTAAACAAATGTATTATAGGAACGTATAATTTACTCATTTACTTAGACGAAATGTTGAAACTGTAGTCCTTCATTTGCAAAACATAACTATTTTACGCATAATTTGAAACACATCTGTGACAGTCAAAAGTCCCTGCGCAGTAAAGGTAAGGCAGTTTCACATAATTTTGATGGAGATACAGTCAAATTTTTTTTAATTAAGCAACTCGTTGTAAGATTAATGTCAGTTGTTGCTGTTTTCTTGATTACATATCAAGCTTCTGAATATGTTTCACAGCAACATCAATTTTCACAAGTTTATGATGAGTTGAAAGTTTCCAAAATGTGAATGATGTTTTCATCATTGTCCCTCAGAAGGAAGGGACACTTTACCTTCTGAAGACACTCTCTCTTCCTTTATATCTCATGAAAAATCATGTTTTTTTGCTTTTCAACAATAAAACGGAAATAACCGGGTCAGGAACACTTTGTCCCAATCCATTGGATCCGCTAGAAATTGTCGACCCAAAGACCCTTATGAGTCGATTCTATTTCTGCTTCCGAGAGGTACAGTAGGTAACCGTCCGACTACTTCACGGTCACATTACTCCAACGTAGAATACTTCACAAGTACATAATCTTAATTCAGATCGCTTCACTGTTTCGGAACACAGAGTTCTAAGTAACAGACGTTAATGAACAAAACAACAACAACAAAATATTTTTTAGTACACGCACAAACTGCAATTTCAACGTAGTTTATAAGCACACTGAACATGCCTACTATTTAATTGCTTTTCATTTCTGGTGAAAGCGTTTTTGATAACCTTTTGAAGGTCTCTTCTAGGGTACTTCTAAGAGATCCTAAAACGATCCGAAAGAACACGTGCTGTATTTTTGAAGCCCTGGAACAATGTTTAAAAAGTGTTCTGGCGTGAGAACTCTTTGATGAATCAAGGATACTTGGGACGTATTATTGCACACAAGGTAAACATTAAAATCCCACTATGTTTCTTGAAAGCGTTCTCAGTCACTACATTTTTAATTGGATGTGAACAGTTTTTAACGCTTATGTCACGCTCGCTTCAAAATAATTTCAAATTAGGCAATACCAACGAAAAAGAATATTCAAAAAACACCTTTCTGCATTTTCAGCGCACCACTCCGTTTTGCTGAATTTTTGAAAGATAACGGTAAAAAAAATGTTATTTATGAATGAATAAATAGAGAAAGGGTTGGTGAAAGCAGATTATTCTGCAGAAAATAATTGGCACGAAATTTGAAAATTCAGGAACCAGTGACTGATAGCGCACATGTTCTTTAACATTGGAGAAGGGGGTAAAAAATAAATAACATCATCATCATCATCATTGTCAACCATTATCAATCCACTGACGGATGAAGGTCTCCCCAAGTTTCTTCCACAATTGTCTGTCTTGAGCTTGTCTCCTCCATGTCACTCCAGCATGCTTTCGAATTTCATTCACCTGTCTCCCATGGGGTCTTCTTTTGGGTCTTTTTCTGTCCCTCGGAATCCAGTCTAACATTTCAGTTGTCCACCGGTGGTCCGTTCTTCTGGCAACATGTCCAGCCCATTGCCATTTCAGTGATTTCACTCTGGTCACGATGTCGTCCACTTCTGTCATTTTCCTTATCCACAAGTTCCTCTGCTTATCTTTCCTGATTACACCAAGCATGCATCTCTCCATGCACTTTGAGTTGTCTGTAGTCTTTGTATGTGCTTTATAGTTATGGTCCAGATCTCTGCTCCATACGTAAGCCCTGGCAGGATGCACTGATTAAACACTTTTCTTTTAAGACATAATGGCATACTGCTCTTAAAATTTTTACTGTTTCTTCCAAAAGCTCTCCATGCAAGTTTTATACCCCGATGTGTGCTTTTATTATCATTTGGTTCATGTAATGCATTTATTTTTTTACGGATTTATTTTCACTTATTTTTTAGGAACAAGAGTAGCTCGCAACATCTGCTGTTTTTCTTGATGTAAATATGGAGAGGAAAACTTTTCCAATTAGGATTTGCGCGCGCGCGTTTTTTTTTGTGTGTGTGTGTGTGTGTGTGTGTAAATAACAGATGTCTGCCTCTTTTTTTGTTTGGAGGTTTAACGACCACCTTGCGCAATTCAGTGGGTTATGTCGTCTCTAATTTGGCCCCACAAGTTCATGCATTCCTCACTCCGGATTCAAACCTGGACCTATCTCGGACGAATACTTAAAAGCGAACGCTTTGTACCACTCGGCTATTGAGGCGGCTAACAGATTTGTCCGAGGAAAACATTTCCGAAATGTTTTCCTCGGAGACATCTGCTGTTGGACATCAATGTTAGACATCACACGGAAAACTTTCCGTGTATAAGTCATATAGAGAATACATTAATGTGAAATAAACATTTATTTTCCAGATCGAAATTAAGTTTCAGTTTTGAACTAGACCACGTAACTTATTTAAAACATTAGTATTTCAAAAAAAATGAATTGCAATAATAAATATCCATCTTATATAAAGACCATTTGGCCGATTGAAAAAACAAACTTTCCATTACCCAGAGAAATTAGATTCAACTCTTACGTGGAACGCCACCATATTTTATATATGCTCAGTTTTCAATAACTTGAAAAAACACAGTAACGAGATTTCCATGAGATAACAGCTTATTAACTGTAAATGAGCAAGGAATAAAAATAAGATAATTTGAATTTGGACAATTTCATTTCAGGTTTAAGAAACACTCTTACTGAAACTCCATTTAAGTAAACAATTTATCACTAACATGATAAAACATACACGTCAAAGTATTCGAAAGGAAACTAAATCAACTTGTAGTGTAAGTAGGATATAGTGGTCTTGTTCACTAGTTTAGCAGTTCGAAAGCAAATAATGCATTTTTTTTTCAGATAATGTTTTATTAGTGTTCACTTTGTGCAGTACTTTAAAGATGCCTTTGAAGATTAAAGATATTTTTTAACTTTAAAGCTAGTAATTATAGCACTGATATACTTTAGGACTTGTATTTACTTAAATTTGTGTAATTAATAGCTGTCGCATATCTAAATCTTACGCCCCCTTTTTTTCTTTTCAGGGAGACGTCAAAAGTGCCGCTAAGCAGAAGTTACATCAGAAATACAAGATCTGTCATGAAGATAAGTCACGCAATCTAAATGGATTTCTGTCGCACCGAAGCTCAGCACTTTTTATGAAGTCACGTAACGTTCCGTAAAGCAAATAGCGCTTCGTCACGAAACAGCTCACTTCTCTGACATTGGATTCATGTTCTTGGGACACAATTTAATTACGCAGGAAATGATTTCTAGCTTCTTAGAGAAAAGACAAATATATATGGCTTCAAAGAAGCAGACTGATGGATTTACAAAACCACTTAGAATACTCGTCTTCCGTTATTAGAAGAAAACCTTAGCTATCTGTGCTTCATGGAACATTTACTTCATCGTAAATATATCGATTATTGTTAAAATCGAAAGGCTTGATTCTATTTTATAGCACTCCGGATTCAAAAATGGACATGACGAAATATTTCTTAAAACGTGGATGGAAAACGAAAGCTCAGATGAAAATCCCCTTGGACATTCATAACGAAAACGAATCTACTTTTTACATAAACACATATCTGCCTATGTAAGTATGACTGAAAAAGCAACAACTGAAGAAATAATAAATGTTTACAGTCTGGAAATATCCTGTTCATTTCCTCTTTCAAATGGAAACTGAAATTTTAAATCTCTACTGCTTACCTTCACACGCAGCTAATTACGCACCTGGAAAAGAAACTTGCAAAGTCTGCGCATTATGAAAAGGTACTTTCAAAGTGTAACTTGCAAAATGTTATTGATAAAAAAAATTGCTGTAAAAATTGCTGGAAAAGAATAAAAAAGAAAGACATTGAAAGAACACAAAACTCACTCGTTAATGGATTTCGTGTTTATGATATTATTTCATTAATTAATTAAAAAATACTAGTGGTAGAGAATTCGTTTAATTCATTGGGTACATTTAACTTGGTATTCCGAACCAGATTGTCCATGTAAATTATTTTGAAAACAGAATTCGTTTATTCGTGAAAAGTCACTTTCGAGAAATATGAATTTGTAATTTACGGAAGTTGCAGAACTGAAAACAATTTATTTAAGCCACCAAAATTAAACATCATGAAACTTATAAAATCCCGCCAATGAAGAAGAAGATATGGAAAACTATATCTTTAAACGTAGTTCGCATGGTAAAAATAGAGCGATACCTTTGACGGCTAGAATTTCTTTAAAGATCGAGCATGTGCACGTATTTTTCCGAATGAGAAAATTTGCCGTAATGGATACTTAATTCGAGCATGTGCACGTATTTTTCCGGATGAGAAAATTTGCCGTAATGGATACTTAATTCGAGCATGTGCACGTATTTTTCCGGATGAGAAAATTTGCCGTAATGGATACTTAATCACTCCCCCGTTTCCGTATTCCAATAAATAAATGTTTTTAAATTTAAATGTTCCAGATAAAGTACCACGAATTCTGCACATTTCACTAAAGGTCCTTTATCCGTATATACATAAAAAAAGTATTTTACAAATTATAAACAATATTTGCTGAATCTAGATTATCTGAAAGTGATTTTTCACGATTATTATTTGAGATTTCAAAACCTGTATCCAGTTTTCATTTACGAGTTCAATTTTTTTTTTTTTTAATTACTGAAGCCGGATGTGCTTAAAATACATGCAGGGGCGGCGGAAAGTGAAGTTCGTTGGCCGGGCCCGAAATTTCGGATCGTGGTGCACCCCCTCCCTTCCCACTTCCCGGAACAAATAGAAGAGAAACAATGCCTAAGGAGCTTTGTTGGAGATTAGGACCACCGGACCACTTACCTAGAGGAACTTTCTATGGCACATCACAACAATCGCACATATGTCAAATAAAAATTAAAAAATCTTGGCTTAAATTATTGACAGGGCCCGGGCCCTAACGGCCCAGCTGGTGCCAGTGCCTCTATGAATCCTGCATATTCTATCGAAAGTATTTCATTTGTATTTAATATTAACAAAAATATTATTTTACGAACTGAGATTGTAAGCTGCTGAAGTTGGATAAAAGGCGACTATCTAATAATTAAAATGATATTAAAGTTTGTTCAGGAACTTAAGTGCAATTTGAGTTCCTTTTTTTAATATATTTGTTTCCACTTCAGCAGCTTACAATCACAATTCGTAAAATAATATTTTTGTTGAATTTACTTGATTCGGCTTTGTGCAACTGGTAAAATACTGGCACCCAAAGCATTGCTTTCCCCCGTTTCTGCCTAAGAGACATTCAATTTCCTTAGACAGAGTGCTTTACTTTTATTCCAGTACCATATAACGCCAAGAAGAATGAGTTAATACTTTGAGACTTATAGTTCATCTATCTTCATGCTGTGTGTAATTTAACACACTAGAGAAAGGAAACTGTGAAAAAGTTTCTTAGAGCCGATTTTCACTGGATATTGATAGTATAATTCTATGCCAATAAATTCGGATTACTGGTATAGTTATACTATTTTGAATGTCATTTCTGTTATAGTTATTAGTGTTTTGAATACGTATGTATCTTACGCACCATGATACATTTTTCAGATCTGTCTTACAAGATTTAATTCATCGATGCATTATGAGTAGCAAAATGTTTACGCATTAAAAAACAGTATATCTTTATTTTATTTAAATATTTCTCATGGAAAATTTTCAGGTACTGTTGACATTTTATTTCGGTGCAGTTAATATAACGCGGAAATTAATCATACCTCCATGAAATATTTTTTTCTAAACTGGTACAGGAGTATCAAAAAATAAATCAGGCAATAAGAAAACACTTTTTTTTTAAATACCGAATTGAAGTAATGATACAACCTAAAAACGAAATTTCTCAGAATGTTGTATTGAGAGGTATGTTGCAACAAGGAAATTAATTACAATGAGGAAATAATTTTTTCAAAACACCAATCAGAAAACAGAACTTCTACCTTTCGTCAGTTCGTGGTAGCCCAATGAAACAGATAAACGGAAAGAAAAATCATGAAATAAAACAGTTTGGGTGTTATATCAAAAGTTTTTTTTTTATATAATATTCGTATGTTTGAATTATTTGCATGATAATTGATAACATGTGTGATTACCAACGTTAAAGACCTCACCGACTTGAAAATATATAACACAGCGCGTTTTTCCAAAACATTTCTCTCTGAAACTCATTTCGGCGTTACGAGATTGTCAAGATATCTCTATTTAAATTAATTTTCGAAGTTCACTTTTAAAGTGGATTAGGTAATTTCCGCTGTCAATTGTATGAATTCAACACGAAATATTAAAAGAAAGCTAAAAGCGATTTAATCTTCTGGAGTAGAGAAAAAGTAATTGATTGGAATTGACGCAGAAAAGCATGCAAGATGGCCAGCACTTTTGCGACTTCTGAAATATGCAAAAAACGTGAATAAGAGTTCATGAAATCTACCTAGAAAAACGTACATAAGCTTTAAGTTTAAAAGATGGACTAAGATTGAGAAGTCAGACATTTCTTTTCTACAGAAGGTTTATACAATGCATTTTGTAGTTTGGATACCTTAAGCAGCAGACAGCAAAGGTTTTTATTGTGTAAATTTCACCCTGAATTTATTGATAATGATGTCATTTATTTCTCTTTATCATTTATTCTACTTTTTTCTGGTCCGATAGTATGGTTAACTTAGGAGTGTTTAATTTCAGAAGAAATTTCCAGCGCCCAATGAAGGAATTTTGGTCCCAATGAAAAGTATTCAGTTCAGTAAAGATAATTTTTTTTTTTGTTTTTTGATGATCAAATGATCATATGTAAAGGATTTTAGAAAGGGAGTGTCTGACCCTAGATCTTAAACAACCCTTAGAAACAGGAAACTAGGAGATTTGGGCTAGAGCGCTCGATAGGAAAGTGACACGGAAGCGACGCCCTTATTTATTACCGGGGGGGGGGGGCAGTACTCGGAGTCCGACGGCTTAATGTGCGCATCTGACGCACGGCGGGTATTTAGTGGATCGAGCGTTCGTACCTGCCTGGGATCGAACCTGAGGCCCTTTCCGTGGCAGTAACGAACGCTGCCCACTAGGCCACCCGCAGCCAAAAAGAGAAAAGTAGCACACATGCTTACCTTTATATCGAACCCAGACTCAGTTGTAAGAGGCCCCAAATGAGCATACGCTCTAAATACTCGCTCAGTCAGCGCCAAAGTTTACATCTGAAAATTAATCCCTTTGAGCCAAAACAAGAGTTATTTTCTCATTGTACGTCTAACGCACCGTGCATATTAATTTCCTGAATAAGCTTAATATATTTTTCGCAAGCTACGATGTTTGTTTCAAGTTAAGATTTATTAATTTTAAGAGGTTGCGCAATTAGTTTTGAAATATTTTTCACAACGACGTTTTCAAATGGAACCACAAGCAATCGTACAGGCGCCTCAATTTTGTATTCCTTTATAAGTTGCTGAAGAAGTGTAGCCCATTTTAACAATGTGTTCGTGGTTCTCATAACTTTTGTAGGCAAACGCTGTTCAAGGCTTATCGTCTACAGATTAAGTTTATGGAGAGAAAAAAAAATCACGAAAAACCACTACTCTTATCATTTGCCGAATGCTTTTACCCTTGACTTGAAATTCTAAATTAAAATTACTTATTTTTCGTGGCACAGGAACGCAAGCTCTTTCAGCTGTCAGTTATAAGCTATACATAACATTCATACCATTCTATCTGGAGAATAGTTACATTATACGTAACAGATCTCACATTATCTCCATTCACTTCTGTAACGTTCATAACGCACTTTGGGCACTACTTGTTGATGGTCTCTGTTATGAATTGATGCTATAAAAAAAGCATCCCTGGTGCAGCTTTGCTCCTTTCTATGGCATAATCTTGTAAGATGGAGAACAGAATGCTTTTCATGTCACCTAATAATTTTCCAGGCGTCTCCCTGAGGGATATGGGTAATAAACAGCAATGGTTTTATGACTGTCATGTGAACTGGAGGAAGAAGAGCGCGTGTCAACCAGTAGCATTGGCCCCAGCAATGAATGACCATTGTGAGGAGTAAAAAGCCATTTGCATGTCTTCCCATGATAGGCGTAACGTCCGGAAGGTCAACGAAGATGACAGCGTCACAGCGTGGTTAATGTCTTTATTTGTCCCTTCCGGCACGGCGCCATACTTGAAGGTCGCCATTTTCACTGTTGCTATTTTAATCTGTTTCCTTTCATTTGATATGCAATGTTACGTTTTAAACACACTGTCCGGTGTCTTTTTGGTGAGAATAAAATGTACATTTTTTGCTATGTGTACCAACTCAGGATATTTCATTTCAGGTACGAAAATTTCTGTTTTCTGATATTTCATTTGCAATTCCGCCTTGAATTTAAAATTTTGGAATGGAATCTAAATCAGATTAGGTTTTGGAAATTATTTAACTCTCTGTAAATACATATATAGAAGCTTTAGTTAAATATATTAATAATTTAGTTTAAAATTGGAAAGCAAAGTTTTTCAGTTTCGGTATGCACAGAGAAGAAATGTTCATTAAAATGAAGGCGTAAATACATTCGATAATCTGGAAATTATTTTTTATTTCAATTTTATTTTACATCTGAGAATATTTTTAATTCGAATTTTGAAAAGAACATCTGCAAATTAGTGCCACATGTTTTCTAAATACGTCTACAGTACTTTTAGCTAAAGATATAAACAGGCATTAAAAATTCATTTATAATTTCAAAATAGGGTTTTCAGTTTTGGTATGCAGGCCAAAAATTCGTTTATTGGATCAAAACTAAATACCTACATAGCAAAATAGATCAATAAATCCTCGGAACCCCCCCCCCCTCATAAAAAAAGATCTGAGAACTCGTGCATAAAATGTCTTGAGAAACGTTGATACATAACCATCTAAGCACGATACACTACCAAATTCACGATGAAAATAAAAGTTTTATTACGAATAAAATACATTGACAAACATAAGATCTTTCGGGTCCATCTTCTTCCTTCCTTTTTTGACGAATTTGAAAAACAACATGTGCGTTCTTAAAAGTATCACTTCAAGTAGCACTTTCCAGAGAGGGAAATCACTGAAGACGATTTGAATTGAACTTAAATTAAATGAAGCACTGGATATGTCATCAGTTCTTTATTAAATCGCTAGATTATGGGATCCCGAAATTTTGCAAAATATGTTGTTCATCTATAGTTTAACACGAAGTGAATTAATGGAGACCATAATATTCCTCTCTTTTCTCCATTTTAATCAAATTTGTAAAGACAGTCTGTGAGATGAAGAACTGATCTAATATTTAAGTTCCCGCATTGTCGAAGTGTGAAACATCAATACTGAAAGATATCAGTATTTTACGAATGTGTTGTTCGGCTTCACTAATTCTTTAATAATGATTGCTGTTAAAAGTAAATGCTATTTCACCAGCCATACGCCTAACGTAAATATTTCTTTTCACGAGAATACTAAAGTGTATACTGAAAATATTACGTTATTCTATAAAACCAGCGACTCTTGTATTAACATACAATGTTTTTTTATTGAAATTTTGATGTGTATTGCTACTAGTAAGCGTAATCGATTGCCTTCAAATGAAGGCAATCGATTACGCTTACTAGTAGCTATGTTTATGTCAAGGATAAGTTTAGTATACTGAGTAGGAAAACACATTAAATACAAATAACTGCAGTTTTGGTGCGCATTTTAAAGGAGAACTGGAAGAATAAATATTTTACCTTAAGTCAGGGAATATAATTTTAGCAAGGATTATATGTGTGAAGAACACAAATGTTTATAAAAAACATATTACTGCATTTTTAATAAATAACATTTTTACAGAAATAGTTTTAGTGCACTGGATAAAATGCATTAAACGAGTTTTAATAGCTTTATTTTTAGTTATATTTTTATTGATGATATATTAGTATATTAAGTTATGTTTTGTTAAATATTTATTGACGAAGAGCAAAGGTCAGACGATAACAACACAAAACACTTCATATTATTTCCCAAGGCGATCGCAGTTTTTTGCACATTTTTAGAGAATATTTTATATTCTTCTTATGTGAGGAAGCTCTAATCTTTCTGATGCTGAAAATAATAACATTCTTATGCACCAAAATATTGCGTACATATAAAGGATACATTATGATTTTTTACCTTCAAATGGAAATTGAATGAAATTAATCAGTCTTTAACGACCCACTTTCCCGTCCACTTTAGAAATCTAAAAACTAATAACAAGTTGCAAAAAAAAAAAAAAAAAAAAAAAACGGAGTTAATTTAATTGTTATTCAGTTCATATTAAATTCTTGTACCTTTATGATTTAGTTCATAAGTACATGTGCTTTTATTATCATTTGATTCATATGAAATATCTGCACATTCATTGTTGTTTAGTTCACATTAAATACCTGCATTTTTGTATTTATCTATTCATATTAAATTTCTACACTTTTGCTATCCATCAGTTAATTCATATGAGATATTTTTACTTTTATTGTTATTGCTTAGGTGATATGAAACATGAACAATTTTATTACCTTCTAACTAATTTGGAACATCCAAGTTTTTAATATATTATTTAGTTCATGTGAAATATCTCGACTTATTTAATTATTATTATATTTTTTTTTTTTTTGAGAGGGCAAGTTCAGATGGGTATACTTCAATCAAATAAGTGTTTCTCTATAAATATAGAATTTAGAAGAGGAATAGAAAAATTTAATTGAAAAGGGGTTAAACGCCACGTATATGTTCAGAAGTTGCCTTTTAAGAGGAAGATAAGAGGATGAAAGATTCTCGACTTATATTATCATCAAGATCATATTATGTGTCTGGACATTTATTATAATTTAGTGCATCTTAAACATAATCATTTGGTTTATAATAAATATTTTCTCTACAATCACTTAAACCAAATAAATTCCAATGACGCTTTGTTAAATATCGCATTAAAATATCTTCGAAAGTAACAACATAAATTTAAAAACTAAACTATCGATTAAAACGAATATCTCGCTTTTATAAGGATGGCCAGTATTCTGCTGTTACAACGGTCTTCATAAAATCCAGGATTTTTCTTTTGAGCTCTAGATCATGATTTTCTCTGAACAACATCACAAATTTTTGCAGTCCAAAATTATTTCTCTAGATTTACGGAAGTGCAGTTCAATCTGAAGAAATTACGGTGTTCATATAAGAACAATGTGCATGATTAACATGACACCATTCACTCATTCTCTTTTCCCTTTTTTGTTATCTGTTTTGGCGTTTAACGACCGGCATGAGCAACGGCTGAAAGCAGTCGTCCTTCCTAAATTTGGGATCACGGGCTCCAGGGCAGGAAGAAAGCCAGAGGCATTATACAGACACACCACCCATATATATATATATATCATCCGGGGCTGGAGATAATCTCAGATGAATGGTCAGATGCTCGCGCCTCTCACTACTAAGCCATCGGGCGGCTCACTGACCCTGTTCCATCCCTTTTACGTAGATGAGCAGTTGCAGCTCTATTTTTTGCCGACATCGCTATGCGCGTCGCTAAGAGTCAGAACCACCCAACCCAGTCTTACTAAGGCAGTTTTCTGCAGTACTCCAAGAAAATGTGTGTGCGTATGTGCGTGTGCGTATGTGCGTGTGCGTGTGTGTGTGTATGCGTATGTGCGTGTGTGTGTTGGTTTGTAGTCTAACGACTACCGTGAGCAACTCAATGGCCTATAAGCAGTCACTCGACCCAAATTTAGGGCCACCGATTCCACGGAACGGAGACAGCCAACTCCGTAAGACAAACACACCACTAATGCATCACCGGGATCTGAACCCGGACCCCTCTCGGACGAATGGTCACATGTCAGCGCTTAGACCACTGCGCCAGTGTGTGTGTGTGTGTGCACGTTCGCGCGTGTGTGTGTCACTTACCCCACATATTTTCCATACAGCAGAAATAAATTTTCATTTTCAAATATGTTGTCACAAATATAATTTACATATGGGTATCAGGTAGTCTTAGGAAGGGTGATGACGGATGCTCTCTAAAGCAATAATTTCTCAGCATTTACACCATGGAAGTTCAAACAAAACCACTTTGATTGATTTTGGTTTAAACATGAGTAACTGGGGTCCAAAGTACGGAGCAGAGTGAAGGAGAAATTTACAAAACTCATTATTAGTCACTACTTGATCTCTTCTTCCTTTTTTTTTTTTTTTTTCTTTCTGTGCACTTGAAAGTAGATGGATTACATCTACATCTTTGGGTTTTGATGACAGTAC
This sequence comes from Macrothele yani, assembly GCA_039090855.1. Taxonomy (NCBI): domain Eukaryota; kingdom Metazoa; phylum Arthropoda; class Arachnida; order Araneae; family Macrothelidae; genus Macrothele; species Macrothele yani. The sequence continues at coordinate 143,827,471 of CM077007.1, read as the reverse complement.
TGTAGAAAATAAAACCTAATCTAGCAAGGTATTACTCGGGTGAGGCACCTACGGGAGGAATGATATGAAATAAAGAAATGCCATATAATATCACAATAATGTTCAGTACAAGGAGAGAAAGTTCTTTTTTTTTTTTTTTTTTTTTGTTTCTAAGTTGTAACTTGATGCACAGCAAATATTATGCCGGTGTGCATCAGTCAGCAAATGCTTGCGCGTATCTGTGCCTGTGGGGGTATGAAAAAACTGGCCTTTCCGTTAATCGTGAAATTATAAACATTTCTTAAGTATTATTATACTTGTCAGATGTTTCTCAGCCATAGTTTTGTCGATAATTGATCACCGCACATTAATCTGGAAAACATTTACAATTTTTGATCAGATTATTCAGAAGCGAAAATACATACTACATTGATCAATCTCGACCCCATAAAGCATAGGCGTAACCACTGGGGGTGGGGTGGGGGTGTTAGGTCCCCCCAGATTTTCAGAATCGGGGATTTTCATATATATGTATATACACGTATAATGTGTGTATGTGTGATCGGACCCCTCCAGATTTTGAAACATGGTTACGCCACTGCCACAAGGTACAAAACTGTGAGTACGAAAAAGACTATGACGCCAAGCTTCATGGAACTTTTCGTTTAACTATCTTGATACTCACTCTCGTTTTAGCAACGGATGGTACTTTTCGTTTAACTATATTGATACTCACTCTCATTTTTAGCAACGGATGGTACTTTTTTTCTTTTTTTTTTTTTTTAGTGTGAAATGAAATGGAAATTGCATTTTAACAAATTCGAAACTTTGTTTTTCCAGAAAAGGGGCTGCTAGTTTATCGAAAGTCAAACTTTTGTGCATATTTTGTAAAACATAGATTCACCATCAGTACCTCTTATAATATAACATTTATCTATATAATAAATAAAAAAACATGTTTTAATGAAATAAAACTGGAGGAAATATGACCTTCAAATTATTTCTATTGTATGATTTATGTTTCATACATTAGAAGGCTGCAAAATGTCTCCAGCAGCTCCGGTGACGCAGTGGTCTAAGCGATGGCTCCTGATCATTCGTCCGAAAGGGGTTCGGGTTTGAATCCCGGTGAGGAATGGATGGTGAGCCCTGGAACCAGTGGCCCTAAATTAGGGACGGGCGACTGCAGTGACTCTATTGAGTTGCTCACGGTGGTCGTTAAACCTCCAATAAAAAAAAAAAGTGTCTCCGTCATGTTGCGCGATGACTCAAGTATTGACTGAGATCAGTTCAATACTTCAAAGCATGCGACATAGAAATAAAATGTTCTTTTACAAATTCTAACACCGAGCGTAAGAAAACAAAAATACAAAAATAAGCGTCAAGTACTCCGTTTGCGCTACTAGACACTTCTGAAGGAAGAAATGCCAGATTTCTGATTCTATGCTTGCCTTCTCGAGACATGATTGAATGTGATATATTTTCTGGTATTTAAAGAAGGGACGGGAGGTTGGTGTTGAGAGAATTCTTCGCGTCTTTTAGGGTTTTAAACACAATAGTTATTGCGTTGGAAGAAATGTGAAATTGAAAAGCGTTTTGCGTAAGTTGTCAGAAATTCGCAAATAATGAATTCGCTTCGGATGACATAGATGAGAGGATTTTATGTTGAGGAGTTATGCCAATAACATTCTAAAATCTTATTTTCCTTCGTAAATTAAATCAGTACGCTGAATGAAAGTATAATAACACTACAGTGACTCTATTAAATGCATTCGTTCCTAAAAATCAAAGTCTCATTCGAGTTTCATGGGAAAAGGTGACGACGAACTTATTACATACGTAACTATGAACATATCGTAAATTAAATAAGTAAAAACCTGCTTAAGACAAGCAAAATTTTATCAAAATCGTATGACAGATTTGGAGATGTCTACCGCTGCTGCAGTTTTTCTGAAACTTTGAATAACAATTATAGGTTGTTGCGAGGTCCATACACATCGTACAAATAAAAAATAATAATAAATTGGAAAAACAGCAGAATGCTTCCATTACTTAAATTTCTTTCAATTTAAGGGTGTTTTACGCATTTAATATTTGGTATGACAAAATAATCTAGAAAGAATATACACACAAAATCCTTCCGTGAAATTACTGTTGCATAGGAGTTGGTGAAAATGGACTGTAAGATTTTAGCTTCAGCAAAAAAGTAGTTAACAACTGTAAAATATTCTTGCCTCAAAGCACATACCTTATTCTAATGAGTATACGTCAGAGTTACTAAATCTGACTTCTATAATTAGCGACTAACGAACTACAGGAAATGAGTTCATTTTAAAATAACGGACCCTTTTTGTGGATGTTTTAACGTGTTCTTTTATTCGTCTTAAGAAAATGTTCTCAGCCATTTTCACTGAAGATTGGTATATTTGAAGTATAACTTTTCAGCTATCAACTGTTATTTGCATGGCAAGCTCTCCCCCCTCCCCCTTCAAACCACAAAAAATACTTTGTTTTATACAAGTAGAAAAAACAGGACACATATCTCCATATTTCCAAGTATGTTAAACATTGCAGAGGTGATGAGTGTTCTATTCCGCTACAGGTAGACGCAATTTTTAATGTTTTCGACGATTTCACCCTATGGATGAATTAGATAACATGTATCACCCGTGATTACCATCTACACAGAAACTGTACTATGTATACGTATATCAATTTTCATTTTTTTTTATATCCAGATCATTTCAGCTGTTGTTTTAAGGATGTTTAGGGGTAAAATACTGATATTACATTTTTGTGCTTCAATTTTTATTGAATAACTACTACACTCCATGCATTTCTTCGCGAAAATGTATTGGGAAAGGAATTTCAAGTGCTTTTTGTGACAAATTTATGGAACATCTTGTATTACTTCTAAAACAAAACTGCAAAAGTACATTAAGCAAAAAGAAAGAGCATTACAAACTATTCAAATGGCCAAAACTTATCACAAGTTGTTATTAAACTCATGAGTATAGGAACATATGCGTTTAAAGTACCACAAGTTTTTTAAAACGAATACAAAAGGATATGCAAGAAATGGCGTAATCATATCTAAAAGAATTCTTTTAACGTTGCAGCATGTGTCTATTCCGAATGTTTAAGAAAAAGGAAACTGACAGGCAAGAAAAAGTTGACCTAATGATATTTTTTAATCATAAAAGCTTAAGGTAGGAATCTTAAAAGCACGATAATTAAAACACTACGCAGGCTTACGATGAAGTGAAGAACTTATTTAATGTATAAGTTAAAAGATTAAAAATAAAAATAACTTATACATTAAATAAGTTTTTCACTTCATCGGAAAGCCTACTTAGTGTTTTAATTATCGTGCTTTTATAATTGACTCATTCCGCACGAGAACCTGATATCTTGATATTTTTTTAGTCTTCAATACGTCTAAGCGTGAGAAAGTTTCAGTATTCTTAATTTCCTGTGCTTGCGTCTCGATGGCAGTTTGAAATTCTACTGAAACATACCATTTTTCCTCACTTCAAGGAAAGTCGTAAATAATGAACCCGAAACCTAAAGACTACCACCAACATGCTTCAATTATTGAAGGAAAATACTAATAATTCCATAAACATGAAGTATTTAGTGAGCAAAGTAACGCTGTAGTCCTGGGCTCATTGGTGTTAGCAGAAGAAAACATTAATAACTCTTTTTGGGGAGGACACTCCCAATGTTTCGCTTTAACAAGGCCGGTTGAGAGCTAGAAAAGGGATCATCTCGACATTTCTCCAAAAGCACTCATGAGAAAGGGAAACAATTTAAACTTACGAAATATTAAAAAGAATTATTAATGTTTACTTCCGCTAAAACCGATGAGCGCAGGATTACGACTCATTTGCGAGGCAGAGTGTACGAATCTCTTGGCTCTCTTAACCATTTGTTCGAGATGGGTCCTGGTTCGAATTCCTGGTGAGACATGAGTAGTGCTTTTGTCTTGCAGCACTGGTTCTGTCCCTTCCCTGGAACCAGTGACCCTGAACTAAGGATGGGCGACGATGCCCCGGTAGCGCAGTGGTCTAAGCGCTGGCTTTTGACTATTCGTAGGAGAAAGGGTCCGGGTTCGAATCCCAGTGAGGCATGGATGTTGTGTTTGCCTTACGGCACTGGCTTTCTCCCTTCCCTGGAACCAGTTTTAAAACTTCAATAAAAAAAAAGTATGGGCGACTGCTTTTGGATAATTGAGTTACTCACGGTGGTCGTAAAATCTCTAAACTTAAAAAATTAGGCAAATGAGCAAAGTTGTGAGAACACCCTTTTTAAATCGAGGCAAGCAGAAACAGCAACTCTCACCATGTTTATGGTACAGTTAGTTAATTAGCAGATCGACATCAGGTGTAGTCGTCGTCTGAGTTGAGTCCGCACTCGAGTCCCCGCCAATTCATGGGTGGTACACTTGTATTATCGAGCTGGCCCTCTCCCAATCCTGTAACCAGTGGCCCTAAATTAGGGACGGGCGGCTGCTTATAGCCATTAGAGTTTCTCATGCCGTCGTTAAACGCCGAAACAATACATATGGCAAAGATACAGTAGTATAGCCGCCCTGGTGGCGCAGTGGTCTAAGGCGTTGGCCTCCGATCATTCGTCCGTAAGGGGTCCGGGTTCGAATCCCGGTCAGGCATGGATGCTGTGTTTGTCTTACGGCACTGGCTCTTTCCCTTCCCTGGAACCAGTGGCCCTAAATTAGGGACGGGCGACTGCTTATAGCCCATTGAGTTGCTCACGGTGGTCGTTAAACCTCCAATCAAAAAAAAAAAAAAAGATACAGTAGTTTTTAAATTATATAATTACCGTGGGTGACTGATTGATAAATTGAACATTTGAAATGTAAACATCTACAGATCAAGTACGAAGGTAATTCTTGGCTCCCGGAGGAAAAACTGCAGTATGATTATAAAAACCTTTAGATTCATCATGAAGCCTTCTTGGCGTATTATTTTAGAAATTTCACCCACAGTTCTAGTCTTTTTCTTTCTTTCTTTCTTTTTTAATTGAAGGTTTAACGGCCACCGTTAGCAACTCAATGGGCTATAAGCAGTCGCCCGTCGCTAATTTAGGGTCACTGGTTCCAGGGAAGGGATACAACCAGTGCCGTAAGACAAACACAACATCCATGCCTCACCGGGATTCGAACCCGGATCCCTTCACGGACGAATGGTCTTAAGCCGGGGGCGGCTACGAGTGTTTTCGTCGTCGTTGTTGTTGCTGTTGCCTCTTCCACTGTTTTCAGGACAGGGGGAGAAATATCATCATAATACAAAAACACTTCTGTTTGAACCTAGATTCATCTCAGAAGATTAGACAAAGGTCGAAAGGCCGCCCCGGTGGCACAGTGGTCTAAGGCGCTGGCCTCTGATCATTCGTCCGTAAGGGGTCCGGGTTCGATTCCCGGTCGGGCATGGATGTTGTGTTTGTCTTACGGCGCTGGGTCTCTCCCTTCCCTGGAACCAGTGACCCTAAATTAGGGACGGGCGACTGCTTATAGCCCATTGAGTTGCTCACGGTGGTCGTTAAACCTCCAATCAAAAAAAAAAAAAAAAAAAAAAAAAAGGGCCGTAAGCCCTTGATTACTAGGCCACGGGGAATGTAATGGACTCCTTAGTAAAAAAAAAAAGTTGTATTTCAGAAAAATGACAAACAGTGTGGGACTGTTGAAATCACGATCAGAAACTGACAATATTCACAGCAGGATCACTTTAAATACTTGCTTAAAAGTAACTTAGTATTGAAAAACTGATTATGAGACTCATCTTATCCTTTTTGTTTGATGAGTAACTGTTTGGTAAGTTTGAATGACATCACTGGATTTACAAAGGTGCGTTACTTGCTAGCATCCAAAAATTGTGACAGAGAAATCAACTATATTTAAATTTTACTTTCTTCATTTTTAAAATGAATTCCAAGACAAACCTTCTTTTCTTTCTTTTTTTTTATTTTACTACACTTGACAGATAGCAATTATTTGGTAGATACAGTACTCGAAATGGGCTTTTTTTCCCTAATATTTCATACCGGCACTAATTTCAGCACAGTGGGAACTGCAGATATTTCTTTTTTCTTCTTTGTCCCTTATTTACGAGCACGCATTTTTAAACATACAAACCTTATGTGCCTCGTGTCTTTGAGGAACAGCTGTGTGGGAACCGTAAAGGGTAGGAGGGTGGTGTACACATGAGCGAGCTATAAGTTCAATCCTTCAAAGGATGGAAATGAAACTACTCATAGCTTATGATCACAACTTGCCAATGTCCCAGAATACCCCACTAAAGATATCTGTAGTTTTTATTATGCCATTAAGTTAATATATTCAATTTGAAGAGCTTCTTCATAGAATGAAGAACTGGGAGTAATAGATTAAACACAGATTTTTAATTTTGAAGCCAAGAGTATATACTTTTTCCATTTTGGATTTTTTTTTTTTTTTAGAGGTTGGTGAGGTTGCTATTAATTTAAGACTGAATATTCGTTCTAATAGCGGAGATTCCAAGTGCCCTACTTTCTACTTTGTGAAAGTCCGTATTGGAAATGGTCTGCCTTCTCAGCTCGGAACCTGGTTCAAGTCCAGCTGAATGATTAATGATTAGCCGAGGTTCGGAAGTCTCGTTAATCCGTTGGTCCCGGGGCAGAAACTCCTCGTTATGAACAAGTCTAACCCCAGTCTTTGGTGTAGCTTAAGTCCCATTTCGAGACTGGCACTTCTAAATTCCCATTTCGAGACTGGGTAGATATTTTGCGATTAGTGTAAAAGGAACGGCACAGGAAATGAAAATTATTTCCTCGCTATCTCTCTCACAAGAGTAATTGCTGCATCAACTTTAATTTTCAATTAATAAACGTGTTTTCAAGTTGATTAGTTAGCTAGAATACAGAAATAAAAGAATCATTGCGCAACAATCTTCGCCACTCATTCTCATAACACATAAGCTGAAATTAAATAACATGTTGGGAATGCATATTCCAAATTCAATTTACAAAGCGTAAAATCAATGTTATATAGATTCATATGTGACTGGAAATTAAACATTAATTCATATTTTACAGAATAAAGCACTTCTCCCCCCCCCCTTTGATGACGGTTTTAGAAGTGTGTTTTTTTTTTCTTCGGGACACCAAAGCCTTCTCTTTATTCTGAACGATGACATGAAACAAGAACCTTACCTAAATGTAATTTCACTAGCTTCGAAACTAACATCTGTGATCTCTCACGATAAAACTGTTTAGCGTCTCTTAAAATTCTGTTTGCGCTTCGAATGAGTGCAATGCATCACCTAAGAACTTCAATTTATTTTTCACTTAATGCAGAATGGCCCAGCGAAGAGATAGAGAATTTTTTTTTTTACCTAATGAGCGAAAATGTTCAAACTGTCTTTATTGAGCTGGATGTACATTTCAAACTTCGCTTAATCGCAACCTGATTACTTTAGGCACGCGCATTTGACTTCATTGTAACAGTAGCGTTTGCGAATGGGGATACAGAAAACATAAATTATGTTCCGAATGGAATGTCATAAGCCCCTGCTGCAGTTCCTTTCAGACCATGTGGTCGCATTGAGCTAAGAAAGGGCTAAGCACAGCGCTTTTCAAACGTTTCTTCCCAAGCGGCGGACGATCCAATGTAACTTAATAACTGGTGCATTCAGCTGAGCTCCCAGTCGCCATAGCAACAAAGCCTGTCACTAAGTCTTGGAGGTTGGAAGCAGCACGGGGAACAATGCAGCTTATGAACATCATCTGGATAGGAGGCGTTTGAATGGATGAAAGGTTTTTCTTCCCTGCATAATGGTTCTGAAGGGAAGAAGATAATGGAGATACTCTGGGCATCTCTCTTTCCTCTATCTATGGGAGGAGGATATGAAGAGGTGCCAAAGGAATGAAATAAATTGACAGTTTTTGCCTCGAAATAGATATATGGCGGGTCACATGTGTGCATTATCTAGTACCAAAAAACAACCTAAGGCACCATCTGTGCAACAGTCGAAGTTCGGTTGAGGACACGTAACACCTATCCAGGAGTCACGGTTCAGAATATCGTAGGAGAGAAGGTGGTATTTTAATTTCATTCAAAAAATTGTGTTTGCATGCAGTACAATAATTTTTTATTTTGTCATCGGTTCGAAATTTTCAGCGCACTGTACGTTTTCATAAACACGCTAAAGTTACTTACTAATACACCTTTGCAACTAAATTTGTTGAATGTGGGATTAAAAACAGTGAAAACTCTCCTAGACGCTCAGGTGGATCAGAGGTTTTAGCGCTGGTTTATGATCATTCGTCCGAAAGGGTATAACGAAGTAAATTTCTCCGTCATTTTTGGTCTACGCCGGGATTCGAACCCGAGTCCGCTTATTCCGGAACAAGTCGCTCTTCCAACTGAGCTACGCAGACGTTCATTCTGACTTCTATCTGCCTTTATGTCGTGTGCGTCCTGCTGGCAGGTACGTCACATCTCCCCCCCCGAAAGAGGGCCGGGGGGCATGGCCCACGGGTCAGCCGTGACCATGAATCATTGCAGGCAGCCATCCACTGTAGAACGTGCACTTGAGAACTCCCAGTCAATCTGGTATGTGGAATGCAACGTCACACACATTTATTTTTCGAAGCGCTGGAGAAGGGATTCTCTGATTTTTTCCTATCTCACGGTGTGGAAATAACATCACACCACTGCGAGATTTTGAATGGTCGGGTCATCCGGATAGTTCGGGCGCCATTATAACGAAGTAAACTTCTCCATCACTTTTGGTCTACGCAGGGATTCGAACCCGAGTCCGCTTGTTCCGGAACAAGTCGCTCTACCAACTGAGCTACGCAGACGTTCATTCTGACTCCTACCTGCCTTTATGTCGTGTGCGTCCTGCTGGCAGGTACGTCACAAGGGGTCCGGTTTCGAATCCCGATGAGGCATGGATGCTGTGTTTGTCTTACGGCACTGGCTCTCTCCCTTCCCTGGAGTCAGTGGTTAGGGACGGGCGACTGCTTATAGCCCATTGAGTTCACAGTGGTCGTTAAATCTACAATAAAAAAAATAAAAATAAAAAAACCTCTCCTGCAGGGATTTTATGAAAGTGCAACGACCGGAGGACGCATTTTGTCCGTCTGTATGGCACTTTGTGCATAGCGTACCTCTTGAATAGTGTTCATGTACTGAAAAAACTGAGTAACGACCATAAAAATATTTCTACGTATCATTCGTCTCTTTGTACGTTTGGGGAAATTTACGTATGAGAGCATACTTTACAGAGATGTGCATACATTTTTTCTCCAATGTATTTGGAAGAACCGACAATTATCAGTAAAAAATTACCTGTATTTCTTAGAAGCTTACCAAATACTTATGTTTATCAACATTTTCTCCAGTGCACTTTGAGATCACCCTATCATGTGTACCATTACGAAACATGGATGAAAGTCTCCCCAAGTTTTTTCCCAAACTTTTTGTCTCCAGTCAGTGTCCAAGATGCCACTTCATCATGCTTTCGAATATCATCCACCCATTTCCCACCTGGTCATCTGCTGGACCTTATTCTGCCATTAGTATCCAGTCTAACATTTTACTTTTCGAATTGATATTTTACAAAGCGGAATAACTCTTCCCAAACGTTTTATAGGCTGTCCTTAGAACGGATTTACTGTTATTTATTTATTTATTTATTTATTTATTTATTGTGGTTTAACGACCACCATGAGAAATTCTAAGGCAAAAAGCAGTCGCCCGTCCCTAATTTAAGGTCGTTAGCTCTAGAAAAGGGAGAGCGTCAGCGCCATGCAACCATCCATGTCTCATTAGGGAATCGGACCCGGGTCCAGCTCTGCCCACTCGGCCATTGAAGCTTCAATTATCAATGCTCGCTGCTCTGTGGTGCTATAGTTATCAGTAAATAGTAAGCAAGGAATGTGGTTAATTGTGGAGTAATGGAGAACTGAGGTCACTAAAATTTAAACAAATAGTTGATTGTTTTCAGAGAAATTTCACAGTAAAAAAAAAAAATGGATAAACACCTTTTGGACCTTTATTGGGTTTCTGAGTTTTGTTCTAATGTCATTATAACCTAAACAGCCATATAAACCTGTATGGCTGCTTAGGATATATAATGATATCAGAATGAAACTCTTTTTCCACCCCAAGTTTTATTTAAGATGACATTACTCCACCTACATAATCAAATATAAGTTAATACACTGCCGGACAATTGCTAAGGACGGATGACAATAGCAACGATAGCAACCATAAAATGGAAGGCAGGAAAATGTGGAAATTAGCATAAGTGCGGGATACAGTAAGACGTGTTGTGCGTATGCAAATTTTGGATTGCCGAACTTGTTCGTGACGTCATAGCGCTGATAAGAGTTATAAAGGATTTGACGCATATTGACCATTGTTGTTCAAACGCAAAGTTGAAAGAGAAAGAATCAATTGATGAACCTGCAATTTTCAGTATGTCTTCCCGACATCACCTAGATGATTTTACGCATGGCCGTTTTATTGGCAAGATTGAAGAAGGGCGAAAAATAACAGATGTTGCCAGGGAGTTCGACGTCAGCCACAGTGTTGTTTCAAGGCTTTGGAAATCATTTCAAACAAATGGAGAGTGTAGCAAACGTCACGGGGGAGGTCGTGTTCGCAGACGACACCTGCAGAAGATCGGTACATAGTGCTATCAACAAAAAGACACCGGCGCAGCACAGCTAGTGAGGTAGCAAATCAGTTTATGGCTGCTACTGGCAAGCGGATCTCCCGAAAAACTGTCGCCAGACGTTTGCATGAAGGAGGACTATACGCCCGCCGTCCTGTTGTGTGCATCCCATTGTCCAGACGTCACCGTACCGCCCGTTTGCAATGGTGCCATCAACATTGCAATTTGACTGATAACGACTGGTCTGCTGTCCTCTTCTCAGATGAGAGTAGATACAGTCTATCGTCTGATTGTCAACGACAACTGATCTGGCGTGATAGTGGTACTGCATATTGTCCAGCAAACATACAGAAAAGGGACCGATATCCGACATGTAGTGTCATGGTATGGGCTGGCATCTTGATCAATGGCCTTACGTCCTTCTATGTGCTTCCAACTGGGACTATGACTGGCCAACGATACATTAATGATGCTCTGCTACCTCATGTTCGCATGTTCCGTGGTGCTGTCAGTGATAGATTCATTTTCCTGGACGACAACGCAACATGTCATCGAACAGTCGCTGTCCAGGAGTGTCTTGAGAGCGAGGATATTCAACACCTCGTATGGCCAGCACGTTCTCCAGATCTGAATCCCATTGAAAATGTGTGGGATGCTTTGGGGAGGAGTCTTGCTGGTCGCCAATGCCCTCCAATAAACAAGGATACCCTCATCCGTGCACTGACAGTGGAATGGGATAAATTACCCCAACAGCTGCTTGATAATGTTGTGCAAAGCATGACACGACGTGTGGAATCTTGCATCGCCCTCCATGGTGGCCATATCCCGTATTGACATCTTACGCCGGAACGCCTGCGGACGGTAATTGCATTTTTTTCACGTTTACGTATTCTGCGCAAAATGGCCTGTTTGTCCCTTGAACACGTTCCAAAGCCTTCTGGATTTCAGAGCACAATAAATTGTCTTTCTTGTAATGTCCTGACATTCTGACATTATTTTGTTTCACTTGGCATCCAACCACACTTACTTTTTTATGCGCTATATAGCCGTTTATGATCCGTCCTTAGCAATTGTTCAGCAGTGTATTTGAACAATATTATCCGAAACATGTCTTTACTCCAGTCTGCTTGGTTTCCGTAGGAGAGAGTGAGAGAGAGAGAGGGAGAGAGGGGGGGGAGCAAAATATTTATCCGCTTCATTCAAAGGTGAAGTCGCGCCGGTGACCGAATGGTCAGAGGAATGGGCTTCTGGTTAATCGTCTCAACTGTATTTAAGAGCCAGGTGTGGCATGGTTGGTACTTATGCTCTCTTCCTTTCGGGAAACCAGTGAACCTAAATTTGAGACAGGTGGCTTACTCTAGTATTAAATGCTCATTGGACTGGTTCGGTGATTCCCAAAATGAAGTAAAAAAAAAAAAAAAAAAAAAACTGTTTGAGTTGTGATGCTGTCTTGCCTACTATGAACCCCAGCACTAAAAATAGCAGGTCTGATGCTTTTCTATGTGATGCATACTGGTATGCCAGCAATAATTAATTCTGCTCTAACCAGATAGCAAGTTTCATTTTTCTTGATTTATCTCCTAACTTACTCTGAGTAATTTTCTCCAGCGAAATGCACAGTAGCGGAGTGTTAGAGCATTAGTCTAAGAGCAACTTAATCCATATAGAAAACACATGAAAAAAATTCCTGTATTGTGTAGAAGGGTTCGAACCCTCATGTTCTTATTTTTTGTCTAATTACGATTATTTATTCCGGGGAGGTTTACCAGCTGACCACAAGTTATCCTACAAAATGGACGCTGCTTAGGGCTCCAATAGAAATGAGGGGTTTAGACTTGTCTAGAAATACCTTTCTACCCTAGAGCTTGGCAAGACTTCCGAACCACTGGGGGTGTTTTGCTGCGGCTGGACACCAGTAGAGTCGGTTCCCCTTTGTACGTGTTCATTTCGTCCACGGTTCACCTTGCCCACCGTTCACTTTGCCCGCTGTTCATTTAGTCCACTCTTCATTTGGTCCACTTTCATATGTAGCCTTAGATAGAGGGTTCCCCATCGCTTTGTCCGTGTTCATTTCGTCCACGTTCATTTGGTTCAATTCATTTCGTCCATCGTTCACTTTGTCAGCTGTTCGTTTAGTCAACTGTTCACTTGTTCCACAACTGTTCACTTGTTCCACAACTGTTCCCTTGGTCGCTGTTCATTTAGTCCACTCTTCATTTGGTCCACTTTCATATGTAGCCTTAGATAGAGGGTTCCCTATCGCTTTGTCCGTGTTCATTTCGTCCACGTTCATTTGGTTCAATTCATTTCGTCCACCGTTCACTTTGTCAGCTCTTCGTTCAGTCAACTGTTCACTTGGTCCACATTCATATGGTAGCCTTAGATAGAGGGTTCCCTATCACTTGGTCCAGTTCATTTCGTCCAGCGTTCACTTTGTCCACATTCATCTCGTCGTCAGAATGGATGAATGTCCTCTGAATAGATTGATGGAATCTTTTTTACAATGCAGGAATAAAAAAGGGGTCAGCGGGCATTGCTTACATGCGACTTTTTATTCCGGTTTAAGTTTTCTGATTAAAATATAATGATTTTAAATGTTATTTAAAGTAAATTGAGGAGCTGAACTTTGAAGAGCGCTTTTTTTTTTTTTTTTTTTTTGTGGTACGATGTCAATCACTATCAATCAAAATGAAAAATAAATACACTGAAAAGCTAAGAATAATATGAAAACAATATGCAAGATGTATTTCAAAACACCAAAAGATTTTGTAAGACTTTAACTTATGGCACAGTGATTCACAGTGTACCACACAAAAGAGTTAAAAGGCTCTTCCAAATTCAGTTCCTCGTTTTATTTTAAATAACGTTTAAAATGGTTATTTTTAATATCATCACCATTATCGTTGTCAACCATTATCAATCCACTGCTGGACGAAAGTCTCCCCAAGTTTCCTCCACAACGGTCTGTCTTGTGCCAGTCTCCACCATGTCACTCCCGCATACTTTCGAATTTTATCCACCCATCTCCCATGTGGTTTTCTTTTGGGTCTTTTCCTGTCCCTTGGAATCCAATTCGGCTATCCATCGATGGTCTGTCCTCCTGGCAGTATGTCCAGCCCACTGCCATTTCAGGGATTTAACTCTGATCATGATGTCATCCACTCTTGTCATTTTTCGGATCCACGAGTTCCTCTTCTTATCTCTCCTGGTTACACCAAGCATGCACCTCTCCATGCTTATTTGAGTTGTCTGCAGCCTTTGTATGTATCTTTTAGTTAAGGTCCACGTCTCTGCACCATATGTAAGCACTGGAAGGATGCATTGTTCAAACACTTTTCTTTTAAGACATAATGGCTTATTGCTCTTGAAAATTATGCTGTTTCTTCCAAAAGCTCTCCAGGCAAGTCTTGTACGCCAATTAATTTTTTCATCAATTTGACCCCCACTTGATATCTGCTGTCCAAGATAAACGTACGTGTCTGTTATCTCCAGCTTTTCTCCATCAATCGATAAATCTTCATTTCTTGTAAAAGCATTGAGCATCACTTTTGTCTTCTGAAAGTTCATTTTTAATCCCACTTCTTTACTCTTGTCAGCAAGTTCCTGGATAATACTCTGCAGCTCTGATGGGGTAGTTGCAAAAATGACTACGTCATCAGCAAAACGAAGGTGGGTTAGATAATCTCCATTAATCTTTATCCCTTTGTTTTTCCAGTTCAGTGATTGAAAGACATTTTCCAATGTGGCATTAAAAAGCTTCGGAGATATGGTGTCACTTTGTCTCACTCCCTTTCCAATTTTTATGTGTGTTGTATTTTCAAACAGCCGAATCTTTGCACTTGCATTTTCATAGATGTTATTAATAATATTAATGTATGTATCTTCATTACCGCAGGATTTCAGAGCCATTGTAACTGCTGATGGTTTCACCGAATCAAAGGCTTTTTCTTAATCGATAAAAGCCATGCACAATGGAAGTTCATATTCTCTCGCTCTTTGAATTAGTTCTCTCAGTACGTGGATATGATCTATTGTGCTGTAGCCACTATTGAATCCAGCTTGTTCTCTCGGTTGAGCCATGTCCAGTGTTACCTTCAAACGGTGTGAAAGAACTTTAGTGAAGATTTTATAAACCACTGATAGGAGGCTGATAGGTCTGTAGTTCATGATATCCTCAATGTCACCTTTTTTATGTAGCAGGATCATTGTAGCATTGTTCCAATACTCCGGAATCATCCCTTCATTAAGGCATCTAGTGAAAATTTGGGCGAGTACAGTTTCGATTTCTCCACTTGCTTCTTGTATGATGTCTACAGTAATTCCATCTTTTCCTGGAGCTTTTCCCCGCTTCATGTTCTTGATTACATGTGCAACTTCTGCTGGGAGGACTGGAAGAACTGTGGTACTGGTACCTTTCATGATGTCTGGAGTACATGTATCATCCCTTTCATATAATTTGGAGTAGAAATCTTTCACTCTTGTCAAGATTTCGCCTCTATTTCTTGTTACAGAACCATCTTCTTTTCTCAGTGCCATAATCTGTTTTCTTCCCTTAGAGAGATGGCCCTTTGCTATCTTTAGGCTTTGGTTGTTTTCAATTGCTTTCCTCACTAGTTAACAGTTGAATTTCCTTACGTCTTCAGTAATACTTTTTCGTACTGCCTTGCATAGCTCTATATATTCCGCTTTGGAAGTCACATCTTCTTTAGTTGTCATCATCTCTCTTCTTTTTTGCAAAAAAAGAAGTGAGATGAGGACAACTAAGAAAATGCGACTTCCAATTTGGTTGCTGCTTCCATAAGAGCTTTGGTTATTTTATGTTAACTTCAGAAATATTCACTTCTTCCGATGTTAGGCCTTCTAAAGCAGAGAATCTGTTCTTCAGTTCCAACTTGAAGGTATTATGGTGTTTTTTAAGGTTGGTTATGTCAATACTTTTTGTTTGTCTTATGAGCTATATACAGGGAGAAAAATCGAATGCAAACGATGTCAGCTGACCTTTCTTTTCTGCCTAGTTACAAAAATTTAATCAAAACAAAAAATCTCCACGGTATTCTGTTCA
Organism: Macrothele yani; assembly: GCA_039090855.1. Classification (NCBI taxonomy): domain Eukaryota; kingdom Metazoa; phylum Arthropoda; class Arachnida; order Araneae; family Macrothelidae; genus Macrothele; species Macrothele yani. Next base: position 143,811,751 of record CM077007.1, on the reverse strand, counting down.
TTCTGAGGACGAAATGAACAGTGGACAAAGTGAAGGGTAAGTGAACCGTGGACAAAATGAACTGGGACTAAGTGAATGTGGACGAAATGAACTGGACAAAGTGAACGTAGACGAAACGAATTGTACTCAGGGAACGTGGACGAAGTGACTAAGTGAATGTGGACGAAATGAACTGGAATAAGGGAACGTGGAAGAAATGAACTGGACTAAGGGAACGTGGACGAAATGACTAAGTGAACCGTGGACAAAATGAACTGGACTAAGTGAATGTGGACGAAATGAACTGGACTAAGTGAACGAGGACGGAATGAACTGGAATAAGGGAATGTGGACGAAATGACTGAGTGAACATGGCCGAAATGAACTGGACTAAGTGAACGTGGACAAAATGAACTGAACTAAGTAAACGTGGACGAAATGAACTGGACAAAGTGAACGTGGACGAAACGAATTGTACTCAGGGAACGTGGACGAAACGAATTGTACTCAGGGAACGTGGACGAAGTGAATGTGGACGAAATGAACTGGACTAAGGGAACGTGGAAGAAGTGAACTGGACTAAGGGAACGTGAACAAAATGAACTGGACTAAGGAAACGTGGACGAAATGACTAAGTGAACGTGGACGAAATGAACTGGGCTAAGTGAACGTGGGCGAAATGACAGGACTAGGTGGACGATTTGAACTGGATTAAGTCAACGTGAACGAAATGAGCACTGACAAAGTAATCCGTCACCATATAGAGTCCCTCTTGCTCCAGGTCGTGTTTACCAATCAACAGGCCACCTGTGGCAAATGATACAGAACATTTTACCAAACAATTACGCAGCTACTTCAGTGTGGAGGAATTTTTGTTGCGACTTGAGGTCTGAAAAGGTTTAATCATGTAAAATGTTTCGGCATAAGTTATCCACATATTTTTTAACTAAAAAAATATTTAGTATGACAACACGAAAATTATGATTTCCTGCAACGCGATCGGTGGTCAACCGCAACAAGCTAAAAATATTTCTGTTGCCTTTGATTTAAATAACTGACAGACAGAAAATTCTGATTTGAAGAGAATTTCACTGTTATTTTACAATTGAAATAAGACTAGGCTTGATTCATGCTAGGGCTCGGTTCCAGGAGCGCCACTACTGGTGGGCTAAGACCCCCGCCCCCGACAAAAATATTTAAGAAATTTGAAATTTGAACATATGGCGATTGCAACCACATAAGATTTTCGAGGTTCGAATCCCGGTGAGACATGGATGTTTTGTTTGTCTTACGGTACTAACTCTCTCCGTTCCCTGGAACAAGTGGCCCTAAATTAGGGACGGGTGACTGCTTATAGCCCATTAATTTGCTCAAGGTGGTCGTTAAGCCTCCAATCAAAATAAAAAAAAAAAGAGAGAGAGAGAAAAAAGCAGTCACTCGGGGAGAAATCAGGAGAATATGGCAGTGGTTGATTCAACACAGCAACGGCCTGCGGTTATAATTTGCGGGATAAATGTTGAACAGATTTTGCGCATCCTTAAATCCTCCTTTAAAATCGTACGGACTGGTTCATGATCAATACCAGTTCCTCAGCAATCACTCGCTATTAGCTCACGCACTTTTTCAATGTTTCCAGTATTTTTGAAAATTACGAACCTTCTATTTTGTAGAGCATCGTCAACGGAGTCCCTTCCTTCGCGGAAACGCGTGAACTAGTCGAAGACACACACTTCATGGTTACTGCTTCATTCCCGTAAACTTCTTTCAGCACTGCATGCGCTGTGACGTACTACAGAGCTAAAGCACGTGTCAAGACAAATCTGCAGCGATTCATTCCATCCGGGTAGCTTAGTTGGGAGAGCAACTTACTCCAGAGTGAGGGAGCGCGGTTTCGATCCTCGTCACGGAGAAATTTTTGTTTTCGCAGCGTTTCCTTTGCGAATCTTCCCAATCTGAAGCAGAATTTTGACAATGGTTTGCTGCTGCATATTTTTTTCCCACTAACAACGTGCATCTCCAAGAGCTGCTGCGACAGGCTCTCTGTGCCCACACCCTTTCTCACAGCTCCGTGACGGTTTACGTACATGTTTGTTCACTTACTTGACTGCGTTGCGTTGCGCGAGTAACCGCACCTTTCACAAACTTTTCGTTTACGCATTACGACAGCATTCACCGATCTTTATTAGCACACACTATTAAAAGCTTATGGTATTGTTTTAATGTTTCATTACGGCCTTTTGTAATTCCCAAATATTTTATTCAGCTAAAAGTATAGCAGTGACGGTTGGGAAACTTATCCTTTACGAATTGTACCTCTCGTGAAAACCCCTGGACGTTCTTTAGAACTATATTGTAGCTTGGCAGATATAAAGCGAAGTATCTTATAGAAAGAGAAAGATCTATCAAGTAGTATATTGCCGATAAAACGCAATATCCGATGAATACATTCTTCACAGTTTGGCGGCGAGTGAGTCAGCAAGACAAGGAATTTCTATCAGGGAGAGAGGCGCTGCTACGGCTTGGAGAAGTTCTCCGATGGAATTTCTAGGGTTTCGGAGTCGAAGAGCGCATCTCGAGATAATGGGGACTTACGACAGGAGCTCTCAAAGGCCAAATTGAATCGGCGTTCCAAAAACATCCGTTTTATTTCGCACCCACTACTGCATCCATAGTCTCCTGCCTTTCTTTTTTCCCATTGCTTTTCATTAAAGCGCTTAGGATGCCGAAATTCTGGCATTCAGAAAGGGATGTTTCACACGTGGTAACGAATCGGGAGAGTGCGATTACACATCGGAATGTGATAAAGTCCAAGTGCGCCTTTTCTAGCTTTTCTCATCTCAGTCGCTTACTAGAAGTGAAAATATAAAGTTAGAAAAGACAGAAGTAAAAAAGAAAAAGAGGGGGGGGGTGCTATACTATACTTTCCCGAAGTATAATAACTGGGAAGAATTTGTTGCTGTTGTTTTAATATTAAACGCATCGGTAAGAAACACAATAAGTCTCACGTTTAAAATTCAATATATATTTTTTTATTCTAAAGGGCTGCATGTTCTAAGTTTATTTGCATCTGGAACAACTTTTGAATGAACAAATAAAATTGATATCAATAAACGTACGAAAGTCAAAAAATGGGCCAAATTTTATACATATTACACTTTCCCGACGAAAAAGATAACTGGGAATAATTTGTAGCTCTTGTTTTAATGTTAAACGCGTCTGTGAGAAAACAATAACAGTCTGACTTTCAGAATTCGGTATACCAAATAGTGTTTTATACTAATCGTGACGCATTCCAAGTTCTGCTGTGCTTGAGACATTTTCTGAATTAAAAACAAAGTTGATCTCAAAAAGAGTATTTAAGTTGACGAATGTACTGAATGTTATTTCGTTATCAGCACATGTGCACAAATGGCATTAGTCGACACTGTTCCAGCAGGCATTTTGTTTTCTGATTAACATTTCAAAACATGCATGTATAAAAAAGTTGAATTTAAAACATGCTTTCAATGATTTCCCAAACAGCCGTCACTGCACTTGTTTTGACGTAATTTTAAAAATAGCGTATGATGACGTCCGCTAGAGTAACAAACATTGTGCTAAGAGATTTTTGGTCCCAGAATGCCATTTAATTTTATGAGATTCCCTCTCTGGAGCAAAATCTCGTATGAGGTAGTCTTCTGATAAACCATGGTACGAACAGTGGCAGATCTAGAAAATTTTGACAGGTTTATTTGCAGGCGTGGGAGCAGGCGGGCTAACTGCCATTTTTGTGCATGTTTATTTATTTATTTTTTTTTTTTTTGCACATGTTTTTATTTTGGGCCAAAACAACTGTTCCAAGCAAAAAAAAAAAAAAAAAACAAACAAGGTCCCCATTTTTCAACAGCAGATTAAACAAAAAAATTGAACATTTTTCTGATATAAAATGTACAGCATACAACAGACGATAAATGCAAAATTGCACGATGTTGAAAACAGTTATACAAGAGTTTCACAAGCAAACCTTGTTTGCTGCTCTTATGTTTAGCAAAATCTATGGTTTATGATTTATGTATGTATTGGAATACGAACAGAATGAACACGAACAAAAAAGAACAATGACATTTAGCAGATCAAAATAATATTTTTTTCCTTCTTTTTTTTTTTTTGATCTAGTCATTATTATTACACGAATAAAAGTACGTGTCATTCTTCGAATTTTCATTAAAGTGAAGTAAAACATCTTACAGTTGTTAAATGAGCTTTGGGATTAATGATGAATTTTCTTCATTTGTCCTCCAGTTTTTCAAAATACCACCTGCCTCACCTTGTTTGTGCTCTATAATTTATAAGCCATCTTGCATGATTTTTCATCTTTTATTTTTATTTGAGCAAACACGCAATCCATTAGGGACAGTGGAAAAGAAGTTGAGCTTGCTCAAATTATAACAACTTTTAATTTTTTACATTTAAATCTGGGATTGGCATTTTTCCTTTGTTTAGAACAATGTTCTTTCTTGTTGTTGTTTTTCCCCACGAAATAAAAGCCTGTATTAAAATGATCGTGGGTGGTGGGCCTCCTGTATGCGTGTCCTCGTACTATTTTGACAAAATTAAATTACTTGGCTTCGTTAATTCTCTGACGAGGACAAAGTAAGATTCGACAGGTGTGGGATTCTGAAAAAGCAAATACAGGGGGAAATAGTATTAAAAACATGTGATAGATTCACATTTCGTTTGTAGATTCTGAAATAATAGTAATAAATAAGCACATCAAAACAAAAAATGTGAAGCAAAGACCTTAGTGATTTACACTGGTATGAAGACAAATTAGTCTCGAACGAAGATTTGTGGTAAGCATTTGTTCTTTAGAGAAACTCTTCAAAACACCCTCACTCCGCTTGTGATAACGGGCGCCACCATTCTATTAAGATAACACTGTGTATGTATGCTAAATACTATGACAGAAGATTTAGTGGACCCCAATCCCTTTTATTTTTGCAATTCAATATCAGTACAAAAGCAATGAAAATCACCCAAATACGTTCTAGTTCTCCATATCCTAAAGAACTATTAGGCACTTTAATGTCGAATTTATGATATCAGAAAGGACAAAAAATAAAAAAAAAATTAAAAGAATGCTGGACTACTCTTTCCCGAAGAATATAATTAGAAAAAAAAAGTTCCTTTTTGGCAAAGTATCATCGCTTCTAGAAGTCAAGCTGAAATTTCTTCCTATATAGGACGAAACTATGCATGATGAAGATTTCTACACGTTTCCAACTTTTCCTGGAGCACAGGTTTTAAGGCAATGGCGGCCGTAAATCAGTATTTGTATTTCACAAAACATATTTACTTTCAGAATATCAAAGCTTCTCTTTGGATGGAATAGACATAATAAATACCATACGTTTCCTATAGCTTTTCTTTGCGCACGTCTTTCCTGCCAGTTAATGTAAATGCATGTTTTATGTCCCTCTTGGTATCTGATTAAGAACAACAGCAACACAACGCCTTTGTGAGTACAATAAAACCAAGCAACAGTACAAAAATGTTCACATATATCACTGCAAAATTTTCGTATATATCTCTGCAAAATTTTCGCAAATTTTCAGAAAATTTGGTGGCAATTGTGATGCTAGCTAGCATGCTCGTAGGAGCTACTTGAAAAGTCGCTGTTACCCAAGGTTCTACATTATTCTAGAAAAATGTAAATCTATTTTTTTTTATTGGACAAGCGTCTCTACTGAAGGTTCTGCAACAGGGATTTTGCAGTCTTGTCACTAAATATGATTATTATGGTGACTACCAATTATTTCTTTTTTCGATAACTTTCGTAATACAAGTTCGTGCTACAAAGTTTTCCAAAAAAAAAAAAAAAAAAAATTAGCTAAAGCAGATTCGTTTTAATAATTCTGTTCTTGATGCTTAGTAATTTTTCTTACATTCGAAGGTACAATAAATAAATCTTCATATATATTTTACTCTAGCAGTTTGTTTTTAAAAATTGCATTAAAGTGAGCAGCATCTTTTCTTCAAGTTAACTTGCACTGAAAAAATACTGAAATTCCTAGCCAAATATTAAAGCTCAGGCTTCTTTCCGTAACATTTCTTTTAATGACGTTTCTTAATCTTAATAACTATTCCATAACCTCATACAGTCAAAAATATTCCTTTCGAGAAATCTGTTTACGTATTTCAAGGAACTTTACTTTTATTAATTTTTTAATGCACCACACTTCATATTTATGTTTTTCACATATCACAGGTATAAATGTTTTGCATTTTCTTGTGAAACTTACTGAAGGAAATAAGTTTTCTCATTTTTCTTACATAGCTTTAGAAGCTATAATTTACGATGCTAATATGATTTTCTTTTCTAAAAAATCGTAAGATATTAATATAGCAATATGCTTTTGAAATTATATAGGAGAAACCTCTACTTTAAAATGCCTATTGCTTTTTGTTTCTTTTGTCGGAAAGAGTGCAAAACATCAATATTGTTTTGTTTTTCTTCACGGTTGTTCAAGATCACCTTTCTCTTCAATAAACAGACGTGCGTTGCACTTGAACATTCCACGATCTTCAGTATCGTTTGCAACATGGAAGCGACAGGTGTGATGGCAACTGGTTGTCTTGTAAGAATAATACCAGAATGTTTATCATACAACTGACAGGAAATGATGACGAAAAAAAAAAAAAAAGCGGGGCGTAAAGAACATTTTTTCAAGTGAAAACAGCTAAGAAACGTCATGACTTCACGAACAATTTCGTGGCAGAAACTATCGAAAAATAAAAATGTTTGACTTCGAAACGTTTAAAAACAAACGTTTGACTTGACAAAGGCAAGAAAAAAAAACCAAAAAAACAATTTAGTAAAATCATGCAATGAATTGATTATAATACGCTTTCCAGCATACCACAGAATCATTACTCAAGTTATGCTGTGGAATAAATCTCTCTCCTGTGCCCTGACCTTTGACCCAATTTCGATGATATTCAACCGAATCGGTTCAGTATAATTCTCAAACAACATACTAAAGTTTTGTCGAAATAGAAGCATTTTTGGTCAAGTTATGAGGATAATGACTGTGGAATAAATCTCGCTCCTGTGCCCTGACCTTTGACCCCAATTCGATGATATTAAACAGAATTGGTTCAGTATACCCAGGAACAACATGCTAAAGTTTTGTCATAATACAAGCATTTTTAGTCAAGTTATGAGGATAATGGCTTTGGAATAAACCTTGCTCCTGTTCCCTGACCTTTGACTTCTTCCCAGGTTGTTCCCTACCACATAATTAAAATTTCATCGAAATCGAACCATTTTTACGCGAATTTTCGTGCGCACGGACAGACAGACGGACAAAGCTGGAACATATACGCTTCTTCAACCTACGGTTGGAAAGCGTAAAAAAGTATTTTTCTCCCGGTGGCAGTGTGGTCTGAAGGGCTGTCTTCTGAGAGTTCGTCGGAGATAGGACCGGGTTCGAGTCACGGATGAGGAACGTGTGGTGCGTTTGTCCCATGGCACTGCCCCCCCCCAAACCAGTGGCGCAAATTATGCAAGGGGACGACTGCTTGTTGCAATTAGTTTCTCGCGGTAGTCGTTACCTCCCCCTCTCCTCCAAAATTACATTTACTTGCGTAACAATCTGTTAGTAAAATCGATTTAATATCGCCCACTGAAAACAATAATAACAACCTTTCCTTAAACATCTCGTGGGTTTATGCTCCTTTCATCTTCCCTTTTTAGAATTTCCGTGATTAACTTATATTAACTAAGAAACGTGAAACTAGATGTTCATGTTCCGTTGTTACGTAGTAGACAGCGTGATAACCGATTCAATATTCTCTACCTACGCGCAATCGTGTATTTTTCAGGGGGGAAAGGGGCGAAAAGAGAGAAGAAAAAACAAAAAAAGAATTCTGGTGAAGAAGTTACTTCGGAATATAAACATGCTACGGAAGTTCACACTGATAACTAAGTAACCTGTATGTTCACTTTCAGGGACGACAGGTGCGCCGTACATATAAACATAATATCCCACGATGACATCCTGACCTATTCAAATCAGCTACACGCAACAGCCATTGAGATTGCACGTAGTATTTAGGGATGAGCCTCTTATATTACCGTAACACCTGAAGCGAAATCATCGCATTGTCGTTGGACAATAGAACTGTGTAAGAGGTGGGTGTCAGGAAAGACGTAGATACAATGATTGGTTGTATGTTTACCTGAAACCACCTTAGAGGTGTGTTTTAAAACAAGTTTCCACCTACCCACGTGAAACACAACGGAGATTGGGTAATATATTAAAGGTTTGTGAACAGCAACTGCTAAAAAAAACAGATATGAAGAGAATTTCACTGTGATTTAAAGTGCTTATACTTTATATTCTCCACTGCACTAAGCTAAATATTTTCAATAGTAATCTTCATAGACCCAGAGCTTCGTTTTGCCAAAGGGCATGTATTTTGAAATGTTAAGAATATGCAAGGTATTATCAATCAAAATAATACTCACTCTTGTGTTTCCTGCGGTTGAATAATAGCGAAATAACTAAGCTGTTTTTCTTTTAGTAACTTGAAAGTTTTGTTTTAATTACGCACGCTTTTGTTTTTCAAAAATTCAGTCTTTTCGTTGCTTTTTCAGAAGAGGGGCGTTCCACTAATGTTTATAATATGCAAATCATACAATAAAAGATTATAATTCATGTGGTTGAGCAAAATAGGAAACGCCTATCCGTTACGTCTATGGGCAATTCTTGACGCTGAATTTTCCTGCCAAACACTTCTGTAGCAGTAGAAAAATGGGACGAGTCTGTCTGCCTGATATAAACCAATTTATCACTTGTTTGTATCAAATCAACAAAATTAAGTACGTGGATAAAATTTTGACGGATACATTAGGTAAAAAAATGCAAGATTATTATGTGCGTCGTTATGGCCGAAAACAACCATTTTCTTATATTGCTCGGATTTATGCATTTTAAACTTTTGCTCACCACACAGAATTGTTTTTTTTTTTTTTTTTTTGGTTGGTTTGTTTTTGTTTTTCACGAGTGCGTACTTTCGTTTTTTTTTAAAGAAACATTTGTTCTCATCTGTAGTTGCTTTTCCAAACACGTTTATCACGCGCTTTCGCTTGGAATGGATTATTTTTTTCACAAAACGTTCTAAATATTTTAATAATCCTTCCCATTTGTAATAACTTCTTTCAACTTAATTTTTTTCTTTACAGCTTTGTTAAATCATTTAAATTGTTGCTCACGTTATAAAAACATATACTTACATAAGATGTTCAGGGACAGGTGGTGATGGTGGTGGTTGTGGGGGTGCGGGTGATCAAATAGAAAGCATCTCGATTTCTTGAACATTTAAAGCTTTATCGCTGACGTATCGAACAAAGTGCAAAAACATTAATGCAAGTTGTTATGTTCAAAATAGCTCGTAATTCGTAACATTATTATAGTAATTAGGAATTATTACGTTATTATAATTGAATAATTATTCCGATACTCGAAATCAACACTGTTCGCCAAGAATCTTGTTTATATTGCCATAAGAAAGCGTGTTGCCCGTTCACGCGAAATTAAACGAAAAAAAAAAAAATATTTCGAAATTTTTTTTCAACTTCTTTGCCGCCCCAAACTTAAACCCTCTCGCAGATCAAACATTTGCTTCAAAAGAGTGTAGGAAATAAAGGGTTTCATACGTAATTTAAACTGCAAAAACATGTTATTGGATGACAATAAGATGCTTAAACCGAGACTTAATATACACTATATTGACAAAAGTCACGGGACACCCCTTCAAAAGCAAATGAACGGACCCACTGGGTTATTAAAATGCATGGCACAGCTGCAAACGTTATAAAAACAAGCTTGCAGCTGACCGCGATAATATCGCACTGTGAGATTGATTGAAAATGTCACGGCGGGAGAGAACTGACTTTGAGAAAGGAAAGATTGTTGGGTGTTATGTTAGTGGGTTGTCCATAAGAGAAACCGAGAGGCGTTTAAACATATCCAAGTCAACTGTTTTGACTCCAGCCAACTGAAAGTAGCAGGGAGCGATGCATACTTGGTGTAACCAGGAAAGATAAGAAGAGGAACTCATGGATAAGGTAAAATGACAAGAATGAAAGACATAATGATCAGCGTAAAAGCCCTGAAATGGCAATGGGCTGGACATATTGCCAGAAGGACGGACCATCGATGGACAACCGAAATTCTCGACTGGATTCCAAGGGACAGGAAAAGACCAAGAAGACCACATGGAACACGGGTGGATGAAATTCGAAAGCATGCGGGAGTGACATGGAAGAGACTAGCGCAAAACAGACCGTTGTGGAAGAAACTTGGCGAGACCATCATCCAACAGTCGATTGATAATGATTGGCAATGATGATGGTGAATGATATATAAGTTACATATATAAAGGGGCTCTGACGACCGCAAATAGCGGTATAACTATACCATCGGGATTAGAGGAAATTCTATCCCACACTCACCAACCCGCTTGGCCAGCGTGGTGAGTTATGGCCAAACCCTCCAAAATGACTCCACAACTTAAATCTTGGCCCTCAGTCTCCGGCAGCTGGAATGTACCTGGCCAAGGCAGCGGCCAGTGCGACATGAAGGCAGAGGGTGCTAAGAATCCCCGGAGGACCGGACTAGGCTGCCATCTGATGCTGACCTTGGCAACGTACAATGGACGCTCCCTATCTTCTGATTCAAGGCTTCTTGAATTGGAAGAGGAACTACAAAGGATCAAGTGGGACATCGTGGGGCTAAGTGAGGTAAGGAGAAAAGGAGAAGATCTCATCGAACTGAAAAGTGGACATCTCTTCTACTATCGTGGGACAGATACTGGCAGAACTAGTGGTGTTGGATTTATAATAAACAAGAAACTGAAGGATAAAGTTGTAGAAGTTGAAAGTTCCTCTGACAGAGCTGCACGGCTTGTTATCCAACTCTCGAAAAGATACCAAGCTCAGATTATTCAAACTTATGCACCCACCACAAGTCATCCTGAAGAAGAAATTGAAGAATTTTATGAGGAAATTTGTCATCTAAATAATAAAGGTAAGCAGCACTTGAAAATAATTATGGGAGATTTCAATGCAAAAATAGGGCAACGGCAACAGAATGAAACTTCAGTAGGTAAATTCGGTCACGGCAACAGAAACCAGCGTGGAAATACTCTCGTTGAGTTTGCAGAGGCAGAAGGGTTTTTCATCATGAACTCCTTCTTCAACAAAAAGCCACACAGGAAATGGACATGGAGACATCCAAATGGGACGACAAGTGAAATTGATTTTATTATGTGTAACAAAAAATTCGTCATAGAAGACTGCAGTGTGCTAAACAAGTTCAACACAGGTAGTGACCATAGATTGGTGAGATGTAAGATGCACCTCAACACTAAACTTGAACGTGGCAAGCTCATAAGACAAACAAAATCTATTGACATAACCAACCTTAAAAAACACCATAATACCTTCAAGTTGGAACTGAAGAACAGGTTCTCTGCTTTAGAAGGCCTAACATCGGAAGAAGTGGACATCTCTGAAGTTAACAGAAAAGTAACCAAAGCTCTTATGGAAACAGCAACAAAATTAGCTGGGTCTAAGAACAAGTTGCATGTAAATAAATTATCAGGAAAAACGAAAATGTTGATGCAAAAAAGAAGAGAGATGAGGACAACTAAAGAAGATGTGACTTCCAAAGTGGAATATATAGAGCTATGCAAGACAGTACGAAAAAGTATCACTGAAGACGTAAGAAAATTCAACTGTGAACTAGTGAGGAAAGCAATTGAAAACAACCAAAGCCTAAAGATAGCAAAGGGACATCTCAGTAAGGGAAGAAAACAGATTATGGCACTGAGAAAAGAAGATGGTTCTGTAACAAGAAATAGAGGCGAAATTTTGACAAGAGTGAAAGATTTCTACTCCAAATTATATGAAAGGGATGATACATGCACTCCAGACATCATGAAAGATACCAGTACTAGAGTTCCTCCAGTCCTTCCAGCAGAAGTTGCACATGCAATCAAGAACATGAAGCGGGGAAAAGCTCCAGGAGAAGATGGAATTACTGTAGACATCATACAAGAAGCAAGTGGAGAAATCGAAACAGTACTCGCCCAAATTTTCACTCGATGCCTTAATGAAGGAAAGATTCCTGAGGATTGGAACACCGCTACAATGATCCTGCTACATAAGAAAGGTGACATTGAGGATCTCGGAAACTACAGACCTATCAGCCTCCTATCAGTAGTTTATAAAATCTTCACTAAAGTTCTTTCACACCGCTTGAAGGTAACACTGGACATGGCTCAACCGAGAGAACAAGCTGGATTCAGGAGTGGCTACAGCACAATAGATCATATCCATGTGCTGAGAGAACTAATTGGAAGAGCGAGGGAATATGAACTTCCATTGTGCATGGCTTTTATCGATTATGAAAAAGCCTTTGATTCGGTGAAACCATCAGCAGTTACAATGGCTCTGAAAACCTGCGGTATTGAAGATGCATACATTAATATTATTAATAACATCTATGAAAATGCAAGTGCAAAGATTAGGCTGTTTGAAAATACAACACACATAAAAATTGGAAAGGGAGTGAGACAAGGTGACACCATATCTCCGAAGCTCTTTAATGCAACATTGGAGGGTGTTTTTCAGTCACTGAGCTGGGAAAACAAGGGGATAAAGATTAATGGAGATTATCTAACCCACCTTCGTTTTGCTGATGACGTAGTCATTTTTGCAACTAGCCCATCAGAGCTGCAGAGTATGATCCAGGAACTTGCTGACAAGAGTAAAGAAGTGGGATTAAAAATGAACTTTCAGAAGACAAAAGTGATGTTCAATGCTTTTACAAGAAATGAAGATTTATCGATTGATGGAGAAAAGCTGGAGATAACAGACACGTACGTTTATCTTGGACAGCAGATATCAAGTGAGGGTCACATTGATGAAGAAATTAATCGGCGTACAAAACTTGCCTGGAGAGCTTTTGGAAGAAACAGCATAATTTTCAAGAGCAATATGCCATTATGTCTTAAAAGAAAAGTGTTTGATCAATGCATCCTTCCAGTGCTTACGTATGGTGCAGAGACGTGGACCTTAACTAAAAGAGACATACAAAGGCTGCAGACAACTCAAATAAGCATGGAGAGGTGCATACTTGGTGTAACCAGGAGAGATAAGAAGAGGAACTCGTGGATCCGAAAAATGACAAGAGTGGAAGACATCATGATCAGAGTTAAATCCCTGAAATGGCAATGGGCTGGACATACTGCCAGAAGGACAGATCATCGATGGACAGCCGAAATTTTAGATTGGATTCCAAGGGACAGGAAAAGACCCAGAAGAAGGCCACATGGGAGATGGGTGGATGAAATTCGAAAGTATGCAGGGGTGACATGGAGGAGACTGGCACAAGACAGACCGTTGTGGAGGAAACTTGGGGAGACCTTCGTCCAGCAGTGGATTGATAATGGTTGACAATGATGATGATGATGATGATATATATATATATATATATATATATATATATATATATATATATATATATATATATTATTCAACCGAAATTCTAGACTGATTTCAAGGGACAGGAAAAGACGAAGAAGACCACACGCATGGTGAAAATCCTCCAAATGCGAGGCATCAGTAAATAAATAAACACATCGCTCTTTCCACGTTCTAGAAACACATAGCAACCGAAAAATTGTTTTCAGCCGCCACCGTGGAATTGGACCACGGATCTCCCGATATCTAGCCGAGCGCGTTAGCTTTACACCACGGTGGCCAACAATCCACTGTGCTATGTGTATTTTTTTAATTCAGCTCCTGACATCATAAATCCGTAAGATAGGCTCAGCTACTGAGACGTCTCCATTTGGTGGGCATTGGCGGCACTGGCTATATATATATTATAGCAGTTAAATCCAAAGGACGAGATCAAAGGTGAAAACAGTAAATAAATAAATAAATACATCGCTCTTTCCACGTTCTAGAAACACATAGCAACCGATTTTTTTTTTTTGAACCGCCGCCGTGGAATTGAACCACGGATCTCTCGATATCTAGCCGAGCTCGTTAGCTTTACACCACGGTGGACAATAATGCACGGTGTAATGTGTATATTTTTAAGTCAGCTTCTGACATCATAAATCCGTAAGATAGGCTCAGCTTTTCACTTTGAATCTCGCCCTTTGGATTTAACTGCTATAATATATATAGCCAATGCCGTTAATGTCCACCAGATGGAGACGTCTCAGTAGCTGAGCCCATCTTATGGATTTATGATGTCAGAAGCTGACTTAAAATACACATAGCATCGTGGATTGTTGGCCATCGTGGTGTAAAGCTAACACGCTCGGCTAGATATCGAGAGATCCGTGGTTCAATTCCACCGCGGTGGCTGAAAACAATTTTTTGGTTGCTATGTGTTTCTAGAACATGGAAAGAGCGATGTATTTATTTATTTATTGACCACACACATGGGAGATGGGAGGATGAAATTTGAAAGCACGCGGGAGGGACATGCAGGAGACTGGCGCAAGACAGATCGTTGTGGAAGAAACTATGGGAGACCTTCATCCAGCAGTGGATTGATTATGGTTAATGATATATGTATATATATATACACTGAAGTGCCAGAAAAACTGGTACACCAGCCTAATACTTGGTAGGTCCTCCACGAGAGCGCAGGACTTCAGAAATACGACGGGACATGGACTCCACTAGCTTCTGGAAATGTGCTGTATGCAATGCACACCATACTTCCTCCAGAACGTTCCACAATTCGGGTGTATTCCGAGGTCTCGGATTCCTGTGTTCCATAGCGCGCGTTGCATGGCATCCCCAATGTGTTCTATCACGTTCAGATCTGGAGACTTGGGTGGCAATGGCAACACCCTCAACTCGGATGAATGCTCCTCTAACCATAATGTGGCGTCCCGATACTTGTGTGGAGGTGCATTGCTCAGTTGGAACAGGCCCAATCCATCAGCATCAATGCAGGACATGCGGACGGGTGTACCTCGTCAGAAAGGACGTGCACATAGCGTTGGCCGCTCACAGATGTTTGTAGACGTACCAGGGGTCCCAGTGAAGTCGAGCTAAATACACCCCATACCATTACGGACCCCCCACCAGCCGGCACAGTTCCCTGTTGACAGGCGGGATCCATGGCTTCATGGGATTTGCGCCACACACGAACCGTATACAGTTGGAAACGCAACTCGTCAGACCAGGTTACCTGTTTCCAGCCATCAAGTGTACAGTGGCGGTGTTGCCGTGCTCGAGCGAGACACATAGCTCTGTGTCGTGCACCCATCAAGGGGACTCGAGTTAGGCGTCGGCTCCCAAAGCCCATATCGTGCAGGCTACGTTACACAGTCCGGGCGCTGATGCTTGTTGAGGCTCCAGCATTGAATTCCGATGATACCTGCAAGAGTGTTGCACGCCTACCGCGTGAAACGATTCTTGACAGCCGACGATGGTCACGTTCACCCAATGTCCTTTTACGGGCACACTGGTATCGTAGGTTGGAAGTTTTGCCGGAATTCTTGTAGTCACGGTACACCCTTGCAATGGTCGTCCGTGAAAATCCGAACTTCGTTTCTACCCCTGAAATACATGGCTAATCTCACGAGTGCCAAATGGCACCGCGTTGAAAATTGCTTAAATCGTTATTACTTGTCATTCTCATGCCGAAAACAGCTCTGACAGCTGGCAAGGATGTCTATCGCTTTATATACGCACTGGCGGAGGCAACCGAATACGTGCATAGGTGACGTTGCTATGTATTTTGCATAAACTCGTCTGTATCAGTTTCTCTGGCACTTCAGTGTATGCTTGTTAAGCCAAGCATTTCATCTCAGAAGTGCATTTGCGAACAAATATACAGCAATAGGAAACCATTACTTACTGATTTTAAGCTTGAACTGCATGATATCACCATGCATGATTATTTATGTGATATGAATAATGAAATTACGCAAAATACTAGAGAGAAATAAAAAAAAGAACATTCCACAGTGGGGATCGTGTTATGCCAGTCCAGCACAAAATAAGCATCTAGCCTAATAGTTCCCCACGACTGTACATTCCGTCAAAAATGCCATTTTAAATATTTTGTTTCCCACCGTAGCTACATCATTTTTCTAATTAAAATAATTGATTATGCACGAAAAGAACCAGGCTGCTTTATGTACTCCCGCCCGCTTTAAAACATTGGCTCCAAATTAGGAATAAGCGGTTTCTTATAGTCTTAGGTGTTCATTGGGGTTCATTAACCTGCACCCGCAAAAAAGAAAATTACCAAGTGAAGGCCAATGAGAAAAGTCTTAAGAATTCAATGCATAACATCACAACCAATTTTTAAAAACGTAAACTTCGACAGCAGATATTAGATATATTAAGCTAAACCGGGAAGCGAGGCAAGAGCGAAGGTCGTGTTTGCGAGGTTCTTTTTACTGAAAAAAGCAGCATTTAAAGACACAATGGAGCACACTTACTGGAAAAGAGCAACAAATTAGAGGAGAAAACTGAAATGTAAATAACATGTGGCTCACCTTGAAGAAATGGCAAGGGATTCACTCACCTAAAAATACGCATAATTATACATATATATAATTTTTAAAGAGAACTACTTTAGTTTAAAAGAATATTACAAGCGGGAACACATATACATTAAATATTTTTTTAATAAAATCTCAGGAAAACCAGAAAACTTTCAAAAACTCCTACATCCATCAGCAGTTCTATGGAATGCTATTATTCGCGTATTTTCACTGTATTCCATGTAACCATTTCCTTCAGAAAACTTAAAAATTTTCGTCGTCTTGGAGCGGAAATCGAACCCGCACTTCCCGATTTCTGGTCGAGCATGTCAGTCATTACACTACCCAGGACAAGGAAATTCCAAAGAAACAAATTCCCGTAAATACATGGTACGCATTGTAATGCTATTATTGGCATATTTTCACTGTATTCCATGTAATTAAGATGGACGTCAAGTAATTTTGCCATGGAATACAGTGAAATACTTCCAATGGAAAAACTTCTGTGCACATTTTCTTCACAATTAATGCGTTCCCAAGGATGAAAATTTTAACATCGATTAAAATAGCTTTATTTTATAACTTGGAATACTTAATATTTTCTAAAACATAACCATAATTATGCAATCCAACATTTGTTTGTCTACTGACGTCATCAAAGTACAGGTCGCGCCATCTTTTTTTTGGTTTCAACACCACCGAAGAAAACGTTATTGATTTTTAATATAATTATGGTTATGTTTTAGAAAATATTAAGTATTCCATGTTATAATATGAAGTTAATTTAATCGATGTTCAAATTTTCATCCTTGAGAACGTATTAATTGTGAAGAAAATGTGTAGAGAAGTTTTTCCATTCGAAGTATAGGAAGCAAAATTACTTGACGTCCAACTTAACTATTTATTATTATTGGCATATTTTCACTGTATTTCATGTATTTCTATTATTAATATATTTTCACTGCATTTTTTTTTATTGGAGGTTTAACGACCACCGTGAGCAACTCAATGGGCTATAAGCAGTCGCCCGTCCCTAATTTAGGGTCACTGGTTCCAGGGAAGGGAGAGAGCCAGTGCCGTAAGACAAACGCAACATCCATGCCTCACCGGGATTCGAACCCGGGCCCCTTACGGACGAATGATCAGAGGCCATCGCTTAGACCACTGCGCCAACGGTACGGCTCACTGTATTTCCACGTAATTACTTATTTTCACTGTATTCCACGTAATGGAATACCGATATTTTCACTGTATTCCATTGTATGGAATATTCCATTATTTTATGATATTTCCACTGTATTTCATTACATGGAATATTCCATTATGCCATATAATTGGAATATTCCATTATTCCAATTTCATGGAAAAATGGAATATCGAATATTCCGTTATTCCATGATATTTTTACTGTATTCCATGTAATGAATGTATTATTCCCTGTATTTCCGATATTTTCACTGCATTCCATGTAATGGAATACAGTGAAAATAAGTAATTACATGGAAATACAGTGAAAATATGCTAACAATAGTAATACATAAAATACAGTGAAAATATGCCAATAATAATAAATAGTAATTACATGGAGTACAGTGAAAATATGCCAATAGCATTACAATGCCTGCCATGCATTTATGGGGAATTGTTTCTTCGGGGAGATTATTTTCCCAATTGTATATGAGTTCTATGGAAGGGAAGAAAGGAAGTGTATTGCAGGATCATCCGCTTTCCTGACTCGGATAAGTGACCACATGGGTGCGCACGTGAAACACAAATTAATTAATGTTCAAAAAAGAATATATTTTTTTTGTGCGGGTTTCTCTTCAGAAATGTGAACTGCTATATATTTATTAAAGGGCAGCTTTTATCCCGAAACAGAACCTTCGTGTATAGACTTTCATTAATAGTTGCTGAAAGGAAAATCTATATATATATTTTTATCACTTACTGATGCAGAGATTTGTAGCGAAAGGAGTTGGTTGCCAAAATCGTCTTGTATATTTAAAAAAAAAAAACATTTCCACTCTAAAATAAATTAGAAACGCTTTCTTTAACATGAATATTAAAAGCAATAGTTGCCGAGAGTGATGTAGTATTCCACTTCTCTCATCAACTCTTTTAAGACTCTTAAATAGCTGAAGGAAATAAACACGTCCTCACGAATGAATGAAATTTGGTTGAAATCGAGATAAAGATACGCTCACAGAAAGTTTACGTGCAGCGAAAATGTAAACAAATATTTGCCATTAAAATGTCAGCAGCAGAATAATAAATTGCCAGCTAAGTAAATTAACTGTAGACAGCCACATTTCGAAATGAGGTCGTATAAGAGTGAGACGCACTTTGCAATACGAAATGAAAATGGTCGTCTGCAGTGCTTTGTTCCACACTCTTTTGTCATGTAAATTCCATTGCGGAGCAAGTTTTAGGTTCAAATGGATTTCGACCGATGAGTTTTTCGTTCTTTTTCTTCAATTACAGTGCTCGGGAAAGTGGCGGCGGAAAAATCCCCAAGAGAGCGCTGCGTCGTCTGCTTATTGAGTTGCTTTGGTCGAGATGTTGCAATCCTGCTATCTAATTTAAAGGAGTGACCTTCTCGGCGAAAATTGCCGATGACGAGGTTCGTTTTTTCTTACCAGCTCTGTAAAGTCAATTCAACTCTGTTCAAAGCCTAAAGCGACCAGTCGGGTGAGACGATGGAAAATAAAAAGAAACCGAAAGAAAGAAAAAAAGTGGTCACTTCCTTGGCTCAGCGTTTTCACATTTGCCCCTAATTTTGTAGTCGGTATGAACTTACCCATCAACGAATTGAAAAATAAATAAATTATTTTTTTCTCCGTTTCCTTTTAAGTCACATATGGTCAGTAAAGTGCGCAACTTGAATTTTTACTACGGATGAGGAATTTCGCGGTTATCACGTCTCCTTTCCCTAGAAGTAAGAAAAAATCCACGTAACCGGATACACAACCATAAACTCATCCTTAGTTCGACCATTCGCAGCTTTTGGTTGTAGAGAATAACGTTTTTTTTTTTAGAAAGAACGTCTTACAAAGCAGATGCGTTCCATCGTATATGGGCGACGTGTTGGAAATAAAAAAAGAGCATTTAATTACCATTCGTTTAATTTACCTTATAAAAAGCAACAAAAATAAAATTTACTCTTTGAGAATCATGTAAGATTATAACATGCTGCTGTTCCGTGTCGCTAATTCCGAAATATGAATTGCTTTCCATTACCCCATTACAGGTTTTTATTTATTTCTGTATTCAAATATACCCTTATGCAGTATTGAACTTCCCGAATCTGAATTCCACAAGATATATATTTTTATCATTCCGTTTTCCCTCCATGGAAGAAACAATTTAAAAGTACGGATTTATTACGACCATCTGAAAAAGGGAAGGAAGGGAATTAATTTCATATTCATGGATTTTATTCCACGTAATTAAAAAAACCCTATAGGGGTGAATACTTACGATGATGTCTGCATGTTCATTTAGTCTGGTCGCATTCTGTGCAGTTTTCCTACTATCATGTAAAAAATATAGAAGCGAAAAAGTTGTTGCTCTTCTATTCATCTGTCTTCCACATGCATAGTTCGAAATTGCGCCAATGTCTGGCTGTATGTTCAGATTTCGCTTCATGAAAATATGTTAAATTAATAATTGGAAAGATATTTCGCTCTGCTTTGTATATGACTGCTTCGAAAAAAACAAACGTGTTTGCGTCTGCTTGTGATAATCTGGTCTGAAATCAAAATTACATGATTGTGCATGGAATAAAATTAGTTTGTAAAGAAATGTGTTTGTTTGTGCATCGGCTGACGCTCTTTTCAAATAAAAATATTTTTTTGACTGTGCAGTGGATAAGAATGTAAACAAAAGCGTTTGCTTGAGCATGGGATAACACTACTTCGAAGTTTGTTTTTGTTTTTTAATGTGCAGGGGAGAACGCTGGTTTGTGAACAAAAGCGTTGGTTTGCACATGGGATAAGCTTACTTTGGAAACAAACGCGTTTGTTGGTGCACGGAATAACACAAGTTTGTAAACAAACGCGAGCGTAATTTTTTTTTTTTGTGCACAGGATAACGCTGCTTTGTAAAGAAGAGCATTTGTTTCATGCACGGACTAACTCTGGTTTGAAATTAAAAAAAAAAAAGATTGTTTATGTAATAAGGCTGCTTTTTAATTACAGCTTTTGGTTGGAAAGCATAAATCAAAAATAACAGTAATAAAATAAAAAACATCGAAAACAGCTTCCTGGATTTCGGAATTAATCGTAATTAATAACGAACATAACACGACCGGATTACACTAATAATAAACAAAATTATGTACTAATAATAATCCCAAAAATATGATATAAAACGATTCTGCTTTTACTTTTCATTCAGTTTTCCCAGAAGCATAATATAGCTTACAGATACAACACTGTTCCACTTCGCCAATTTTGGAAATACATACGTCTTTCAAAGGCAAAAGGCTGCCCAGGGGACCATTAGTCCGAGAAGGGTCCGAGTTCGAATCCCGGTGAAGCATGGATGTTGTTTGTGCTTGTCTTACGCGCTGGATCTGTCCTTCCCCTGGAACCAGTGACCCTAAATTAGGGACGAGTGACTGCTTATAGCTCATCGAGTTGCTCACGATGATCGTTAAACCTCCAATCAAAAGAAAAAAAAAAAAAAAAGCTACAAGTGGCAGCCTGTGATGATGCATTACGAAACTTACGGAAGAGTCCTTCCACGGTGAAAAAACTGATTTACATCCCCTTTTCGAACACAGAAATATTTTTTTTGAATTTTCTCTTTTTAAAGAACTGATTATAAAGACTAAAATTAATACTTCCAAGCCTCGTGATCATTAGTGTTACAAATTAAAATTATGGAATTACGCAAATGTAGCGTTGTAAATCATATCGTTCTTGGAAAAGGTACCCAGGAAAGAAACTCTTAACGTTTGAAGAAATGAAAAACCTGGCAAAACCATTACTGCAGTATTTATTGAGTTAGAACGAAACTGGGAGTGCTAAGTGACTGTAGGTGCTTTCTATAGTAGTACAACGCAAAAGCTTCAAGTTTAAATTTGTTGAGAGCAGCGATGAGCAAATTACTTGTTTCATCATTATATGCAGCTCTTGAGAGCAATGCACGGAACGACAGCTATTCTGCTGTAAAAAGAGTATTGAAGAGAATCAGCAAATGCTGGACACTTAATTATGCAAAATCCTGTTTTCTGTACTGCATAAAGAATTGCTTTGTGTTGATTGACATGAACTGAATTAAATGAGAAAAAAATTATTCCATTGTTGCCGCCTCTGTGACTGAGTGTGGTGGGAAACTATCTGATCGTCATGAATGAGACTCAAACCCAGGCCCATTTTCTACCCCAAACTAGAAACGGGCGATTAGCCATGTCATTAGAATCGTTAAACCCCTCATAAAAGCATTTCCAATGGTAGATAAACTCGTGACTTATATAAAGTCTCTATATACAGTATATGTTAGCGGCATTGTCTGAAATTAGGTATTGCATAGATTGCCTAGAAAATCTGTAGAATGCCGAAAATGGGATGTCAAAGTATGAAACGGTTAACATTTCACACATTTTCTAGACATTCTATGCAATGCCAAAAGGCAGATCGGCAAAGTATAAAATACTCCACCGATGTGACTTTTTTTTATTTATTTTTTTTATTTTACGTGGCGAGGCACTTGATTTTCAATGCTTGCAAAATTGAATCTAAATTGAATCCGGAAATACAGGCCAAAAAATGAAGTTGGGCTCTGACAAAAAAAAAAAATTCCTCCTGCATCTTTGGGGGCCACTGTCCGAGTTTCTATTCCTGACGTCGATAAGGGATGGGGTGATCCGCGCAATCTGTTGGCAATTATTACGAGTGTGACAGAAGACGGTTTTTACCGACTTGGAACTACTCGAGGAATTTTGAACAAACTTTATGCCAGGTCACAATTCACTTTATGTCCAAAAGACTTACTCAGAGATTCCCGACCACGAAATTCCTCTGAGATTAGCTGCTGTCGCTCAGTCCACAAGAAGTGGTCAAGGATTCGTGAGGTGTATGTGCAGGACCAAGTGCCAAAATATGAAGTGTTCTACTGTGAAAAAGACAATTAAATGTAATTCAAAATGTCATTTCTTGTTGCAACAAGTAGGCTAGTCTTTTTATTTTGTTCTTTGAGTAAGAAAGTCGTATGCTTTTGAATTTTTCCTTGATATTCATATACGTCTTTTCAATAAAGGCCTTTTCATGATTCTATTTTCATACTTTGCCTAAATAGTCCTCGTCGTTTTATATAATACCTAAGATTTATATAAAGTGCCTAGAAGTATATACAATATTAAACTAACATAAATATTTCATGCTTTGCCTAAACAAGTCACGCATTTTATAGATTTCCTAGGCATTCTGTAAAATATCTGTTATTCACACATTGCCGGAACCTATACAATTCTTTCAAAATTTTCCTGTCCTTATCCAAGTAAAATGTAGATCTTCATCTTCCTATATACATAGATAGCAATTGCATACTTATGTAAGTAGACACCCCTCAGAAAACTTGAGAATTTCATCGTCCTGAAACGGAAATCGAACCCGCATATCCCAATTTATGTTCGAGTGTGTAACCGTTACACCACTGAGAACAAGGATCCTCCAAGCAACTGAGGACTCAGATGAAACGCTCTTATGTTAATTTTCAAGTTTTCTGAGGCATGTCTACTTGCATGATTAATTTGGCACTCATATATGCCTGTAACATCTATTTAACTATCAACCGCATACTTAATTTAGTTTTTCCTTATATTAGCAACTCAGTAACAGCCTTTGCGTTTCGTATTACAGTTTATGTTATGTACTGTCACAAACCACAAAAACTAAACACGAAAAAATCAACAAAGAAAGTTTTAATGGGGTTAGTCATTATGGTTCTGAACACATTATCGTTTTTAATATTTACTAATAAGTATCTCAAAGAACAAATTCTGCTTGTTGCTCTTTAAATACCTTTCCTTATCAAATTTCACTTTGTCTAAAGATAACGAACTTTGTGAAAACACAAGTTTGTCCGCTCTGTCTGGAGTACGTCGCTCTCCCAACTGAGCTACGCGGACAGAGTGCCCCATTGCAGATTTGTCGTCTTGACACATGCTTTCACATCTGCAGTATATCACAAGTTCTGATGTTTTATTTGCAGCACACAGTGCCTGCTAACTTTGACACGTTCCGGATTGCATAATATACTTCTTTTCTTTCTTTCTTCTTCTTTTCAACTAAACGATATTCCAGTTAAGCCCGGAACAAGTGTAGAGGATTAGGAATGGGAAACTAAATTGCATATTTATGTTAAAGCCCAAAGCACACAGTATTAACCTTCTGGATATAACTGGATGTCTGAATATTTGAGAATGTACGTTCATGTGGCACGCGCTAGTCATGTGATACCCACTGAATTTTCTTTTGAACCTTTCATGAATTTGTATGGTGCGAGGAAGTCTATATTTGAGGAGGCCTATTTTGGCGGGGTAGAATTTAACATTCCCTCAATAGCTACATATTTTATCGTCTCTTTGTCACACACAATGTTTTTTTTTATAATTCGCTTACACTGAAGAAATAAATAGATTATGAAAATAATGTTATCACAGAACAGACAGCATTATGAAACAAATCTCTTTGACAGGTTACTTCAACACAAACCCATAATCAATTTACCATTTAATTTTATGGTTTTCTTTAATTCATTTCATGTCAGGACAAGCAGATATTTGCCGACCCGGTGGCGCCGTGGTCTAAGTGCTGGCTTATTACCATTCTTCCGCCATGGGTCCGGTTTCGAATCTCGGTGAGGCATAGATGTTGTGTTTGTCTTTCGGCATTGACTCTCTCCGTTCCCTGGAACCAGTGGCCCAAAATGAGAGACAGGCGACTGTTTTCAGCCAACTGAGTTGCTTTGACATGTAATTATTATATGCTGAACAAAACAGATATTTCTTACATTCACTAGGCAGTACTTTATTTACTAGGATACGAATTGCAGCTTGCAGTATCCCATTTTCCTTTTTCAAATAATTTTCATAATCCTTACTGTAGACGAGATATTTTTAACCATTGTTTTGATTAAATTTTGACCTTTTGATTTATGTTTTAAATCCAGTATGATAACTCAAATGACCCTTAAGTTTCCTGAAGCGAAGTCTTAAGTATCAAATTAAAATCCTACATAATTGCTATCCTGTAGGGACACTTTTGTCCTGTTCAGATGTAGCGTCCAGTAAAATTTAACTGATTAAGGAAAAGAAAGGTTGAGGAATAAACGTAATTGTGATTGGATGAAGGAAAGCAGCAACTAAAGGCTTGAGAAAAAGTTAGTAGTGAAAGAATTAATTTTCGGATAAAAACACTGCTGAGAAATTCATGCAAATTATGCTTTCATCAAAATACTCGAATGCATAAATATATTGAATCGATATTTATATATAACATTTCCTTGTTTAAGGCAGGAAAAAAGAGGCTGAAAGACGAATTATGCATAAAACTCCCATGGATGATTAAAAAGCAGCAGGTAAATCCGTGGGAAAAATTACTATTGGACAGTTAGTATTTGTGTAACTGATTGATGAATGAATGAGTGTAATAAAGTTAAAAGTGAAAGATTTAATGTTTGGATTAAAATCCGGCTACTAAACTCAAGTAAATTACGCGTTTATGTAAAGTTTTAATAGAGTTCTTGATGGGACTTGAACTGTATTTGGCTAAGGGGA
Organism: Macrothele yani; assembly: GCA_039090855.1. Classification (NCBI taxonomy): domain Eukaryota; kingdom Metazoa; phylum Arthropoda; class Arachnida; order Araneae; family Macrothelidae; genus Macrothele; species Macrothele yani. Next base: position 143,786,418 of record CM077007.1, on the reverse strand, counting down.
AAATAGTTCCTACTAGACGAACTGAGTGTAATTGGTAGATTGAAAGCAGCAGGAAATATAGTGGAATAAATTGAAGTTGAAATAATACTGCTGAATATTTATCCACGTGGAATACCAATTTATTAAAATATTGATGAACAACAAAGCACCTGATTGTGCAAATGCTCTCGTTAGGGAAAGAATAATAAATAAAATGAAAGTTTGCTTGTTAAGATTCAAGCAACCTACTTCAAGTGTGCAGAGTACTTATAAAGAAAAGGAAAATAAATAAAACACATTTTTGTGCGAATCAAGTAATGGGCCTGATAAATTTTTATAGCAAATTCTGCAGACAAAATAACGAGCAAGACAAAAAAGCAAGAAAAAAATTGATTTACGATTTCACTCAAAGATGAAATAGATTTTTATAAGATTACCCGTGAAATCTGGTCCCAGGAGAGCAGCAAGCGTCTACAAATTACTCTTTACATCATTTGTTCCCATAGTAACGTTCCACGTGAGCAGAACCTTATTCAATATAGTGGAAACTGCCGTGCGTTAAGGATCTTACTTATGCGTCGCAGCTGTTTTCGCCATTCAGTGGTCCCACAGATTGAAACTCCCCTACCCTCACCACCCCTGGCAGCACGGTAGGGGTGCTTGTTGTTGCAGCCAACTACGGAAGAGGGGTGGCCACCGAACTGACTCCCACAAGGCACGCTTACAAGGGATGGGTCTTCCTGATGAAGCAAGAGAGGAAAACCCATAATTCAGTGGGGTTTAGGGAAGAAGAAGCAGAGGATAACCAATTCCCGCCTAGGGGCCGAGAGGGCTACCTTCCCTATTCTGTGGCTTCCCCCACATTCAAGTACCACAATGCAGAGCATTTTCCCAGGATTTCCTGGAAACTGGATTTTGATTAAACTCAGGAGAAAAGTTCGGAATGTTACCCCTCTCCCGCCCGTTCTTCCTAAAAAGGTAGAACATGGAAATTGTGACTTTTCGCCCCTTTTTTGCTGTTACTTATTATGAATGCTGAAGTCATTATGCCTTCTCTGCGACATACTTGTAACCCACAGCCAGGCCTACACGCGATGCAACAGAGATAGCCTTTTTATGTTTTTCAGTTTTTACTCTTTGTTACTATAGATGGCACAGTTGTAAATCTTTGTAAAGTTTTAGGGGTTTTCTGAGTAGCATTTGTTTTAGAATTCTGTACAACATGAAAACGCCTTGTTGCAATATTTTTTGATAATTGGTTTAACATTCAATAATGACCGCAATTTGTCTTGAAATGTGCAAACAAACAAATTTTTTTTTTTTTGCAATTTTTTTTTTTGAGGGTGTATATAATGTTTCAGATCTTGAAATGTGCAAACAAACAAAAAAAATTGCAATGCTGTATCTTGATTTTTTTTTAAAGGGTGTAACGCTTCAGATCTTGAAATGTGCAAACAAACAAAATTTGTGCGATGCTGTCGCTTAAAGTTTTTTTTTAAAGGGTGAAACGTTTCGGGTCTTGAAATGTGCAAACAAACATGCGATTTCGTTTAGTAAGTGACATCTGAGCACTGGATATTCAAAGCTTGAAAGCGATATTGATGGGATTTTACATTTCCATGAAACGAAGCAACAAGTTGCCACACCATAACAAAGATGCTATTAACGTTTAATCCTAAAAAAAAAAAAAAAATATCAGGCAAACCATAAAGAATCATTTTAAGTTAAACCGAAACTATCACTTGGTATTTAAAGTCAAGAAAAACTTTTTAAACATTTTTTTTACAAATCATGTGCTGACGTAAAATACTTTTAAATAAAGTGTCGGATCCCTTAAAAAATTAAAGCATTGGTGTTTTGAAATACATTTTTACTGAATTATTTGATAACATACCGCAAATCACCTTGTAGCGTTGATTGAATACTGACCACTTAATCATCAGAGCAGCTTTTACTTTTCAGATATAAATACTTAATTCAAGTTCATCTAAATCTTCATTCTTGAATCACTCCCTTATTCTGCTGCTTAATTTGCTTTATTTATTTATTTATATATTTTCCATTCTCCAAGACATTGGATTTTTAACTTCGGTCGGATGGTTGAATAAAATATTGAATCACTTTGGTTTTATTTACGGACATGTGAAATTGCTGCCTAACTAAAATATTATGTTTCAGTCACTTAACAGGTTACGAAAGAACATCAGGTATCTGAGTTGGTTAAGATCGAAAAGATACGCATTAATTTGGAGAATTTTAAGGCTGAACCAATCACCGGTAGCCAACAAACGACCTCACGACGGTATTAGAAAGGAAACATTTTGGGGTTCAACTACATGAGAGCTTCTCTTAAAAAAATAAACAAATAAGATGAAAAAAGAGAAAGAAAAATATTGGATTTTAACAGTTTTAGTAATAAATCATCTCCAGCTTTTCATCACCTTCGTTCTCCTCTCCTGATCATATGCTAGGCACAAGCATCATTATGACAACTATTGCATGACTTTGGCACAGAAAACCGAGCAACAGTTTAGTGCTGAATTAGTTCTAAAGTCGTTCAGCTGAACTGAGGTAAGATATCAAATCTGCTGGGTGACGACTAACACAATGCATTCTTTTCACTTGATAGTTTCAGTGCAGATTAATACAAAGGAAAATAAATTGTGATTTAATTTTTGAAAAAATAGTTTTGCATTATTATTGAATAACTGGTAATACTAAAACGTACCTGTTTAATAATACTAGAGCAGTTTTATTTTTGATCAGACTGACTGAAAGCGAACCAAAAGCATAAAAATATTTTCCATGCAATACATCGCAAGTGTTGTTTTGGTATGTCCCATTCATCAATATTTTAGGCAATATTTAAACAAACATAAATCAAAAAATAAACATATGCTGCCTGTTTTAGGTATCACTTTCCTTGGTTAGTTTTCCATTGAAATAAAAACAGAAAACAAAGGATAAATATTGCACACGCATTCATTGTGTAACACAGTGATATTTTTACACTGCCTTATGCTCTCTTAGTGCTCCCCCCCCCCTCGCCCCCTTTAGTTGGGATCGGTTTATGTTATATTTATCTCCATCGGTGGCGCACTCAGGATTGCTTGTTGGAGGAGCTGTATATACATATATAGTATACGCACACAATGTGTATATTTTTATATACGGTTGTGGCGTACGTCGCTCTTAATCTCTTTGGGGCTAAGGAAAGAAGACACTATGTAATTTTTTGAACAAGTAAAATAAAATTTTTGAATGTTTAATTTGTGACGTACGTAGCTCTTAATCTCTTTGGGGCTTTGGGAAGAAGACACCATATGATAGAAGACACTATGTAGTTATTTGAACATGTAAAATAATATATTTGAATGTTTAATTTGTGACGTACGTTGTTCTTAATATCCTTGGAGGGGGCTTAAGACCCCAAAGCCCCCTCCGTGGGTGCGCCAATGATCTCATTCCCAACTATATAGTACTTTTTATTCCATTCAACCACATCCTTCAAGGTCTTTCTCCTTTTCAGTGTTACAGCTCAAGTATACAATATAGTAATTCTACTAGATCAATTAACATCGTTTCTTTCGGCCAAGCAACCGTCTTTTCATCACTGTGACGTGTATTTTGCTTCAGGTTGTCGCTTTATATTCAGGTATTATATCTTTTAAGTCTCGTCCAGCATGATTTCAAATATCTTTCATTATCTACACCACCGTTTGTGAAAACTGCAACACCAACAAAGCATCGCGCTATTCAAAATTAAATTCACATAACAGATTCTTCATGTTGCAGGAGATAAATGATTACATTTGCAGAGCTACACATGTTTCTTTCGCTTCAAAACTCAGTATCGTGTGAAGCAACCTTGAGCAACAATGACAGCCAATACACGGTGGCATTGGATGGAAGGCGTTTTTGAAATCGTCCTGAAGAATAAATAGTATCAACCTGAATGGGGCGAAGTTGAACCCATTGCAATCTTTATTTACGTTTCATGTCTGACCTTTGCCCCAAAAGTGGGACAGCTGGTGTTGCACCAGTTGCACCAGTTTCTGGTGCAACCAGTGTCAGCTGCAACTGTAGTAGTTGCACCAGTAACTGGTGCAACTTTTAACAGTACGACATACACTGAAGTGCCGAAAAAACGTGTACACCAGTCTAATACTTGGTAGGTCCCGCACGGGAGTGCAGGATTGCAGAAATACGATGGGGCATGGACTCCACTAGCTTCTGGAAATATGCTGTAGGCAATGCACACCATACTTCCTGCAGAGCGTTCCACAATTCGGGTGTATTCCAAGGTCTCGGATTCCTGTGTTCGATAGCGCGTTGCATGGCATCCCAAATGTGTTCTATCACGTTCAGATCTGTGGACTTGGGTGGGAATGGCAACACCCTAAACTCAGATGAATGCTCCTCCAAACATAATGTGGCGTCCCGACACTTGTGTGGAGGTGCATTGTCCTGTTGGAACAGGCCCAACATATCAGCATGAATGCAGGACATGAACGGGTGTACCTCGTCAGAAAGGATTCGCACATAGCGTTGGCCGGTCGCAGACGTTTGTAGACGTACCAGGGGTCCCAGTGAAGTCCAGCTAAACACACCCCATACCATTACGGACTCCCCACCAGTAGATACAGTTCCCTGTTGACAGGCGGAATCCATGGCTTCATGGGGTTTGCGCCACACACGAATCCTTCCATGTGCCCGATACAGTTGAAAACGCGACTCGTCAGACCAGGCTACTTGTTTCCAGTCATCAAATGTCCAATGACGGAGTTGCAGTGCCCAAGCGAGGCGCATAGCTCTGTGTCGTGCACCCATCAAGGAGACTCGAGTTGGGCGTCGGCTCCCAAAGCCCATATCGTTCAGGGTATTTTGCACAGTCCGGACGCTGATGCTTGTTGAGGCTCCAGCATTGAATTCCGATGATACCTGCGAGAGTGTTGCACGACTATCGCGTGAAACGATCTTGACAGCCGACGATGGTCACGTTCACCCAATGTCTTTTTACGGTCACACTGGTATCGTAGGTTGGAGGTTTTGCCGGAATTCTAGCAGTCGCGGTACACCCTTGCAATGGTCGTCCGTGAAAATCCGAACTTCGTTTCTACCTCCGAAATGCTATGACCCCGCGTTGAAAATCGCTTAAATCGTTATTACTTGTCATTCTCATGCCAAAAACAGCTCTGACAGCTGGCAAGGATGTCTGTCGCTTTATATACGCACTGGCGGACGCAACCGAGTACGCACATAGGTGACGTTTGCTATGTATTTTGTATAAGCTCGCCTGCACCAGTTTTTCTGGAACTTAAGTGTATGTTAGGAGCCTTTTGTTAGGGAAAACACATGAAACTTCAGATGTTCTCTGAATGGAAAGTAAAAAATAAAAATAGTGGAATTTTTATGGTATAGGAGTGTACACGGTGTTATAACCTAACAACTTGCTTACCTGTACTATCATTGGCGCACTCTAAGGACGTTCGGGAATCATATAATCCTCCAGTTTATATACCACGCACTTTGCACTTGCTTTAGTATCTTTATAATATGAAAAATTAGGAAATTTCAGCTGAAACGAATATGTAAATTGCAAATTTGTGACAAACAGAGACTGACATGACTATCTAAATGAATATCTCGATTATCTTTTTTTTTCTTTTCATTTTCCAAAACTTTGGAAAGCAATTCTACAGAATGAAGATATTCCTCATAAATTATCCAATTTGTTTCTTACTGGAAGGAGTTAATAAAAAAAAAAACCGAGCTAAAATTTATCTGCAGTTTCCATGAAATGAGGCATGATTCAATAAAATGCACGTGAACATTCTACGCTGTGAAGCTTGGAGCGCAAAGTTTTCTTTCTTTCAAAACGGAACAGAAATTTCTGCTCATTACTCCACACTAAATTTGATTAATTTTCTAAAAGGTAAACTGCGCCTTTAACATACTGACGAGAGAATTTAAATTAGAAAAATGTACAAGTGAGCAGGAATATGCCCTACTGTTTATTCACCAGGGTAGAAAAAGTTATGTGTGCTAATGACGAAGATTCGTAGATGTAGCGTGGTCAAGCGAGAACTCATTAATGCAAATAGAGTTTCGGGGGCGCAAACGACCTCTTTGTCAATAGACAGAGTTCCCGTCGCGTGGAATTAATGTGCTTCTTCGATTAAAACATCCGGGGAACTCCGTCTCTCCAGGCACGAAGTAGAAAACTAATTAAGAAATCGCTTAATTAAAGTAAAATAATGTGTTCGGCAATTACCTCACGAAAGAGCACTTCCGTCAAAATTTGCTGAAAAGTTTTCGCCCCAAACATCTCATAATTCACATCTTTCCCATAATTACAGGAAAGTGCATCGTACGTAATATGAGGGACAGTGAGGGTTGGAAAAGAGCGGAATAAATTAAATAAACTTCATTCAGTATGTGACCCTGAAATTATAATTATTATTATTACCAGCACAGCACTAAAAATTGATACAGTTTTTTGAATAGATGCATCTTTTGATTCCAAAAGATATGAAAGTTCAAATTGACATTGATATAAAATGTTTGCATGCATTCACACACAAAAAAATATAATTGAATAATTATGAAAAAAAATACTAAATACATACGGTTCAAACTAAAAATAATCTGCAGATCCTAAGCTTTGTGAATAAATTTCAGCTGATTCAGCTTTATTTCAGAATGTAGCAGTTTTTCACTGCTTATTTGAAGAAAAAGTTCTTTAGAAAACTTATACAGTAGAACCAATTTATAACGATCCTGACTTTAGCGAGCAAACCAAAAGTAGTTTTTTTTTTTTTTTGTATATAGTCAATTCAAACGAAATATATTCGTTTTAGATGGAAAAAAATTAATGAAATCCAAAAATATAACAAGGGTGAGAAAAATTAAAATTATTAATTTTTTTTTTTATTGAAAATGAAGAAAGTTACTCTGTATAGTGTTCAGAAAGTCTTACACTGCAGACTTTCTGAACACCAATACATTATCCGGATGGCGTTTGCGGCCACGGCAGTATCAAGATTATGTAGACAAGGCACCTGTACCCCCCCTCCCACCACCAGCAGTTGGAACGATGTGGATATTCTTTGTACCCCAAAGACTAAATACCAACTTCTACTGACTGAGAGCTTATTAATTTACAGGTATAATAACTTTTTCTGTAATGACGACTACCCGAATGTCATTCCAACACAATGGAAACATCTCATAGACTATGAAAACAACCACCCTGTGCCTCATTGTGAACCGGATTGGCTACGAAACTTAACTCATGCGCAGTTACAAATTACAACGGGGGTATAAAGGACTGATGTTGACCTCCGTAGTGTTCGGATTTTATTCCATCTGATGGTGAATTCAAAGTGAATTCGAAAGTGCTCATGATTATAACTATTTTATGACTTTAATTGGTTTTAACTTGTAAAAACTAAAGGTATGTTGTGCATCTTGAATCTAAATTAAAGTATTTTATGTTATCGTGGGTAAGACGGCAATTTGTTCATCTATTATAATAATAATGATAATTTTTAACAAGCAAAGTAACAAAATTTAACCCTTTAACCAGATGGGACTAAATAACTCAAGGTTAGCAAAATTGGCTGGATTCATCTAGAACTGCTATATTCGTTGTCTAAGAAGTCAGCCGAATGTGGCTGGTAGGAGTGAACCAGCGCCTCAGAAAGCGTTGCTTTCCCTTTAGATTTATTATTCAAAGTGGTACACAAAAGTCCTTTTTGTCATTACTATGTATATCTTTTAGATCCAGGGATAGAGTATGGACATGTTATGTATTTCACCCCCATAAGTTACTCTTATAGATCTAAAAAGATATACTTAGGATTGATAAAAAGGTCTTTTGCTACAAGGCTTGAAGAACATAAAATAACTTGAAAAACATGGTAATCTGCAGATCCTGAGCTTTCTGAATAAATTTCAGCTGGTTCAGCTTTACACCGATGAGCTATTACATTATGAATACCCCCAGCCTAGAAAAATGAACGCACCTGGAGACCGAACAGTGGCGCAGGTGAAGTTCACAGAGCAGTATATATTCAACCCGAGAACCGGCTTTCGGTTAGGGACCGCGGGTGGCTTAGTGGTCAACGTTCGTTACTGCCACGGAGAAGACCTCGGGTTCGATCCCAGGCAGGTACGAACGCTCGAAGCACTAAATATCCACCGTGCGTCAGATGGGCACGTTAAGCCGTCGGGCCTCGGGTACGGGCCCCCCAGGAATAAATAAGGACGTCTTCCTCCCCTTTCTACCTCGCTTCCGTGTCACTTTCCTATCGGGCACTCTACCCCAAATCTCCTAGCTTCCTATTTCTAAGGGTTGTTTAAGACCTGAGGTCAGACACTCCTTCCTAAAATCCTCTACATATGATCAAATCTGATCAGATTTCGGTTAGTAGAGTGTACGGAGTCAGAATTGAAAAAGCTGCCGATTTATTGGAGTTTGATAAAGGACAAATTGTGATGGCGCGGCGCCTCCGAACTACGATCTCGGAAAAGGCGCGGATTGTGAGTTGTCCACGTGCCGCTGCAGTGAGTACGTATCAAAAGTGGTGCGCAGATGGCCAAGTGACAAATGTCTTTTTGTTCGTGGAAGGTCCCACGGTCGACGAAAGTTATGACCTTTCAGGATCTTAACTGAGGGTGAATTTCTCTAGATGCCGTTCGCAGATAAAATAACAAAAGTTACAATTTAATTATATTTTAAATATTTCCATACAACAACTGAACCCAGTCGAACATTTGTGGTTCGACTTGGAAAAGTAAGTTCGCGCTAAATCACTACCACCCCGAAACGTACGGGGACTGGAGGACTTGCTGTGGACATTATGCTACCAGATACCCCAGGATACCTATCGCCACCACATCGAATCGATGACTCGCCGAGTGGCCGCTGTTTTGCGGGATAAAGGGGGTCTTACAGTTTATTAAATAGGTGGTTATAATGTCATGGCTCGTCGGTGTATTTCTGAATTCACCAGAGTTTTTCAGTGCTTATTTGAAGAAAAATTTATTTTGAAAACTAATACAGTACAACTTATAACGATCAAGCAACGAGGCAACCCAGCTCTGGAGCGACATCAAAGACATTAATTACGCTATGCACCACAGCAAAAGGAGCTTAGCTAACGGAAAACGTAGCATATTTGCCTCACAGAGGCGCGTGCAATGATTTTGTAGCGATGGATCTACTACGTTCGTGGCCTGCGTTGTTTTAGAGCTAAACACAAAATAACTTTATCATGTGCATACTGCCAGATATTAAGTTTATGTAATCTCAGGCGACCATTGTTCATTTGATTTGATTTTTAACCTCTTATTTCCAATTTATGTTTTACAGTTTTAGTCTATAAGTCGTTCTAGTATCTTGAAAAAGCTGCCAATTGGCGAGTGAAAGCTCGGCAGATCTTGTATGAACCCGTAAATACCTGTATAAAGAACCGGATTATTGTCTTATAAAGTCTTGCTTGCTCTTATTTGTTTCTGCTTAACTCTGGCGTGACCACAGCATTTTGTTCAATGCGTACTATTGCTAAATAATATGGAATTGATATGAACACACACATCTAAGAACAATATAACGGGAAAACATTTTTTTCTTTTCGCTTACATTACAGCAATATATGCATGATTCATGTATGCACACCTTCATGAGTCGGCACATGCATGTATTTTTCTATTAAGATTGCCTACACTATAAAGGTGATTGACTAACATCTATCCTTTTCTTTTTCTACCTCAAAAAATAATTAATTATTTGCGGGATGAACCTCAAATTTGTCTTTGAATTTAACATTCAGTGATTAATTAGCATCCACTGTGAATGAAGGAGGAGGAGAAGAATCAAAATCGAAGCTGGTGGGAATCTAATCTTTTCCAAGTTGCCATTGTCTCGTCAGTAGTTCGATCTATGTATCTGCTCTGGTAAATTCTCGTATCATTCTGCAAAACTTGAAAACTCTTGAAGAGCAAGCCGTGAGGGTAAATCAGTAGTGGTGCATTCTTCGAAATCAAAACCCATTCATTCGAAGTTTTCTTTTTGCCTTCACTGGTAACGTTTTCTTGAGGCAAAAATTCGGCACTCTTAAAACAGTTTCTAATTATCTGATAATCTTCCAGTCTCAGACATTCTGGGAACAAACGGGTTCTACCCTAAACTCCCTATCAAAACATCACAATGTTATTAATTGCTACACATGTAAGTAAAGAATTTCAAGAAGAAAATGTTTGAACCCTGTTCTACAACACCCTTAGAAATAGTAATGTAGGAGATTTGAGGCAATTCTCTAGTTAGGAAGGAGACAAGAGGTAAAATTACAGGCAGATTAGTAAAACTGAACAATCTGCACACAAGGACAGAAAAGGCAAAAAGAGACCAGCGAAGGCCCTAACCAAGATCCACCAGTGCACAGTCCGCCAAAATTATCCGTTTATCAGGATTTCTGCTTTTTCCTAAAGAAATTGGAAAGAGTAAGTACAAATATGTAAAAAGAGTGCGTATTAAAAGAAAATAAGAAACAGTTAGCAGATGTGGGAAGAGGAAACTCGAAGAACACAGACACATACGTTATAGAATAGAGTGCGTGGGAAAGAAATTGGAAACATAAGCAGACACAAATCGAAAGCATGGGAAAGAAATTGGAAACATAAACTGACACAGGTGAAAATAGAATGCGAAAAGGAAATTGGAAGCAGTAAGTAGATATATATGAGAATAGAGTGCGTGGAAAACATAAGCAGACATAAGTGAGAATAGAGTGCGTGGAAAACATACGCAATCATAGGTGATAAAGAGTTCGTGGAAAAATGAAATTGGAAACATAAGCAGACATAGATGAGAATAGAGTACATGGAAAAAGGAAGTTAGAAACATAAGTAAACATAGGTGAGAACAGAGTGCGTGGGGAAAAGGAAAGTGGAAACATAAGCAGACATAGGTGAGAAGAGTGTGTGGGGAAAAAATGTTGATAACAATAAGCAAACATAGGGGAGAATAGAGTGCGTATTGTGAAAAGAATACACTGCGTATTGTGAATAGAATAAAGTGCGTATTGTGAATAGAATAGAGTGCGTATTGTCAATAGAACAGAGTACCTGAGAATAGAGATAGTTATATATAAAAGCGGGATATGTGATAATTCGTGATTAGATTAAGCACTACGTAGAATGTATTTGCTAAAGTCTGAAAGAAAAAACTTCATATAAGATAGGTTGAAACAGCCTTGCTTTTTTCAAGGTGCATGACAATGTGTGAGAAATCAGAATAAAATACTATCAGTTCTTTAAGGCTGCGAAGATCACATGTTTTACTCGCAAATAACCAAGAAAACAATAATTTCACTATCGGTACTTTTATATACAGCTTGCATTTATGTCATAATCATCATATTCATCATTCTCCATCCCTTGATGGATAAAGATCTTCCAAAGTCTCTTCTACAGCTCTCTGTCTTGAGCAGTTCGCTTCCAAGTTATTCCAGCATACTTGAGAATTTCATTCACCCATGCATGTCCCACATGGTCTTTTTCTGGGTCATTCCTCTGTCTTGGTATCAAGTTTAGTATTTCACTTGTCCAGCGGTGCTCATTTCTTTCAGCAATATGTCCATCCCATTAAAACTAGAGGGTGTATACTTTGATCATGATGTCAACTATTGTCATTTTCACGATCTAAGCGTTCCTTTTCCTGTCTGGCTTGGCTACATCAAGCATGCATCTCTCCATGCTTCTTGGGATTTGTCCTAGGCTTCTGTATGTCTTTTTTAAAAGTTAAGGTCAATGCCTCTTATCCATACGCATGAACAAGAAGGATGCATTGATTAAATACTTTTCTTATAAGGCATAACGGTAAATTGCTCTTGAAAATTGTACCATTTCTTTCAAATGCTTTCTTGACATTTTTTTTTTTTTTACGTCTCTTACTTTATTTTTACACACAGTTAAATGAAAGGAAACTGTTCTTGTTTGCACCACTGAAGTCGAAAAGGAGTTGTAGCTTCTCAAGGGCAAAATCAAAGAGTTTGAACGAGACAGAAAACATGAAGCACACACAACTAAGCAATTTCTTTTTTCTTTGAGAAAGCTTCTGTCTGGAACTAGAATAAGGGATTAAAAGCTCCAAGGAATAAACATAATGATGACTTTAAATTTCTGATAGTGGAAAAAATTATCGGCTTTGTTACAGCGCATAATTCATCTAAACAGGAGATGCATAGTAATGTTAAAATTCACTTAAGTAACTAATAGTAGCTTCGAGGATGAACCTATAGAAGTTCTGCTGGACATTTAACTTCTATGGCTGCAAGCATCAGTTGCGACACATTTGCAGCCTGCAACTTTATCCTGTTTTGAAGGAAGATCGAACTGCTGCTGCACTCCTGAAGAAAACTACTGACATAATTTTTTTTTCGTCTGACTTCCCAGTCTCCTCAAAGCGAACCAGCATAGCCTTCACAAAGCTATCATTGCTTTCTCTAGCCACAGGATATTTTTCTCTCGAAGAACTCCTGACACTGCTACGAGCTCAAATGCCTTTACTATTGCAGCACTTACATCACAAATCTCAGGTCTTCATGAAGCACAAATCAGTATGCTGCACATAATTGTAAAGCCGTATGTAGCTGAACATTTTAGGGAAAAATTATTAAATGAAACGGAGATCATTAAACACACGGTCTCAATATCCAAGTCTTCACTGGCAAAATGGCGTAGAAGGCATTAACACTGCGTATTTAGTACCACACAACTGAAAATTTCCGATAATATGACATTCAGAACACAATTCAAAAACTTACAAATAATTCGGAAATCCCCTGTTCCATTACCTAAGGTCGTAAATGAAATCGTTTTGCAAATCCTGTTGGATAGATTAACTGCCCGAATACCGGAACCGTTATCAACATTAATAAAAAGACAAGACCTGACACTTTGATTTACAATTTCTTTCATCTAGTGATTTTTTTTAAATATTACATTAGTTTATTAATTCTGAAATATTACAGACATTGCTATAATAATCTGTTTTGTTTCCAAAGCGTTGAATTACCGATAGTTGTGCCGTAGCTCAGAATCTTTTAAATTAATCAATTTATTGAAATCAATGGGAAACGAACCCATCCGAAGAAATAATTCTTCTTCACAATTACATGGAAAGCACAATCATAAATTCTTTATTAGCACGCTTCCCGCGATTTCCCCATTCAACCATCTTTCTAGAAAACTTTTATCGCCCTAGAGTACGAATCGAGCTCGAATCTCCCGATTTCTGTTCCAACATGCTATCATTTCACCAGAGGACAATACAGCTCCAAGCAACTGAAACTAAGCAAGCCAAATGAAAAAAAAAAAAAAAAATAATAATCAGTTCTACCATTTCACCACCCAGGACCAAGCAACTGAACTATAAGTAAGCCAAGTGTAAAAAAAAATAAAATAAAAAAAATATTCTTGAAGTAAAGCAACTGAAGCTGAGAAAGCCAAATGAAAAAGCAAACTATTCTTGAAGAAAAGCAACTGAAGTTAAGAAAGCCAAATGAAAAAAAAAAAAAAAACACTATTCTTGAATTCACTGTATACTCAGGGTGCACTGCAACTGAAGCCGAGGAAGCCAAACGAAAAAAAAAAAAAAATATTCTTGAAATAAAGCAACTGAAGCTAAGAAAGCCAAATGAAAAAAAAACTGTTCTTGAAGTAAAGCATATAAGCTAAGAAAGCCAAATAAAAAAATAAAAAACAAACTATTCTTGAAATAAAGCAACTGAAGTTAAGAAAGTCAAATGAAAAAAAAAAAACGCTATTCTATACAGTGAATTCAAATTCACTGTATACTCAGGGTGCACTGCAACTGAAGCCGAGGAAGCCAAACGAAAAAAAAAAAACTATTCTTGAAATAAAGCAACTACTGAAGCTAAGAAAGACAAATAAAAAACAAACTATTCTTGAAACAAAGCAACTAAAGTTAAGAAAGCCGAATGAAAACAAAGAATAACATATTCTTGAAGTATAGCAACTGAAGCCGAGGAAGCCAAACGAAAAAAAAAAGAAAAACTATTCTTGAAATAAAGCAACTGAAGCTGAAAAAACCAAATGAAAATATATATATATATTCTTGAAGTAAAGCATCTAAGCTAAGAAAGTCAAGTAAAAAACAAACTATTCTTGAAATAAAGAAACTGAAGTTGAGAAAGCCGAATGAAAAAACAACAACATATTCTTGAAGTATAGCAACTGAAGCTAAGAAAAGCCAGATGAAAAAAGCAAGTAAAGCAACTGAAGCTGAGGAACCCAAACGCAAAAAAAAAAAAAAGCTATTCTTGAAGTAAAGCAACTTAAGCTAGGAAAGCCAAATAAAAAAACCTGTTCTTGGAGTTAAGCAACTGAAGGCAAGCAGACTAAATGAAAAAAAATTTTTTTGAAGCTAAGCAGCTGAAACTAAGTATGCTAAGCTGCTTAGCATCAGTTGTTTGGAACTTTATTGCCCTGGGTGATGTAACGTTGGTAAGCTTGAACAGAAATCGGGATATGCAATTTTCAAGTGTTCCTACGTGGCAAACAGTAGAAAACAAGCATGACATTTTAGTTAATTTAGTTATTAACATTTGCGTTCTTTCATTTATTTATTTATTATTTATAGATTCTTTGAATGACTGTAAATTAATTTTGTGACTCACAGTGCGACGAACTCAGAGTGCACTGTATACGTATTTCTGCTGAATGCACTGCAATTAAGATCTGTGATTTGTAGGGAATTCGTTTCCTGTGATTCGTAGAAAGGGTTGCCGTAGCAGAGATTTTTACTTATGCTAGTTAGCATAGGAAGGTTGCCGTAGCAGAGATTTTTACTTATGCTAGTTAGCATAGGAAGGTTGCCGTAGCAGAGATTTTTTACTTATGCTTGTTAGCATTCGGTTGCCGTAGCACAGATTTTTAGTCATGCTGATTTAGCATTTAGCAGGAAAATATTAATCATCCTGTTCGAGTTTCCTCGAAAATTCTGCATTCTTTCATTTTCCCTTAGCTCCAGCCTAAGCTTTCATTTTAAAGATAATTTTGTGCTATATCCATTCGCTGTTTCAACTCTTTCAAATAATATGGGTTGGAGAAGTTTCTCCTCGTTAGAAAAATATTTTGTTTCAAGAAAAACGTGTCTGTTAGTAATTTCAACAAGCCCTACCAGTGGCCGAGTTGTAAGAGGAACTGGATTCTGACTAGTCCACTGAGCTAAGCCTGAGCCCAAGCCTCAGATGAGGAATGGGTAAAACATCCACTCCACGGCGCTTGACCTCTGTCTGCTCCATGGTACCAGTAGCTCCGAATTAGAGGCAGGCGACAATTTATAGCCCATTAAGTCGCTTATGGTGATCGTTAATCCTTTAAGCGCCGATGTTCCTAAACTAAATGGTTCCCAAAAATTTTTGCACTGTCCCTATTTGAAACGGAGGACTCAATACTCCGGAACCGCCATCAGCGTGCTCTCCGAGGCACGGGCAAATATTTAGTAGTTAGGCAGTCGGGCTGAAATCGAGGACCCAAGCCGGCTACATTGACCACTTCACCAGCTTTCTCTTCTGGACCTTTATTATCTTCTCCATGGTCCTAGACATGATAGGGCAAGGCAAGTCTCCCTGATAGGGGCATCATGCCAAATCTCTCTCTCCATTCTTAGGTCTATCGCTATTGTGATAGCAGCCCATTCACTAGAAAATCAGTTAGAAAGTACTAGTGTCAATCATCCCTCTAAATAGCCACTTTGAATAAAAAAAAACTAAAAGAAAAAAGCTCTCTGATGTACAGGTTCACCCTCTCCAACCACGTTCGGTCCACTTCTCAGACAGCTAATATATTCGTTCAAACTGATTTCAAACCATTTTGCTAAACCCGAGTTAATTCGTCCCAGCCGATTACGGTTAAATCACGAACAGAAATAATGATAATAATAATAATAATAATAATAATAATAATAAATAATAATGACGTAACAATGGTGCATGAAGATAAATTTGAGTTTTCAAAACCTGAAATATATAACACTAGCAAAACAATTAAAGCAAAATTGATTTATATACATCATTTGTAACTAACCAACACATTCGTCTAGAAGGTAAACTGTTTTCCTAACGAATGGAAACTTTTTCACACAAGATTGTTTGAAACAGTCAAAACAGCAACTAGGTTTGATGCAAAATTGTCGTAAAACTGCACGACGAAAACTTCAACGGAAACAGAAAATAAAGCAATGTAGTTAAAATACGAAACCTTTATTCACATATCTGCCGAACATTAATACGTATTCTTCATCTCAACGACTACAGTTTTGTGACGATTATATATAGATTAAGATAATACAACGTAGTTGTCACAAATGTTTATTTTTTTATATATATTTCCTTAAAAAAAAAAAAACTTCAAAAACACCATAATACCTTCAAGTTGGAACTGAAGAACAGATTCTCTGCTTTAGAAGGCCTGACATCGGAAGAAGTGGATATTTCTGAAGTTAACAGAAAAGTAACCAAAGCTCTTATGGAAACAGCAACAAAATTAGCTGGGTCTAAGAACAAGTTGCATGAGAACAAATTATCAGGAAAAACCAAAATATTGATGCAAAAAAGAAGAGAGATGAGGACAACTAAAGAAGATGTGACTTCCAAAGTGGAATATATAGAGCTATGCAAGACAGTACGAAAAAGTATCACTGAAGACGTAAGGAAATTCAACTGTGAACTAGTGAGGAAAGCAATTGAAAACAACCAAAGCCTAAAGATAGCAAAGGGACATCTCACTAAGGGAAGAAAACAGATTATGGCACTGAGAAAAGAAGATGGTTCTGTAACACGAAATAGAGGCGAAATTTTGACAAGAGTAAAATATTTCCACTCCAAATTATATTAAACGGATGATACATGTACTTCAGACATCACGAAAGGTACCAGTACCAGAGTTCTTCCAGTCCTCCCAGCAGAAGTTGCTCATGCAATCAAGAACATGAAGCAGGGAAAAGCTCCAGGAGAAGATGGAATTACTGTAGACATCATACAAGAAGCAAGTGGAGAAATCGAAACAGTACTTGCCCAAATTTTCAGTCGATGCCTTAATGAAGGGAAGATTCCTGAGGACTGGAACAACGCTACAATGATCTTGCTACATAAAAAAAGGTGTCATTGAGGATCTCAGGAACTACAGACCAATCAGCCTCCTCTCAGTTGTTTATAAAATCTTCACTAAAGTTCTTTCACACCGCTTGAAGGTAACACTGGACATGGCTCAACCGAGAGAACAAGCTGGATTCAGGAGTGGCTACAGCACAATAGATCATATCCACGGATTGAGAGAACTAATTGAAAGAGCGAGGGAATATGAACTTCCATTGTGCATGGCTTTTATCGATTATGAAAAAGCCTTTGATTCGGTGAAACCATCAGCAGTTACAATGGCTCTGAAATCCTGCGGTATTGAAGATGCATACATTAATATTATTAATAACATCTATGAAAATGCAAGTGCAAAGATTCGGCTGTTTGAAAATACAACACACATAAAAATTGGAAAGGGAGTGAGACAAGGTGACACCATATCTCCGATACTCCTTAATGCCACATTGGAAAATGTCTTTCAATCACTGAGCTGGGAAAACAAAGGAATAAAGATTAATGGAAATTATCTAACTCACCTTCGTTTTGCTGATGACGTAGTCATTTTTGCAACTACCCCATCAGAGCTGCAGAGTATGATCCAGAAACTTGCTGACAAGAGTAAAGAAGTGGGACTAAAAATGAACTTTCAGAAGACAAAAGTAATGTTCAATGCTTTTACAAAAAATGAAGATTTATCTATTGATGGAGAAAAGCTGGAGATAACAGACACGTACGTTTATCTTGGACAGCAGATATCAAGTGAGGGTCACATTGATGAAGAAATCAATCGGCGTACAAAACTTGCCTGGAGAGCTTTTGGAAGAAACAGCATAATTTTCAAGAGCAATATGCCATTATGTCTTAAAAGAAAAGTGTTTGATCAGTGCATCCTTCCAGTGCTTACGTATGGTGTAGAGACGTGGACCTTAACTAAAAGAGACATACAAAGGCTGCAGACAACTCAAAGCAGCATGTAGAGGTGCATGCTTGGTGTAACCAGGAGAGATAAGAAGAGGAACTCGTGGATCCGAAAAATGACAAGAGTGGAAGACATCATGATCAGAGTTAAATCCCTGAAATGGCAATGGGCTGGACATATTGCCAGAAGGACAGACCATCGATGGACAGCCGAAATTTTAGATTGGATTCCAAGGGACAGGAAAAGACCCAGAAAAAGACCACATGGGAGATGGGTGGATGAAATTCGAAAGTATGCGGGAGTGGCATGGAGGAAACTGGCACAAGACAGACCGTTGTGGAGGAAACTTGGGGAGACCTTCGTTCAGCAGTAGATTGATAATTGTTGGCAATGATGATGATGATGATGATATTTTTCAAGCCGACCATGGTTTCGCGAAACCATGGTCGGCTTGCGAAATAAAAAAATAATCTTAATCTATAAATAATACGTATTATTCGTAAGAAACTGAATTCCGAAATTAAATTAGAGCCCTGTGTGTATGCATTCAATACTTTTCTTTAGCCACATTTATACATTAAAAAACTTTTCTTAGTTTTGGTTTTTATTACGTACAGTTATTGTTGCAACGGTTTTTAATATACCCCGACAACATTCTAATATGTCGCAACTAAAAGAAGCATGCATGTTAATTTGCATGCATGCTTTTGCACCCCAGTTTGGTACGCTAATTAAATTAGCTCATCTGGCTTCAGTCAGTAGGGTTAACAACATCACATGAAGGCGTGATGACAACGATCAAAATTCTGCGGATAAACTTCTGGTATGGAAGAGCAAATAATCATTAGAGGAAACATTTCAAGTGTAGGTAGTCCTGAAATGTTTGTTGTGATTCCAGAAAGCCATAAAAAGCGCCGTTTCTTTCGTGGTGCAAATTTTGGAGTTCAACAACTCGCGTTACCTCCTATCCTCGGCAACTGTGAGAAATACCACTGGCGAAACATTCCGCTCTGAACTGTAACGAATGAATCGCACTTTTACACCGTCAGAAGAATCTGAGATAACATCTCTTTCAGCTGATTGCTCTCTTCAAATCAGACAACTATTTCTTGAAACACTGAATAGTTTCATTGGGGAGGTATATCATATTGGGAGAATATTGAACTTGTGACTTTAATAATACTAGATTCCTTGAAAAAGCCTTTAAAATGGAAAAAGAAATTCATAGCGCAAGTAAGTGAGCCCATATCAATATTAGAGCAAATTAAACAAATGCGTTAGCAGAGAATAAGCTTAATACATATTGGAAGGAAAATATTCACCTCTAAGGTGGCAATCTTCTTTGTAGGGAAATCTTTGAAATATGGAACTCTCTCTTGCTCACTCTCTTGCACACAAACACGCGTGCAGTCACACACACACTCACACACAAACACACGCGCTAATAAAGCAATGAAAATATGATTATTAGGACAGAAGAACATTTCACATAAGTCAAAAATCTGTTTTCAAAACATTTCTCTTTTCTTTTCCCTCGAGCATTAATTTACCGAGCACCGCAGCTATAATAAAAGTACTCCTTTCCCATATAAATGAAATCGTAAAATAGGGAAGGCATCTCCTTTTATTCGGAGGTCATATTTGTTGTAAAAAATTTTTTGCGCTTTTGGGAAGGAGAAGGATGACTACAAAACTAAAGTTCCTGTTTTCTGATTAAAATAAAAATGTGGGGTTGTACCGGACAGACAAATTTAAGCTATTTTTTTTTTCGGTTTCTTTACTTTTCTTTTTCAATGCAGTCTCATTTAGAACATATAACAAGAAAGTTGACACCGAATTTTCGGGTGTAATAAGCACGTCTTTTGAATCGGTTCTGACGCAAATTAAATTTATCAAAGCTATTCAAAGTCAATGAAACCGGTATGGAAAACAATAGTATCTGACGGAAGAAAGAAATTTTTAAATTGGGTCTTTAATTTCTCAGAGATTGCTGTAAACGGAATCGTGAGCTTACGAACTCTTAGAAACAGAGTTATCGACACAAATAAGATGTGACTTTACGTCCCTTGGTGGGAAAACCATGCATTATTTTAGGAAGAAAGTATTCACAAAAGGTTTATCCATATGAGTGGTATCGGTCCAAGAAAAAAATTTTAGTCGAGTTTTCAGGAGCCCAGATTTTGCTACAAATACATCAGAAGTAGAAAGTAACACTTATGACCCCTGATGGCCAAACCATTCTTTACCAAACATTAGAAGTTACGTGAAAAATATTTTCCGTCAGGTCTTGTATGCGTTACAGGAAGAATTTTTCAAATCGGAGTTTTAGGAGCAGAAAACGCAATTTACCATTGTGCGCCCTAGCGAAAAGTCTATGATTTACTTGAAAATTTTTAATTTATAGGAAAAACATTTCGCATGGGAAACACTATCCAACAAAGAAGGAATTTTTCAAATCGGACTTTTAGAAGTAGAGATATTGACAAAAATAAGATATACATCTACGCCCCAGGCGTAGAAACCATGCATTATTTCAAGAAGAAAATGTTCCTAAAATGTTTGTCTAAATGAGTAGTATCGGTCCACAAAAGACTTTTTTTCAATCGAGATTTTAGAAGCTCATATTTTGCTGCAAATACATGAGAAGCGGAAATTAAGGCTTACGCCACCTGGTGGCCAAACATTTTTTTACAAAAATTTGAAATTACGTGCAAATGATTTCCCATCAGGAGCTGTATCCGGTGCAGAAAGAATTTTTCAGATCCGAGATTCAGAAGCAGAGATATAGGGGGAAAACGCAATTTACCTTTACGCCCCCTAGCGGAAAGTCTATGAATTACGTGAAAATTTTGAAATTATATGAAAAAAATGCGTCACGGAAAACACTATCCAACAAAGAAGGAATCTTTCAAATCGGACTCCTAGAAGTCGAGATATTGACAAAAATAAGATATACGTCTACGCCTCCTGGCGTAGAAACCGTGCACTATTATAAGAAAAAAAATGTTTCTAAAAAGTGCGTCGGCATGAGTAGTATCGGTCTACAAACGACGTTATTTTCAATCGAGAATTTAGAAGCTCATATTTTGCTGCAAATACATCAGAAGCGGAAAATAATGTTTACGCCCCCTGGTGGCCAAACCATTTTTTTACAAAAATTAGAAATTATGTGCAAACGATTTTCCATCAGGGGCTGTATCCGGTGCAGACATAATTTTTCAGATCGGAAATTTAGAAGCAGAGATATAGGGGAAAACGCAATTTACCTTTACGCCCCCTAGCGGAAAGTCTATGAATTACTTGGAAATTTTGAAATTATATCAAAAACATGTCACACGGAAAACACTATCCAACAAAGAAGGAATTTTTCAAATCGGACCCCTAGAAGTCGAGATATTGACAAAAATAAGATATACATCTACGCCCCCTGGCGGAGAAACTGTGGAATATTTTAGGACGAAAATATTCCGAAAAGGTTTATCGATGTGAGTGGCATCAGTCCTCGAAATAATTTTTCCAATCGATATTTTAAAAGCTCAGATTTTATGGCAAATACATCAGAAGCGAAAATTAACACTTACGCCCCTGGTGGCCAAAGTATTCTTTACCAAAAATTCGAAATTATATGCAAAAGATTGTGCATCAGGAGATGTATCCGCTGAAAAAAAAAATTTCAAATCGGAGTTTTAGAAGAAGAGTTATCGGAAAAAATGCAATTTACTTTAACGTCCCCTAGCGGAAAATCTATGCGTAATTTGAAGAAGAAACTATATCCAAAATACTCTTCGGCATAAATGGAATCGAAAGATAAAAGATTTTTTCAATCGGATGTTTAGAAGCAAATATGTGGAATAAAACGTATTTTTGAATTCGACATCATCTGCATTTTCGCCCTCTAGCGGCGAAATTGTACATCTTAAAAAAACAAACGAAATGAAGGATCATTATTCGCATATTTCAAGCTTTCGAATGCAAAAAGAATTTTTCAAATCGGACTAATAGTTGCAGAGATACCGTGGGTACGGACGGACGGACAAACCGATAACATAAGCACGATCTTTTTTTTACAAAAGATGTGCTAAAAATATCATCCGTAAAAAAAAAAAAAAAAAATTGACTGATTCTAAAAATTAACAAAATACAAAAACCTGAATATTCAACATGAACATTATCACTTCTCAAGTATTTATTTAATATCGATATTAGCCTTAGTTTTCGCAGGATGGAAGGCCCTCGATATTTCAGGGCCTTTATTATTACTAAACCCAAAATATTTCTTCCTTTTATACAGGGTGTCCGAATGACTGGGCATTGAATGTACGAATTGCAGTAATGTAATAATAAAGAAATTTTGAATGGAATTACAGTAGAGGTGACTTGCCACGTGGAAGTGCTCTGTGTCTGGTAACCTTCATGTCTCGCCACCCCAAGGCGCGTGCAGCTGTCATTCCGAGCGAAAGTCATTCCCGAGCGATTGGTCGACGGGGGCAGATGTGTCGATTGATCACTCGTCTCGGCACAATGACTATAGTGTTGACGAATGAACAGAGAGTGTTTCTGGTGGAACATGTCTTTCGTCATGACGACAAGTATACGGACGAAGTGCAAAAACAGTTCGCTAGGAAATTTCGTCACGCCTACTTCCCCACCGTAATGCGGTACGTCAGCAAGAGCGAAGTCTCGAGAAACTGGCAGTGTTATGAATGACCTCCCTCCGGGTAGGCCATCCATGGCAGACGAGAGACCGTAGAGGATATCCAGGACAGGACACAGAGCAGTTCACACAAGTCCGTGAGGCGACTGTCACAGCAAAGTACAAAGTGTCTATCGTGCATCAGCTGAAAGAAACAGACCACGTGACTCGTGTTCGCTAATGCAGGTGATTCCAAGAGTTCCTGTCTGAAGAAGGTGAGGACATTCTGGACGTGACTTTCTTTACACATGAGGTAGGGTTCCACCTGTCCGAGTACATCAGCAGGCGAAAACACTTGTCCGTGGGGTACTATCGCATATACTTCAAAAGCTACAGGCTGAAATAACGACCTACATCCAAAAAATCACACCCTATACCCTGAGAAAGGTCTTCACCAACATGCAGACATGTCTGGACGTATGTGGGTCCCATTTCCAACACCTCCTTTAGGAACAAGTTCGACATGATGTTACTTTCAGCGGACAGTTATTTTTCGGGCACCCTGTATACGGAAATGTTTCCTCCATGGCTCGTGGCACTTGATTTTCTGATTCGTCCTGTTATTGTCACTCGATGTCCAAGCTAGTCTTTGCTCTACGAAACTGTAGGAAAGGGGCTTCATAAATATTGTAGAAAATATGAATCGAAGGTTTATAAAGAATTCTAAAAATAGGGAAAAGTAATTCAATGTTAGAAGTATTGTTCCAGTACCTTAATATTTTCGTTCTTCTGTTTTAGTATTAAAAACACCATGCTTCCCTTTAATGACTTAAAACTTTAGGGAGTGGATCATCCACGGTCCGAGCGTTTTTTGCTTCATTAATTTTGTCCTTGACGCTGCAGGACCAGATATGGAAGAAATTTAAAAGTCCAGAAACGAACTTCATAATATGAAGAAGAAAAAAAAAGCACAGAAACTTCAATACAAACTCTTAAAACTTCGAAAAGAAATTTGGCGTTAAAAGAAGGGACATGTGCATTTCGAGGGCTTCTTTTTATAAATCTTTCGATCTGTTGTTATGCAATTGTCCATGCAGCCACAGACTTGGGGAAATTGGGATCGTAGGGGAGAGTCCTTCACATCAATAAACAAGGATGGGTTGAACACTAATCCAAAGCGTGCACAGCTTCGAAGATGAGTCACTAGCCCTAAGCTGATAAAGACCAATTGCTGCATTCACTCACTCGGAGGCTAGAGAGGTCGTAGGAGACCGGAGACCCCAGATGGAACAACCGACGATCAATAGACCCAGGAATTAGATTCGATCGGTGGCTGGGAGGACCTACTGCTTTTAGGGGAGGAATAGTTCTCCCTCCTCCTGCCGCGCTCTTGAACTTCTTCCTGCTAAATTCGTGCCTTCCCTGATATCTTCCCACGTCCATTTATTTTTCACGGAGGAAAAAAACGCATCCAGAAATTATCCCGGGGCACATTCACTCTATTTCCACACATTGTTTTCGTTCGCTAATCCGCTGAGAACTTGAATAATATAAGAGTGCATTATAAAATGGATGCAGCTTTCGACCTCCGAGAAAAGTCCCCGTATCATTTTGCCAATAATGATATTCTTAAAGTCTAATCGCTGTTAATTTCGTTTATTATTTTCTTCTCTACCGATTGGCACGCTGGGGTTACTTTATAATTATTTCTCTTCAGCTCAGCGAGAAAAGAAAAGAAACCAACAACACAAAAATCCAAAATAATCAAAAACTAAGAGCATCTGGATACTCAATGCAATTGAAATGCCACTTACAGAGCGATTGCTTACGTGGCGCCCTATCATCAATCCGGCCTGGAAATTAGTTAACTCTGTCGTTCCAGCGATCATTCATTCTCGGTTGTGCTGTTCTCTCATCACAGCCCTACGAGCACATTTGTCAGCACTACGAGCACAAGAGAGGGGGTGTCAGAAAGCTAATGGTAATTTTCTACAGAATTTCACAGCGCAGAACATTCCACATAGCGATAAGGTTCCTTTCCCAATGATTCTGAGCTTTGTTAATTCATAAAATACGGCCTTCTTTATTCCAAAAACGATATTCTAGTCCGTTTACAGGATTAGAATATCGTTATTCATCTTCAGTTCTCTTCCAGAGATTCCCCCAGTTTCCTTGTTTATGGAATATTGCTCTTCAGCCGTCAAATCGTTTCCCTAAAGCATTCTCTCGTTTAAAGAGTACTACTGCCCTGGGCGTCATGCTCTTTTGTTATCTCGGCTCTAAAAATTCCTGGATATTCTCATTGCGTCATACTGTTTTGCTAACTCTCTTCCAGAAAAATTCCTGGATATTCTCATTGCGTCATACTGTTTTGCTAACTCTCTTCCAGAGAAATTCCTGGATATTCTCCTGTTTAAAGAGTTTGTTCTTACGCTTTCAAGTCATTTCCCTAACGCACACCCAGACCCAGTGCAACATACTCATTTATCATCTCTTCTAGAAAAATTCCTGTGTATTCTCCCGTTTAAGAAGTTTGCTCTTAAGCTTTCAAGTCATTTTCCTAAAGCACACCCAGTGCATCATACTCTTTTGTTACCTCTTTTCTAGCAAAATTCCTGGATATTCTCCTGTTTAAAGAGTTTGTTCTTAAGCTTTCAAGTCATTTCCCTAAAGTTCACCCAGTGCATCATACTCTTTTGTTACCTCTTTTCTATAAAAATTCCTGGATATTCTCCCGTTTAAAGAGTTTGTTCTTAAGCTTTCAAGTCATTTCCCTAAAGCACACCCAGTGAATCATACTCTTTTGTTACCTCTTTTCTAGAAAAATTCCTTAATATTCTCTAGTTTAAAGAGTACTGCTCTTAAGCTTTCAAACCCTTTCTTTAAAGCACACCTAAAGCGTCTTACTCATTTATCATCTCTTCTAGAAAAATTCCTGGATATTCTCCCGTTAAAGGAGTATTGCTCTTAAGCTTTCAAGTCATTTTCCTAAACCCAGGGGCTGATCCAGAAGTTTAGTGTTTTTGAAATATACATTATACATACTGGCGATGCCGCTCGTACCTGGTGTCCCTTTGCAGGACCTTTTAAACACTTTCACTTGCTCCAGGAATGTTAAATCGTTAAATAGGTGAACGAGAGCAAGCAATAGGTGAAAAATCACAATTGTTTCAGTGCTATCGATTGCGCTTTTCCCGAAGAAATGAACTTATGCTTTTTTGAAATCGGCACAGACTACGCCTGAGTGAAATATTTCAAAATAAAGCCCAAGCCCTTAAATTCGGAGCTGGTCAATTTAATAAAAATTTTTTTTAGTGGTCTGCACCCGACATATTCTCACACATTAAAGTAAATACACGCATGATTTCAGCCATAACATAATGAACACACGGTTTAGTCATAAAATCGCAAAATATAAAACACAGTAACTGGAATTTGCTGCCCCCCCCCCCTCCCTTTTTTTTTTTTTTTTTTTTTTGTTTTTATTGTGCTCGACGGCGACAAAAATAATTATTTTTGCCTCCTTTTGTTGGTGATGAAATAACGAAACTTTATGTCTGTTGGAAATTAACGTAAAAAAGGAAAAACTAAGCAGTTCTGATATCAGTTATTTTACGCACATGAATGAAAACTCCAATGAAAGACAGTATACATACGGACGTACTCAGTGTGTGCTACAATCACTTCTTACAAAATAGAGATGAAGAGAACTTAGTTTTTCTTTTGGAAACAAAGTAAAGAACTTAGTTTTTCTTTGGAAAACAAAGTTCCCCTTATCTCGTTTGAAGAACTGTAAACTTCCTTTAAATGAATACGTAATATGAAACCAAGTAAACTGTGCCTCCTAATATTCGACGATTACCAAATTTAAATAGCTTGGAATTTTTACGATATTATTCATCTTTTCCTGCGAAAATTTTATAGCACCAAAATTTCCAAAAGCTAACAGAAAGTTAGAAAGTTTCCGTTCTCAGAATAAACTACTATCATTTTTTTCGAATTTTGTTTACGACCCAATTAAGATAAGTACGTATACATCAGATTGTTATTCACAGTTTCTCCCACTTACTCTGATTTCAGTACCAAGCTCTGAATTACCCTGTTTCGAGATGTTACAGACGCTAAACAATACAATAGAAAAAAATACCCATAAGCCTTTTTTCCCGGCTGTATCTGTCTTCCCTTTATCTTTTCCTCTCTCTCTCTCTCTCTCTCTCTCTCTCTCTCTCTCTGTCTCTCTCACTCTCTGTCTTTATTCTATTACCTCATCTTTCTTTTTTGACTGAAGCTACATCAATCTAATACGTATTTTAAATCCGATTTTGTAGTATGTTTTGTTAATTTTTTTTTTAGAAAAACTGAAAACAAAATATCCAAAGTTAATCATTTGCGATCTTCGCTACTTTGAACGTAAAAATTTCGTTAGAGTTTAGGGGGCGATCGTCGCAGTCACCCCCGCTGGATCCACCATTGCCTAAAGCACTCCCAGGGCATCATACTCTTTCGTTACATCTGTTCCAGAAAAATTACTGGATATTCTCTCTTTTAAAGAGTATTGCTCTTAAGCTTTCAAACCCTTTCTTCAAAGCATACCCAGGGTGTTTGACCCATTTATTATCTCTCGTTTAGTAAAGTTCCTGGATATTCTCTCATTTAAGCAGTATTACCCTAAAGCACGCCCAGGGAGTCATACTCTTTTGTTGTCTCTCTTCTATAAAAATTTCTGGATATTCACTTGTTTAAGGATTATCGCTCTTGACCTTTAAAATTCTTTCTGTAAGACACACCCAGGCGTCTTAGTCTTTTGTTTAATCTCTTCTAGAAAATATCAATTTTAATTTTTCTCATCCACATAATCTCACTTTTATATTCTCATATACACTGAAATGCCAGAAAAACTGTCTAATACACAGTCTAAATACTTGGTAGGTCCCCCACGGGATCGCAGGACTGCAGAAATACGACGGGGCATGGACTCCACTAGCTTTCGGAAATATGCTGTAGGCAATGCACACCATACTTCCTGCAAAGCGTTCCATAATTCAGGTGTATTCCGAGGTCTCGGATTCCTGTGTTCGATAGCGTGTTGCATGGCATCCCAAATGTGTTCTATCACGTTCAGATCTGGGGACGTGGGTGGGAATGGCAACACCCAAAACTCAGAGGAATGCTCCTCTAACCATAATGTGGCGTCCCGACACTTGCGTGGAGGTGCATTGCCCTGTTGGAACAGGTCCAACCCATCAGCATGAAAGCAAGACATGGACGGGTGTACCTCGTCAGAAAGGATGCGCACATAGCGTTGGCCGGGCACAGGCGTTTGTATACGTACCAGGGGTCCCACTGAAGTCCAGCTAAACACACCCCATACCATTAAGGACACCCCACAAGTCTGTACAGTTCCCTGGTGACAGGCTGGATCCGTGGCTTCATGGGGTTTGCGTCACACACGAATACTTCCATCTTCCCGTTACAGTTAGAAACGTGACTCGTTAGACCAGGCTACTTGTTTCAAGTCATCAAGTGTCCAGTGGCGGTGTTGCCGTGCCCAAGTGAGGCGCATAGCTCTGTGTCGTGCACCCATCAAAGGAACTCGAGTTGGACGTCGGCTCCCAAAGCCCATATCGTGCAGGGTAAGTTGCACAGTCCGGACACTGATGCTTGTTGAGGCTCCAGCATTGAATTCCGATGATACCTGCGAGAGTGTTGCACGCCTATCGCGTGAAACGATTCTCGACAGTCGACGATGGTCACGTTCACCATGTCTTTTTACGACCACGCTGGTATCGTAGGTTGCAGGTTTTGCCGGAATTCTTGTAGACACGGTACATCCTTGCAATGGTCATCCGTGAATATCCGAACTTCGTTTCTACCTTCGAAATACTATGGCCCATCTCACGAGTGCCAAATGACACCGGTTGAAAATCGCTTAAATCGTTATTACTTGTCATTCTCATGCCGAAAACAGCTCTGACAGCTGGCAAGGATGTATATCCCTTTATATACGCACTGGCGAACGCAACCGAGTACGCGCATAGGTGACGTTGCTATGTATTTTGCATAAGCTCGTCTGTACCAGTTTTTCTGGCACCTCAGTGTACTTTTTCTGTTATTTCACTGTTAAGTTCGTGTTCTTCCAGCAAATTTCACTCTAATGAAATTATCTCATCCAGAAAGTTTTTCCTGTTCACGGTTATTAAATGTAAGTTCTGTCATTCAGGAAGTCTTACTGTTTGTTGTTTTAGGGGGGAGGGTATTCTTGAATTTTTCGTCCATGGAATATCACTCGTAAGCCATTTAATAAACGGAGTGATACTCGTAAACTCCCTCATGCGGATCAATTGATCCTTGTAGCTTCTTTCATCCAGGACCCACTCTTATCCTTGAGTGGTCTTGTTTAGGCAATCTTATTTTCATCAAAAAATCAGTTTTGGATTCTGTTGTACATAAAGAGTTTTGCTCGGGTTCATTCATGCACGAGATTCATTTCATCACCTAGCAATTTTACACTCAGACTCCTGTATCTAAAGAACACCACTCTTGTGCTTTCGCATCCAAGAAATTTTACTCATTACCGACTTTATCCAGAGAACCAGACACGTGATTTCTGTCATTTTATTACGGAGGCTTAACAAGATTTTAGATTTAATTCATTTCCAAGGAATGGGGATATTCAGCAGTAGGTCATTCTTTGTCATCAACCCGTCGTCAGAATGGGAATCTTTGACGGCGTCATTAAGATATTATCTGTCAGAACGGTAATAAGAATTAGAAGGTGTTAAATAGTAACACTATACTAGTGATCCGATTTATTGACGTAGGAAATAGATACATAAGCGTTTGCAAACTTTCGCACATCAACCAGATGACTTTTTCAAGGAAATTAGACAGAAACTGCAAACTGAAAAATAGAACACATTAACAATTTGAACGCGAGGAACTTGACTTGACAATAAATAGATAGGACGTTGCATTCATTTAAAGATACGAGGCATCTCGTTGGTTACACGCACGGTATCCTTGAAGAATTGGTTCCAAATTCGTGGCAAGACTTGTTTCAAATTTGGAACCAATTCTTCAAGTAACGCCTTCTCCCTAGTAGGATACCGCGCGTGCAACCAACGTGATGCCTCGTATCTTGAAATGAATATAACGTCCTGTTTATTGTCAAGTCAAGTTCCCCGCGTTTAAATTGTTAATGCGTTCTATTTTTCAGTTTGCAGTTTCTGTCTAACTTCCTTGAAAAAGCCATCTGGTTGATGTGCGAAAGCTTGGAAACGCTTATGTGTCTATTTCCTACGCCAATAAATCGGATCACTAGTACAGTGTTACTATTCACTACTTAATTGGTGTACTGTTCCTCGTTATCAATTAATAGGTGTTAGTTCATGGACTTCGCTTTTTTAGATTTTTGTCAAACGCAGGGATTAGTTCAGCGTAATAGATTATCGCATCCAGGCGGCATTATGACTTTATTGCTCTTGGAAGCGACACAAAGGTTTTCATGGAAACAACAGATGGAGGAGAACAGGGGATCTTCGCCGAGAAAGAAGTGGCACTCAGAGGTTTGGAAGAGATAGAGAGAGAGAGAGAGAGAGTGACAAGATTGCCTCTCGCGATATACACTGCTGGCCACCCAAAATGCAACACCAAGAAGGACACGCGATAGTAAAGCCAGATTTACTGGACACATACAAAGATGAAACGATTGAGCTTACAGGCCCGTGCGACTTGCGGAACACGCAGACATCAATAGTTCGTGTGGCCCCCATGGCTGGCAATAACGGCAGCTACACGCCGCGGCATCGAACGAAAGAGGCTTTGGATGTGAGCTTGGGGTATTACGGTCCAGGCTGCTTCCACACGTTGCCACAGTTCATCAGGCGTAACCGCGGGTGGTGCTTGCCGGGCCACTCGGTTGCCGATCAGCGACCAGACGTGTTCGATGGGCGACATATCGGGAGAACAGGTAGGCCATGGCAGCAGTGACACCTGGTGGACAGTGAAGAATTGTTGCACGATGCATGCCACGTGCGGGCGCGCATTGTCCTGTTGAAACGCGGCCGCTGGCAGGTCCTGCAGGTAAGGGAGGACTACAGGCTCCAAAACGTCGGAGATGTAGCGGTGGCTGTTGAGTGTACCGGCGATGCGTACCAGAGGGGTGCGGGTGTCATATCGAACTGCGCCCCAAACCATAACGCCAGGCGACGGACCGGTATGGCGATGCATAATGCAGGCGTCATACAGTCTCTCGCCCCGGTGCCGCCACACGCGGATCCGATGATCGTGGTGTTGCAGGCAGAAGCGGGTTTCTTCGGAGAAGACAATGTCGTGCCATTCCGTAGTCCAGGTGCGGCGTTTAACGGGCCACTGCCGCCGCACTCGCCGGCGGTGTAACGTCAATGGTAATCGGAGCAATGAGCGCTGTGCGACAAGTCCCCGCTCCTAAAGACGACGTCGAACGGCACGTTGCTGACATAGGTTATTGCACAACACACCATAATTCCTGCGCTAACGTTCGTGATAAGGCGGGGCGAGCCGTCAATGCCCGCCGCACAACATGCCGGTGTTCTGGTTAGGTGGTGTGCCGCGGCTGCGGCAATCGCTCACGTCGGTCCGTCCGTCCCTCCTGCACCTACCGAATCCATACTCGCCTCACTGTCGCTGGATGTCATCCCACACGGGCGCCGATGTTTTGGTACGATAAACCGTTGTCGCGATAAGCCACTATTCGTCCTCTGTCGAACTCCGAAACGTGCTGGAATGACTGCCGTATTCTGCGACGAGGCATCAGGAAGCTTCCCACGCACAGGTCCGGCAGCACAACACACTTCCACTACTTCGACCCCGCCTTCTGTGCACCCGTCTTATAGTGCTTCTTGGTGGCGTGGCGGGCGCACATAATTTGCATATGCCCTGCAATGCTAATCGTTTGCATGCCCTCTCGCGGGCGACGCATGCTACAAATTTCAGGCCAATCGGATGCTTCCTTCTTGGTGTTACATTTTGGGTGGCCAGCGGTGTAGAACAAAACGATGCAGGGGAAATGAATAAGATGAGATGTAGAGAATACGCAATCAACATAATAAGTTTAAGAAAATATTAAATAGATTGAATACCGCAAGTGTTTTTAATTCTTTCTGTGAGACACAACACTAAATTCATTTATATTTTAAGAAGGTAAAGTCGTTCGCGAACGACTCTTTAATGAAAAGAATTCATTCTACAAAACGCCAAATCCCTGAAATAATCAAGTTAGAATTACTTTTCATTAGACATTAGCTGTTCACCAGGGTATCTCAGAGAGGTTCATGTTCCAGTCAGGAAACGTAATCTTATTCAAAAGTGAGAAACTTGCGATAAATTTCATGAACGTTTGGAAACCATGTTATCTTAAAACTAAGAAAGACAAGTTCTGTAAAACTTAAAAATAAATTTGAACTGAAAATCGTTCACTAAACCAGAAGAGACAACAAACATCACAAACGGGTCCGATTCAGAATCTATTTGCGAGAGTCATTTCCTGCGGATGTCGTTCACCGGAAGTGTCAATGAACGAATTGTTTTAGTAAGTAGAGTCGAACAAATCAATTAATTCAAAAGAATTGGTTTGTCCATCGCTACAACAGAACACGAGACCTCAGATATATAGGGTATCTGTGGTCACGTGTATACATACTCCAAGTCAAGCTAGAGATTTTTTTTTCCTTTCTCTTTTCCCTCTCCCTCTCTTTTTCAATGTGATTTTTTTATGATTTAGCATACACTTTCTATTTAGTAAAGGGAATTCTTAGGTAGTTGGGTCTGTGTGGGGAGTGGGAACACGGGAGGGCTGTTTATTCCGGTTTTGGTAGCAAATCATATAGGCCACGCAGTGGATTTTTGGGGAGAGGGAAAAGCTTATTCAAGAATTACAGATACTACACAGTACACTGGTGTCCAAAACAACGTGGCAAATACAATATCATGAACAACGCAAAGTCCATTCTACAGAGTTTAATAATAGTTGGCACGAACATACATATTTCGAGAAAGCAAGAATATATAACAGAAAACAAATGCCATCGCCACATGAGGAGGAAGTATGCTCATGACAGTCCAAAAGTGATGCCGAAAGTGGCGCGGATTTCGAAGGTTTAATAAGAAGTGTGATTACCCCGAACAGTAATACAGCTCGCTGTTTACAAGGCGGTGAATGAGAATTCGGGGCAATAAGTGCAACTCTTTCATTAAAGCGCATCGGAGTCTTGGAAGGGCTGCTCTGGGACGGCTTGCAATTGCTCTTTCCAGGGCATTCCAGCCATGCTCTATCGGTTTCACGAAATATCGCGTGCTCTGGAGGGGAGGGAGGCTTAATACCGAAAATATAAAATACAGAGGATTTGTAGATCCATCTTGTGAATATTCTCACCAGACGAGTCTTATGGGGATGAGCATTGTCGTCCACAGGAAAGAACTGGGGCCAACAGCTCCCCTGAAAAGCTGTACATAGGGCTCTAGGATGTCATCCCTGTAGCGTGTAGCAGTCAGGGTGCCTCCTGGAAACACGTGCGGCGGTGTGCGTCCATCCAACAGGATGCCAGCACAAACCAAGAATCCTCCACTACCATAGTGGTCAATTTCTCTAATATTGGAGGGAAGATTTCGCCTTTCGGCCTCTCTCCAAACGTACTCACGTCGAGAATCCGTGTTTAGTCTGTACCGCTTCTCGTCATTAAAGAGAACACAGGGATTGATCACGGGTCCCGGAGTGATGTTGTCGGGCGCAATTCAGACAGACCCTTCTGTGCAATGCGGCGAGTGGGATACAGATCATTAGCTTACATGCACACACCACTTTCGTGAAGTCTTCTGTAAATTGTTTGCCTATATGTCGTAGTTCTCATAGCATAGAAGAGCTCCAGCGGGAGTTTCCTGTCTGTCGGGTGTCGACTCTATGACGGCGAGCTGTTAAGAGACAAAAAAAATGGTCATCTTCACTTGCTTATAGCTCTTGAGCATCCTTGTCCAAGCTTTCTGGTTATTGTTCCGGTTTCCCGGAACGGTCTCCAGAGATTGGAGGCCATTTGCCTCGACGCATTCAGTCATCTTGTTACCTCAGCTTGCGATTTCTTTGCTTCCTTCCGATCGCTCTTCACCATAAAGAACAACGTTTATCCACGTGGAGTTCGGCAACACACTCACAACAACGTTTATCCAGGTGGCGTGCCTGCCAGCTCGAGAACATACGGTCGTCATTTGCATATTTCCATAAGCGCTGGCACAATGTTGTTTAGGTACATCTACTTAGTGTTTTCCGTTACACATGTCTTTGAAAAATCTTTACAATCGGCCGTCTTGTTTTGGAAATATTCTCGAATTTGTATTTTTCACAATAATATTGGACACAAATTTAGATAACACACCAATGAAATGTTACCCTTACCTCCATGCGGCAGCTCCTTGTTAAGCCTATTGAACAACGCTCGTAGATTGTAGTGCCGTCCGATTTTTCCGGATGGCCGGTCACTTGAAAAATTTCAAGAAGAAACGAATGGTCAAAGAAGAAAATCGCGCGGATATGTTATAGAAACGGATAGAGGTCTCTTCCCACTCTCCCAGTTAAAAAAGACATCGGCTAATTACAGGAGGAAGAGAAGATTTTTTTCATTAATGCTTAAACAGGTTAGTTAGTAGGTTAGATTAGTTAAAACAGGTTAGTTAGTCACAGTTTTAGGGCTCGTTCGAGTCCGGGCTCTGCCTTACAATATAAAATTCGGGCTCGGGCTGGCATGCTTTGGGCTCGGGCTGACATGCTTTGGGCTCGGGCTCTTAAAATTAAGGCCTAACTCAGCACTGCGTCCCACTTGATTCACGACTTTGTGACTTAACCGAACCTCATTGCATTAACCTTACTTTTCTCCTTTCTTTCTCTCTCTTCGCTATGACTGTCCTGTAAGTACATTTCACTGACTGCTAGTGTGAATGCTGGAAGCAGTCTCTTTTCGTTTCCATACCACTCCTACCCCTTTCCAAGTTACGTACTTTCTCCAACTAAACAGTCAGCGGCTAAAAGTGCGAGGCGCTGTTGATCGAGAAATAGCTCATATCAAATGTATTTCTAAAACGTTCTCTGCCGTTTAAAAAAATTCTCTTAAATGAAAGTTTTGTCCGCTAAACTGCTAAGCAAACAAAAATGGATTCTGAGCAATAACTAAACGCTAGGGACTACTTTTCGCAGCGGAGGTAGCTTTTCCATATCTCTCTCAGTGGTGCACTCTTGAATCAAGGGCGTCTAGAAAATACAAGCCCATGACATTAGAGAGAAGAGTTCCCTCTTTTAGTGACGTCACGCGGAAACCAAGGCTTCCGATTAGTTTCCGGCGCTGTCGTATATGACTTCAAACACGCCACCGACGTATCAGGCCGTGTAATATGAGAGTGAAGTCACAAACGGAGGGAATTCATCTCTCTAATATCATGACCTTGTACTTTCTATACGGCCTTGTTTCGATTGACTCGGAGTATATAGTAAACGACGGATTGCGCATAGAGCTGCGCAATGCATGGGAATGTTCGAATGTTCCCGCAGCATTCTGGAATTTTCCGTTTGTTACGTCATGTCGGTGCTCGAAGCTTTTTTACGCTTTCCAACCGTAGGTTGAAGAAGCGTATATGATCCAGCTTTGTCTGTCTGTCTGTCCGCTCGATAACTTGCGTAAAAACTGGTCGATTTCGATGAAATTTTAGTATGTGGTAGGGGACCACTGGGGACGAACCCTATTGAAAATGGGCGAAATGGGGCCAAAAGTCACGATATAGGAGATGGATCCATTCCATTTCCCTTATGCGTCATAACTTGCGTAAAAATGGTTCGATTTCGATAAAATTCCAGTATGTAGTAGGAGACCATCTGATTTTCTATGTTGATTTCCGCTGTCTTTACACGATCATTATTCTAATAACAGATTCAAATAACACATTTGACTGCTTAGATGATTTAATGTGATGAATTTAATTATTAAATTCATATAGAAAAGCATTAGAACTTTCAGGTCCGCAACGGACCCATCTTCAGATGTTATTAGCAGAATGGAACTGAGCATGATTTAAATACGTTAATGTTATGTGGTTCTCTTGATATTATGACCTGCTCGAGATGGACATCATATCTCGTGAAAGGTTTGTTAACATCGATAAATATATTACGTGTCAAGCAACGTATTAAAAACTATGTTTGAAGGAAATAATTGGTGTAAGTCTCTACATGTTATAACTCATTAATATAGAAAGTCAACGTAAAAATGAAATGACCACCTGATGATGACGAATCCTATTGAAAATGGGCGAAATGGGGTCAAAGGTCAGGACAAAGGAGCGGAATCTATTCGATTGCCCTTATGCGTCATAAACTTTACTAAAAATGGTTCGATTTCGATGAAATTTTAGTATGTGGTAGTGGATCACCTGGGGACGAATCCTATTGAAAATGGGTGAAATAATGTCAAAGGTAAGAACATAGGAGAAGGATCCATTCCATTCTATTGCCCTTATGCGTCATAACTTGCGTAAAAATGGTTCGATTTCGATAAAATTTTATTTTAGTATGTGGTGAGGAGCCACCTGGAGAAGGAAAGGACATAGAAGAGGGATTTATTCCATTGCCTTTATGCGTCATAACTTGACTAAAAAACTAAAAATGGTTCGATTTCGATGAAATTTTAGTATGTGGTGGGGAGCCACCTGGTGAAGGAAGGGACATAGAAGAGGGATCCATTCCATTGCCCTTATGCATCATAACTTGACTAAAAATGGTTCGATTTCGATGAAATTTTAGTATGTGGTGAGGAGCCACCTGGGGAAAAAAAGGACATAGGAGAGGGATCCATTCCATAGCCCTTATGCGTCATAACTTGACTAAAAATGGTTCGATTTCGATGAAATTTTAGTATGTGGTGAGGAGCCACCTGGGGAAGGAAAGGACATAGAAGAGGGATCCATTCTATTGCCCTTATGCGTCATAACTTGACTAAAAATGTTTCGATTGAGACAAAACTTTATCATGTTGTTCCGGAAGTATACATAACCAGTTCCGTTGAATATCATCGAAATGGGATCCAAGGCCAGGACACAGGGGCGTGATTTATTCCACAGCCATTATCCTCATAACTTGAGTAATAATCTCTGGCATGTTGGAAAGCGTATAATAATCAATGCATTGCATGATTTTACTAACTTGTTTTCGTATATCGGAGGTTTTCGGTTTTGGGATTTTCGGATAAGTGATGCTCAACCTGTACAAGTTTAGTTATCCACTCAATTCGACCCTCCTCCCAAGTTCTCTCATGTACAGAATATCACTTTTCCATCCAGGGTGTCTAATTCCTCAAATAATCCGTATTCAGAGAAACGCACTCTCTAGTAAATTTTATCATTAATTTTGCAGTCGCAAACATTTTTTTTCGTAAATTGTTTTAGTCTTAACATCTGAAAGATATCATATTATTCGTCTGTCATCTTCAGGCATACCGTTAAGTTCTCTCATCCAGAGAACATGACTTCGAAGTTCCGTTTCATCGTGAGATCGTATTCGAGTACATTTTAATACTGAAAGCTTTAACCCTCGAGTCTTCTCATACAGGTGGCAAAGAATATAAAGCTTCGCGTGGAGAACGCCAACTCTCGTAGAGATAACGTAAAACAGACGACAACAGCGCCACCACAACCTAAGATGTTATGTGCTGTGCCGGAAAGCAAACATTCAGGAGCAAAAGACGTTAGGGTACTATGGCAGTGAAGCTTTCTTTGATCCACGATGGTTTCCTTCTATCTAATGACTATTTGCTTAGAGCAGTTTTTTTTTTTTTTTTGCTTTTTTCTGATATCCCGCCCGTCCCTTATTTTGGTGAGAAAAATATGCAATAACATTAGTATTACTACTTAAATTAAATTTTAGTAAGTAATATAGTTAGGCCTAAGGATCCGTATAAAATGCAGACAATCCCTAGTATTTGGCATTACTGAAAATATTTCTGAAAAACTGAAGAACAAACAAAAGCCTTCACTAACCCGATTGGCGTAACAAAACTAACATATCCGATTTGCGAAGTGATTATGCTAACGAGAAGGTAACAATTATTTGCTGTGAATAGAAGTCAGCAGAAATACGCATGCGCAGTCTGCTCCGGCATCAGCCTGTATGTTGGTTTCTGTGCACTGCATCTTGTATCTTAGGATATGGCGGCGCTAGTTACGTCTCGCGAGATATTGTATGGATCTGGTCACTTTTCTGTTTGAGAAATAAGGGGAGGAAAACCACCACAGTGAGCAACTCAATGATATATAAGTAGTCGCCCGTCCCTAATTTATAACTATTGGTTCCAGAAGAAGGGAGAGAGTCAGTGTCGTAAGAAAAACACATCACCAATGCCTCATCTTGGATTCGAACCCGAACGAATGGTCAGAAGCTGCTTAAACCACTCCGCCAGCAAGGCGACGGTCCTGACTTCCTTTGAGAAATACTACGTCATGAAACGCACTCATTCCTTCGAAACTATTTCCCAGTCTTTGATATTGAGACATGTAAAATAAATTTTTGTCAGACTGTGATTCTTCCAGTACATTAAACACATCCGGGTCATGAGAAAGGCAAAAATAATTTTTTATACATCCAAGGCTCTTCCGAACTTTGTTCCTCGGAAATAGCTGAAGACAACTGCGGTCAAATTAGTGGCATAAAAGTCAGAAAAAAAAATTATGGAAACCACTAGCTTATGAAGGCCGCACTCATATGAACAGAAGATAATACTAATCTCTAATATTAATCTGCTAAAACCCTCCTCCTCCGTGACACTTTTTAAGTCGTCAGAGCACCAACCGAGAAACAAATGTTTGTGACGTCACGCTTAGCTTTCGTGTTTTTATGTAGGTGACGTAATCACCTGCATAAAAACACGAAAGCTAAGCGTGAAACGAAAGCTAAGCTTTGTTTTGTTGTCATAGCAACAAAGAACACAGCTGCTGGTGACGTCGCACCATGACGTCACAGATGCTTTACGTCACACGGTCAACTCTAGAGGTACGAAAACTTTTTTTTTTTTTGGTTGGAGGTTTAACGACCAGCGTGAACTACTCAGTGGGTTATAAGCAGTCGCCCGTCCCTAATTTAGGGTTACTGGTTCCAGGGAAGGGAGAAAGCCAGTGCCGTAAGACAAACACAACATCCATGCCTCACCGGGATTTGAACCCGGACCACTTTTGGACGAATGATCAGAGGCCATCGCTTTGACCACTACGCCACGGGGGGGGGGCTACGAAAAACTTTACATCAGGAATTTTGGTTCACTACCTGAACTGGTGTTTAGACATCTGTATGTGGCGACGTCAAGAGTACGACAATCTGACGACAACGTCAAGATGAAAATAGTTCACGAAAAAGAACAGGGGAAATTGATACAAGGTTTACAGTCAGTGTATTGGGGAAATGTTGGGTACAAGGAAGTGTTGACGAAATAGGGACTAAAGGTTTTACAAAACACATAACAAACAGATAGCCCGTCGAATCAAATTCCATAACCGATTGCTCGGGAAATTTTCAGAAAGCTGTGAGCCAAAGTCATCATCTATTGACATGGAACTCAAAAACTCAATAAATAAATGTCAATAATTTCTGTATCATAAATTTTATTTTTCCAAGTCATTATTGACGGGCTTACATCGAGTGATAATAATAAACGTTTCAAAAAGTTCGCAATTAAGGATATAGCTCAAAAATTGTGAGGGGTCTAGGTTGGCTCAAATGTTGCGAAGCTAACTTCACAACATCAATGAGAGCTTCGTCTTCTGAGCGTTTTCGGAGGTTCTAGCTAACTCTCTTTTCAGGAATAGGCACCCCGAATTTAGGAATGGGATATTCCATTTAGATTTAGGTGCTCACAGGGTTGTAAAAAAACAACTGAAAACAAAAAATGACCTTTAGATGGCCTGTTTTTTTAATAGTACATTAGAGTACGTTGTTCCCTGTTTCGTTTATTTATTTATTTTTTTCTTCTTGCGTTTCTCTTATTTCCTTCCTTTTTTTTTTTTTTTTTTTTTTTTTAAAGTTTGGGAACGGTTGATGATGTTCACACGCGTGCCTTCTGGCGACTGTTTTTTGTTTCTTTCTTTCTTTCTTTTTTTTTTTTTTTTTTTTTTTTTGACGCATTCTGTTGATATGACACGGTCGGCATTCTCATTTTCTTTCAACCCAGCTTCTTTGACGCACGGAAACATACATCAGCTGAAGTAAATCACTTGAGGAATTGGCGACCTACCATCCCATGAGGCATTTCAAAGCGTTGCCTTTTTGTTTTTCTATTTTCACCCCCTTTTTTTCTTTCCTGCCTTAGTCCTCTTCGTCATGTTTATTAAAATGCCAATGCCGTGTACCTTCGCTTTTCTGCGATTTCTCACCAGAGTGTGGTGACAAGAATAAATGCCGGGTGTCTCCGCGCCAGCCAAGTTTTAACCCGGCTCTCGACATCGTCCAAAAATAGTTCTGGTCCCAGCTATGTATTTAAACGCTGTCGCACAATCTTAAATGCCGTTTCCTGGATCTTTAGAAACTTAAAACCTGGGTAATGAGTATAATTTATCAAAGAAATCAACATTACAATCGTAATCTCAAAAACACTTCTTTTTATGCTCGAAAGTGTAATAACGGTAATTTTTATGCGGTGTTCACACTGATAAAAGTCTTCAATTTCAGATTGGAGTTCTTCAAACTTATGGTTTTTGACATTCGAGATGATTTTAATTAATGAAA
Organism: Macrothele yani; assembly: GCA_039090855.1. Taxonomy (NCBI): domain Eukaryota; kingdom Metazoa; phylum Arthropoda; class Arachnida; order Araneae; family Macrothelidae; genus Macrothele; species Macrothele yani. The sequence goes on along the minus strand of CM077007.1, from coordinate 143,745,937 downwards.
TTTAGTTTTTGAATCATCTTAATTGTTACGAGGATTTAATATAGGAGGTTTAGATCGTGATATTAAATCCATATTCGTTAACATTTTTTCCATACAGCAATATATTTTCCTTGTCTCATTGGGCCTGGGAACATTTTCACTGAGTTTGCTGTTTTAGCTTCACAGTGCCGTTGTGAAGCTAAAACCAACCTACAGGAGAGCTCTTCAAACATTTCACCAAAGTTATACTTTTTTGCAAATATTCCTTTGCTTTGCAGCATTTCTGCAAAAAAGTATAGTTCGTTAAAAATGTTTTTGCAAAAAAGTATAACTTTGCTAAAAATGTTTGAAGAGCTACAAAGCAATATTCCTTTGCTTTGCAGCTCTTCAAACATTTTTAGCAGTTGTACTATTTTTGCAAATATTTCTTTGAGTTGCAGCACCCACCCATTATACCTATGGTGCTACATACGGTGGATAAGAAAAAACTTCACCAATTAGACACCAACTCTCCACTCTCACTTAGGAATGAGATACCAATGTAAAGATGGCCAGATGTAACATAATAATATAATTGTTGATAGTGCAAAGATTCTGCTATTTGAAAATACAACACACATAAAAATTGGAAAAGGAGTGAGACAAGGTGACACCATATCTCCGAAGCTCTTTAACGCTACATTGGAAAATGTCTTTCAATCACTGAACTGGGAAAACAAAGGGATAAAGATTAATGGAGATTATCTAACCCACCTTCGTTTTGCTGATGACATAGTCATTTTTGCAACTACCCCATCGGAACTACAGAGTATGATGCAGGAACTTGCTGACAAGAGTAAAGAAGTGGGATTAAAAATGAACTTTCAGAAGACAAAAGTGATGTTCAATGCTTTTACAAGAAATGAAGATTTATCGATTGATGGAGAAAAGCTGGAGATAACAGACACGTACGTTTATCTTGGACAGCAGATATCAAGTGAGGGTCACATTGATGAAGAAATTAATCGGCGTACAAAACTTGCCTGGAGAGCTTTTGGAAGAAACAGCATAATTTTCAAGAGCAATATGCCATTATGTCTTAAAAGAAAAGTGTTTGATCAATGCATCCTTCCAGTGCTTACGTATGGTGCAGAGACGTGGACCTTAGCTAAAAGAGACATACAAAGGCTGCAGACAACTCAAAAAAGTATGGAGAGGTGCATGCTTGGTGTAACCAGGAGAGATAAGAAGAGGAACACGTGGATCCGAAAAATGACAAGAGTGGAAGACATCATGATCAGAGTTAAATCCCTGAAATGGCAATGGGCTGGACATACTACCAGAAGGACAGACCATCGATGGGCAGCCGAAATTTTAGATTGGATTCCAAGGGACAGGAAAAGACCCAGAAGAAGACCACATGGGAGATGGGTGGATGAAATTCGAAAGTTTGCGGGAGTGACATGGAGGAGACTGGCACAAGACAGACCGTTGTGGAGGAAACTTGGGGAGACCTTCGTCCAGCAGTGGATTGATAATGGTTGACAATGATGATGATGATGAATGTCTATAAGTATTATATCAACTGTTAATTTCCTCAATGCTTTATGGGGGACTTAAATTGTTAATTTAACTAAAAGGTTGCCTTCGTGAATGAGTCTCCGTCTTTCGTATTGTCGCTGAAAACTTAATTAAGCGCATTCAAACACTTCTAGAATAAAAACTTGGGATCGTAAATGAATCAACAGGACTTAAAGTTTCATCTTTCAGCACATCAAAGAATGACCATCAAAAAATGTAGTCACTCAAGCATTGGACTATACTCTGATTATATAACAGTCTGTCGCGCGTATCACACAAATATCGCTTGCTCTTTCCACAAGTCGACTCAACATACAGAAACAGCCTAAGCGCAATCAAAGTAGGATAGCATTCTGGGCTCCTCTACAACATAGCACTCAGAAGTTCAACACCGGGGCTCTTATCTCTCGGGTCTTAGGATGTAGTTGCACTTTAACGTTCTGTCAGGTTGTTGCCAACGTCAAGTTCATCCAGAAGAAATCTCTGACGTTCAGTCAAAAAAAAACATTTAAGGAGAAGAAAGTAAACTTACACATAAGAATACAGGAATTCAAATGTAAGGTTAAATTAGAGTACACGTCACACAGGCTACAGCCTGTTCGCTGCAGCCCTCAGTGCAGTGGAGTCGGAACCGCGGGGGCAAAGGGGGCAGCTGCCCTCGTACTTATTCGTGTGCAGGGGCAAAAACATCACATTTGTTCTTTCTTTTTAATTATGTCTGCAATCGGAAATCGGACAAATATTTATATTTTCTTTTATTTCCTGCAATTTAAAATTCCTTTTGATGAAACAAAATATTATTTTCTATTTTAATTAATAACAATCTACTATACTGTGCAAATTAATTGGGACAAAGTAAAAAAATCACTCTTTTTTCCAAAACTATGGCTTTATATCATTCTATGCCTTGATACACACTGATAAATATCTGTATTAGTATGAAGTATGTCCTTCTTTAGCAGAAATGACCTCTTCAATTCGTTTTGGCGTTGATTCCACTAATTGAGTGCACATATTTCTGACTTCATAATCGTGGAACCACACTTTTATAGCATTCGTTATCATGAGTTCTTTGGTTGTACAGTCCATTTTACCTAAACGTCTCTTCAAAATATTCCACAAGTTTTCTATGGGATTTAAGTCTGGTGAATTTCCAAGCCAATCAAGCAAATGAATTTGATTTTCCAGCATGAAATCTTGACCAATTTCGAATTGTGACATGGGGCCAAGTCATATTGAAATGTCCCGTCAAAAGTTTGCAAGAATGGAACAATCCTACGTTGTAATATTTCTACGTACTTGGCTGAATTCATCATACCTTGAACAGGAACTAAGCTTCCAGTGCCATTTGCTGTGAAAAAAACCCAAAACATCTGTTTCAGAGGGTATTTTACAGTTTGTTTGACATGCTCAGGTCTTAAGGGTTCACAGTTGCTTCGTCTAACGACATTTGCTTGCTAAACCTGCACAAATAAATGAGTTTCATCACTGAAAATTACCTTGTTCCTGTCGTCAGCAGTCCATGATTTATATTTTTGGCCAATGCTAAACGTTTTATCTTCATTTTTGCATTCAAATATTGTTTTTTTGTTGGTCTACTTGCCTTCCGGCCAACTTCCAGAAGCCTACGGCATACAGTTGAATCACTAGCATGACAACCACTAGCCAATAAATCTCTTTGAAGGTCGGTGCTTGTTTTTTTTTTTGTTTTTTTTTATTCATTTTACTATTTCTATTTAGATATTTATCGGTTCGTGTAGTTTTTTTCGTTTTCTTCCACATTTACCTCTCCTTTTTGGAGACGATGATCCAGATGCATTGTATCGTGTAAGCAGTCTTGATACATTTGATTTGCCTACACCAACTGCAGAAGCGATATCTCTCACTGTCATAGAAGTGTGATCCTTCAGAGCAATTATTTTTGCACGCTTCCTTGGGGAAATATCCATTTTTCATTACACGAAAGCAATACGTACTCACAGAGAGCAAAAACTAACATCCACCTGTCACACACGAAAGCTCACAACTGCAGCTGAAGTACCTATTTCTTGTTTAAAGCCGGTCAAACCACATTCTTACTATCAAGTTCAAACAGTCACACCACCTCACAGCTGGTAAAACCGGTTTACGTGGGTTTCCGACATCAACTGGTGATCACATTACAATTCTGAGAATAAAATAGCTTGTCCCAATTAATTTGCACGGTCTAGTAGAACTCGAATTTTTTCAGTGCCATTCCTGTTACGTCAATTAAACTATCCTGGCTTGTCTAGTATGAGAAAAAAAGTTATCCGAAGAATAAAAAAAACCCGTACCTCACAAAGTAAAACCTTATTAAAAAACGATTATCATGAAACTCCTATATTGTGTTTCTATAAGAAGTGCAGAAACGTTTTGTATTTCATTTAAGTGTATTAAAATTAGTCTTTCTTCGAAGATAAAAAACAACAGAAAGGTGAAGGAGAGAAAAGAATTAAATCTTTTTACATCATGTTGTTTAATGTTTAAAGTAATATCTATGGTTCTTGTGGAATTCTGACTAACATGAATGCGTTCAAAATCAATGCAGTTTAAGGTGGTTCCACCTAAAATTTCTGCCTTATGTTTCTAATGGTGAAACTTCTTTTCATATTTTGTTCGCAATTAATGTATTACCGAGGATGAAAATTTGCACATCGATAAAATTAACTTTAAGTTATAGCATGGGATACTTAATGCTTGCTAAAACATAACCATAACTAAGCAATCCGACATTTGTTTGTCTACTGACGTCATCAATGTGCAGGTTGCGTCATCTATTAACAGGTCTGAACAATACTCAAAGAAAAATGATTGATTTTTGATATCATCATCACCATCATTGTCAACCATTATCAATCCACTGCTGGACGAAGGTCTCCCCAAGTTTCCTCCACAACGGTCTGTCTTGTGCCAGTCTCCTCCATGTCACTCCCGCATATTTACGAATTTCATCCACCCATCTCCCATGTGGTCTTTTTCTGGGTTTTTTCCTGTCCCTTGGAATCCAATCTAAAATTTCGGCTGTCCATCTATGGTCTGTCCTTCTGGCAGTATGTCCAGCCCATTGCCATTTCAGGGATTTGACTCTGATCATGATGTCTTCCACTCTCGTCATTTTTCGGATCCACGAGTTCCTCTTCTTATCTCTCCTGGTTATACTAAGCATGCACCTCTCCATGCTGCTTTGAGTTGTCTGCAGCCTTTGTATGTCTCTTTTAGTTAAGGTCCACGTCTCTGCACCATACGTAAGCACTGGAAGGATGCATTGATCAAACACTTTTCTTTTAAGACATAATGGCATATTGCTCTTGAAAATTATGCTGTTTCTTCCAAAAGCTCTCCAGGCAAGTTTTGTACGCCGATTAATTTCTTCATCAATGTGACCCTCACTTGATATCTGCTGTCCAAGATAAACATACGTATCTGTTATCTCCAGTTTTTCTCCATCAATCGATAAATCTTCATTTCTTGTAAAAGCATTGAACATCACTTTTGTCTTCTGAAAGTTCATTTTTAATCCCACTTCTTTACTCTTGTCAGCAAGTTCCTGGATCATACTCTGCAGCTCTGATGGGGTAGTTGCAAAAATGACTACGTCATCAGCAAAACGAAGGTGGGTTAGATAATCTCCATTAATCTTTATCCCTTTGTTTTCCCAGTTCAGTGATTGAAAGACATTTTCCAATGTCGCATTAAAGAGCTTCGGAGATATGGTGTCACCTTGTCTCACTCCCTTTCCAATTTTTATGTGTGTTGTATTTTCAAACAGCCGAATCTTTGCACTTGCATTTTCATAGATGTTATTAATAATATTAATGTATGCATCTTCAATACCGCAGGATTTCAGAGCCATGGTAACTGCTGATGGTTTCACCGAATCAAAGGCTTTTTCATAATCGATAAAAGCCATGCACAATGGAAGTTCATATTCCCTCGCTCTTTCAATTAGTTCTCTCAGTACGTGGATATGATCTATTGTGCTGTAGCCACTCCTGAATCCAGCTTGTTCTCTCGGTTGAGCCATGTCCAGTGTTACCTTCAAGCGGTGTGAAAGAACTTTAGTGAAGATTTTATAAACCACTGATAGGAGGCTGATAGGTCTGTAGTTCCTGAGATCCTCAATGTCACCTTTTTTATGTAGCAGGATCATTGTAGCATTGTTCCAATCCTCAGGAATCTTCCCTTCATTAAGGCATCGAGTGAAAATTTGGGCGAGTACTGTTTCAATTTCTCCACTTGCTTCTTGTATGATGTCTATAGTAATTCCATCTTCTCCTGGAGCTTTCCCCCGCTTCATGTTCTTGATTGCATGAGCAACTTCTGCTGGGAGGACTGGAAGAACTCTGGTACTGGTATCTTTCATGATGTCTGGAGTACATGTATCATCCCTTTCATATAATTTGGAGTAGAAATCTTTCACTCTTGTCAAAATTTCGCCTCTATTTCTTGTTATAGAACCATCTTCTTTTCTCAGAGCCATAATCTGTTTTCTTCCCTTACTGAGATGTCCCTTTGCTATCTTAAGGCTTTGGTTGTTTTCAATTGCTTTCCTCACTAGCTCACAGTTGAATTTCCTTACGTCTTCAGTGATACTTTTTCGTGTTGTCTTGCATAGCTCTATATATTCCACTTTGGAAGTCACATCTTCTTTAGTTGTCCTCATCTCTCTTCTTTTTTGCATCAACATTTTGGTTTTTCCTGATAATTTGTTCACATGCAACTTGTTCTTAGACCCAGCTAATTTTGTTGCCGTTTCCATTAGAGCTTTGGTTACTTTTCTGTTAACTTCCGAAATATCCACTTCTTCCGATGTTAGGCCTTCTAAAGCAGAGAATCTGTTCTTCAGTTCCAACTTGAAAGTATTATGGTGTTTTTTAAGGTTGGTTATGTCAATACATTTTGTTTGTCTTATGAGCTTGCCACGTTCCAGTTTAGTGTTGAGGTGCATCTTACATCTCACCAATCTATGGTCACTACCTGTGTTGAACTGGTTCAGCACACTGCAGTCTTTGATGACGAATTTTTTGTTACACATAATAAAATCAATTTCACTTGTCGTCCCAATTGGATGTCTCCATGTCCATTTCCTGTGTGGCTTTTTCTTGAAAAAGGAGTTCAAGATGAAAAATCCTTCTGCCTCTGCAAACTCAACGAGAGTATTTCCACGCTGGTTTCTGTTGCCGTGACCGAATTTACCTACTGAAGTTTCATTCTGTTGCCGTTGCCCTATTTTTGCATTGAAATCTCCCATAATTATCTTCAAGTGCTGCTTACCTTTATTATTTAGATGACGAATTTCCTCATAAAATTCTTCAATTTCTTCTTCAGGATGACTTGTGGTGGGTGCATAAGTTTGAATAATCTGAGCCTGGTATCTTCTCGATAGTTGGATAACGAGTCGTGCAGCTCTGTCAGAGGAACTTTCAACTTCTACCACTTTATCCTTCAGTTTCTTGTTTATTATAAATCCAACACCACTAGTTCTGCCAGTATCTGTCCCACGATAATAGAAGAGATGTCCACTTTTCAGTTCAATGAGATCTTCTCCTTTTCTCCTTACCTCACTTAGCCCGACGATGTCCCACTTGATCCTTTGTAGTTCCTCTTCCAATTCAAGAAGCCTTGAATCAGAAGATAGGGAGCGTCCGTTATAGGTAGCCAAGGTCAGCATCAAATGGCAGCCTAGTCCGGTCCTCCGGGGATTCTTAGCACCCTCTGCCTTCATGTCGCACTGGCCGCTGCCTTGGCCAGGTACATTCCAGCTGCCGGAGACTGAGGGCCAAGATTTAGTTGTAGAGTCATTTTGGAGGTGTTTGGCCATAACTCACCACGCTGGCCAAGCGGGTTGGTGAGTGTGGGATAGCATTTCCTCTGATCCCGATGGTATAGTTATACCGCTATTGTCGGTCGTCAGAGCCCCTTTAGTGGGAACAGGATGCACCACGAGAAGGCGGGGTTGACATTTGTCAAGGAGAGGCTGTGATGTTACGCATCACCTGACCTTACATCCCGATTTTTGATATAATCATGGTTATACTTTGGCAAGCATTAAGTATCCCATACTATAACTTGAAGTTAGTTTTATCAATGTGCAAATTTTCATCCTTGGGAATACATTAATTGCGAAGAAAATATGTAAAGAAATTTTATCATTGGAAACAAGGCAGAGATTTTAGGTGGAACCACCTTGACAACGTTTGTAATGTAAGTAAAATATTTTATATCAAAAACTTTATAGATATAAAATCCAAGTTTTATATTAATTTAAACTTCATCGATATAATCGTTTTATCTATAGCTTTTTCAAATGACGTCATCACGTTCTGTTTTACCAGCCAAAATACGTTTTATGATCTGACCAAAAAATGCTTATCCTGATATCCTGCCCCCGTTGGCAAAAAATAGTTCGATTGCTCCTGCCTCAGTACATCTCTTGCTCTGTATTTTCTTGTGTTTATGAATCAAATACCAATATCTCCGATACCTCTTATGAGGCGAACACTAATTTTTTATTCTCATTTAAGAATCAGATCCCAGTTTTCACCTTTTAGCACAGATGTGGTGGTATCAAGAATTACGCACGTGTCCATGAAAGAACACTGGCGGATGGCAAGCGCACACGCACTCACACACATAAGTGACTGCAATTAACTTAAGAAATGGCGGAAAAATTCGCTAAAACAGCAGAAAATCAGGAAACAAACAAGAATTGGTTAACTAAGAAAAATGTGCATAAATATCCCAGATATCATCGACAGCGTAGATTTTCAAATGGGAGTGAAATGAACATTTTCTAAGATACTAGGCTTGAACTGGAGTATAAGGTTTTTCATTAATCATTTCTTTCTCTAAAACATTTTTTTCATGCATCATTTCTTTCACGATTTTTTAGGGTTCTCTTCTATCTGATTCAATATCAAAATTCGTAAAAGGACCTTCAGAAACATTACGTGGAAGATGAGGTGATATATCAGAATCAGGAAAGAAGAAGCGAAATAATAGTAATAATAATAAATTCTCCATATGTAGATAACTGCCTAAAAGAAAACTGGGGTTCATAAGACAAGATTAAACCGTGAATGATTTATATCATTCATAACTTTTTTTATGCACTGTGATTTCGTCTGCACTCTTTCCTTTGAAAGACCAACAGAAAAAAAAAAAACACCCGGTGGGCATCCATGGCTGCGTCAACAGCACATGGGAGAAGCGGGAAAATGTATAATCTTCAGAAATAAAGTCACTCTTAACAGATAAATAAACGATGTCTTTTATTGTACTTCTTTCGTTTTGGATACATTTTGTTCGTGTACGTATATAGATAGATATATTTATACCTGTAAAGAGAATGAAAGTGCGTTACTAAAAAAAAAAAAAAGGAAGAAAAGAGATAAGATGGGTAGCCAAAAAAAAAAAAAGTGATTTGGCGGAAGAGCAAGGCAAAAAAAATAAAATAAAAAATAAATAAGTGTTTACTTTCAGGTCATAAGTTTTTGAACAAAAATTAAAGAAAAAAAAAAAAAGCAGGAAAAGGCAACAATTGTTGGGTGTTACGAATCATGAGGAATGGCCAGAAATCTTAAGGGCAAGAAAGTACAGATTATGTAGTGAAAAAATTGAACAGAAACAACTGCTAACTAACTTCGTTTACTCACTTCTTTCTAAACACATTTATAGCGTATTCTCACTTTAATTGTCATCTTGGATGATTCATTCGATCAAATAAAAGATAGAGCTGCAGATATGTAACATGAATTAATATTTTCAGTTCTATGGAAACCTATTTTACTGGTTGTAAAATGACAAATTTCTTTCTTTTATTTTTCCTTAAAAGAATAAGTAGTTTTAGTAACAAAATCAGTTATTAAGAGCAAAAAAAAAAAAAAAAAAAAAAAAAGGAGGTGGTGCTGAAAGGGCGAATTTCAGTATCGATTTCATACATGTAATCACTCACATTTTACCCTCCTCGCATGTACACGTAACGATAAGGCAACAAACCTTAGCCAATCAGATTCTTCAGATAAGTTCAAGCGTCTTCGTGCTGTCTAAACACAATCTGAATACAGTTCTTACCCATATAACCGTTTTCACATACGAACTTTTTTTGTTTTTTTGTTTTTCTGCAGGACTCTAAAGTAAGGAAATTTGGTCACACAGAACTTTCTTTCTTGTTTTCAACTAAGTATGAAGGTTTAGCATTCTTTCATTCGTTAATAAGAAAAGAAGTTTATAACAATCTCACTAAGTTAAGTAGCTTTCGAGTTCACTTATCTCAAAACAACACAAAGTTTTGCAGACAAACATACAGCTGGAAAGTAATAAAATTGAAATTAAAAGAAAGAAAAACGTAAGAGTGGATTAAAAATGTAAAAACAGCTTAGAGCTATCGTGTTTTGGGACTAATAAATAACCAAGAAGATCAAAAACAAATTAGTTTAAAAGCAAGGGTATAGACACTGATGTAACAAAAACGGTACGCTTGGCTGAGTGAAAATTTTATGATATATAAATTAAAAAAACTTTTAAAAATCCGCTTCTTTTTCTGCCTGAAGGGTTACTTTTAAATCAGCGTTGTGCTCTACAGTCAAACATGAAAAGGATTTTCATGTGCTTTGTGAGTATTCAACAACAGTAAAAAAAGTGTTTCTTGTATAATGCATGTAATTAAAGTTTGAATATCGCACTAGAATTGTATAAAGCTGGAAATTTTATTTTGTTTCATGCTATAAATTTTTCGGTGATCACTCAATAACATTTTTTTTTCAATAAAACTGACTTCCATCAGCCGAAAAAGAAAAAATACACTTTTGGAAAAGTACAAAGCAAAAGTTTTAACTTAAACTAATGGCACTAGTATCACTAACTTTGTAAAAGGGCACCGATTAAGGAGAGTAACAACTCGCCTCTTGCCTGTTAAATTTCTAGTCATTCCTCAATAAATATATGAAAAAAGATTTTCCTGCATACATCAGATTTCCTTGGTTTTCAAAGAAAAAATCTGAACAGAGAACCTTTTTTCTGCAAAAAGAAATAAATTCACATTAAGCTGTACAAAGCTCACAAAAGATAATTTAACTAACACAAAAGCCTCCAACATGTCTCATGTCAAGAAAGCTCTGCGACATTACACACTGGAGCAGTTTCATTAAGCTTTTCAAGAATAAATTCATCCTAAGACACTTATGATAGGAAAATAGTTTGTGCTCTTTCTATTACATGTTAATATCATTATAATAAATACTGACCTATGACATTATGCACTTTTTTTTCTTTTTTCTTTCTGACAATAGAGATTTGAACATCGTGTGCTTAGAAATGTTCGCTGAAACTCTAAAAAGTTCTAAAACAGTTATCAGACTCATGAGAAATCTCACTGGAAAAAAGTTTCATCTTCCAAAAAAAAATTAACTGCAGTATAAAAAATGTGCCTTATCTTTCTGCAACAATACAAAAATCAAAACATGTGAAGTTGTTTTTGCCCCTTTTCTTTTACTTTCTGTCATTCCCGGGGAAAAAAAAAAAAGCATTGCATAGGCTTGTTAGAAGGTTGAATATATTCTCTTTAGAAAACGTGTGTGTGTGTGTGTGTGTGTGTGTGTGTGTGTGTGTGTGTGCGTGCGTGTGTGTGTGTGCTTCTTTTAACGTAATCCGCAGATTGTGAAGCAACAGAGTCACGTAAAAAGAAAGGGAAGTAGAAACTGCAGACTGAGGTTGAAAAAGAGAGGGACAATAAATGAAACGAGAATAAACAGTCCTAAATCTGAAAAGGAAGAACAGAGATATAAAAAGATGCAGATAACTCACAGAAAAGAAGATAAGTAGAAACTGCAGACAAAGAGAGAGAGAGAGAGAGAGAGAGAAAGAGAGAGAGAAGAAAAGTCAGTAAAACGGAGAGAAACCGTGCTTTCAAAGTGAAAGAGAGAAAAGGAGAGACAAAAAGATACAGAGAACGGATAGAACAAGGGGAAAAGTAGAAAATTCAGACCGAGAGAGACAAAGAGATAAAGAATGTCAGTGAAATGGGGATAGAGTCCTCAAACTGAAAGACGAGACGGAGAGAAAAATTATATAGACACGTATAGAAAATGGAAGAAGTAGACTGAAAACCAGAGAGATAGAAACGAGATGACTGCCTAAAAGCGTTATAAAGCAATATCTGCTTATCATCCTTATCGTAAATTTAGAGAGAGAGAGAGAGAGAGAGAGAGAGAACAAAGGAAAGTACGTGAAACGAAAGAAAAGAGGGAGTCTTACATTGAGACATTCACATCACACATACAAAACTGAAAATCATATCAAAGGATGTGAGGTGGAATCCATATAATGGTAGAGCAGACTTAGAGAGAGAGACGAACGTAAATTAAACGGAGCGATATAGAATCTAAAGTTTGCAGACGCTGGAATGCAAGAGTACATTAAGCTTGGAGAAGGAGTAGCTTCAGACTAAGAGAGAGAGAAAGCATATAAAGTTTGGGAAGCAGAAAAGCATTTGTAAAAGAGCGCTGTACAGTGTACATTTAACAAGACTAAAAGGAAAAGAGATAGAGATACAGAAAATAAGAATGCATGCATAAACAGGCTGACGTAGAATGTACCCAGGGAAATGAAGAAAGATGGGAAAGAGAGAGAGAGAGAGAGAGAGAGAGAGAGAGAGAGAGAGAGAGAGAGAGAGAGAGAGAGAGAGAGAGAGAGAGAGAGAGAGAGAGAGAGAGAGAGAGAGAGAGAGAGAAAGATGGAGAGACAAAGTAAGTAAGTGTATAAAATGGGAATGAATTGGAATCTGTCAACTGAAATGGAAGGAAAGGATAAGTACATTAAACTTGGGAAAATGGAATCAGCACACTGAGAAAGGGAAGATGCAGAGAGGCAGAGGATAAGCGCATGAAACTGGACGAAGATAAGCCAACAAACAAAGATAGCAAGCGAGGAGGGAAATTACACTGAATGGGATAAAGTAGGGTTTGCATACTGAGATAGTTGCACAGAGAAAAGGCATAAACGGGAGCGAAGAAGAAAGAAAATTTTCTTACTCTTGCAAGGAGAGAAAAAGATATATCGCTTACATACCTTCATTCGCCCATCCATAGACGCCAGAGAACATGCACAACGGAAGAGTAGTGATGGATGTATCATTGCAGCCACCAAAATGACGAATAAGAAATACACAGTTACCTCAGCAATGTCTGAAGGAAAGCACTCTCTGTGAAGTTGGATCGAACCCACAATCTTCTGCTCCGGATCAGAATGCCTTCCCAATTAAGCTACGCCGGCAAGGGCTTATCACTGCTACTTTCCGTCTTGGCACGTACGTCACCTCTATAGCAAGTACGTCACATATATCCTTCGTTGAGAAAGGGCTGGGACGGAATCGCACGTTTTCAGGTCAACCGGCAAACCACGCTACTCACTGTTGAAGAATGCATTCTGACTACTTCCAGACGATGTGTGGAAGGAACATCACACATTTTTCACAGAACCCAGCGACCAGGAGATTCATTTGTGCGTTCTGGCGCCAATGCGACGAAAAGACCCCCCCCCCTCTCTCTCTCTCTCTCTCTCTCTCTCTCTCTCTCTCTCTCGGTGGCGATACTCGAACCCATATCCTTGTGCTCTGGAGACGAATGCCTTTTCAATTAAATTTGCCTTAAGGGGCTTGTCACTGATAGTTGCCGTCTTTCCACGTGTGTCACCTCTGAGGCAGGAAAGTCACAAATGCTGCTGGCCATTCTGAGTATCGGAAACAAAAACTTTAAGAGTAGCAAATAATATAAAGGGTTAGATAATCCAAATTTCACGAAAATAAAACTTTAGACTGTCAAGCAGACCAGTGAAATAAGGGAAAATGGGAAAATTGTAAGGAAGTTCGGCAACGAAGTCGCATGACTGATGTTTGAGAAAAAAAGACAGAAATTCGTGTTGTATTGGTTAGGCCTAAAAGAGAAAGAAAAAAATTCAGAAATCAAAAGGCAAAAGAAAAGCGGCAGATTTAGGGCTTCCACCCCAAAACACACGCTTCGCGATGACGCATCCGAATGTAACAGCTGGGATAAAGATAGTCATGGTAGACGGGTAACAGGGAAACAAATAGATAACATGGACTTTTGGCGACGAAAAACCTCAGATTTTATTGAATATCTGAGGATTAAGGGCGGCTAGAAAAAATGTAGGAGAAAGATTTGCCGCATTAAGTGAAGGAGTAGTGGAAGATACCAAGAGACAAAAAGGGAGAAGAAAACTACAGCAGAAGTTAGAATGGCACCGATAAATCAGGAAAAAATGAAAGCGGGCCCCTTGAATAAAATCAATGCTATTGCCTGCACTTCAAGAGAAATGATCAAGTGCAAACAATATGTAAGTAAAAGTTGCACAGTACTTAAATTTGAGTGAGCTGGTCATTGCTGAAAAACGGTGATGTATCCTATAAGTGGATCAGGAGGACATGTCGCTAAAATTTTGAAATAGTAGTTTACTTCACAGATTTGTCTCGTAAGATTTTGTTATAGTCTGTTTATTGAATTAAAAAAGAGAACTGGGGTCCATGTTGAATTCGTAAAATCATAAAAACAAATTTTTTTTATACGCGAAATAAATATACACTGAGTGCTCACTAAATTAGAACCACCCCTATATGCAAAGTGAGGTACCCCTGATACTGACGTAGCAGGAAGAAGGCGCGGCCTGTAGGCTAACACGGTGTATATAAGAGATCGGTGGTTCAGTTGAGAGCGAAGTCGCCGCGGATGGCCTAGTGGGCAACGTTCGTGACTGCCACGGAAAGGACCTCAGGTTCGATCCCAGCAGGTACGAACGCTTGATCCACTAAACATCCGCCGTGCGTCGGATGGGCACGTTAAGCCGTCGGACCTTGGGTACTGGCCCTCCGGTAATAAATAAGGACGTCTTCCTCCCCCTTTCTACTTCGCTTCCGTGTCACTTTCCTATCGGGCACTCTAGCCCAAATCTCCTAGCTTCCTATTTCTAAGGGTTGTTTAAAACCTGGGGTCAGACACTCCCTTCCTAAAATCCTCTACATATGATCTGATTTGATCTGAGAGCGAAGTTCCCCGGTAATAAATAGGAGTGTCTTCCTCCCCCTTTCTACCTCGCTTCCCTGTCACTTTCCTATTGGGCACTCTAGCCCAAATCTCTTAGCTTCCTATTTTTAAGGGATGTTCCAAGATCTGGAATCAGACACTCCCTAAAATCCTCTACATTTGATCAGATCTGATCTGAGAGCGTAGTCACAGACGTGATGGGAAAAACCAACAATTTATTGAAGTTTAAGAATGCCCAAATTGTGGGCTCACGATGGGTGGGGCCGGGGGTGGCCTAGTGGGCAACGTTCATGACTGCCACGGAAAGAGCCTCAGGTTCGATCCCAGGCAGATACGGACGCTCGATCCACTAAATATCCGCCGTGCGTCGGATGGGCACATTAAGCCGTCGGACCCCGGGTACTGGCTCCCTGGTAATAAATAAAGGCGACTTCCTCCCCCTTTCTACCTCGCTTCCGTGTCACTTTTCTATCGGGCACTCTAGTCCAAATCACCTAGCTTCCTATTTCTAAAGGTTGTTTAAGACCTGGGGTCAGACACTCCCTTCCTAAAATCCTCTACATATGATCATTTGGTCATTTGCTCACGATGGGTAGGCGAATCAATTCCGAAAACGGCAACACACGTGGGTTATTGAAGATCGCTGTGGTTAAAGCGTATCACGTGTGGAGCAAAAATGACAAGCAAACGGCAAGACGACTGTAAAGGTGCTGAAAATAAGGCCGCCAAGAAAAAAATAAGGCCAGGACATGAGATGATAAAAAATGATCATATGTAGAGGATTTTAGGAAGGGAGTGTCTGACCCCAGGTCTTAAACAATCCTTAGAATTAGGAAGCTAGGAGATTTGGGCTAGAGTGCCCGATAGGAAAGTGACACGGAAGCGAAGTAGAAAGGGGGAGGAAGACGCCCTTATTTATTAGTGGGGGCCAGTACCCGGAGTCCGACGGCTTAACGTGCCCATCCGACGCACGTTGGATATTTAATGGATCGAACCTGAGGTCCTTTCCGTGGACGTCACGAACGTTGCCCACTAGGCTACCCGCGGCCCCCAGGACATGAGAGAAATGCGTTCCCTCTTTTAGTGACATCACACGGATACCAAGACTTCAGATTGGTTTCCAACGTTGTAGTATATGACGTGAAGCACGACACTGACATATCAGGCAGTGTTACAGGAGAATGACGTCACCAACGGAGGGAATTAGTCTCTCTAATGTCACGACCATCGCCTTAGTGAAAGGTGGATTCCTGAGGTGAATAAGTACCTTGTCTTGTGCAGGGCAATCGGCACAGTTGAGCAGTTGACTGCCTGATACAATACAGGTTAACCAGAAACAAAATCTCATGAGACTATGCGTAAGACGCTAGCACGGATGGTTTGCAACAGCAGACGCCCTGTTCGCCACCATATATTGTTCTGAAGCTTCTACTTTCTTCTAGGATCTAAAGAAATGCTCAAGGCAGGAATTGTCTTTATCTTTGTGTTTGTAATTGTATATTTTATATAAATACTAATACGCCGATGTATTCATTATGTCATCAGATTTTGATTTTAGCACATTAGCTTAGAATCTTCTCAGGTAAGTCGAGATATTGAGTAAGAACAGTATTGTTTACTGTATTTATTAATTATTTTAATTTTTTATATGCTAGGGCATGGAATCTAATTTTTACTTCAATTATCAGGAGAAAAATATCTTTGTTAACATATTTTTTTATTTTTTTTTATGTTTTTTGTAATTTTGCAACGCTATTTTATTTTGAATCGCCAGAAATACATAAAAGTCACAAAATGAGAAGTAGCCCTAAAGAACAGCCGATTTTATTAAACGTTTTCGACTTATTTCTATATTTTTGAGAAATTTTATAATTGGCCTCAGTCTTTAATATCTTTTAACTGCAGTCCTGTTTTTGTACAACTTCTTTGACTGTATGTACAACTTCTTTGACTGTAAGGTAGAGGATTTTTTATTTAAAAAATAGGTTTTATTTTATAAATTTACCGTAAAAGATAAAATTAAAAATCTGTAAATAAAAGATTGTAAAATTATTATTAATATGTTTTTTGTGTGATGAGCTTCGTTTCAGTAAACATACAAACACAGACAGGCAGACAATCGAATAAATTCATACACAGGGTGATCTGCGTGTCATGTAACCGAAATGTTTATTTTTGAATTCAATGCGACTGGCTTTTACTGGCTCTTAAATGCGTATATCATCATGACCACTTGTTAACGCTGTGCAGCAGGTTCCTTGAACATTGAAATTAAAAGACGCTAACTTCTCTTTGCGAAACGAATTTTTTTTTTACCTTATCCATGTTCGAAGAATGAGTTAAGTGACTTTTCTGTCACTTTGTACACGCGCATACACACATACACAGGTCCTCATAACCATAGAATACACGTTAATGTATGGAACTGTGTATGTTCGAGTGTTATTTCCCCGATTACATCTGCAGTTCAAAGGTCACATTAATGCCTCAGATATCTGGCTGACTTTCTATCATTTTCTGACGAATTCTTAAATGCTGCACGTCAAAGTTCTTTGAAATTATGTTTTCATGTTAAACAAATTTTTATGTCTTGGAACTCCAGTATGCATTCTAAATTTACAAAAATGACAAACAAACAAACAACTATTTCATTACTGAATTTTTATATTGTAAAATGGAATCACATTATTACAGAGCGTTTTCTCTCACAGATCTTACATTAGATTTTAACTTTTCACTGTGTCTAATCTGATGTTAAGTCTATAATTTCACAGCTCCAAGTAAAGGCAAATATTTATCAAAACCTCTTTTCTTAAATAAATTTTTTTCCCCTGAAAAACAGCTCCAGTGTTTCCGTCACTGTGAAAACTCACAGAAATCCAGTAGAACTATTTCTCTCAGGTGTAAATACTGCTTTCTTGAGAGACATGCTTGAAACTCTTTTGCTAACGAAGTGATCACAGAACAATGGGACTTATATTATACAGTGAAACTACAGATGGCATGTTCATACGAAAACATCTTAGATTTGAAATGCACTGTAGAAGTTTTGTTTTACGACAAAACACCATTCATAATGCGATAATGGCATACCGAAATATTGAAACCCGTTTGTTATACGTATAAGTTTATTTCACAAGTTTTTGTCTCCTGTTGCTCTCTCATGTCCTTTTCACAAAATACTTTTACAATAATACAGTTATCTTTCTTTATAATATAGGCAGATAAAAATACGTATAACAGTTTTCGTTTTTCTCTTTCTGTTTGTGCTTTAAAAATTAAAAGGGCAGAGGCAAACATCACAGAGGACGTGACTTTTCCACCTCCCCCTTTTGTTATGACAAGCAAAAACTCACAGCCTGTCTTTCACTTAAAGCCTTCTCGGAAAATTTGGCATCATCATCATCACATGTTTAAGACGGCGACAAAACAAAGTACGAATGGAAATTTACACAGCGAAAAACATACATACAAAATGCAAATAAAGAGGAAAAGTAGTCTCTTGTGATGCAAGTGTGAATAAATATTAAGTCATGACTGGGTGTCCACCATGAAAATGGGAAAAAATAAACGACTTTCGCAAAGTTTTTTTTTTTTTTTTCCTTTCCGTCATGCGTTGGTTAAGACAAGTTCGTTGCATACCATATATAATGTTCCTCTGTTTGTGAGCGATGGTAACGTTTGGATCAAAACCACCTCATTAACGAAATAATGAGTTTTGTTCTAACGCAAAACCAAAACTAAGAGAAATGGCCCACCAGTTTTTCTGTTCATTTTTTTTTTAATTTTTTTGCTGTGTATGCACACCGACTGACTGAACTCACAAAATTAAATAAGATCCTGCTGAGAAGGAAGAATTTTCTTAGATCTTACGTTTTGGCATCGACAGGAGTGGTGGTTACTGCATCGATGGTGGTGGTCTTGGTCGTGGTCGTTGACGGTGTCGACTGTTGCTGCTGGATTGCAGCGGCCTTAGCAGCCTGAGCCTGTCTTTCCTGCTCGTTTAGCTCTTTGATCGCTTGGATTTCTTTCTTGAGTTTCATCCGACGATTTTGGAACCAGATTTTAATCTGTCGCTCTGTGAGACACAGCGCATGCGCCATCTCGATCCTTCGTCTCCGTGTAAGGTAATGATTTGTGTGGAACTCTTTCTCTAGTTCCAGTGTCTGATAGCGTGTGTATGTTTGGCGACCACGACGACGCAGCCCATTGGCACCTATAAAAAAAAAAAAAGCAAAACATATAAAATAAAACTGGCGAGATACAACGTACAATACGAAAATTTTATTTCTGTGATGAAAATAAGTTACGCAAAACGAAGGTCTCCTTTACACGCATAACGTTTCGAACCAGAGTTGGAAACGGGTCAAAAATTTTGGACCCGGATCAGTAATTGACCTGGACCCGACCCGCACAAATCTGCTTTTAACTATAATATACACTATATTGAAAAAAGTCACCAGACACCCCTTCAAAAGCAAATGAACGAATCCGCTACGTTGTTAAGATGCGCGGTACAGCTGCAGACGGTATAAAAACAAGTCTGCAGATGACCGCGATCATATCGCACTGTGAGGTTGAGTGAAAATTTGAAGGCGGGAGATAACTGAATTTCAGAAAGGAAAGATTGTTGGGTGTCATATCAGTGTGTTGTTCATTATGACACCCAAAAGAAGCCGAGAGGCGTTAAAACATACCCAAGTCAAGTGTTTTGGATGTACTGAATATGTGGAAGACATATGACGTGCCTGAAGCAGCAAAACGTACCGCCAGACCAAAGAAAATCAGTGACGGAGGACGTCGAGGCCTCAGGAGAGTCGTTATAGCTAATCGACGGAGAGTATACTGCACATGACCTAAGTGTACAAGTGAGTTAAAATGCTTGAACCTCGGTATGTACACGTACGATTCGCAGATAACTTCATTCCATGGGTTACCGTGGTCATGCGGCTGCTCATAAGCCTTTCATTTGTACTCGGAATGCTACTCGTCGTTTAGCATGGTGTAAAGAACATTTATCGTGCACCGTAGACCAATGGAAACGGGTCCTGTGGACTGATGAATCTAGATAATACACGATCCATCAATCAGTCTGCTGTCCCTACGGTCAATTTTGGAACTGCCAGTGTACTCGTGTGGGGGTGTCTTCCGTGGTATGGTCCCGGCCCATCGGTTATCGTGGACAACCCTGTTAACCAGCACGTCTACCTTGATATTCTGGACAAATTTGCATTGTCAACTCTGTGGCATTAATATGGAACCGAGCCTTGTTGGCCCCAGCAGGATAATGCACCGAGCCCTTGTATATACAGGGCGTTTAAAAGCAAGGGTTGTTACGGCGTGATTTGACGATAATTCAGTATCGTGTGTACACTGGCCAGCACAGAGCCCTGAGCTTAATCCCATAGAGCACCTATGGGAAGAATTAGAGCGCCGCATAAGAAGTTGGAACCAAGGCCTACAACTAAGCAACAGTTAGCGGCAGCCTTATGTACTGAATGGAAGTACATACCTCTATCGCTGTGTTCCGAAACCTTGTCGAAAGCATGTCTCGAAGGGTCAGTGCATGCATTAAGGCCAAAGGTGGACCGACACCATACTAATGTATGTCAATAAATGCTATGTTATGTTTCTCTTCTAGGTGTCCGGTGACTTTTGACAATATAATGTATATACAGGGCGTTTAAATTATTTTTTTTTGCAGTGGGTATCTTAGGTTATATGAAAATCAAACAAACGTATTATAAGAACGTATAATTTGCTCACTTAGAGGAAGAATTGAAAATGTCGTCCTTCATTTGCAAAACATAACTGTTTTACACATGTCTTCACACACATCTGTGAGAGTCAAAAAGTTACTGCGCATTAATGTTAAAGTTGTTCCATCTGATTTTGATGGCGATACAGTAAAAATTTTTGAATTAAGCAAATTGTTGTATGTTTAATTTCAATTTTTGCTGTTTTCTTGATAACATTTCAAGCTTTAGAATATGTTTAACAGCAACACCAATTTTCGCAATGAGTTGAAAGTTTCCAAAATGTGGATGTGGTTTTCATCATTTCCCCTAAGAAGGAAGGAACACATTTCCTTCTGAGGAAATGTGTATTTAATAGAATATTCCCATTGAATATTCCCATTGCACAGACGAGACTGAGCACATTACGACGTCTCAGGAATGATAGAGATCCCAGTGTAAAGACCAGGAGAATTGCCTTGTTAACCCTAGAATACACAGCGGGGTGCTACAGCACCCCAGTAGTTCTTCCTTTGCTCACAGATGGCGCAGTGTTTGCTAAGGAAGGTTGTTGTTTCTGATAAATTTGGTAAGGAATGTTGTTGTTTCTTGATAAACTGAACGATTTCCCCCTGGGGTTTCCTAGTACTCGCCTGTGTATTAGCAGGCGAGAAAATAGTCTGTGCATCCCAGGGTTAAAAACAGTCCTCAAAATAAAATCAGAAGGGTTGGGTTTTCCGTCCATTCGCCACCTGCACTCATAAAAGTAAATCCTTGAGCTTCTTTCTCCTATTCCTTATGATAACACCAAAGTAATCTTTTACACCTACCTTATAATCTTAGAAAAAACGGCTCAATATTCACATTGAGAAGATGCAATGACCTCAGTTACATCTATTAATCATGGCTAATACGAATTATATGCATATGATGGAGTCGCAGAGCAATATTTAAAGAAACACTTAACTATCTTAACATGAACTATCTTAATGTGTAACTACGACAAAAATTATTTCCATTATCTAAAATATTTCAAATTAAGCAATTTCAACAACAACAAAGAAATGAATCAATAATAAATTTTGAATACAATTAGAAGGTAATAAAAACAACAAATCGAAGGTTTAAAATTTCTTTCGAAAAGTTTTAGGAACTTTTATTTCAGGCTTCTTTATATCCGTTCATCGTTAACGCACTTATTTTTTTATTTAGAGCTAGCTGGCGAGACTGCTAAGACCACATTTGCAGACTTCTCCAGAGCCCTCTTCAGAAGCAATAAGCGATTCAGCTAAATATTAGTTTAAATTTCAGCAATTACTTTCTTTCCACCACGTATGATGCCAAAATCTGTGGATGTCAAGAGTACTTCACAGCGTTGCGTAATCTTAAGGCAATATAAAAACGATAATACCAGGCTGGAATTCAGCAAAAGCCTGTGACCAACCACATGTTTAGAAAAGCTGGTAATCAACACAATAGTTGAGAGTTCGGAACCCGTTGCTGTACCCCGGACACCCAACGCGCCTCGGAGAGTGCGCTGAGTCGACGGATCCGGAGTAAGTATATTTTCCGCCAACAATAAAGCCCTAACTCCTGCCTGATGCATGACCTTCCCATCAGTCAACCTGACATAAAGGTCTTCGGAACCTGCTGCTATACCCCCGACACCCAACGCGCCTCAGAGAGTGCGTTAAACAGATGGATCCGGAGTAAGTATATCTTCTGCTAGCAATAAAGGACTTACTCCTGCCTGCTGCATGACCTTCCCATCAGTCTACCTGACATAAAGGTCTGCTTAGACAAAGGAAGTAAGGACTGTTTAGATTAAGGAAGTAAGCTCTAAACATGATCCTGAGAAGAATATCTACGAGAAAATGAGGCTAGCGTCTGAAATTCATCAATTTGATTTCCGCATCATATAGAGACAGTAACGCAGCGTATGGACCGACTTACACATTTCGAGACCCTGCGAAATGGGATTTTTAATGGTCGTCCTTCATCCCATGAGTAACTAGGGGTAATACCGAGGGATATCTTAATACTGAAGGTAATAAAAAGCTATCTACTCACTTAAGTAATAAATACAGAATCAGAAATATATTACGTTCATATTATTTAAGTTGGTTGCCTACTGTTTGCTAACTTCCATGATATCATAGACTGTCATCAATATAAGCAATTTGTTTGAATGAGTGTATATTGTACGTCCGATGAGGATTTCTTTTCATGTATTTATATTCAAAAGTAACAAGTTAGTAGAATCATGCAATGCATTGATTATAATACGCTTTCCAACATACCAGAAATCATTACTCAAGTTATGAGGATAATGGCTGTGGAATAAATCTCGCTCCTGTGCCCTTACCTTTGATCCCATTTAGATGATATTCAACAAAACCGGTTCAGTATGCCTCCGGAACAACATACTAAAGTTTTGTCGCAATAGAAGCATTTATAGTCAAGTCATGTGGATAATGGCTGTGGAATAAATCTCGCTCCTGTGCCCTGACCTTTGAACCCATTTCGATGATATTCAACAGAACCAGTTCAGTATACCTCCGAAATAACATGATAGTCTTTTGTCGCAATCGAAACATTTTTACGTAAGTTATGACGCATAGGAGAGATGGAATGGATCCCGCTCCTACGTCCTGATCTTTGACCCCACTTCTCCCATTTTCGATAGTGTTCGTCCCCAGGTTGTCCCCTACCACATACTAAAATTTCATCGAAGTCGGAACCATTTTTAAGCAAGTTATCGTGCGGATGGTCAGACAGACAGACGGACAAAGCTGGAGCATATACGCTTCTTCAACCTACAGTTGGAAAGCGTAAAAAAGGACAAAGCTAGTGTGTAATAAAACTAGTCAGAGTAATTTAAACCGAACATAAAATGGAAGTGCAATACACATCGTACACTGTAGCGAAACTTTTGTTAATAATCATGAGGAACATCATCGTGCTGTATTCACATTTTTGTGAAATCCATATTGTTCCAAGGCTCCGTTTTGCCACCCCTGTAATCGAGTGGTCTGAGGACCTGGTTTCTGATTATTCACCTGAGAAGGGAACCGGGCACAAGTCTTGGATCAGGCATGGGCAGTGTGTTTGTCCAATATGTATATAGCTCATCTCCCTGCCTTCCCTGGAACTAGTGACTATAAATTAGCGATGGGCAAATGTTTATAGCTCACGCAGTTCCTTCTAGTGTTCTTAAAAACGCGAAGTAAAAAAAAAAAAAAAAGGCTCCAGTTGGGGAGTCCTTCAAAAGTTGGGGGTTCAACACCGGCATGCATTGTGAATATTTGCTCTGACGTAAATCGGTCCGAGGAACATTATGAATACCTTATGAAAATCGGAAAGTGATTAAATTTTTAACAAAAGAACGAATTTCGCCTGCTCATATTCATAATAGTCTAGTTTGAGCCACATGAAAGTTCTGGAAGTACCCTATTGCAGTTCCCGAGCTCTTCACCTTCGTGGAACACTTCTCGAATGGGATGAACAGCTCCAAGAGTTTACAGAGCGGTGTTATGTATAAATGATTTTTCATGTGTAATTTCAATGAATTCATTCATTAAACAGTTTTGAGTTATAAAATGATCCTTATACAAAATGCATTAAAATTCATTATAAAGTCTGTGTTTTTCAGATGTGCAGCGCGGGTACAGTCAGCGCAGAAGATTTTCCACTGCAGTGAGGGGATTTTCAGAGTTTCCAAGCAAGATTTACGGAAAGCAACAGTCAGAGGTTTTCCGAAAATCCAAAAAAATATACGTACATTTATTTTTCATTTTTGCTATTTTATTTAAATAATTATTTCACGTACTGCAAAACCAAAGTGAAGACATACTCCAATTTCAGCATTTAGTAGATGTAAAAGACTTGCGCCTCCGTGTTCACGGTATGCTAGTAACAAAATGTACAAATGATATTATTTATTCACATCTATACCTAGCATTAATTAATAACAAGGAACTGCACCACACCATTTATACTTAAAATATAGTATAACTATACTAGTAATCCGAATTTATTGGTGTAAAATAGAAATGACCCCCGAAATAAAAAAAATGGCTGACACCCAGGGTCGAAGGGCACCGCCTCAAATTACTGCACCGGCAAAGTGTTGCCACCGCAAAAAAGTTTAGGGACAAAGTAAAGTGGCCCAGCTACATAACTAAATTTTTTGGAGCAAGAAATTACTGTGTCACGATAACAATATGTTTGGTTGCAGAAACAAACTGTTTTATCACGATAACATTACATATTGTTGGATCAAATAAATTCCCAAAAATCGACTCTATACTAAGAAAAACGTTTTGTTAATTCAGCAGAAAAATTGTTGAATCAACCAAAACATTTTATCGATATGAAGGCAACAAAAATGCTTGTTGAATTTACAAAAGTGTTTTGCTGAAAACTATTGTTGCTTCTACAAAATTTATTGTTATCATGACAAAACGTTTTGTTCATTTAACAAAATGCCTAGGTCGATTTTGGGGAATTTGTTTGATCCAACAATATGTATTGTTATCGTCATGAAACGTTTTGTTGCTGCAATTTTTTAGACAGCAAACTGTGAACTGAATAATAGAACACTTCAACTATTTGAGCACGGTTTATTTTGGTTTATTTCTACGGTTTTCATTTTGACTGCGTTCAAATTGTTGAAATGCTCTACAATGCTGGCCATTAAAAGTGTAAAACCAGGAAAATCACATCCCAGCGGCTCGAAAGTTGGCAAAAGGGCACAACACGAGAGCACATGTAAATGATTAACCAAGCAGCACATATGCAAATCATGTGGGATAGAAACGCTTCCTGAAACTCGTATAAAAGGGGTGAACAAGGAGCCAGTCTTAAACACTCGAAATGTGTTTGCTCTCTACTCCTGGCCACAGACAGTTGCAAAACGCCCCCTCGAAGACAACGACAGTCCTATCAGCACGTTACAACATCAGTTCTATCAGCGGGGCATTTTTACACGGCGCAAATTTCTTTGATTTCCTTTGACTGTATAACACCGGTGTCTACGACTACAATGGTGCAAAGAACGTCGCGCACGGAGGAGCAAATGGCAAGACATCGTGTTTTCTGACGAATCCTGCTTCAGTTTGCAGCACCATGATGGACGAATCCGTGTCTGGCGGTACCGCGGCGATTAGCTGAGTGAGTCCTGAATTGTGCTGCGCCATACCGGCCCGGTACACGGCGTTACGGTATGGTGTGACATTGGATTCCACTCCCACACGCCGTCCTCTTTGAACAGCCATCGTTACACCACGCAGGTGTTGGAGCCTATTGTTGCACCATATCTTCAAGGACTGTCTGGTGCCATTTACCAAGAGGATAATACGTAATCGCATGTAGCACGCAACGTCCAAAACTTCCTGGAACGCCACCATGTGCCACGTCTTCTTTGGCCCGCGCGGTCCCCGGATATGTCCCCTATTGAACGTGTGTGGTCCATGATCGACGGACGACTGGCACGCTTGCGACCACCGCCCGTCAACGGAGGAACTGTTGCATTTATCAAAGCTTACGTGGACGGACATTACCCAAACACACATTCAACGTCTCTTCCTCTCCGTGCAGGGCCGTGCAGCAGCTGTGATTGCCGCCCATGGTGGCTACAGCAGATAGTGATTGCTATGTGTTCTACTCGTCTCACCGTGCAATCATTGTAATGGATTCATCCTTGTATCATTGCTTTCTTCATAAAATCGATTGCAGATGATACAAGGATGAATCATTGTAATCGATTCATCCTTGTATCATCTGCTTTCTTCACAATAAATATGGCTTTGATATCGCTTGTTGCGTGGTTCTACACTTGTATCCAGTTTACAGTTTGCTGTCGACCTTCCTTGAAAAAAACATCTGGTTGATGTGCGAAAGCTTGGAAACTTTGATTTCTGTACTATGCCAATAAATTTGGTTCACTAGTTATATTATTTTAAATACCTAGTATTTTTAAGACCTTCTCAATTACTGAAACACTTGTCAGTAGAATGAGCTTAGAGTAACATTGTTTTGATGACACAAGGGAAACGTCTAAAGAGAAACCCTCAAACCGTATTGTGAAATAAATCAAAGGGAAACCCTGAAATCATATTGTGCAATAAATGAAAGGGAAACCATGAAACCATATTGTGCAGGGAATAAAAATAACATTCTATTCCTTTGAAAATGAAACAAACAAATGTCAATATTTATCGTGCTCTTGTGAGTATCAGCCGGTATACATGTAGTTCTTTCCTTCGATGAAAGTAAAGCATCAATAAAAACGATTTGGAACGAGGCTGAAAGCTATTCGTCTTGTCCCTTTGCCTGGAAATCAAGCTTCACCCCTTTCCATATTTTTCACAAATTTCATGGCTTGCTTCGAAATTGATATTTTCTAGACTCTCCCCCGCTCCCTTCGCCTCCCCAGTGGCGCAGAGGTCTAAGCACTGGCTTCTGACCATTCGTCCGAGATGGGTCCGGGTTCGAGTACCGGTGAGTCATGAATGCTGTGTTTGTCTTACGGCACTGGCTCACTCCCTTCCCGGGAACCAGTGGTTCTAAATTTATAACAGGCCACTGCTTTGTAGCCCATCGAGTTTCTCACGGTAGTCGCTAATCCCCGAACAACAACAAAAAAGACCCTATCCTATGAAATTAGAGCTGAATTTTTCAAAAGATAATTTCATTACAAGTTGCTAGAGGTGATCACATAACACGCGATTTCACTTTACAAGTCTTCATATTAACACGATTTCACTTTGCTAATCTGTACAACACGATTGCAGGAAAAAGAAAATCAAAATAAAAACTGCATAGTTGTAGGAGCTTTGGATACGGAGCAATTATTAATTTTAAATGCGTGTAACGTGGTCGACTGCGAGTAGGAAGAGATCTTTGCTCATACCGAATCTACAACACAATGCATTGTGCCAGCGCATCTTCCTTCAAGCCGCACGTAGAACGTACTGTAATTCATGATTATCATCATCATCAGCAGTAGTTTTCACTACCAAGTGGATTGCCTCGACTATATAGTTCAGCCAAGGTCTTATTACAATTATCTATATACATGTAATTTGTAACAGAATGTATTCCCCATTTTTGTGCGAAAAAGAAGACTGCAAGATGCTTCATTAGCAGGCTTGAATAGTTCGGTACTCACAGAATAAAGAATCTGCTATACCGAGGTATGACAGTGAGCAACTGGAAATTGCGAATCACTCGCTGGCCACGCCACGCAGCAGCCAGTCTTCAACGCCACGATATTTACGTGAACCGCACGCCGCGCCGCGTGGGAAATAAAATATCATCATGATGATATTTCCTTATACGTGGGGTCCGCCTATAAGGAAATATCACCATGCGCTGTTGCCATTCCGTGGTAAAATAGGATGAGTCTCTCTGCCGTTTTAGGGCCAGATGTACAATAACGCTTTCTTTTCTTTTCTTAAATTTGAACAACATATTAGTAATGAATAATACGTGTATCAATTACAGGAAGAGAAAAAATGTCGCCCGTCAGAACTCTGTCTTCTCCATTTCCTCAAAAGAGTTGCAAATCGTCAGTCCACAGAACCACACTGTAAAAAAATTATGAAATGCACGAGCCACTTTCCATAATTCCTTTTGTGTATAAATTTTTCCGTAATTCCTTTCGTGTATGCATACTTCTGATACACATTTTCCGTAAAATGTCGGAAAGAAACATGAATTTCAGGAATTTTTCGTACGCCGAGAAAATTCTGAATTTTCAGAGATTTTTCCGCAATCCATGTTTTATATTGTCGGTAAATTGCCGTTTTTAAGATGTTTAACGGAGATTTCAGAAATCTTACAGCAATTTCTTTCGTATATTAAGGTATCCCACAACGTAGAAAATGTCGTTTTGGGCCAAATTTCACATTTTGTAAAAATGCGTTCATTTTAAAGCCCCGTTCTTTAGGATTCCCAAACTGCTTTTGTTTCGTATCTACGATGAGCAGGTACAGAATTATAGCAATCGGAATATCTAAACACAGGAGTCAAACGAACGGGAAGTGACACTTGAAACACGTTTTTTTTTTTTTTTTTTTTTTTTTCAGGATGAGATTTTCGTCTAGAACTCTTTACGGAAAACCTGATAACTGCAAAAGGTATGTAAATAAATGGACGAAACTTGGTATACATCTTTCTTACAATGTTGTGCATGCAATGAACTAAAATTAAAAGTTTTGCTTTTTTTGCCAGTTCAAAGTTAGGTTATAGCTATTTACATTCAACACAGTGAAGAAATTTGTCGAGAATTCACACTAATGTATGTAAGAATGAGTGTATCTTAGCAGTGTTTAGGAACATCACTTAGCCTTTTAGTTCACTGCATAGATATTATCACTGATGCAAAAAATGCCATCATATATCTGTAAGGTTTCTATTTAGAGCGTTTACCGTAAACGACATATTTCCTTAAATTCTTTCACAAGTTTCCCAATTTCTTGAAAATTTTCATTGATATCATTTTTTTTTTCAACGTTTACGTGTTTTTGTGTGTTAGCCTTCCTAAAAAAAAACAGGTTAGTAAAATCATGCAATGCATTGATTATGATACGCTTTCCAACATACAAGAAATCATTACTCAAGTTATGAGGATAATGGCTGTGGGATAAATCTCGCTTCTGTGCTCTGAACCTTTGACCCCATTTCGATTATATTAAACAAAATTGGTTCAATATACCTCCGGAACAACATACTAAAGTTTTGTAGCAATAGAAGCATTTTTAGTCAAGTTATGAGGATAATAGCTGTGGAATAAATCTCGCTCCGGTGCCCTGACCTCTGACCCCATTTCGATGATATTAAGTAGAATTGGTTCCGTATGCCTCCGGAATAACATACTAAAGTTTTGTCGCAATAAAAGCATGTTTAGTCAAGTTACGAGGATAATGGCTGTGGAATAAATCTCGCTCCTGTGCCCTGACCTTTGACTCCATTTCGATGATATTCAACAGAACCGGTTCAGTATATCTTCGGAACAACATGAAAACGTTTTGTCACAATCGAAGCATTTTTACTTAAGTTATATGATGCATAAGGGCGATGGAATGAATACCGCTCTTAGGTCCTGACCTTCGACCCGATTTCGTCCATTTCCAATAGGGTTCGTCCCCAGTTGTTCCCCTACCATATACTAAAATTTCATCGAAGTCGAACAATTTTTACGCGAGTTATCGAGCGAACAGACAGACAGACAGACTGACAAAGCTGGAGGATATACGCTTCTTCAACCTACGGTTCGAAAGCGTAAAAAATTACCCATTCTTTTTATATTTTTTCAAAAAAAAGTGCCCCCAACGTAGCAGGATACCTTAACGGAAAAATTCTGTTCTCACTTTTTCCGTATCCATATGACGAAAAATTTTGCCGATAATCGGCGCGGTTCGCGGGAATACTTGACGTTTGATTAACTGTTAAATTTCAATCCTCTGTCGAAGGATCTGATTTTGAAGTTCCATAGCGAGATCGGTTATTGTGGATAGTATACCGCATAAAATTTTGCTTATTATGGTAAGGGATATTTCTTCCCTTCTCCACCATTTTGTGCTCCAGCTACTGTTTATTGTGCTACCGTAAGAAATGGGATACTTAAGAGGTACCCACGGCGGCAGCCGTCGTTTCAACTGGTCTCACACATGATTCATAGGTGACATGTACGAGGAGCGGGCAGGCCATGGAACTGTCTGGACATGATGTAGGCAGTCCTGCGCATCCCGAGCCGCGTACGGGCGGGCATTATCCTGCTGGTATAGTGCAACTGGAATCCCGGCAAGGAATGGGAGCTCATGTTGGCGTAGCATCTCATCCACATACCGCTGGACCGTCAATGATCCACGTACCACTGCTAGAGCTAATCGGCTATCGCAAGCAATGGCTCCCCAGACCATAATACCTGTAGTGGGGGAGGTGTGGCGCTCGATAGTGAGGTTAGGATTGTGCCGTTGAACCGGGGACTTCCATACCCGGACACGATGATCATGTGTCCCCAAAACGAAGCAACACTCATTGCTAAAAATCACACGTCGCCAGTCTGTGGCGTTCAACGTCACTCTGGCCTGGCACCACTGCACACGGAGTTGGCGACATTCCAGTGTTAATGGCAGCACACGTAAGGGGCGCTGGGATCGCAGATTCGCTTCCACGAGGTGTCGGAAAATACTTCCTGAGCACACAGGAGCCGCTACATCTGCCTGTGTAGTGGACCGGGTTCCCGTGGGATCCGTTCGTGCCTAGCGAACGATCCGTCGATCCTCTCTACCGGTGGTCCCCCTGGTCCGCCCGGAGCTGCTCCGCAGTGAGGCAGTGCCGTCACGTATCCATTGTTCCCAACACAGTCGGACGGTATGGTCAGAACGATCCACGTGGTAGGCTATACAGTGTGCCCACCACCCTTCGGTTTTGAGCCCGATGATCAGGCCTCTCTCTCAAAGTCACGTAAGTTCCGTAAAGCGACGTCTCTGGCATCTACCCGGCATTCTTGTCACTCTGTACTCTTGCTTGCGTCGGCCGTTCATTTCCTGGTGCTTTGAAATGATTTAAAAATTATATCCTGATTATATCAAACATTTCTCCCAAATAAAAAATAAACGAAAGAAAGAAAGGAAGGAAGGAATGATATGTGAAAAGGGAAGTTCAATGAAGGTTATTTCAATTGATAATTGCTGGCCGCATTTTTTTTTCATTTTTTTCAAAATATATTTGCTACAACTACGCAATCAAAAAAGTTCAGATTGAAAAATCCCAGGTAGCAAAAGCTGGATGCCCAGAAAAATTTATCTTTTAAAATAACAAATCAGAAACCTCATTTTTTTCTTTTCTTTTTTTTTTTTTTTTTTTTTTTTACGCTTTCCAACCGTAGGTTGAAGAAGCGTATATGCTCCAGCTTTTACCGTCCGTCTGTCTGTCCGCACGATAACTCACGTAAAAATGGTTCGATTTCCATGAAATTTTAGTATGTGGTAGGGGACCACCTGGGGATGAGCCCTATTGAAAATGGGGCTGATGGGGTCAAAGATCACAACATAGGAGCAAGATCCATTCCATTGCCCTTATGCGTCATAATTTGCGTAAATAAGGTTCGATTTCAATGAAATTTTAGTATGTGGTAGGGGACCACCTGCAGACAAACCCTATTAAAAATGGGGTTAATGGGGTTAAAGATCACAACATAGGAGCGGGATCCATTCCATTGTCCTTATGCGTCATAACTTGCGTAAATATGGTTCGATTTCAATGAAATTTTAATATGTGGTTGGGGACCTCTTGGGGACGAACCTTATTGAAAATGGATGAAGTGGGGTCGAAGGTTAGGACATGGGAGCGGGATAAATTCAATTGCCCTTACACGTGATAACTTGCGTAAATATTGTTCGATTTCAACGAAATTTTAGTATGTGGTAGGGAACCCCCAGGGGACGAACCCTATTGGAAATGGGAGAAGTGGGGTTAAAGGTCAGGACATAGGATCGGGATCCATTCCGTCGCCCTTATGCGCTATAACTTACGTAAAAATGCTTCGATTGAGACAAAACTGTATCATGTTGTTCCGGAAGTATACTTTACCGGTTCTGTTGAATATCATCGAAACGGGGTTTAAGGTCAGGTCATAGGATCGAGATTTATTCTACAGTCATTGTCCTCATAACTTGAGTAATAATTGGAGTAATGATTTCTGGTATGTTGTAAAGCGTATCATAATCAATGCATTGCATGATTTTTGTTTAAGTTAAAAAATATGATGGACTTCTTTTACATGTTTTGCGTTTCCGTTTCAAGGGTCTGTATTCAAAATGTTCCATGCACAAAAAAAGCGTGTATCTCAAGTTTTAAGATGACGATGTTGAAATTGTTATGAAATTATATGATGATGAAGCTGGTATTTGAGAAATTTAGTGAATATGTTCCTTTCATTGAAGTTTTCGCCCTCTGTCACTAAACGCCGGAGGCTAGTTCCATTCGAGGTATGCATCCGTCGCGGACTGCAAACAACATTCGGAGCAAAACTATACATATAGTTCCAATTTCTGGAATTAGAGCATACTATAATTAAATAACTTATATTCTTCTGTCCTCGGCACTTCGTAACAATAATACAACTTTCGATGATCAGCAGTGAAATGAAACACGACATGCGATGACTGTCTGTTTTCTTGTAGTAGGAAATTGTATTCCAAATTTTTTTATTTTTAAACTTAGTTGCCTGGAGGTAACTAGATTGTATTTTTTTACCTGCCCATACTAATAATTTACATGCTTCGGGCACCTCGGGCAGTGATGCATTAAGTCGTCTTCTCGGGGGTGCTTAGCCCCCAGAAAATCTATGAATGCCCCCCCCCCCCCCCCGTAGGTTTTAGGGCGATCTCACCTTATATTTTATCAAATTGTGTTCGTTTGTAACTGAAGATTTAGAGAAATTAATTTAAAAAAAAATTAAGAAAATGAGGGAAAATATAATAATAATAATAATAATAAAAACAGCCACATGAACTTCAATCTGAAATTTCTATCATCCTGCAATAAAACATTAAACAGTTCTCGCTGAAGGGGCAATTTTTCAATCACTGACAACTCGGACTACTACCATAATACAAACCTAATTCCACACAGTACTGATGTTTGTACTGCATTACATCATCATATTTTGGAAGCTGGCATTCAGTTTTATTTCAGTCTTCTGGATGCCGACTTTCCACGTATACGGTTAAGCCTTAGTGTAGCTAACGTGACGTTAGTACTTCCAATGCAACAAAATATTTGCTACCTAATTTTTAACAATAAATAGCAAGTTATTAGAAATTGTTACCATAATAAGGTTGTTGTTTTTCTGGCGGTGATGGTTTACACTGTGAAAAAAAAAAAAAAAATCGGGGCACCTCAAACTGGCATCGAAACGGTTAGTTTAGTTTTTTTTTTGCTTTTTTTTACTAATATTTGCTAATCTAAATAATCTGAGGGGCTGAAACCAAGTGACAGGGCAATGACTTACACCATAAGTTTTCAGGTAACATTGTAACGATTTCTTAATAATCAGAAACACGCATGTAGTAAGGCGAGGACATTTTTCACTCCTAATGTCTGGGAGGGATTTTCTCCAGCATAGCCTTACCTTTACTAGCGTCCTCAATATTTTACACCACCCCATGGTGAAATCCGTAGTCCATTACTAATTTAAAGCAAAGGTATAACAATTTTTCATTTTTAATCACTTGTATGTGCAGATCTCTTGGAATCTGCGTTTGCGATATAAGAGCATAAGAAAATTTTTGTACTCTATTTAAAATTTTTATATGTATTAATATATACACTGTATATAAACGTGTAGGATTTATCGTTGCTTTATTTACATTTCGTACTATGTTCGCGGATCTTCATTCGTGTAACGAACGCTCGGCGGAAGTTCAAGCAGATGATGGCATATCTAGTAAGACGGAGTCAGGGAATGACGTCAATCAACTGGACAAAGTGCGCACTTCTTCGCTTGTTATAATGGAGTTAAGTTCTGATTATGAAGTGTATGCCAAAGGAGTGAGATGATTATATACTGAATATATATTCCAATCTAATATATTTTTGTTTTGTGCCTTGTCTTGGATAAAAACTTCTTAAATGTCAAGTCCAGAGGTTTGAGAATCATTGATTACTTATTTAGTCGCAAGTAAAAGTGTACATATACACTGGCATGCAAAAATTAAGGACGAGACGGTTTTTGTAACGTCGTGCAGAAGGGCTCCACATCGACTCAAATCATACCATAAGATCCCCAAGATGTAAGAATATGGGACAAGTGTGCAAAACCGTCCAAACAAGGAATCCAAAGGATGCAAAGGCACTTTATTGAAAAGGTAGCTTCGAGCACAACTGGACAGAAGACAGAAACGTCCATGTGACAGGCGGCTGCCAAAAAAAATCCAGTCTTTAGTAGGGGATATGATCACCCTGACTGCGTTGCAGGATTCACAACGTCTGTCCATATTGAGGACGAGATTGTCAAGGAGCTGTTGAGGCATCGCGGCCCATTCCTCTTGTAGCGCCAATCGCAGCTGCGAAACCGTTGCTGGCGGCTGGTGACGTGCTATGAAGCGTCTCCCGAGAAGGCCCCACACGTGTTCGATTGGATTTAGGTCCGGGGACCTAGCGGGCCAATCCTTGCGTTGAATATCTTCACTCTCCAACAGCTCAGGGACAGCCACTGTACGATGAGGTGTAGCGTTGTCGTCCATGAAGAGGAACTCAGATGCACGTGAGGCAGGAGAACCTCGGTATAATAGCGGACACCAGTGGTTCAACCTCCTTGGAAGATGTGGAGGTCAGTACGGCTACCATGCATGACACCGCCCCAAAAGAGAACTCCTCCACCTCCAAACCGGTCCCTTTCGATGATGTTGGAGGTGTGATTGCGTGTTCCCTGCTCTCTCCAGATGCGTATACGTCCAGAATCGCTTGTCAGACTATATCGGCTCTCATCCGTAAAGAGAACTCGACCCCATTGCTGATGTATCCAGTTATTGTGTTCCTGGCACCACAGAAACCGCCGTCTCCGATGAGCGGGCGTTAATGGAACACACCGTACTGGTCGTCGTGCAAATAGACCATCTTTGTGCAGCCTAATGGTCACGGTAAAACGCGATAACAGACGTCCAGTTGTCTGTTGCATGTGCCTTGCGATATCTCCCGCTGTCTACCGTCCATCTCTTCTCGCCTGTAGGACAATATACCGGTCGTCCGCCGCCGTGGTTGCTCGTGGACGACCACTGCTAAACTCTCGGACAGCTGTTCCTGTCGTTTGAAATGCTCTCCATGCTCGTGAAATTATGCTGTAGCCGATCCCAAATTCCTCGGCCACCCTAGTCACACTTCGACCTTCTTCCAACTTCCCAATGACGCGACCTCAGGTAAAGTCATCCAGATGTCGTCTACTGGATTGCCTGTTGGCCATATCACACGGTGGCAGCAACTCGACGTCGTTCAAACCGATGTACACCGTGCAATAGCTTTCACCGAATTGCTGAGCGCACCCCCCCCCATGTGCTTTATACCTTTCCGACCCCCCCACGTCATGCTGCACATATGCGCATGCCCTACCGTACCGGACCCTAGCCTATCTCCTGAGTGGCCTTTCGGTCCGTTCTGCCTGTTCGTTCCGCTGTTATGCTAATTTCTCCTCTTCGTCCTTAATTTTTGAACACCAGTGTATATAAGAAAATTGTGATTACATGTATACAATCAGTCCCAGTATATATAAGAAAATTGTGATTACATGTATACAATGAGTCAACAAGTTTAAGCCGCCTCGAAGTTCGTAATCCCCCCCTCGGAAAAAAACTCTGAATGCAACACTGCCCTCGGGCATGGCATTCTTCAAGCCTTTAAAGTTGATTGTAATTTGGGAGGGCGGTATTTATTTGATTAATTTTTCCGCTTTATAATTTTTAACGGAAAGAAAAATACAGACACCACGCACACATGCCGACTTTTAAGATTCCACGTATTTGAAGAAACGCCAGATAATGTAGTTAATCATGTCATCAGCTTCGAACCTCCTATTGTTCACAAAATTGTACTTACAAAAGATATTTTCTGTGTTACTTCTCCTTATAATAATGCACATTGAAATAGCACTTTGTTAGAAAGACCCCAAAAATATCAGACACATACCATCTTCTCTTACGTGCGCAACTATGACGTTGGAATGGCTTTCACTGCAAATGATGTGAAGTGCTAACAGCATAAATATGGGAAAGACTCATGATTTAAGCTATACTTGTGACGTACCCATCTCAGAGAAGAAGCACATGTCAAGCCGGCAAGTAGCAGTGATAAGCCCTAGACAGCGTAGTTTCATTGGGAAAGTATTCGGCTCCGTGGCAGAAGGATGTGGGTTTGAGTACCGCTACCCGCAAGTTTAGGTTTCACATCGGCGCCCGAATGTATCTACTGGACCTTATAGGTTCTTCGAGAAATGTGTGATGTTCCTTCCACTTATCGTCTGGAATTAATAAGAATTCTTTCTTCGCTTCGAAAAATGTGTGATATTTCTTCCACACATCGCCCGGAAGTTACTGGGAATTCCTTCATCTACAGAGAGTCACTTCAAGCATTGTTTGCTGTTGTCCCGAAACCTGCAATTTTGTTCCGCCGCCTTTCTCAAGGAGGGGTGTATGTGACGTACTACAGAGGTGACGCGCATGTGAAAACGGCAAGTAGCAGTGATAAGCCCTTGCCGGTGTAGCTTAATTGAGAACGCATTCGGCTCCAGAGCATAAGGATGTGGCTTCTAATTCCGCTACCCTCAAAGGTTTCACATTGGCGCCCGAATGTATCTTCTGGACCTTAGGTTCTTCGAAAAATGTGTGATTCTTCTACATCACATCGTCTGGAATGAATGAGAATTATTTCTTCTACAGAGAGTTACTTCAAGCATGATTTGCAGCAGACCCGAAACCAGCGATTTCGTGTCCCGGTTTTCATCTCGGAAGGGGGGGTAGATCACGTCTGAGGTACATGCACCTACCTCAGAGGTGAAGCACATGGCAAGACCACAAGTATCAGCGATAAGCCCGCGCCGGCCTAGTTTAAATAGGAAAGCATTTGGCTCCGGAGCTGGAGCAAACGTCTCACAAATGGCAAACCTTCACGGCTATGCAAGAACAATTGTATTAAAGGTGTACAATGAGTGGTACACAATTAACAAAAACAAGCTTAGAAATCTTACTGTGAGCCTGGTCGATGTTCGAGGAGGCAATGCCGGCTGGAAGAAAATTATACGAGGTAACAGGCGAGTTCAAATGTAATTTATTCTACAACGAGAGAATTACACAATAAATACAGATGATGAATGATGACATTTGAGGTCTGTTGCCCCAAGTATGCTCCCAGAACAGCAGCGATATCGAGAGGAAATCTTCAACCTATTGGCGTAAATGGGCCGCAACATCAGACATTCCCTTCGTGTAATACTGGTCTCTGCTAAAAAACCGAAAAATATGGCGTCAACAGCAGAAATTGATGGATCCCATCTGCCTAACGTTAAATATACAAGCTAGTGGTGGAGGTTTAATAGTCTGGGGTCTGTTTCCATGGCTGGTATCAGTTCTTTAATACCTCTAGAACAGCATTTGGCTGCCACGAGGTATCTTAAGATCACTGAGAACTAAGCGCCGCCGTGCATTGTGCATGGTGTTTTTTGATGGAGAGGGTTACCTCCAGCAGGATAATGAGCCATGCCAGGAGGCTCGAATTGTCACACAGTGGTGGTCTCAAGAGGACAACAGAGAATTAAAAGTGATAAAATGGCCCTCGAAGTCACGCAGATCTTAACATCTTCACACATTCGCACAAATGAACCCCTGTGGAATTAGACTGAGACGGTCATTCATGACAGAGATCCACCTCTAGTGAACATTCAGCAATCGAAGGACACCAACATATCCGCTTTGCTGAATGCATCTGTAGAAGAACGATATAAGCAAAGAAGAACGACATATCCAGGCTACATGGAGTCCAAGCTGTTTTGAAGGCCAGTATTTTATCGTAAAACACACTATTTAGTAGATATTCCTAATATTTTGGTACTTCAGGACCGCGGGTAGCCTAGTGGGCAACGTTCGTGACTGCCACGGAAAGGAACTCTGGTTCGATCCCAGGCAGGTACGAACGCTCGATTCACTAAATATCCGCCGTGTGTCGGATGGGTACGTTAAGCCGTCGGACCCCGGGTACTGGACCCCCGGTAATAAATGAGGGCGTCTTCCTCCCCCTTTTTACTTCGCTTCCGTGTCATTGTCATATCGGGCACTCTAGCCCAAATCTCCTAGCTTCCTATTTCTAAGCGTTATTTAAGACCTAGGGGTCAGACACACCCTTCCTAAAATCCTCTACAATTAATCATTTTGGTACTTCAATGTAAAAGGCTATGAAAACATATACAGTACGCCTAGATCGCTTATGGTTGGCCATTTTCAACAAAAAATATAGATAAAATCGAAAAAAAAAAAAAAAAAAACATTAGGAATTTTGTTGCTGCAGTCATGCCGACACGAAGTGAAGATCAGAATTTAAAAAGAAGGGAGCGGGGAGGGAGAAAACAGTAAAAAGAAGACGAGATTTAAGAAGCATTATGGCATTTCGAGTGTGCGGTAATGTTACATCTCACATAAAATTGTATCTGCAGATTTGAATATGATCAGAGACACCAAATTTCTCGTCTGCAATCTTCCAAGTTAATCAATAATCGTTCGTGCTCCTTTTTGTTTGTTTGTTTGGGGGTTTAGCGAGCACCGTGAGCGACTCAGTGGGCTACTTTGAAAGTGATTTAGAGATTTTACGTAGAGGATTTTAGAAAGGAAGTGTCTGACCCTCGGTCTTAATAAACCCTTAGAAGTAGGAAGCTAGGAGATGTGGGCTAGAGTGCCCGACAGGAAAGTCACACGGAAGCGAGGTAGAAAGGGGCCTTTATTTGTAACCGGGAGGCCGGCACCCTGGGGCTTAACGCTCCCATACGACGTTAGGCGGATATTTAGGGATTCGAGTTTTCGTCCCCGCCTGGGATCGATCTTGAGATTTTTCCGTGGCAGTCATGAGGGCTGACCACAAGAAAACCAGCAGTCCAACTTTGAAAGCAGTCACCCGCCCTAATTTAGAGCCTCTGGCTCCAAGTTCGTACTACTTCCCTGAAAACTTTCAATGGGGAATACTTTAGTTTTGCGTATGTATGTGAAGAAATTCTAGCTAATTTAATTAAATTACGAGTATGTAAAGGTGTTAGTGAAGGTCTTGTGAAGTACATGATATTTCACAGACTTTCGCAAAAAATTAGCATGAAGATTTCTTAAATAAATATTAGTTACAGTAATCAGGGGTGTTACTGCCCCTACCATGTTTTTGAGCAATTCTTGGAACGGAAAAATTTGCAATTTGGAGGAGAAACGTTGGGTTTTGGAGCGATAAAATTAATTTGCATTTTGGAGCAGAACTCGGGTTTTGGGGCAACTAATGATAGCATTTTTAATTGCTTTAAGTCCACGCTGTGCTTTAATTTGATTATATACAGAATTACCATTATTTTATGAACTATGAAAAATGTTATATCTCAGGTTTGTTGACATTTTATTGCTTCTCTTACGGCTGTTAACTAGCATTTGTGTCGTTCCAACAGTGATATACATGGGAAAACAATTATAATAGCAGCAGTTTATTGAAAACTACACGATGTGCAATATTTTAAGTGTAACACATTAATATCAGGGATTTTCTTCTGAATGCATTTGTTTCGCTATAACGCAAATAGGGTGCTGCGGCGTCAAGGAACTGTTGCTATCGTTACTGAACGCTATACACTTATGAAGAATACATAATATGTAATTACTGTTTGTTGCTTGGTTGGTTTTTAGCAGCACATTTTTCGAGATTAACGGTATTCAGATGAAAATTTTTGAAACTAACCAACCGGTATGCCACGCGTGTAGGTGGTTTGCGTGTGCAGCACAAATTCCTAAGGTTTTCCGAAGGGAAGCGCACCTTCGATATGAAAGGAAAACTAATGTAACATTTAATAATCAAATTGTGAAATCACCTTTCAGCAATTGCGCCATGATACTCTTCATACAATGCTTTTCTTCCAGTAGTTATCAACGTCAAACTATCGTTATTGCTGCGAAAAATTACAACTGGAACCAAAACTGTAATAAGAAAACAGCGAGATTTAGTAAAGTTGGTTAGATAAAAGCTGCTTCCATTGCTTAACGCTTGCGCAGTGATGTTTTGGGGCGGGATTGCCCACCTCCCCCTTCTTCAGTAGTAGTAGAATCAGTTCATTACTTTTGTTGTTGTTGTTGTTTCTGTCTGAAAGAGGCCACTGCTCTTTGGAAGCGTGGGGTTCCGCATGTATGGACATGGACATTAAGCAGACAGACGATTGCGAGTTAGTAAGTGGTTCCACACACCTTCGTCTGGAAAAAGAAAAGTGCGAGGTTGAAGATGTTCTCCAAGGTAGGTCAAAATGAGAAAAAGAAAATCTCCTGAAAATTCTTCTCCCTGAACGTACGGGGCAAAATTCAGACTTTAAATAAGAACCAAAAGATCGGTATTCCTGAATATCGATTAAAAGTTATGCGATATAAACAATCCCTTTATTTATCCATAGCACTCGTGAGCGATTTTAATTAACATACATGAGACTGACGAATTAAAAACAAAACAAAAAAAAACTGTACTTCTTAATTTGGTGAAAATACAGACCACGCGGTGAGAAAGTGTGAATATTACGCAGCGTGAACAAAACTGAATCGTTCACTGTAATTTATTTATGTAAACATTTAACTAGATCACACCACTGTATTCACAGTTATGAAATTACTGAATTCCAAACAAAATAGGGTTGTTTTAAAAGACATAGCTTCAAACAGTTTTTTTCCTGGTTTTGTTCTTGTACTATAGCTAATGTTCATTAGCTCCGATTTCGTCTTGCGAGCAAACCCTACTTTCTTCTCAGGAAGTTCCACAGCGGTATATGTCTTTTGCTGACTCTGCCACTGCAGAGCCTCCATTGCTTAGTTTTCTTTTTCTGCTGATAGATCCATCATGCTGAAAGAACTTTCAGCCTGAGAACTATGAATTCTGATATCAGAGCTTTCACTATTTTAGATAAATTTAGTAATTTTCAGAGAATGAATACTTTTTTTGAACATCATGCATCAATTCTTACAAATTTCCAAACTTCGTCACTTCCGTTTTTAGAAACTTCCCCCACCCTTATGAAGTTAAAATGCACACACATTTATGAGGGTGATGACATTTAACAACTACATAAGTGTGGGAACATCGCGGGGGAAAATTACAATTAC
Organism: Macrothele yani; assembly: GCA_039090855.1. Lineage (NCBI taxonomy): Eukaryota > Metazoa > Arthropoda > Arachnida > Araneae > Macrothelidae > Macrothele > Macrothele yani. The sequence goes on along the minus strand of CM077007.1, from coordinate 143,704,708 downwards.
GGGAGAAATCATTGCTCCGTCCGACTTCCGTTTTCGAAAATTTATCCAACATTTTCAAGCTGAAATACTAATATTCATGGAATAAAATTATATCTAACAATACTGGGTAGAGGAAACGTCGCAAGAAAAAAAAAAAAAAAAAAAAAACGATTACGAGAGAAATCTTACCTCCGTCTACTTTCCGTTTTCGAAGGTTTCGAAGGATGAAATTCCGTCCTCCGACGGGGAAAACAACCTCCCTCCCCCACCAATACTCCCAAAATTTCAGTTTAGTTGTGCATCGATTTCTTGAATGGCCCAAATGATAACAACAAGGATGGAATTCCTCGAATCAGCGTAAGAATCTTATGCCCCGAAGATTACAAGGAAATTTTCAGGCGGCCTAACTTCCGTTTGGAAGTCTGTTGCCAACAATTTCAAGCTCAGATTATGCAATAAAATTCCGTTTCCGAACGTTTAAAAAGGCAAAACAACGTTCCCAGATGAAATACGACCCCCCCCCCCCCCCCAACTAATACCCCCAAAATTTCTCTTGTTTCGCATCGATCTCGAGAGTGACCCAGATAATGACAAAAAAAGGGTAGGGAGAGGACTCTGCGAATCCGCGGAAAAATCTCACGTACGAATTAACCGCTCAATCTATTTCGAACGTCGTAAGATTAATATCGATGACCTATAAATTTTAACTTTTAGCGCAGATTTCGTCAAAATCGCGATTTTTTAGCAGGATGGCACAGGAAAAACGTTTTGGCGCGGACTGGCGCAATTGGCGTAGGTCTGTAGTCCTGAGTAATAGTTCACAAGGGTGGTTCTTAGGCACAGGGAGAAAGGATTCGTAAGATACACTCACGGACAATGAAATTTTCGAACCTAAAAGAAAACACGCTACAACAGCGAAACTTTCCAAATAGCTAGAGTGCGTGCCGGTATGCAAATGCTCCACGTTCGGTGCGAGTAACCCATGACCGCACACCCTGTGGTGGCGCTGCAAGCACGAACCGGCAACTTTATAAACCGGCGTGTTGTCGAAGTCCCATGAAACCAAAAAGCACCGGCCGACGCAAGCAAGACTACAGAGTGACAACAATGTCGGGTAGGCGCCAGAGACGTCGATTTACGCAACTTACGGACTTTGAGAGAGGCCTGATTATCAGGCTGAAAACCGCAGGGTGGTCGGCGTGCTGTATAGCCCTCCACGTGGATCGTTCTGACCATACCGTCCGACTGTGTTGGGAGCAGTGGACACATGACGGCACTGCCACAAGACGGAGCGGCTCCGGACGGACCAGGAGGACCACCGGTAGAGGGGATCGACGGATCGTGCGGCAGGCATGAACGGATCCCACGGGGACCCGGTCCACTATACAAGCAGATGTAGCGGCTCCTTTGTGCTCACGAATCATTTTCCGACGCATCGCGGAAGCGAATCTGCGATCCTAGCACCCCTCACGTGTACTGCCATTCACACGGGAACATTGGCGGCTCCATTTGCAATAGTGCCACTCCAGAGCGACGTGAAACGCAACAGACTGGCGACGGGTGGTGTTTAGCGATGAGTTCCGCTTCGTTTTGGGGACAGATGATCATTGTGCCCGGGTGTGGAATTCCCCAGGTCAGCGGCACAATCCCAACTTCGCTATCGAGCGCCACACCTCCCCTACTGCAGGCATTATGGTCTAAGGAGCCATTGCTTATGATAGCCGATCAGCTCTAGTAGTGGTACGTAGATCATTGACTGGCCAGCAGTATGTGGATAAGATCCTACGGCCTCATGTACTCTTATTCCTGGTGGGGATTCCAAGTGCGCTATACCAGCAGGAAAATGCCCGTCCGCACACGGCTCGGGTTGCGCAGGATTGCCTAGGTCATGTCCAGACACTTCCATAGCTTGCCCGCTCTCCGAAAATGCCCCCTATCGAGCCTGTGTGAGACCAGTTGAAACGCTGGCTGCCGTCGTGCTTCACTATCAGGGATTTGGAGCACACCGTGCAACACGTGTGGGCCAGTCTGCCGCAGGACAACATCAGCCGTCTGTTCGCTTCCATGCCGAGCCGTATAGCAGCATGTATCGCCGCACGAGGGGTGCAATGCGCTATTGAAGATGACCGGACTATGTGCCACAGACCCCTCTGTAATTGTCCTGCATCTCTGTTTTTGCCATGATGTGTATCATTCATCTGTATCATTACGTCCATAAAATTTCAGTTCAATCCGATGCTTCCTTCTCGGTGCGCAAATTTCATTGTCCGTGAGTGTAGAATCGAAAGGTGTACGAGTTAAATGAAATCTGTTCTGAGCTCAAGTAAAAGCCAATAAACTGGCACAAAAAGTAGAGATATAGGTTTTTACGTTACGAGTCCTCAACAATTCTGATAAATGGAATTTCAACCCTGTATTATTAAAAACACGCAGAGACTATTTGTCCATACCAGTAGACGTTTTCAATATCCTATAGTAAAACCAATATGAAATTAAATTTCCACAATGGAAGGAAATATATTCACTGATCTGGGTATCAAAAACAATCTAGCATCAATATTTAGACAGAGATCGCCGTTCCTGAATTCTAGATAAACGTTAGAAGCATTGAGCAATTAAGATTTTGTGCACTTGCTGCTTTTTGCTACGTCAGAAAAAAGATCATCATCAACAACAACCATTATCAATCCCCTGCTGGATGAAGGTATCCCCAAGTTTCTTCCACAGTTGTCTGTCTTGAGCCTGTCTCCTCCATGTCATTCCAGCATACTCTCCAATTTCATCAATCCATCTCCCACGGGGTCTACGTCTGGGGCTTTTCCTGTCCCTCGGAATCCAGTCTAAAATTTCGGTGGTTCATCAGTGGTCCGTTTTTCTGGCAACGAGAAGGCGGGTTTGACATTTGTCAAGGAGAGGCTGGGATATGTTGCGCATCACCTGACCTTGCATCCCGAGAAAAAGGATATTAGGGAAATAAATTCTGTGAAAGCAAAGAAGAGACATTTCCTTGCCTTGATGTGTTCATGCGATTACCATCTCTAAAGTCTATTGAGCTCAAGCAGCTGAAAGATTTTCGGCGCAGATATCCCGTTAGCTTATTTGTGCATCATATTTAAAAGAACGGCGCATTTTATTTTACATTTGTATTTTGAACTTTTTGCAATGCAGTGAAATTTCAAATATACACTAGTTATTTATTTTATCCTGTTTTACAGTGTATAATCGAACAAGGGACACGGAAGAGCGAACGCAAGTTTCTTCTGATGACATTTATAATTTTAGCCCAAAAGTAAGACGAATGGCTACAAAAATTACACCTGTCTGTGAAAATAATTCACCTAATTGGAATTCCATTTAATTGAAAGGTGAGCAACAATTTAATTTTGTAATGAATGAGATATTGCAGGGAGAAGGAAATACTAAAAAGAATAGAAAATACTGAATTAATAAAACACGTTATTTTCTTTGCGTAGAGTTGCTGGAATCATTATCCCTCGGGCCAACTCCTACTTCCTGCCACTTATGTAGGTACTAAGGGGATCGCTAGAACATTTCTCGGGGATGCCTGACCCTAACCACCTAAGTAAAACCTTAAAAAATATCTTACAATTATTTTAAGCTTTTGCTAAGTCTGCATGCAATGTTGTTGTCGTTATTATTACTGTTAAATTAAATCAAGTGATCAATCATCAAAAAATAAAGAGAGGCGACAGAAAAGTCAATGGCAAATTTATATTTGACCTGACCATTAGATGCGCCTAACGAACCGCCTCTTGCTTAAGAACACGTCACGCTGATTGTCCGTCGTGTGATTCGGTTCGTTATGTTTACTTTATAGCCATAGGTTCTCTTCATGACTTGGCAACATTGCATCCACCTAATGTACATGGAGATCAATTGGACGTTCAGAGATTTCGGTACTCGTACGCTGAATCTGATGTGCAGAGCTCGTTTTCTTGTCCTACGGTGGGTCTCTCTCTCTATATATATATTGGTCTTAATTGTTCTTAACTTCACTGCAACGTTTCTCAACGTTGCTCCGGCTACTCTTCAGCGCAGCAAAGCAACTATGAGGAACTTCCCATATTTTCAAACACCCTTCTAAAATTTGGAAATGACTAGTACTCAAATAATATTAATGCTGAGCTAAAATTAATCCTAACACTGAAGATCTTCTTGGGGTTACATTGGGTTGTAACTGGAATTAAACTGATTGATTTAATTATTTTAAATTTAAAACACAAGTAAATTAAGAGTTGACAACTGTCAATTTTAAAATTCTGTAGTTTTATTTACTTTTCCGTTACGGAAGAGGAGAAATGGAATGAGTACAATGTACTGAAAAAAATAAAGCTACCCCTTCCAGTGTTCTTATTCCAGCAACACCCGTGATAGGAACGCTTCTAGTGAACATCGGTACAAAGCTGCGGTGACGTAAGGCGTTTTACATGTGGGCACTCGTAAGGTTGTAACCCGAGCATCAAGCTGCCTTAGGCCACGTCATCAGATATCACATATGTAATGACATAAAGAGTAACCACAAAGTACACCGATTAGCCATTACATTATGACCACCTACCTAATAAGCTGTATGACACTCTTTAGCCAGCAGAACAGCGGCCATTCGGCGAGGCATCGATTCGATGAAGTGGCGATAGGTATCCTGGGGTATCTGGTACCATAATGTCAACAGCTGGTCATCCAGTTCCAATACATTTCGGGGTGGTGGTGATTTAGCGCGAACCCGTTTTTCCAAGTCGAACCACAAACGTTCGATTGGGTTCATGTCAGGTGAATTTAGAAGCCATGGAATTAACAGAAAGTCACCAGCATGTTCGTGGAACCACTCCTTGAGAATTCTGGCAGTGTGACATAGCGCATTATCCTGCTAGTAATGGCCATCACTAGCAGGGAGCACAGTTGCCATGAAGAGGCGAACTTAGTCGGCAACGATGTTCAGACACCTGACAGCTGTCAGAGATTGTGCTATTGGGATAATGGGGCTTAAAGTGTCGCAAGAAAACATCGCCCACAGCATAACACCGCAGACGGCGGCCTGTTTCCGCCCAACAGTGCATCCAGGTGCCGTAGCTTTCGCTGGCAATTCGCGTATCCGCGCTCGGTCGTCTATGTGGTGCACCAGGAATCTTGATTCGCCAGACCAGGCTACTTTCTTCCAATCATCCACGGTCTAATCTCGATGCTCTTGCGCCCACTTTATGCGTTGTTGGCGAGGACGTGCAGTGAGCATAGGGACCCAGCTGAGTCTTCGGCTACGCAGGACCATGCGCGGAAGGCTGCGATGAACTATGTGCTGTGGCACATTGCCCTGATCACCACTGTTGTAGCTCCGGGTGATTTGTCGCACTGTGGCCCTGCGATCGCTGTGAACAATGCTCGTCCGTCTCCGCTCCCCTCTGGTATCAATGAACTGCGGAAGCCATACGGCTGGACGACGGTACGTCGTTTGGCCTTCTGTGCACCACTTTTGATACGTACTCACTTCAGCGGCACGTGAACAACCTACAAGCAGCGCCGTTTCCGAGATCGTAGTTCCGTGGCGCAGTGACATTACGATTTGTCGTTTATTAAACTCCGGTGAATCGGTAGCTTTTCTCATTCTGACTCCGAACACTCTGCTAACCGAAAGCGGTTCTCGGGGTGTATTTATACTGCTCTATAAGCTTCACCTGCACCACCGTTCTGTCTCCAGACGCGCTCATTTTTCTAGGCTGGGAGTGGTCATAATGTAATGGCTCATCGCTGTATGACAAAATCTGCTTGAAGCCAATATGTACCTTTCTTCTGAGCATTTTAGAGCTTCAGATTCCTACAAATCTGAAATGCTTTTCTCTCTCAATATTGTACGATAAAGATGCCTTCAAGAGAATCAATCACATCTATGTAACCGTCAGGTATTTGATCGTGTGCGTATACTAGAGATGAGTTCGGGCTCAATTTTAGGAGCCCGGACCAGCCCGGGTCCAAAAGCCTAGAGCCCAGGCCCGGCCCAATTTCTTTGATTACATGTGTTTGCTGAGCCCGGACCCGCCCGGGCCAGGATTCTTGGAACATTTTGCTTATCAAAGCTTGCATTTATGCATTTGACACTGGCCAAAGATATGGCCCAAGCAAGGATTAGTTTAAAAATCATTAGTTTAAAAAGTTCAGTTCAGCTAATCCACTTCACAATATTAATATGTTTTTGGAAATACTACGCATAAAACCAAATGTTCTAAAATGTGGATTTGAAAATAAATAAATAATCAACGTGCCCTTCGACCGTAATCAGTAATTTTGGTAAAAGCTGAAGAAAAGAAAATCATTTAGAAACAAAAAATTCCATTCGTTATTTCTTTTTGATTTCTAAATTTACTTTTATTTTGAATAAATTGCATTATAAAACGTACAACGCCGTACAGACAGTTGCAAGTGTTTGAAATTTTGACTCCAGAAAACTAATCTTTGCAATATAATTTGCATATATGCTAATTGGTAAAGGTAGTTTAGAGTGATGTAGTAGAATATAAAGAAAAGCATGTAGGGAAATTTCCAAAATTAAAAAAAAAAAAAAAAAAGAACGTAAAAGCATTCCAGACCAGATTATTCTGCATTTTGTAACATTAACAAAGCTTTGCGCTTAATAGTATAATAATCACAATATTATCATATGTGTGTGCAGTTTCCAGATCAAGTTCATCATGAAAAAAGAGAGAGAGAGAATCGCATCTAATGCGTCAGCGCTTCAACTTGATCTTCTTTTCTCTAAAAAAACTCGACGGGCTGCACTAAAAACCAACGTCCCCCCAAAAATCGCGGGAGTGAGGAAATTCAAAAAAATAAATAACAATATTTCTAACTGCACAGTTTTGGAAATTAATACACCATTTTAAAGATAAAATTATTGATTTTTAATAAAATACAAAAAATGGGAATGTGATTTTTTCCTAGTTTTTCGATACCAGACCTCGTTATACTAATCCTTGCTTGAGCCATAGCTTTGGACAATGCATAATGCAAGTCTTGCTAAGCAAAATTTGTCTTGCAATGGCAGTTAGCTTAGGAAATTGAAAATCCTTCCACCATGGTAACAAATCCACAATGAAATTCAACAGGTGTAATTCAACCTGGCTCGGAATTACACGTATTGAATTAATTACAGTAATGAAATTCAAGACGTGTAATTCCGAGCCAGGGCCCAGGTTTTTCGGTAGTTAATGAATTCTGAGCCCGTCCGGGCCCGGGACTGAGCTCATGTCGAGTGTATACAACGTCACGTCTACTATTTTTTACTCTTGAAATTTCGCAGTGGTATTTCTTTGCACTGAAAGGGTTTCGGTGCATGACGTAATACAGTAAGGCTTCTCCTGTTGAAACTTTAGACCCGGAATGTATTTTTGTCCCTAACAAATTTTATCTTTTTGACAAAACTTTGAGTGTCAATCAGGATAGGCAGGTTAAAAATGAGACCATGTGATTATTTTTTGTTTTGGCTTATTTTGCTTTCTTTGCTGTTTTGACTTATAGCATGCTTTGATTTGCTGCCTAAAAACACTGTTTAAATTATTAACCATAAGTAATTATTACTATTGAACTATAAATTAACGACTTAAATACACTCATCGTCAAACAAATATTTGCACCCAGAAGGAAGCAGCTGAGAGGAATGAAACTTGGTGGGTAGGTTTGACATCGTGAGACATGCAAATGATTCAAGTATCACGCTCAGCCGCGAATGTGACGCAGGCAAGGAAGTTTCGTAGCGCTGTCCCTGGCCAGCTATATAAGGTTGTCCCGTTGCGCGCGCTTGCCCTTCTGACTCGTGCTGTTGTGTTGGTTGCATCCTTTGTAAGTGAAATATGCCTAGGAGAAAAGTTCGGAAGCAATTCGATCAGTTGGGGAGTTCGAGAGGGGCCGCGTTGTCGTGCTCCGGAAAGCGGGATGGTCTTATCGCCATATTGTGCGCCATACCGGTCGTGCCGTTATTACCATAGCACGCCGTTGGCGGCAGTGGATAGAACAAGGCACGCAGCAGCGACAGGAAGGTTCTGGGAGGCCTTGACTAATAACGGAGAGAAAGGACCGACGGGTTGTCCGACACGCGCGGAGTTACCCAGCTGCCACGATTGCGGATATTCAGAGAGCAGTGGTGTCCTCCACGTATCGTCCGATTAGTGACAGCACCACTGGCAGACGGCTGCACGACGTAGGACTACACGCACGCAAACCGTTACGACGATTGCACCTAAGATTGCAACGGTGTCGTGCCTGACTGTCAAGGAGCCACTCAGAGTTAGAGCGGGTAACCTTCAGTGACGAGTCCCGGTTTTGTCTTGGAGGAGACGACCAACGAATCCGTGCGTGGAGACACCATGGTCAGCGCCAAGAAGAACGGTTTGTTGTCCGACGTCAAACGTCCAGAAGGCCTGGTGTGGGGTGCAATTGCTTACAGTGCCAGATCACCTTTGGTGTTCATTACGGGTACTTTGACAGCCCAACGTTACGTAAATGAGATCCTGGAACCAGTTGCCCTACCTTTTCTGAACGCTCACACCGGTGTGACTTTCAAACAGGATGACGCTCGTACGAATACTGCTCTTGTCTCGAGAGCTTGCCTTCAAGACATTGACACTCTGCCATGGCCAGCCGCATCGCCAGACCAATCTCCGATTGAAAATGTGTGATTTGCTAATGGACACGCTATCCACACTCCACCCCTTAAAAACGCCTTGAATGGTAAAATCTTCATGGCTGATGAGGCTGTCAAATCGTTATTGGAACTGTTTTTTGCCGAAAAAAGCAAAAACCTTTTTGAGCGTGGAATCATGAATCTGCCTGCAAGGTGGCAAAAGGTCGTCGGACGAAATGGACAATATGTTGTTTACTACAGTTTTTGTTTCTCATTCAAAATTCGCCTTTCATTTTACAAAAACAGGAAAAAAAAAACGCAATTTCTTTTTTGCCATCCCAATACATGTAACCAATTATTGAATGCTCACTATCACCACTTTGACCCGGGTATCGTTCACTTGATCGAAAGGTCACTAGACCGAAAATCACTTGATCGAAAGCTACATTTCACCGAAGGGTCACTTGACCGAAAAGTTCATTTCACCGAAAGGTCACTTCACCTAAAAGTTCATTTCGTCGAAAGGACATTTGATCGAAAAGTTCATTTCACCGAAGGATTACTTTACCTAAAAGTTCATTATATCGACAGATCATTTCACCGAATGGTCAGTTTATCGAAAACTTTGAATTTTGTTGTTACAGATCTGTTGGAGTGTGGTGCAGGTTTTTGAAAAACTGGCCACATAAACATTATCGGATTGTATAAAATATACACTTTTAATTTCTATGAAACACCTGAGTAGGTTTTTAGAAATATTACATTAATTATAAGGCCTAGATTTGTACATTTTTATCAAATTTTAACACTCAGAGCTCATTTTCATAAGGGTTACATAGCAAATCAAGGAAACAATGTTCCACTTTTACTCAAATACAAAACAAATTTTTTGACCGGTGGCCTAGATACAGGCCATTTTAACCCTACGCATATTCACAAGCATTACATAAAAAATAACTTTTTATGTAAACTTTATGAACATGAGCACGCACAGTTAAAATTTGCTAAAAGGGCCTAAGCCGAGACCTAGGGCCCTAAAATTGATTCTTTTTGCCTGAAAAAGTGTGCAACATTATTGACTTGACTTTTAATGTAAACCTTATGAATATGAGCACGCACGTTTACAATTTGCTAAAAAGGCCTAAGCCGAAGCCTAGAGCCCTAAACTTGATTCTTTTTGCCTAAAAAAATGTGCAACATTATTAACTTGACTTTTTATGTTAGCCATATTAACACGAATTCGCACGATTGGAATTGGGTAAAAATACCTAATCCAAGGCCTAAGGACCTAAAATTGATTTCTTTTTTTTTTTTTTTTTTTTTTTTGCCTGAAAAAATGTGCAACATTATTAATTTTACTTTTTATGTGAACCTTATGAACATGAATGGAATACGGGATTGCACCATACAATACACATTTTGAAGATGACAATCCGTTTTTTGGTGTAAATATGACAATGATTAAAATTATGAACATGATTAAAATTTGCTAAAAAGGCCTAAGCTGAGGCCTATTTTCTTAAAAAAAAATTGTCTTAAAAAAAACTAAATCTTTGCGTTCTCTGTGATACGGAGAAATCAAAAGTGCAATTTGAGTATAATCCCCTAACGTTTCGATGGTCTGTCTGCCGAACTTGCATCATGCTTCAACAGATCCTGTAATTAAATCCAAAGTTTTCGATAAACAGACCCTTCGGTGAAATGACCTTTCGATGAAATGAACTTTTAGGTAAAAATCCCATTCGGTGAAATGAACTTTTCGATCAAGTGACCCTTCGGTGAAATGAACTTTTCGATCAAGTGATCTTTCGGTGAAGTGATTTTCGGTCAAGTGACCCTTCGGTGAATTAAACGTCGGGCAAATGAACCAGACCCCTTTGACTCTCATCGTTATATGTCTCTCATTAAAACTTCACTTTGTAACGTAAAGCCATGTGCTCCAAACTCGACCTGCTCAGACGATATCGTAAAACCTTTCGTGAATAATAAACTAATTCAAACTGAAGTAATGAATAACAACATTTTAAAGTCAGATTTCAACAATGGTTTTGACTACTTCCGTTACCCATTTCCGTTAAATCGAAATTCTTTACTTGGGATTTACTTTACTATGATGCATGACATAAAAAAGAAAGAAAATTCTTAAATGTCGGATCTGCAAAGCCATATATGGTATCTAAAATTTAATATTTATTTTCTACACAATTCCTTTCTACGTATTACATCTATCTAGCTTAAACACGTGTTTATAAGACTTGCTTACATATATTCAGAGGCAAAACCAGATACCAAAGCGCAATGAAGTAAATTTAGAAATTTCCCCTTATTACCTGTCCTATACTGATTCCTTTTACCACTCTGCATTATCACGCTCCAAATGCGAAACGTAATTATAACATATGGAAGCCACATATTTTCGTTTCAGCATTGTTTAGTAGTTAAATAACTTGCAAAGTTATTGAGATCTTAGTTAGTTTCTCATTCACTTAATATCTGTGTAAGGAAATGTTTATGACTGCAGTCGATATGCGCGAACACTCAAGGAGGTCGAGGTACGACGCGACTCATTCGCTCTTTATTAGCAGTTGAGAATAATGATCGAGATTTCACGGAGAACCCGCGGAAGTGAAATGACTCGTAGACCATCACGAAATCGCAGGAACTGATACATCGTATTTCCGCTGCCTCTCAACTATAGCTATAGTAGCATCAAGCAGCATTGGAGCCAAGTATCGATGACGCGATTTACGTACATGGTCATCCGCATTTGGATGCAACACTGCGTAACTCTACGGAGGATTAGACAGCGTCGAAAGTGTTAATAACTCCTTAATAAAGAGGATGAAAAGAAACTAACCAGAAGTACACCGAAGAGCTAAAACATTGTGACCAGCGCGCCTTTACGCAAATCGAAGCAAATGCAGATAAACGACGACCGGCACGTGTGAAGGTCATGAAACGGTATAAACAACACCTTACTGAGAATTAATCCAGTATTTCTATCAGGCATAACTCCGGGGAGCCCCCTACTCCACCGGAACAACCGTCCCCCCCCACGCATTTTATGTTACCGAGCCACATGTTAACAGCCGCGGTGGCGCAGTGAAGGCGCCCGAAAGGGGTCCGGAATCATTCGTCCGAAAGGGGTCCGGGTTCGAATCCCGGCGAAGCATGAATGTTATGCTTGTCTTACGGCACTGCCTCTCTCCCTTCCCTGGAACCAGTGGCTCTAAATTAGGGACGGGCGTATACTTATAGCCCATTGAGTTGCTCACGGTGGTCGTTAAAATTCCAATAAAAAAAATTAATAAATTCAGGCTATAATGAAAAAGAAAGTTTCTTTTCTTTTCATGATACAAATATTATTTTGCCTAACAAGTGTATTTAGACATATGCCGTTCTTCGAAATACAATAAGTAGACTAGTCCTACCTCACAGTCAGGGAATCGCGATTCATGATCAGGAATGTGTTGATTTCTTTTTAATAGATGAGAATTTCAAGCCATTCAGTGTAACGGACGTGAAAAAACAAAACTAAAAATCTACAGTGTAACTGAGTGAATGTGATTAAAGGAACTGTCCATTATGAAATTCATGGATTATTTCCTACGCTGTAAATTTTTTTTTTTTTTATGAAAGTTTAAACCATTTGCAAACTAATCATCGCAACAGGGGTTTTCATTCTACAGTTTTCATTTCACATGTACATTCTAAATTGTATAATCATATGAAGAAAAACTATTTTATAGTTCTGCTCTATTCTGAAAGTTGTCTAGGTGAAAACAAAAGTAATTTTTTGCAAAAAATTGGCAAATTGAACTTTACATTTCAACTTAGTTTCCACTTATGTGGCAGCATTTACATGATTATATATTGTGATTTGGTGATTGACTATTTTCAAAATGAGATTTCGTAGCTGTAGTCCGATTTGCAATATTTCATTTCGAAATCCCTCCCACCTTGTTTAGCTGCAGAAAGTTTGTTCTTGAAACATTTCAAGAAGTAATTACTATATCGACATTAATTACCTTTATGTATGTAAATAGTACTTAAAAATTATACAGTATATACACTATATTGTCAAAAGTCACCGGACACCTAGAAGAGAAATACAACATAGCATTTATTGACATACATTAGTACGGTGTCGGTCCACTTTTGGCCTTAATGCATGCACTGACCCTTCGAGACATGCTTTCGACAAGGTTTTGGAGCACAACGATAGGTATGTGCTTCCATTCAGCACATAATGCTGCCGCTAACTGTTGCTTAGTAGTAGGCCTTGGTTACAAACTTTTTATGCGGCGCTCTAATTCATCCCGTAGGTGCTCTATGGGATTAAGATCAGCGCTCTGTGCTAGGCAGTGCACACACGATACGGAATTATCGTCAAACAACGACGTAACAATCCTTGCTTTATGGCTCGGTGCATTATCCTGCTGGTACCAAAACGGCTCGGTTCAATAGTATTGCCACAGAGTTGGTAGGGCATAACTGTCCAGAATATCGAGGTAGATGTGCAGGTTAACAGGTTTGTCCACGATAACCGATGGGCCGGGATCATACCACCCAAAACACCCCCACACGAGTACACTGCCAGCTCCACACTTGACCGTAGTAACAGTACACTATGGTAAATAGCGTTCGTCCGGCTGCCTCCTCACCCACACACGGCCATCAGACTGATGGATCGTGTATCACGATTCATCAGTCCATAGGACCCGTTTTCATTGATCTCGGTCCACGATGAATGTTCTTTACACCATGCTAAAGGACGAGTAGCATTCCGAGTGGAAATTAAAAGTGTATGAGCAGCCGCACGATCACAGTAACCCATGGAATTAAGTTCTCTGCGATGGTATGTGTACATACCGAGGTTCCAGCATTGCCCACGGGTCAGCCGTGACCATGAATCGTTGCTGGCAGCCATCCGCTGTAGAACGTGCACTTGAGAACTCCCAGTCAATCTGGTGTGTGGAATGCAACGCCACACACATTTATTTTTCGAAGCGCTGGAGAAGGGATTCTCTGATTTTTTCTATCTCGCGGTGTGGAAAGAACATCACATCATTGCGAGATTTTGAAAGGTCGGGTCATCCGGAAAATTCGGGCGTCATTGTAACGAAGTAAATTTCTCCGTCGTTTTTGTCCACGCCGGGGCTCGAACCCGGGTCCCCTCATTCCGGAATAAGTCACTCTACCAATTGAGGTACGCGGACGTTCGTTCTGACTGCTATCTGCCTTTATGTCGTGTGCGTCCTGCTGGCAGGTACGTCACAAGTTTTCGGATATTATCTGACTTACCATCCTTGTCATATTTACACCAAAAAACGGATTGTCATGTTCAGAATTTGTATTATATGGTGTAATCCTGCCTTACATTCATGTTTTAACGTCTTAGCTTGCTATTCTTTAGGGAAAGTTTAAAACAACGGGCCAGACACCACTTTCTCAAAATCCTCTATACACTATGTTTTTTTTTAATTCATTATTTTGAGTTTTACTGATATCCTGGCTCGTGATGATCCAAACTTCTTTTTTCATAAAGAGAGAGAGAGAGGGGGGGGTTATAGAGACGGCTTATGCAACTGTCATTCATGTGTAGAATTTCTCAGACACCTTGAAAACAGAAGCAGTACTAAGAAATATACACCTGTAATATATGTCCGCGCTGATTCATTCGCCACCATTTTTTTTTAGAGTACTATTGCAAATTTATTAATGCCCAGTTTGTGTCCGTATTAACTTCACTTTGGACATCACAGTTTCGTTACATATTTTTAAAAATTTTCTCAGCTCCTCTATTTTTTTTCCCAAAAAGTACACCAACTTTCATTTATCAATTTCCCGCAGAGGTCTGCACGGGCCTAATTTGGTGAGCCCGGCCTGGCCCGTTTCAAATATCAGACACTCGGGCCCATCAATTGCAGGTCTTATTTAGGCACGGCCCGGTCCGTGATGTGCCATTTTGTATTATTATTTTGTCTTTCTATTGTATTTTATTAAAATCTGAAAATTAAATAATGAAATGAGATATAATTGAAAATATTTAGTTGAATGTAAGCCTAAAAATATTAACTAAACTTTGACAATTATTGAAAACTATAATCTTTAAAAAGAGAGAAAAAGGAAGACTAAGCGCGTTCAGAATTTCCCTAGAGGAAACACTACAAAAGTCAATCCCTAAATAAATTAGGGATAGAAAAAAAAAAAATCATGTCGTCACACTCTCTCATACATACAAACACACATGCACACACATACACACCCTCACCTCATTACAGACATCCTCCGTCCCCCACCCTACACAACACACACACACACACACACACACACACACTCGCTCGGGGTCGAATCTTTTTTTTTTTTTTTAGTCAACAAGCCCCAAAATGGTTTTACCATCTTAATACCTACAGATTGGTAAAAACACTGTGAGTACCTCTAGGAACAGTTAAACACACCAGGAAATCGGAGAACACGAATTCTTTCTTTCTTTACCATTGCGATAAAAAGAATTAGTTGACTTGGCCTGGCCCGGTCGGAAGTGTCTGGAAAAAAAGCCCGGCCCGTGCAGACCTCTAAAGAGGAGTAGGTCTCATGCAGTCGCCCGTGCTCACCCAATATTTTTCGTCCTGTTTATTATTATTTTTTTTTTATTCTCTCTGTGCCCACCCAATATTTTTCGTCCTGTTTAATTAAGTAATCGCTTTGGCCTCATAAAGTGGACCAAGCTCCACCTTATGAGGCCAAAGCGATTTATTTCCGAAAAATTTATAAATAACAAAATAAGTAAACATTTCTCCCCATATAAAGCGTTGCTTATTTGATGAGAAACTTGATTGTCAGCCCCGTATTTTGTTTGACATGTTCCCGTGATGTTCAAAACAATTATGAAAAATTAAATAAATAAAAATACAGAAACATCTGATCTCTAGCGCCGTTATGTATCTGTTTTTTTTTTTTTTTTTCCGGTTCTCGTCCTTTGAGTAACAGGGCTAATTTTTACAATTTTTGATAAACGTTTAGAAACAAAATCTCTCGGGATATTTTTATAAAATCGAATTTCATTTTTTAAAATTTTATTATTCAGCAAAATTAAATTTCTATTTCCTTGTTCATTTGCTGATAAACAATTACAAATGCGTTTCAAAATATGCGTCGAAACTCGTAGTTTATCTTTTTGATCTCCCCCGCCCTAAATTTAATTTTCTTCCTGACAAAGGAACAGACGTAGACGTATTCCTTCCACGTCTGATCTCTTCACGCCTGCCCCCCTCAATAATTTGAAGTCGGCGTCCCTGGTATCCAGTGACCCTAAATTAGGGACGGACGACTGCTTACAGACATCGAGTTGCTCACGGGTGTCGTCAAACCCCGTAAACAAACAAACAGCAATTCATAGTTAATCAATTAAGCGTACGTAAGCGATGTAAACCTAAAAGCCCTTCAGATGTAGCTTTAAAACTTCATCACTTCTTCAAATTATTTGCAATTATGAGGCAGGAAGATGTTTACAAACTGACAATACGAAAAATGAATATATATTTTTTTGTAATAAATGGAATTGATTGTGATTGACTTGATTGTCTTTCACTTAATTTTGGATTGAAGATAACTAATCCCTTTCTTCGTGAGTCCACTCTTCACATCGCTAATGAACTTTAAACGCTTCTCATTTGCTAAGCGCTGAAATAAGGGAATATTATTGATTTCTCAGGTTGTTTACCACCATGTCGTCAGTTTCCTTTCTCATTTTGTTGACAGACGTCGCCTTCATTTATCACAAAGGATGATGAACAAGCGGTTCGGGTTTCTATTTAATAATAGGCTACATCTCGTTACAAGAACGAGGCAACTCTGTGCCTTTTGTGGGGATGTCAGGAAACGATGATGATAAAATGAACGTGTACATCATTGTCGAGCATCAGAAAAGAGAGCAATGAAAGTGTATTTCATGCTCGAAGTCAGCTGAGCGAATAGAGATAATGTTTATTCACTTAATGATATCCAAAGTGTCTATGCCGACATGCGTATGACAGCATAAATCAAGATTAACGTCAGTAACCGCAACATCTCTTCGCGACGCAAGGTCACAAAAGCAGTCGTAAACGGGAAATTCATACAGAATCCAGAACGCAAGTTCTCTTTTTCGCAGCAAGTGCAGTCAATTCCTGCAGCTGGATGAATGGTTGTGGACCAGTTGAAAACGAGACACGTAAATTGATTTTCCCTGCCAGTCAAGAAATGATTTGTTTCTATCCTTAATTTCATTAGGTCTCGAAATTTTAAACTCGGAGTTAGGTGGTCCGTGTGTCTCAGCTGAGACAGCCAGTTTTTGCGAAATTACGAATCTGCTCCCAAACATATTGTCAGTGGTATTTTACACACACACACACACACACACACACACACACACGTATAAGCCCGTTCGCCTATAAGACGACTTCTCCTAGTACAGCAGCTAAAAATTGGTAAAAAATGAGGATCGAATGTAAGACGACTTAAAATTTCATGAGTTTGGAAAACATGGCATTTATTGAAATTAAATAATGAAATTTTTTTAATTATCTTCTTTAAAAAACTTTCAAAATCCTACTCATTATCGGAGTTTCCAAATAGTTCCTGTTAGTCCGTTTCCGTTAAAAGTTAGTTAAGTAG
Source organism: Macrothele yani (assembly GCA_039090855.1). Taxonomy (NCBI): domain Eukaryota; kingdom Metazoa; phylum Arthropoda; class Arachnida; order Araneae; family Macrothelidae; genus Macrothele; species Macrothele yani. The sequence continues at coordinate 143,687,442 of CM077007.1, read as the reverse complement.
TATAAGCATTCCCATCGAGAAAGTCGTCGTGACTGTTTTCTTCCTCTGAATCAAACATGAAATCACCTTCTGTGCCATTTATGGCATTACTCATGCAGTATTTTTTTGAAGATCACGACTTTGCACTTCGGTAACAACGACATTGCGGGCTGCCTGAAGAAGAGACGCCGATGCTTGTTGTAAAAACACGAAATGGTGCGGATTCGCTCGTTTTTCCCCTACCCAAAGGTGGGATGACATGCTTTTAAGAGCCGCAGGGGAAGTAAGGAAGAGATAACTTCCTTTTCGAGAACAAGGAATTCTGTAGCCTCACTTTAAGATCGGATTATATTCCGCATTTAACATATCAGCGAAAACTATTCCAGTAGAGCTGCGGATGGGTCGTTTCTTGAAATCGTGCGCGGAGTTCAAAAATGTTTCACTGTCTAAATTTTTAATTGACTCGCGTATAAGCAGACCTCAGTTCTTCGAGAGAAGAATTTTTTCCAAAAACTTTCGGCTAGTGCACTTGTACTGTATATACAGTAAGTACGCGGAGTTTGAGTGCATGTTTGTATGCTTGTGTTTGAGCAATATAATGAAGTTATTCTAGAGCTGATAATAGAAACAAAGATTAAGGAATTCGATCACTGCCACAATCCTAACACTCGTTAAACTTCTTAAATACAGTTCGTATTAATCTCTCTCTCTCTCTCTCTCTCTGGTAGTTAATGCTACACATTTTATGTTTCTATCAATTTCTCGTTGTGGATTTCTGCTGTGTACTAGCCAAAATTTTCCTCTCTTTCTGTTTTCCACCAATTTCTCTTTCACTGTGCTATTGTTGTTCCCTTCTACATTAATTTCTTTTTTATCTTCTCTCCCTCGGTATTCTACCATCTATGTCCTCTTTCACATCTCGTGTCCTGTTTCGAATTTTCACTTTTGTATCTTCCATGCCTTTCATTCAATTTCTACTTCTAAAATACATTCTACCTCTGCTCCCAAGCAATTTTATTTGATATTTCGTTTCTTTTTCTCACTTTATTTCGCTTGCTCTTCCTCTGTCATTCTAGGCGACTCTCTTCTTCTCTCTGGTTTTTCGCTCTCTCACACAATTGTACTTTTACTCCACTTTGTTTCTATGTGACCTTGTTTCATTCCGTTTTCCTCTCTGTCACCCCCAGTATGTGTTTCTGTTTCCCTACTTTTCTCTAAATGCTATTTCTGATCCCTCCCATTATTCTGTATTTTCCATTTTTTATCTTATCGGAATTACTTTCTGTATGCATCATCTTACAGGTTCAACACTTTTTCTTTTGTTCTATCCACTTTTCTGGAACATTATTTGTATTTCTGATTCCTTCTCCGAGTTTCAGATTTCCTTTGTTTCTTTTTTCCCCTCCCCTTTTCTTTTCTTTACCACTCTGTCCCTTATTTTCTCTGTTTCTAACATTGTTATGCAGCATATTGCTGTGTACACTATCTTTGTTTACTTATTTAACTACCAATTTTCATCCTTCCCACCTCAACTCGGGCAGCATTTAATTTCTTCGGGTTTGTGCTTATTAAATCGGAAACTTATATGTATATCTAAATTGCAGATCTGTGTTATCTTACTAAATATCCGACCACTTCTGTCTATCTATCCAGTTTTTAGAATAGCAAACTTTCGCGACCCATCAAGCTTTAACGGACATGAGAGGTATTTTTTAATTTAATTATTTTTACATATAAATTTACAAAAAACTGGTCTATTCACAGCGCTGCAATTGAGAAATGAGGCAGATTAAAAAAAAAGTGGAAAAGCAGTAAAATAGGAAACTTACATTAATATATTTTAGTCGAAGTATATTCCCCTTGCGCTAATACGAAAAGTGATACGACCAGCCAACAAATAGAAGGACTTGCAGAGGTCATCTTTACGTATGGAGGGAAAAGATGATGTCACAGTTCTTTATATATTTTCAGTGTCTTGAAATACTTTTCCTTTTAACGGCAACTTTCATTTAGCAAATAGAAAGTAGTCAAATGGTGACAAATCTAGAGAACAGACAGGATGGTTGAGTACACACCCAGCAAAAACAGTCTTGCTGGGCCAGCACTGGGCCACTGCTGGCTGCCAATAATTGGCATCCCATCAGTTGTCATATGCCAGAGCAGGGCCATCAGTTATCCATTACAGGCTGTGGCTGCCACAAGCGGCCCTTAAGAGGCCGTGCAAGTACGTGCCATAAATTATGGCTAGCCTAATTTGGTCCGTCAGTGTCCCGGCAGTGGCAGCTGGCAATCACGCGACGTAACTGATGGCTTGCCGAATGTTGTCCATCAATTTCCCAGTAGTAGTAAAAAAAAAAAAAAAGTAATAGATAATCACAGTTCACCAAAGGCACACACCTGCTTTTTTCCCAACGAAACTTCATGATGTCACGGCGCTGAGAAAATTTCCTCAACAGGTTGGGCAAATCACCCGATGGATCCCACCGGCATCGAAACAAAAACTGCTGGGGCGTGAAGCGGATGCTCTAAGCACTAGACTAGTTTGCCACGCATGACCGTCCGCTTGGAGGTGAGCCTCTCTCCTGCGCGATGTGAAACTAAGGGTTATCGTTTTTTTAATTTCGCAGTATTGCGAGTTCGTTTTCGTAAACGTACGTTTCATATTATTCATAAATTTATTTTTTCAACGTAACAATTCTTTTTATTTACTTTAAGGGAACTTCACTCACTTTCAAAGAGTGTATCAACTGTTTTGTGCTGTCCTTGTGGTCTCGAAAGGCGATTGTTTAATTAACATATTTGCACATTCATGTCACATTCTGTTATACACTGCTGGACGATTGCTAAGGACGGATCATAAACGGCTATATAGCGCATAAAAAAGTAAGTGTGGTTGGATGCCAAGTGAAATAAAATAATGTCAGAATGCCAGGACATTACAAGAAAGACAATTTATTGTGCTCTGAAATCCAGAAGGCTTTGGAACGTGTTCAAGGGACAAACAGGCCATTTTGTGCAGAATACGTAAACGTGAAAAAAATGCAATTACCGTCCGCAGGCGTGAAATCCAGAAGGCTCTGAAATCCAGAAGGCTTTGGAACGTGTTCAAGGGACAAACAGGCCATTTTGTGCAGAATACGTAAACGTGAAAAATGCAATTACCGTCCGCAGGCGTTCCGGCGTAAGATGTCAATACGGGATATGGCCACCATGGAGGGCGATGCAAGATTCCACACGTCGTGTCATGCTTTGCACAACATTATCAAGCAGCTGTTGGGGTAATTTATCCCATTCCTCTGTCAGTACACGGATGAGGGTGTCCTTGTTTATTGGAGGGCATTGGCGACCAGCAAAACTCCTCCCCAAAGCATCCCACACATTTTGAATGGGATTCAGATCTGGAGAACGTGCTGGCCATACGAGGCGTTAAATATCCTCGCTCTCAAGACACTCCTGGACAGCGACTGTTCGATGACATGTTGCGTTGTCGTCCATGAAAATGAATCTGTCACCGACAGCACCACGGAACATGCGAACATGAGGTAGCAAAACATCGTTAATGTATCGTTGGAGAGTCATAGTCCCAGTTGGAAGCACATAGAGGGACGTACGACCATTGATCATGATGCCAGCCCATACCATGACACTACATGTCGGATATCGGTCCCTTTCCTGTATGTTTGCTGGACAATATGCAGTACCACTATCACTCCAGATCAGTTGTCGTCGACAATCAGACGATAGACTGTATCTACTCTCATCTGAGAAGAGGACAGCAGATCAGTCGTTATCAGTCCAATTGCGATGTTGATGGCACCATTGCAAACGGGCGGTACGGTGACGTCTGGACAATGGGATACACACAACAGGACGGCGGGCGTATAGTCCTCCTTCATGCAAACGTCTGGCGACAGTTTTTCGGGAGATCCGCTTGCCAGTAGCAGCCATAAACTGATTTGCTACCTCACTAGCTCTGCTGCGCCGGTGTCTTTTTGTTGACAGCACTATGTACCGATCTTATGCAGGTGTCGTAGTGCGAACACGACCTCCCCCGTGACGTTTGCTACACTCTCCATTTGTTTGAAATGATTTCCAAAGCCTTGAAACAACACTGTGGCTGACGTCGAACTCCCTGGCAACATCTGTTATTTTTCGCCCTTCTTCAATCTTGCCAATAAAACGGCCACGCGTAAAATCATCTAGGTGATGTCGGAAAGACATACTGAAACTTGCAAGTTCGTCAACTGATTCTTTCCCTTTCAACTTTGCGTTTGAACAACAACGGTCAATACGCGTCAAATCCTTTATATCTCTTATCAGCGCTATGACGTCACGAACAAGTTCGGCAATCCAAAATTTGCAGAGGCACAACCCGTCTTACTGTATGCCGCACTTATGCTAATTTCCACATTTTCCTGCCTTCCATTTTATGGTTGCTATCGTTGCTATTGTCATCCGTCCTTAGCAATTGTCCGGCAGTGTATTTTTAACGTCGTATCTTTCTTTTCCACGGTCTGAAGCTACATTTGTTCTAAATAGGAATATTTTATTTTACTTCCGGTTATTTTTAGCAGCGAATTCCTCCAATCTTGTGTATTCAAGGCATGAATGAGTACGTTATTTTCACATAGCGTTGCTTTTTTCTTTTTTCCAAAATACTAGATAATTTTGTAACGAAAATATCCATTTTGTACTCGTATAATTCTTATTTTTCTCCAACACAACGATTTTTTTAGTGTCTTTCTGGAACTTCTGTTTGAGGCGGTTTAATGTATGAAGATTATACAGAAATTATTTCTTGTTATTCATGGGAATGGAGTGAGTGTGTTTCATGGCTGTTTGTATTCGCGATTCTTCGTGTGTTAGAGCAAACATTTTGCTATGAACAAACATTTTGCTACGAAATGAGTTTCTATAAATACATGAGGTTAATTGACTATTTCTAACAGTTCATTAAATATTTATATAATTTTCCTCCGACGGTAATCTTCGTCGACGCGACATTTCATTAGGAAATTAATCCGTCTCTCTACATATGGCTTTTTTTTACCATCCACTAAAGCAACACGATGGCGAGGGCGTCGTCTTCAACTAACTGGTACCATGAAAGACTGTGCATGTGTTGCTTCAGCGCAGGGTCAGTCCCGCTGCTTCCACCTCCTGCTGGGGTTGCTTCGGTTGCCAGCTACGCGCCACTAGTGGCACTTGCGTGGAGGCCAGTAGTTCACGGCGATGCTGCAGGGCTATCTATCAATAGGTGCCAACTGATGGCGCTGCCACCAGGGAATCGTTACCGTACCGTGAGTGGCAGATTTCAGACATCATTCACCCATCACTGCCAGCTGGTGGCCAGCTTTTTCCCAATACTTGTGTTTTTGCTTGGCACTCTTGTTTTCGTGCCAGAAATTGCTGTACACTGACTGCTCTGTGCTCAGGTGCGTTATTGTGAAGAAGGAACTATTATCCGGTTTTGTACCCAGGCCAGACACGAACAATCCTCTTCCACAATCGTTCCAAAAAGGATGCGTAGGCAGTGCCAGTGACAGTTATATCTTCAGGAATGAACTCGTGTTGCAGAATTCCCTCGCTGTCGTAGAAGCATTGGCTTGATATTGAACTTCTGTAACCTGATCTTCTTTTGGGCTACTGTGGCGACTTCCACTAAGCACCATAACACTGCGTTTCACAATCATAATGAAAACACCACGTCTCGTCACCTGCCACAATGCTTTGGAGAAAATGCTGCATTGTTTCTGCAGTCTGCAGGATGTCTTTTGCCTACTCCACTCTCGTCGTGCATGTTTCTGGTGTTCTGACCAAGCATGCCGAACAAAAGGAGCACAAACATTTTTACACAACAAATTTTGCACTAAAACTTGACGAATCGTTTCCTTATTAACCCTGGGCTCACATTTCATCATCCTCAAGGTCACACAACGATTACTTTTTGGCCTTTCGCTAACTTTCTCAATGAATTCAGATGTGAGCACTGAAATCGGGCGTCCAGGCATTTCGTCATTTTCCAAATTTTTCTGGCTATCCTTGAAAGGTGCATACCATCGGAATATTTGCGCATGAGATAGGCAATTAGTCCCATACACATCACGCAATAATTCAGCTTTCAGATACAGTTTTACTGACTTTCGAACAGAACGGGATATTTGCTCTCTGCTCCATGAGAGAGCCGTGACAATGTTCTTCCATCGAATGACGTCACGCGCAGCGTAAACAATCATCTGCTTAATTCTCACGCAAACGCTGCTGCCACCGCTTAGCTCATAAATGATTTATCAAACAATCATGCCTTCCCGAGCGGTGCTTTTACCTGGATTTTTTTTAATCAGTCTCATTACTAAATTGCTGTACCCTGTATCTCTCATAACAAGACATGTTGGAAGGGTGCTTTTTATTTCGGTTTCTGTTGATTACGGCATTGACATCCACATCGATTAGAGTCCTTTTCAGGAGCAAGGAGTTTAACAAGTGTTGACTGTTTCGAAATTTGGTTTTGATTCCAAACATCGCCTGAAATCCAATTTCACACATGTATACTGTAAAAAAAAATTCTGAAATTCACGAGCCACTTTCCGTAATTTCTTTTGTGAATAAACGAAGCATATTTCTGATACAACCTTTTCCGTGAAATGGCGGAAAGAAACTTGAATGTCACGGATTTTTCTTTATCCAGGAAAATTCTGAATTTTCAGATACCTTTCCTCAATTCCTTTCGTATATTAACAAAAACTGCGTTCTTACGTTTTTCGCATCCATCTGACGAAACATTTCTGGAAACAGGAACGATTTGCGGGAATAGTTGAGGTTTGAATAACTTTTAGATTTCCATCATCTGTCGAAAGGTCTGATTTTGAAGTTCTGTAGCGAGATCAGATATTATGAAAAGCATATCGAATGAATTTTGGTTATTGTGGAACAGGATATTTCTTCGCTCCCGAATTGTGTGCACCAGCTATTAACATACAGCACAAAACGTTTCAGATATGTATCAATAATGTTACAATCTCTCATTCTCGTTACGCTTTCAGAGATATCTTACAATTACGTCAGCAACATCTATTTTGGAACATAACTCTTTGTACATTACAGTTACGTTAAAAATAGCATTCGCCGATACTAGTGTTTTATAATTTCTATTGTACATAACTGCTACCTTGATGTTACATTCCAGGCGATATTTACGATTTTTGGTTTAGAAACGGCGTGGATGGGCATGCGCATTTATACCATTTCACCGAAGCACTCTCGTAGTCGTATGTTACTGGGATATTCTTTGGTGATACTCTGATACTCTCGTACTCGAGTTAGCTAGTTAGTTAATTCAATATTTCATCCGGTTTTTTTGTTTTGTTTTTTGATTCAAGATCATCTGAAAATAAGTAATTGTTTTGATTAATATTTGTTTAAATTCTAAAAAGCATTTTATAAAATCTAAGTAGATGGCTGTGTTGTTGTATTAGTACACTATACCATCTTTTTCTTTTTTTTTTACTTTAAGCTGAGAAATTTCATATTGGTAGGTATTTAGAGAAATGATCAATTTGATTTTCTTTCTTTTTTTTCGCTGAAATATAGTCTGTTCCACATGTATAACATAAATTCGACATCCTCATTTGGGGCCGATTTTTATTTCTTTTGTTATCAATATATGTATAAACGCCGCCACTGTTCCCAATGGACAGCGGACTTCGTTGAAACTGTGAAAACATAAACAACTCGTAATACGACTGTTGTTGATTTTGAAACAGGTGTCGAGTGTAATAATTTTTATTGTGATTTTACAAAGTTTATTAAAACTATAATGTTCAACGAAGTAAATACGTAACAGTAATATGATGATTTCACAAATATCTTTCAAATATGTAACAGTAATATGAAGTTGGTATCTTGAAGTTACAAAGGCCTTTCACTGTAACGTATCGGTTATGTTTCAAAGTTATATAACGTTTGAGGACATTCTGACGTAACCGTAAGGTTTCTGAAACATACTGTTACATTGCGCAACGTATCTGAAAAGTCTCAATGTTTCACTGCTACGTACTTGTAACATATACGAAATATTCTGTGCTGTGTTGGTTGTATATTGTGTTACCGTAAGAAACCGGGTACTTAATTTATTGTACAGGAGATTGTACGATGTCTATATAACAGTCTGTAGAGTCCTTCAGACAAAAGCTATAGAGCTATAAAGAGTAAATTTTATATTTAGAAGTTTTGTGAAATATTACGTACTATAAAACAGTCCATTTCACCTTTTCTTAAAGATAATTGAAAGTCATTGTCAGTTTAAAAAGATCTCAAGTTCCAAAGCATTCTGTTGCTTTGAAAAATCAAGATGTAAAAAAATACTGGATTTGTGATAAGACTTCCTACAAACAAAAAAGCTTACAGTCAGAACTCGTGTTAACGAAACACGATATAACAAAAAGCACGTTACAACAACAACAACAAAAAAATCGTGAACTTGTTTGGTTTACCGTATTTATATAATAAATATAAAAATAAAACGTCATAACGAAATAATTTACAATGAAAAACACATTATTACAATGTAAAATTCACGGGGGAAGTACTCAAGCTCAAGCAAATCTTTATATGTAGCGAATTTCTCCCTCTATTTAAAATTCTAAACGATTTAGCTGCCATGGAACGCCAACAAAAGTGACTACAAGCTTCGCCAAAAATCCTTGTCTGTAGAAAATCAGGATTCACCCAATGAAGATGAGAGGGAAAATCTAAACTGCTATTCTGATAACTAATTCAAACACTCGACGTGGATCAGGAACACCAAACAGAAATCATCGCTCTTTCCACATTAATAAGTGAGTCTCTGAAAAATTCTCATCGGCCGCCACCGGGATTCGAACCCAGGTCTTCCAGTTACGCACCGGGATTCGAACCCAGGGTCTTCCAGTTACGCACCAGGATTCGAACCCAGGGTCTTCCAGTTACGCACCAGGATTCGAACCCAGGGTCTTCCAGTTACGCACCGGACATGCTATCACTGCACCACAGTGGGCCCGAATTCTCCAGACTCACATGTGATAGCTGCCAAACTACATAGCATGTTGCTTCATGGAGCGCCGCATAGTGCTGGTGATTCACCAAAGATGGAAACTAGCAACTGAACAAATAACTAGGAGGTGAATGGATAATTAATCATCACATATGAGTCTGGAGAATCCGAGGCTGCAGTAGCAGCATGTCCCACGCGTAACTCGATTCCCGGTGGCGGCCAATGAGAATTTTTCTGAGACTCGCTTATTAACGTGGAAAGAACGATCATTTCTGTTTGGTGCTATTCTGATGTTCCTCCAGTAAATGCAACTGAATATTTAGAGAAAGTGGGATACTTTTTTACAGAATCGTGAACTTGTACTAAAGAAATTAGCAGCTATCTAAATGTTATGAACAGAGTTATAACTAAAGACGACATGGGAAGACGAAAAGAGACAACTTAGTCTACATCGTACTTCAAAACCCAAAAGGTATGTTTGAACTGTTTTACAGTTTGTGGTATGTAAACATGTTTTGCATCAAAATCGAACTAAATTAAATGCTTTCATTACACTACTTTAAAATTAAAGTTATGCAATGCCAATATGTACGTACATCATTGAAGCAAGTGATTTATTAAGATGTATAAAAGAGATAAATTCTTAATATGCGGGGATAAAAGTACGGTATGTAAGTACAACATTAAAGTAAAAATATATACAGTACGTAATTTCATGCATATAAATTAATTAAAGCTTATACGTTTTATTACTACTTTAGCAAAAACTTCCCATTACAAATAAATTACCTTTGCTTGTTTCTATGGGCACTATTTCGCAATTACAGCGTTGCATTCTTATGCATAATGAAAATTTCTGTAGTACGTACTAACTTTTTAACGAAAATACTTTGTTACGAATTTTTCTCTGTCACCCTTGAATTTCGTTATAACGTGTTCCGACGGTATTACAGACCTATTAAAAAAAATAATAAGCTCCAAGAGAAAATGAAATGACTAAATCACTCGCATTAATGACAAAAAAAAAAAGTAAATAAAAAAAAAAAAATTAAACATCGTGCAGTTGGTTTTACCTTGAACGTAACTGCGACTTATGAGTTCTTTCTGGCTCAGTGTTTGTGGTGAACAAAAAAAAAACCATCCTATCTCAGCAGAAGAACGGTTCTCGTTCTTCTGCTGAGATAGGATTCTCTGGTGTAAGGGCTAATAAATTCGGTGTCTTTAATTTTGTGAAATTTCAATATAAATATGGAAAAACCTAAAATGAACTTTTCTGAAATAAATGAAATTACTGACTACGGAAAATCTGTGAAAATACTGATGTTAAAAAAAAACGGGCCCATTTAAAACCCCATATTTCTTTAAAAGGCAAAAAAATCTGCCTGCAACTTCGCTGCACGTTATTTTCAGAAATTTTCCGTGAATTCACACACTTATTTTTAACAATGTACGAAGATGTTAAAGCGGACACCCTTAAAAGCATCAATAGAAAAAATTGCATACGTTTGTTGAACACATAGCTGTAGAACTGCGTCAGTTTTTCTGCATTTGAAATTCATTTTTAAGGACAGTGATGTTCTATAGTAACGGTTAAAAATGTTTTCTAGTTTCGGAGAACAAAATTCCCTGCACTCCCGAAATTAGGGACATAAAAAATAAATAAAAAATAAAATAAAAAGGCAGAGATAGAAAGGAGTTTGGACAGTAAATGACAAAATTGATATTTTGAACTTGTCCAGAATATATTTTGAATTTCTCCAAAATATATTTTGAACTTGCTCAGAATAAATGATATATAAATATTTTGAACGCCTTGTCCTTTTCAAACTGCGATTTTGAGACTAAGTATGCGCAAAGCAGTGGGTTTACAAGTAGTATGGCTTCTACATAACAATGTGTTTTTCTCCATGGAGCACCAGTTCAATTTGCTTACATGAGGTGTTTCTGAAAATTCCATTCTAAAGGTGTAGAAGTTTTTCCATATTCTAGAAAGGTGAAAACTTCACGATCAAACGCTCACGATGACACAAATTCATAATCTTAACTGTGACATATTCTAATTTAACTTTCCTTTTTAGTTCCTTTTCCTACGTAAATTTGAGTTTGTTCTCTTTTACACTTTCCAAACTTAACGTGATATCTTCTCTCTCACATGAATGAGGTTGCAACATCTTTGAGGTCAGAGAGAGTGACGTATGAATGTGATAAGAACGATAGATAAAAATGACGATACAGCAGTTGCTTAGTGTATGTGTGTGTGTGGAGATTTTCGTTCTGTGTAAAAGCTAGATGATACGATATTATATGTGGCTATATTGTGGATGTCTTCAATTTGCTGGACCAATAAAAGTTATCGTAAGTTGACTTCTGTTTACGTTTCGTCTGGCCATGAACTAGTGCATCGTATTCTCATTTAGTTAAACATTTCCTTAGTCATGGTTTTAGATGTAGCGTAACACCAATCTCCTCGCACACGAAAAAGGCAAAAGGCTTACGTTATATAACACCTTTGGCATTCTAAATATTGGTGCTTCATGGTACAAAAGGGTCAGACATATTTCCTTCTCTCAACTGAAAACAAATGGGATATGACTTTCATCTAGTGGGGAGTACAGCTTTGGTTCTTTCTCATAATACTGAAGCACATTTAAGGACTTTGATTTGTTTTTTGTTTTTGGTTGAAGTTTTAGCGACCACCATGAGCAACTCGATGGGCTGTAATCATGATCATGATCATATGTAGAAGATTTTAGGAAGGGAGTGTCTGACCCCAAGTCTTAAACAACCCTTAGAAATAGGAAACTAGGAGATTTGGGCTAGAGCGCCCCCATAGGAAAGTGACACGGAAGTGAAGTAGAAAGGGGGAGGAAGACGCCCTTATTTATTACCGGGGGCCAGTACCCGGTGTCCGACGGCTTAACGTGCCCATCCGACGCACGGCGGATATTTAGTGGATCGTGCGTTCGTACCTACTGGGATCGAACCTGAGGCCCTTTCCGTGGTAGTCACGAACGTTGCCCACCCGCGGCCTTTTTACGATGTGTTGTAAGCAGTCGCCAGTCCCTAATATAGGGACTCTAGTTCCAGGAAAGGGAGAGTGCAAGTGCAGTAAGACAAGCACAACATCCATTAAATTGTGCCAAGATGTCAGATATGCATTTGTTGAACTTGTGGAAAGTGGAATTTAAAACTTCAAATACAAGACTTCTCATGATCGTTACCGCATAAACTTTATGCTTGTTATAGGTAGGTGAGGACAAAATGTAGGTACCTCATGCATGTTACGTAACATGTTTAAGACTTCTTAAACTAAATGCACCTACTGAACGGTATCCTTAGGTTCTGCCGTAACTCTTAAGGGCTGTTAAATTCAAATCCACATTCTTTAAATGATTTTCTGCTTTCTCGATATCAAACGAAATGAGAAAGATATTGCTCAAAGTACATTTAGTTTGAAAAGTCTTAAACATGTCACGCAATATATATGAGATACTTACAATTTGCCCTGTTCTATCTAACAAGGAAAAAAAATTTCGCGCGGTGACAATCAACCGCACAGTACTCGTGTTAACTTGCGGAACCTAAAACATCTCCAGATGTAAAAAATGATCCGAATTTGCAGAAAATTCAATATTAGCTTATCATCTGATTGTTTTGATTGAAAGGATGGAATCTTCTCCAAAGAAAGATCAAACCATTCTTCAAAAGTTTTCTTCTTCCTCTTTTTCTTCTTCTTATTAATATTATGTCTCAGAAAGGCAATCCAGGGTGAACAAAGAATTTCTGGAATCCTCTAGAAAGAAATTTTCTGGAAGATTTTTAGTGCATTTCTCTTTTTTCTTCGAGATGCGTAGCTCGACAATGGAACACCTTTCATTGGTATACCCTGAAAAGAGGGACTGGAATAGTTTCAAAAAAGCACTTTTTATTTTATTTATTTATTTTTCAACAGCGCAATCTAACATAATTTCGTGATATGCAATTTCTCATTGGAATCCTCGGAAAACTATAACTAAACTGCGATGTAGAATCTGTTTCCGAGGATTCAAATTCTTTGGATACAGAAAATGAGATTTTTTCAGATATGGCGGTTAACCCCCTACCACCCCCTTCACACACGCGCGCCTAGGAAAGCTAAATGTTGCGGCTTTATAATGTAGAACCTCCAACTGGGATAATCTGGGAGAGGAACTAACATGTTTTTCAGATTTTTTTTTATTTTCTTTTTCAGGACTGTGAGCGAATGTTATACGTGTAAAAACGTAGTATTTCTGATGGGAAAGTCTTTGAAGAAAAATTTATTCTAAGAAATGCCTACTCTTCAATTTATTAGATGCGGAATTTTAAAAAAATGCATTGCACTAAAAAGCAAATAAATAGTTTTCGTTTCCATTTCTTGTTTACAGCAGCAACGAGGTTTTTAAAGAGAACTCACTTCTTAGTTTACAAGTGAACTACACGAAATATCATTTTTATCATTTTGAAAACAAATATTCCCGAAAGAAAATTTCATTATTTCAAAACAAAAAAACAAACAAAAACAAAACGCATTAACAGAAGCGTGAATAACAGGGACCGAAACACTGACTGTTTTGTACTGTAACCTCGGGTCGGTACTGAACCACTTTTATTGCGCAATTCAACACAAATTTCGCTTAATGAAACTTCTTGTTTAAGCAAGATATCAAAAATACCGGACGATTTATATGCGGAAAGCAGAATTTCTGTGGATTAAGAAGACCAAAATCAACAAAGGATATTTCCGAGACAACAAATTTGGAAAATGTTTAGACAGAGCATTTTACAAAAAATTAAGTGTAGCTAAAAGCGCTACTTGAATAAAATTGAAAGGGGTAATAACAAATTTCCTAGAAAACTTCACGGAAAGCAATCACACATAATTTGTAAATATAATTCTCAATGAGTGTTAATTCATGAAATGTCATCAAAATTTTATATTTGGGAAGCACATCTTTTCGACCTCCACGTAAAATTTAGATGCTATTAATGATCGAAATGAAAAATCCTATTACTTATTGAAATTTTCATCCCGAAATTCCTACGAAGATACCAAGGTAAAATGCAAATCGTTGGTAGGAACATTCTAAAAAAGAGTTCAGAAGCAGCCTGAAAATTATTTTATTTTTTTGTAAATCAGACAAAAAATACATTTTTGTATCCAGAAAAATATTGATTTTCTTTAAGAATAGGTTTCAAGAAATGCCAGAGTGGTTAATGAATGGCACATAATCACGGTAACTATATTACGCGAAAAACAACATTTAAAATGCTATATAGATGTTTAAATTACATTAAAGAATATTTGCACTTGTATACTAGAGTATTCTTAGTACAAATATTTTTTGAAAAATGTACAGTCAGAACATTTGGAGATCTCAACACACACATATATCTAAATCTATCATAGCTTATACAATGGATTAAAAAAGAGGGGCTGAAGAAGTAAGTTGTGATATTTTTTAAAAGATAGTCATTCTTGCAAAAAAAAAAAAAAAAAAAAAAAGATGGAGGGAAGCTAAATAATGCTCGTTTCATAGCTGCAGGATAACCTTTTCGTCATTTTGAAATATGCGGCCCTCAAAACCAGCTTGATCATCCAGGATTTAAATAGCTGATGGCTGTAAAATAACGCACCCAGATATGACTTTGAGAAAATACCTTTGAAATGAAAGCATTTACAAAGTAATAATTGTGGTATTTATTCAACTGGACGTAACACGAGCGTCGGGTGCTGTGTTACCTGTAGTGAGTAGGTAAAAATGCCAGAAAACCCTCGGGATAAAAAAAAATACTGTGAAATTTTTATCTCATACCGCACCATGAAACACACAATACTTTTTTTTTAATTTAATGTGCCTAATCACTAATTAAACTCATGTATCCTCATTTTTTTTTATTTGTACAATATTTTTGCTCCATCATTGAATTGATGTGATTTTGCGCTGCAAACTGCGATCTAACTTTAAGAAGTCAAGAAATAATATTCTCCAAATGCATTATTAAACTTATGGTATTACTAGTAATTCGGTTGATACATTGCAGTGGTTTTAGTATTTTGAAATTTCCCTAGTCTTACCAAAATAGTTGTTGAAAATTATAAGGAACTAAGTCTAACTAAATGAATAGTGGTTAGGGTTATCAAAATGATAAACTTACGTAATAAATTCAATGTTTTTATTTCCCTGAATTTTGGCAATCACGCGAACATTAAATAGCAAGCACAAATGCGTAGAGTACTTGCGTAATTTCTAGTAGACATTATAATCCGTAGTCCTTGACAATAGCAATAAAAAGATTTTACAATCTAAAAAATTTATTCTCTTCGCTTACTCCACTCTCTCTACACTGTTCGCATTCGATGTAGATTTGTATATACTTTTCGGCTCACTGTCAACGCTGTCAAATGTACACGAAAATTCGGGGCAGTAATCTAGCCTTCAATTAGATTATCTTACTGAGAGCTAACAAGTTTACATAAGATGTAGAAACACTCAAAAGGAAGGTTAAATTAGAGCTACACGTCACAACGTTTAAAATACGGAAATGCATACAAAAAATACTCATAGAAATAATTAGCATTGCATTTCGTTTTGTCATTTGGTTTTGGACTTGTAATAAGAACAAACTGCTACGTAACTACTTGGAAACACAACACAGATAAACTCGATGTTTTCATGCTAATTTACACTGTAAAACAGATTTGCAGTTTCTCAAATGTACCCCGATATTAATATTTTAATGGCTAAAAATTCAAAGCCAGTGTTTTTATTTATATCGCTCTGTTCGATAAACTGGATTAAACCAATTTGCAAGAATAATGCAGTTTTCTCTTTATTGTCCTGAGACTCAAAAATTTAGTTTAGTAAAGAAAATGTTTTTGTTATGGTTTAAAATGCTGCTCGGAATATTTTTTTTTCCATGAATCAGCACCTTGGCCGAAAAAAAAAAAAAAAATTAAAAGTGAGCTTCAAAGTAAGATCAATAAATTCTTTGTAGCTGAATAAATGAATTGAGTGCCCTTAAAACATTAAATGCTAAATAACTTAAATAGTTAAACCGTCTTAAATTCCTAGAAATGAATAATTAGAGATTTCAAAGAGTGCACAGTGTGTGCATTTTAGAAGAGCCATGTATTTCATGTCATCGTGCATTGCTTCAGATATTTCTTAAATAGGTCACATGAACTACAATTTATGAATGCACTTCAGGAAATATTTGATAATATTTCCTCTGTTTTTTTCCCCGTTATGTCTAAAGAAAAAGAAGAAAGAAAAAAAAGAAAGTAACTAAAACTCATTTTAGGATAATATATCATTTTGGAAGTGTTTCCCTAAGAAAATGTGATCATAGGAAAAAAAAAAAAAGGAACAAAAAGAAATGAAATCACAATGACTGTATGCAGCGTTGGAATTAAAATAAACGTTCATTTCTTGAAAAAATAATACATATAAGAAGTGAATTCTAGGCAACGAGGCAAATCCTGCAAAGTAACGATCTACCATGATAAATAAACTCTTTTTCGAAATAGACACGTAAATAATAAAATGCAAAGAAAAGTAAACTGAAATGGAAAGTGAAGTAATTCTCTGTGGTTTCCAACTTCATCTTTCTTGCTGCAAAGTAAATAAGAATACTTATTATTGCTGTTTCCCCATCTTAATTTCCTTCTAGATTGTTTGAGATGTGATTCTTATTGTGCTTACAAACAAAACGGGCTTTCTAATTGAGATGTAAATAAATAAAAAAAAAACATAGTGTCCTGAACAAAATATCAGCTGCAACGTTCCTTTAAAAAGATGAATTAAATGCAACTTTTCTGAATGTTTCTATTTTGTGTGTGTGTGTGTTTTTAATTTTATTTGTGCATCCACACTGATGTCTCTCACGCCAAAGAGCTGTAAATGTTGATACAGAATAATGTACTGATAAAAAAATCGGAAAGGTAGACATAAAAATGAAATCTTCTAGGTTACGCAGAAATTATTATGATTTTTAATTTAACAGATATTTCTCATATCCTTCCGTATATTTTGACAGTATATTAATTTTACTATGCTTTTCTACAGGGCAAGTGAAGACAGAAAAACATGATTGAGAAAAAAGAAAAGATTTTTTAAGAGGGGTGTCTGCTAATACCAAATTAAGAGGTATGTTGTACAATAAACAGATATTACTCGTATTACCTATCCAGTGATCTTTATACATGACATGCGCTTTAATTTACTTATTTCAAATCACAGTTGCAGCTGACTTAATACTACCTATATTTAAAGCCAGAACTGTAAACTTTCACGCAGGTCCCGGTGAATTTCTTTCATATTATTATTTCTTAAGTACGGGGGGTGTATGCCATGATTGAGTTTTAAAAAGCTGTTACTTAGGTGCCTACATCCTTAAAGACATGTCTGCTTATGTTTGTAATGAATTTCGTAAGCATAAAAATTACGTCAAAATTACAAACAAACTGCCAGGAAAAGAACCAACATATTAACTTTCGAACAGTTTCACGTTTTTTATTCGTCCACCAATGGACAGACCCCCATATACTGTATACTGTATTCTTCAACGTTTATATTTGTTCGTCGATCACATCAATTTCAATGCCTTATATAATAACGTTGAACAATCTACTTTCCAACAACAACTCTCGTACATAATATTGATCCCTACATTTCTACATTATATAAACTTTTCAACAACTCAACAACCATAGCGCATCAACTATTCCTCTCAACTCTGTTTCTCTCTCAACTCTATATTCAATGTTGACATTATATGCTGCTCTGACTCACTGTTAGTGTCGCCAAATTACAAAAGCTCTTTGAGGAAATAATGCATCATTCGAATAAACAAAGAAATCGCTCTTTACAAGTTTAGCAACGCACAGCAACCGAAAAATTGTTGTTCGGCCGCCGCCGGGGAATTGAATCCCGGATCTCTCGATATCTAGCCGAGCGTGTGTGTTGCTAAACGTGGAAAGAGCGATGTCTATGTTTATCCACTGACGCCACGTATTTGGACGATTTTCAATGCATCATTCAGTGAGGAAACGCTCAACGAGAAGAAACTAAATTTACATAAAAGAACAGAAACTCAAAAGTAATGTTAAATAGAAGCGTACGTCACACGTAAAAATGTAAACGAGAATTTGATTCCAAATTCAGTATGATCCCAATAAAATAGAAAAATGATTCATGCTACTTTTAAACTTAGTCCCCATTAAGTGTGAAGAACTTATTCTAACGTTCTAGAAGCTTCTAACTCAGGTTTTTAAAGTTTTTTTGGGTTGTTTTGTCAATCCAAACAGAAGTTGTGAACAATTTCTTCAACACTCTCTGCAGTAATTCCAGTCTCCTGTGAAAGTTCACAAACGGTTTCCTCAATTCTGACAACATTGTCTAGAGTAAATTATTGGTCTCCTAGGGTGAGGTTCATTTCCGATGCGGTCTGATCCTTTTATGGATTGTTTGGCCCTTTCCTGGGAAAAACGGGCTTTTTAAAACCGGGTCAGAAGCCTGGTAAAGATTTCGATATAGGAATGACATATTTCCTCGTGATAAATATAATTATGCGCTGCGTAACACTGCTGCTGTATGCTTCTTGATCTAACATCTTGATTGCAATTGATTCGTAATGTGAAGAAGGGCATGACTAGCTCTTTGCTCGCTAGTTTGAACATGTCTTCAATTGCTAGTGCATACCTGTTCCCACAAGTGATTTGTGCTCGAACGGTAATTAAATTCTTGTTAATGTTTGAACTTCCTACGCAGATTTAAATGTCATTCATATTATAACCAGTTAAGAAGAGGAATTCGTGGATCAGAAAAATGACAAGAGTGGAAGACATCATGATCAGAGTAAAATCCCTGAAATGGCAATGGGCTGGACATACTGCCAGAAGGACAAACCGTCGATGGACAGTCGAAATTTTAGATTGGATTCCAAGGGACAGGAAAAGACCCAGAAGAAGACCACATGGGAGATGGGTGGATGAAATTCGAAAGTATGCGGGAGTAACATGGAGGAGAGTGGCACAAGACAGATCGTTGTGGAAGAAGCTTGAAGAGGACCTTCGTCCAGCAGTGGATTGATAATGGTTGACAATGATGATGATGATATATAATACAAACGTTATCAGTAAA
Source organism: Macrothele yani (assembly GCA_039090855.1). Taxonomy (NCBI): domain Eukaryota; kingdom Metazoa; phylum Arthropoda; class Arachnida; order Araneae; family Macrothelidae; genus Macrothele; species Macrothele yani. The sequence continues at coordinate 143,668,269 of CM077007.1, read as the reverse complement.
CAGAGATGACTCTGCATCAAAATAAATTTGAAAACACGGTGAAAAAAAGAGATAAATAAGTAAAAGTCAATGCATGATGCTAAGTACATTTCATTACAAAAAAAAAAAAAAAAAAAAGAGGAAAATGTTCGAACACTTGACGAAGAAATCTCGTCTCAAATCCCAAAGTAATTATAATAGCCCGTTCTTTCTACTTTTCTCTCATACAATAGAATTGAAAATTTTTTTTACAGAGCAGATAGTGCGCAATACTTAAAAACACTTCGATACTTCAAGTTTTGTTATTTGCAATAACGTGGTATAAAATTAAATATAATTTTTAGAAGTAAATATGTAATACTCGTTATGCAAAAATTTTGCATGCTTAACAATTGATATAGGTTTCTATTTTTTCCCTATACATGTGTGCTAAGATGCCTTCAAGAATAATTCAGTTCAAATGAAGCGAAAAGTGCAAAATAACTACCGGAATTCATCTTCAGTACCACTGGAGGTTTTTACATGTAGGCATAAAATACGTGTAAAATGAAGAAACAATTGTAGAAATGATTTGTGCTAAGTACAAATCCTCTTCAAAGTTATAACAAGTGGTGGAGTGGTCTAAGCGATGGCTTCTGATCGCTCGTCTCGAGATCGGCCCGGACTCGAATCTATGTAAGTCATGAATGTTGTGTTTGTCTTACGGTGCTGGCTCGCTCCCTTCCCTGGAACCAGTGACCCTAAATTAGGGACGGGCGCATGCGCCCATTGAGTTGCTCACGGTGGTCGTTAAACCTCCAATAAAAAAAAAAAAAAAAAAATCCGGAGAAGGGTCAGAGCTGACGCCATCGGAGAAACGCTCCACTCATCCTGCCTTTTCTGGGAAGAAAATAAACTTGTCACAAACGAATGGTTCGAGTCCAGTGCGTCGGACCTCTCTGCCAACAACGCGTCGTCTTTTGACATATACCGATAGTTACTGTTTATTCTTTCTAATCAGGGTAGTCAGACATACCTACTTCCAAACCTGCTTCTCCCCAACAAAACTCTATGTTTTGTAAAATACCTCCTTCAAAATATTTGAAACGATAAATGAGTTCTTGAAAGCAAAATAGCACATTTTGAGGGGGTTCAGGTTTTAAAATGTTGTCTCTGAATTTAACTGACTTCTAGATTTTCAGTTCAGCAAGTACGGGTTACAAATTATGGATTTGTTTGTTTGTTTATTTGGGTTTTTTTTTTTTTTTTTTTTTGATTGGAGGTTTAACGACCACCGTGAGCAACTCAATGGGCTATAAGCAGTCGCCCGTCCCTCATTTAGGGTAACTGGTTCCAGGGAAGGGAGAGAGCCAGTGCCGTAAGACAAACACAACATCCATGCCTCACCGGGATTCGAACCCGGACCCCGTTCGGACGAATGATCAGAGGCCATCGCTTAGACCACTGCGCCACCGGGGCGGCATTTGGGGGTTTAACGACCATTGCGAACAACTCAATGGGCTATAAGTGGTCGCCGGTCCCTAATTCAGGGTCACTGGTTCCAGGGAAAGGAGAAAGCTAGTGCTGTAACACAACATCCGTGCTTCACGGATGTTGTGTTACGGGACTAGCTCTCTCAGGGAAAGGAGAAGAGCTAATGACAAACACGACATCCGTACTTCACGAAGATTCGAACCCGAACCATCCCGGACTGTTGATCAGAAGCCAGCGCTTACACCACTGGGCCACCGGGGCAGCATATAAGTTATGGAAATTCTATTCGCAATTCACCCGGGCGCTAAAACATTCATTCAACAAATGTTTTATCCTACGAAAATTGTATTGTACAATGCTCAATTTGCATGAGGATATTTTAGAACTTCATTTTACAATCCTGACAAAATCAAGCATTTATTGTAAAATAGAAAAACAGAAATTTGAAAAATAATGTCACGAAAATTCTTATGCAATGAGAGCAATATCTGATGATCGGCGAAAGCGCCTTAACACAATTCTTTTTCATATCTCGTCAATGTTGAGTAACATGAAAACAATTACTCAATTAAACTGAGAGCTCAAGCCTATCAGGAGCCATATTTACAACTGTAAGTGTAAATGCCGCTTTCTGGTATCAAATCACTATTATTTATTTTATTAAACAAGAAAACATTCCTTTTAATAACGTTACCGCGCTTTTTGTTATTGCTTCTTCTGAGGCATTTTGTAAGCATTCAAAAATAACTTTAGAACTGCAAAACTTGAAAACTAATAATATCAGAAGAATAATGTATCCGAAGTGTAATAGTTAAATAAGTAAGATACTTTTCGCTTTTTTTTAACATGTTTTTGTTTAAAAACTATATTTGAACGTTTTACAAATACAAACAAAATTAAAATAACGACAATAGCAGTTCCAGAACTTTAAAAAAAATGGTGTTGCACTGTTTTAGTTTTTTCAACGCAAAAAATAAATAAATAAGATACATATGTATACATGCATACTCGATTAGGTTCCACTCGCAATCATGATATATTAAAGCTAAGCATATTTGTCTAAAAGCAGGTTTCCTTGTATCGTTTACGAATTAATATACAGCAACGAAGAACCATTTCTTTTTTGCTTTGAGCTCGAATTACACGATGAAACGAATTATTTCTTTACGAAAGTTATTTTCGCAATACGTTCCTTCATTTACAGTGAAACTTTGCCTGCGAACGAATGGTATAGTACACATTGAGTTTAGTTTTGAACCCATGCGTACACGCAATGTATTTTACAAATTTCTAATTAAACGATATTTTGTTTTTGTCGGGAAATATAATTTCCTATGGATGTTGAAAAATTAAACTCCACTATACTAAACCTGCGGATAAATAGTATAATGCACGTTGATTTCAGCAGTTTTGTATCCACGCTACATATGCAATGTATTTTGTAAATTTCTAATTAGACGTTTTTTAAATTCATCGGAAAATATAATTTTTAAACTCTTTACGAAAGTTATCTTCGCAATACGTTCTTTCATTTACAGTTTCCATACGGGAATGAAACTTTGCCTGCGAATGAATGGTATAGTACACATTGAGTTTAGTTTTGAACCCATGCGTACACGCAACGTATTTTACGAATTTCTAATTAAACGATATTTTGTTTTTGTCGGGAAATATAATTTCCTATGGATGTTGAAAAATTAAACTCCACTATACTAAACCTGCGGATAAATAGTATAATGCACGTTGATTTCAACAGTTTTGTATCCACGCTACATATGCAATGTATTTTGTAAATTTCTAATTAGACGATTTTTTAATTCATCGGAAAATATAATTTTCTATAGATTGCAAAACTTTATTTAGAGCAAAATAAAGAAAACTTGATGAGGTAATTAAAGCGTAAAAGATTGTGCCAATGACAGGAAATTTCGTATGTAAAACATATCTACAAATTTTAAACTTCATGTTTCAGGCGGAAGAACGATTTTTATTTCTGAGCTGAGTAAACCCGTAGACGAGCTATTTGAAAATATGCGCAAACGTAGTGAAGATCTGCATTACTTAACTTTAATTTTACAACTACATTATTTCTAAAAGACAAATAACTGTTATGACACATAAACACACGACAAGAAAGGTAATGATATAAAATGGACAGGGTAGGCCAGCAATGCGCTTCTGTTTCCACGCTTAACATGGAGAATGTTAATAATATCGAATATAGAAGATATTTTCATCTTTTATAAGCACATAATGTTCTATAATTCCGTCAAAAAATTTCAGTTAGTATTACTTATCAGGTAATTAGTATTGGCAATAGAAACATTGAGCATTACTATACACAAACGAAGAACTTGTTTGCCTTCAGGCTTCCAAAAATTACATTCGCCTACATTTTAGTACTAATTCTCAATATTTTGGTAATTTGCTGCCTAACTGGTTACAAATTTTGTATCTTTTTTCCAAAAATGTTGTTCAACATAAATTTTCATCTTATAGTTTTCCCATGAAAATATTGTTCTTAAAGGTGGAAAATCAACTTGCTTTTCATGTAAGTGTATTTCTACTTGAAAACATTATTTCATTTAGTTTATTCTCAACAGAGGGAAATATCAACTTCGTGTGGTGTAATTTAACAAAATATTCTGTCGTGGATCTCTCAATATTACTTTCAACCTTAACCATTGAAACGTTTATAACAAATAACGTATTAACATCGTAGTTTAAAACATAGCCAGTTTCGCTAAAGGCTTCAAACTCTTTAACATGGTTATGAATATTAAATATTGTTATCAAATAATAAAAAGTAACTATTATTCGTATCAGGAAAAAAATATTTTACAAAATATATATTTTTTTTAATTTTAAGCATAACTGTTATCTATTTTTGCCATTGTAATTTGATAAAAAATGCAAATTTCCTCTGTGATCTGATTGTTCCCGAAATTCATATAATTTATCCACAAGCCTGACTTATTCTTTTAACTCACTACCCCGTAAGTCATCAGTCGCAGCAGTTTTTTTAGAGAATTCGTTTCGTTTTCAGTGGCTGTCTAGGTATTTTTTAATCAAAACTTGCGACTGACTCAGACCGTTGTCAAATATAACGTTCTCTAAGCTTTGTGAACTGTTGAACATACGTCCCTCTTTTAACCATTATCACTAAAGATTTACAATTAATAGAAATCAGTTACCTAATCTTTTGAACAAAATATATTTGTTTAAATGAGGAGAATGTTTTTTTATGTATTTCTTTCCTACATCAAACGAGATTTCAAAGAAACGTAAATTTTCCAAATTTATTATCTTATGCAGTAAGCAACGAAAATTTCCGAATATTTCAGCGTGTATGTATGATTTTCAATTCATGCTGACATGTTATATCAGGAAAAGTTTTAATTTCGGAGGTATTTGAATTTATTTAGACCTTCATACGAATCAGAATATAATTAAATAACCAAGAAATATAATTTCTTCATAAATCAAAAATTATATTTGCCCACAGAGACATAACAAAACAAACCAGTAATTATTACCCAACAAACTAAATGGAAAAGTATACTAAACTACCATAGAACATATACATTCCTGCATCATGTTTACCCTTCTAACGAGGTTCTAGTTACCCACAAAGCTACGGGCTGTTTGAAAACCTTCATATTGAATTTCTGATATGTCATATATGAACTTTCCAATACGAAGGTATCAAACAACGTGTAATTTCTACTACATAATTTTTCAAATATATAAAGAACAGCAAAGGTTCAATTTACCTTAAGTTGGATTTCTGCACAGAAACAACTGAGAAAGTTATACGAAAATACAGGATGCGAAACTATAAGATCAAAATCTGACACGTTGTCACTTTATTCCGAACAGACACAATGCGAAGAGGACTATGTCCAGCAAGATTAGTAAACAATACCAATGCCAGTGCATTGTGCTCATGTGTTATTTCAAACAGCGATTCTGTTTTCTGATTCGCTGGCGTGTTCTGCCCGTAGCGAAGTCATTCGTCAAGGCGGACCACCTGAACGGGACTTGTATTATACATGTCGGTCTGCACGCGTTTAGCATAATTTATGAAACAGTGCAAATTCATCAGAAAGGCAGGACCATGACGTAGCATAGCATGGCTTTTTTTTTTTTTTTTTTTGTGTTGTTTCCTTTTTTTTTTTTTTTTTTTTGCAAGTTCCGAAAAGGTACGAAATAGAGTTTGCTGCCTTACACAAAATAACTTTTGCTACCCAAAATTGAAGTCACTGTGACACGTGAGCATTTACTTCCTTAAAAAGTGTTCGCGATATTATTATTATTTTTTTTAACTAATACGATTATTATTTTTTTTAATTTAGTGTGTGCCAACTATTCATCAACTGCTAAGGTTTTTTCAAAAATGGGGAATCGTTTATGATCACTTAAAGGACATTTTAAGTTTGATGAAATTCTCGTTTTTTATCCACCATATTACCTAAATCTCACTGCCCGAACAAATTACGGATGGTTATTTTTTTCCCAACGAAAATAAATCTCAAAATTATGAATATTTATATTCGAAAGGTAATTTCTAGACGAAGAACTTGTGCCTCCTGATATTTGTTTGGGAAAAAATAATTCGGAAATAGAACTTTCCATTTATTATTTTGCAACTAAGATTGCTAGTTTTCAATATTTCTTACTTTAGACGGACTTTTCGCTATTTGTTTTTGTTGTGTTCAGAATTTTGGTCGTTTCGCTGGAAAAAACAAATCGCTAACGAAGTAGTCAGCTGGAATTTTGTTCGCGAGGCTCAATCGTAGAGAAACTGTTACGACCTCGAATATGTTTGGTAGATTTTTTCATACAGTACATTTCATGGTAGTTTTCAACAAATTATTTAGCTTTCTCTTTTCTTTCTCTGCGAATATGATCTGTAACTGAAAAGAGAGTAACGACCCCACGAACAACTTTGAGAGCTTCGGCTGCTGCAGTAATTTTGGGTCAATTGTTTCAGCGAATGGAGAGAGAGAGACCGTATAAGACAAACACAATATCCACGACTCACGCTGGTCTCGAACCCAGATCCAAGAGGGCGAACCCTCAGAAGGTAGTGTTTAGACCACTGCGCAACCGTATCGATCTTTCAGATTTATAAAGAGCATCATCATCATTGTCAACCGTTATCAATCCACTGCGGGACGAAGGTCTCCCCAAGTTTCTTCCACAACAGTCTGTCTTGTGCTAGTCTCCTCCATGTTACTCCCGCATACTTTCGAATTTCATCCACCCATCTCCCATGTGGTCTTCTTCTGGGTCTTTTCCTGTCCCTTGGAAACCAGTCTAGAATTTCGATTGTTCATCGATGTCTGTCCTTCTGGCAATATGTCTAGCACATTGCCATTTTAGGGCTTTTACTCTGATCCTGATGTCTTCCACTCTTGTCATTTTTCTGATCCACGAGTTCCTCTTCTTATCTCTCCTGGTTACACCAAGCATACACCTCTCCATGATCCTTTGAGTTGTTTGCAGTCTTTGTATGTATCTTTTAGTTAATGTCCACGTCTCTGCACCATACGTAAGCACTGGAAGGATACATTGATCAAACACTTTTCTTTTAAGACATAATTGGCATATTGCTCCTGAAAATTATACTGTTTCTTCCAAAAGTTCTCCAGGCAAGTTTCATACGCCGATTAATTTCTTCATCAGTGTGACCCTGACTTGGTATCTGCTGCCCAAGATAAATGCAGGTATCGGAGCATACAATGCAAAAAATAAGTGGTGTGAATTCACGGAAAATTTCTGAAAATTACGTGCAGCAAAGTTGCCGGTAGGTGTCCGTCTTTTAACGAGATTTCCGTTTTTAAAAGTACCCGTTTATTTTAACTTCCGTATTTTCACAGATTTTCCGTTTATTTCTGATCAGATCAGATCATTCGTAGAGGAATTTAGGAAGGGAGTGTCTGACCCCAGGTCTTAAACAACCCTTAGAAATAGGAAGCTGGGAGATTTGGGCTAGAGTGCCCAATAGGAAAGTGACACGGAAGCGAAGTAGAAAGGGGGAGGAAGACGCCCGTATTTGTAACCGGTGGACCAGTACCTGAGGCCCGACGGCTTAACGTGCACATCCGACGCACGGCGGATATTTAGTGGTTCGAGCGTTCGTACCTGCCTGAGATCGAACCTGAGATTTCTCCGTGGCAGTCATGACGCTTACCACTAGGCCATCCGCGGCCAACCTGCACCACAGTATCGCCTTGGATTAAAAGGTTGGCATCCCACTCAAAACTCAAAGGTGATTTTAATCGCTTCCGATTGGAACTACTTGATCAAAAACGGCGAGAGATGCTAATTGCAAGGGAGGTTACAATGCACAAACCATGTCGTCATGTGGCTTTTTCCATTGTGACATCTTTGGAGAAGAAATCTAAAATGCGACAGCATGGCGCCGTCTAAAATCTAAACATTCCCAGGCTAGTTGAAATGAATAAAATTTTCCCAGGCCCTAAGACAAGGAAAAGGAACACGAGGCAAAAGAAATGTTACGAATGAGATTTAATATATTTAGCATTAGCGCTCTTAAAATCCTTAAGTTGCCCTTTACCTGGTATAACGTAATCTTCTTTTCATGTTGAAATATTGTCGTTCTTACGTAATGTCTATATCATTAGGTATAAATACGATAGAACACCTCCTTAATAAAACCTTTACGGCCAGACGAGTCATTAAAACAGAAGTCAAACTTACGGAAAGTGGCTTTATTCCAGGACTATATCAATAGATCAGATATCACATTTCAACATAATTCACATATCACATCTCCAACACACATCCAACATCCCACACGAGCAACTGTTGTGTCTAGTTTTTATCTATCGTTCTTATCTCATACAGTCATACGTCACGTTCACTCTGACCTCAAATGTGGCGCCAACAGTATTCGTTTGTGAGAGAAGATGTCACGTTAAGTTGTGAAGTATAACTCAGAACAAACTCAAAATTTGCATAGGGAAAGAAACTAAAAAGGAAAGTTAATTTATAATATACGTCACACTGGTTTCTGTTAGAAATCGATAAATCGCGGTTAAAATAGAAATATACTAAAAGCTAATACATAATTAGGCCCTCGTCGAAAGGTGAGGGACTCTTGAGAGCCCGGGGTTCGAAAGCAGTTGACTCCTCTTCCTTATCTAGTTATGCTCCTGTACTGAAATTCGTGCATTTCATGTTGTTACTGAAAAACAAAAGTATTAAAACTACGCAAGCGGCTCGAGAAATACGTAAAGCTAACGATGAAGGGGCACACCTCCATTCCTGCCGTCCAAGCTTTGTAGAAGAAATTCAAATATTGTAGTGGCACGAGCCAAGAAAGTAAGTTGCAGTCGGGATGTCAAATATTAGTACATTTCAGCATTCTGTGCCACGCTGTTGAAGATGATCTGTCGAAAGAGAGTAGCGGGCTCTCATCTCAACTTGGTCGCTCATGAGCACAACATACAGTATATGCATCACATCGGCAAGGTAACCAGAAGCAGCTGAAGAGTTCCATACACGTTGACGACTGGATAATGCAGCCTTTACATCGCCCGAGGACTGCTGGAGTCTCCTCCCGAATCCACGCGACCACCACTTTACAAGCAAATATTTGTGTGACAGAAAACGTGCATGAATGATTCGAGGAGCCAAAAGCCCTGCTTTGACCCAACCAAGCCTGTGCGCATTTCTGGAAGCAAACAGAGGTCGATTTGAACGGAAGTGTTTGGTAGAATTTCGAGAGTTTTCTGCCCTCAGAGGTGGTTCCCCATCAATATCCATGCCATCCGTACAGATGTCTGCACAGCATAGGTTGGGTGGAATGTATTCTGTGACACTTCCGACGCTACCACAGATAGCAACAAGACAATGCCAACCCACACATTGCAGTTCGGTACAAAAAAGTTATAGGACTCGCATTTGAGCTGCTTTCTCATCCAGAATAAAGCCTAGAGTTCAGCTCCCTCCAGCTATTGCCTCTTTCTTACCACAACTTTTTTCTCTCTCTCTTTATTTTGTTGGAATTTTTCTTCGAGGTAGCGGGTTCAGCATGTTGAAGTGAGCCAAAAATGCATACCAGTGCATTTTCGCCTGCAAAGACCATGAATTGAAGTGAAGAAGAATGAACGTACTTGCCAACACATGGCTGTTCAATAACATATTCAAATTGGTAGTTTGAATTTTACTTAGTACGGTTTGAAATTTTTATTACAATTCCTTCCACATAGAATAATCCCAGGGGATACTACTTATAAGGGAAAACCAATGCAGAAAAAATCCAAGACTAGTCAAAGATAGTAGACCGTTGAAATACTTTCCGGTTTGTTTAAGCATTTTTCTTTCTTTCTTTTTTCTTTAGGAAAGTAGCTCTGGCAACATTCATTAACGAAGGACTCCAATCGTTCATAATTTTGCATTTCCTAGCAATGCATATCAAATATATGGGAAACTCGACCGGTTGTTTTTGATCCTTGATTAAGGGTGTTAAGTATACAAGCGGAGGGAACTCATCAAGTGAGGAAACAGTACTGTATTAATAAGACGCACAATGATATATAAGAAAGTGGATTCAAAGTACATCCCCCAACCTGTGGCGCAGTCTAAGGATTTGCTTCTGATCGTTCGTCAGAGATGGGTCCGTGTTCGAATCCCGGTGAGGCATGGATGTTGCGTTTGTCTTACGGCGCTGGATCTCTCCCTTCCCTGGAACCAGTGTCCTTAAATTAGGGACATGTTATTGCGTTCACGGCTTGTTTTGGACTGTCCTACTCGGAGGTTAGTTTAAAACTTCATACCGAAGCCTTTTCTACAAAATAATGCGACATCTGGCATTACAAATCGGAACTATCTAAATTATCGGCAATGTGCTGTTGGGGTGACATCTGATTTTAGATGCAGTTATGCTCACTTCCCTGATATTTCTGCTTTTAAAACTCAGATTTAAAAAAATTCTTCCTGTATCGCATACAGCTTCTGATGAGATACGTTTCCCCTATAACTTATAATATTTGGTAAAGAATGGTTTGGCCACCTGGACTGATACGGCTCACATAGAAAACCCTTTTGAGAATACTTACTTCTTAAAAAAAAATCAAGTTTTTCTCGCCAGGGGGCGTAGATGTATATCTGATATTAGTCGAAATCTCTGCTTCCAAAAGTCCGATTTGAAACATCCTTTTTTTGTTGGACAGCTTTCTGCTGCGAAATGTTTTTCGTATAATTTCAAATTTTATTTAAGGCACAAGTCAGAAACCAGAGGGCCTAAGTTTACGATTCCGTTTACAGCAGTATCTGCGGGATTAAACGCCCAATTGATAAACTTCTTTCTTCGGTCAGGTACTACCGTTTTCCATACCGGTTCCATCGACTTTCAGTAGCTTTGACAAATTTGATTCGCGGCAGAACGGATTCAAAAGATGTGCTCATTACACCCGAAAATTCGGTGTTATCCTTCTTGTTTAGAAGTTAATTGCCCATATGGATGCCAACTGCTTCTCCATTTTTTTTTTTTTGAAGAATTAGTTTAAAAAAATGCGCTGTGGTGACTATGTCCTTGAAAAATTAAAAAAAAATAACTTCGTCGACGTTTCTGGCTGATAAGACTGGTTATTGTGCGTGTTCTTGCTTTTTCCTGGAAATGCTAGTCTCAAACTAGGAATGCTGCCCCGGTGGAGCAGTGGTCTATGCAATGGCTTCTGATCATTTGTCCGAGATAGGTCCGGGTTCGAATCCCGGTGATGCATGGTTGTTGTGTTTGTTTTACGGCACTGGCTCCAGCGTCTTTAAACCAGGGACGGGCGACTGCTTATAGCTCACTGCATTACTCATGGTGGTTGTTAAATCCTCAATAAATAAATAAATAAATTAGGAATCGGTGACACTTTCTCGCCTGCTATTTTACGATGCTAAATGCGCTTGTGGGATTTTAAATTAACCCACTCGCGCCGAAGTTCCCCCAAAGGGCTTAAAAACACAGATCAAAGATTTCTCTCTCTCTCTCTCTCTTTTTTTAAAACTGACGCTTTTGCTAGAATTTAATTCAACAACGTTATTTTCACTAAACCACGAAGAGAAAAAAATCTGCACCAAAACTTACAACGGATGGTACGTTATAAAACAGTTTCTGATGCTCGCTAGCAAATAAAGAGATATGCACCGATGACTCGCTGTAAATCCCAACGAGAATTAATATATCACTGATATGCACCGATGACTCGCTGTAAATCCCAACGAGAATTAATCATCAAAATATGCATAGCTTCAGCGACCGAAGGCAGTCGCATTTTTTGGACGTTTTCTGCGGCTTTTTTTTGTTTTTCTTTTTTTCTTTCTTTTTCTAAAACGATGTATCACATATCCACCGTTGTTACATTAACCCATTAATTTCCGGTCGTGAGTGTTTTTTGGAAATTCCGCACGTCTGTTCCCTCCCACGCCTGAAATAATTCTCTCTGATGATCGCTCGTGACATGGGCATGGAGTTAAGTGAGCAGACTGCTGTCCCACGCTTGATATAATTCGTTTTGAATATTGCGTGAGCTACCCTAACTCCAGTTTGATCAGTAGTTGTCTCGGTTTTATTTATGTTGTTGCACATCTCAGTGAAGTAACCGAGAAGAAAAAGAAACGGCTATCGAGTGGTGTGCGTGCTTGCGAACACGAGCACTCACTCGAACGTGGGAGCTGAATAGGGTCAACTGATCGAATCTATACCATGTGCCTCCAGTAGGCGAACGCAGTCACTTTGCCAAGTATTCCTAGATTGGGATATTTACTCGGCAAGGAAAAAAGGGAAATGTTTGTACCATTAATGTTAGTTTCACATAAAATAAAGAAAGAAAGTAAAATCATCGTAATAAATTATTTAGAAGACGCAGAACTTACGATACAAATAAAAAGTAGCAACAAAGAAAATTAAACGTTAGAATAAAAGAGTGAAAGATGCACAAAATTATTATTCTGGTAAGAAATAATAATAGTAATTAAGACAAAATATTGTTATTCTGGTAAAAATTAATAATACAGAAATTTAAGGCAAAAAGCATCACTATCTGAGCGATGTTCAGTTTTCACAGTGGTGAATCCTAGAGATTATGACATTGATGAACGGAAAATTCATAATTTGGAAGTCAGATCGTATGCGAAACTTGGGGAGGGGGCTTTCCTTCTAATGTTTTCCCTAAATAATTAAATTCTTATTACTTTTAAATACGACATTTATAAAAAAGAAAACTAATTTGAGTCTCAGCTTCATTCAATTAAACTTGAGAAGAGACTGGTGAATCCCCAAATATTGAGTTTAAAATTTTTGAAAAGCTACATTTTGAGATATGGTATTTTACCTTTCCAAAAGAATCGCCCCAAGCTATAGTTATGCGTCAGAGGCTGTGATAAGAATTATCGAATTATGCATCAAAAATTATGAAGGATAGGCTGTTAAACCAAGAAAGTATCACGATTTTCATTACTTTGAGCGTTATGCTTTAAAAGTTGTGAAGATAAACGGATACAGGTATATAAACCGTCACGGATCCAAGTATACAAACTGTCACGGATCCAAGCATATAAACTGTCACGGATCCAAGTATATAAAGTGTCACGAATCCAAGTACATAAACTCAAACGAAACCCCCCACACTATTAAACTCATCCCCTTCCTTCTGCTGCTAGAAAAACTGGTATGCAGCGGAAAACTCCCACATTGGAGAACTTCTACATCGGTAAACTCCTACACTTTCTCTTACAAAGGAATGTAACCCTTTATATCATTAGGATGCTACATACTTTTATGCTACTAGAAAAACTACATTTTGTTTTGTGCCAATAGGAAAACTCCTACACTTTGGCAAGATCACCGAACGAAAAGTAATTTGTATACACTCCCTTATATGTCATATGAAAACGTGTAGGAGTTTGCCGGTGTGGAAGTTTTCCGATGTAGGAGTTTTCCGCCAACAACCGGTCACATTATATTTCACAAAAAATGAACAGCGATATCTGGCGGTTTGACATTGTTTCATAAAAATGTTGTCACTCTCGCAGACAGAACTTCATCGCAACATATATCATCAACATCATCATCAGCCATTCTCAATTCACTTCTGAGTAAAGGTCAATCCAAGTCTCTTCCACAACTTTTTGCTACAACACTAAGACATGCTTTCTGTCTTGAGGAATTCTCCTCTACATAACTAACACATGCTTTCTGTTTTGAGGAATTCTCCTCTTCATCACTAAGACATGCTTTCTGTCTAAAGGAATTGTCTACATCATCAAGACGTGCTTTCTGTCAAAGGAATTGTCTAAATCACTAAGACATGCTTCCGTCTTGAGGAATTCTCCTCTACATCTCTAAGACATGCTTTCTGTATCGAGGAATTTTCTTCTACATCGCTACGACATGCTTTCGTCTCAGGGAATTATCCTCTACATCACTAAGACACTTTTAAATCTCACCCACCCATTTGATACGTGGTCGTCTTCTGGGTCTTTTCCTTGACATCCAGTCTAAAATTTTCGTTGTCCAACGGTGTGGTCAGTTCTAGAAACATTAGCAGCCCATTGATATTCGAGGTTTTTAACACCGATCATGAAGTCCTCCACTCTTGTCATTTCGCTGATCCATGAGTTCCTCTTCCTATCTTTTTTGGTCGCACCAAACGTGCACTTGTTGTCTGCAGCTGCAGCCTTTGTATGCTTTTTTGTCTTCTTTAGTTAAGGTCCACGTCGCCGATTCATAAGCAAGAACTAAACGGATGCACTGACTGATCACTTTTCTTTAAAGACATAATGTTGAATTGCTCTTGTAAATTGTACTGTTTCTTCCAAATGCACTCTGGGCAAGTTTTATGCGCCTATTAAGCCTTCTTCAAAAAGAATAAAAATAGTCTCAAGCAGAGGAGAAAAGTTCAGAAAAAGGCGCAACAATCACTCCTTACAATCTGATTGAAACTTTCCAACCAATCTTTGGTGGAAAAGTTTCAATTCGCTAATCAAGATGACCTTCAAGTGTAGGCGAAACCAGGACGGGGTGGCTAAGGAAAGGGGGCATAGGGATATCTCAGGAGAGGGGGCATAAAGTATTTTTTACTATCTAATTAAAAGAACTGAAGTTTTCTCACCACTTTCCGGTAACAGTTTTTCATCCCATATTTTGTCATTTGTCCATTAACAGAATTTGTTTATAATATGTTTGGATAGTCTTGGCACCTTAAAATTTGCATTGCTTTCTCAAAATAATAATAGATGTTAGCTGCTCACACTAAGAAGGCGCGATTTTATGTACGTTGCAAAATAAGGATATGATTCATACTGTTGAAGATTCTGGGGCTATTCCAGCATTACTGCGTATACGAACCACGGCTGATAGCTGTATACCGTACGTTAAAAAAGGTCCGAAGTAGTTGGAGAAATTGTACAAAAAATCACAGTTTGATCTAGCCTCCCCACAAGATAATATTGGGACGTAATGTTAATTTTGTCGAGCAGTGTATATATAAGAAAGCTCAATATTTTGTGGTTGGTCCAGGGCGAGGAAATGCCTAGTTACGCTTCCGCCCTCAAGACAGTTCTGGGAAAAATTCAAATCTTTGTCCAACATGTGAATTCCTTCGCTCTTTCGTGCTTTCCCATACTGTGCTCCAACATTCAATGAAAATTTTAGATATTACTTCCTTCCACTGTAAATTTACACTGCATTTTCCATTTTATTTCTATTTTCTGATTTTTTTGCATATACATGCATGCAGAAGTTTATCAGAAAAATTATTAATCAAAATTAGTGTTATCGGGAAGATCTTTGTAGTACCTCCAAGAACAGAAATCGCGTAGTCAAGATTTCAAGGGAGGGCATGTGTTCCCTCTTTTTCATATTTGGGCGCCTATGCACATGATACCTTATATCTATTCTCCAGTTTACGAGAATAGATTGTCCCACTTTCCCGCTGAGATATAGCAAGCACGCATTCCTGTTCTTATGTTTGGATGTGACCTGTTATTTAAGTCCTTCCAGCTCAAACTATTGAAAGAGTTGAAGCAGCTTCTGTGATTGCGTGGTAAAAGGCACTGGTTCGTGGCTAATCACTCGAGCTGGTCCCGAGTTCGAGTTCCACATGAGGCATGAGTAGTGCGTTTATTCTACCGCGCTGGTTCTTTCACTTTCCTAGAATCAGCGGACACACAGTAGGTAAGAGCGACCGCTTATAGCTGCTCATAGTAGTTAATAAACCCCAAGAAAAAACGTCGAGCTCATACGATATGTTTTACTGACCTTTTCATCGTGACAAAGGGTCATATAAACGGAAATCAAAGTTTTAATGTTTCGCTGAAGTGTCACGCTTCTTTGAGGACATGGTTAAAACAGTTCGTTTTAGGACCCAGACCCTGGGCCCTCTCTTGAACAGGCCCCCTTCTGAAATTTTGTTGCTAGAAATGTGAAAGATTATTGTAAAAGAAATGTATGGGGTTTTGGCGCACCCTCTAATTGCTCAATCTGAAGTGATTTTATTAAAGGGATAGTTTTAATTTCCACCAAAGCTTTTGTTTCTATTCTTTGAAACTGCTGCCTCACTTAAAGATTACAATCATATTTACTTTGGAATTTTGATTATTAAATTTTCATTATTCCATTGGCAAAAATTATTACAAATTCGTTGATTATTGATAAAGTTGTACGAGTTTTCAAGTATTACACAATTAAATTTGCTTTATAGGATGAAATATGAAACAGCTCACTCATTGCATGGAAAGGTTATATACGTAGAAGGAAATGTGAATAAACATATAATATCGTTATCATATTACATAATATCGTGTGGTGTGTATCATGTGTTATCTCCAGCACTATACTTTGATGAAAGATTTTATTTTGATGGGATTCTTCCCATTTTCCTGACTCTGGGCCGCCGGGTGTCTTAGTCAGACCCTGTTCGTTTCAACATCAAATGTCAGTGCACATGCCGCGATTTACAAATTCGTCGTTAATTTCAAAATTAAATGGAGGTATTCTCATGAAGCGTAAATTGGGTTGCCAAGTACGGTAAAAATTTCCCTCTAGGAATGTTATCATGGCACAGAGGAAACAAAATGAGAAAAAAATCGGAAACAAAATCAGGAATAGCGAATGAGGAAAAAAATAAGAAACACAAATCAGATAACAAATTAGGAAAAAAAAATAAGAAATAAAAATCAGGGATAACACAATGAGGAAAAAAATCAGAAAAAAACAAGCATAACAAATGAGGAAAAAATAAGAAATAAAAATCAGGGATAACAAATGAGGGAAAAGAATAAGAAAAAAAATCAGGGATAACAAATAAGGAAAAATATAAGAAACAAAAATCTGGGATATTATATGAGAAAAAAATAAACAAAAATCAGGGATAAAAATTAGTGTGTGACATCATTGATTTTAGATCTCGACATCTAAGTGAGCGGAAAAAATAAGAAACAAAAATTTGTCTGTAGGAAAATGATAAGAAACAAAAATCTGGGATAATTAATGAGGAAAAAAATAAGAAACAAAAATCAGGATAACACAATGAGGAAAAAAATCAGAAAAAAACCAAGCATAACAAATGAGGAAAAAATAAGAAATAAAAATCAGGTATAACAAATGAGGGAAAAGAATAAGAAACAAAAATCAGGGATAACAAATGAGGAAAAATATAAGAAACAAAAATCTGGGATATTATATGAGAAAAAAAAATCAGGGATAAAAATTAGTGTGTGACATCATTGATTTTAGATCTCGACATCTAAGTGAGCGGAAAAAATAAGAAACAAAAATTTGTCTGTAGGAAAATCATAAGAAACAAAAATCTGGGATAATTAATGAGGAAAAAAATAAGAAACAAAAACCAGGATAACACAATGAGGAAAAAAATCAGAAAAAAAAACAAGCATAACAAATGAGGAATAAATAAGAAATAAAAATCAGGTATAACAAATGAGGGAAAAGAATAAGAAACAAAAATCAGGGATAACAAATGAGGAAAAATATAAGAAACAAAAATCTGGGATATTATATGAGAAAAAAAAAAGAAAAAAAAATCAGGGATAAAAATTAGTGTGTGACATCATTTTAGATCTCGACATCTAAGTGAGAGGAAAAAATAAGAAACAAAAATTTGTCTGTAGGAAAATAATAAAAAACAAAAATCTGGGATAATATATGGGTCCCGAGTTCGAGTTCCACATGATAATATATGGGGAAAAAATAAGAAACAAAAATCTGGGGTAAAAAATTAGTGTGTGACATCATTCATTTTAGTGAGAAGAAAAAAATGCCTCAAAGTCTTTCACCGAAAATTCAGGACTAATAACCAACTTAATAAAAAGTGACTGCAGCTTAATTAGTTCTTGTCCTTCTGTATTATGAATTTGAAGGATTAGCCTACATGTCAAATCAGATTACTGTATGGATCGAGTATTGTTTCACAGCTCTGAGTCACATCTTTGATTGCAGCCGGTAATTTTTTCATAACCTGAGCCTGATTAATGATGCTTTGGAGGTCTTAACAACATGGTTGCCAACACTATCTACCAGCAAATGCCTCGATAACAAAGCGATGTTTGAGCAGGGTTGCAATGAGAATAGGATTTTAAGGGTTAAAACCAGTTCCGGAGCCTAGAATCTCATTTTTTTCTTTTGTTTTTCTAGAATTTGCATTAGCACTACTATTTTTGTTATCTCCTATGTCTCTGCCTAAGTTTGATTTCATTTTCCACTCCACTAAGTGCTCCTAAGACAAAATTAGAAACGTTTTGAGTTCCCACATTGTCGAGCTTTCTATCTGTAACCAACCACTAGAGTACAGATGACATAATTACTCGACATTTTCCACTGCCTATTGAGACAAAAAGTGGGATAAATTTCAACCAGAGTCGGGGTAGTATAAACCTCTGGGGTATGACCGCTTACCCCTAGCTGTTCTAATCAACTAGAGTATAACGCAATATGAAGGGATTTTCTCTTAGCAGCTTCTCGGGAACTAAAATTTTTTCGGCAGAGTGGATGTCCGTTTGTCTGTCTGTAGTCAAGCTTCCGAGTTCATGACCAGCATTTCCTCTTTTCTGGAAGTAATTAGCCATTCAATGACACATACATCAGAACAATAAAAATAAAATGTAGTCGGCATTCGTAGTTCAGACAGGAGATATCCCAGGCAGAAGGGACACATTTTTTTCAGTGTATTGCCTTTATACAGCATTACAGTTATGCTACTAATAAAGTGCTTGCAGTACTTTTATCTTATCATTTCTAATGGAATTAATTATTTCAACTTTTTATTATAAATTTCGTGTTAATTTCTGTACTTTAATTACTCAATACTCTTACTTATTTTGACGATACCAATTAAATAATTAGCGATACTAATTGGGATGCAATTTTCCCCCCCCCCAAAGATATCAATAATATATCGATATTGCATGCAAATCCTTAGGGTACCTTTCGTATAAATTTCATCGATAGCATAACCCTCACCAGAAGAATATCCTTGTTTAGTGCCTGCAACAAGAGTACATAGGTTTACATCCGGAACAAACCTCCTTATCTTTAATTTTAAATTTAAAAATGATCAAGCAAAATTACTTGTAAAGGGATAATATACCAAGACACTATAGTGAGTTAACGTTCACGTTCGTTTGGAGAGTTCACATGTGGCTTAAGAAAATTTGTAACAACTCTTGTTTTTGTATTCGCATGACAAATATTCTTGACTGCTGAAATCATTATTGCAGGAAATATCGCCTTGGTATCGTTAGTAATCTTTATATATAGTTTTATAGGTTTACTTTACTTGTCAGATTTACCTGATACATTTCGTCCTCTTTAGAGACATCCCAAGAAGCGCAGTGGTTACATAGGTTAAAGTACTATCTATAAAAAATGGGCTTCGGACATTTGAGCACCCACACAGTTGGGCACACGGACATTTGGGCACAAAAGTTTAGGGGCCGTGTAAAAAATTGCCGTTTCTTGGCACTCTGATGAGAATTGAATCGAGAAAACGTTCCCTGCAAGACAAAAAACAATTATCATTGAATTTGGGGAAACAAAAAGCACATTCGTGAATACAAAAAAAAAAAAAAAAAAAAATACATAGCACATTTCTTAAACTTACGGGTTTCAACGAAACAAAGGAATTACAGCAGAACTCATACAATGTTTAGAAAAGGACGACAAGGTGGGACTTTTTAATAACGCTGCACTTTTTTAGGCACTAAATATTTGCGTAGCATGTCAAGTTATTAGTATTTCTCTTTTACTTACTTAAGCACTAAATATTAATCACTATGTCTCATCCGTACGCCATTTTGAAAGTTTTTATTCAATCGATGTCCTAACTTTTACCTATCAACTCAAGGTAATCATATTGTGCTGTTCTCTAAGGCTTGAAATGCCGCCCCGGTGGCGCAGTGATCTAAGCGATGGCCTCTGATCATTCGTCCAAAAGGGGTCCGGTTTCGAATCCCGATGATGCATGGATGTTGTGTTTGTCTTACGGCACTGGTTATCTCCCTTCCCTGGAACCAGTTACCCTAAATTAGGGACGGGCGACTGCTTATAGCCCATTGAGTTGCTCATGGTGGTCGTTAAACCTCCAATCAAAAAAAAAAAAAAAAAAAAAACAGGCACGAAATATCAATTCACAATCCTCAGTCCTGGCCCTTTTCAACAGTTTTTGTTATAACCATGTCAGAATCACAACGTTTACCTAGCAAGCTAAGGTAATAATATTGCGCTTTTACTTAAGCACTAAATATTATTTCATGGGGCCTAGGACCTTTTAATAATTTTTGTTCTAACCATGTCATATTCACAAGAATTACATATCAACTGAAGTTAATAATATTCCGCTTTTACTTAAGCACTAAATATTATTTCACAGGCCCTAGGACTTTTTTAACAGTTTAATTCTAACCATGTCATATTTCTAACGATTACGTATCAACTCAATTTAATAATATCCCGCTCTTGTTAAGCGCTAAACACTATTTCATAGGCCCTAGGCGTAGGCCTTTTTAGCAGTTTTTATTCTACCGATGTAATATCTATAAACCTTACGTATCAACTAAAGTTAACAGTATTGCGCTTTTACTTAAAAAGGCGCTCGAAATATTGCGCTTTACTTATTCTGCTGTTAAAAAGGCTTACGCTAGGGCCTATGAATTAATATTTACTGCCTAAGTAAAAACGTAATATTATTAACTTGAGTTGATACGTAAACGTTGTGAATATGACATTGATTGAGAAAAAACTATTAAAAAGACCTAGGCCTAGGGCCTGTGAAATAATATTTAGTGCTTAAGTAAAAACGAAATATATCCTGACTTGATAAGTACACGTTATAAATATGATATGGTTATGATAAAAACTGTTGAAAAAGCCTAAGCCTAGGGATTGTGAATTGATATTTCGTGCCTCATAAAAAAGCACAAGATTTACTTAAGCACTACCTTGAGCTGACAGGTAAACGTTAAAACATCGATTGAATAAAAACTGTCAAAATGGCGTACGGATGAGGCGTAGTAATTAATATTTAGTGCTTAAGTAAGTAAAAGAGAAATATTAATAATTTGACATGTCATGTAAATATTTGGTGCCTAAGTAAAACTGCAGCGTTATTTAAAAATCCCACCTTGTTGTCCTTTTCTGAACACAGTATGAGTTCTGCTATAATTGCTTTGTTTCATTGAAACCTGTAGGTTTAAGAAATGTGCAATGTAATTTTCTTTGTGCTCACGAATGTACTTTTGTTTCCCCAAATTCAATTATTATTGTCGTTTGTCTTACTGGGAATGTTTTCTCCATCAAATTCTCATTACAGGGCCAAGAAACGGCAATTTTTATACGACCTCTTAGACATTTGTGTCCAAATGTACCGGTGTCCAAATGTCCGGGTGCCGAGATGTCCAGTGCCCAGATGTCAGGTGCCGAGATGTCCAGTGCCCAGATGTCAGGTGCCGAAATGTCCGCTTCGTCCTTCAGACAGAAAATCGTATATATTTCTCAATTTCTTAATGATAATGAGATGTGGAAAGGGGGGGGGGGAGGGATTTTTGTGCACACACCACTTGCTCAAATAGAGAGAAACATAGGGACAATGTAATTTTTACGCAGCGCAATTTAATGGCTCTAAAAGGGAATGTACTCAGTTGCCCGTGTGCCCAAATGTCCGGTTCCCCGTTGTCCTGTGTCTAAATGTCCTAAATTCATAAAAAATTCGCGAGAGTATCCTGGTTTCTTTATAGATAATTTATGCTATGCATCTTTCGCATGCCAAGATCTTTGTGGATGTGAAATAAAACGAGAGATTCGAAAGTATACTTTTATTTACGTGCAACACGTTGCATTTATTCGCGTCACCCACGATCACATCAAGCCACAGTCCGGTATATACTAAGTGGAATTAAATCATAACAACAGGCAATAAGGTTTGCTAATTCCTGACACTGAACGCTAAGATTAATTGAATATAATTGTCGTAAAACCATTGAAAGGAGATATGTGGGTCATGAAAGTAACTATTTACTAAACTATGAATTCGGCAATAGTATATTTCGACTGTTTAGTTTTTCGAGAGCAATATTTATTTTTATTATTACTACATATCATTCAGATTTATACGAACGTAAGAAATGACCCCGACACCGGTGAAATATGATGTAGCTTCGAAAGTCCATCTGTGCATGCGCAAGCTGAAATCTGACCTCAAGTACAAAGAAAGGCTGAATCAAAAGTGCGTTAGCGTGCGGAGGGGGGGGGGGGGGTGCGTGAACTTTTGGTCTAGTTTATATGTTTACACCACATCGTTTTTGACATCATTTTAAAGCTCTCGTCAAAAGCAGGGAATCCAAATTTTGTACGACGCATACTTTACAACTGTCGGGAAAGATGCGTAGCATCAAAATGCATTTTTGTAATGGCTTTTATCACATTTACCATCAGGTTCTCGTAATTTACGTTGACTTGTTACATTTATGTAAAACGTCATGAAGTAATGCTCGGTGGTAGTTTAGTAAAATATATTGTTGAGTAACAATGAAATTAACTACTGCTCTATCACTTCGTGTGACCGTATTCAAAAATCAAATTTCAGCAATGGTTTTGACTCATTTTCATTGCATCAACATTTTTTACTTGGGATTTGCTTTATTGATATTTGGAAAGATGTACAGTCTCAAAAACAAATAATAATAATAATATAATACCTACGATACGAAGTCAAGGAAATGTGGCATATGATTAATAATAATAAAAATAATCATATGCCTCATTTTTATGTAGCATATGATTAATAATAATAATAATAACGACCTACGGTACGAAGTCAAGGAAATGTGGCATATGGAGAACGTCACCACCGTCCCCATAGTAATATCAGCCACAGGAGTTGTACCTAAGACCATTCACAACTCTATACAGACACTAGACCTTCAACCTAACAGCTACATAGAACTACAGAAGGCAGCTATCCTGAACACTTGTAGGATAGTAAGGAAGTTCCTGGACAACTGAGATAAAGAAATACCACTTCTCAGACTTGGTACGGCGTACCCGTCCCGGAAGGAAGGGAAGAAAAACCTCAGGAAGAAGTAGAATATCTAATCTTGCTCTATTTTTTAATAATAATAATAATAAGGAGAAGAAGAAGAAGAATAACATGAAAACTTCTGTGCCTCTGAGGATGTCGTGACTGAATATGAAATGCATTCAGTCTGCTTTGTCAAGAAAAAGACGCTCGAAAATACAACAAAGTGAGCTCCGGCAGAAGAAGACTACTGGGAAATTATTTCAGTGGTGAAATCCTTCTTCCGGCAAGAACCTATTGCCATCGAAACGTAGATTTACAGATTATACAAAGTTTTAAATTTCAAATAACCTATTTAAAATTTATTTCGCGAACTTTCATTAGGAAACTTAGTGCTGAAAACTTAGCTGGGAAGTGTAAGTAACAAACGGTTTCAGCTTTTGTCTATCGTCGTTCTTATTAATTTATTTTTTAACTTATCATGACTTCTCGTGAATTAAAAGCACGCAGGGGCGACACTGAGTGTTCGGTCAGAGAACGAAGATAAAAAGTGGGAAGGAATCGATTCCTTTACAGTTTAGAGGTTGTCGCCGCTTCCAAGAACGAAGTTGTGTGGCTCCCAAGGATGTTCTAATTGTGCCGTGTACAAGATTTTGTGCTAGGGATCTTAACTGCCTGGTCGATAAGGACTCTTATAATCTCACTCTGCAGAAAAAAGTTTTTATTCAATGGACGGCGAGCTGTGCCGAGACAAGAGTCATCGCAATTAATTCTATAAAAGGACACTTTCTCTTTTAAAAGAATTGGTAAAGGTTATTTCGACGAGTAAAAAAGTATATTATATTAGACTGCCCTTAGCAGCGCAACACGAGAGAAAAAAAAATAAGACTGATTTCTATAAACACCGAACTCAAGCTTAAATGTTTAGTTATTTATCTGTTTACACTGGTGATCAAAATTAAAGAATCACCAATAAAACGTATATGCCTGCTGATGTATTATGTGAAATAATGAACTGACAATTGGTCAACAAACTTCACTTCGTGGAAGATTACTTTGCCTTTACTTTTGCCGCAAGTAAGCCGGAATATGCATACACTGAAGAGCAATTGAATTGGAGACAGCTGGCGTTATGCAAATGTGGTGCTGTGGGCGGCCCTGTAAACGAAAACGACATGACGTATGCAGCGATCCGACAATATAAGGAGTGATGCGATGGGAATCAGTAAGAGTCGGGCGCAGTATGGGTAAGACGAAGGATCTAAGCGCATTTGATCGTGGGAAAATTGTAGGGGCCCGACAAATGGGTCACTCCATCTCGGAAGTCGTGCAGGCCCTGGGATTTTCACGAGCCACTGTGTCACGGGGGCACCGTGAGTACATCGAATCCGGTAAAACCATTCCGCAAGGGCCATCTGCCGTGGACAATCGTCGGCTAGCTCGCATTGTAACAGCGGATAGACGGGCCACAGTGCAAGAAATCACTCGGCAATTTAACGCTGGTGCACAAAAACGTGTAAGCAGCCACACCATCCAAAACCATCTCCTCACTCTGTGGTACAGAAGCCGTCGTCCCACGAGGGCACCGCTGCTGACCGCACATCACAGGGTGCAAAGATTACAATGTGCGCGGAACATCGCCACTGGACCCTAGACATGTGGAAAAATATTGCCTGGACTGATGAGTCGAGATTCACGTTGGTACATGCGGATGGCAGAATACGAGTACGGCGCAAACCACATGAAGCGATGAATCCTTCCTTCTTGCCAGCAGGGTACTCTTCAAGCTGGTGGGGGTGGCATTCTCGTCGTGGGACTGTTTACATGGACTGAAATGGGGACCTCTGGCAAGTGAGACATCGTCCTTCACAGGCCAACGTTACCGGGATATCCTGCACGACCATTTACTCCGGTTTGTGCGTCTTCAACATCCCACTGCTGACCTCATCCTGCAACAAGACAATGCAGCTCCCGAATTGTATCCGAATGGTTGGATGAACACTCCACCGACGTGACCTCGCTTCCTTGGCCAGCTAGGTCACCTAACCTTAATCCCATCGAGCACATCTGGGATGCCATCGAGAGAGATGTTTGAGGCTCTGACCCCCTCCATGGAATCTTCGTGAACTGTGGGAGCTTGTTCAGGGGCCATGGATCCGTATGGCTTCCCAACGCTTCCGGTGTCTGTTCGAGTCCATGCCGAGACGAATCGCCGCCGTCATCAGCGCGAAAGGTGGTGCTACACGTTACTAGACAGATATATCTAATTCAATTGCTCTTCAGTGTATGAGAATAGCGTTAAAAAGATGCAGGTGTCTATTCGTATCTTGTAGCTGTTCGAGATAACTCTAGCCTTCATTTCAGTGGCTGGCCAAGATGATTCGACGAGGGTTGTACCGAAAGTAATGCAAAAGTGGGCGTAACTTTTTTATTAACTGACAGATGTCGTTCAAATTTTACATGTTGGTAGAGTAACTCTTCCTGTATAGTAACCCTTCTTTTTCATTGCAGGTAAATAATGTATTCCAAGCAGAAGCAACGTGCCGTCATTAAGTTCTTGACGAAGAAAGAGTGCAGGCTGTCCGACATCCACAGAAGCCTACAGAATGGTTACAGAAATTACACCATTGACAAGAGCAATGTGCACAGATGGATGAAGAAGTTTAAACAAGGAGAAACCAGTATTGAAGACAAACCAGCAGTAAGAGGCAATCATCTGCGACCACTGACACGAATCGGCAGCGAGTGGATGAATTGATTCGCGCGGAGAAGCGAGTCACAATCCGTGAGCTTGTTGCACAACTGGACTGTGGTCACAATGCCATACCGAAGATGGTGCAAGATTTAGGATATCGGAAAATGTACAAAGTTGGTACCTCGGCAGTAGCCACCCGATTTGAAGGAGAGAAGGGTGGAAGTCTGCTCTGATCTGCTGAAAGCGTTTGAAGCCAATGAAGACACGTTTTTTTCGATCCGGTGACAAGGGATGAAACGTGGGAGTATCTTTACGATCCGGAAACGAAGAATCAATCCATGAAACAGCTCCACATCTCTTCACCAAGGCCTAAGAAGTTCAAGAGCCATCGATCAGCACAGAAAGTCATGGTGACTGTTTTTGGGATGGCAAGGGTCCTTGATTTTCTGAAACGTGACCATATCGTGACAAGCGAGCGGTACATTGAGAGGCTCAAGAAGCTTTGGAAAGCCATGAGGATCCACATTCAACATGACAATGCGAGACCGCACACATCTTTGGCAACAAATCAGGCAATCAACACATTAGGCTTGTCGGTGATCCCACATCCACCGTACAGCCCAGATCTGGCGCCCTCCGACTGTTCGGTACAATGAAGGACATTCTCCGGGGACAACGATTTGATGACACAGAAATTGTAGAAGTGGTTGTGAAGAAGTGGGTACAGCAGTTCACACCTGAATTTTTTTCAAAGAGGATCAGAGAGTCGGGTTAAACGATGGCGCAAATGCATCGATTGTGATGGAGACTAAATTGAGTAGTACCTTTGAACGGAGAAAGAGTTACTCTACTAACATGTGCAACTTGAACGACCTCTGTCAGTTAATGAAAAAGTTATGCCCACTTTTGCATTACTTTCAGTACAACCCTCGTATAACGAAGACCTCGTTTGCATGATTTTCAGCAGTGGAGAACGACTGGTAAGATGGAAGCAGATTAGTTTATAACGAAGTAAATTTCTCCGTCATTTTTGTCCACGCCGGGGCTGGAACCCGGGTCTCCTCATTTCGGAATAAGTCTCTCTACCAATTGAGCTACGCGGACGTTCGTATCGCTTCTATCTGCCTTTTTGTCGTGTGCGTCCTGTTGGGCAGGCACGAAAGATGGCCGGGGGCATGGCCCACGGGTCAGCCGTGACCATGAATCGTTGCAGGCAGCCATCTGCTGTAGAACGTGCACTTGAGAACTTCCAGTCAATCTGGTGTGTGGAATGCAACGTCACACACATTTATTTTTCGAAGCGCTAAATAAAGGATTCTCTTATTTTTTCTATCTCGCGGTGTGGAAAGAACATCACACCATTGCGAGATCTTGAACCGCCGGGTTATCCGGAAAGTTCGGGCACCATTATAACGAAGTAAATTTCTCCGTCCTTTTTGTCCACGCCGGGACTCGAACCCGGGTCCCCTCATTCCGAAATAAGTCGCTCTACCAATTGAGCTACGCGGACGTTCGTTATAGCTGCTATCTGCCTTTATGTCGTGTGCGTCCTGTTGGAAGGCACGTCACAAGTTCGAGACAGTAGTTTTCCGACCATTGAATGTTCTACAAAGTGTCCTGCCAAGACTCTGGAGACGGTTTCAATAGACACGAGATGTTCGTCTTCAACCATGGCAAGGTCGTCCTAGAGTCATAAATGCTGCGGACGATCGCTAACATCTACTTTAAGTCATTAGTGATTCGTGTAAAACAAGTGCATGATCATTTATTCGTTCAGTACCAATTTTTAAAGTATCATACGAATTTCAGTAAGAAAAGAACAGAATTCTATTAGTAGCCAAAAAGGGTATTTCTGAATTGAGACATTTAAAATCAATCGCGTCTGAATTATTCCTCTTATTTTCGCAAACGCACTGAAATGGATAAATTGGATAAATTATAATAGAAATTATAATAGAAATAGAATCTCAAGCTCCAATTTTATAGCCCACATTAAACTTAATGGACAATTATTACATACACCTACCCAATAACATGCGGCTCCATCTTTCGCACTCATAGCAGCGTCCAGACGTTTTGGTAACGACTCACTGAGGTGTTCGGAAAACCAAAGTGGTATTGCCGCCCACAAAGCGAGGATCGATTGTCGTAGCGCATCCACAGTTGCCGGTTGGGGGTTGTTTCCCTCGAACAGATCTTTCCAATTCGTTCCAGAAATTCTCAATCGGGTTGACATCCGGCGATCCAGAGGACCATTCGAGTGTGATAAACTCACTTGAATGCTTTTGGAGTCAATTGGTCGCCACTTGGGAAGTATGGAGTTTAAATGTGGCATCATGGTGCGGAAAGAGAATCGACACGATTGGGTGTAGATCGTCGGCGAAAATATTCACATACGTTGTGCCGGTGATGAAGGTCTCGACGGGTACGAGGGACCCCAAAGAAGCGCCTTAAAGGCACCCCAAACTACTGCACCATCTTCCCCTGCCTGTATGACTTCAACTTGACATGTTAGACCCATCGCATTGTGTGGCTTACGCCACACACACCCTTCCATCGGTGTGATAGAGTTGGAATCGTGACTCGTCGGACCAGATGATGTGTTTTCAGTCCTCCACATTCCAGTTACGGTACACCTTTGAAAACTACAGCCTGATCTTTCGGCGTTTTCGATGTGGACGTCGACTACCACGGCCGATTTTTACCATGGTACAACGGATAGCCTTCGTGCACAAGCATGTGGAGGAGTCGTCATTAAATTTCGACGTTCCCTGTTCCGCGGTAGCCATGAGATTCCTTGTAAAGATGCGGGATAGTCTGCGCTCACCTTGAGGGTCAATTACATTCTCATTGCAGGGAAAATTTTTACTGAACCTGTTTCCTACAAAAAACCTGGAGAATCCCGATTTACGTTTCCAAAAGAGTTTTAAGCGCATCTCCAGCGCCGTTCTGAGGAAAATTCTTCAGCAGATAATTAAATTAACTATAACTGAATTTCAATCGTATAACACAGTCACCAGACCTATTTGTAATCCGGATGTAAACCGAAATTCCGGGGTTTTGTCACATTCTAAACCTGGATATCCGGATTTTTGAATTTTAGGAGAATTTGAGATTCCTTATTCATTTCATTTCTAAAAATGCTTCGAAATGATAACTAAAAGTTCCTTTCGAGTTCTATTTTCTTTGGGAATTACAGTGTTTAATTGAAAACACCGCACTTCCGCACGGATGGTGAATGTAGGCTTTTTGTGACACCTTGAAAGTTTGTTTCTTATCAAGCAAGCTCTCAAGATAACAGCAAGCTGAAAAAGAAGGCTTTTTTCATCATTTTGACAGTGGCATCTATATGAAATAATTTGGTTATATTAGATTCAGTTAATCCCATGAACTACATTTAAAAATTGGATGGAAAGTACGGTAGGCTTCCAATAGTACAGATCTCCGTATAGACTGCTCAATTCATCATCATCATCATCATTGTCAACCATTATCAATCCACTGCTGGACGAAGGTCTCCCCAAGTTTCCTCCACAACGGTCTGTCTTGTGCCAGTCTCCTCCATGTCACTCCCGCATATTTACGAATTTCATCCACCCATCTCCCATGTGGTCTTTTTCTGGGTCTTTTCCTGTCCCTTGGAATCCAATCTAAAATTTCGGCTGTCCATCTATGGTCTGTCCTTCTGGCAGTATGTCCAGCCCATTGCCATTTCAGGGATTTAACTCTGATCATGATGTCTTCCACTCTCGTCATTTTTCGGATCCACGAGTTCCTCTTCTTATCTCTCCTGGTTATACCAAGCATGCACCTCTCCATGCTGCTTTGAGTTGTCTGCAGCCTTTGTATGTCTCTTTTAGTTAAGGTCCACGTCTCTGCACCATACGTAAGCACTGGAAGGATGCATTGATCAAACACTTTTCTTTTAAGACATAATGGCATATTGCTCTTGAAAATTATGCTGTTTCTTCCAAAAGCTCTCCAGGCAAGTTTTGTACGCCGATTAATTTCTTCATCAATGTGACCCTCACTTGATATCTGCTGTCCAAGATAAACATACGTATCTGTTATCTCCAGTTTTTCTCCATCAATCGATAAATCTTCATTTCTTGTAAAAGCATTGAACATCACTTTTGTCTTCTGAAAGTTCATTTTTAATCCCACTTCTTTACTCTTGTCAGCAAGTTCCTGGATCATACTCTGCAGCTCTGATGGGGTAGTTGCAAAAATGACTACGTCATCAGCAAAACGAAGGTGGGTTAGATAATCTCCATTAATCTTTATCCCTTTGTTTTCCCAGTTCAGTGATTGAAAGACATTTTCCAATGTGGCATTAAAGAGCTTCGGAGATATGGTGTCACCTTGTCTCACTCCCTTTCCAATTTTTATGTGTGTTGTATTTTCAAACAGCCGAATCTTTGCACTTGCATTTTCATAGATGTTATTAATAATATTAATGTATGCATCTTCAATACCGCAGGATTTCAGAGCCGTGGTAACTGCTGATGGTTTCACCGAATCAAAGGCTTTTGCATAATCGATAAAAGCCATGCACAATGGAAGTTCATATTCCCTCGCTCTTTCAATTAGTTCTCTCAGTACATGGATATGATCTATTGTGCTGTAGCCACTCCTGAATCCAGCTTGTTCTCTCGGTTGAGCCATGTCCAGTGTTACCTTCAAGCGGTGTGAAAGAACTTTAGTGAAGATTTTATAAACCACTGATAGGAGGCTGATAGGTCTGTAGTTCCTGAGATCCTCAATGTCACCTTTTTTATGTAGCAGGATCATTGTAGCATTGTTCCAATCCTCAGGAATCTTCCCTTCATTAAGGCATCGAGTGAAAATTTGGGCGAGTACTGTTTCAATTTCTCCACTTGCTTCTTGTATAATGTCTATAGTAATTCCATCTTCTCCTGGAGCTTTCCCCCGCTTCATGTTCTTGATTGCATGAGCAACTTCTGCTGGGAGGACTGGAAGAACTCTGGTACCTTTCATGATGTCTGGAGTACATGTATCATCCCTTTCATATAATTTGGAGTAGAAATCTTTCACTCTTGTCAAAATTTCGCCTCTATTTCTTGTTACAGAACCATCTTCTTTTCTCAGTGCCATAATCTGTTTTCTTCCCTTACTGAGATGTCCCTTTGCTATCTTTAGGCTTTGGTTGTTTTCAATTGCTTTCCTCACTAGCTCACAGTTGAATTTCCTTACGTCTTCAGTGATACTTTTTCGTGCTGTCTTGCATAGCTCTATATATTCCACTTTGGAAGTCACATCTTCTTTAGTTGTCCTCATCTCTCTTCTTTTTTGCTTCAACATTTTGGTTTTTCCTGATAATTTGTTTACATGCAACTTGTTCTTAGACCCAGCTAATTTTGTTGCTGTTTCCATAAGAGCTTTGGTTACTTTTCTGTTAACTTCCGAAATATCCACTTCTTCCGATGTTAGGCCTTCTAAAGCAGAGAATCTGTTCTTCAGTTCCAACTTGAAAGTATTACGGTGTTTTTTAAGGTTGGTTATGTCAATACATTTTGTTTGTCTTATGAGCTTGCCACGTTCAAGTTTAGTGTTGAGGTGCATCTTACATCTCACCAATCTATGGTCACTACCTGTGTTGAACTTGTTTAGCACACTGCAGTCTTCGATGACGAATTTTTTGTTACACATAATAAAATCAATTTCACTTGTCGTCCCAACTGGATGTCTCCATGTCCATTTCCTGTGTGGCTTTTTCTTGAAAAAGGAATTCAAGATGAAAAATCCTTCTGCCTCTGCAAACTCAACGAGAGTATTTCCACGCTGGTTTCTGTTGCCGTGACCGAATTTACCTACTGAAGTTTCATTCTGTTGCCGGTGCCCTATTTTTGCATTGAAATCTCCCATAATTATCTTCAAGTGCTGCTTACCTTTATTATTTAGATGACGAATTTCCTCATAAAATTCTTCAATTTCTTCTTCAGGATGACTTGTGGTGGGTGCATAAGTTTGAATAATCTGAGCCTGGTATCTTCTCGATAGTTGGATAACGAGTCGTGCAGCTCTGTCAGAGGAACTTTCAACTTCTACCATTCTATCCTTCAGTTTCTTGTTTATTATAAATCCAACACCACTAGTTCTGCCAGTATCTGTCCCTCGATAATAGAAGAGATGTCCACTTTTCAGTTCAATGAGATCTTCTCCTTTTCTCCTTACCTCACTTAGCCCGACGATGTCCCACTTGATCTTTTGTAGTTCCTCTTCCAA
Source organism: Macrothele yani (assembly GCA_039090855.1). NCBI lineage: Eukaryota > Metazoa > Arthropoda > Arachnida > Araneae > Macrothelidae > Macrothele > Macrothele yani. Next base: position 143,636,328 of record CM077007.1, on the reverse strand, counting down.
TTCAAGAAGCCTTGAATCAGAAGATAGGGAGCGTCCGTTGTAGGTAGCCAAGGTCAGCATCAAATGGCAGCCTAGTCCGGTCCTCCGGGGATTCTTAGCACCCTCTGCCTTCATGTCGCACTGGCCGCTGCCTTGGCCAGGTACATTCCAGCTGCCGGAGACTGAGGGCCAAGATTTAAATTGTAGAGTCATTTTGGAGGTGTTTGGCCATAACTCACCACGCTGGCCAAGCGGGTTGGTGAGTGTGGGATAGCATTTCCTCTGATCCCGATGGTATAGTTATACCGCTATTTGCGGTCGTCAGAGCCCCTTTAGTGGGAACAGGATGCACCACGAGAAGGTGGGGTTGACATTTGTCAAGGAGAGGCTGTGATGTTACGCATCACCTGACCTTACATCCCGACTGCTCAATTAATATATATAATATAAAGTGCGAAATTTGACTTCAAAAATTCAGTATTTGAAGGATTTCTAATACACACACACACACACACACACACACTATATTGGCACTAAACTCTGGAGTTTCCAGGTTTCTTGTGTCATCTTACAATCACCCCTCCGTCCTAAATAGTATGTGCATCTGTTTGATTTCGTTATCACGATGGGAAAAATGTGAAATGAAGCATTCTGAAAAGAAATGAAACAAAAGAAAATTTCTGTTTCGTTTTACCTCTTTTACTTCTATAAATGATTTCTCGTTATGAAGCATTGGTATAATTTATTTCACATAACATTTTGTTTTACACTATACAATTCTTTTTTTTTTCCCCCAAAGGTGTCTTTACAAGTCCAATCTGAGTTGCTTCAATCTGGAAAGACCTTTCTTTTGTTTTCTTACATTAAAATTCTGCTGCGTTGAGATTTAAGAGAACTGGCTTGACGTGTGTTTCCGAGAGGTGAATTTATGTTAAGAAGAAAATGCCTGGATTACAAGCAGACGGTATGAATACTGATTTATAAGATTTTTATCAGTATTTACTCGAGCAACTACCATAAAACCTGTTCTAGTAGTAAGGGTAACGCGTATGAACAAAGGAAATATTGTTAGCAGAGGTTACGTTAAGCATACGAATGAAACGTGCACTAGCTGCACACATACTTTCAGCTCTACTTAAACAGTTTTAATAACTTACACTGGAAAAACGAACCCCCCCCCTTCCCCTCCCCAGAGAAGAAAAATGAGATTTTTATTACTTTCGTATGTACTGTTGAAGCATCAGTTTTACCTGTCTGCTCCAGAAACAAATAATAGTTATCAATCACGAATGAACACTCATTATAAAGGCCCAGAGCAAGAACTACAGCACTAGAGCATTATTTTCAGAAACCATCTCTTCCTAGGAGTCTGGTACGATTCGTCTAACGACGATTAGTCCAATGCCGATTCGTCCAACGACGATTAGTCCAATGCCGATTCATCCAATGCAGATTCGTCCAATGGACAATTGGTCCAAAGGTGCGATTGGTCCAATGGTACGATTAGTCCAATGCCGATTCGTCTAATGGGACGATTGGTCCAATGCCGATTCGTCCAATGGGACGATTGGTCCAATGCCGATTCGTCCAATGGACGATTGGTCCAATTCTGTCCTATCTGTCCGAAGTGCTACTCGTGCTATAAAAGTCTCATCTGTTCTGATTCTATCTCCGATGTTATACGAAAGTACCAGTAGTCCAAAGAATGTAAAATAATGTTACATTTCATGCGCAATATTGTGGTTAGAGATTTCTTTTTTTTTTTTTTTGAAATCGCCTTTTCTTGTTATACTGTCCTTGCTGCCTTATGAAGTTACTGATGTACGAGCCGTTCTATCAACTTCAATGTTTCTCTTTTGCATGAAATAATATAAAATACTAGTGTTCCGTTTCTGTTTGTAGAATGCAGTGGATTTTTCCGCCAACTGTCCAATGGAAACAACTGGTCGGGGTTTGGACAGAGGCCTTTTCAACAGTTTTTATTCCAGCGATGTCATATTCATAACGTTTACATATTAAATCAAGTAAATAATATTGCCCTTTCACTTAAGCACGAAATATTAATTCATAGGCCCGCGGCCTAGGTGCCTAGCAAAGACCTCAGAAATGATACGATGAGTGCCTTTTATAAAGTCTTATAAAATGTTTACAAATACCAAATATCTAGGTTGTAACTTAAAATCTTCTAAAATGGCCCGCGGCCTAGGTGCCTTGCAAAGACCTCAGAAATGATACGATTAATGCCTTTTATAAAGTTTTATAAAATGTTTACAAATATCTAGGTTGTAACTTAAAATCTTTTAAAAAGGCCCGCGATCTAGGTGCCTGGTAGATAGCTGAGAAATGATTCGTTGAGTGCCTTTTATAAGGGTTTATAAAATGTTTACAAATACCAAATATGTAGGTTGTGACTTAAAATCTTTTAAAAAGGCCCGAGGCCTAGACCTGAGAAATGATACGATGTGCCTTTTATTAGGTTTTATAAAATGTTTACAAATGCCAAATATCTAGGTTGAAACTTAAAATCTTCTAAAAAGGCCCGGGGCCTAGGAGTCTCGTAAAGACCTGAGGAATGATACGATGAGTGCCTTTTGTTAGGTTTTATAACATATTTACAAATACCAAATATCTAGGTTGTAAATTAAAATGTTCTAAAAAGGCCCGCGGCCTAGGTGCTTTGCAAACAGCTGAGAAATGCTCCATTGAGTGCCTTTTACCAGGTTTATGTAAAATGTTTACAATTACTAAATATAAGGAAATTAGCTTTCAAAAGGATATAAAGAGGAGAATAATTTAAATTATTATTCCTCTCTGGAAAATAAAAAAGTTTACCGTTGGTAAGGTGATAGCATTGGACGAATCGGCGTTGGACCAATCGTACCATTGGACAAATCGGCATTGGACCAATGGTCCCTTTGGACGAATCGGCGTTGGACGAATCGTCCGGGACCGCTGACGGGTGGTATTCATAGATTCATCATATCATTCATAGGAAACGATTGGACGAATCGGCATTGGACCAATCGTCGTTGGACGAATCGTCCGGGACCGCTGACGGGTGGTATCTATTTTCATCATATCATTCATAGGAAACGACATTTCAGAAACCCCAGGATGCTCGAAAGGTCACAGATGCACATATGCTTATTTATTTTCGTGTGTATGTATCCATGCACACACGCATCTGTTTATTTATCTACTTATCGTAAATACAGTACAATGCTACAAATCCTGAAGATGATAATCCGATTTTCGGCGTAAATGCGACAAGGATGGTAAGTCAGATAATATCCGAAAACTTGAAAATTTTAATCGTCCTGTAGCGGGACTCGAACCCGCATCTCCCAGAAAACGCCCGGGTATGCTAACCACTACACCACCCAGAACGACCAAGTTTCAAGTTTCCGATCAATTTGAATATAACCATCACAGGATTCGCTAGTCGAATATACGGCGTAATCCCATATTTCTTTCATGACAGTACAATGTTGTTTGTTGAAAATGCAACAGCAGGAAAAACGTGTGCCATTCGCTGAAACTTGCACGATGGGTAGGTCACGTGAGGAGGTGCAAATGATTATAATCGCAACACACGTACAGATATTTTGTGCCAGTCACGCCCTCATAGCTGTCCCGCAGGAGGTATAAAAGCAGGACGCACAGGGCTAGTTGCCATAGTCGATTCGTATGAATTGTGGCAGTAAGGTAGTTTAGTAACTGAATATGCCCCTCCCCCCAAACCGTGGACCGTGGAAAGACGGACGGTCCTTCCCCGACATCGCAGCTCGTGTTGGACGAAAAGCGAACACAGCGATGTGAATATTGTGTCAGTGGGAAGACGAAGACGCGAGGGGTCTGGAGCCCAGGAACGAACGAACGCACGGGAAGGTTGTTATCCCCACCGTATGGCCATGGCGGAAATAACAACCACTTTCCGGGGCTTAGCACACAACATTGGAGGTCTGTATCACATCAAAGGTTGTCTAAAAGCTCTGTTTGTCGCCGTTTGTTTCAGAGAGGCTTAGTCGCTCACAGTCCGTTCGACTTCACTTCCCTTTGACTTCCATTGATCTTAAACCACAGACATCAGCGGCTGCGATGGGACCAAAACAGCAATAATTGGCATGCTGAATGGCAGCACATAGTGTTTTTCGACGAGTCTCGGTTTAACCTAATGACGGTAAACCAGATGAACTTGGGTACGAATCGAGACAGCATAAATTAACATTCCGCCGTGCGACATCCAGAACCTCTTCGAGTCGATGTAACGCAGTGTGTGAGTTGTTATCGCCGCTCACGAGGCACTGGGTATTGTGTATTGCACATTACTTACTTACAAGTCTGTACTTCTGATCACTTATGTCTTGTATAAGTAATATAATCTATAAATCTCACTTCAATATCTAGATCTTTCTTGCAGTTGCGTTTTCAGTATATGCATGTTTATGTACACCCGAGTGGAAGGTGGGTGTACATGTTTATGTACACCCACCTTTCGACCACATAACGGCACGTCGGATTCAATGAAATGTCTGAAAAGATGTGTTTGGATCTGCAACCAAGCTGTTTGTATTGAGGTCTGCAGATCCAGTACGGTGTGCCTCATTTGGCGTTCCACAACATCACACCATATTCAGTTGGGTTGAGATCAGGGGAGTTTGAGGGCTATTCGCGATGTCTCATAACAGCACTGTGTTCGTCGAACCATGGACCTGTGCCCTAATGATATGTAGCATTACCGTCCTAGAAAAACGCAACCAGATCTGGGTGGAGGTACACGCATTATAGGGTGTACAAGGTCCGCAAATAGTCCTGCTAGTAGACTGCGTTCATTTCTTGGTCTGCATGAAGTTGGGGTCCCAGTTCATGACAGACAAACATACCTCATGTCACACAGCCGCTTCCACCAGCTTGGATAGTAGCTGCCATGCATGAGAGAATCGTCGTAATCTCATGCTGCTGGCGCCAAACACGGACTTCACCATCGGCAGAATCGAGAAGATATCGTGATCCATCGGGCTAGTACACCTGATGCCAATGCTCTTTCGTCCAATACGCATGTTTTTGAAACCAGGATAATGGCTTATAACAGTTAACTGTTTTTAAGAGAGGGTGGCGTATAGGTCTTCTTCTTTTATAGCCTATTCGTGCGGGCATGCAACGCATAGGCATGCGGGGTATTGGTTTTGGTTGATCCGTATGTTTTGGGGGCATGCAGTTATCTACGAAACACTGGTGCGCATAACAAGATGACACAGTCGTCGCAGCGTTCGAATTACCCTGTGGTCCGCTGGCCATTGGCTAGTAAAAATTCCATTGGACCGTTGAAAAATTTGTTACTGGCCTGGGTGGCCAGTAAGATTTTTTGTTTGTTTGTTTTGGAATTTGTAAGGTCATAAAGAAATGAATCAGATTTTAAAACACGAGGGTTGTATCGAAAGTAATGCAAAACTGGGCATAACTTTTTTATTAACAGACAGATGTCCTTCAAACTGCACATTTTGGTAGAGTAAGTCTTCCTCTATAGTAACGCTTCTTCTTCATTGCAGGTAAATAATAGAAGCAGAAGCAACGTGCCGTCATTGAGTTCTTGACGAAGGGTGCAGGGTCCAACATCCACAGAAGGCTACAGAATGTTTACGGAAATGACACCATTGACAACAACAATGTGCACAGATGGATGAAAGAGTTTAAAGAAGGGGGAGACCGGAATTGAAGACAAACCACGCAGTGGGAGACCATCAGCTGCAACCACTGACACGAATCGGCAGCGAGTGGATGAATTGATTCACGCGGAGAGACGAGTCACATTCCGTGAGCTTGATGCACAACTGTACTATGGCCACAATGCCATACAGAGATGCTGGAAGACTTAGGTTATCGGAAAGTGTGTGCAAAGTGTGTACCTCAGCAGTTGACACCAGATTTGAGGGAGAGAAGTGTGGAAGTCTGCTTTGATATGCGGGAAGTATTTGAAGCTAATGAAGACACACGCATTTTTCTGATCTGGTGACAGGGAATGAAACGTGGGCGTATCTTTACGATCCGGGAATGAAGAATCAATCCATGGAATGGCGCCACACTTCTTCACCAAGACCTAGTTCAAGAACCGGCGATCAGCCCAGAAAGTCATGGTGACCGTTTTCTGAGATGACAGGGGTATCATTTTCCTTGATTATTTGAAACGCGGCCGTACCGTGACCTGCGAGCGGTACTTTGAGACAGTCAAGAAGCTTAGAGAAGCCATAAGGAGGAAGAGACAAAACAAGAATCTGAAAAGGATCTGCATTCACCATGACAATGTGAGACCACACACATCTTTGGCAACAAATCAGGCGATCAGCAAATTGGGTAGCTTGGTGGTCCCCACATCCGCCCTCCAATTGCAACATGTTCTGTCCAATGAAGGACAGTCTCCGGGGGACAACAATTTGATGACACAGATGAGGTGAAAGTGGATGTGAAGAAGTGGGTACAACAATTCACATCTGAATTTTTTCAAGGAAGATTCGTTTATTGGGTTCAAAGATGGCGTAAATGCATCGCCTGTGATGAAGAGTTCGTTGAGTAGTACCTTTGTATAGAGAAAGAGTTACTCTACCAAAATGTGCGATTTGAACGACCTCTGTGAGTTAATAAAAAAGTTATGTCCAGTTTTGCATTACTTTCGGTAAAACATTCGTATCCAGGTTTCGCTATGGTAGTTTTTTGAAATAATCTAGGTTTCGCTAATGGTAGTTTTTTTAAATAACCGAGGTTTCACTATGGTGTTTTTGAAATTTAGATATTTACTATGAAAATAAAAAAAATTTCGAAATTGCAAACCATATTTAAGAATGAGTGAACTACCTACTTTTGGTATGCACTGGTCCTGTAGGTCACTGAAGTTTCATTTATTTATTTATTTATTTATTTCAAATTTCTACCACTCGCGCAGCATGTTTCGTGTTTTATTTATTAGTACTATTTACATGAGTACATGTGCACATTCTGTTCTAAATTTGAGATATACAGCTCCAGTGAAATTATACATTATTTTCTACATATACTGTAAATGTGTAAGTTTCTGTTGTCTTTGTTTTTTCACGGACCAGTGATTTGGTAATTTGAGTGGTCCGCTGGACCTGTAGAAGATTTATTTCCGATTCTAACATTGCGTCGCTCACCTTTGGTATCCACCGCCCACCACCCTTTGCAGTTGTGTCGCTAGTTGGGTAAATGCACGCACCAAATCTTCGTGTACCCACATTTTGACCATTCGTAAACTCTGATAAATACTTGGACTTATCCATCACGTCCGTAACTTCTCTGTAAATTGAGCCACAATCCTCTTATACATACACCTTTAGTCTACAAGCCACCGCTCTCTTTATCGTTACGCCGGATTAGGGTGAAACTCACTTTGCATGAGAGTGGTCATTATTCAGCAAGCACTCAGTGTGTGTGTACACACACGATATATATAGATATATATACTATATATCTATCTATCTATACTTAAGAGCAAAACTGAAGACTAAGGAAAAAATTTTAGAATTTAAAACGAAGGGTGCAAAATATCCTGAAAATCAAAACGCGCAACGCAGCAGTTTTGAAAATTCAGAATTCACATACTATAAAGATACCTAAGCAAAAAAATACATATATAATTTTGACTCACACCTAGTACAACATAGAAAAGGTTATGTATCTACCTGTGTGAGTAAAAGGAGAAAAGAAAAAAATAAAATAAAACAACTGAATGTAGAAGGTGTCGAGAATACTGAGCCTTGGCTTTATCAAGGGCCAGCAAAAACTCTGCATTTTCTCACTTCCACAAAGACCTAGTTGGAAATGGGTTTCTGCAAGGCCATAGATGCAAGTAACATTCCCACCTAAAATAGTTTAAAAAATATATATATAAGTCATGTCCTCCGTAGAGTAGCATGACCTAGCACTAGTTAACAATTTCGCTTGCATCCATTAACCTTCATGGCCCGACCCATGCTCTTCATCTGTTACTATTAAACAGAGAGAAGAAGATTAAAGAGAACTCAAGCTGTGAGAGTGACATAATAAATAGAAATGATTTTCAGCTATAACGAAATTCCAAGTTCGTTTGAGAGAGAATTTAAACCTGAAAAACAAATTTTACATTGCAATTAAAAAAGGAAATGTTAATTTATAACGAACAGATTTTTGAAAGAAAACTTGAGTCTAAAACCCCCTACTCTACAACTTATGACAGCACGAAAACGAGAATAAGTTAAAGATAATAATTAACTAAAGAAAACTTTGTGAAAGTTATATACCTTAAACAGTTAGTTGCAATATGTACAAAGTATTTCAGCAGTGCTTTAAGTGCATAATTAATTAGTTATTAAGAACTTAACTACTTTGAAAAAACAGCGCATAGACAGCGCATAGAAAAGGAACAAGCTTAGCCATCTTCTGTTCCTAGGTACCACAAAAGACGCTCAAAGTTACAAAGAAAAGTAAGAGTTAAAACCCGCATAAATGTTAACAGACAAACCAATGCTTAAAAGCTGAAAAGCTAAAAAACGACAGAGAAAAGGTACATGAAGTACAAACATTGAACTTATAAAACCTAGAACCCAAAAACAAGGAAGAGAGCTTACCTCTTGTGTTACAAAAACTTTTCTCCTCACAAGAGGAGAACATGGCTGACCTCTTCCGCCACTCCCTAGACGCTGGGGGGCAGTGAGGGTGGGGCTGATGGCCTCCTCATACAGCAAGAAACCAACGCGCGGAGATTTTAACCAGAGAAAAAAATATATAAACTTAAGACTGTGGATCTGTATGATCAGAATGAGCAGAATTAACTCTCCAGAATACATGAGAAATATTATAAAATACACGAGCAGTTTATTTAATAATCTTTGCATGTATTAAATCACCTTAGTGAGCTTCTATAGATTAATCAGAATCTTATTAATTTTAATGTTGGTTTTACTATTTTTAGTATAGCTATCCTAGTGATGAATAACTAGTTTTCTTTTTTATTTGTTTTTATTTTCTTTTATAAACAGATTTTTAAGCTTTTTTTGTGATTTTGTTTATATTATTTAATTTTTTTGTTTTAATAGGACCGTCATATCCATAGCACTAAGGTTCCTTTAGGTAGTTAATAGGCATCCTCTAGCCAACTTCCTTACGGCTTTGATTGGTCAGAATCATATTATTAACTGTGTAGAAAATTAAAGCAGATCTGCCAACCTTACTCTATTATTCAGAATAATTTTTCTTAAAGTTCTTTTGATGAAAGAAGAAGGAATTTCGTTCTCTAGAAAACTTTCTAATAGTATATTAATGTGGTAATTGAAGTCCAAATTGTTGCTGCAAATTCTTGAAATTCTTAGGACCTGAGAAATTAGTACATTCTCAATTACTTTGGTTGAAATGTTATTATTCCAGTTTAGATATTTAATTACTTTGAAAGGAAAATTAACTCTTTTATCAAAGAGGCTAATAGATGGGTTACCTCTGTTGAGCTTAATGCTTAAGTCTAGGAACTCAAGTTCCTGATTACTGTGGTTGGTTTTACATAAGTTAAGAGAGCTAGGATAGATATTATCAAAATCACTCTCTATAACTTCGGAATTATTGATACACAGCAGATCATCAATATATCTAAAAGTGTAAAGGTAGTTATCTGAGCAGGTGGGGTGATTTTTAATGAATTTATATTCCTTAAAGAACAGGAATAGATTAGCGATATTCGTGGACGTTGATGTTCCCATTGGAATACCGTTCACTTGCTTATAGAGAGTATTATTATATAAGATATGGTTATTTTTTATGCAGCAATTGAGATAAGAGTTCCAAGTTCCTACATCAACAAATTGGTTAAGTTTAAATTCTGCATACAGCTCTTTAAAGGTAGTGATTATATCTGATAGAGGCAGATTAGTATATAGGTTTTCAAAATCATAACTATTAATATCTAGGGGACACATTTTGAGTATAGTAGAAATTACTTCTGCATTATTATTAATTATCCAAAAATCTCTGTACATCAAGTTAGAACAGTTTCTAATGTGTTTCAAAACCTTCTTTAAGACATCTTCAAAAGCAAGATCTATTTTCTTTTTATGACTCCTTACTCCACTAGCTATGAACCTGAACTTCACAGGATCCTTATGAAACTTAACCGTTGCAAAAAGAAATGGAAATTCAGGCCCATATCTTCTAGTTTGCGGAATTTTAAGTTTCTTGAAGAATGCCTTAAACCGATTTTCTAACTGCTTGGTAGAATAACTTACGGGCTCGTATGTTACTCTATTATTGAGTTCCATAGTTAACAATTCAAAATAGAACTTCTTACAGATAATTGCAAAATTATTGCTAGCTTTATCCGTAGTGGTAAAAATAAATTGGTCTTGTAGTTTGGAGAGTGACCTTTTAGCTTCTCCAGAGAAAAAGAGATTTCTGTCGAAACAAAAGTCCAGACCTGCCAACTCACCGGTGAAGCTATTGATTATATTATATTTCCATTCTGCGAAGGCCTCAATAGGCTGATTGTACGTTAAACTGGTTTTTACGATGTACTTATTTACATCTTGAGTGGAGATATATATATATCATCATCATCATCATTGTCAACCATTGTCAATCCACTGCTGGACGAAGGTCTCCCCAAGTTTTCTCCACAACGGTCTGTCTTGTGCCAGTCTCCTCCATGTCACTCCCGCATATTTACGAATTTCATCCACCCATCTCCCATGTGGTCTTTTTCTGGGTCTTTTCCTGTCCCTTGGAATCCAATCTAAAATTTCGGCTGTCCATCTATGGTCTGTCCTTCTGGCAGTATGTCCAGCCCATTGCCATTTCAGGGATTTAACTCTGATCATGATGTCTTCCACTCTTGTCATTTCTCGGATCCACGAGTTCCTCTTCTTATCTCTCCTGGTTATACCAAGCATGCACCTCTCCATGCTTCTTTGAGTTGTCTGCAGCCTTTGTATGTCTCTTTTAGTTAAGGTCCACGTCTCTGCACCATACGTAAGCACTGGAAGGATGCATTGATCAAACACTTTTCTTTTAAGACAAAATGGCATATTGCTCTTGAAAATTATGCTGTTTCTTCCAAAAGCTCTCCAGGCAAGTTTTGTACGCCGATTAATTTCTTCATCAATGTGACCCTCACTTGATATCTGCTGTCCAAGATAAACATACGTATCTGTTATCTCCAGTTTTTCTCCATCAATCGATAAATCTTCATTTCTTGTAAAAGCATTGAACATCACTTTTGTCTTCTGAAAGTTCATTTTTAATCCCACTTCTTTACTCTTGTCAGCAAGTTCCTGGATCATACTCTGCAGCTCTGATGGGGTAGTTGCAAAAATGACTACGTCATCAGCAAAACGAAGGTGGGTTAGATAATCTCCATTAATCTTTATCCCTTTGTTTTCCCAGTTCAGTGATTGAAAGACATTGCGAAGGCTATCTCGTATGGTAGAGCCAGCAGAAGGGATTCTGTGGCAAGGTGTGGGCCGACCACGGCTCATTGATGCTTGAAGTGAGCGAAGGCTATCTCGTATGGTAGAGCCAGCAGAAGGGATTCTGTGGCAAGGTGTGGGCCGACCACGTCTCATTGATGCTAGAGGTGAGCGATGTCTATCCCGAATGGTACGAGCCAACAGAAGGGATACTGTGGCAAGGTGTGGGCCGATCACGGTTCATTGATGCTAGAGGTGAGCGAAGGCTATCTCGTATGGTAGAGCCAGCAGAAGGGATACTCTGGCAAGGTGTGGACCGACCACGGCTCATTGATGCTTGAAGTGAGCGAAGGCTATCTCGTATGGTAGTGCCAGCAGAAGGGATTCTGTGGCAAGGTGTGGACCGACCACGGCTCATTGATGCTTGAAGTGAGCGAAGGCTATCTCGTATGGTAGTGCCAGCAGAAGGGATTCTGTGGCAAGGTTTGGGCCGACCACGGCTCATTGATGCTTGAAGTGAGCGAAGGCTATCTCGTATGGTAGAGCCAGCAGAAGGGATTCTGTGGCAAGGTATGGGCCGACCACGGCTCATTGATGCTTGAAGTGAGCGAAGGCTATCTCGTATGGTAGAGCCAGCAGAAGGGATTCTGTGGTAAGGTGTGGGCCGACCGCGTCTCATTGATGCTTGAAGTGAGCGAAGGCTATCTAGTATGGTAGAGCCAGCAATAGGGATACTGTGGCAAGATGTGGGCCGACCACGGCTCATTGATGCTAGAGGTGAGCGAAGGCTATCTCGTATGGTAGAACCAGCAGAAGGGATACTCTGGCAAGGTGTGGGCCGACCACGTCTCATTGATGCTAGAGGTGAGCGATGTCTATCCCGAATGGTACGAGCCAACAGAAGGGATACTGTGGCAAGGTGTGGGCCGATCACGGTTCATTGATGCTAGAGGTGAGCGAAGGCTATCTCGTATGGTAGAGCCAGCAGAAGGGATACTCTGGCAAGGTGTGGACCGACCACGGCTCATTGATGCTTGAAGTGAGCGAAGGCTATCTCGTATGGTAGTGCCAGCAGAAGGGATTCTGTGGCAAGGTGTGGACCGACCACGGCTCATTGATGCTTGAAGTGAGCGAAGGCTATCTCGTATGGTAGTGCCAGCAGAAGGGATTCTGTGGCAAGGTGTGGGCCGACCACGGCTCATTGATGCTTGAAGTGAGCGAAGGCTATCTCGTATGGTAGAGCCAGCAGAAGGGATTCTGTGGCAAGGTATGGGCCGACCACGGCTCATTGATGCTTGAAGTGAGCGAAGGCTATCTCGTATGGTAGAGCCAGCAGAAGGGATTCTGTGGTAAGGTGTGGGCCGACCGCGTCTCATTGATGCTTGAAGTGAGCGAAGGCTATCTAGTATGGTAGAGCCAGCAATAGGGATACTGTGGCAAGATGTGGGCCGACCACGGCTCATTGATGCTAGAGGTGAGCGAAGGCTATCTCGTATGGTAGAACCAGCAGAAGGGATACTCTGGCAAGGTGTGGGCCGACCACGTCTCATTGATGCTAGAGGTGAGCGATGTCTATCCCGAATGGTACGAGCCAACAGAAGGGATACTGTGGCAAGGTGTGGGCCGATCACGGTTCATTGATGCTAGAGGTGAGCGAAGACTATCTCGTATGCGGTAGAGCCAGCAGAAGAGATACTCTGGCAAGGTGTGGACCGACTACGGCTCATTGATGCTTGAAGTGAGCGAAGGCTATCTCGTATGGTAGAACCAGCAGAAGGGATACTCTGGCAAGGTGTGGGCCGACCACGGCTCATTGATGCTAGAGCTGAGCGAAGGCTATATATGGTTCAAGCCAACAGAAGGAATACTGTGGCGCAACTCATCGGTAATTTAAATGATAATGATAGGAGTTTATGTGCCAAAACACTTTGAACCCTGCTGAAAATGGGGCTGCTTAGCCGCAGAACGCTCCGAGTGCCCATGCTAACCTTGGTTCACCGTCAAAAGCGCCTACAATGGACACGTGAACGTCAAAACTGGACCTTGAACGACCAAAAGAAGGTCGTCTGGTCCGATGAATCTCGTTTCCTGTTGCACTATGTCGACGACCGGGTACGTGTGCGTCGTTTACATAAGGAATTTTTGACACTAGGGCCCACTGTGGGACGAAAACAAGCCAGTGGAGGACGTGTAATGCCTTGGGCAATGATCCGCTGGTAAACCTTGGTTCCAGTCATTCTCTGCAGGAAACTATGACGTCTACCATTTACCTAAACATCACTGCAGACCTGGTACGTCCTTTTGCGGGGATGGTATCCCCCTCTAGTAATGCCTTCATTTAGAAAGATTATGCGCCATGGGAAGACTTCCAGGTATTGGCCCTGGCCTCCAAATTCCCCAGACATATCAATCCAACTGGGCATCTGTGGTTTGTTTTGGAAAAGCAAATCCGATCTGTGGCGACTCAAACACGTAACTTACAAGAGTTAAAAGATCTGCTCGTAACGTGTTGGTACCAGAAACCAGAAGACACCTTTAGGAATTTTGTAGCTTCCAAGTCTAGTAGGATAAGAACTCTTTTCACGTTCCATGGAAGACCAACATCATATTAGGCAGGCGATCATAATGCTTTGGGTCATCGGTGTGTGCAAGGGCGAGATAATTTTGGCTTTGTTCTTTTATCCATTTTCTGCTTTTTACATTTGGTCTTATGACACTTCAGTGAAGAGTAATTGAATTAGAGATACTTGTCTAGTAACGTGGAGCAACACCTTTCGTCCTGATGACGGCGGCGGTTCGTCTCGGCATGGACTCGACAAGACGCCGGAAGCATTGGGAAGCCACACGGATCCACGACCCCTGAATAAGCTCCCACAGCTCACGAAAATTTGATGGAGGGGAGTCAGAGCCTCGAACATGTCTCTCGATGGCATCCCAGATGTGCTCGATGGGATTGAGGTCAGGTGACCTAGATGGCCAAGGAAGCGAGGTCCCGTCGGTGGAGTATTCCTCCAACCATTCGGATACAATTCGGGAGCTGCATTGTCTTGTTGCAGGATGAGATCACCAGTGGGATGTTGAAGACGCACAAACGGGAGCAAATGATCGTCCTGAATATCCCGGTAACGTTGACCTGTGAGGGACGATGTCACACGTACCAGGGGTGTCATTTCAGTCCACGCAAACAGTCCCCAGACGAGAATGCCATCCCTTCCAGCTTGAAGAGTACCCTGCTGGCAAGAAGGATCCATCGTTTCATGTGGTTTGCGCTGTACTCGTATCCTGCCATCAGCATGTACCAACGTGAATCTCGACTCATCAGTCCAGGCAACATTTTTCCACATGTCTAGGGTTCAGTGGCGATGATCCCGCTCCCATGCAAATCTTTGCACCCTGTGATGTGCGGCCAGCAGCGGTACCCTCGTGGGACGATGGCTTCTGTACCCCCCAGCAGCGGTACCCTCGTGGGACGATGGCTTCTGTACCCCATAGCTAGGAGATGGTTCTGGATGGTGTGGCTGCTTACACGTTTTTGTGCACCAGTGTTAAATTGCCGAGTGATTTCTTGCACTGTGGCCCGTCTATCCGCTGTTACAATGCGAGCTAGCCGACGATGACCCCGCTCATCCACACGCTGTTGTCCACGGCAGTTGGCCCTTGCAGGGATGGTTTTACCGGATTCGATGTACTCACGGGGCGCCATTCGTCGGGCCCCTACAATTTTCCCACAATCAAATGCGCTTAGATCCTTCGTCTTACCCATACTGCGTCCGACTCTTACTGATTCCCATCGTATCACTCCTTGTATTGTCGGGTCGCTGCATACGTCATGTCGTTTCCGTCTACAGGGCCGCTCACAGTGCCACATTTGCATAACGCCAGCTGTCTCTAATTCAATTGCTCTTCAGTGTATATGTAATATCATCATTATTAGCCGTTATCAATCCACTGTTGGATTTAGGTCTGCCCAAGTTTCTTCCACACCTTTCCCGTTTGAGCCAGTTTCTTCCACGTCACTTCAACATGCTTCTGAATTTCATCCACCTATCTCACGCATGGTCTTCTAACAGATCATTTCCTTCCCCATGGAATCTAGTCTAGTATTTTACTTGTCCAACGGTGATCAGTTCTTCTAGCAATATGTGCAACACATTGCCGTTTCAGGGATTTTACTTTGATCATGATGTCATCAACTCCCGTCATTTTTCTGATCCACGAGTTCCTTTTCCTTCACTTCCTGGTTATACTAAGCATCACCTCTCCATGATTCTTTCAGTAGTTTGGAGACATTGGATGTCTGTTTTTTGGTTAAGGTAAATGTCTTTGATCTTCGGTTATATTGATTAAACACTTTTCTTTCAATATGTAAAAGCAAACTGCTTTTGAAAATTGTTCTGTTTCTTCCAAATGCTCTCCAACCAAGATTCACACTCCTATTAATTTTTTCTTCGATGTGGCGTCGGTTAGTTATAGAATTCCTCCGTCAATCGCTAAATCTTAAATTCTTGCAAATGTGTTGTACATCAATTTTGTTTTCCTCAAGTTCATTTTTAAGCCCACTTCTTCTTTCTTGTTAGCAAGTTTGTGGACCATTCTCTACAGCTCTAACTGGCTACTTGCAAAAATGACTATGTCGTCAGCAAAATGAAGGTAGGTTAGATACGTGTGTCAGTGAAGTCATGAAGGACGCCATGTAGGTGGTGTTGGTGAGGGTGACACAGTTATGTATACTGCTATTTTTCGGAAAAGGGTATTTCTGTGTTGAGTGCTTAGAATTGTATTGTTCAATGTATATACCGGACGTACCAAATTACCAAATTTAGCAAACGGAAGTTGCCACATGTCGATATTTGTATTAGGACCACTGGAAGAAAAACAGAACAAATGTAAGTGGAAAAAATTAATTTCCTGCTGCAGAAAACATGCGGGTGATACGTTAAAAGGTGGCTGGTTTGCGCATGGTGGTTAAAAGGGAAGCATACTAAATTTAAGTGAAATCCAAATCCTGATAGGTGGAGAAGATGCAATTCTAATTAGAATCTAACGAAAACAAAGCAGGAAATCGGAAATTGTACATTTTAAAGAATTTTTAACAAGTAAAGACGTAAATGTGGTTTTCCAAGGGATCGCAAAAAGAATTTCAAAGAAAAGTGGGAGCGGGGATAGAAAATTCCAGTGGAGCAATTAACTCTGATTTTTGGAACTTGGAAATTTCTAGTTTCCTGATATTTTAAATTCTACCAACAAGTAATTGGACACCTGTGATAGCAAAGGAAAACGAAGTTTATTCACCTTCAATAGTTCGTGGAGCCTCCACGAGCGGCGATTACAGCTGCGACCCTCCGGGGCATACTCTCAACCAGGCGTTGTACCACGGCTAGCGGTATTTTCTTCCACACGGCTTAGAGAAGACAGGTCAGTTCCTTCACCGATTTCGGACGGTGGGGCATCCCTTAAGTAGACGCTCCAACTCGTCCCAGAGGTGCTCGAGAGGGTTAAGGTCCGGGCTCTGCGCAGGCCAGTCCATTCGATTAACCCCATTGTCACCATACCAAGCCATGGTGGACCTCACAACATGACAGGTGGCATTGTCATCCTGAAAGTAACATGGGTCCACCCCGTGAAACTGCCACAACGTAGGAAGCGCATGGTCATCCAAAATGGTGCAGTAGGTCTTGGCGTTGAGTCCACCAGGAATTGCGACCAAGGGTCCCGTGCCATACCAGGAGAAACACCCCCATAGCATAATTCCACCGCCGCCGAACTTCACAGTTGGCACAATACATCCCGGCAGGAGGCGTTCTCCAGGCAGACGCCAAACCCAGACCCTGCCATCCGAACGGTAGAGGATGAACCTTGATTCGTCGTTCCAGAGAACCTGTTTCCACTGTTCAACGGTCCACTGTCGACGTTCTTTGCACCACGTTAGCCGAGCAGTGCTATTGGACTTGGTGATCAAATTCTTGTGGGCGGCAGCACGTCCATGATAACCGAGCAGATAGGCTTCCGTACGGATGGTACTCATCGAAAGAACACTCCCGGATGCCTGTTGAAACTCCTCGCGGACGTGGCCCATCGATTAGGTGCGGTTCTTCCGGATTTCTCTGGCCAGCACCCGTTGGTCTCTAACTCCCAGTTTTGTGGGTCTGCCGGGTCGGGGCGCATTCCGACAGTCACCCCTCATCTTCCACTTGCCAATCACGTAGGCCACTGTCGATTTTTTGTCGATCTGTGATGATCTTGCATTCGTCTGGATGCGCTGTTGTTTCCCACACGATATTTAGCGGCGGCAGCCGTGACGTGTATCTGGACCGCGAATATCGTCGATTGCAGGGGTGTCCAATTACTTGTTGGTAGATAGTGTATATAGCAAAAGTAGCAGTAGCACTAGTCATTATAGAAACAAAAATGCTCAGAAAACTTTGTAAGTCAAAATTGCTTCCATAAAACTATACAGGAGAAGCTAAATCTTTGTGAAACTCAGGATCGAGATAGTCTTTTTTTCGTGAATGGTAAATATTATTTTCCTTAATCAGTCAGTACTAGCTGCAGATTGGATTAACAACGTGATTGTACCATGAGATATGGAAACTGCACTGGACATATTCAAGTGTTTGCCTTACCCTTACGGAATCTCATTCAGTTTCGAGTGTACGGTAACTTCCATATGTCACCGATGGCAGTATTATTGTGCACTAGAAGCTCATTTGCTCATCTTCAACAGTTTGAACTATCTCTGCTAGAAACTCATTCACTCAATCACAACATTACGGACTGTACTCTAAAAGCAGATTTGCTCATCCTCAACGTAGGGAACTATGAGATCGTTTATTCATCCTCAAAGTGGTGAATTATCTATGTCAGAAACTTATTTGTTCACTTGTTCCTTCTTTACCACATGAACTACGCATGAGAAAAACTCATTTGTTCATCCTCAACCGTATGAGCTGCGCGTGAGACAGAAATTCATTTTTTTATCCTCAAGAGTAGGAACTATGCATGAAAGAAATTCATTTGTTCCTCCTCTAGCACATGTACCTTGTATGATAGAAACTCATTTGTTTATTCATAGTCGTATGAGCTACGTATGATAGAAACTCATTTATTCATCCTTAACTGTATGATTATTTACATTATTGCCACATGACAGAAGCTCATTTCTTCGTCCTCATGTAACGTACCAGGAGATGTGACGTACCTGCCAGAAGGACGCACACGACATAAAGGCAGATAGGAATCAGAATAAAACGTCCGCGTAGCTCAATTGGTAGAGTGACTTATTCCGGAATGAGGGATCCGGGTTCGAATCCTGGCGTGGACAGAAATGACGGAGAAATTAACTTCGTTATAATGGCGCCCGAACTATCCGGATGACCCGACCGTTCAAAATCTCGCATTGGGGTGATGTTCTTTCCACACCGCGAAATAGGAAAAATAAGAGAATCCCTTCTCCAGCACTTCGAAAAAAAAAAATAAAAAAAAAATAAGGGGGAGATGATGTAACGTACCAGGAGATGTGACGTACCTGCCAGAAGGACGCACACGACATAAAGGCAGATAGGAATCAGAATAAAACGTCGGCGTAGCTCAATTGGTAGAGTGACTTATTCCGGAATGAGGGGATCCGGGTTCGAATCCTGGCGTGGACAGAAATGACGGAGAAATTTACTTCGTTATACTCAACAATATGAACTATGCATGATAAAAACTTGCTTGTTCAGTAACTTGGGCATATCATGGAGATGAATCCTTCGTTAGGAAAATTAATCGATAACTCATTAGGGCACGCAACATTTACATCTACTGATTATTTTAAAATGAAGCAAAGCAAATGTTAACATTTAGTTTGCATTTAAACTTTTTGTATGTGGCGATAATGTATTTTCTTGTTTTTCTCGTTGTGTTATGGTAGGAAGAACTCTGAGGGGAAAATTCCTGAAGTGGTAGAAAAGAGGCAATCCGAAGTCATTAGAAGTTTCACGACAGGATTTATCTCCAATTAACTTAAAGCGGGATGGAATTACGGAAAAGGAGCCCAGCATCTGAATACAAGCCATTCGAGCTACCCTTCTCCGTACTAACCTTCATATTTCTATGTGTTCCATAGAACCACATCCAAGTCGTAAACATTTCACTATGATGTGAGACAGTGGAGATATATGTATATAACGGCGGTAACTTCATACAAATTTGAAACACGAAGTAATTCAAGGTATGCTTTGTTAAATATGTTGTTATGTTTCCAGTGAAAAATTAGTACAGATGTGGAATCGGAAAACATTTGGATAAAATTGTTTTTCTAATACGACCGTCAGAAATTGATGCATCGTTAAACGGAAAATCAAATTTTACGCCTTATAGATGAAAACACCTTCAGAAAGACTAGGAGACGCACTGAAAACTGTGTAGATATTACGACAGCTATGGAATGCAAAAAGGATTTTTCAAATAGGACTTTTAGATGGCAGATCCTATTTCAAACGATATAACCCACTCTCCCTACCGAGAAAGTAATGCATTTCGAAAATCAGCTACTGCGTGTATTATGTTGATCACTAAAATTGCTAGTCGATATCAAAAACACTTTTTTAACCGAGAGTTTAAAAAAAAAAAAAAAAAAAACGTGTTGTAATTTGTATTTTATATCTAACCGCTGCCTTGCGAAAGTCTGCCAGTGGGGAGAGGAAGCTTAGCGACTTAAATATATTGTATTCACTACTGAATGAACGGGTTTATTCTTTGCTCTAAGCGTTTGGAACTTTCATAGTTGGTGTAAACTTAACTGATAAGAGTGAATCTCAATATCATGTATTTAGTGGAAAGACTGCATCAGAAAAAGTTATGAAACTTATGAACATTTTCCCTCGCAAGTACCATCACAGGTGAAAAAAGGTGTTTTTTCTATTTTTTTTTCTCCCTTTTCAAATCTGACACTTGAAAGAAGTTCAAGATTGGAGTGGTAAAAATCCACTTGCACAACTTGGAGAAAATTAAATATGCGCCACCTAGTCGTTAAACTTCGCATCGCATAAAGCAAACTAATGCAAATAAAACTGAATGTAGTTTCAGTTATCCAAAGCAAAGATATTTTTTTTTTTTTTTTGCATTGGATAAGCAAAAGAATTTTTCGCATCAGACTTCTAGAAACGCAAAACATAAAAACACTTTTAAGCCACCTAGAGGTAAAAGTGTGAATCATTCTCATGAGTTGGCACTAACCCATGCAGAAAGAATTTTTCAAATTCGTTTTACAGATGCGGAGATAGCGTGTCCACAAACCGAAGTGACATTAATAAAGCACGCATTTTTTTTTCGAAAACATATGGGG
Organism: Macrothele yani; assembly: GCA_039090855.1. Taxonomy (NCBI): domain Eukaryota; kingdom Metazoa; phylum Arthropoda; class Arachnida; order Araneae; family Macrothelidae; genus Macrothele; species Macrothele yani. Next base: position 143,615,583 of record CM077007.1, on the reverse strand, counting down.
CAATTCAGTTAATGGTGGTAAGTGAATATGATTTTGAAGAATGAGGGAAATTTAGGGTATACGTGCTTCATGACATCCGTTTATTAGTATCGTTTTTATCATTTATTTGTTCGCAACTTATTTCGTCCATTCCAGCAGACTATTTTTTTTATTGGGAGTTTAACGACCACCATGAGCAACTCATTGGGCTATAAGCAGTCGCCCGTCCCTAATGTAGGGCCAGCGGCAAGGAAGAGAGTCTGTGCCATAAGACAAACACAACATCCATGCCTCACGGGATTCGAACCCTGACCCATCTCAAACGAATGATCATAAGCCATCGCTTAGACCACTGCGCCACGGGGGCAGTGGTCTAAGCTGGTTTGGACATGACAGACTCATTTCCAAGAAATTAATTTGCTTCTTGCGTGTCTAGTTCTGCAAATTTTAGAGCTCAGTGACATGGCGTCTATCAAATTTATCGTTCGAAAACATTTTCTTAGAAATCATTTTGAGAAAAACAAGGTATTCAAAGAAACTCAATTGTTTAAGAGATGCTCAGAAAACCGCTCTTAATTTGGAAAATGTAAGTTTTGTTGCTTCTCCTTCTTTAAATACTTCAGCTGAATATCGATTCATTTTACCAAATCAGACACGGATTTTTTTTTGCGCCGCCTCGTCTCTCCGCTGCAGTTGCACGCAATTCGGAATCCCTGCGTTCCTCTGGCAGCTGCAGGTTGCTTTTCCGTCAGAGAACGACAGGCGGTATCGAAGAAGGGGGAGAGAGTGAAAGAGAAGGCGGAGCGATAGGCTCAGGTAATGTACGACCCAAACTCTGTTACGTTTAGAGAGTCTTATCATTTAATGAAGGGGAGCCCCATACGATAAGGACGCCGGCTGATGACAATGGACGACTGCGAGATGCGGCCACCCATCTGTAAGACAGGTTCCACGATAAGGACGGTGTTGCCGTTATTGATGACGCAATGCAGCCTTGCTTGGCGGAGACGTATCATCCGGCGTGTGTGCATTAAAAGCCATCCACAGAAAACCGTCCACTAATGGTTGCTCCGCACATATTTCATCCGAGGCAATTATAGGAGTTTGCCGCTTAGTTATATGCAGGCGACGGAGTGGATGGGAACATTGCTGTCTAAAAGATAATGACTCCAGTTTTGTTTTCTGGCGAAGAGCGCTCGATGACACAGCAACGAATTTCGCATTTTCTCTACGCAAGACAAGATACTTTTTCTTTCCTTTCGGAACTGATGCGGAAATTCAGCCGTTCCCGCTCTCACGAAAGGGAGAAAACGGAAATTTTTACGATAAAGTCTTAAAAACGGCGTTCAATGAAAAAACAAACAATAACAAAGAAAGAAGAAATGTGCGAGAATTAAAGTAATTGAATCTTGGAGAAGCGAAGACGTGTAAATAAGGGCTTGGCGTGCTGGAGAAAATACTACATAAACCTTATTAAAAGGTCACATCGCACAGTATACATTATTTGCTATTTATCCCTCGTCGCAGGCGATACAACGTCCAGATAGTCTCTCTCAGGGCAGTTAGAAAACTAGAGCTCTCAACCATTTATTTCGTTTCTCCTTTATTGTAACTTTGCTTTCTCACCGTCTGATAAATCAAACATCCAAGACAAACCGGGACTCTTACTTTTGCAATAGGAGTTTGCTCGGAAGTTGAAGATTTTATTACCTGCGATACACTGAAATTTTTTTCTGAAATTCAAGAGCCATTTTCCATTATTCCTTTCGTAAATTAACGAAGCATGTTTCTAATACAACCTTTCCCGTGAAACGGGGTGAAAAAAACACACCTGAATTTCACGGATTTTTCATACCTTGAGAAAATTTTGAATTTTTAGAAACCTCGTTATTCCTTTTCGTATATTCTTCTTTTTCCTCTTCCGGTCATGGCGGGTTGAGTTCCTCAAAAACGAATTATCGCCATTTCTTTCTGTCTGCTGTCCTTTCGTGCAGTTCTATTACAGAGTTTAAGTGGGTGCTTTCTTTAATGCTGTCAATCCATTTCTTTCTTGGCCTTCCTCTATTGGGCTCTATTTCTGGGTTCATTCTTGAAACATGTCCAAACCATCTTAGCTGGTCCTTTTTTAGTGCTGTAAGTATTGTTTCTTTAAAGTTGTTTCTTTCTTTTTCAGAAGTGTTCGATGTCAGATCTGCAAGATTTTGATATTCACTTGCAGTCTTGCTGCGAGGCTTGACTTTAATTTCAAACAGATCTTTTACCCTTGTAGAATTTTCCAAATTCTCGTACATTACATTCAAGAAGTATTGCAAGAGGGCGTCACTTTATTTCTTGTAGGTGCTGGGTGAATTCTCCAAAAATCTCATCAGATTCACGGATGCTTCCTTCGAGATCTTCTAGAAAGTCCGTGTTGGGAAGCAGTCCACTCACGGTTTCGGAAACATGCAGTCCAGAACTGCACCTTTCTCTTGAAAGCACGAATTTTGTCAGAGGCCGTAAGAACAGTAGCATTCTTTCCTTGGAGACCTAGGTTAACTTAAAAAAAAATTGTCAATATGTCAGCCAAATATTCAAGTCTAAACAACCGCAGATCATCACTCACCCGTTCTTCCAAGCCGAAACGGCGACTAATGAGGAAAGCGCCCACTTCAGCTCTCAGTTCAAACAGCAGCACAAACGTTTTCCCTCGAGACAATCACTGCATTTCTGAGTGGAACAACAAGAATGTGCTAATACTTCCCATATCTTTGCACAAAATCTGGAATAACTATGCATTAAGTGATAGGGATTCTATAAAATTGTATTATTTTCACAACATCATCGACGACGCTTCTAAGAGAAGTGGGCATCTGTTCCGTAGCACGTGAATGCCACTGAAGAATGCAATGGCTACTGCTGGAGTTTTCGGCCACCAGTTTGATTCGAGAAACGGCAGCGGTACATTTCCCAACCACTGCTGTCGCGCCGTCTGTGCAAATATCAATACACCTGTCTCACAATAGGCCATGTTTTTCGAAAAAATTATTCAGGAGTTTAAACGTTTCAGCTCCTGTGCCTTCGATGGCGATGGTTCCCACAAAAGCATGTCCTCCTCCAGTGAATGTTGATGCTCATATCGCACGAACACGAGAAGTAGAGTTAATCCTGCCACGGCGGCAGATTCGTCCATTTGCAGAGCAGAGTCACTCCACTTGAGACGGCGAATTAGCTCCTTCTGCACGGTAACTAATAGGTCTTTAATCCGGCGAGGTAGTGTGTCATTTGAGAGAGGCACGAGGGATATTTGTTTAGCCGAATTTTCATCCATCACAGATTTAACTAAGTCATCAGTACAGGGTTTAACTAGTCTCGCACCTATTTTGTGTGAGCTTCTCCCGCCTGAGCTATTCGGTAACTAGTTCTATCAGATGCCTCGGTTGCCTTTTAGTTTGCAGTATGAATATGAAATGCCTGAACGATAAATGTTTTAATCTGTAATAATTCACATCGTTTGTGCTGAGAAAAACGGCCATCTTTATTTTTGCAATCCGAATCCGTGGTTTCGAAATGACGTCGCTGTTTAGCTGGAAGCATGGAGCTATTTGGAAACATTTTGTGGCACAAAACACATTGAGGATAACAGTCAGCATATGTAAATCCAAAAGAAAAATACCTTTAATCATATTTACGTTTTTTTAACCGCACGTTTTTGAACTGAAGGAGGAACAATGTTTTGCTTCCAGCAGCACATTTTTCCTCCTTCACAATATACACATTACTTGTACTTTCTTCTATTACGGATTCTTTAGTTATCTCGTCGTCTGGCTCTGAAGGTCCTGGCACTGGCACTGGTTCCGAAACTTCCGCTGCAGAAGGCAAAAGCTTTCTTGATGGACGATTAAACACTACAGTCTTGAGCCACCGATCGATCGCAAATATTAAACACTACCACAAACGCGCGGACTTATGATCCGTCACTTCCCCTGAGACAACAGAAGTGAAATCAACTGAAGAGACGGACAGAATAAAACTTGCGCTAATGCCGTGGTCACGTGTTGCAATTGTATGTTGTGTTGCAAATTTCAGGAATCGAGCAAAAAAGAACAGCGCTAGGGGAAGGCCGCGTCGCGCCAGTTCACTGTTTCAGGAGGGGTACCGTTCTTCTGAGAACTAACCCGTTCGAGGCGCGACCTATCGAAGCCTCGCAGCAATACAGCTATTTCGACCATCGGGCCTGACAGCACGCAGGCGTGAGAGGGCGGCGAGTTCGCACTTTCCACGGCGATGACGATAGGCTGTGCTTCGGGTTGCCTGCCTGATTCGAAACTGCTGCCACGCCGTCCCGAGGATAAAGGATAATTACGTGTGGCTTCCAATATAGGTCGCTATATTCCGTTAGTACATGCTACAAAGGAAGCATTTTGTGTGAGAAATTGAGCAAGTCCGTGGATTTTTCCAGTGTATTTTCGTTGCCAAACATGACGGTGTCAAGAGGGATTTTTGACGAAAAGCGTCGTGGAGCCCTTGCCGAGTCCCAGGACTCCGCAGAGCACACTTTGAGAACCACTGCCCTAAGAAACGCCATGATATCGCATGCCACAGCATCATGAATCAACCTCTATGCTTCATAGTCGGAACCAGACAGTCGAGATGAAAGGACATCGCCAATGGGGCTCGAGGGTGGGGGAGCCCACCCTACCACACACCCAGTTCAAGATGTGCCACTTTTCAATTTTTTAAACTTTAAAATATAATCTGGACTTTGCCAAGTAATAACGAGTCTCGTACTTTTCATCGGGTAGCCCTACGTATTTTTTGCCTAGGAAGTGCGTTGTTTACTTCTCCGTAGAAAGGTTATCAAAATGTTATTGGCAGGATCAGGAAAATATAAAAGTTCTCTACTCTCCGAAATCCTTACTTAAGCCATTTTTAGCACGTCTTTTGTAAAAAAAGATCGTGCTTATGTTATCGGTTTGTCCGTCCGTCCGTCAGTCCGTCCGTCCGCCTGTACCCACAGTATCTCTGCAACTATTAGTCCGATTTGAAAAATTCTGTTTGAATTCGAAAGCTTGAAATGTGCGAATGATGATCCTTCATTTCGTTTTTTTTTTTTTACGATGTACAATTTCGCCGCTGGAAGGCGTAAATGCAAATGATGTCGAATTCAAAAATACGTTTTATTCCACATATTTGCTTCTAAACATCCGATTGAAAAAAATCTTTCATCTTTCGATTCCATTTATGTTGAAGAGTATTTTGGATATAGTTTCTTTTTCAAATTACGCATAGATTTTCCGCTAGGAGGCGTAAAAGTAAATTCCATTTTTTTCCGATAACTCTTCTTCTAAAACTCCGATTTGAAATTTTTTTTTTTTCAGCGGATACATCTCCTGATGCACAATCTTTTGCATATAATTTCGAATTTTTGGTAAAGAATGCTTTGGCCACCAGGGGGCGTAAGTGTTACTTTTCGCTTCTGATGTGTTTGCCAAAAAATCTGAGCTTCTAAAATATCGATTGAAAAAATTCTTTCGTGGACTGATGCCACTCACATCGATAAACCATTTCGGAATATTTTCTTCCTAAAATATTCCACAGTTTCTCCGCCAGGGGGCGTAAATGTATATCTTATTTTTGTCAATATCTCGACTGCTAGGAGTCCGATTTGAAAAATTCCTTCTTTGTTGGATAGTGTTTTCCGTGTGACATGTTTTTCATATAATTTCAAAATTTTCAAGTAATTCATAGACTTTCCGTTAGGGGGCGTAAAGGTAAATTGCGTTTTCCCCTATATCTCTGCTTCTAAATCTCCGGTCTGAAAAATTCTTTCTGCACCGGATACAGCTCCTGATGGGAAATCGTTTGCACATAATTTCTAATTTTTGTAAAAAAATGGTTTGGCCAAAAGGTGGCGTAAACCTTAATTTCCGCTTCTGATGTATTTGCAGCAAAATATAAGCTTCTAAATTCTCAATTGAAAATAACATCGTTTGTAGACCGATACTACTCATGTCGACAAACCTTTTAGAAACATTTTCTTCTTAAAATAGTGCATGGTTTCTACGCCAGGGGCGTAGATGTATATCTTATTTTTGTCAATATCTCTACTTCTAAAAGTCCGATTTGAAAAATTCCTTCTTCGTTGGATAATGTTTCCGATGCGAAATGTTTTTCCTATAAATTCAAAATTTTCAAGTAAATCATAGACTTTCCGCTAGGGGGCGTAAACGTAAATTGCGTTTTCCCCTATACCTCAGCTTCTAATTCTCCGATCTGAAAAATTCTTTCTGCACCGGATACAGCACCTGATGGGAAATCGTTTGCACGTAATTTCAAATATTTGTAAAAAATTGTTTGGCCACCAGGTGGCGTAAGTCTTTATTTCCGCTTGTGATGTATTTGCAGCAAAACATGAGCTTCTAAAATCTCGATTCAAGAAAAGTCTTTTGTGGACCGATACTACTCATTTAGATAAACATTTTAGGAATTTTTTTTCTTGAAATAATGCATGGTTTCTACGCCAGGGGCATAGATGTATATCTTATTTTTGTCAATATCTCTACTTCTAAAAGTCCGATTTGAAAAATTCCTTCTTTGTTGGATAGTGTTTCCCATGCGAAATGTTTTTCCTATAAATTAAAAATTTTCAAGTAAATCATAGACTTTTCGCTAGGGCGCACAATGGTAAATTGCGTTTTCTGCTCCTAAAACTCCGATTTGAAAAATTCCTTCTTTGTTAGATAATGCTTCCGATGCGAAATGTTTTTCCTATAAATTCAAAATTTTCAAGTAAATCATAGACTTTCCGCTAGGGCGCACAATGGTAAATTGCGTTTTCTGCTCCTAAAACTCCGATTTGAAAAATTCTTCCTGTATCGCATACAAGACCTGACAGAAAATATTTTTCACGTAATTTCTAATGTTTGGTAAAGAATGGTTTGGCCACTAGGGGTCATAAGTGTTAATTTCTGCTTCTGATGTATTTGTAGCAAAATCTGGGCTCCTGAAAACGCGACTAAATTTTTTTCTTGGACTGATACCGCTCATATGGATAAACCTTTTGTAAATACTTTCTTCCTAAAATAATGCATTGTTTTTCCACCAAGGCACGTAAAGGTAATCCAACCCGAACCTCTTATTTTTGTCGATAACTCTGTTTCTAAGATTTCGTAAGCTCACGATTCCGTTTACAGCAATATCTGAGGGATTAAAGACCCGATTGAAAAACTTCTTTCTTCCGTCAGATACTATTGTTTTCCATACCGGTTCCATTGACTTTGAATAGCTTTGATACATTTAATTTGCGTCAGAACGGATTCAAAAGACGTGCTTATTACACCCGAAAATTCGGTGTCATCTTTCTTGTTTCTTCATGTTTGTATGGTCAGGGTCGAATTAGGATAATGGATAGGAATTCACTGAAGAGGGGGGGGGGTCATTACCAATTGCTCTGCTGTTTGTTTTACTAAGCAGGGGGTTTCAGCATGGAAAATGGAGTTTAAATCTAAACCAGCGCTCTTAAGCCTGTACCAAGGCAGTAAGGGGGCGGGACGTGGTTGACGACTGCTTCGGAGGTGGGGAGTGCAAGGCAAGGCCGCTGACTTAAAGGAAGGTAGTTAAGGAGGGGAGAGGTGATGCGTCTGCGTTTCACGACATAAAAAAATTTGATTTCGCTAAATAAATAGGACATTTTTTATTTTAAAAATGTTCAAGTACAGTACTGTTTTCCTAACAAAAATGCAAAATTTTGAAAAGCAATTGAGACAATGCATTCGCAGCAAGAAAAAAAGTTGAAGGCAATATTCTACTAACACAACACTAACCCACTAGTCATTGTCATGCTATCTTGTTAGTTTATCAGTGGAATATCTTGTCAGATCCAGGCGTGTGTATGTGCGGCGGCGCCGCCGAAATCCTTTGTAGCCCGTACTAAAAAGCATTAAAAATTCCCCTTTCGGTGTTTCGTAAATGAAGTTGCCGTCAAGCCTGCCCCAGCAAAAATAATGCTCGCCTGATTTCAAAGTCTAATGACATCCCTGTCAGGGTGGTACGCTTCTGTAGGTTTTCACCAGACGTACACACTACAGTGGTGGGAGAAAAATGTAAAGCACGATTCATCAGAGTAGATGACACGTTTCCAGTCTTTAGCATAAATTTTTTTATGTATTCTGCACCACTTTACAGGCGTTGTTGCATTGATGCTGGTATCCAAAGGTTTGTGGATTGCATCACGTCGAAAAATTTCAACACAGTGGGGTACCAGATGAGCTGTTATGACAAAAACGGGATCATTTGAATGATGTTCAACTCTGCTGCTATTTGCGGTGCCGTGGTCTTGTGCTTCAGTTGTAAAATGCGTGCCAACGTTCGCCAATCCTTATATAATATCTTCGAATGACGTACACAATTTGTACGTTTGAAGGCAACTCCATGTCCTTTTTGATAGGTAGTCATAATATTCGATATCGTTTCTCGTGTTACATCTATTTTTTCCGCCATTCTAGTTACTGAAGATCCTGCAAGACATGCATCAATGATCCTGCCTTTTTTTAAGTCACTCAGATCTGTTTCACCTGGGCCTGTGGCACTGTTATGTGATAGCCGAAATCGTACTGCACCCCTTTATACACCTCACATCGCGAGTGATGTCGTCCCTGTGATTTGCATACGGCACATTCGTGTACTCTAGTCGCAGTAGGTGTTTCCATTATTTTGATAAACCCTTGTAATCCATCCAAAAATAATTCTTAATCCAATGAAGGATGAAAATCTTCCTATGTATATTGCAGAAAACTTTAATCTAAGCATGTACTCTGTTTGTGAACAACTGTATGCTTAAAACCTCTTCTCCTTCTTAGCTTGTTAACACCCACTGCAGGGTATGGGCTTCCCCAGTCTTTTCCAACTTCCCAGAACCTTAGTTTCAGTGCACCATTTAGCACCTCTAAATTTCTAAAGGTCATCTCTCCATCTTATTCTCTGGCGCCCTCTTCGTCTCCCTCAATCTCCCGGTTGTCATTCTGTTATTAATCTTGTCCATCTTTCAGTGTTCCAACATGTCCAGTCCATCTTTCAGTGTTCCAACATGTCCAGCCCATCTCCACTTTTGATTCTTTTATTATTGCCCACTTTAATTATTGCTCACTGCCCACTTGAGGAATGAAAATTATCTCAAGAGTTAATTCACACTTTTTTGTCCGGCTTCCTTACACCATGACATACCGAATAACCATCGCCAACTTACAGAGGGATGAAAGTTTTCCGGAGTCTAATCCTTAACTCCTTTATTTCTGAGTAGTTCTTCCTCACGTTTCTTCTTTCTTCTGTAGACCTTTCAATTTTACATATCCGTCATCAACGTTAAGTAGATCTAGTCACTTTTCTTATTTCGTTTCAGGACTCAACGACGTTGGTAGACATCTAAAATGAAAAGGAATCGCGTGTACTAATTTAGGGCTAAATTCAGGAAAACGACTTTAAGGGCAAACACGATGTTCATGTGGCGCATATCCAACAACTTACTCCCCTATAAAATGCTTTACAATTATGGGGATGATTGCAACACTTGTTCCCTCATGTTCGAGACCTTCTTTGTTCCCGTTTTGGCAAATTTACCTAGATGTGCAACTTTCCAATCTGTAGTAAGTGTAGGTCTTTCTGTTTTGGCTTACATGCCTTTTCACTTTGGACAAGAAAAGATGGAATGCATAGGCTAAATGATATGTTAGTAATGTGATAGTGCATGAGTTGGATATCTATCAAAGCATACAGTTTGCAGGGTTGGACGAAATAATGGAAGCACCAGTCACCTGTATACATTAAACGGGTTCGGGTTGGATTACCATTTGCTCGCAGTACAACTTCCGTTCATTGGCGAGTAGATGGAAATAAATCCTGAAAGTGCTCATGAAGGATATTAGATCATCCACTCTTCACGAAGAAAAGATTCAAGAGCCGTGAATAATAAAGGCGGAGGGAATACGCTCCTCGTATTATTTTCAAAAATAGGTATTTGTGGCTGGATTAGATTTCAATCGGGTGACTGATTGAACTTCATATTCCTGTTCGTCCAGTTACATCTGGATATATGCATAAATGCATTTTCTGTCAGTGGAACGAAAAAACCCCACGAGAGACATTCTAAGTCAGTGTAACTAACTACTACAACACGGGACGCGAGAGCTGGCAACCACACGTGACAACTACTGGCCAATGGCTGCAAACTGCGCAGTTAAAAAGAACAGGCGCTATTTTACCCAACTCAAACAGAAGTGGAGTGTGAGTTTTGATTATCTGACAGTGCGTGAGTGACTAAAAGTGTCTAAAAAATAGTCACGAGCTCATTTTCTTCGTTTTGTTTTGTTAATTTTAGCCATCTGTTTGGAGCACAGTATCTAAATCTTGGGAAGCATTCGGCTATCTAAAACGTGTATATAAACACTAGAAGTAATTTATACTGTAAATTATGAAAATGAAACTGGTGGAATGTCATGACAGCGGTGCTCAAACAAGTACTGATATTCTGTGTCTCATTGTTGATAAGAGACGATTAGAATAATAACGTTATTTTCCTCAAACATGAGCTATGCTGAATGTTGGAAAGAGTGTAAAAGACCATTGGTCAGACCATGTGACATGTTTTCCGTCTTCTGATGATCAGTCTCCTTATGCTCGGGCGTTTGTAGCAAGTGCTTGATCTACTTCTGCGCATAAAGTATAGGTGCGTAAAGCTTTTCGCTGTAAACTGTATAGTTCTTATACATATCGAATTCTTGTGGTTACTGCTAGGGTTTTGTGCTCTTTTGCTCACTATCCTTACCAACGTCCTTGCTTCTCTTTAATGAACATAGATTGTGACTATTGTCTTCTTATGAAGCGATATTTGTAAATTATATCACGACTTTCCAGACGTTTACCCTGTAAACACTCGGCAAATAAACAGTCGTGGTCTCCATCACCACTGCTAAAAAAGGGCACAAATAATTTATTGTTTTGGAAAAACTGACAAAACCTTCATTTTTATATTTGAGCAATTGGTTGCACGACTCATTTATATTGCGCTGATTACATTGAAACAACGAAAAGACTACGGGAAGAAACATTGAAAAGCAAGAAAAATGGCATTGAATTCTCGAGTACGATGAACACCTCTTGTACGATCGATAAAATTTTTGCTAATACAAATATATACACCTACGCTCACTAGAGGTAGAAATGAGTGTTACGAAAAACCACAAATTGCACCCAAAATGTTCATTGTAGCGGAAAATATTTGAAGCAAAAATGATTTTTTAAATCAAACAATTGGGAGGAGAGATGTGAACAAAACATCGATACTACTTTACGTCACCTACCTGGAAAACTCTACGTTATTTGAAGAAGAAAATGAACACAAAATTTTCTTTATAGTCACTAGTATCTGACCAAGAAAGATTTTTTTCGAGATCAACAGAATGTGCATTTACGTCTTCTAGCGTCAAGGTTATGGATAAGAAGCACACTCAAAAGGTATAGAACCTCGTTTTCACACTTCTATTTTCCCAGTCCAAATTAATAAATAAATAAAATGAAATAAAAAGAAATAAAAAGAAATTGGACTTATAGGTATTGGACCGAGTACCATTCTAAGCGCATTCTTTTTTCTTTATAGGCATGCTAAAAAGACGTTGCTTTAACTATTGTACATATCTATTACCATCAATACATGTTTTCACAAAGGTCTTATAAAATATAGGATATTTCCATTTTTTTTGTACAGGTTCTGTAGTTTTATCTTGTTAGAAAGTGGTACAATTTCGATAATACGCACTCTTTACTATGTGAATTCATGTCACAATCGGTTAAGGTTTTGGCATTCAAGAATTGTGTCTTCTTTGCTGAACGTGATTATAAATTCAGTGACTTGTGCTTGCATGAAATAATCACACACAGTAAATGTTTGTTACCGCAAGGAACTTGGCTGAATAACCGTGCAAATTCAGAAAAAAATTATCACATGCACAGATTATATTGTTTAACACGGCAGTGTTTACGCCATTAATATGATGAATGACCTCTTCGTTCGCTGAAAACCGAGCAGCTATAAATAAGAGCACTGCCATGTGCTTCGTTGAGTGAGTAGACTCAGGAGATTTTGCTTTGGAAACAATGCTTTCTTTTTAGTCTGTTATTTCATAATCAGCAGTTCTTATATCCGGTCGTTAAGTCCTTGTGGCATAATGAACCTAAAATTTAATTGATTCTGCTGAGTAGATACGATTGTCTTATGGGCACATATATGAATGTTGTATATCCACCGCCCCAAGAATTTTGTGACGAGAGGAACTACAACGCGCCCCATATTTACTGTGTCACTAAAAAACAGTGAAATTATATGAACCTCTCTTTTGGTTAGCTCCATCGTTTCACGATATTGTTGCAGTTTTACCATTTTCTTGCCGTGACACCAGCTTCCGCTCAATGCTAATTCTCTATTCCATTTTATACTGTGCTAGTTCTCACTTCCTGAAGCTTTTATATGCGTCATTTTTAGCACGTCTTTTTGTAAAAAAGATCGTGCTTATGTTACCGGTTTGTCCGTCAGTCCGTCCGTCCGTCCGTCTGTACCCACGCTATCTCTGCAACTAATAGTCCGATTTGAAAAATTCTTTTTGCATTGGGAAGCTTGAAATATGCGAATGATGATCCTTTATTCTTTTTTTTTACGATGTACAATTTTGCCGCCAGAGGGCGTAAATGCAGATGATGTCGAATTCAAAATTACGTTTTATTCCACATATTTGCTTCTAAACATCCGATTGAAAAAATTCTTTTATCTTTCGATTCCATTTATGTCGAAGAGTGTTTTAGATATAGTTTCCTTTTCAAATCACGTATAGATTTTTCGCTAGGGGGCGTAAAAGTAAATTACATTCTTTCCGATAATTCTTCTCCTAAAAATCCGATTTGAAAAATCTGTTTTTCAGCGGATACATCTCCTAAGGGAAAATCTTTTGCATATAATTTGGAATTTTTGGTAAAGAATACTTTAGCCACCAGGGGGCATAAGGGTTAATTTTTGCTTCTGATGTATTTGCCATAAAATCTGAGCTTCTAAAATATCGATTGGAAAAATTCTTTCGTGGACCGATGCCACTCACATAGGTAAACTTTTTTGGAATATTTTTTTCGTAAAATATTTCACATTTTCTCCGCCAGGGGGCGTAGATGTATATATATATATATATATATATATATATATATATATATATATTTTTGCCAATATCTCTACTTCTAAGAGTCCGATTTGAAAAATTCCTTCTTTGTTGGATAGTGTTTTCAGTGTGACATGTTTTTCGTATAATTTCAAAATTTTCAAGTGATTTATTTCCGCTAGGGGCGTAGTGGTAAATTGGGTTTTCCCCTATATCTCTGCTTCTAAATGTCCGATTTGAAAAATTCTTTCTGCACCGGATACGGCTCCTGATGGGAAATCGTTTGCACATAATTTCTAATTTTTGTAAAAAATAGTTTGGCCGCCAGTGGCCGTAGACCTTAATTTCCGCTTCTGATGTATTTGCAGCAAAATATGAGCTTTTAAATTTTCGATTGAAAAAAACGTCGTTTGTAGACCGATGGTACTCATGTCAACAAACCTTTTAGAAACTTTTTCTTCTTAAAATAATGCATGGTTTCTACGCCAGGGGGCGTAGATGTATATCTTATTTTTGTCAATATCTCTACTTCTAGGAGTCCGATTTAAAAAATTCCTTCTTTGATGGATAGTGTTTCCAGTGTGACATGTTTTTCATATAATTTCAGAATTTTCAAGTAATTCGTAGACTTTCCGCTAGGGGGCGTAAAGGTAAATTGTTTTTTCCCCTACATATCTGCTTCTAAATCTCCTATTTGAAAAATTCTTTCTGCACCGGATACAGCTCTTGATGAGAAATCGTTTGCACATAATTTACAATTTTTGTAAAAAGGTTTGGCCACCAGGTGGCGTAAGTCTTAATTTCCGCTTCTGATGTATTTGCAGCAAAATATGACCTTCCAAATTCTCGATTGAAAAAAAAGTCGTTTGTTGACTGATACTACTCATGTCAACAAACGTTTTAGTGACATTTTCTTCTTGAAATAATGCATGGTTGCTACGCCAGGGGGCGTAGTTGTATATCATATTTTTGTCAATATCTCTACTTCTAGGAGACCGATTTGAAAAATTCCTTCTTTGTTGGATAGTGTTTCCAATGCGAAATGCTTTTCCTATAAATTCAAAATTTTCAAGTAAATCATAGGCTTTCCGCTAGGGGGCACAAAGGTAAAGTGCGTTTTCTGCGTTATTTCTGCTTCTAAAACTCCGATTAGAAAAATTCTTCCTGTATCGCATACAAGACCTGATGGAAAATATTTTTCACATAATTTCTAATATTTGGTAAAGAATGGTTTGGCCACCAGGGGGCATAAGTGTTCATTACTGCTTCTGATGTATTTGTAGCAAAATCTGGGCTCCTGAAAACTCGACTAATTTTTTCTTTCTTAGACCGATACCGCTCGTATGGGAAAACCATTTGGAATAATACTTTCTTCCTAAAATAATGCATGGTTTCCCCACCAGGGGACGTAAAGTCACACTTTATTTTTGTCGATATCTCTGTTTCTAAGAGTCCGATTTGAAAAATTCTTTCTATTTTGGAGAGCGTTTCCGGTGTGAAATGTTTCTCATATAAATCCATGTTTTTCTTAACGCACAAGTCTGCAGCCATAGGGCGTAAGCTCACGATTCCGTTTACAGCAATATGATTATATCTGAGAAATTAAAAACCCGATTGAAAAACTTCTTTCATCCGTCAGATACTATTGTTTTCCATACCGGTTCCATTGACTTTGAATAGCTTTGATAAATTTAATTTGCGTCAGAACGGATTCAAAAAACGTGCTTATTACACCCGAAAATTCGGTGTCATCTTTCTTGTTCTATATTAGATGCACGTGTCGTTTTACAATTTTACGATATCTGTGCTATTTTGAAATTCCTAATGTACAGGGGTTGGGCAGAATACTGTGAACACCTAGGAAAAGAAGGTTTTATGTACCTAGTAGGGTGTGGGACCACCTTTGGCATTCAAACCGCCTGAATCCACCTTGGAATGGACGCATACAAATCCTGGATGGTGATTAGTGGGATGTTACACCATTCTGCATTCAGAAACTGATCTATGTCTTTGAGAGATGCAGGAGGAAGATAATGGGATCTTACTCTGTTTTCCAACACAGACCACAGTGGCTCGATGATATTTAAGTCTGGTGATTGGGGAGGCCAAGGAAGGTGTGAAAGTTCGTCCTCATGTTCCTCAAACCATGATTGGACATTCCGAGATGTGTGAATTGGGGCGTTATCATCTCGATAGATGACATTGCCTGCAGGAAACAATTCTTGGGCGATTCAATGGACTTGGTCGACCAAAATGTTTCATACGCCCTGCTAGTGATTCGTACTTTCAAGGTAATCAGGGGAGCTGCTGAAAACCACGATATGACCACACCACCACCATGACAGAATCACCACCATGCTGCACTGTTGGGAGCAGGCAGTCTGTCTTGTTGAGTGAGTAGACTCAAGAGATTTCACTTGCCTTGTTGAGTGAGTAGGCTCAGGACTCTTCTGACGGTGTTCTCCACACGTAAACACGTCATGCGGTGGGGAATAGTGCTAACAAGTTAGTTGCTATCTTTTAATTCTTGTTGTTAACTTCATAAACATTGCGTGGTTGAATTGCTAAGTCTTATATAGTAGAAGATGATAGTAAAATAGTATGCAAATATGTCTAAACAACTTTTATTGTTTTCTTCATTTAATTGCCTGCAAAAGTTGTCCGTTAGCTGTGCTACATTTACTTTACTCTCCCACTTTCGATCATCTCTCGCGCTGTCGTGAAATCCCCTGACCTCCCGGTCCACATAAGACCTTCCCGGCCTCGCCTGGGGCAATTACCTCGTCGTACTTTTTGTGACCGCTCTCTACCTAAACCTAGAGACAACTGTCCTCTCGCCTCCCTCTCTGGTCTCCAAAAAAAAAAAAAAAATGCCCTTAAGCATATCCTAATGTTCCTCGAGAAAAGGAACCCCACCACTTTCGGTAAAAGCCTCAAAGTAAAAATGTGAGGGCTAGTGCATTTGTCGGCACCATTGAAATTGAAACCTGAAAAATGTCAAAAGAGGCGCTATGGAGTTAATCTCCATTCAACGAACAATGTGCATATACTAAGTTCAGACGCATTGTCGTCTTCGCAAATAACCGTGCATCCGGTGTCTAATGGGGAACATACACTGAGAAATTTCTCTCACGCTTTGGGCAAACAAAGGAGTGGGAGCACGAGATGGAATAAAAGTTGCATTTTGAGATTTTATATGAAATCCTAAAACCCCATATAAAATCTCTGTAACAATACTGTGAATGTGGATTCATCAACCACATTACACTCTTCCATGCATCGGCAGTCCACGTTGTATGGCTCTTGGCATAACGGCGACGACCCTGGTCACCGGAGGTTTTACAATAGCAGCTCTGCCATAAATACGTATCTTGTTTATACAGTTACCTGCGTACAGTTTTCGTTGATACTGGGGTCTGGAGGTGCAGATTGAGCTCCACACTAATTTTCGTCGCTGTGGTCTTCTTATTATGGGTAATAATCCCATTTAATTCTCTCCTGTCTCTATCAGTCAGTGTCGTTTTCCGGCAGCTCTTGTGTTTCGCAGACGAGGTTTCGCCACAAACACGGTATGCTGTCATGATGCTATACACAGTAGCTCTCGATAACCCCACTTCCCTGGCGACTATTGTCACTGAGGCACCAACTAGCCGGCCACCAACAATTAGCCCTCTTTCGAAGCCCGTTAGGTCGCTCATTTCGTTCTCACCCTTAAAGAAATTGTGCAACAAGACACTTTAAATCCACTTAAACAGGACCTTGAAGTTCTAAACAAAGCTATTAAAACCAAAAAGTGGTGGCTACCTTTGTGTATTGCGACATGCGCAGCTGCATTAAAAGTCACCTTTCTGAGCGTGGTATTCACATTATTTAGTCCAGCCTCTGTATGTACCTGTGAGAATTTTTTTTCTTTTTGCGTTTGAGTCATTTTGTTAATTTTTCGTTCACATGTCATTTTGTGACATTTGTGTCATTTTTCTATGGTGTGTCATTTTCCGTTTCCACTCGATATGTTCGTGCAGCGAAATTTTATTCCATGCTATTTGTCCCAACTTAAGTCCTCCATTTTATCGCTCAATGGTATTCTATTTTGTTCTTATAGTTCCTGATATCTGTATTTGCACCTAAGCTGCTTTATCCTTTCATCTTAATTGTGTCATTACCTGTGTCTATTACTTGTATCTACGCCTTGTTTTCGCATTTTATGGTTCC
This sequence comes from Macrothele yani, assembly GCA_039090855.1. Taxonomy (NCBI): domain Eukaryota; kingdom Metazoa; phylum Arthropoda; class Arachnida; order Araneae; family Macrothelidae; genus Macrothele; species Macrothele yani. The sequence continues at coordinate 143,598,220 of CM077007.1, read as the reverse complement.
TGAGGCTTGCCAAATTGATCGTATTTAATTTTGAGCGCGGGCGCTTAAGCTTTTATGGCCCACAGACCCTATGGCATAGGCACTAGGAAAAGACAGAGAAAAAAATAATTTTGGTTAAATTACAGTGCTGATTGAAATTTCATTTTCTTCTTTTTTCGAGCGTGCTGTTAATATTACAACAGCAGAATAGCATCGTACTTACTTTATCAGTATTTTCTTTTAAACCTTGTCTATTTATATTTATATTATAAATTTACTTACCAAAATTTGTCTATTATTATTATTATTATTAGCAAAGGTTCCTGGCATTGCCCAGGTTTAACAAAAAAATACATGAATCGGCTTCATAGGCCAACGTTTCTGAGCTTACGGGAAGTTAAGAACAGTATATATTTCGCCGAAACATTTAATTGAAATATGTTCCAGTAATGAAAAGGAAGGGATTAAAAAAAAAGCTAACGAAATCTATGCTTGTGCTTGTATAATTGGCTTAACCCATCCGTTTTTATTGACTGCGACCATAAAAGGAAATTTGAAATATCTACATTTTTCTAAAGTGCTGTTTTGATACAATGTTTCCGAAGCGTAAATAATTTTGTTCTTGTAAAGCCTCTCAGTCAAAGATGTTGAATGTTCTTTCATTTTGAGCCAAGATAAAAAGGTTTTTATTTTCACTAATTTAGAACATCCAACATAGAGCTGGGCCTTGGGAAAAGAGAGAATTATGCAGGCTGAGTCCAACAACTTTTAGCATCTGACACTCTGTCTTGTTGGTACCCATGGCGAAACTGAGAAGAACAGGAAACTTTAGGCTATTAAACTAAAATGGAATGTCTGGTGGGATGATTGGAATTCGTGTAATAAAAACACTTTCTACTGCAGCACAGCCAATCATGATAGTAACTTCGATAATATTTAACACGAGTTTCTTGCCAGTCTGTCGTATCCATTGCAGATTGTGGTGGATCCAGATTTCGTTAAGATAAAATAAAAAAATAGTCAAGATGAGGTGGAAGAATGGACGAACGGAGGAAGGGCAGTGTTAAGTTCTGAAGAAATAAAATGTAAGAAAATTCACATTTTATTTCTGGTATTCAATTTGCTTTTCATTAAAACATATTTCCTCTCTAAAAGAATCGCCTTACTACTGGTTTTTAAACAAGGAAACAATTTATAGCCTGTAGTAACACGCAGAGAACTGCGGTGTAAAACATAAACAAAACCGCCAGCAACTGCGGCGTAAGGATAAGGATTCTTCTTTTGAGGTTTAACGACTACGGTGAGCAACTCGACAGGTTATAACCAGTCACCCATCACTAATTTAGGACCACTGGCTCCAGGGAAGGGAGAGAGCCAGTGCTGTAAGACAAACACAACATCCATGCTCCAATGGAATTCAAACCCGGACTGAACTGGGACGAATGCTAAGAAGCCAACACTTAGAACACTGCCTCACCAGGGCAGCCGTAACACTTCGAAAGTCAAATTTCAAGTTGGAAATCGCGCCAGTTATGTCAAATTCGAAACAGTAATTGATGGAACCGTCAAAGCCGGATCCTTCAATTATTGTTGTGGTCTAAGCGATGGCCTCTGATCATTCGTCCAAAAGGGGTCCGGGTTCGAATCCATGTGAGGCATGGATGTTGTGTTTGTCTTACGGCACTGGTTCTCTCCCTTCCCTGGAACCAGTGGCCCTAAATTAGGGACGGGCGACTGCTTATAGCCTATTGAGTTGCTAACGGTGGTCGTTAAACGTCCCATCAAAAAAGAAAAACCGTGAAAATCTTCCCATATAAATAGCTTGAAACTATGTATAGCGAGTAGTAATAACACAGGGAGAGCCGCAGTCTGAAACGTAAGCAAACCTGCCGGCAACTGCGATGGAAGGATACACATAGCACTTTGCAGGTTTAACGCAGTAAACAGAAAGGGCAATTTTCTAATTGTAAATAGCGCGCGTAATGTCAATTTCGAAATAATGGTTGTGGAGACCTAAACAAAATCTTCCCGCAGAAATAGCTTGGAACTACACTGGTGTGCAAAAATTAAGGACGAAGAGGAGAAATTAGCATAACAGCGGAACATGCAGGCAGAACGGACCGAAAGACCACTCAAGAGATAGACTAGGGTCCGATACGGTAGGGCATGCGCATATATACAGCATGACGTAGGGGGGTCGTCGGAAGGGTATAAAGCACACGGGCAGTGTACGCTCAGCAATTCTGTGAAAGCTATTGCACGGTGTACATCGGTTTGGACGTCGAGTCGCTGCCACCGTGTGATATGGCCAACAGGCAAAACATCTGGATGACTTTACCCGAGGTCGCGTTATTGGGAAATTGGAAGAAGGGCGAAGTGTGACTAGTGTGGCCGAGGAGTTCAGGATCGCTCACAGCATCGTTTCATGATCTTGGAGAGCATTTCGAACGACAGGAACAGCTGTCCCAGAGTTTAGCAGTGGTCGTCCACGAGCAACCACGGCGGCGGACGACCGGTATATTGTCCTACAGGCGAGAAGAGACAGACGGCAGACAGCGGGAGAAATCGCAAGGCACATGCAACAGACAACTAGACGTCCGTTATCGCTTATTATCGTGCCCAGGAGGCTGCACAAAGATGGTCTATTTGCACGACGACCAGTACGGTGTGTGCCATTAACGCCTGCTCATCGGAGACGGCGGTTTCTGTCATGTCAGGAACACAAGAACTGGACACATCAGCAATGGGGTCGAGTTCTCTTCACGGATGAGAGCCCATTTAGTCTGACGAGCGATTCTAGACGATACACATCTGGAGAGAGCAGGGAACACGCAATCACACCTCCAACATAATCGAAAAGGACCGGTTTGGAGGTGGCGGAGTTTTCGTTTTGGGCGATATCATGCTTGGTAGCCGTACTGACCTCCACATCTTCCAAGGAGGTTCAGTCACTAGTGTTCACTATTGTACCGAGGTTCTCCGGCCTCACGTGAGTCTGTTTAGAGGTGCTGTGGGTCCTGAGTTCCTCTTCATGGACGACAACGCTACACCTCCTCGTACAGTGGCTGTCGCAGAGCTGTTGGAGAGTGAAGATATTCAACGCATGGATTGGCCCGCAAGTTTCCCGGACTTAACTCCAATCGAACACGTGTGGGACCTTCTCGGGAGACGCTTGGCAGCACGTCACCAGCCGCCAACAACGATTCCGCAGCTGCGATTGGCGCTACAAGATTAATAGGCCGCGATGCCTCAACAGCTCCTTGACAACCTCGTCCTCATCATGGACAGACGTTGTAAATCCTGCAACGCAGTCAGGGGTGATCATATCCCCTACTAAAGACTGGGTTTTTTCTTGGCAGCCGCCTGTCACATGGATGTTTCTGTCTTATGTCCTGTTGTGCTCGAAGCTACCTTTTCAATAAAGTGCCTTTGTATCCTTTGGATTCCTTGTTTGGGCGGTTTTGCTCACTTGTCCCATATTCTTTCATCTTCGGGATCTTATGGTATGATTTGAGTCGATGTGGAGCACTTCTGCACGACGTTACATTCGAAAAACCGTCTCGTCCTTAATTCTTACACGCCAGTGTACTTATAGTGCATGATAACACACGGAGAACCGCGGTCTAAAACGTAAACAAACACGTCTGCAACTGCGGCAAAAGGTTACACTTAACACTTCGGAAGTGCATCAACCAAAATTTCGGCACAACCTATAATATTGTCTCTTCTATTCTTCATTGAGTGTTCCTTCACGTGGATTTATAGCATTATTCTGCCTCGATAAAGCCACCTGTAAATGTGCGAAAGTTTGACGCATATAAGTTGCTAAGCCAATAAAAAGGGTATTTTAGTAATAGCTTCTATCACGTTTGGCGTGAGGTCCTCATAAATTTACGCAAGAATGCAAAGAAATATTACTGAGTTTAAGTAAAGTGTAATGAAGTATTGTTAAGAGATAGTGTAATGAAATATTGTTGCGTATCAATGAAATGAGCTATTGCTGCGACAGCTCGTCGGACGTCATACGGCAAGATCAAATTTCAACAATGGTTAGAAGCTTTAAAAACTAAAAGAAAAAAATTAAAATCCGCAAATTCGAATTTCCAAAAAAGGGGCTCCGAAGTGCCCAACACAATTATGTCCTGCTTGTTATTTCCAAATTTCAAATTTCTACTTTCAGTAGTTTGTTCTGGTGGAGACTGACAGACAGACACGGTAATTTTATTATTACAGATCATTATTTTCATTATTGCTAACCAAACGCAGCCTATAATAATTATCATTATTACTAAATGAACTCCTTGAAGGAGTTAAGTATTTCTTAGAAAATCTGTAGCTATTACCTATGTGCTTTGCATTTTGTGTTTCTTGATATATGAGGAAAATGCATTTTATTTATTTTATTTATTGCAATACTATAGTGTCCGATTTTCTTGGAAATGCTAATGTTACTGATTTGTAAACCAAATAAAAAAAATATTATTTCGCATAAACAGTTTGGTTTCAAGTTAACGATGTAAAGTTATTTTATGGTATCAGATCTCCGCAATGATCTGTCTTAAATAGTTTAGTGTTTTTTTAAAGCTGTTTTGAGATACTGATGGGAATGATGCGTTGGAACACTGGCTACATACAGCCCTTGGGCATAATATAAGTTTAACTTTTTTTTCTTAGACCATTTAGAGTTTTTTTTTTTTTTTTTTTTTTTTGATTGGAGGTTTAACGACCACCGTGAGCAACTCAATGGGCTATAAGCAGTCGCCCGTCCCTAATTTAGGGTCACTGGTTCCAGGGAAGGGAGAGAGCCAGTGCCGTAAGACAAACACAACATCCATGCCTCACCGGGATTCGAACCCAGACCCCTTTCGGACGAATGATCAGAGGCCATCGCTTAGACCACTGCGCCACCGGGGCGGCCCATTTAGAGTTTAAAGATTAAAGAGTTGAAATCCCCCCTGGTTTAGTGTGCACATCCTACCGTATAGCGTTGAGGTCATGTAATGTGAGGGTTCAATGTTTTCTCTGTAAAAATCGGGCGTAAACTTACTGCAGAAGTAACACATTCTGATTGAGAGACGCGATGGATGTATGGAAACAAAACACTAATGATAATAGGAGTGTAAATTAATTTCTCCATACAAAGTTGCTTGCAACTAAGAAGTATCGCTGATTCTAATTAAAGCAGAAGGAATTATGGATGTTGATTTACCGTTTAAGTTGCAAAAAATTGCTTTTCTAGTATCCATAATGTAAAGAGGTAAAAGGGCATATTTTAGTATAAATCTTCACATTAGTGTGCTAAAGGCAGGGGTTTTTTTTGGTTTTTTTATTGGATTTTTAACGACCACCGTGAGCAACTCAATGGGCTATAAGCAGTCACCCGTCCCTAATTTTGGGTCACTGGTTCCAGGGAAGGGACAGAGCCAGTGCCGTAAGGCAAATACAACATCCATGCCTCACCGGGATTCGAACCCGGATCCCTTTCGGATGAATGATCAGAGGCCATCGCTTAGACCACTGCGTCACCAGGGCGGCCCATTAGTTTTGTGAAACCTGAAGATTTAGACATTTGGATCAATTTGGCATTGTTCCCAGATATACTATGTCTAAGAGAATATATTTACGTCACGTAAAGAGACAGTGTACACCCATCCTTTTGCAAGAGAGCAGATACGTAAAAGTTGATGAGGTAGGAGTTCAATAACTTTATATCATTCTCCTCAATGGTATGGTAGAGAACTGCTGTTTCCTCTGCCACACGTTAAAGATGTCTTCGCGATAAATAACTTCCGATCGGTGTTGTTCGGCACAGGTGTTTGAATAAAAGCAACTTGCTGGAGAACAAGTTCAAGTGGAAATGATGACCCACATGGAAACATGGTCTCATTCGGAGGTACGCCCGTCGGTAAGGTTCTTTTAGGCACAGAAAACATCGGCAGCGGAGATCCATGGCCAACTTAAAGAATATGCTGCTCAAGTCATGAATGTCGAAGAGTCTCACAGTGGTATTCAGAATTCGGACACGGGCGCAATGCGATGACTAATGAGAAACACAGTGACAAACCTTCATCATCAACAACAGACGACAAGATAGTATGTGTGAAGGCTGTCGTGCAAGAAGACAGATGGCTGACTTTCCGTCAATGACGTCAGAGATGCATTACGTCACACGATTTACGTCACATGATTAACTCTTTTGAAACAGGAAAACATTACGTCAAGAATTTTGGTTCTATTTTGTCGTTCATAAACGACATATAGAATTTTTCATTTTGAATCCTATCTTATGAAATTTAATTTTAAGATTTCCCTGGCGAACCTAAAATCTTTATTTTAGATTGTCAAACCAGTTTCTTTTCTCATTCAAAGTCTAAAAATTGAGAGTTCCAATAGAGTAGGTAACAGTGTGTTTTTATAATTTCTTGCGTATGCTGAAGGGATATGGTTTGGGAACTTCCTTTTTCTTTTCCCTTAAACTATGAAATTCTTAGAATTTAACTACATTTTTTTCGCACAATATAACCAGAAATTATTTTATTTACATTTGTAAAAGAAATGAAAAAGAAAGAAAAAAGGAAAGAAAAGAAAAAATGCTGTTTGTGGTTCTGCGCATAAACTATAACTGCTGTAAATGAAAATGTTTCCTTTTGTATACCGCAAGTCACGTCGTTTAACCTAACCACTGGGACTACCTCCGAGAAAGATCATATATCCAGGTGGGCTCCCATTTTCACTTGAATCTCTTCTCCGGTAAACTGCCGTTTTATTCGTACTCCTATGGGAGGAGAATGTATTTACGTTGGGAAACACCGATGAACATATCCCGAATCCGCCGACATTGGTCATCAGAAGTTAATTCTCGATGAGCCTTTCCTTTTCATTCAAACTCCTGTGACATACAACACCCTGTAGTGATGAGATTGCAATGACATTGTGATACATGTATGTACACATTAGAGATGGGTACGGGTCCTGGCTATTACAAAAGGCCCCGAAATGGATCTGGGGCCGGACGGGCTCTTATATCAACCCTGGCTAAAACTCGGGTCCGTACGGGCCCATACTCAAATTAGTTTACCCTTTCGCTTTTTTAATTCATTTTATTTAGCACTGCTAACCGAATTGACTAACGCAATGGGAAACGCACAACTGAATGAATGCCTAAAATGTTTAATTATTGTTTATTGCGTGTTTCGCGTGCATTTCGTAACTCAAAACCGTTTGTGAGTGTTTCAACAACTGCTTATTATTTCCTAGATACGATGAAAACTGATACTACATATATATGACGTATACGATACATAGATGAAACAGTTGACGTACGTCGTTCTTAATCTCTTTGGGGCTCTGGGGGAAAGCTCCAAAGCCCCGCCCCCTCCTCCTCCGTGGGTGTGCCAGTGCAGCTAGCAGAACGTTAAATTTTAGTCGCCAGAAAACTTTATACGTATTTCATTCTCTCTCTCTCTCTCTCTTTCTTTTGGGGGTCGACATTAACAGGAAGCCCTAACATTCTTATCTAATGAAAAGAAAAAAAAAGGAGTGAAACAATATGCTTCATTTTTTCCTCATTCGAATAGGAAAAATATGCACAAATGCTCAAACACGAGAAAGGACCAGGCCAGTCATAAATAATGATATAACGGGCCAGGGCCGGATCTGGGCTTTTGAATACCCGGACCTTAAAAAAAACCAGCCCGTGTTCGTCTCTAGTACACATCCCTAGTCCGTCGCCAAAGATCATCAGAAGTTACTTATTGATCAGCAGTCCCTTTTTATTCGAACTCCCGTGTGAAACCAAGACTTGCAGTCAGAAACAGTGTAATGACGTCCAGCGACGCCGTTTCAATATATAAACAATCGTTGCCACAGGCGATCGGAAATTACTTAGAACTCAGCTCTCGTATATGATTCCACGCTTTGTCTTGTTGCACCCATATAGTGTTGACGTCAACACCATAAAAATCAAGAAATTCTTCCGGGAATATTAACTCCAGAGGGTTTGGCTGATAGTAGACTGAGTTTGCTGTGACCTTCTTTTCCAACTTACGGATGTGCTATACTCAGGAACTTGAGGGAAAGCACTCGGCATAATTTCTGCAATACTTGCGTTTGGTTGTTAGGTTCACCGAGTAATTATATAATGGCCAAGACTGATTGCACTTGTCGAGACATACGCTAGAAGTAACAAGATATGGCCACGTTTTTTCAGTTGCTGTGCACCAGGTTATGTTAATATAGCTTATGGCAAATGATACACTGCTCCGTTGCTAAGTAAGGAAGCGGCTTATGGGCACTAACTAGTCTCAAATAGGTGTTTTAAGCTAACATTCTTTTTCTTTAAGTGCCGTGTTCTTCACGAACGTTGGCCGTTATCATCATGAAGAGTGACTAGTCAATGATGAATTTCTTGGGGATTATAATATTGTTTCCCATTGTCTTTCTCATCGCAGTACCTTACCATTTACACTAATCCAACTGCGACAACGATAGTCCAAGGGCGCAACAGCCAGAAATGGAGTTTTTATGGATCTATGAGAGTATAGGGGTTCATTCATTCACACATTCATGTTGCGTTCGCGAAAATCTTGGAAAGACGTGAACTGGATGGTCATCGAAGGAGTTTTAACCACGAATACGCCATCTGCCACATGTTTGCTTGCTGATGGTAGCAAAGATTGCTTGCTATATTATTGTGGACATTTGAATGGGGTATCTTCATGGTGTTGGTGAATGTTCTCGGGGCTTGAGGAATTTTGTCCACTGACCGCTTACAGAACTCCTTGATAAGATAGTATAGCGTGCGGCAGTTCGCTCCACACTTTTCTTATGTACCTGCGAGCAAAACCTGACCATATCGATGACCTTGGGAGTAATGCTAAACTATATTTGAGCATCTCTTACGATCTTTGACTAGAAATAATGGGCATCGGACAAGCTAATGATGTACTTTCATAGATATAAATTATTGAACCATATGCATGGCCGCCACAATTTAGTAATCGTGTGTTACACGTCAGTGAGGTGCATTTGCACATGAAATCCAAGTCATGGAACTTGAGCAACGTCAGTATATCTCACGGATCCACGTAAACTCCCACACCGGAAAACTCCCACACTTTTTTCTGCTGCTGCGCAAAGTGCAAACTGCGAAAAACTCCAACAATGCTACTCCTATACCTACACAGATAAGGGGATGTACATGAATTGCGGTTGTTCCGAGATCTTGCAAAGTGTGGGAGTTTTCGTAGTTGACCAAAACGAAATGTACGAGTTTTCTTAGGGATATAAATGCGTATGTAAGATCATAATGACACACAGTTTTTAACTTAAGATCATCTAAAAAGGCCCGCGGCCTTGGTGCCTTGTAAAGAGCTGAAAAATTATCTGTTGAGTGCCTTTCATTAAATTTTATAAAATGATTACAAATACGAAATATCTAAGTTGTAACTTAAAATGTTCTAAAAAGGCCTACGCCTGTAGGTGCCTTGTAAAGAGGTGAGAAATAATCCGTTTAGTGGCTTTTCTTAGCATTAATAAAATGTTAATAAATAGAAAATATTTAGGTTGCAACTTAAGATCTTCCAAAAAGGTCCGCAGCCTTCTTGTCAGCACCTGAAGATCGATTCGTTATGACTTTTTTGATTAGCTTTTGTTGCATGTTATGACATGCCAAACATTAAAATCACCAACTCAAGATTTCGTGAGTCAGAAAGCCTCTACATAGCTCTTGTGATTATGATCTTACATATGCATTTACAGTATATCCCTAGGAAAACTCGTACATTTCGTTGTACATCCCCTTATATGGTAAGGTGCAGGAGCTTACCGGTGTGGGAGTTTTCCGACATCAACACTTTGTGCTGCAGCAGCAGAAGAAAGGGTGGGAGTTTTCAGCCGTTTGCACTTTGCGCAGAAGCAGAAGAAGGTGTGGGAGTTTAGCGCCATCCATGTCTCATATTGAGGCTAATTTGTTGTTTCTCTTGTTACATTGTAAGTGACAAGCAGAACAGTATGATTCTAAGTTGTTCTAATGAAACACAGAAAAGAAGGTACGACGAGTGTGCAGTTGCGAGCCGTAAGTATTTGTACATTTTCCTACCATGAATCTGTAATACGTCAAAATGGTTGCTTGACATCTCTTAAAAATAAATAGAGCGATATCACTGAGCGTACATGCGTGTGTGTGTTAACAACTCCAGTATTCATTTTGTTTTTGTTTTTTGTTTTTGTTTTGCAGGTGTACCTCTAAGAAACTTTCAGAAAAAAAGACAGGCATGAAGACTTTTGTTGGAATACCTTACAAGTATTTCTGAATGAAAACAAACAAGGAAGACATTTGACATTTTTTTTTCTGGTGAGAAAGCGTTGGGTGACATGATTCCAGGCAAAACGCAACGAGACCATATTTTCTCAATGGATCCTGGTGATATTGTTTTCTTTATTCTTTAAACAAACAGTGTTTGCTCCTTTACCAAAATACTTGTCCTAGAAACAAGAACACTCGTAGAATTTGTTTGTATCCTTTCTGTCGTTTTATAAAACGAAACCACATTTGTTTGTGAACTTTTGTAACTATATTAAAGTCTTTCAACAAATAGTGGTATGAAGCGAATGTCACATCTACAGTACATAAACAACTCAGTAAATTTATATAGAGAAAAGAAAAACATATTGCGTAGTCACCTGCAAGTCATAGCTACTTTATTAAAATTTCATAGGAATGATAGTTTCTCCAGGGAGTCCCGAATGGCTGTGTATGAAACTGTAGCTGTTCCTACTCCGATGTATGGCAGTGAAACCTGGGTACTTCAGAAGAGACATAGGAGTCGTTTGTGTGCTGGAGAGAAGCGTTACTTACGGAAGGTTTGTGGCAAAACACTCTCTGATCATGTGAAGAATGAAGATGTGTTGCAGTTGTGTAATGTGAGGCAAAATATTGTCAGTAAGGTGGAGACTAATATGCTTCGATGGTTCGGCCATATTGAAAGAATGAATGATGAGATGCTTACTAACAAAAAAATTTCAGCCCAAGTGCCAGTAAAGAAAGGCCAGGGAAACCGTAGGAGTACCAGATTCAAGGGTGCCTGCATGAGAAAAAGATTATTTTTATGAATTATAGAAGGTCTTGTGTACATCGTGTGATGGATATGAGTGAAGCTTGAATTGTGTGCCAAAATCGCCGTAATTATAGACATTTGATACGGCAACAGTAAGTAATTACTCAGTTAAACATTTATCTGGTGGATTTTCTTTCTTTGTGGAGCTAACCACTGAATCTCAGAGAACAGCTTAATGTGATTGACTGACTAGATTTCTAGAAAACGAGCGCAAACTACATTATGCATATTAGTACATTCATTCCTTTTTTCGTGCAAATATTTGAAAGGACATTGTGACGTACACGTATACTACCTTTCTCACTTTCCGTTTTTGTTGATTTATGCGAATTTTGGTTGGTTGTTGTTATACATATGTTCGATACTAAAGGTCTGTGAACTCCTAAGAATATTTTTCCCCTTTGGGCTGTGGCTGGCAGTCAATCAAGTCATGGTTACTGATATTAATACAGGAACCTTGTAAGTAGCAGGTAGCCTAATCAGTCAGACTAGATGGTCTGACTGATCCTGACCCCCCAGATTTTTCAGAGTCGGGGATCCCAATGTAAAGGACCCCCCCCCCATTTTTTCGGGAATATAATGATATAATGCAACCTTTATGATGTGAACCAACTAAATTTAATAATATTAGATTGTAATTTTTCGTAGAATGCAAACACGTGTATAATGTGTACTTAATAAAACAGCGATATCGATTCCTAATAAGCAAAGTCAGTTCTACAACTTTGTAATTTACATTTCTGCCCCATTTATCACAGTTTTACAGTTGTGTTCACTAAGTTCCACAATTCACCAACAGAGGCGCCTATGTCGTGCCCGTTTGATCACGCCTCAGCAACTGCTTTGCTTGTGTGTGCGTGTGTGTGTGTAGGGGGAGGGGGTCCCAAACTCTATCTTATACAGTATGTATGGACATGTTGCCAGAAGAACGGACCATCGATGGAAAAAGACCCAGAAGAAGACCCTATGGGAGATGGATGGATGAAATTTGAAAGCGTGCCGGAGTGACAAGGAGGAGACAGGCTCAAGACAGACAATTGTGGAAGAAACCTGGAGAGACCTTCATCCAACAGTGGATCGATAATGGTTGACAGTCATGATGATGATGATATAATATTGTATATATATGGACAGCCGAAATTTTAGACTGGATTCCAAGGAATAGGAAAAGATCCAGAAGAAGACCACATGTGAGATGGGTGGATGAAATTCAAAAGTGTGCGGGAGTAACATGGAGGAGACTGGCATAAGACCGACCGTTGTGGAAGAAACTTGGGAGACCTTCGTCCAGCAGTGGATTGATAAGTTGACAATGATGATAATGATGATGATATATGTATACATACAAAGTGTGATCGGACCCCTAGATTTTGAAACATGGTTACGCCACTGGACTCTGACTAGTGTCTTTGAGATAACAAAAAGTTTATCGTGAATAGTAGGATAGAAAAGGACAATAGGATAAATAATCGAAAATTGAAAATGGTTCTTGAGAGGTTAAGAAAACTGATGACATGCGTCGGAAAAAACAGCTTGGCGGTAATAGCAATAGAACACAAGGAGAGATTGTTGTGATACACGTATGGTATGTTTACAAGAGACAAAAGGGTATCTCAACTACCTCTATTTATCGATTGCGTGTGTATCGCATCATATCAAGAACACAAGGAGCTAGATGCACGCCAGACAAAAATATTTTACGATGGATTCATAAAAAAAGATTAAAGCCCTTTTATGTGTTTATAAACCATACGAACACATACGTGTGCTGAATTATTCAAATAATGAAACTTGTCAGAACTTTCAGCCTGTGAACTGAATAAAAAATTATTTTCTGCTAATACAAATGATACGTTTATTTTCATCCTAAGATCACAAATGCCACTATGCCATCATCACCCACGATTCTCAATCCACTACTGGATAAAGGTCTCCTAAGAGACCGCATTAACGCCTGGACAGGCGTATTTCACGCATCAGAAACGAAAATTACTTCCTACAAAAAAATCAGGACGTATTTTTACTGCCCCCAAAATTATCTATCCCAATTTAAAAACTGACCTCTAGGATTTTTTAATTATTAATCATTATTACTTGTTCCCTCGACCGTTCAACACAACGGTTGTGCCATCGATGATGTGATTCCTTCCTCGTCCCCAATTCCTGCTCTGCTAGTCCGGCAAACGGCAGAGTTACAAAAGGGTTGTAGGGTGCGTGTGCTGGTGCGTGCAAGCCCGAACGAAGTGGTGGTGGGAGTGATGGCAACATTTTTTTCGAGAGTTCCGAAGGTTTGTTGAACAGCGTTGCCGAATAATAATTACAACACTAAATTAAAGTAAAACCTAAAAAATGTGTTATATCCTTAAAGAGAACAATGTGAATATGCAATAGAATTCAATTCTCAGTGTACAGATCACTGACTCGAACAGAACTTGACAAAGCAGACTGTATTTTTTATTAACATTTTGAGAGCCTGAGATCATTCTCAATTACAATCTGTTGCAATACTAAATTACATGTGTAGGAAGAATTGTACGTACACATATCACAGAATTTTCATCTCTGTCTGAGAGGTAAGGATGCATGTTTTTAACCTTAGGAATTCTTACTCTATTTTAAATTTTGTTATACTTATTCAAACGATTAAAATAACTGCATGTCCAAAGAACAGATATTCTCACTGTAATGTATATATTTTAACAGAAAAAAAAGTATTTTAGAAGTGAGAATTTTTATGGAGGTTGTTTGAAAAGGAGAGGGAGGGTGCTACTTCTAAAAATCACAAAATACTTCTTGAAAATCATGTGAGAAGCATTTTTACTCCCTGTCCAAAAATTTACCGTGGCCACTGGGACGCTCCCAATTTTTTCCACAACTCTTACAAAACATTCCGGAATGCTTTCGAATTTCAAACACCTGTCTCTTAAGTACCGTCTTGCAAGTCTTTTCTTGTGTCTTGGTATAGGTCATTCTATGGCATATTCACATTGTTCTTTTTAGGTCTTTTCCAGTGCCTTGGTATCGGTCTTTTCCTGTGCCCTGGTATCTAGCGTAGTATTTCAGTTGTTTAACGGTAGTCAGATCTTCTGGCAATACGTCCAGCCCATTTTCATTCGATGGTGTTTACTTTCATCCTGATATCATCAACTTTTGTTATTTTCCTGATAAATGAGCTCCTTTTCCTAACTTTCATGGTTACACCAAATAGGATTTTCTGTGTGCATGCTTTCGAATTTCAAACACCTATCTCGTAAGTTACCGTCTTACAGGTCTTTTCTTGTTCCTTGGTAAAGGTCTTTTCCTGTGCCTTGGTATATAGGTCATTCTATGGCATATTCACATTGTTCTTTTTAGGTTTTTCCTGTGCATTGGTATCGGTCTTTTCTTGTGCCTTGGTATAGGTCTTTTCCTGTGCCTTGGTATCGGTCTTTTCTTGTGCCTTGGTATAGGTCTTTTCCTGTGCCTTGGTATCTAGTGTAGTATTTCAGTTGTCTAACGGGTCAGATCTTCTGGCAATATGTCCAGCCCATTTTCATTCGATGGTCTTTACTTTCATCCTGATGTCATCACCTTTTGCCAATTTCCTGATAAATGAGCTCCTTTTCCTACCTTTCATGGTTACACCAAATAGGATTTTCTGTGTGCATGCTTTCGAATTTCAAACACCTATCTCGTAAGTTACCGTCTTACAGGTCTTTTCTTGTTCCTTGGTAAAGGTCTTTTCCTGTGCCTTGGTATATAGGTCATTCTATGGCATATTCACATTGTTCTTTTTAGGTTTTTCCTGTGCATTGGTATCGGTCTTTTCTTGTGCCTTGGTATCGGTCTTTTCCTGTGCCCTGGTATCTAGTGTAGTATTTCAGTTGTCTAACGGGTCAGATCTTCTGGCAATATGTCCAGCCCATTTTCATTCGATGGTCCTTACTTTCATCCTGATGTCATCAACTTTTGCCAATTTCCTGATAAATGAGCTCCTTTTCCTACCTTTCATGGTTACACCAAATAGGATTTTCTGTGTGCATGCTTTCGAATTTCAAACACCTATCTCTTAAGTTACCGTCTTACAGGTTTTTTCTTGTTCCTTGGTATAGGTCTTTTCCTGTGCCTTGGTATATAGGCCATTCTCTGGCATATTCACATTGTTCTTTTAGGTCTTTTCCTGTGCCTTGGTATATAGGTCAAAGTATGGCCTATTCACATTGTTCTTTTAGGTCTCTTCCTGTGCCTTGGTATATAGGTCATTCTATGGCATATTCACATTGTTCTTTTAGGTCTTTTCCTGTGCCTTGGTATCGGTCTTTTCTTATGCCTTGATTCAGGTCTTTTCCTGTGCCTTGGTATTGGTCTTTTCTTATGCCTTGGTTCAGGTCTTTTCCTGTGCCTTGGTATTGGTCTTTTCTTATGCCTTGGTTCAGGTCTTTTCCTGTGCCTTGGTATCTAGTGTAGTATTTCAGTTGTCTAACGGTGGTCAGATCTTCTGGTAATACGTCCAGCCCATTTTCATTCGAGGGTCTTTACTTTGATCCTGATGTCATCAACTTTTGTCATTTTCCTGATAAATGAGCTCCTTTTTCTACCTTTCATGGTTACACCAAAAAAGCTTTTCCATGTGCCAGAGTTCTCTGCAGCTTTGGAGGTTCGTTTTTAATTAAAGTTCCATATCTCTGATCCATAAGTAAGAACAGGAAAGATGCATTGATTAAAAACTTTCTTGTAAGACATAATTAATTGTAAGTTGCACTTGAAAACTGTATTGTTTCTTCCAAATGCTCCCCAACCAAGTTTTACATATTTATTAATTACTTCTTCAAAGTGACCCTCGCTTGATATCTGTTGTCGGAGATGGAAGATACAAGCATCAGTTACTTCAAAATCTGCACCAGCATCCTCTAAATCTTCAGTTTTTCTGTAAGTGTTGTGTACTCGTTTTTTTTATTTTCGTTTTCTGCAAGTTCATCTGCAATTCCACGACTTTAGTTTTGTGAGCAAGTTTTTGGATCACACTATGCAACTGTGAGTAGGTATTTCTAAAAATGACTTTGTCTTCAGTAAAACGAAGGTGTGCTAGTCTCCACTAATCTTTATACATAACTTATTCAACTACAGTATAGACCTTAATCGTTCCTATCTTAAAACATGTAACAGGAAATAATTTTTATGCAACCAAAAATTAAGTTTGAAAAGAAACTAATAAAATGTTTTCTGCATCAGAAGGAATTTTTCGTTACGGTATTATTTTTTTCGTGTATTTCTTTCTACAGTTATGCAAACTAGTGTTTTCTTATGAACTTTTCTTAAGAATGTATTTCTTAATTCGCTTTTTTAAAATTTCGTTTAATGCAAAATTATTATTGTTGCTTTGCTGCACCACTCACACGCATGTAGTAGCAAACCGATACAGAGAGAGGAAAAGTCAGTTTTAAAAGCCTTTTTAAACTGCGTTCAACTACACTTAGGCAAGGCCGTAGCCATTAGGGGAGCAGGGAGGGCTGTTGCCCTCCCAGAATTGTCATTCCAGGGGCGTAAATTCATGCTCTGGGGGTTGTAAAAAATAGAAATTCTAATTAAAAAAGAAAGTTACACCCTTCAGTATTTTTTTTAAAGACCTTAATTAGTCTTATACAGAATTCCACGCAGTTACCCAGGATACAGAGTAGCATACATTGTGAATATGTGAAGATCTCATATCTATGAAGGGAATTTTCCAAACCAGTGAATGGAGGCATAGAAAACAATATGCTGATATGCCTAACCTCCATGACCTTTCCGAACATGTCGTTGGGATGAAGAGCTAATTGATCATCTGCGCTCTGTCGCAGAAAGTTCTCTGAACGTTCAACCCTGAACGAAAATTTTCCAAGTCCTATTCCTAAAGCTTCTTCCTATTGTTACGTTCAATATCCGATATTCATTCGTTCTGTGGTGGTTTGTTTTTCGTTCTACATTTCTGTGGAGTGTTATGTTGTCGACGTACACATAACGTTTACGATTTACTTGGAATTTACAACCAGTGGTTTTTGGGTATTGACCTGGTTTTTACATTTTTCATAAAATTATGTCAAAAAACTGAAGTGCGATTTTTGAACGATCATAACTTACTTTCCTCTAACAGCGTTGTGTGAGGAAGTAAAAACCAGGTATTATTTGAGTGGAACTCGAAGGGGCGTAATTTCAAGTCTAGCCCTCCCAGATAAGAAAAGCTTGCTACGCTCCTACACTTAGGAATATTTTTTTTTGTTTTCGATTGGAGGTTTTACGACCACCGTGAGCAACTCAATGGGCTGTAAGCAGTAGCCCGTGCCTAATTTAGGATCACCGACTGCAATGAAGTTAGAGAGCCAGTGCCGTAAGAAAAACACAACATCCGTGCCTTTGCCGCCCCGGTGGCGCAGTGGTCTAAGCGATGGCCTTTGATTATTCTTCCAAAAGGCGGTGCGGGTTCGAATCCCGGTGAGGCATGGATGTTGTTTTTGTCTTACGGCACTGGCTCTCTGCCTTCCCTACAACCACTGACCCTAAATTAGGGACTGGCGACTGCGTATAGCCCGTTGAGTTGCTCACGGTGGTCGCTAAACCTCCAATAAAAAAAAACAAAAAAACATCAATGCCTCACCGGGATTCGAACCCGGACCCTTTTCAAACGTATGTTGTTGTTTTTTAGGGGGGAGGATAACGACCACCGTGAGCAACTCATGTGACTACAAGCAGTCGCCCTTCCCTAATTTGGGGTTGCTGGTTCCGGAAAGGGAGATAAAGAGGGACATAAGACAAACACGCCATCCATGCCTCTGCCGTGATTCGAACCTGGACACAGCTCGGACAAGTAATTAGAAGCCAACACTTCGTACCCCTCTACCACGGGGGGGGGGGGGGGTTCTGAATTAAAACTTGCGAAAAATTCTAAATACACAAACTTAAACAGGAAAATGGGTTCGCTTTCAGATATGGAAGAATAAACCTAACATCTGGAAAAATGCCTTTTGCAATTTGGGGAAGATATACTCATTTATAAAAGTATTATAATTATTTAACCAATTTCAGTTCCATTTACTCTAGTGTCGGGTCATCATTAATGATAAGCAAGAAATGCACTGAGCGTCTACATTACCTGCCACGACTTCAACGTGCACGGCTATTCACTACGTAACGAACATGAGGTACCTGTGCCAGTGCTAAGGCACGTTACTTCATAATAGCCTGCCATTAGCAGGGAAAATTTCCTGAAAGCTCATGCTGCTCTTTGTAGAATAAATGATTCCATACCATAAACACGAATTTCCTATTCTCATACCTGTTTGCATAGATGCTTGCATTATGGTCAGCAAGTACTTACAACTTGTGCAGCTGTAATTTTTCAACAAACACAACGGTGAGAATTGTTTCTGCACATCTATTTGCCTGCCTCTTCAAGGATTAAAAACTCTTACCTTTATGATTCATACAGAAGTAGAGGAATTTACTGCGTTACTCAGCTGCCAAATTTATAGTGGTTCTGTGTTTTATTCTAGCAGGATTTACTTTACATATATACACACCATTATCAAAAGTTTTCGGACACTACCAAATATTTGCATAAGTGAAAAGAATGGTTGCGCAGAAAGGTGCGCTGCGAGTTGGGATGTAGGTATATAAAGCTGAGATGTTCTGTCGTGTTATCAGTAACTTTGAAGCGGACATGCCTCGTGGTCGTTCCAGAGCGGACTGGTCATCGGATGTCATCTGAGTAACGTCCCCTTGCGGAGCATTGCAGTTAAACTAAGCATACCAAAACCAACTGTAAGCACAACCTGACGGAACGTGATAGAAGAGCCATGCCATGAAATGTTAAGAAATCTTGTCCTTCCTCTGCCTCTTCCATCGCTGCTGAAGTAGGAAATACTTGTAACGGCTCGGTTAGTACCGTAACTATCCGCAGAGAGTTACACAGTGTGGTACACCTCACTACCGTGAATGCTGGGCGCCGTTTGAAGTGATGTGACTCCCGTCGTTCCTGGACTGTGAGCGACTGGAAAGCTGTTCTTTGGAGTGATGGGTCAAGCTTTTCAGTCTTCCAATCTGATGGATGTGTTTGTATTTGGCAACAGCCCGGCGAATGATTTTTTCAGACCAGACTGTGCTCTTCCAACTGTTAAGTTCGGCGGAGGCTCCATCATGGTATGGAGTTCTTTTTCCGTGGATGGGACTCGGCCCATTGGTTATTATACCACAAACCATGAACTCTAAAGTGTACCTCGACGTTCTGGATAATTCTGCCCAACAAACAATGTGGCAGTATTATGGAAATCACCGTTGTCCCTTCTAACACGATCGAGCTCCATGCCACACTGCACGGCGTGTGAGGGACTGGTTTCTTGAAAGTGAAGTGGAATTGTTTGATTGGCCTGCTCAAAGTGTTGATCTTAATCCCATAGGACACCTCTGGGATGAACTGGAGCGACAGATACCAAATCGACCGCAACGAACTACTTCCCTCTCTACTCTGACAGTAGCTCTGTAGGACGAATGGCGAACCATTCCTGTCGAGACCTACCGAAAATTGGTAGATAGTATGCCTTGTGATGTGCCTGCACCGCACGACGCACATGAGATAAAGGCAGATAGCAGTGAGAGCATACGTCCGTGTATCTCAGTTGGGAGAGCGACTTATTCCGCAATGAGGGGACCCGGTTTCGATGCCTGGCGTGGACAAAAATGACGGAGAAATTTACTTCGTTATAGCCTCGACGCGTTGCCGCTGTCATACACGCAAAAGGTATACCGACTAACCACTAATTGCGATAATAAAGCCCTGTGTCCCAAAATATTGTGGTGCCTGAATACTTTTAATAATATAGTGTATATTTACTCATGAGCCAAAATATTAAGAGAAGCCACCTAATAGTGAGTTGGACCCTTTTCTAAATTAATAACTGCTTCCGCTCCGTGTTTATCGACTACACTGTACTTCAAGTCAGCTTAAATGGAAGGAACAGACAGCTAATTCCGCTACGAAACGCAATCCTTTGCGTTCAGCGCGAAAAGAATTTTTATACGGAATCGTCATTTTTGTTTGCCAGGGAAAATTGCTATGTAAGAATTATTTTTAATGGACACAAGAGAAACCATTGGACACATTGAAACCAACACCCGGACATTCTTGTCCGCCGAGTACAGGCCCGCGGCTGCAGTGTGCATGTCTGGGGGATATTTTCCTGGTATGACCAGTGACCTCTGGTATCACTGGATGGGTCCCTGACCTGTCCATCCTAGCTGACCACATGCATCCTTTCATGTTGGACGTTTACCCTGGTGGTGGTGGAGTCTACCAACAAGACAATGTGCAGTACCACGTCGCTAAGGGGGTGGGTGACTGGTTTGAGAACACGACAGCGATGTCTCCATTCTCCCTTGGCCGGCGAAATCACCCGATATCAATCTCATAGAGCACTTGTGGGACTATTTCGGTCGACAGGTTCGACGTGCTGACCCACAACCACGTCATTTCCGGGACCTTCGTGCTCTGCTGCAGTCCGAATGGGCACGTGTGCCTTGGGCAACTTTCCAGGGCCTCATTGCGTCCATGCCACGGCGGCTCGCCGCTCTCATCCGGGCCAAGGGTGGTTATTCCCATTATTAGGTAGGTGGTCATATTATTCTGATACAACTGTGTGAATTGCGGAGCCTGTCCTCACCGGTTCTGATGTTCCGGAGCAAGGCACTTGCACGAACCGGAGATTGCTATTTCCCTGCATTTCATATCAGTTTAATTACGTTCGAGAACGGTGGCGGAGGGGATTTGGCCGGCAGTAAATGAAATGCTTGAACATGATTTTTAAACCATTCCTGCAAAATGCGAGATGTGTGACACGGGGGGGGGGGGGGTTCTTTTTGAATGTCCATCGCCATCCGGATACATGGTTGCCATATAGAACAATACTTCTTGCTAAACAATGATTAGGTGCGTTCTGCTAGTGAGTTTTTTTTCAAGTGTTATCCATTAGAACAATTCTCATGACATGATGCCTAGCTGTCGTCCTGTTTCCTTCTGACCATGCAGTTTGGCTGCGGATATTCACGAGCGCGGCGTTGAATAAGGACCTGTACATAGGCATGTTGGATTAGGAACCTGGACTTATCGGACCCAGGGACCCTTTTCCTGTCGTAGAATGTCTAACCACGGAGCTCCTCTTTCCAATGCAGACGCAGCTGTCGATGGCGGTTAATCAACATAGATTCGTAAACGAGCCTCCGGTTCCTCAGGGCCATTCGCAAGAGCGTCCGCTGGATGTGGTGCTTAAAAACGTTTCTCTGTGGTTGTAGTCTGCTGCCAGTTGAGGAATCATGAGTCATCCCTGCTCACCCCCGGATAGCACGTCCAATCTTCTGTTCACTTTCAAGGTCACTAAGTGCCTTCCTGCAGGGCCCGATTAAGGGGTGTGCATCCTGGGCCCCTTGGCCATGGTGAGCCCTAAGGCCCACCATTACCAAGGGCTCAGGATGCATACCTGGTGCCTGGGTAAATAAGAGAGAGAGAGAGAGAGAGAGAGGTTCATAAAAGAGTTTTACTTTTGTCTCGATGATTTTCATTTGGTTAGAAAGAGAGGCTGGAAGACGAACACATTTCAACAAGGCAGTGACTCACTAAGGATAAAGGATTCCATGTCACTGTGTACAGTGGAGTCGGCTAGATAGTTTCACCTTTTTCACTACCATCCACCCACATCTCCCAATTTGCACTTGGAATCGTTAATGGTCGACGTCCCCTGTGGCTTCATATTGCATAACAAAAAAGACGCACTAAGAAAAGTATACAATACTAAATCATTAGAAATTTCAGGACAAAATGTAGGGATCTTAAGCTTTTAACTCTCGCTCTTATGAGAACGATAAAAAATGCAGTGACTTATTATGAAAGCTCTTCAGATAATTTATTAGTTTGAAGTACGCATTAAGTATTAATTATCACAAGCGTATTGCTACAGCATGTTTTATCGAACTTCATAATGACTCCCCGTCATACATTCTATGGGGCTCACTCAGATGTCTTAGTCTTGGGGCCCACTCAGATGTCTTAGTCTTGGGGCCCACTCAGATGTCTTAGTCTTGGGGCCCACTCAGATGTCTTAGTCTTGGGGCCCACTCAGATGTCTTAGTCTTGGGGCCCACTCAGATGTCTTAGTCTTGGGGCCCTCAAATGTCTTAGCCTACGGGTCCCACTAAGATCTTAATCCGACCCTGCCTTTCTGCACTTTCAATAGTGTTTGTTTTGGGACATTTTTCAGCCATACCTTCACTACAGCAGTTCTTGAACAGCCAATAGCGCCTGCTGTAGCACATATTTTGGGAAATTTCGGCAAAAATTGCTCAAATGTAACAACAAAAGTCGAAACAATACAGTAAGACTTCCATAGCTTGAATCTTCCAAGGAAATGTAAAACAGTTAAGTGAAGAAAATTCCAGTTACCAAACAAGGGTCCTTAGATGTTCAAGATTTTACAAAATCAACAATTTTCTACAGTTCCCCAATGATATCATTTCTTTTTTTTAAAGGGCTACACAGCATCAGTATAAACCTCTAACCTATTCTAAAATATCCTTTTTTTTAAATGCCCTTTTTTAATAAATAGTCATGCACAACTTAACTACGAATTTGTTAAAACCGAATTAAATCGAATTAAATTTCTAATAGGCCGTCCCCGGTGACACAGTGGTCTAATCAATGGCTTCCGGTTATTCTTCCGAGTTGGGTCCAGGTTCGAATCTCAGGAAGACATGGATGTTATGTTTGTCTTACTGCACTGGCTCTCTCCCTTCGCTGGAACGGGGACCCTAAATTTGGGACAAGCGACTGCTAATAGCCTATTGAGTTACTCAAAGTTGTCGTCAAATCCCCAGCCAAAAAACGTTCTAAGGAAAGTAACATGAAATACACCTTTAACATTTTTTGAAAACAAATCTGTAACGTTGGCTTCTACTCTTTGATTTTTAATTTTCTCATTACAAGAAAGCATCTGTATGTGCAATAGCTTGAAGGATGCTGTGATCGACAGATTCCCGCGATTCTGCAGAATTTCTTCCGCATCGAGAGCTTTCTGAACTGCTGGAGGTGTTGACAAACTGAGAGGCATCTTTCCCTATGATTTCATCTCCTTCATTTAAAATCGATTTGATGATATCTATGTCACTAAGGTATGTTGAAACTATAAGTTCATTATCAATGTTAAGGTAATTTTCAAAAGTTGCATCTTTGGAAACAATTAATCGCTAAAAAAATTTAGTCACATTCACAAGTGTCTTCGCCATCTGTATTGGGGTTGAGTTTGCGCTTCTGTCATAGAATGGCTTAAACCAATTTTTTGAAAAAGTGTGCTGTACTTTCAGATTTCAAGCTTTTAACTTTTTCTAAAGCAATCCGAAAGGCTTATTTCTAGTGACTTTCCTTATCATAATAATAGCTGAAATTAACTTTACCACAACTCTCTTTCCGTGTACGCGTTTAAGGGTTATTATTACTCTCTAATTACCATGGGATGAAACTTTGACGCTAAATTAGGAGCAAAAATGCAACTTAAATTGCCGTATATTCATTCGAAGACGCTATAACTCTAGGGAATAGGGAACTGCAAGAAAGGTACCCAATTGTCCTGTCCAATATTAGCTCTGAGGCAGAATCAAATGTAAATAGCGATGACATCAATTAGTTTTTAAGAGCTTGGATTTGTCTTGAAATTCGAATTGTGGAGTGAAAATTGCACTGCAGGACACTTAATTATTATAATTATACAAAAATTCGACTTGAAGAAACTCAGCTGACAGAATTAAAAATATATGGAGAAATAGAAATTTTGAGCAAAGAGCGGAAATTCTCTTAGTTATAGAAAAACTCGACTTGCAGAAGTTCGAGTTACAGAAGTTTTACTGAAATTCAAAACACTTGTTTTCTATTTCCACATAATTCGATGAGACATCCTTATCGAGCCGCGCTGAAACTTAACAGACTATTTCTCCAGGAACAGTAAATTACAATAAAGCGATCTTATAAAAGGGATGAAGTTTAGGTGCGGTTTGTTATATTTAATCAATTTAACAACTAAGTTCTTTTGATGTTCTCTAAATTAATCTTAATTAATTTATTTCACTGGTAACACTGCTGTTGAATGATGTAACTCAAATCAGTCTTTTCATGAATTTTGGGTCAAGAAGTATTTGCTGATGGTCTCCAGGAAAAATTTCAAAATACTTTGGAAACGTTTAGAAATTATTTTCAGAATATTTTAATGAACAATCGCTAATTTGCGGAAAAATCAAAAATGAATAATAATAATAATATTTAGCTGCTTATGTCAGAGGAAACCAAGTATTAGTTTTATTCCCATTTATCTCAAACTAACAATTCAATCAAAACTCTAAAATATTTCAAACGTGCTTGCTTCAGAAACAGACCTGAACAAGCCATGCGCATATTCAGCGAGATATTATTTTAGAGATTCCTGAAAAACTTTTTAAAATGAAGTTTTTCACTGTTTCCATTTTATCCTTCATGTGCATCACTACGTTGATTTTAACTCAAATTAAAGTACTGTTCTCAGTCTAATAGCGATGTTAAATTGTATGGGTTCATTAAATGATTTTTCATTTTTATATGAAAGAAAATGAAGAAGTTTATTTTGCTTTTAAAAATAATTATTTTTACACCTTTTGCGGAATAAATATGTTTACGCCTTTTACAGAATATAACATATTTTACACCTTTTACAGACTATAACATATTTTTACACCTTTCACAGACTATCATTGTCGACGCTCTCTACCGAGAATATCAGATTTTGTTCTCTTAACTTCCAGTTGCTGCCAAACGTGAGGAGAAATTTGAGGTACCAGTGTGCCGCTAAGAATGGAAATACGCACAACTAAGAGGTAATATAAATTAGGAAAGAGAAAGAAACTCAAAGGAAAGGTTAAACTATGAGATATACATATCTCACACAGGTTGTTTAGATTAAAAGTTTTACTTTCATTGTAGCAGCAGAATTGTTTCTCCTAACACATCTAGCAGGCAACAGCAAAGCGGCAAACATTTGGCCCGCAGAGAACGATCTTCACCACTAAATAACAATATAATAAACTAGAACAACGAAGCTGAGCAGTCGTCAGTACACGTTTTCCTCCAAGTAAAGCACTAAAATATTGTTTATTTATATATCGTAGCTCACCTCCATAAATTTTCGGATAGATCCCTTGCTTTTTTCAACGCGCGCACACACACACACACACACACACACACACACACACACAAAGAACACCACATACACAGTTCGTTCTGGTCTGTTCCTATACATAGGACATTCATATAACACGAAGACTCGCCATGCAATAACGCGTGACTGTTTGACAACAGATTATCAGTATTACATCATCCTTTGACACCATAAAATAGATGAGGTAGGCACTGGATATAAGTTGTTGGATCCCTAAACATCAGCCATCAGGCAGAGAGTATTTTTTTTTAAAGAATTAAAACTACTGATATTTACAAGAGTATAGTTAGATAGTTACAGATAAAAAATTCCAGAAAGTCACAGAAGCATGCATTCTGGATAAAAACTTTTTAGCTTCAGATCAAAGTAAAATATCTTAAGTGCGTTGTAGATAAAAATACCCTAGAAGAGTTGAGGTAAAAAACAAACGTATTGTAAAAAACAAACGTATTGGGCTCAGAACTTAACACAACGTCCTTGGTTGTACCGCACACTTCCCTTTGCACTTATTTGTGCATACAGTACCCACGGTTCTCGTCTTATTCACGTGCTTCCAGAGGCGACTTTAAATATTTCGGAGCCCTAGGTAAACGATTCTGGGGCCCCTCCTTCCCCTTCTTATCGCCTCAGAAATTTTCATCCGTCAGATCAACAAAAAAAAAAAGTAAAGTCAAGAAAAATGTTTTCGCGCTTTTTGAAATGCGATTCTATCATAAATTATTACGACGTTTTGTCAGAAACAGTGCTAATGGAATCAGTTTGACTGTTCGCGCACATTGAACTTTTTGTTTTTAAAGATATTTCAAAAATTATTTTTGCGGCTAGTGGGAAATCAAAGGCCACTAAAGTTTGGCACTTTAAATATCCCATATTCTGTGAATTTACGACTAAGGGCTGTCAAAGTCGAACATTCAAGAAATTGAAGTTCTCTTGTGAAGAAATATTTTTGTGCCTCTCAGATTAGGTTTAACAGTTCTTTCTGAAATACTTAAATTTTCGAATCAGTTCATTAATTTCCTGCTAGAGGTACTGAAGGACAATAAATGTGGTTTTCAAAGATTCTTCAAAAATTATTTTTGCGAATGAGAGGACATAAAATTTTATTAAATTTTGGCCATTTTAAATTTCACTTCCAGTTCATAAATTTCCCTCTAGTTCTGGAATTGGAAATTTAATAAATTTCAGCTTTACGCTACGGGAGACCATTTCGGTTACGGCCAAAGTTCTTTTTGAGTTGAGTTTGACACGTTTGGCAAAACTGGCTACATTAGTACATCTTCAGTTGCTATAGTTACTTGGAAAATTTAACGCTAAAGGCGCTGAAAATGGATTTTCACTAAATTTACCAATACATTTCGTATAAATTGCCATGAAACTGGAAAAAGTTTCAATTACAAAACATGCCCTCTCCATTGCTTCAGCTTTAGAAAATCACCTGGTTTTTACGTTATGAGCAAATTAGTCAAATTAGTACGCAACGAGCATGGTATCTAGCAAAAGTAAAATACTTGAAGACTCTGGCAACCGGAGAAGTCCTCCACTTTACAAAATACAGGTAAATTTAAATTTGTGCATAGTACTTCGCTTAAAAAGGGTGGATGACTTTTCGTGGAGGAGGTTTCTTGTGGCGAACGATTCTCTAAATCGAAAAAATTAGACAAATGTCATGGACCAAAAACGTTGCACAGTAAGAATTTCATCAGTCAGTGCAAATAAGCGAGAGTGTGGAGAGTTTCTTGAAAACATTTCTCCTTATTACTTTCATCAGAAAATTAGGCCCGTGTTTTCTTTTATTATGTCAAAAAGATGCGTAAGATTTTCTTTATACCTCCACCGCAGTTTTCAGAAACAGAAGGATAAGGATTAAGTGCGATAGATCCAGCTTGAAAATGGAAAAGTAGGAACCACAGTTTTTCGAGTAAGAGTATCATTGAAACTTTTATCGGCCGCCCGGTTGGCGCAGTGGTCTAAGCGCTGGCTTATGACCATTCGTCCGAGATGGGTCCGGGTTCGGATCCCGATGAGGCATGGGTGTTTTGTTTGTCTTACGGCACTGGCTCACTCCCTACTCTGGAACCAGTGACCCTAAATTAGGGACGGGCGATTGCTTATAGCCCACTGAGTTGCTCACGGTGGTCGTTAAACCTTCAATAAAAAAAAAAACTTTTTTATTGCTTTTTCAAATGTTAATTTGTTGTCAATTTAAGGAATAGAAAAGGTGAGAATACTTGATAATTATCAGTATTAAACTAGGGGAGGTGAAAGCTATAAGAAAAGGCTATTGCAATACAATGAAAATTTCTTTTAACACTATTCAATAAGAAATAGATAAACAGTGCAACATTTTCAAATTTCTTGATTTTGCAGCCTAAGCGCACACACTTTTTGTGAAAAAAAAAATTAAAAAAAAATAAAAAGAGCGAAGCACCCTGAGAAAGTCCTTTGATCCTAATGAAACTCTGCATGCAAGTACCTCAGGGCCGAATATGCAAATGATTAATTAAAAAATAACGACCAATGACTAAATAGCTGCCTGCGACAGCGCATGGGTACCGCATCGATAAGGGTATATCAAGAGCAAAGGACGACACAACAGGTCGTAGAATGTGTCGACATACCGTACCGGACAATTGTCACAGTGAATTGCTGGTACATTAACCTCCAGACTCTGAGGATGCCACCAGAAGTCGAGCGGGTTTGCGAGAGGATATATAATTCGGCTGAGAGAAGCCGGTTGGTCAAGTCGCCGTATCGCCAGGCATTTGGATCGGAGCGACGCGGTAATCTGACGATGTTGGCGCTAATGGGTCGAACAGGGCACCACAATCCAGCGGCACACGGGCTGTGGACGGCCAAGGGTAACGACGGAACTCGAACATTGAGCGATTGTGAGAGCCGCACTAACAGAACCGAATTCGTCGCTCTCAACAATCCGTGGCCATCTTGCGTCGTCCACAGGTACGGAAGTGGCCATTCGGACCGTTGCCAGACGAGTTGTGGGACAGGGATTACATTCGAGGAGGCCAATCCGCCGCCTACTACTGATCAGAGAGCATCGCAGACGCCACTTGCAGTAGTGTCGGACCCGAACGACTAGGGATAATGTCCAGTGGTGTCATGTTGTCTTCAGCGATGAGTCACGGTTTGCACTTAGCACCGATGACCAGCGCATGCGTGTCTGGAGACGAGCCGACCAGCACACGGATCCTGCCTTTACCGTGGAACGGCACAGGACTGGGAAACCCGATTTGACTGTCTAGGAAGCTATTTCCTACGACAACTGGACACCCTTCGAAGTCCTCCATACTACTCTCACGGCTCACCGGTAAGTCGACGCATTCTACGACCTGTTGTGTTTCCCTTCGTGTAGCACGCCACCGAATAATTTTACACTACAGAGGCGCCAGCCTCTGTAGTGTCGACACCCTTCTAGGCCAGGCCGATCACCCGATTTCTCACCGATCAAACTTGATGGAACCCCACCTACACCCATCCCGGAATGTTGGCGAATTGGCTCCCAATTTGGACACCATCTGGCATTCCATACCTCAGAACAGTATCCGTAAACTGTTTGTGTCTCTGCTGCCACGCTGGGTTTCTGTTTGTATCCGAGCGAGAGGTAGCGCTACAACTTACTGACTTCTTCTACTCATGTAACTGTTTTATCCGGATAAATGGCACAACTGTTGTGAAATTGCAATCATCTCCTCTCCTATACATGTGTATTAGACATGCCAATTTTCATCTTCTTTCCGGGTGCTTTTTTGTTGTTGTTGTTGTTCTTTCTTTCTTTTTAGCGAATATTGTATTAGCTACTTTGGTTTAGGGTGGTGTAGGATGATTAGGGCTAAGAAAGAACTTGATTATACTACTCCAGAGAGAAAAGGTAGTAAACAGCAAAGACCCCGGATCATCAGGACAGTTTCCACAAGCACTCTTCATCGCAGCTCAGGAAAGACAGGTAAAACGTTCCTACACAGATGTTTTTCCTTGGCTGGGAGTCATATGAAAGTAATTTATATCACAGCCAGCTAATGATTTTCCTTGGCTGGGAGTCATATGAAAGTAATTTATATCACAGCCAGCCTTAAACAATGAAAAGTGTGGGAAGCGTCAATTCTTGTTTTACTTACCACTAAAATGAAGGCTAGGTTATTTTAACAGTTCCTTTCAAAACAAGTACATCGATAACAATTCGAAAATTTAAAATGAGAAAATAAATTATCACTTGACAATAAAGTGGTCACTTTAAGGATTGATTTATTTTGGTCTGTGAAAAGCAAAGCAAAACTGGCAATCCAATTATACGTTTTCGGGGCCCCTCAAGCTCTGAGGCCCTAGGCGCGCGCCTAATATGCCTAGTGGGAAATCCGCCCCTGTGTGCTTCAATATGATGCACGCAATACGTGTTTCATTTTATTCCTATCCAAAGTATAATAAGATATGCATTTTACTTGATCTCCAAGAAGTTTTCATCCCCTTCTACACATTTCGCTTGATCTCCAAGAAGTTTTCATCCCCTTCTACACATTTCGCTTGATCTCCTTCTACAGATTTTGTTATACAGTCCATAAATAATTTTTTGTTACTGTGTCCAAGAAAATAGTAGAACCAAAGCAGCACATGTGTTTTATAGAACAAAACAAATTATAGTCGGCACGAGGAGATATCGTCCATACTACTTACATTTCCTTTTCTTTCTTTCCATTACTTATTTTTCTCGATAAATGACATGAAATTCGTTTCCATTATTTGATAAATACATAACTTAATTCATTATCAATTACAAAAGTCTCTAATGCTTTTAATCAATGATGCAACGGAGAGATCCAGGTGAACTCCCACACCATAAAACTCCTACAGCTTCTCATAATATAAGGGAATACATACAAATTGCATCTCGTTCGGAGATCTTTTCAAAGAGTGGGTGTGTTCCTAATTGATCCAACGAGGGATCCAGGTAAACTCCCACACCCGAAGACCATCAGAAAACTCCCGCACCGGTGAAGTCCTACATCTTGTCATACTTCTCGCTGCGGGATGATTCTCGTCAGCTTGAGTTGCTTCTTTCCAGTTTTGTATCTGTTTGCATCTCGATCTCCATTTTCTTTCTAAACTTATTTTTCTCATCCAAACATTTCCCCCGGGTTTTTCTCTTATGTTCCCTATCGACTTATAACCCGAAAAAAATACGGTACTGGAATAGTTTCATTTTATTTTACTTTTCTTCTCTCACAAGAACATGTTACTACATTGCAACTATCCCTGAATCCGATAAATATTTTACCCAGATTTCTGATATACCCATATATTTAAATTTAAAATATTTGACCTCCATCGCATAGTAAATTGAACTTTCATTTCATGATATTCCAAGTCAACGTTAGGTTGCTTCATTCCTCCCTGCAAGTCTATCTTTTACACCGCAGGTTTGTGTCAAGTGAGAGGGACATAAAGAAATTGCTGCGAGATAACATGGGGAATTTTAAATTTCACACACCGGGATTCAACATTTGCTTGCTTTATCTTTTCTGATGCGTCACATAATCTCGTGGTTTGAGGCCATACTTAATTACATAACCCAAGATGTATCATTCTGAAATGTAGTACCTTCCCGAAAGGAAAACTATATTTTCGTCCAAATCCGTAGTAACTGCAGGTAGTTGGTTGATCAGATTTGACATTTGACACGACGAGATGTGAGCAGTTACCGTCAAATGCAGGTTATTTCATTTTGTTTCTCTGCCAACTACGCAGTTCTGTCATGTTGCATTTTCTTTCTTTTCTGACAGATCATTCTGTCGGTAACGATTCTTCACATGACGCGGCAGTTGCGGCACGGACGAATTAACTATTTAAAATAATTAATTGTTAACAAAGTTTGAAGTTACTACGGAGAATAGTGAGTTGCGTTTTCGGAGGCTGTTTTCGAAGTACAATAATTTTTTCCTTAATAGAAATGGAAATGTTTCTTTTTTTCTCTTTTTTGATTGAAGGCTTAACGACCACCGTGAGCAACTCAGTGGGTTATAAGCAGTCGCCTGTCTCTAATTTAGGGCCACTAGTTCCAGGGCCGTAGACAAACACAACATCCATGCCTCACCGGGATTCGAACCTGGACCTCATCATCGGGGCGGCGGAAATGGAAATGTTCAATAGTGACCATTTCACTAGTTGCGTACACCTTCGTATTACATATTATTTCTATGGAATCCAATACTGATAGTCAGTTCAAGGAATCCACTGAAGTCAAGTTGAACTGTGCCACTGGCAACAGCGCAGTTATGGAAACTGTCAAGGGATGTAACTTCGCGTAGAAAGTGAACCAAAGATTAAACTGAAATAGAAAGAGAAAGTAAGCGAAAGGATATTTTTTAAGGGTGGGAGGTTAACACTGGTTCCAGCGAAGGGAGAGAACTGATTCCCCAAGAGAATCACACCACCCATGATCCATGTAAGACTCGAACCCGGATCCACTCCAACGAATGGTCAGAAGCCAGAGCTTAAGACCACTGCAGAACCAGCGCAGCGAGAAGATTTGTTCGCTGTAATCAAGCAATATGCGTAGAAGCCGGTGAAAATAAAGTTGGTAATACAGCGACAGGATATACATACATTCTGTAATGCAAAATGTGTGTACTGTAATGTCGAGTTAAACATGTTATAAAGAAATCCACAAGATGGCGCCATGACGGGGCATCATCTTATATTGGATCCTTAACAGAAGGCCTGGAGAATTAAAACAGTTGCTAACGGAATTTACTCTAGATACATAAAAACCTCGATACCGTACCCGAGAATACAGTTCTGCTCTTCAGATATTACTGGAATAAAACCTATAATATATAATAGGCTACGTCTGTTCCTAACGCTCCGCCTTCAACGCCCTGACATCATTCAGTACTTGCAGCGTCATCTGCTTTTATCCGGAGGCAGAAATCAAAACTAAGCTCACCGCTATCGCACGATACGTAAAATCAAGGAGAAAATTTCCCGGTATTTTATACCGGAAAATAAAATAAAGTTAGTAAAACAAATGACTTCATCTGTGGCAACACCCACGTGCTCGAACAACTGTCTGGGATGTTTGTTCTGTTACGTAGGTGTTATGTCCATTCCTAGTACACCCTTAATACAGTAGTACGGGAGCAGCCAACAAGTACGGCTGTTTCCGAAATACTGGCTCCTGCCCACCGAGCCCCAACTACCTGGCCGCGGTCAAATTTTGGCCTACGCAGCCGCGTTTTCCTATTACTGAGAAACATTTACCGATTACTTACAGATGATAGCTGTGAGCAATTTACAGTAGCCGCACGTGACGCTGATATCACGTGGTGCTTCGTTACTCCTTCGAATATGTTAAACGGAAATATGTAAAATGATGGCCGCTCCGACACGGATGAATACTATCTGTCCCAGTTTGCCCTACCCAGTTCCTTCTGCACGAGAAACAACGAAAGCTGTCAAAAGTAGGTATGTCATTTCGTACGTAAAAATGATGTAGACGAAACTGTTCGCTCACCAAAAATTGTACAAAGAGAGGAAACAAAACTACTTTTTATTTTATTGGGTTGGTGCGAACGAGCAGTACAGACAGGGCCCCCACCACAGAACCACCTACAGGTGTTGCGGGTATCACGTCACAGAGTTACTATAAATAGCTAGCACGTGTGTGAAGAATAAGGTTCAGGCGTGGTTTGTTTGGACGTAACGTGGCTTGAAAAGGAAACATGCAGACGCCGGATATGAGAGTCATCTTCTTGTATGAATTTAAACTGGGCCATTCTGCAGGAAATGCCGCTCGAAACGTTAAGAAAGCGTTTGGGGAGAATACAGCCAACGAACGAACCATTCGGCGATGGTTTGTGAAGTTTCGAACCTGAGATACGGACCTGCAAAACGAAGCAGTGGTCACCGACCTGTTGCTGTTTCTGACGATGTTCTATCACGTGTGGTTGAAGGTTGAAGCGGACCCCGAAAAACGTGTCGTGAGATAGTGGCAGAGGTAGGTGTCCACTGAACTAAGTTGTTCGGCGTCTGGCTGCGCTGGATAAGGT
Source organism: Macrothele yani (assembly GCA_039090855.1). Lineage (NCBI taxonomy): Eukaryota > Metazoa > Arthropoda > Arachnida > Araneae > Macrothelidae > Macrothele > Macrothele yani. The sequence goes on along the minus strand of CM077007.1, from coordinate 143,564,830 downwards.
TTAAAAGCTGGACATGTGACTGCCGCATGATTTGACAACTGCCAACAAGACTAAGCGTTTGGAAGTCTGACGTCGCTGCTTGCCAGGAATAAACAGGAACCTCTACTGCATCGAATCGTTACCTGCGACAAGAAGTGGGTCCTTTATGATAATCCGAAAAGATCTGCACAATGGTTAAGCAAGGCATAGCCTGCTGGACGGAATCCTAAGCCAGCCCTACACACCAAGAAGACGATGCTCCTTGTCTTGTGGTCCACAGCCTGGATAATTCATCGGAATTTCTTGGCAAGAGGGCAAACCATCACTGCAGAACGTTATTGTGCTGAATCACACCAGATCCACAGGCAATTGCTGCAGAAACAACCTGCTTTGGTCAACAGACATGGTGTTTTTCTGCTCCAGGACAATGCTCGCCCTCATGTCGCACAACGAACGATGCTGACACTAAGTTCCTTGGGCTATGAAGCACTTCCTTATCCTGCATATTGCCCGGACTTGTCTCCGACAAACTATCACCTGTTTCGTCGCCTGGATCACTTCCTGTTCGGGAAACAGTTCACGACAGGCAACGAGGTTCAACGTACAGTTGATGGCTTCTTCGGGTCCCAGCCACAAGGCTTTTTTCGCTCCGGGATCATGGCCTCGCTGTGCAGATGGCAATTATGTTTCGATGCCGAGGGGGATTATTTTTTTTTTGTAAGTTGTCTTACTTTTCCATTCTCGCCGTCCACGTCCGCTGGTCCTTTGACGGACATTTCATTCGCACCAACCAGCAGGAGTAAAATTTTAGTTTTCATTTATTAGCCAAGTACAGAATTTGTAGTATCTCTATAGGTACGTAACTGAACATTTTTTTCTTGTGTTAAAAAGTAGACATGTATGTATTAATGTGTTTTAAACTTTTTTGTAAATATGTATAAAGATAACACGGTCGAGACAAGCAAATGTTGCCATTAACATGCCAAAATTAAATTTTTCTTATTTGTATATGCTCATTTGATCGGCGTTAGGTGCGTAGTATGCATGATAAGTTTCCTGAAAAATTGTCTGATCAGTGTGGAAAAACTTAAATAAACATAAAAATATCGCAAAATGATATATTTATTATTGTGGAAGAAGAAAGGTACATATAATATATATATATATATATATATCAATTTCCATGGGATGAAAATTGGTTTTACTATAAAGAATGAGCAGGATGATAAATTGTCTTATTGCCGCCCCGGTGGCTCAGTGGTCTAAGCATTGGCAACTTAGACATGGATGTGGTAGGTGCATCGATGTCACCGTCTATCCATTTAGCAAAACTCTAGAACAAGAACTGCTTTAAAAATTTGAAATTCCAAAGTATTGTGGTGGATGAACTGTTCGATTTTTCAGTCAGGAGAGTTTGTATTACGGGCACACTACCTGCTACAGGGAAATCGGTCTGATGCTTCAGTTTATATATATATGTATATATTTATTTACGCTTTACAACTGTAGGTTGAAGAATCGTATATGCTCCAGCTTTTTCTGTCCGTCCGTCCGTCCGCACGATAATAACTCACGTGAAAATGGTTCGATTTCAACGAAATTTTAGTTTGTGGTAGGGGACCACCTAGGGACGAACCCTATTGAAAATGGGCGAAACAGGGTCAAAGGTCAGGACATAGGAGCGGGATTCATTCCATTGATCTTATGCGTCATAACTTGCGTAAACATTGTTCGATTTCGATGAAATTTTAGTATGTGGTAGGACACAAAACCTATTAAACCTGGGCACGAACCCTATTGAAAATGGGCGAACTGGGGTCAAAGGTCAGGCAGGGCATATGAACACGATTTATTTCATTGCCCTTATGCGTCATAACTTGCGTAAAAATGGTTCGATTTCGATGGAATTTTAGTATGTGGTAAGGAACCACATGGGGACGAATCCTATTGAAAATGGGCGAAATGGGGTCAAAGGTCAGGACACTGGAGTGGGATCCATTCCACTGTCCTTGTGCATCATAACTTACCCAAAATGCTTGGATTGCGACAAAACTTTATCATGTTGTTCCGGAGGTATAGTGAACCGGTTCTGTTGAATATCAACGAAATGGGGTCAGAGGTCATTGCACAAAAGCAAGATTTATTCCACGGCCATTATTCTCATAACTTGCGTAAAACTGCTTCTATTGCGACAAAACTTTAGCATGTTATTCCTGAGGTATGCTGAACCGGTTCTGTTGAATATCATCGAAATGGGGTCAAAGGTCAGGACACAGGAGCGAGATTTATTCCACAGCCATTATCCACATAACTTGAGTAATAATTTCTGGTATGTTAGAAAGCGTATCATAATCAATGCATTGCATGATTTTACTAACTTGTTTATTTATTGTATTGAATTTTCTGTGCACAATTTTCGACAGTCAAGGTTGATGCTACGGTATTCCAGGAAATGCGCTGAATGTGAGCAACTGCTCTTAAAAATAAATCGCGTTATTGCAAAAACTCAGAGCGAATATGTAATTAATCACCGTATCCTTAAGAAAAATATCCTAAATTCATCTATTTATGCTGTGATCTTACGTTTCTAAGTTGAAACAGGCAGAAGTCTTTCCTCCATAGTTCTTGTTTCCACCACGTTGCTAATTGCGTTCTTCTGCCTCAGTATTCGTAAGAGCTCTTCGTGCCGATGAAATACCACTACCTCCAATGATTTTGAAATCTTGCGTGGATTAGCTGTCTGCTCTACGTCGCCTGATTGCCAAACCTTCACGGTACTACACTGGCTTCCATAAATTAAGGAACAAATTTAAAAATTGTTATAACTCAAAAAATGTGCAACCGATTTGAATGAAATTTGGTGAAAATCTTCCTTGTGCCATATGATAAAAAAATCTCAAGATCATTTTATACAAAGCATTAGACTTTGTATTTTCCAAAAACCATAAACCAGTATTCCAAAAATTAAATTAAAAAATGTGTGCATATGGAGTGTGGTCATCCCGAACAGCAATACAGACTCGACAGCGATGTTCCATGCTGTTAACAATGGTGTTCATGCAATCAATGCTCATTGCTGTAGCAAAGCAATTCGATGCGCCTGTAGGTTTCGGGGAGGGGAGGTTGAGGTCACCAACACGCCTACCGAGAGCGTCCCACATGCTCGATTGTGTTAAGGTCAGAATACTGTGCTGGCCACTCCATACGGACAGTCTCTTCTTCAAGGTATTGCTGTACCAGCCGTGCTGTGGGCGGGTAGTATTATTGACTTGTAATATGAACTTCCATTGTGCATGGCTTTTATCGATTATGAAAAAGCCTTTGATTCGGTGAAACCATCAGCAGTTACAATGGCTCTGAAAACCTGCGGTATTGAAGATGCATACATTAATATTATTAATAACATCTATGAAAATGCAAGTGCAAAGATTAGGCTGTTTGAAAATACAACACACGTAAAAATTGGAAAGGGAGTGAGACAAGGTGACACCATATCTCCGAAGCTCTTTAATGCCACATTGGAGGGTGTTTTTCAGTCACTGAGCTGGGAAAACAAGGGGATAAAGATTAATGGAGATTATCTAACCCACCTTCGTTTTGCTGATGACGTAGTCATTTTTGCAACTACCCCATCAGAGCTGCAGAGTATGATCCAGGAACTTGCTGACAAGAGTAAAGAAGTGGGATTAAAAATGAACTTTCAGAAGACAAAAGTGATGTTCAATGCTTTTACAAGAAATGAAGATTTATCGATTGATGGAGAAAAGCTGGAGATAACAGACACGTACGTTTATCTTGGACAGCAGATATCAAGTGAGGGTCACATTGATGAAGAAATTAATCGGCGTACAAAACTTGCCTGGAGAGCTTTTGGAAGAAACAGCATAATTTTCAAGAGCAATATGCCATTATGTCTTAAAAGAAAAGTGTTTGATCAATGCATCCTTCCAGTGCTTACGTATGGTGCGGAGACGTGGACCTTAACTAAAAGAGACATACAAAGGCTGCAGACAACTCAAAGCAGCATGGAGAGGTGCATGCTTGGTGTAACCAGGAGAGATAAGAAGAGGAACTCGTGGATCCGAAAAATGACAAGAGTGGAAGACATCATGATCAGAGTTAAATCCCTGAAATGGCAATGGGCTGGACATACTGCCAGAAGGACAGATCATCGATGGACAGCCGAAATTTTAGATTGGATTCCAAGGGACAGGAAAAGACCCAGAAGAAGACCACATGGGAGATGGGTGGATGAAATTCGAAAGTATGCAGGGGTGACATGGAGGAGACTGGCACAAGACAGACCGCTGTGGAGGAAACTTGGGGAGACCTTCGTCCAGCAGTGGATTGATAATGGTTGACAATGATGATGATGATGATGAATATGAATGTGTCGCTAGTTGCACTTGCATATGGCCGAGTAAAGGGATCCAGAATATCATCTCTATACCTCCGTGCGTTCAAGTTGCTACTTGGCAGCACGTAGAGGTCCGTGCATCCGCCTAAAGAGAGGCTTCTCCATACAAGCGTACAACCTCCAGTATACGTGCCCCTTTCACGTATATGAGAGGGACGATATCTGGTCCCTTGCTCTCCTCATATGAATGAAAATTCGCCGAGAATCACTCTGTAAAGCATACCTCGACTCGTCGGTGAACAATACAGATCTCAATTGATTTGTACTCCAATTCACATGCATTCAAACGTTTCCGGAGGTTGGGGTCACGCACGTTGCGGGCTGCCTAGCGTAGAGCCCTCCTTCGTGTAGCCTACTGCGTACCGCAGAAGCCGATACCGTTCTTCCGGTAGCTGCAGCAAGCACAGATCGAAAATAAGTCGGCGTAGCAGTCCTGATCCGGCTCGCAAATATCGATCTGATTTCGTGGCTTGAAAGTGGTTCCACTACCTTTGGACCACAGAACGACTTGCGTTCAGACATCTGGCTACGTTCGCCTTACTTTGGCCTGTTTGGAGTCTACCTATAGCTCTGTAGCGTAATTTCACTGGTAATAACGTCTCGAAGTCATTACAACACAATCTCTATCACGAAATCCTTTCTTCAATCTCTGCAAGTGAATTGGCGACTCACTGAGAAATAACCAGTTGTTAATTTGCTATGCCAGCGCCAGTCATCTTCATACCATTAACTGATGCTGTAGTACTTTGAAACATATGAAAATTTCGTACATATTTAACGATAATTAGCCAACTTATTGCGATTTCTTCATTTTGTACCTTAATTTATGGAAACTAGTGTATTTGTAAATCGTGTTAGTAGCATACAGTTGTCCCAGCTAAAACACATACCAATGGTTCCAAAACAGTCTATTCAATTATGGGGCGTACACAGTTCCGAAGAGGAATACTAGGTACATTTGTGCTAACGCATACTATTAATTATCACTGCCTAATTCTTAAATGCAAAATAAACAATACATTTCCTTTCCCCTTTAAATAAAGCTAGGAAATTTTTCCTTTTTCTTAGCTTACAACAACGTACGATGCTTATACCAACAGTTATCTATGATATTATCATACATATAGTACCTGTATGTACGTGCAAAACAATAGTTTTACCCCCACATTAAATATCATTCATAAGCAGACACATAACAATTCTCAAATGTTGCTTACATTGTAAACACATTTTATGCATTCAGTATGCCTACGTACGCGATGCAGTAATTAAATTATGTGAACATACAAAACAGTGGTTTTACATTCATATTAAATATTATTCATGCGCAGACATTTAATAATTCTTTAAAGCTACTTGCTTTATAAATATATGATATGTACACACCTCCACTTTCTTTACTACCACCACTTATAGCAATAATCCACAGCTTCCGTTAAACTGAAAATGTCTTCGAATAAGATTCAAAGACTTGTTAAGGTCAGATACGGATACAGGAGAAGAAAGAAGAATATTAAAATCTGCCTCCTCCGCTTTCATTCTCAGAATTTTTTTCCCCATAAGCCGCTATCATCCTTCATCGTTCTCTCTCTCTCTCTCTCTATTTCGCACAACAGTTTCGTCCCTCTGTAACAAACTCTTTTATAGCGTTTACGGTTATAGCGAAGGAACTTCCATTCCCTTGATTTCGGTAGTTCCGTAGAAATTGCATGATTTTTGTAGAAAATTGCATGATATTTGCTTTCTGATTGCGGTGGAAATGAAGCAGTTAAGGGATGGCCAGGCCAGCGCAAGGAACACTTAGCACTGGGTATGATGAGATGACTGTTGCGGAAACAGATCTTGAACTCATTCTAATGTTGGGCAAAATGGTGCAGAATTAACTAAACGATGGAGCAACGTTCCATCACTTTCGGGAAGACGACTACATCCAAGGGAAGACGACTACATTTCTAGGTCTGCCACTGATGATAAGGATGCATTTGAAATATCTTCATTGAACATTATGTACCACTCATCGAAAATGAGTTTGTGAACAGAAGCGACCCTGCTTTCGTCGGTAACATTTTGTTGGGGGAAAATCTAGCGCTTTTGTCACAGCACCGCCCTAATCACGTGTCTAGTAGTAGTACTTGGAACCTCGGTCGGCTCCTTTGCTCTCCACCTGAACAATCCGGTCTAATGTACAGGTAAGGAGTAAGAATTTCTAAAGATACGTTACTAATTTACAGTTTTCATTAAGAAGGAGAAAACAAAACGCGAATGGATACAGAATCCATAGGAAAAGGATTTTCTGACACCTTAGTAACTTGTGCGATTATGCGGGAATTTCTATTAAATAGTATCTTTTCACATTAATCATATACGATTTGCCTTCAGGTTTCTATGCAAAAAGGATGAATATGAATACTACAGGTGTGGACTGCCCAGCCGAGATATTGGCTAAATTGCTGCCCCCCCCCTCTCATATTCTGGGCTATAGGAGGCCTTACTCCTACTAGCCCAGAATATGCAAATCAAGAAATAAAAAAGTTTTTTTATAATTATACACACAATGGACAAAACATTAGAGATATCAACTGAATAGCATGTTGATTCTCTCTAGCACGAATAACGACCTGTACACGCAAAGGCATCGACTCCACCAGATGCCAGAGGATTTCCGGTGGAAATTCTAGCCATGCCTGCTGCAGCATTTTCTACAACTCCACCTGTGACGTTGTTCCAGGATCTATGGACGTGATGTTACGCTCTACGACATCCCAGACAGCTTCCACAGGGTTTAAATCCGGGGAACTTGGAGGCCACTGGATGATTCCAAACTCAGGTGAGTGTTCCCCGAGCCATGCCTGGGTGGTTGTGGTCCTGTGGGGCCGCGCATTGTCCTGCTGGAACAGATTGTCCTACAGGATGTGCGAATGCCGTCAAGGCGAGTAGCTAATCAGCCAGAGCATGCTGGTTGTGCTCAGTGGTTAAGGACCTCTCCAGACATGCTAAGGGGTCCGATGTGCCCCGTGAGAAAGCTCCCGGAACCATCACAGAGCCACCACCTCCTTAACCAGAGACGAGATGGCACGACGGGGCCATGGCCTCATGATCTGGGACGTCGACTGGACCTCTGCAGTCGACGCCCACGTGCACCTTCCCGTCAGCTCGGTGCAGATGAAAACGGCATTCATCTGCACACACGAGGGGGCGCCACTATGCAGAGGTCCAGTTTTGATGTTCCGGTACAAGGAGAGGTGTAATATCCGACGACGAGCAGTCAACAGTGACACACGAGTAGGGCGTCAGCTCCCGTAGCCCATGGTATGCATTGTGCGTCATACCGTTCACTCGCTGACGCTGCTTGAGCCTCCGACATTTAGCCTGGATGTGATTTGCATCGCCGTTGCCAAGTGGTTGATCTGTATACGAGCCTAGATAGTCTACGTCGAACTCGGTTATCAATGTCGCGTAGCCGGTTACCGCTTGCTCTCTTCTTACACCCTTGATACTGTTGCCCTCTGGAACCCTATGGTTACTACCACTTGGGCGATAGAATGACCCATCTGTCTTACGCCGACAATGCATCCACGATCAAAGTCGCTCAGATCACACGTTTACCGATGTCCGTCTATTGCGATACACTGTTAGGAAGTCTTGCTGTCCACTTATTTACCGCCTGCGTTTGGTATAGGTGTACTCCACTCTGCGCGAGGGGGATGCCTATGCCAACTGCCCATCATCACATTTGTCTCTAGTGTTTTGTCTACTGATTGTATATACTTGTGTTTTCCATACTTGTGGAAGAAAACCAAGTTAGGCTAACACGGCAAAGTTTGTTTACCACGCAGATGACTGAAAAAAAAAAAAATTACGCAGCAAATGTTCTGTTGAGAAAAACACCTGTTTTGAACAATCTCACCGTCGATTTTTAAACTTAAGTCGCGCTACTTTCGTCTGATGCGTTGTACTTTAACCCGCTTTTGCTAATTGCAGTTGCACGTGACTAAGCAGTACAATAAAATCAAATATGCTGATTTACTGCATTTGATTTACCATTTTCTGGGCTACAAATTCTTGAACTGCAGTTTTTGAATGCTATATATTTCATATATCAGAAAAATTACTTTTTCCGTTTGAATGCAATTAAATAAACATCAACTTTCGCATTCTTTAATTTCTGTTACTTTACAAATTTACTCTGAAATTCTCGCAACTCTGGAATTTTTTAAAGTGGTCCAGAGATGTTTTTCGTAATTATATAATTTATTATAGGTAAGTCTTGAAAGAAAGAAAATGTTTTTAGACATATCTGAATTTCCGATCGCAATGAAATTCACAAGTACGGAAAAAAACCTTTTGACAGATTCTCTCAGAGAATGTAGAACTGATTGCAAAATACAAAAATTTATTAATAACAAGGAACTGTACACCAATTAGAGTTAAAATAGTACTAGTGATCCAAATTTCTTAGCGTAGCATATAAATCGAGTTCAAGTCCGCTGATCCTATGTGGAATGATATCAACAAGTTAGTTTCATACTCCAGCTAAATCTACAGCCATTCGCGAAACCTTGGAAATCTTGACCAGCAGCGAGGCTTACAACGATAACGTCTCTATCGAGTTGCCACGCATTTGGAATCAATTCTTCAAATAATGCTGTGTTTTCTACCACACTACCGCGCGCACAACCAACGTGACCACGTTTCTTCGAATGTCTGATCATATTTGCGCCTATTCATTTGTTGTCTAGTCAGGTCACCACGTTCAAATTGTTGAAGTGTTCCATTATAAAGTTTGCAGTTAGCTGTCTACTTTCCTTGAAAAAGCCATCTGTTTGATGTGCGAAAGCTTGGAAACTTTGATTTATATTCTACGGCAAGACATTCGGATCACTAGTACTATTTTAACAAAAATATATGCTAGAACTGATTTGGAAATGAGAAAGGAAGAACAAAAATTCACAGCATAAAAGTTTACAATCATCAATTCATTCACGAAGTTTCACTGACATTTCCTGCAACCTGAAAGATTACCCAGCTAAAAATTGAAAATCATAGTGTCAATGAATCGAATGTTCCGTGTTTTCCAAGCAAAACGGTCACTGGGTTTATCATGGACATGAAATCCCCACTATGTTTCTGATATTCAGCAAGTTGCATAATTTTAACGGAGAGATCTTGAACGGCGTGTTCTTTAGCTCGATTGTAGTCACTATGTGAGACAAATTCCTTCCTTTCTTTCTTCCTCACTTCCTCTTTAATGCCCTTCTCCATGTACGACGTTGATGGCAGTAATGATGTAATCACAGAAAACTCTTTAGTGGCCTTGACGCATATTTAGAGCGCTTAATTGAGTTATTGGGTCGTACGTTTCAGATTCTTCTGAGTTCTCAGCTGGCGAGACAACGCATTCAAAAAGTAGGGCGGAATGTCGCATGCGGCAAGATGTGTATTAGACAGTGCCGCGTGACAATTTAAACTGCCTTCCCCTTCTCCCCAAAAATTATGTGTTTTTATAAGCTGTGTTGAGAAAGGCTGTAAGGAAAAGGAAAAACGTGAAAAAACGGTGGCACTACGTATATTAATAAGTTAATTCAAATTTCTTCTAGTTTCATTCTATTTTATAGCATTTTACTTTTATTTTATTGTTATTGTTTTCTTGTAGAAATTATAATTTACAATAATCAGAATGAAGCACGTAAACAGAGATTTGGTAGAATTTGCTGATATTTGCGGGCGTTAGCAATAAATACTAAAGTAGACCAACCTCGACATATTTTCTCTTTGGTTATGCTTCGCTTAGTTTCAGACGTTAGTCTTGACCATTTGATCTCACATATAAATTTCTCTTCCATTCCCTCTTTTTCTTCCCTCATTTCTACTTCTCCGCTTTTCATTTCCACCTCTCCCTTCTCCTTTTATTTTTCACTATTGCAAAACATATGATCCTGTTTGTTCTTCATGCTTCTTAAGTTTTCTTGATCTCTTTGTGTTTAATTCTTTCTATTCTTCTTGCTTCTCTTTCTTCCTCTTTTCTCCTTCTTTTCTCTCTTTTCTATACACTTCTTCGTTCTGATTAGCTTTCCTTCCTTTCTATCTTTCTCTACATCATTTCTTTTTCTTCATCTTCCTACTAGTTCTTGCATTCTTATTCTCTACTTTGTCTCCCCAATTCTCTCTCATTTTCTTTTACTTGTTTTCCTTTCTCGTTGTCGTTTCCTAACTTGCTTCTTTATAACAACCTTTTGGCATTTGAGTTTACCATGCTTCGTATTCATTCGACTTTATTATTAATTTTATCTCTTTCCTTTCAATTTTCTCTCTTTATCTTTGGTTTTAATTTTTCTCCACTCTCTGCCTATCCTTTCTGACTTTACAGTTTTTCTTCGCACGCTGTGTTTGACTTTCCATTCATTTTTATTTTCTTTGCGCTAACATCCAATATTTGCTTCTGTCGCTGGCTGTATTTGTTTCCTCATCTTTTTTATATTTCGCATATTCTACTTTTTTGTGTGTTTGTCTCAGTTGTTTTTCATTCCTTTTTATATGAATACCCGTTTTCTCGCAAACGTTTTTCTTAATCCATAATTTTTTTATCGAAATTACCACCATTTATCATGAAATGGATGACCAAATTTCGCTTTCCGTACCTTCATAGACCTCAAAATGTCTGCCGGTGTTGAATTGAGAATACCTACACCTTTACAATAATCTTTGAAACATGATAGATCTGGAAATCATATATTCCAAATTTGTTCTCCTGATTTTGAATTAATAATTCTATTACTATGAAATGTTTTCAAGAGTTCCAACATGTACTGATAATATCTTCTTTTTCCTATAGTTAATTTTAACTTACATTTTATTTCCTTTTATGTTTGTAGTAAACAGGACTCACTGCAGCTAAGAAACAACTTATAACACCCCTAAAGTAACATCTTTTAAAAACGACGTGAAGAAGCTGTTCATCTACCTATACACGCATGCAACCATTACCAAGCGGTAAGTTACGACAGCATAACAAAGTTTTTATTAACAGCATCATAAACGCATTCTGCCTTCTGAAAGCAGATTCGGACATTCCTTATTTAAAATAACTGATGTTTTTATTCAGCATAATTTACACGTATATCAGTTTCTTATATTTCTATGTACATTTACTTAAAGCAGTGTTATTAAAAGTGATGTAAATGTGACATTTGTTCATATAGATTTCAATATTAAGAAAAAATAACATTAAAAAGAAATCAGAATACTGAATTTGCCTTCTAAAAGATTTCATATAGGTTATGCTGACTCTCTTCTCTATTAATCAAATTTTAATGGCATCAAATCTAATTATCTGAAGCTCAGGAATGTTCCATGCAGTTATTTTTAAAAGAAAAATATATTTAAGGTTCCAGTGCTCGACAACTGCGTGAATAATCCTTTTTTTCTTCTTCTTTTTCAGAAATTCCTTGTACGTGAACTTCATACCGTTCTCATTTTATTTTTTGTATTTATTCGTTTTCCCAGTTTTTTTTTATTCAGCTTAATTTCTCAAAATCAATTTAAATGTTATTACTCCCTTTATATATTTTTCACTTCGTTATGAAGAATACTATCCATGCAAAATAAATTTCGAAGTCGTTTAAGCTATGGTGTTGGACATCAAGATTGGATTTTAGAGTTGCCATCTTTTTTTTGATATGGCATTAAACGTGATCGATGCTTGTGTTCAACTGCTCCCAAACTCAGCCACGCTTAATTAGATGTAGAGACGATTTCATGCAGGATTTCCTTCTTGAACAAAAACATTCTTCAGTACTGAAGTACTTTTGTAATTTCTAAAGGCCTATTTATTCTGTTTCCGGAAATCAAATGTGCGTCTGGTTTTTCGTCTTCCCGGAAAACATTTCATGAAAAAATCACTTGTTTCTCCTTCATCATGGTGATGTTCTGTTTCTTTTTGCCAACTCTGCAGACAGTAATTTATTGCAGTTTGTCCTTTAAATAAATAAATAAGCTGACGAAGCGTCTAACACGCCAGCGACACAGAGGTCTGTGAATATTTATTCCCTTGATATCCCCTCTCAGATGTTTTATCCTCACGCTAAAAACTTTAGTACACAATCCGCACATTCCCATTACAATACAACGAGTATGGCTGTTTCGCATTTACCTTAGGAACTGATCATAATCGAAATGTTGATAAAATCAATTATATTCAATTTCTGAACAGAGACTATTATTTTCGATATAGAAACGCTGTTACCAATCGTAATACATGCATAAGCGACCGACGACAAAGTGAATGCTCTATGGATCAAACATCCATTGAAATTCCCCAATGGGTGCGGAACACCCATTAAGTCATTGGTAACAATATAAGCATAAGAGAGAGAGAGAGAGAGAGAGAGAGATGAACTCTATTAACTAGTCACTTAAAAAAAATTCGAGAATTAATAATATTTTCTTCTTTTCAGTATATGTCTAAAATTGTGCATTACAAATGAGTGTAAGGGACGAACAAAACTAATTTTCCAGCCTTTCCAGCTTCTTTTTCTTTTTTTCCCCCTTTTGATTGGAGGTTTAACAACTACCGTTAGTAACTCAGTGGGTTATAAGCAGTCGCCCGCCCCTAATTTAAGGTTGTTCCAGGGAAGGGAGAGAGAGCCAGTGCCGCAAGACAAACTCAACATCTATGCTTCACCGGGATTCGAACCCAGACCCATGTCGGACGAATGATCAGAAGCCATCGCTTAGAATACTGATCCCTTTCACCTTTTGGAAGGTGAAAAAGATCAGTGAAAGGCCACCGGAGCGGCCTTTCCAGCTTCTGACGTTTGGGAAAGGTGAAATTGATCAGATGGTTTTGGCACATGTAGTTTGAAGGAATATGAAAAATCAATCATAAAGAAGTTCGTTCCTAAGGACACTGACAAAATCTATTTGAGAATTACCCGCTGAGGGTGAAGAAGGAAAGGGAGGAAATGACATGATCAAGAGCAACTGTCCGAAATCTGACTAGGAGATATCATTCCTTTCTATATGCAGAAAACCTAGATAGATAGATAGATATGCATGTTGCTGATCCTACCTTATAATTTGAGTGGTCCAGCACCCATAGTATTTCCAAAAAGTTTGCACTTATGCCTTAGCTATCTTTGTTACTAAATTTCACATTTTAGTCATACAAATTCACAGGGTACCGCTTATTTGATTAAAAGATCACTTCACCGAAACCCGTTTAACCGAAAGTTTCGTTTCATCGAAAGATATTTTCACGGAAAAAATCCCTTCACCGAAAGATAATTTTTTCGAAAGTATTCTTTTACATAAAGGAATTTTATGGAGCATTTAATTTTAACGAAATAATAATAATAATTATACACGGTTGTTCATCTGATCGGGGCGCACTTATTAAATATTTAACGACCACCGTGAGCAACTCTATGGGCTATAAGCAGTCGCCCGTCCCTAATTTAGGGTCACTGGTTCCAGGGAAGAGAGAGAACCAGTGCCGTAAGACAAGCACAACATCCATGTCTCACGGGATTTGAACCCGGACCCCGTTCTGACGATTGTTCAGAGGCCATCGCTTAGACCACTGCGCCACCGGGGCGGCACCCCGATTATTATCGAACTTTATAAAGTTCTGAAGAAACAACAATAAAATAAGAACTCATGCTTCTGAACTAGAATATGTCAGATAAACCTCGCTGCTCTCCGTGAAATGATAATTTATCACCATTTTTATTACAGGTTTACACTTGTTAAAACAATTTAGTAAACTACTGTTTCTGGAACTCGTATTAATACTTTTGCGCTGAAGATGGCACACGTAACTTGCGATCAATATAGGCTAATCTGATTATAACTGCGTGAAGGTATGATATGCCGCCCCGGTGGCGCAGTGGTCTGAGCAATGGCTTCTGATCATTCGTCCCAGATGGGCCCGGGTTTGAATCCCGTGAGGCATGGATGTTGTGTTTGTCTTACGGCACTGGCTCTCTCCCTTCCCTGGAGTCAGTGGCCCTAAATTAGGGACGGGCGACTACTTATAGCCCATTGAGTTGCTTACGGTGGTCGTTAAACTCTCAATCAAAACAAAACAAAAGAAAAAAAGAAAAAAGGCTTTTAAGAAATACATGCTTTTTTGAGAAACACACAGCACCTGTGATATTTGCTAAACTGGGAAGTTTTAGAGCATTTCATATGACGCATCTTTATGAAGTGCGTCATATCTGTCTGCCCCTATGTCGGCATGTAAAAATGAGTACTGTTTTGCATAAAATCTGTATGTTTGCATCTACACAATTTTGATTTCAAGATGGTAAATTCCCACTAGCTAGTATAATTTTAGTACAGTAATTAATTACAATCAATCAACGGGAATTTTAATCCTATGGAATTCTAAACAAAAAACAACTCTGTCCACCTTTCTCGAAGTTATTGTCTTGAAGAAATTGATGAAAATATTTCGGGACAAGAATTAAAACTACTTTAATATTTTATAAACATATCCAAGAATAGACAGCACTCCGCTGGATCCTTTAGTAAAACAGAAACTTTTCGGATTACTGGCCATTCCTCGTGAAATGAAAAATTCGTTAAAGGTATTTTTCGGTAAAATGAAATTTTGGGCAGAACAACTCTTCGGTTAAATGGTCGCCTCTATAAAACATTTCGATGAAATGAGCTTTTAGGTGAAGTAACCCTTCCATTATGAAGATATCGATAAGATGACGGATGGAACAAATTAATATTTCGATAAAACGATCATTATGTAAAATGGACATATCTTTAACTAAGTGATTGACTCGATACAAGGACCTTTCGGTGAATTGAACTTTTAGACGAAGAAACTCTTCGATGAAATGAACATTTCAATAATATGAATTGTTGGCGAAATGAACAATTCGGAAATACGATGGGCAGACCCGGTGGTTCAGGCTTCTGACCATTCATCTGAGATAGGTCCGGGTTCGAATCCCGTTGAGGCATGGGTGTGGTGTTGGTGTCTTACGACACTGGTTTTCCCCCTTCCCTGGAACCGAAGGCCCTGAATTAGGGACGAGCGTCTGCTTATAGCACATTGAGTTGCTCACGGTAGTCTTTATATCCCCTGACAATACACACACACACACACACACACACACACACACACACACACACACACAATGAGTACAGTGAACTTTTCGGTGAAACAACCCTTCGGAAACTTTTTCGGTGAAGTGAATTTTCCTGTTATGTGAATGTGTGTGTCTGTGTGAGTTAGAGAGAGAGGGAGAGATTTTCTGTAACGTTGTCTCGTCAAGGTGACGAACATGCACCAACTGAAATTTGTGTGAAATTAAAAGTCGTTACAGCATGACCACGGTTTTGACCTTGTAACACGGTGGCCAAGTGGTAAGAGACGCTGACTTCTAACCATTGTCGGAAATGGACTCAGGTTCGAATCCTAGGTATGGCACGGATGGTGCCTTGTCTTACTGCGCTGATTCTCTTCCCTTCCTGGAGACAATGGCCTTAAATTAGAGATGGGCGATTACTTATAGTCCAGCGATTTGCACACGGTTGTCAATGCACCCCCTTCCAAACACACACCCTCTCCGAAAAAATATCAGCACTAATAAATAAAACAAGTTAGTAAAATCATGCAATGCATTGATTATGATACGCTTTCCAACATACCAGAAATCATTACTCAAGATATGAGGATAACGACTGTGGAATAAATCTCGCTCCTGTGCCCTGACCTTTGACCCCATTTCGATGATATGAAACAGAATTGGTTCAGTATAGCTTCGGAACAACATGCTAAAGTTTTGTCGCAATCGAAGCATTTTTAGTCAAGTTATGAGGATATAATGGTTGTGGAATGAATCTCGCTCCTGTGCCCTGACCTTTGACTCCACTTCGATGATATTAAACAGAATCGGTTCAGTATACCTCCCCGAACAACATGATAAAGTTTTGTCGCAAGAGAAGCATTTTTACGTAAGTTATGACGCATAAGGACGATGGAATGGATCCCGCTCCTATGTCCTGACCTTAGATCCCGTTTCGTCCATTTTCAATAGCCTTCCTCCCCGGCTTGTCCCTTACCACATACTAAAATTTCATCAAAATAGAACCATTTTTACGCGGGTTATCTTGCGGACGGACGGACAGACAGACGGACGGACAAAGCTAGAGCATATACTCTTCTTCAAACTATGGTTGGAAAACGTAAAAAATCTACTAATTCTTTCAACCTAAGACAGCTGGAAGAGTCCGACTGCACGGATCACAGAAATGGATAAAGAACTACAAAATCATACTGCATTTGTAAGGCGTTCTACTGTATATATGAAACAATATCTAGGTTTTAGAATTCCTCAGATTCTTGGTAGTCGCATTACTTTCCAAACTCGGCTCCAGAAGCTCTTTTCTGAAAAACAAAACTAAGCATCTGGACAATAACAGAAGCAGAAACAGGGTAAATACCAGTTATTACCATAAGTGACTCTTAAATTTATTTGGATTTTGCCCTCATAGAATTATTCTTCTCTTCTATCGCTTCCGGTTTTCTAGGTCAAAAATGCTGATTTTCTTCCATCAAACAGCAAATATTGCTTTTTAATATTTTAATTTCATTTCCAAAAATGGATCCCATAAAATTTCGGCAACTTAAAAATAAATTAATACAATTTGTTTTCTTAGATTGTTCCGTGAAAATGGCACAGAACTATTAAATCCTCTTTTAACAATTCTCGATTTCAAAATACGATGAACAGATGAATTAATTTCGTAACGATATTCCAAATTCTAGAATACCTCAAGTGGTTTCTCATGGCTATTCTGCAAAGATGTCTCTCTCACCTTCACAAAAATAGTTTCCTTCACGTGAAGCAATTCAAATACAATACTTAGGGTAGATTTTACCAAGTAAACGATTTATTTTTTCCTTTTTCTCATGTCAAGCGGAGATAACAAATTGCGTTTTCTATAGTTTATATTCTCAGTGCTGTATCTAATATTCCCTAATTATTTAAACTATACACACTAGTCTATATCCCCCCGCTCCTTCAAAAATAAAAAATAAAAACAAAACAAAAAGTGTCATCACATCTAAAGGGAAACAATATTTTTTAAATCTATGTGCATTTTCTGAACGCTAATTTTTTTAATTGTAACCGTAAATAACTCAAGTTACATTATTCATAACTTTCAGATTCTTGCAAAATTATTTATGTTGTTACGAAGGATTGGTGTTATCTCAATTAATAGTTATTATAACTTTGAAGGAAAAGCTACAATCGTAGACTACAAACATTGCGAAATTATATAGGAATAAATGTATGAACGTTTAACCACAATACATCTACTAAACGGCATCGAAAATAAAGTAAATATCCGCTAATCAACGAATATAAAATTAGGCTATTAGTTTTTCTCGACCATCATTCTCATTACTATTTTTTTCGACCGGACTTATATCTCGTTATTTTTTTTAACCGAACTTATGTTCTGTGAGTATGGCTTAGTTTTATCATGACGAATCTGGACTTGATGAAACGAGGCAGAGAATACTGCAGTCGACCAGAACATGCAGTTTTATTGGGACTAATGTTGATTTAGTTGATTTATTTATTCCTATGTGAGGGAAAACTTAATTTTTCAATTGTCACCTTCTGAAATTATTTTCCCATGTTTGTTACGAAACAGATGTTTACTGCTATTTATCTGCTCTTAACAATAAATGTTCACCCTCATTTCATTTACTTTATTTTCGATGCCGTTAAGTAGAACAATATGTAGGCCTGACACAATTGTGCGAAATAGTAAAATTTTCAAGTAAATAAATAAGGAGCACAATTATACATTTAATTGATACAAGCTATTTCCGAAATCCGTTTAATTTTTATTGGCGTAAACAACTCATTTTGCTAAGCTTTTGCACACTTACAGGTGACTTTGCCAAGGCAAACTAATACTAACGGAGAGGACTCACAAGGAACGTTAGCAAACAAACAAACAAATAAAAACCAACAATTTCAAGACCTGAAGACTCTAATTCATCGAAAAAGAGGTGATGCAATTTTAATTGTTGTTTTCCATCTTGCAACGGATTTAATCGAAAGACTTTACTTACTGCTCAAGTAAACAACAAAATATGTACAGATCTGAAACAAAATTAGTTCGAGTGAAGCCTTTCTTCCGTTCTAAATGAAAAAAAAAAAAAATAGCTTGAAATTAAGTCAGTTTCCTGACTGAAGTTTTAGACGGAAATTACATGTTTTTTTAGTTTTTTATAAATACGTCATGCGAGATCCTCATTTCCATTCTAACTGAATATACTTATTAACATGTATAATAAAATAAAATGAACACATTTCATTGAAAGTTCATTTCAAAGTTTTGCTACATTTCTTAATTTCAAAATTAAGTTCGATTTATATTTATTTGAGGTACACGGCGTAGAAAATGAATGCACCTCTGAAATATTTCAGAGCACCGATTTTTTTTTTTTTTAAATAGCATGTAAGCACACATAATAACGGACGCATTACGTCGTGAAAAGGTACTTGCCATTATCTGGAAATCTCAATTATTCATTTACTAAAGTTCATGTTTATGAAGTCAGAATCATGTATGACACACTCTTAAAAATTTGTATGTCCCTATTGGTTAATTTTTGTCAAAATTAAGCACAACTTGAAAAATTAGGCCATCGAACGCACGTCTTTTGTACGTTGCTTGAATTTTATTAATATTGTTCAGTCACCAAATTTTTCTCAAAATGAATAAATAAGCACTTACAAGCAAGGATTTCACGGCGCCTAACAGCGTTTCGCTGAATTCGTATCTCAGATATTGTTGACATTTATATTAGTGAAATTTATGCGAGTTATTATTTTTTTTTCAACCTTCTTCCGAATTCGCATTACTCTCAGATTGAAGTTCGAAGATTAAATGAGTGATCTATGACTGAAAAGGTAGTACACGTTTTTTTTTTGTTTTTTTTTTCAGCAGACTGGTTAAATTACTAATACTTTTCTTACAGATTAACACTGTCTTTACGGAGTACGAACGAACGATTCCCCTTGAGGAAGAGGGAAGATATAAACAGCTAATCACAACGCGCTTTTTCTAAACAAAACACACACACACACACACACTCACAAAGCATCATGGATGGAAATTTCGGTGTCTTTAGAAGTAGAGTACAGCAACCAAATAGGGTTTGGCATCCAGCTATATGACACCAATAAATTCAAGACCTAGAATGTGCCTCTTGTTGTTCGTGAAATAATTGGTATATGGCCTTCGAAGGGAAGCACTGTTTGACAGACAGCAGTTGGAGACAACGGTCAGGACACCACGCCTCTAAAAAGGTATCCCATCGGAGCAGGGCAGGTAAAGCCTGTTGCACACTGATTTAATGTGCGTTTTTTTTCCTTAGTATGGAAGCAAAAGAGGGGTGAACTATCTTTCTTTAGGGGTGGGGGTGGAGATACCCATGTTAAGTTGCCGTTTGCAATAGGTTTGGTCACTATAAAAGCTTTTTGTAGGTATTCCAAGAAGGGCATTGGGTCAGCCGGCAATTTACTGTCGTGTGACGTCACTAGTCTTGAGAGGATGCCTCTGATCGCAGCGGCAATTCAGGAAATTGTCATTATGACTATCTGCCCCCCCTTTCCTTTCTGCCCCTTAGTGCATGACATCAACTGTGACACTCAGTTCAGAAGCAAGGATTATGTGAACATCTGCGGTAGACAACCACAGTGTTTGTATATAAAATCGAGCAAAAATTAAAAATAAATTTAAAAAAAATCAAGATGATTTTATCTACCTGTACAGGAGTACTTCACGTCTAAGATTCCCGCGGCAGCAGCTATCATGAGAAAAAAATAAGGAAGGAAAATTCAGGTAAGCACATTTTCTTAGAGTTATATCTTGTTCTAATCCGTCGCAGTTTTTTAAAATGCATTTTAGAAATTATACACTACAAAAATTCGTGGCAAGAACAAGTAAAAATGTCTGTTACCGAAAAAGGTAAAATTTGGTTTTTCTACTGTCGAAAAAAAATAAATAATAATAATTGAGGCTAATGTAGGCAAAAACTAATAACTAAATAAATAAAATAAGAAAAACGTGTTCCAAGCAAGGAATTAAAATGCACATTAACCATTCTTGGAAGAAATATTTTGTTAATTAGTTTTCATGACCTATAAAGTTTTCATAATAGAAAAAGGCAGAAATCAGAAGACAGTGGATAATATTTTTTTACAATACTCCTGCGCTTTTCAAGTTAAAAACGAAATTATTCGCAAAAGTGGGAAATTAATATTTCTTTCGCCCTTTTAAGAAAGCATTTTGTTGTTCGAACAATCCGTGAATGTCACTTTCCCCTCAGAATTAAATAACTAAATTTTAGGAATATGTAGTTGCTTTCTGCTGTATTAATTTGATTTACCAAATCAGGAACTACGTTAGCAAAGAACTCCAGGCACCATGAATGATTTAAAAATAGCACTTTCATATTAATTAAAAAAAAAAAAGTGAAGTGCATCGTAGAAAGATTTTTATTTTAAGAACTAGCCATAGTAAATGAGGAACCTGGCAACGAAATTAAAAATTTTCTGCGTAAACAGAGTTTTTGATACAGTTTCCAATAATTGAGAACAGGCCTTGCTGAAGATCTACAGGCCACAAACGTCTGAAAATTCAAAAGAACTCAGAAGATATGGAGAAAATTTCGAAACCCTTCACATGAAATAAAAATTAATTATTTAATCTGAGTACAGTCTGTAAGTGTTTTTACTATTTAATAAATACTGCAGAAATACCCCACTAATATTCGCTAACTTCTAACTTTAGCGTTTCCAATTTTCAGAAAGTTAAGTGACAAAACAGCATATCGTTCGTCATAAGCTCCAAGTTCTGCGATAATTCACAGAACCTGAATAACTGGGATAATGACGCATCTAACAGAAACTTCGCCTTCCCAAGAACAAAATGTTTAAAACTTAGTTCTTTTTCAAAGAAATGAAGGAAAAGTTTGCAGAATGCTATATACAAAAGCTCAACGCGTGCAACATTTATTTTCAATTCTGTTAAATGAGAACGACGTTAAAACAAAACGTAAAAATCAAAAGTAAATGTGGACGATTTGACATTTCGATCTGCAAGTAAAATGAACGAAACGAAGAAAATAAATGGAAATGAAATACTTTAAACGGGAGTTTTGTAAGTAATACCACTCTTGGTCTGTATTACTTACAGAACTCTCATTTAGTTAAAATGGTAAAAGAAAGGCAAAATAAAAATGAGTTTGTTAAATGATTAGCACAAATTCCTATTTTTCAAAAGTTACGGTACAGGTAAAATAAATGATTGTAATATGCGTCTGTCTACAGAAAGTTAGAGTTTACCAAATAATTAAAAATAACCGAAAAGGAATGAATTAACCAAATTTTGAAGAAATATCATTGATCAAATTATTAAAAATTTTGACAAAATGGAAATGTCGTAATACAGCAATTGATTTTAATTAATAACAAGGAACTGCACTCCAGCTTTACTTAAAATAGTAAATTTATACTAGCAATCCGAATTTATTGGCGTAAAATGGAATTCAATGTTTCTGAGCTTTCATAAGTCAACCAGATGGCTTTTTCAAGAAAGTTAGCAAACTAATATTTAGCAATTTAGTTAATAGAGTGGTGCTATTTTCGAAAAAAATTACGATGAACTGTAAAAATTATGTACATTATAAATTAACAATGAGGAATTGTACCCCAACTATACTTAAAATAGTAACAGCAGTTTGCTGTCTGCTTTCGCTGAAAAAGCCATCTGGTCAATGTGCGTAAGCTTGGAAACTTTGAATTATATTTTGCACCAATAAATTCGGATTACTAGCATGATTTTTTTTTTACTTATTAATCTATCTACTTATTTATCTAGCAATCAAATTATTTTTATTTGTTTATTCACTTATTTATCCGACTGTTTATTTTTTCATCTAATTGTTCATTTATATATCGATTTATGAGCTTGTTTATCTATTTATGAGTTGCCTAGTATTGCACATAAGACATATCACAATCGAAAAATCTGTAATTTTTGAAACAGTATATTCTTCGGTTTTTATTTTTTATTTTATTTTTGCGGTATGGCTCTGTATTGATCAAATTTTACATCTGCTACTTAGAAACAGGAACTCCCAAACTTCACATTTTGAGCTGGTTTCTTTGAAGTATACAGAATAGAAACACTATTTTGCACCTCTGATTTTGAATGAAAACTGTAGAAAAAAAAGTCGGTTATGTACTACAGATTGAGTATTGAGTGGCATTTCTTTTTTAGTTTTATCCGGTTTCAGGGGAATTACAGATCTGCAGTATACCTTACACTAACAAAAGATAAAAGTTATTAAATTTTGTTAAGCATAAGGTACAGAACAGCATTTTCACTAAAGAAACAACACTGAAGTAAAGTACGCAGAACTTGACAAAATCTAAAAGCATCCAGAAACATCAGTTATTTAACAAACTGCAAAAACGTAGAATTTTAAATTCGACAGATCCATTTTTCGTATCACTAGGCTTCATTTTTAAATAACAAAAGAAATAATCTCGGATTTGAATGAAAATAACATTTTCTCCCATTTTAATCTAAGTAATTTTCCGGCGAAAAGGTTATTCCTAAAGTGTCGGCTGCAACAAGTGCGCTTTCATCGTTGAAAAAACATGAGACAAATATGCCTGATGAAGTTAAACTGGTGTGTGTGTACTGGTGTATTTATACATGCTTCGTCTGGGCTCATGCAGCACACCTGCATAAATATGAATGTACGAGTATAACATTTATGACCATTTCCAAAGAATGATAAATTATACAAAATCGGATTCGCTAATCAATGAAATACTTTAAAAGATTATTTGTTTGTTTCGAAGTTTAACGAAACCCACGAGAATTTATTTTAACCCTCCAACCCTAAATTAGAGGTAGACAGTTAAAATAAATCGTCCACTCCTAATTTAGGGCCAATGAGCCCAGATCCAACTGTGGCTACTCGGCAACCGAGGCGGCCAACAGTTCATACGTATGATAGATTTTTTAAAGAGTATATACTGACATATCATGTAGCGGATCAGAATCTTTATTCTGTGTACTTCCTTCTTTTTCTCCGTTTTTTTTTTTTTTCATTTCTAGACATATAGCCAGAAGTTTTAACATTTTACCTTACAATACAAGCTATAAAAAAAAAAACCGACTAAAATTTCGTTTGCAACAGATTCCAAATGGTAGAGTTTATTTCATTTGTTCATGTATATTTTTCATTTATACATGACAGCTTTGTCTTTATTAGAGGAACACTTGCCACATCATGTCGAGTCTCTCTGTTTATTTATATTACTCTAAACATAATAGAAAACGTAGAATATTGATAACTGATTTAGAACAAATGTGTCAGTTATCTGATTTGGAAACTGATTCACGTGGCTCCATCAACACACTCCAAGCTTAACTTAAAATTGATGTGTTGTACAGCATCGCTGAACTTCATGCTTATTTATTCATTCATACTGACTGTCTGCTGCTTCTTCTTCGAATGCTGCCTTATGGCGTTTGCGATTACCAGTTTGTATCTCTCTCTATGGTGCACTGTGTGTAGAATTTGTGCAGTTGTCAGACCAAGCCTGCTTTTAATATTGTCCATGCACATAGTTTTCTTCCTGCCAGGTCTTTTTTTCCCTTCTACTTTACCTTCCAAAATGATTTGTAGCAGATTGTATTTGTTGTTGTTCCCTGCTATGTGTCCTAGGTATTTACACTTCCGTTCAATTATTATAAAAGCTTTTGGGCAGTGTTCATATCACGCAGGACTTGGATGTTTGTTATACTGTCAGTCCAAGAAATTCTAATCATTCGTCGGTATAACCACATTTCAAATGCTTGTGGTTTCTTGATTGCTGTTGATGTTAATGTCCACGCTTCTACTCCATATAGCAGTATTGGCCATATGTAGCATTTAAGTGTTCCCAACTGGAGCTCGTTTCTTAAGCTCCTGTCAGCTAAGAGTGACTTCCATTTCATAAATGCACTTCTAGCTTGTTCAATACGACTTTTTATTTCCACCTCGTGTTTTAGCTGTTCATTGATTATTACTCCGAGGTATTTGAAGTTGATTATAATTTTACTTGGGGTTCAGCTAACTTTCATTACTTTCGTTTTCTTTTTGTTTATTTTTAATCCCCAGTTTTGGCTTTCGGCACGTATCACATCCAGTATTCTCTGTAGATCTTGTTCCGAGTCGATAATTAGTGCCGTGTCATCTGTATAATGCAAGTTATTGATGCAATGTCCATTCACTTGGATGCCAATATTCTTTTCAGCCAAGATTTTATTAAAGATTGCTTCTGAGTAAATGTTGAATAGAATTGGTGATAACGGGCGTCCTTGTCTGACGCTTTTTCTTATTGGGATTTCTTTAGTCGTTTGATTGTTCTATTTAAGTATTGCGGTTTGATTTTGATTTACCTGGCTCCATCAACACATTCCAAGCTTAACTTAAAATTGATGTATTATACGGCATCGCTGAACTTTATGCTTCTTTATTCATTCATACTGACTGTCTGCTTCATTATGAACAATCTCGTAGCTTGTCAATGGAAAAAAACCCATCGATAATCAATGGAACATTGTAAATATCAATTTCTCTGGTGGAATCCGCTGAACACAAACTGAACTTGGTAGAACCTGTCTAAATCACAATTGTATGGCCTTTTTTTCTGTAAGAAGTCATAAAAACATATGTGATCTTCAACTTTTTGGACCAATTCCACCAATGTAAGTATTTTCACCCAACACTTTGAATAAAAACATCTTCCATACTTTC
Organism: Macrothele yani; assembly: GCA_039090855.1. Taxonomy (NCBI): domain Eukaryota; kingdom Metazoa; phylum Arthropoda; class Arachnida; order Araneae; family Macrothelidae; genus Macrothele; species Macrothele yani. The sequence goes on along the minus strand of CM077007.1, from coordinate 143,539,571 downwards.
AAAATCATAGAATTCATTCTGGTTGAAATTTTCCGCTTTTGCTATTTAAATTTAAGATTAGGTTGTAACCTTAAATTTAAATACCAAAAGCAGAAAAGTTTACATGTTGCAAAAACTTCGCAAAATGCAGGTTGCATACCATAGAGTGGTGCATAATTGCATCGTGTTTTTCTGTAGTAGGTTGCACCAAAAATTGGTGCTCCACCAGCTGCACCATTTTTGGATCAAAGTTAAATAAATTATTGTGTGATGCATAAAATACACAAAAACATGATGAAATTATGCACCACTCTATGGTATCCAACCTTATGTTGCGAAGTTGCACCCGTTGCACCATGTTTATGCATGTTTCATGCATCACATAATGGTTTACCCTTTCCCAAAAAAATGTAGCACCAGTTTTGGGTGCAATCTACTACAAAAAGTTTTAGCAGTGTAGAATTTGAAATGAATCATGTATTCAAGTATTCGTGTTATTAGAACGTGAGGAACTGATGACGAATTTGATTTCCTCATGGAGCTTTTCTCCGGTTTGCTCGCTATCCCTTAATACCACATTTCATACATTCAGCTTATTACATTAATAATTAGTCAGCCTGTATTTAATTCCTTTCCACAGACGTAATAATATGTGAGAGTGGTCCTAATAAAAATGAACAGAGAAAGAATTTCGTAATTTCACTTTTTTGTTTGTAAGTAGAGGAATATTTTGACAGGTTAGCTTTTTTTTTTTTTATTATTGGAGGTTTAACGACCACATTGAACAACTCAATAGGCCATAAGCAGTCCCCCTTCCTAATTTAGAGACACTGGTTCCAGGGAAGGGAGAGAATCAGTGCCGTAAGACAAACACAGCATCCATGCCTCAACTGAATTCGAACCCGGATCCCTTTCGGAGGAATGATCAGAAGCCATCGCTTAGATCTCTCGCGTTAAATCTAGTGGCAATAAATTTTACCTGCATAAACGTTTGAAGCAAGACTAAACAAAGAAAAAAAAACTGTGGAAATAAAATTTGCACGTAAAAAAAGGAAGAAGTTTTAAATACACTGAAGATAAGATTTGCACCTAGCGAAAATTCCATCTAATATTCTTGATTTTAATATCAGAATTTTTTTTTATTTTCAGAACACAGAATCTTACACACGCTGGCGTACTTTCGGAAGTTCAGTTACGTTACCCAATATGCATTTCCTCTAGAGCACTGTAGGTTTCATACTCACAGAGGTTATGCACCTCTGCATAAATTAAATTTAAATAAAGTTTTGCTCCGATGAGAGCTTGATGAACGATAATTACGGGGGAGGAGACATAATAAAATCATTAATTTGTCATTATTTTTTCGTCAATAATTTAATCATTACTGGAAGAGGAGATGAAGTTCTGACAAATCATTTTCTTTTTCGTTTCGTATGTGCAAATCCGTACTTAAAAGTAATTTGGATATTAGATATCCCTCTGATAAAACAAATCCAGAAATTCATTCAAAAGTTTCAAAGTATTCTGATTTTCAATAGAAATGTAGGGCGTATGCCAGAACGAAATCTGTCATTATACTAATGATGTTTGAAATACATGCCCAACTGGGCATGTGCAGAAATTATTTACCTGCCCAGGTAGTAAAAGCTGGACGCCCAGGAAAATTTATCTTTTAAGGTAACAAATCAGAACTCTCATTTTTTTTAAGTTAAAAAATATGATTAACTTTTTCATTTTTGCATTTCCGTTTTAAGGGTTTGTATTCAAACTGTTCAATGCACAAAAGCGCGTATCTCAAGATTTACGATGATCATGGTGAAATTGGTATGAAATGGTATGATGATGAAATTGGTATATCGTATGATGATGAAATTTGTAATTTAGAAATTTAGTGTTCTGCCATGTTCCTTTCTTTCAAGTTTTCGCTCTTTATCACTCAATACCGCAGGCTAATTCCACCAGAGGCACGCATCCCGTCGCTGACTATATAAACAACATTTGGAACAAAACTATATATCGTTCAAATTTCTGGACCTATATTTAATGTGAAATATAATTAAAGAAATTATATTTCTTCTCTCCTTGGCATTCTGTAACAACAATACAACTTCCGGTGATAAGCAGTGAAATTAAACAAAATATGCGACGACTGTCTTTTTTCTTCTAAAAGGAAATTCTATTCGAAACTTAATTTTTAAATTTGGTTGCCCAGACCGTGCAACTAGATTTTTCTTTACCTGCCCAGGCGAATAATTTACATACCCCGGGCATCTCGGGCATAACACTTTTTAATTTCAGGCCCTGTATATATATATATATATTTCTATAATACTTCCTTTTTCTCCTGGTTGATTCTTCGGTCTCTGACTTAGGTTTTCCGAATCAGATGTCTTCTGCTTTCACAGTATTTTGCTTTGGTTGATGTGGTATATGCTTTTGATTTTTCTTATACGCAGCCTCCGGAGCTATGGAATTTCAAAAGTCGGTTTGTAAATTCATGCGATTACTTTAATTTACCTTATATATATATGGTATATTTACTGTGAAATGATTAATATTTCCGAAAAATAAATAATCTTCAACAAGCATACAGAACATTTCTAATGAGGGACTTCGGTTTCAGAAGTTATTCAACTTATAAAAATCAATAACAAACATCTGATGATTACGAAATATTGAAAATCATACGTATTTATGATGTGAAAACATATATTGTAATTCTCTTTGTTTTATTAACAGAGAAAATGCCTTCAGACGAAAACATAAATATAATAGCCCTGATGCTTTGTGGAACATGTACCTCTAAAAAATTCCGCTAGCGAAACCAATCATGAAAATCGTGAACAACAACAGTGAGGAGTTCTAAGGACTATAAACAAACCCCCATCCGTAATTTGGGGCCACTGGTCCCAAGGGGGAGAAGGACATTGCCGTGGAACAGGCACATATCCCATGCCTCATCCGGGACTAAACAACTGGCTCACTAAGGGTCAGAGGTTAGCGTTTACACCGCTGTGCCACCGGGGCACCCGTTCCAGTGCTTTGATGTCTTTAATTAATATTCAAAGGAATTACGATTTCTTACTGCTACTTTTGTTTTTCTTTTACTGATTTGACCCAGTTTCCTAAGCGAAAACCCATTCCAAAATTCAAGATGGGCAAAAAAATTATGATACATTTCATAGTTTAATTATAGAAAGGTATTTTCAAAATGAATCAACACGTGAAATAATACTTTCACGAAAACGAACACAGAACAAGAGTTTTGAAATTCCGTCAAAGAGATCAAAAGCAGAGAAATTGATTATTTTTATATATTTCACATTATTGTTTTGTTTTCTTGTTGTTTCCATGCTTAATGACCACAATGAGTATGTGAGACTATAAGAAGTGGCCCTTTCGTAATGTAGAGCTGCTAAGAAAGCATAACTGCCAGCGCTAGTAGGACAAATGCAAAATCCATGTCTTATCCTGCGATTCGAACCTAAACCATGGCATGTGAAGCCATAATTCGGAAACTGATTCACAGAGTTCTGTGACTTCTGCACAGTGTCGTTTTTTTTTTTTTTGTTTTTTTTTATGAGTGTGATTTCACACTTTACTTTGATTGTACCTTCGCAGAAATGAAACACGCCACCCCGGTGGCGCAGTGGTCTAAGCGATGGCCTCTGATCTTTCGTCCGAAAGGGGTCCGGGTTCGAATCCTGTGAACCATGGATGTTGTGTTTGTCTTACCGCCCTGGCTCTCTCGAACCAGTGACCCTAAATTAGGGACGGGCGACTGCTTATAGCCCATTGAGTTGATCACGGTGGTCGTTAAAATTCCAATCCCTATAAGAAAAAAGATGAAATACGAAACGTTTTCTAAACTTTACCGCAGTAGTCCTGATGTTGAACAGTCTCCACAAATGTCAGGCAGTGCAGTTTTCCAACCCTCAAGTTTACATTTTCAAAGTTCGTAAATTTGATGTATAGGTAATAACGATTTTTGTATCAACTTTTGTTGTGCAACATCAGCAAGTAATCACTACAGTTTCTATTATTATTTTAATATCATTCTGAAATAATCATTACTCTTACTGTTATTTTTTTTAATAGCATTATGAAGGAAACATTGTAATTATGTATCACTGTTACTTTTCTTATTTTCTTCAGGGGTGATTATGATGCAGACATTTTCACTGTAAGTTTGTAAATATATTCTTCTGGTCTTGAAAGATGTAGAAATTTGCGCATATCGAGACAAAAACGATTTTCAGAGTAAATGTACATAGTAAGTTGCTCACAAAATAAAAAAGTCATGGAAACGCTTTAATTCTCCTTCGACCCGTAAAATTAAAATATTAATCTTTAGTGTGAAAACGTTGTAATAGGATCGATCATCAGGAAAATAGTCTAGAGCCGAATGAAAGTCTTATACTTCGTGAAATCTAGATGCAAATTGGTGAGCATGTGAAATTCTATATATCTGTAAAGATTGTCAGACAACTGTAGCAATCTGTCAAACTTAACAGAAATATATAAAACTTTGCAGTAGTCTATTAAACTCAGTAGTAGTCTATAATGTGAAGTATACTTTAAATTAACTTTTATTTTTAGTTGCTTTCTTAACGAAATTTAGAGTTCATTGTCTTTTGGCGTTTTCAACCTTAACGTTATGTCTTCTCTCAAGCGGAATGAGGTTGGCAATAGCTTTGAGGTCAGAGAGCGTGACGTATGAATGTTGATAGATAAGAACTAGAGATATATAATGTTGATGCAGCAGCCAAAGGTGTGGTATGGTGGTCTGATGTTATAATCGTTGAATCTGCGTTGCCTGAAACCCTGTCTGTTTGAAGGTTGCGTATTAGAGTGTTGTTATATACTGTATTTAGCAGTGCTGAGACGGGCCGAGCCCAAAGTCGAGCCCGAACCGGGTTCGGGCTCCAAGAGAGGGAGGGCATTTTCTTCCTGTTTTTTTTTTTAAATCTGATTTTGTATGATTTATCACACGAGACTTTTACACTTTCTAGTTGTTAAATAGAATTCTTCGGCAACTGGGATTGGGTAACAAATACCATAGGCAATGAATTACCGAATTACTGCGAAGGAAAAGTTTCGTTAAGAACTACAGATAGTAGATAGCAAGATGACCAAATTTTGCTCCCTATCTCAATGGGGCAAGCTCCCTGCTGATTCTGTCGGGCAAGTACGACGTAGATTGCTATGCCGTCCGATTTTTCCTAATGATCGGCCTCCCGAAGCATTCCAGGAAGAAATGAATGCTCAAAGAATTTATAGAAATAGATAGACATCCCTTCCCCACTCCGTAGTTGAGAACGACATCGGTCAATTACCGGGGAAAAAAGAGTGGAAGTCTGGAAGAGTTTTGTATTTAATGCCTAAATACGTTAATCCGGCTTGTTTGAGCCTGGGCTGTACCTTACAATATAAAATTTTGGCTCGGACGGGCTCTGGCTCTTAAAATTGAGCCCGAACTCAGTTATGATATTTAGCTTTTGGAGTTAATCAAGTTTCCTGCTTACTAACTTCAGTTAATTAGTTTTGAAATATTACTACTATATTGTGATTAGTTCCTGAAGTATTTAAGAATACAGTGCCCATATACGGTACTGATGAATTAAAAAAAAGTTAACAGTAAGTAAACCTTTCCAAAACTTCGTTTGGGCGACTCCTCTTTCACCTAAAATGAGTGGATAAGAACTGACTATGCAGTGTTCAGTAAGCCATATATAACACGTTTCAAAGAGTAAGAACGCTACAGTAAATTGGGCAGTAGTCCATAAAATACAGCAATAATTACGAAACGAAACAATATTCGTTTCATGGTGTCTCAATTTTGTGCCCGAAACAGGTGCATCGAATTTTTCTTTCCTTGGGGAAATGAAGGGATTTTGATAAAACTGGGGAGAAACCTTCTCTTGAGGAAAAAGTAATCACTGTTTTTCGAGCTTTCCAAGTCTCCAGTATAAGCAACATGTGTTAGTATTATAGGTGGCGCAGTGCTCATTCGTCCGATGTGGTTCTGAGTTCGGTGAGGCATGGATGTTGTGTTTGCTGTACTCTACTGTATCTCTCTCTCTCTCCCTTCCCTGGAACCACTGACCCTAAATTAGGGATAGGCGACTGTTTATAGCCCGTCGAGTTGCTCGCGGTGGTCATTAAACCTGTAAATAAACAAACGAAAATCGTGTTGGTATTGTGACCGCTGCAAAAAAAAGGCCGAATTTTAACTTCCATCCCCCTCCCAAAAAACCGGTTAAAAATCTCAGATGCGTTTTTTCCCTTTATAATTCTGTATTGATTTCTTTGAATATTTTCATATGTTCCTTAGGAATCGTTTCAGTCTATAAAAGACGATTTTTCACACGCCGAATAAAATTATAAAGCCGCTACCGCCAATTTTATTTTATCTTTTCAAAACATCTTTGCTGGCAAAGTAAATAGTAAATTGCTATGTTTTAGGCTCTCTTTCTGTATTTTATTTTAAAGTTCTGCTGATCAAATGTATAAAGTCTATAAGGATTAAATGCCGTAAATGATATAATTTAAGAAAGGGAAACAGGGGCGTACGATAGCCCCGCAACCCCAGCAGTGCTGGGGTCTCATGGTTAAAATGGCCTCTTGCTTAAGCAAAAAGGATTTCACAAAATTTTTTGCGGAAACTTCGTATGAACTGGTTAAAGAAATAGCCAAGAATTAAGGAAGCTTTGAATGAGGTATTAAGAAGAAAGGCATTTTTTCTCTCAGTAAATTAAAATCTTTAGAAATCATTTTCGTTGCTTTAGTGCATAAAAACTGGATGAAGGGAAAGCAGCTATTTAAAAGACTTCGAGGCCCCTTGTAATAGCCCTTGCTGTTACAAGGGGCCTCAAGTTCACAGTCCTTGCAATAGTTTCTATGCAGGTATGTTAACAAGCGAATGTGAAAAAAACATCAGTTCAGTGAGCAGAATTTTTATACCAATGAGGATAAAGTGTTATGTATTATATTTGCTTTCACATAACTATGCACGTTTCCGAATATAATGAACTAAAAGGTGTTCTTCTCAGGAGCGAAAAATCTAAGACCTGTGTCATTGTTTTTATAACAGAATCAAAAGATTTATTTTTATTTATTTATTTATCTTTTTTTTTTTTTTTTTTTTTGTAGTGTGTGCAAAACATTGTGGCATTATGTTAAGTGTGTTTTTTATATTCCAGAGTAATTAATTTAAGCAGTTTTAAGTTTTTTTGTGCTCCAGTTCTCAATCGTTATTTAATTATTTGCTTACTTATGTTCTGACATTTCGTATAAATCGGAAAAATCATTAGACATTGTCACATGGCAGTTGCATATTTTGTGTGCGCAATCGTGAGGCATTTTAAAAAAGCAGGCCTTAAGTTCTTTAAAATAATAAATTTTACATGATATGAATAACTTTGATGAAGGTATTTTGTAGTAATTTGTATCTGCAACCAGGGCAAACATTTCAATTATATCGTACACATTTGTGTTTCACGCCATAAAGTGAAATAATTTTTTGTTTTACGAAAAATACTAGTATGTTCCAAAGAATTTGTTTTATTAAAATATCCGTAAAGCCTAGTTAATAATATGGAAGTTAAAATTTTGAGTAATTGAAAGCTAATGGATTTTCGCAAAAGGGCTTCGAAAACTTTTCTTGCGGGGGAGGGCTCGAGTTTTTCTGGTACGCCACTGAAGGGAAATCAGGAGAAAACAAATTCCTTAATATTCTTAGGTGTTTTTTTTTTTTTTTCCAACGAGATCTAGATTTGATTTGCTGCTCTTTGGGCGTCACATTTACGCGAATTCTTAAACTGTAGTTCTGGAAAGTCTGCTTCAACTGCAGCAAAAATAATTTTATCAATTTGAAAGAGCTACGCAGACAGAATGCTTTATTGCAGATTTGTTGTTTTGACACATGTTTTCACTTCTGTAGTATAGGCTACGTCACATTATCTCCATCTTACTTTTTTTTTTTTTTTTTGGTCTTTGAAGCCAAGTAGCAATTTTTCATTAATTGTATGGAACGAACATCACACATTTTTTGAAGAACCCATCGGCCAGTGGATCCATTTTCCACAATCGGGCGCCAATGTGAAAACACAAGTTTGTCCGCGACGGGCTTTGAATTCGTGTCCCCTCACTCTGAAGTAAGTCGCTCTCCCAACTGAGCTAAGCGGACAAAATGTCTCGCTGCAGATTTGTCGTCTTAACACATGTTTTCACCTCTGTAGTACGTCACACTTTATATGTATATTTCTACTGAAATCCTTGCAATTTTGAACATTCAGTTTTTTCAAGATATTTTTTCGTAATTATTTATTAATGATAGACGAGTCTGAATTTCCAAGTACGCTCATTTGGATTTTCGTTCTCACTTAAAGCGAAGAAACCATCACAAATTCTGAATTCAGTTATCGCAATAAAAATCATAAAAATGGGACAAAGGTCTTCGGCAGTTTCTCTCAGAGAACGTACATTGTCTGTTGCTTCTCAGCAACGGAAGTAATTAAAAAAATTAAATTGCACTAGACATCTGCGGTTCTGGAAAATGGGTAAAATGTTGTTAATTATTGTCTCAATACAAGAAACTGCTGTTATTCGTAGACTCGTGTTGAAAAGATGTTTAAACAGTAAACGGTGAAGCTGACAATTTTTTTCATTAATGGGATACCTCGATAATTTTCCCCAAAAGTGGGCCACACAAAATAGCTCTAAGGGCCGTTTTTGGATCTCCAGTCGGCCACTGATTAACAGAACGAATTTTTTAAATGTCGTGCTGAAAGCTTTTATTATTCTTTCCCTGAAACTTAAAGACCATCACTAGCAACTCTAAGGGCTATATGCAGTCGCTCGCCATTGGTTCCAGGAAGGAGAGAGAGCCGGTGCCGGAAGACAAACGAACCATAAATACATCACCAGATACTCGAACCCGTGCTCGCTCGGACGAACGGTTGGAAGCCAGAACTTTATAGATCCCTGCGCCACCATGGCGGCTGGAAGCTTTGGGAAAGCGAATTTGGGATCTGATGTAAAATAGCATTTGAAATAATTGCATGTGAGGGGGCAGTCTCGGTCATTATTTTGAGGTGATGGCTTCCGACTATGATGGGCCTGGATGAGAGTCCCGGATGAGGCATGGATGGTATGCCTATCATAAAGGGGCTTTCTTCTCTCTGGAACCAGTGACCCTAACTTGGGTACGGGTGACTGCTTATATAGCCCTTAGAGTTGCTCGTGGTGGTCGTTGAATCCTGAAAGAAAAAGAAAAAGAATGATGTAAGACGGGGAGTCGCGGAACAATTTTATGGCATTGGAGGCAAGATGTCAGAATACAAAATTTTTATTCAGAACATAAAATTCATAGCACTGTTGTAAAACAGGACGTGCTGACGTCATTAGGAAAACTGCAGATCAAACGATTGTCTCGATAAATTATTCACCTATACAAACTATTGTTGTTTCATATCGATGTCGAGTTTATCGGTATAAACGGTTACTTCCATATTGGTACGAGTTCCACTGGAACTGTAGACGTTATAATCAGACTATGAATGAAGGCATATCTTCCTCACCCTATTTTAACTTCTTTCTTTCTTTTTTTAAAGAGGAAGACAGAATTTTTTATACCGAATGAAAAAGAAAACGCTACTTTCTTCGAACGGGGATCTTGCGCTCTGGACTGTTTAAATTCAGATTTTTAAATAGTTTATGGTAAAAATGAAGAACAGTACTTAATTTTATCAAAAGGAACTTCAAATGAAAAAAAATAGTCAAATGTTTATCAGATTTCCAATCACGATCATAATTTGAAAAGAAAGAAAAGTGAGGGGGCGAAATGTGATGTTCTGCCCTCGTACTCATTTGCGTGCAGGGCAGCTGCCCTCTCTGCCCCGCGCCAGCTTCGGACGCCGTTGATGTAAGGGGTTCATAGCACTTGATTCAGGGAACCGACTGCTCTGAGGAATCCCAAATTACACGGGAATTTCAACCTGCGTTACATCATTTTGACATTCTTGAAACAACACTCTCGTTGATGAATTATTTTTCGTTGCAAGGGAGGCGATGATTCTGTATTGCGTAACAGCGTTCCTCTGGGAGCCACGCTTCCTTCAGTAACTCGGTGTCAAGTGACCGCGTCTGGCTTGGTGCAGGCCGACACCAGGCGACAAACGATCTTGGCCATATGGCTCTCCTTCAAGATTTTAGAGATCTCAGCAGAGCTCTTCTCATGTACGCCATTTCCTACGACCGGTCGATACGCACAACTGCTTTGCTACTAAGTCTTTCCCCTTAAAAGCATCTGAATGAGCTGTTTTATGGGCAATTTAGTCCCAGTTTTTTTATTACTAAGCCATTTGCACAGTTTTATATTCCATTTAATCTCAACATAAACTGCTGCTTTTACGTGAACTGCTAATGAGTTCGAAATTGGAGCTTTAAAAGGAAATTTCTTTTATATAAGGCGCAATGTCACGATCAACGCTGATTGGTTAAATGGGTTCCCACATCGGCGACTATTACTTAATCGTTCTACCAGCAACACTAAAACGTTGAAGCCGCCAGAATAGGAAATGGTTTATCTCATATAAACCAATTAAAAGGATTGACTTTCAAAAGCCTCAGCGCTTCGGATATGCCTTTGATTTACAGATAATACATCTGAAGCTAGAAAGGCTGCTTCTTTTTGACGAGAACTGGTCTCGAAAGCAGAATAAGAGATGAGTGCTATGTTTGTGACAGTGCTGGTTGTTTTACTTTCCTGCAGAAAGCGATCTAAAATAAGAAGTGCGGATTCTGGTTTTAGAATTTTACTCGGTCATGAGCTGAGACTGAATGATCTCTAGTGAGTTACATAGAGTTACATTTTCGTAAAAGGTTTTGCAACACTTAACAGCAAAATAATTACATTATTGACTTGACTTTAACATATTGAACGTGTCTTTAACGCATTATCTACCAGACTTTAATATATTGAACGTCATGCTTGTTTGTATACTGTGAATCTCAAAAGCTGCCAACCTATTTCTGCAGAATAATTCAGGCCAAAATTTTTTTGCTGTAAAAAAACAGAGCAAAAGCATTTTAAATGGTTACATTAGATGTATGCACGGGCGAGGTCGGGCTTTTTTTTTCAGTTTAGAGGACAAAGCAACGAACTGGGCAGGACCTTTTTTCCGACTCTTACGACTGGGCTGGGACGGGCCGGACCAAGTCGACCCATTCTTTTTATCGCAATGGTAAAGAAAGAAAAAATTGTGTTCCCGGATTTCCTGGTCTGTTTTAACTGTTTTGCTGGCTTTACTTACTTCCATGACATAGCCCAGGGCGTAATCACAAAAACACGCAGAGGCAATCACATTGTTTTTACCATCTGTAGGTATTAAGATAGTAAAACCACTTTCGGGCTTGTTGACAACAAAACGATTCGACCCGGAGCGAGTGTATCTGTAGTGTGGAAGGGGGTGATGAAGGGGTGTCTACATTAGAGTGGGGTGTGTGTGTGTATGTCCGCATAGGGATTGACTTTTTCAAATTGCTAGTTCAGAGAAAGGGAGATTCTGAACGCGCTAATAGTCTTCTTTTCTCTCTCTCTAGGTTATATTCTTCGATAATTGTCAAAGCTTAGTTAATTTTAGGCTTACATTCTACTTTCACAATTTAATAAAATGCAATAGAAAGACAAAATAATAAATACCAAATGGCACATCACGGACCGGGCCTAAATAAGTACTGCACACGATGGAATCGGGCCAGGCCGGTCCGGGCCGAGTGTCTAATATTTGAAACGGGCCGGGCAGGGCTTACCAAATAAGGTCCGTGCAGACCTCTAGGTTACATTCGATATTGATGCAGAAAATAGATAAATCAATATACGCAAAATTTTGCAAATTAATCTTTTCTTTTTAAGAACATGAGCATCTTCATATTTTTTAGAAAATAATGCTGAAAGTGATGCATTTATAGAAAAAGTAAAGAACCAAACCTGTTTTCAAATATTGAGTTCAACGTAGTAAAAAAAATTCGCTCTTAGATACTCGGAGCAAAATTGTTTAAAAAGCAGAAGTGTGATTGATATGGTTCTTGACCTTCTTTCTCTGTTCCTCTGTATGTACATATGCATAGATATCTTTGTACGTGCTTGGAAACGTGCTTTTCATTTTGCACGCATTAGATGAAAGCTTAATGAGTTATTTTTAAAAGCACAAAAACTTATACAGATTGCTTTAAAGGAAAGAAATCCTTTGATGTTTACTTCAATTGCATCAACAGTATAATAATTATGCATCGATAGTTTGCAAGGCAAAACATTAATTGCCACATGTGACGCATACTCTAATTTAACTTTCTTTTTCAGTTACTTTTTCTATGTAAATTTGAGTTCATTCTTTTTAAGCGTTTTTTTTAACTTAACGTGATATCTTTTCTCTCGCAAGACTGTGGTTGACAGCACCTTAAGGTCGAAACGTACGATTACACGACAAAAGGGCGAAGGACGAAAGAGCACACGACAAAAGGGCGAACGTCAAAAGGGCGACACGACAAAAGAGCGATACGACAGAAGGGCGCACGACTATACCAGACTAACGATTCACTAAACTCAGATAACTATTTAGCCAATTTGCAAGAAACGTTAAGAAAATTTAAATTTCCGAATTTCTTATTTCGTTGGGATTATTTGAATATGCAAATAATTACTGAATTTACTCAAACGAGCAGCAGCAGTGCGTGAGGATGGTGGAAGTTATAATGTTAATTATGGAAGAAACGTTAGGCGTGTTTGGATATAACATCGTTTAGAAAGCATTCTATATAGGATGAGACGTCTGATTTCAGTTGGATTTGAATACACAAAGAAATATGTAATTTGCTCAAAGGGACCTCGGTGCCGTGTTTGGAAATAATATGTTTTGGAAATCTTGTAGATGAAGTAGAAAAATATCACGTCCGTGGGTTTGCCCTTTGTCATGGGGCCCTTTTTGTCGTATTGCGCTTTTGGTGCATCGCTCTTTTGTTGTTCGCCCTTTTGTCGTGATACAGAAACGGTACGACGTGTGTATGGGTCCGAAGAGAACTGAACGTTATAAAATGTTTGAGCAGCAGCAGTGCGTGAGGATGGTGGAAGTTATAATGTTAATTATGGAAGAGACGTTGTCTAATTGAAGTTTGAGCTATTTGAAGGTTGCGTGTTATATTCTAGTGTTGTTGTTTTCTTAATCAAGTGTTATTATTAACTCACATTCGTTTGATTAAGATTGTAATATTAAAGAAAGAGTTGTAGTTACCCATTGTTGAAGTGCCAAAGGATAAGTGGCTGAATAAAGTCTAATCGTAAGTAACTTTTTCTCGACATTTTCTTGAATACTCCTGTTTCACTGTAGGCGAAGTTTTTGTATGTAGTATTCAGTGAGCTATACATACACGAACATTACACACAATTTTTTCTTCTGTGCCTTGTCAAAGGAGTAAACGAATTATATTAACTTATGTCAAGTGCTTGAACAAAGACAAAAAATGCTTTTATCATTCTATTTTTTTTACATATCAGTTCATTTTTATGTATAATATAAGACTCAGCAAAAAAAAATTTTAATATAAAACTCAGCAATTTTTTTTACATATCAGTTCATTTTTTTATGTATAATATAAAACTCGCCACGGTGTCCAGTCGTACAAGCTCTGGCTTCTAGCCATTCGTCCGAGAGGGGTTCGGGTTCAAATCCCGTGTGAGGCATAGATAGTGTGTTAGTCTTATGGTGCTGGTTCTCTCCTTTCCCGGGAAACAGTGGCCCTATAGCAGGGACGGACGACTGCATATAGCCCACTGAGTTGCTCGCGGTGGTCGTTAAACCTCCAGCCAAGAAAAATAGCTCAGAAATGACAACTGTTTATTTCTCTCGGCATTGAGCAGGATGGTCGTTTAACCATGGATTAAAAAAAATAATAATAATAAAAAAATTCTAACTCAAATTAAAAACTGATTACGAATAATTGCAAATACATGCAACCCTTTTTTTCACAAATACGAAAACTGTTACAGGCTGAATGAAAGTCCATCCAATACAGAAACGTTTTAACAGGGTTCCCACTCAAAAGTAATAAAAAAATTCCCTGACTTTTCCAGGTTCTCCAGGTGGTTTTTAAAGTTTTCCAGAGTGGTATGTTGCAAAGAATTGTTACATTTCATTCCATTCCATTCATTTTTCTCACCAAAGCACGCACTTGTAAATTCTTTACGTAATTTGTCTTTATAAAATTACCTGCCTTTCACTAATAACAACTAACTGTACACATTATTTTCTGTACCAAAGTTGCGTGAACTTTTGTGAATACTACCCACACGGAATTTGTAAATACATTCCCATAGAAACAGGTCATATGTGAGAAAAAATCTGTCAGTTGAATAGTTTCAGTTTTTCTATAACACAATGAAGCTAAGCTTAATGATGGAATATCTCGGTTCAAAGAAACATGTTTCTAGAGAATCAACAGACAAAGGACTTTGATCCATCATTTGGTTGGTTCTCTCGTGAAGTGTTTCTTCAAGCAGGAGCCATTGTGCCTAATTGTTCCATGTTATAACAACTGCCTGCAGAAATTGAACAAAAGCTTAATAATTGGCAATTTTAAAAATTCAATTTTGCATCTTTTTTTAGAGAATAAAGGACTTACTTAATAAAACCAAAAGTAAGATCTACCAAATTCTAGGCAGGCAATAATTGCAAGCAAAAGTTTGAAATCTTGAAAAATAAGTTTTTTTTTCGCAAAATAAATAATGTATCCATTAATTTTCACAAAAAAAGAAAAAAAAAGGTTAATTTTACCTGAGTTTTCCCTGACTTTTACAAAAAAGGGTAATTTTCCCTGAGTTTTCCCTGATTTTTGGAACCATTTTCAAATTCCCTGAGAATTCCAGGTTTTTCCTGTTTTCTAGTGGGAACCCTGTTTAAATTTTTGAATATGTTGATTTTATTTTTCCCTACCTGACTTGTGGGTGAAAGCATTTCAAAGTTACTATGCCTTAGACCTACACTTTGAAAGTGAAGGCATGTGCTTCTATGTTTTGGAAATATTGCTGTACACCTCATTAAACTAAAGCTGAGTCTTTTTTATATTTTCGAATTCTACGAAAGCTGATGTTTTATAAACATTCGTTTCAATTCTCCAATACCTTTACATTGGGTCACTTTGAAAAAAATAAATAAATCGCCTACATTATTCTTCTGTGAAATATCTCTTTTTAGTCCTTTTGCGGTTTCAGTTGTTATGTTATCTTTTTAAAAATCGCCATGTTCTTCAGTCATCAGAAGCGACGGATAACAGATAAGCGAAAAACGTAGCACTGATACTTTACCGTACCCCGTGACTTTAAAACAGCTTTTTTGAAATGTTCTATATGTTTCTCTGACAAATAAATAAATAAATAAATAAATAAATAAATAAATAAAAATAAAAATCAGAGGAGAAAGAAGGTAGTTTAAATAAAAGTCGAATATTTAAAATATATTTTATATTTGCATCGAGTTTTCAGATATTGGGGAGAGCAATAAAGCCATAGTTTCGAACAATCTCATACTAATAATCTGGGGATGCTTATTACACCTGTTTTGTTACGGATATTCAATAACACCTGTTATTACACCTGTTTTGTTAGTGATGCTTATTACACCTGTTTTGTTACGGATATTCAATAACACCTGTTATTACACCTGTTTTGTTAGTGATGCTTACTACACCTGTTTTGTTACGGTTAGTGATGCTTACTACACCTGTTTTGTTACGGAATTTTAGGCATGTATATTAAATCTCATTTCCCAACTTTCATTTCGCTTTAGTGATCCTTTTCCTTTGTTTCCACGAAGCGTGAGAGAATTTTGCTGTTTCATCATGTATTAAATATCGGAAGCACGGTTTATTTAGAGACGCCAGTTTGTCTAATTTTAGAGTCTGCACCTTTGTATTTTGTGGACCGATTAGTATTGCCGTGTTCGTTTCATCCTTTGCCTTCTTTAATTTCAAAGCAGCCGACTGAAAGCGCAAGCCCTCTTAATTTCTACCTTGATGCTTTGTATAAGCCGAAGCCAGCGTTAGGCCTCAGGTGTTAGAAAAAGGTCTTAAGCTGACTGGGGCAATGGAGATTTTCTCTCCAGGGGCAGAAGGGAGACCGAAGAAATGACCGAAGCAGGATTTAGGGAAGGAAATTTTGAGTTTCAGAGGAACAGGCAGGAAGAATTAGTGAGCCGATGGACAACCTTTTTTGCGATTAAGTAAAGAAAAGAATAAATGCTTTTAAGAGATTTAAATGGATCGCAAAAATGATTACTTATAGCTATTTTATTATCTTCAACCACGCAAGGCTTTGCAAGTTAACATAAACCACTAACAGTTTACTACTGCTCTGAAACGCGCAGTGGCATTTCATCAGACTATATCTTCTAGCCGCACAAAGATAAGGTCTTTCTCCCCGGCCCCAAGCGCGGAGAGAGAGAGAATGGAAATGGAAAAACATATTTCACTTATAAAACTTCAACGATCTGGAAAAAATTAAGTTATGTTGAACATAAGGCGTAGTTAAAATTTTTTATAAAATTACATCTTAAGGTCATGAATCTTATGAACTAGGGGATAAAAACACATTCATTAAAGATATAATTATATTGTAACAAAAGGTTTTGCAATCGTAGGCAACCATATAGGGGGTTGGCAAGAGTGTGTATACTGGATGTTCTGGATGCGTGTGTATACCGTAGAAATAAGAAAAGTTTCTGGATTTCTAAAGAAAACCGGAAAATTGAAGTAGAAAGAAATAATGAAATTTTCCGTTACACGTTGGAGAACAGCTCACATACGCACAATGTGGAAAAGCACGAAAGCAAAGACATGAAAAACATTTCTTCTGCAGCAGCTATTCACTGCTGGACTTGGACCTTTCGCATATTTTCCCATAAATATGTCTTACGGGTATATTTTACGCTTTCCAACCGTAGGTTGAAGAAGCGTATATGCTCCAGCTTTGTCCGTCTGTCTGTCTGTCCGCGCGATAACTCGCGTAAAAATGGTTCGATTTCGATGAAATTTTAGTATGTGGTAGGGGACAACTGGGGATGAACCGTATTGAAAATGGCCGAAATGGGGTCAAAGGTCAGGACATAGGAGCGAGATCCATTCCGTCGCCCTTATGTGTCATAACTTACGTAAAAATGCCTCTATTGCGACAAAACGTTATCATGTTGTTCCGGAGGTATACTGAACCAATTCTGTTTAACAGCATCGAAATGGGGTCAAAGGTCAGGGCATAGAAGCGAGATTTATTCCACAGCCATTATCCTCATAACTTGAGTAATGAATTCTGGTATGTTGGACAGCGTATCATAATCAGTGCATTGAATGATTTTACTAACTTGTTTCATTCTTGCTGACCAACTGAGTACTAAGGTTTTACGGCGCGAGTGACCCAAGTAGCTGAACGGATCAAAAGAATGTGGCTTTAAAGTCATCCGGTTTCCAATTAAATTTATGTATTGAGAGTGTAGCAAAAACGGTTAGCAAACGAGAAGGCAGGGCAGAAATGTACATATGGTGTTGGCTTATGCTACTTGTATTTACAATTTCTGTTTGCCTCCTCTGGAAAACTACGCTACAGGCGTCCGTGTTTGCAACGTATGGAACTATATCGCCTTTTTAACTTAAAACTACATAACTACAGTCCTTTACTATATGGAATAAACTCGTCATTCGTATTTTAAGATTCGCGTCGTTCATAAAAATATTCTGACACTCCCTTCGCTCTAGGAATCAAATCTCTATAACCAATTAATGTACAGCATCAAGCAGTTTCTTCTTAGAAACGATGAACATTCATTTTCCATTTCGATATTCTTTCATAATCTCTGTAACACCCCAGCTTCAAAGCAAAAAGTTAATCTGTGATGAGTACTCTAATTTAACTTTCCTTCATAGTTTCTTCCTCTATGTAAATTTGAGTTCGTTCTCCTTAGCAGTTTTTAAACTCAACGTGATATCTTGATATCTTCTCTCTCGCAGTAGAATGGTTGGCAACACTCTGAGGTCAGAACAAACGACGTGTGGATGTCTGAGATGAAAACTAACGTTATATATAATGTTTTAAGAAGCAGCAGTGTGTGTTGGCGGTGGAAGTTAACGCTATTTGTAAAACAGACGTTGTTTAGTTACAGTTGTGTTGCTTTAAAGACTGCGTGTTCTGGTGATATTTATATAGATATCGTTCAGAGTTCTGTCAGTTAACGTTGTTTAGTTCTGACGTTTATTACTAATCGGATAAGTTTAACGTTCGACTATTAAGCGCTCTGTTTTATTGATATGTTTCTGTTCAAGGATCAGTTGACAGAGAATAAAGGAATCAATCTGTAAGTAACCTTTTCTGAAGTTAGTTGACTCCTGATTCGCTTAAAAGTGAAGTTATTAAGAATTTATTTGTGTAGTGTTCAATCAGCTGTCTACACGATCACTACAAATCACCCTGGAGGATTAATTGCTGAAACAAAATTCCCCATAAATGCTAACAGGAGATACAGCGAACTATTGTGCGAATAAATACTTCGGTCGATTAACACACTTGACATACTTCGAAGCTTAACGGTTATTCATTTATGAGGTGATGAATTGAGCGCTGCAGACATAATATTGTTGTCATCACCAAATCAAAACTAACACAGTAGGACCCAATAAATAATGCAAGTCTGTTTTTACGGTCGCTTGATTTATTGTTAGTTCCCCGAAAGCGTGACGCATTCTCATAAACCTGCACCAAAGCGGATCCATGTGAAAGATACACAAGCGGGGCCCAGTTTGGGTGTCAGAAAAGAAGTCTTCGCTCAGCGTCAGAGAGAGAGAGAGAGAGAGAGAAAGTCAAGGATGTAGGCATCTAATCTCCCTGACAAGCACTGACCCCCGAATTCTTTGATGGCCATTACACGGAAGTAAAAACAGTTTAACTCTCTTCTTCGATGTGAGAGCATGCTAATTAAAAGCAGCGCAACAAAGAAATATGCCAATTAAAATGCATGTGCTTTTTTATTCTATGTATATTCATCGTGATTTTATTCACATATTATTGTTGGTTTGGCAAATTATACTTATAATGGTATACGGCGATACAGAGATCAGATGTTGCGTGCTACTTTGCAGTAGCGTGAAACGTACCTTTGTGACAGCTAGGAAATTGTAGTTGTAGCTTAACATGTTACAAAATAAAGTATCTTGTAGGCCGAAATTACGCTACAAATCAGACTATTTTTTTAAAAGTGAAAACAAAAGGTGTTATTCAAATAACGCATTTCCAGATTTCCTTAGGCGTTATAGGCTGTGACAACAAAACTGTTAACCATAACATATTTTTTACTTTAATTGGAAAGTTCTCAGCTTCTGAAAGCAGCGTGTATGAGACGAAGGCACTAGTGATTTCTTGGAAGACTGTTTCATTGCGAAATTTGATTCTCTTAGTCAAAGAGAATTAACTCGCAGATATTTCCAGATATTTCATTTAATTTCATTTCATTTATTTTCGTTATGAGGTTACATTTGACAGTATTACATTTCAATATTAATTTTATAACATATAATATTAAGAAGAAAACATATGTATATACTTTTCTACCGGGTAATCACAGAACACGAAATTGAGTGAAAGGCTATATATATATATACAGACGATTCATAACGAAGTATACAGTTTCAACGCACTATAAAACAAGAACAATGTAAGATATTTTATGTTACCTGTAACAGAATTGTAGGGGGATGTTTTAAGTTTTTTAGAGACAGTCACAGATGTTATATGTGTGCACCCTTACTCACACGACACACATCGAGCCGGTAATCCATTTCCGCCCAAACGCGAGGTAAGATATCTGAATCAAGTGCAGTGATAGTGGCTGTGATACGCTGTTTCAGCTCCGCTAGATCATCAGGAAGGAGAGTTTGTGTTCCTCAATAGCGGGACACAAACTTTATGAGCACATCTACTGAACGGATCGCAGTTGTGGTCCGTGTCTTCAACTGTTACTGTTTTACAGCGTCTGGAAACTGGAAACGGAAATGGATTACCAGCTCGATGTGTGTCGTGTGACTAAGGGTGTATACATAGAACATCTGTGACTGTCTCTGAAAAACTTGAAACATTCTCCTACAATTCTGTTACAGGTAACATAAAATATCTTACATTGTTCTTGTTTCATAGTGCGTTGAAACTGTATACTTCTTTATGAATCACCCTGTATATATATATATATATATATATATATATATATATATAATTCACGCATATATGGTCTGATTAGTAATATTCTGCTATTAAATCTGTCTGTAAATACTTTCGTGCAGCTAAAAACATTAATGTAAAACACAAGGTAAAGTAAAGTAAAACACTTTGGTGCAAATAAAATCAATCCATGGTTTAAAACCTGAGTTGATGAACCATAACTTTAATTATGCTCAAGATACAAGTTAAAACCTGATGATAATTAAAAACACTTCATGAGAACTTTCGGGTCCACCCTGGATCCCGTCTTCAGATGAGAAATACAAATTTTATGTTTTAGTTTGTTAGCAAATATTTATTAGAAAATAATTATAATTATTGATGTGTTAATTGGACAAGGTAGATTAATTTTTCCATCGTACCAATCCCACGTAATCAATAAATGTTTGTTTGGTTAAAGTGTTAAGCATAGATAACAAAAATGTAAACAAACGGATTCACATCTTCCAAATTTGTATTGTACAATGGTGTAATCCCGTGTTTCATTCGTTAAAATGTATTTCTGTTTCTAGTTCGATAGTCATGACTCACAATGCTCAGTTGAATTAAATGTTGATACCTATTCTCCTTTATTCTTTTATACATAAATCCTAATAATCGATATTGCCATAATTTCTCAATATCTAAAAATCCATAAATGTTAATTCGTACTCCCATATTCAAATTAATACCCCTCAAAATTATTCAAGATCTTGACCATCCTATTTTAAAACGATTGTAATTTATATAAATTAGTCTTAGTAGTTTGACCCCATACTAATAAACAATAACTCAAAAATGGATAAATCAGATTGTAACATAACATTTTTAATATTTTAACTGCTAAATTATTTAAAATTCTCGTAATTAAACCCAATATCCTTGAAAATTTATTTACAATATTTTGTATATTAATATTCCATTTTAAATTCTCCTCAATTATTTTCCCCAAATATTTAATATTATTGACTGTTTCAAGGGTATAATTTCCCACAAAAATATACGGTAGCTCAACAATCTGTCTAACTCCCTTTTTAAAAATCGTAATCTTAGATGGGTTTTTTTTTCAATATTTAAACACAGAAAATTTGTATCTAGCCATCATATGGTTTTATTGGAATTCCCTGGACGTGGCAGTTAGTCATATTAAAATGGGTTACATATGGTGTCCAGAGCTGAGATAAATGTATAGACAAATTAGTTTTGTAATGTAGGCATTTAGCTCTGAAATGCCATATGTAAGAATGTACATATAAAGATCATCCTCAGAATTTGCACTTTTTAACATCTTAAACTTTAAAAAAAAATCACTACTGCCCCGGCGGTGAATGGAGTGGTCTAATAGCTGTCTTCTGACCATTCGTCCGCGATGGGTCTGGGTTTGAATCCCAGTGAGGCACGGTTGTTGTGTTTGTCTTACCGCACTGGAGCCCTTCCCTGGAGTCAGTGTCCCTAAAATAGGGACGGGCGACTGCTTATAACCCGTTGAGTTGCTCACGGTGGTCGTTAAACCGCCAAACGAAAAATAAAGTTGTGAAAAATTAGCAAAAGTAACTACGTTTCAGAAAAGGTGGCTGTAGCAAACTACTTTTTCAAGAACGTAGTTGCA
This sequence comes from Macrothele yani, assembly GCA_039090855.1. Lineage (NCBI taxonomy): Eukaryota > Metazoa > Arthropoda > Arachnida > Araneae > Macrothelidae > Macrothele > Macrothele yani. The sequence continues at coordinate 143,517,696 of CM077007.1, read as the reverse complement.
GCTGTAGCTATGGGTTTAAAAATTGCCGTTCTAATCACTATGGCGATATCCATATTTTTTTATTTCCGAGTACAAATTTTGCGTGACAATAAAAAGATGTTTTGATGTATTCTTTTTAAAAAGCATAGCAACACCTGTCTTGTCAAAGCATACCTGAATTTTTTTTTTTTTTTTTACGGAAATTCTTGATTTTCCACAGGAAAGTACGTTCAACATTGGATTTTAAACTTTTGATTTAAAAATGCATATCTTAAATACCTTTTCTTTCTGTGTAAATAACAGGTCGTACACTTTTCACACAGTTTTGATGAGATAATGATCCAGTGTACAATTGTTTGAAGCACACTTTTTAGGAAGTTATATGTTAAAGGGAAAGGTTTCTTAATGGGAAAGAATTATTTGTGTAATACTGTCAACTGCAGTAATTTCTGGTAGCAGAAACAAGGTTTTCCTAATTTTAACTATTGTGATAACACTAAACGTACAACCTTATTCTTGCAGCAAAATCAGAAAGTTCTTATGTTTTTATGTGCCTTATTGAATTGCTATGAACAGAATTTATATTGGAAGAAAGGTGAGCCTTTTAAAGCAGTTTTAGCATATTTTACACAAGGTGGCTGAAGTGATTTTCTATGTTACGCATTCCAAACAAACTGTCCTTCCTCTCTGAGCTCACAAATCACAAAATCATACTCAAATTTAATCATCCCCAAACAAGCGGTATTTATCAACATATGATCCTTGCATCTGTTTTCCGAGTGCTTTTGAGTTGAAAGTCATCAGAATGGCGGCCACTCGGAATTCAGAAACGGGGAGAAAAAAGTGGTAGTATTCATCTTTTAATAAATTCATCGATGAATTCATTAAGAAATGCTGCCGACCAAAGCTCAGTTTGCCACACTGAGCTCTGTTTAGTCTTTAATGGTTTCACGAGCTTTTTTTTTTTTTTTCTTAGGATCACAGGTATTTTTCTGCTGGTATTTTTTTTGCTCTTGAATATTGACGGTTCCCTAACGAATTAATAATCTGATAAATAGACTAAAAGAGGAATCTATTAGGCTGGCGTTCCTCAAATCACGGTTAAGAATTCAGTTCCAGAGTGCGACACTGAGTCAATCGGGATTCGGACTAGTGGGCTAGAGCTGAAACGGGCTGAGCCCGAGCCCGAATCGGGCTCGGGCTGTAGAATATTTACTGCGGATCGGGCTCGGGCTCTTAGAGAGACGGAGAGTGAGATAAATTTTTTTATATATAAATGTGATTTTATATGATTTAGCACATGATACACTTTATTATCGGTAAATGGAATTCTTCGGCAACTGGTTCTGATTTGGGAGCGAGCATTCGAGATGGCTATTTATTCCAGGCTTGGGTAAAAAATGCCATAGGCGGCGCATTAGTGTGTTTCTGCAGAGAAGAAAAAGCTTTTTCAAGAACTATAAATATTAGATAGTTGACACCATGCCGATGATCATTTATCCCCTATCTATCTTCACGCACTAGCTCCCTGCTAATTCTATTTACCAACGTACATATTGTAGCGCATTATGGCGCGATAATATTAGCATTGTTTGAGCAACATGCAATTGCAGCACCTCCCGATCATTTTGGAAGCCCTGCCGTCCGAAGCACTTCAGGTGGAAACGAACGGTCAAAGAAAATCGTACAGTTACACTGTAAAAATAGAAAGAGGTCCCTTCCAACCATTCCCTGTTTCAGAAATATACGTTGGTTAATTGCAGGAGGGGAAGAGAATGGGGAAGTGTGGAAAAGGAGATGTTTTTTTTTATTGATAGTTGTACAGGTTAGCCAGTTTTCGGGCTCGTTCGGGCCCGGGTTCTATCTTGCAATATAAAATTCGAGCTCGGATGGGCTCGGGCTGATATACCACAGCCTCGGGCTCCGAAAATTGAGCCCGAACTCAGCTCTAAAGTGGGCACCCGGACATTTGAGCAGAAAAGTTTAGGGGATTTATAAGAATTCCCGTTTCTCGGCACTCTGATGAGAATTGAATAGAGAAAACTTTTTCAGTAAGATAAACGACAATTACAAATTGAATTTGGGGAAACAAAAAGTACATTCGTAAATACAAAAAAAAATAAATAAAATAAAATAAAATACGAAATAAACACATAGCACATTTCATAAACCTACGGGTTTCAACGAAACAAAGCAATTACAGCAGAACTCATACTATGTTTGGTAAAGGACGACAAGGTGGGATATTTCCTGTGAAATAATATTTAGTGCTTAAGTAAAAGCGCAATATTATTACCTTGAGTTGATACCTAAACGTTATGCATATGACATGTTTAGAATAAAAACTGTTGAAAAGGTTTAGGCCTAGGGATTATGAATTAATATTTCGTGCCTCAGAGAAATCACAGGGATTATGAATTAATATTTCGTGCCTCAGTTGATCGGTAAACGTTAGGACATCGATTAAAAAAAAACTGTCAAAATGACATGCGGATGAGGCATAGTAATTAATATTTAGTGTTTAAGTACGTAAAAGAGAAATATTAATAACTTGACACGTTATGTAGATATTTAGTGTCTAAGTAAAAGTGCAGCTTTATAAAAAATCCTACCTCGTCATACTTTTCCCAACATACACACGTGCAGTATGAGTTCTGCTGAAATTGCTCTGTTTCGTTGAAACCTGCAGGTTTAAGATATATGCTATGTAATTTTTGTTGTATTCACGAATGTACTTTTGTTTCCCCAAATTCAAGTATAATTGAACTTGTCTTACGGTGAACGTTTTCTCGATCAAATACTCATTACATGGCCAATAAACGGAAATTTTTATACGGCCCCTTAAACATTTGTGTCCGGATGCCCAGATGTCCCCCGTCTTTCAGACAGAAAATCGTAAATATTTCTTAATGATAATGAGATATAGCGTAAAACATTTTTGTGCACACCATTACTCAAGTAGCGAGAAATATAGGAACATTTCACGCAATTTTCCTATATTCTCCTGCTTTTTACGCAGATCAATTGCATGACTCTAAAAGTGAATGTGCCCAGTTGTCCGTGTGCCCAAAACGTCCGGTGCCCAGTTGTCCGTGTGCCCAAAACGTCCGGTGCCCAGTTGTCCTGTGCTCAATTGTCCGGTGTCCAGTTGTCCTGTGCTCAATTGTCCGGTGCCTAGTTATCCTAAACTCGAATCAGTCAGTTGAACTTTCAAATTAACATTAGAAAAAACACGCGTGTAACGTAATTCTGAGTACTTATTCACCCCACCCACATGGGTGAATAAGTACTGACAGTAAATGCCTTGTCCAATTATAATTAGATAAAGTTATTTGCTTCCAAAAGATTCCTTATAATGATTAGAACTTGGAAACTCAAGAGTTGTAACGCCATGCTTTCCTTTAGATGCTTCTAAGAAGGGAAGTCATCAAAATGCCAGGTTAAAAACGATACAATTATTTGACTTGCTTTGAACATGTGTCGTAGCACATCTCTAATATCAAGTAATATTACCAATAAACAAACCGCACTTTGCTATCAAAACGGAGGTTTACGCATGAAATTACGGCAGAAATTATTATGTTAGGAGCAGACAACACTGCTGGATGAAGGTCTCCCCAAGCTTCCTATTTAATGTCACTCCAGCATGCTTTCCAATTTCATCCACCAATCCTTCACGTGGTCTTCCCATTAAATATCCGCAAGTTTCAACGAAGACCTTTCCAATGAACAATTAACGACGTCTGTATCTCTTCTTGTTGCCACCAGTCTCGATCCCTTTACGTCTCCCACTCTCCCGGAGAAAAAGTCACAAAATCTGCATTTCAAAACTCACATGAGTGTTTAGAACAAAATTTAATATAATTACTAAGGCATAGCAGTACGACACCTCCAATACAAAATTTGGGGTTGATTCGTCCGGAGTTTAGGACATTTGGGCACAGCACAACTGGGCACATTCACTTTTAGAGCCATGAAATTGTGCTGCGTAAAAAACTACAGTGTTTCTATATTTCTCAATACTTGAGCAAGTGGTATGCACAAAACTTTTCCACCCGATATCGCATTATCATTAAGAAATATTTGCGATTTTCTATTAGAAAGACCGCGCGGACCTTTGGGCACAAATGTTTAAGGGGCCGTATAAAATTTCAGTTTCTTGGCACTCTGATGAGAATTTGATCAAGAAAACGTTCCCAGTAAGACAAACGACACATATTATGATTTAATTTGTTGTACATTCGTGAATACAAAAAAAAAAAAAAAAAAAAAAAAAAATACATAGCACATTTCTTAAACTTACGGGTTTCAACGAAACAAATCAATTACAGCAGAACTCATACAATGTTTAGAAAAGGACGACAAGGTGGGACTTTTTAATAACGCTGTACTTTTTTTAGGCACTAAATATTTACATAACATGTCAAGTTATTAATATTTCCCTTTCACTTACTTAAGCACTAAATATTAATTACTATGCCTCATCCCTACGAATTTTGACTGTTTTAATTCCGCCGTTGTCCTAACGTTTACCTATCAACTCAAGCTAATCATGCTGTGCTTTTTTTTCGGAGGCACGAAATATCAATTCACAATTGCTAGGCCTAGGCCTTTTAAACAGTTTTTACTATAACCATGTCATATTCATAAAGTTTACCTATCAAGTCAAGATACTAATATTGCGCTTTTACTGAAGCACTAAATATTATTTCATACGACCTAGGCCGAGGCCTTCTTAACAGGTTTTATCCTGCCGATGTCATATTCATAAGGATTACGTATCAACTGAAGTTAATAATATTCCGCATTTACTTAGGCACTAAATATTAATTAATATGCCCTAGGCGTAAGCCTTTTTAACAGTTTTTGTTCTACTGGTGTGATATTCATAACCTTTACGTATGAACTCAAGTTCATAATATTGCGTTTTTACTTAAGTACTAAATATTATTTCACAGGTCCTAGGCCTGTGATTCTACAAGAAAGAACTGGATTTCCCAAAAAGGCTGCATTAATTCTAAAATTTTATCTTTACCCGACAGCATACAGCTTGAGCTCAAACTGAAAGAAATACCATGCTTTACTTATTGCTTTACTTCGCCCAGAATTTCTGTTACATTTTACGTTCATCTGTTCCGATCTGCAGGAAAACTAGCTTTAATTTTAAGCTTTATGGAAGATCCGAACTTTCCATGTTTACTGCATGCATCAAGAGGTACTTCTTTCTTTCGCACATTTTACACACTAATGCGCATTTTATTTACATAAACAGCCACACGATTACAGCACATTTAAGATGCTCGGATGAAAAAAAACTCCTGCGAGCGCGTAAATCTTCCTTAAAAAGAATATTCTGGTTTTTGTACTTTCATTAAATGGACCGTGTCCCCCATGTCTTCATTCAAAGTGTACTTAGCAACGAAGGGAAAAGCAACATTTTAGTGGCGAATCCTTCAGAGCAAGGGGTCTGCTACTTATGTCTAGAAGAGGGGGAATGACAGAAGGAAAAACTCCTCCTACACTACCAGTGTGCTACATACCTCCCTCCTTCTCTCACAACCCCGGGCTCCGTCGCCTTTTCGCCGCGGGACCTTCCTGTGTTGAAAGCCACGGGTTCTGTGACACCTAAAATAGATTGCCGCGAGAAAATGAGATCTGTAACTCAGCAGCTTCTGCGTTTCTCCATCTGCCTCCTTCTCGTCTCCTCCTCACCTCCCCATCCTTTCCCCATTTCGCTCCCCACTACATTTCAACATGTTCTGCTTGAGCTCTCCCTAACACACAGGCTTGCTCCCTGAGAAATCACTAGTTTCAGGACCTGCCACCATCGGTTATATCATTAAGTAGACTCACGTACGATTCTCAGTGCGGGAGAAAATTACATATCAAATATTCAGATGCATATGGAAGATTCGATTGAAAGATTCAACTGCTTTGGTAATATTAATCTCCTAAAACATATTTCTTGTTTTTTTCAAATTTATTCATTTTTACCACCAAAGTACGCATTTGCCGCATTTTGACTCTTAAAAGCTTTATTAGTTCAAGGCATTAAGGAGAAACTAATATATATGTTCATTCATTCATACAAATTGTGTATAAATAAAGGAAAAACTAAAATTATGTTTTTTGAGCGAGGGACTGTTAGTACTGAATGCACAATTAGTCTAAATGGTACTTGCACCATTTGGACTCAGACCAATGAGTTTGTGTATTGGATGCATGTTTGTGCATAGGAAAAACAGATTAGATGGTCAAATTCAGTGGCGCACAAACGGAAAGACCCCCTCCCCCAAATAATTCTCTTGTTCTTCATTCATCAGATAAAGGATACAAATGATGCTCTTTTAAAATACCCTATTTTGACTACGGCTAAATTAAAAAAAAATATATATATATATCTTTCCGCACATGGTTTTATAATTTTAATATTTTCGCCATGATCAATTATTTTTCTGTACGTAGTCTTGTGATGAATATCAAATTTATTTACTGATTAAAAAAAAGGGTTTTTTTTTTTTTCGTTTTTCCTTTTTAAGTGTGTGTGTGTGCACATCAGTGTTGATTTATTCCAACACAGCCCCGTTGGCCGAGTGGCACGAGATCTGGATTCTACTCAATAGTTCGAGCTGTGTCCGGGTTCGAACCTCCAGAGAGCCAAGGGTGGTGTGTTTGCCTTACGGCATTGGATCTCCTCCCTTCCTGGAAGAAGTACCCCCAATTTGATGGTGGTTGTCTGTAGTCTTTGGAGTTGCTCAAGACGGTAATTAAATCTGAAAGCCAAACGCATGAACAAAATGCCAGTAATCATTAAAAATATCCTTACATTCATACATATGTTTTAATTTATTCGTAATACGGTATGTATAGCTACTGTGGATAAAACGCCAAAGGGAGTAATACAAACAGAAAAAGGGAAGGGGAATTGGGGTGGGAGAGAACTGAGCCAGAGCCAAGAAAAAACTTCCCAACAGAGAAGACAGAAAGTTTTTTCAACAGAGAAAGCAGAAAGAACTTGCCCTTGTGTGATGAAACCCAAGGCTTCATCACACATGGGCAAGAAATGTCAAATCAACCTTTCATTAAAAAAAATAATAATAATCCCCAGTATACTTTGTTAGCTAAATCCTCTTCAGTAGCAAACCTTGTGCGTAGAGGTTCACCAAAACTATATATCATGATCATCATCATCATCATGATAAATAAATAAATATATATATATTCTATTAAGAAGAGACTGAAGCAAAACATTTTTTTGACTCATACCAAGTACAACATAGAAAAGGTTATGTATTGACCGGTGTGAGTAAAAAGAGAAAAAATAGAACAACTGAATGTAGAAAGTGTCGAGAATACTGAACCTTGGCTTTATCAAGGACCAGCAAAAACTGCATTTTCTCACTTCCACAAAGACCTATTTGGAAATGGGTTTCTGCAAAGTCATAGATGCAAGTAATAAGCCCACCAAAAAAATTTAAAATATATATATATGTCATGACCTCCGCAGAGTTGTATGACCAAGCTTTAGTTAACAATTTAGCTTGCATCCATAACTTTCCTGGCCCGACCCATGCTCTTCATCTGTTACTATTAAACAGAAAGAAGATGATTATAGAAAACTCAAGTTGTAAGAGTGACATAATGAATCAGAAATAATGTTCAGCAATAACAAATTGCCAAGTTCGCCAGAGAGAGAATTTAGACCTGAACAGCAATACAAAAGTATTACGAATTCTTAACATTGCAATAAAAAAGGAAATATTAATTTTTTTCTAAAGCACAGATTCTTGAAAGAAAACTGGATTATAAAAAATCCCTACTCCACAACTTCTGACAACACAAAAACGAGAATAAAATAAAGACAATAATAAACTAAAGAAATGCTTTGTGAAGGTTATATGACATAAACAATTAGTTGCAATATGTACAATGTATTTCAGAAGTGCTTTAAGTGCATAATTAAGTAGTTATTAAGACCTTAACTACATTGAAAACACAGCTCAGACTACAAGAACAATGAAACGGCCGGCTGCTTGGCCTTAGTTCCCTAAAAAACGCGCAAAGATACCAAGAAAAGAAAGAGTTAAAATCCGCAAAAAAAGTTAATAGATTTGCTAGTGCCTAAATGCTTAAAGCAAAAAAAGAAAAAAATGTTCAAGAAGTTCAAATATTGAAATTGGAAAACCTAAGATTATGTCACATAACCTTCACAAAGCATTTCTTTAGTTTATTATTGTCTTTATTTTATTCTCGTTTTTGTGTTGTCAGAAGTTGTGGAGTAGGGGTTTTTTATAATCCAGTTTTCTTTCAAGAATCTGTGCTTTAGAAAAAAATTAATATTTCCTTTTTTATTGCAATGTTAAGAATTCGTAATACTTTTGTATTGCTATTCAGGTCTAAATTCTCTCTCAGGCGAACTTGGCAATTTGTTATTGCTGAACATTATTTCTGATTCATTATGTCACTCTTACAACTTGAGTTTTCTATAATCATCTTCTTTCTGTTTAATAGTAACAGATGAAGAGCATGGGTCGGGCCAGGAAAGTTATGGATGCAAGCTAAATTGTTAACTAAAGCTTGGTCATACAACTCTGCGGAGGTCATGACATATATATATATTTTAAATTTTTTGGTGGGCTTATTACTTGCATCTATGACTTTGCAGAAACCCATTTCCAAATAGGTCTTTGTGGAAGTGAGAAAATGCAGAGTTTTTGCTGGTCCTTGATAAAGCCAAGGCTCAGTATTCTCGACACTTTCTACATTCAGTTGTTCTATTTTTTCTCTTTTTACTCACACCGGTCAATACATAACCTTTTCTATGTTGTACTTGGTATGAGTCAAAAAATTTTTTTGCTTCAGTCTCTTCTTAATAGAATGTGAATTCTGAATTTTCATAACTGCTGCGTTGCGCGTTTTGATCTTCAGGTTATTTTGCAACTTTCGTTTTAAATTCTAAAGTTTTTCTTATGTTTTCTTCGGCTTTGCTCTTTAGTATATATATGGTAACAAAAAAGCAAGCACACAATTTTTTTTAAAAACAAACCAATTTTAAAAAAAATTGGGAAAAAGAGAGGAGAGAATTTCAGAAAATTTTGATAGCTGCCATTTGTGGGGTTTCAACGTCCGACACAAATAGCACACAAATAACAGCTTTCTCATTTCTACAAAGACTAAGTAAACGTGAGTTTCTGCTACGTCAAATTTGCAATAAGTCCTGACGCCTTCTTGGAACTAGTGATTCTTCTCCATGAGGTATCATTTGGTCCTTCATTCTTTTGAATTGACTGCTTCATTTTAATATACTTGCCCACGGTTTTAAATATACGTTTCACGAATAATTGGAAACTCGCTTTAATATGGTGGAGGTATTTTTTATTGCTTCCCAATATTTTCAGAGATGTTTTCCCTGGGGTATTTTTGTTTCATTTGCAACATTTTCAGCGAACCTCATAAAGAATTTTTAGGTGCACCACTCTCTCAGTTAGTCCCAGGCGTGAGTGTTGCTTCATCCCTGCAGCTCAGATTCTGTGTGTTTCCTGGAGCAAGTGATTATAAAGTCGCGACGGTAAACTCCTTATAGTCAACGTCGCTTAACTGCGAAAATGAAAAAAGCATTTATATTGGCAACGATATTTGAGATTTTAATACATTCCTTCCACTTCCGTTTTTTTTTCTGGTTATTGAAAGAACGTTTTTTTTTTTGTTTATTTGTTTGTTTGTTTATTTTGTTTTGCTCATCTGACCTGCTTGCTTTCGTGAAGTTTCCTAATGGTCATTTAGTTGCCTTTCAGCCCTTAGGGCTCTTCAATATAGATCCGCGTTACGACAATTCTCACTGCATCTACGATTTCCAGTGCTCCCCTTTATCCAATACTACTTCACACTTAAAGAAATAATTTTTATCACCGTTATTGCTATTCAGAACGACCATTCGAAGCATAAGAAATTATCATTAATAGTGTTTGCTTGCTCATGGCTCAACATTTCGTATTCAAGCCACCCCGATACCCCAGAGCTTCGCCCGGGTTTGAGTCTGGGACGAGACATGGATTGTGCGCCTTCCCCCTACGGCGGAAATGGTAACCTTCAATTTGGAATGGCAACTCCGTATAGCCTTAGATGATCGTGGGAGTCCTTAAATTCAGCAAAAAAAAAAAAAAAAAAAAAAAAAAAGAAAGAAAGAAAAGTGGAAACAAGAAAATAAAAATAAAAATGTAGTTTAAGCAACATTCCAAGGAAGAAGCACTAGTCATCTTATATTTGTACAGGGCCGTAGCCAGGTGGACGCCAGGACAGGCTGAGTCTGCCCTAAATTATTTTGCGCCTTTTTTGAAAAACTCCTAATTGCAGTTTCCAGTGCTGAAGACGAAAATATTGATTTGGGCAAAGCCAAATATTTGCAAACTTTAGATATCATACTTCCATCTCCAGAAGAAATTGCAGTAGTCAACAGATTCATACAAACCGAGACGAAAGAAAACCCAAATTCAGTCATTATTTGATGAAATTTTTAAGCAGCGAGTAGTCTTCAGAGATACTTATAATTTACTGGCCACATCCAGGACTTTCGGCTGTTGTACGGCTACTTGTGAATCCACCTTTTCTGTTTTAACGAGAATTAACTGCCCACAGCGACTTTTGATGTGCCACCAACGAATGTCGAATTTGACTCTTCTTGCATTCGAACAAAACCGCACATAAACTCTTGACATGGACTTAATTTTGAGAAAATTTAATGGTCAGAAGAACCAACGACTATAACAATTTTGATTTTCAGTTGGTAAGCAACGATTATAAATGTATTTTTATTTTACAAAATGTTTCTTGTTGTTTTTTTATTTATGTTAATCAAAAATGGTACTTTTGTACCTGATGTACTTAGATAAGGTACTTAGTCTGGGTTGAAATTCGTAAAATTTCAGTAATGCTCAAAAAAAGGTAAAAAGTATATAGCTTTTTTGAGCTTGCCCTAAATTTTATTGAGCCTGCCCTAAGTATAGAGTTTGGCTACGACCCTGTATTTATACCATAAACAAGTTGCCAATAAAGAAAAAGTGATGCGTATTGCTTCCCTCATCTTTTTCAAATCATAGCAAGAACATTTTTTTTTATTTTCTTGTTTTTTTCTTTGTTGTTGCTATTGTTCGAGGGTTTAACGACCACCGTGATCAACTCAGTGGGTTACAAGCTGTCCCCCGTCCCTAATTTAGGGTCACTGATTCCAGGAAAGGTAGACAGCGCTTTCTTTTTCACTGGTAGTTCTACAACCATCGTGAGTAACTCAATGGACTATATAAGCAGTCGCCCGTCCCTAATTTAGGGCTACTGTTTCTACGGAAGGGAGAGAACCAGTGCCGTAAGACAAACACAACATCCATGTCTCACCGGGATTCGAACCCAAATCCTTAACGGACCAATAGTCATTAGCCAGCGCTTACACACCATGGCGCCACCAGGGCGACTGCAAGAACTCAAGTAGTAAATATCATTTACTTAATGTGCCCTTCCTGGCTTCCGAGATGCATTAAATACAATAAATCACCAACAAATTGATGTTTCTTTCTTCCATCATTAAAAATCCTTTACGCGGAAACAAGTGCGTATCATGAATATTGCATACGACATATGGAACTGTGATGTGTCTCAGAGAAGGTTCCACGACAAAAAAAAAAAGTAAATAAATAAAATGTATTGATGAAGTTCCCAGCTGCAGACATGAAAAGTGCTTCATTATTCTGAATTTATGCTCTTCAGATAACTTTTGTGTTGGAATACGTCCGAAGAAAGCTGAAATTAAAAGGGTTCCTTATTCAGCATTCAAAGCAGCTTCTGGCAGAGTACTTGGAATTCAATCAGCGTCCAAAAATCAAGTTTTGTTCTTCATTATTTTAAGCCACGTATTCAGTAGATATTATCTGATGGCGACAGTAAATAACCAATAAATGAAAATAATATATCGCCTACCCTTTCCTCCCCTCACCAGAATCATTGCGCCGGTCCATAAGTAAGAGAATTTCATTATGTGCCTGCCAAGAACAACGTTGGTCTTAGTTGGTGGCCATTTTGTTGTATCAGAATCTTTGCCCTTTCTCTTAATCGTCTTTCTCGTCCAAACATTTGTCGATGTAAACACAAGGCATCATCAGGAGATAAAATCGGGTGTACGTGCTCGGAGAGATAATAAGCCGAGGAGTTTCTTTATACAGAACCGTCTGATATACAGAACATTGGCGTGAGAGGTCGGGATGAATATAAATTCGAAGAGGCCAAGATACTGACAACTATACGAAAGCATCAGCGTGGATTTTAAATGTGTGCAAGCGCCCCCCGCCACATTTCCCCAGTGCAGTGCAACATTATGATCGGGCTAAGTTTATAGGATCATTACTTAACCACTGCAGTGAAGAAGGCAATAAAACAGCAATAAACAATGTCATAAAGGGGAAGGAAACACGGGGAGCAACAGTTTTCAAAGATACACCTATTTTTTTGAGTGCTTGTTACAGCAACGGTGTTTAAATTCTCGCTGACACAAATGAGCCACCTGACACTTAAGAACAGAACTGTAAATTTCTCTTTAGGCAGTATCACGTCTTAAATTATTTTTATCCGTTTTATCTATCGTTATATATATTCGAAGTTCACACTTTGGGAAGATATTACCGTAACAAAAACTGATTCGTGTCTTTGAAATTGAAATAAAAAAAATTATTATTAAAAGTATTTTCAATAACAACAAGCAAATAATAATGTGTATTAATCAACTGAAAGATAAATTCATGAAAGTATTTATTGAGGTTTTTGTTGATTTTTCAAAGAAGATTTTAATTTAATAGCCTACTAATTTTTAGAAATTCACCCCTACGAAAAATTCAAGAATCGAGTAATGTACAATATAAAAAGCTGCTGGATTACGACTGCGTACAGAAGTTTACATTTACGCTTGCGGAAAGATTTTAAGAAAAAACACGCTAATGTAGAGGTTTCCAAAGTTTTTCGGGCAAATCCAGAAATTTGAAATCATATTAGTTGCGGACCTGCAATGTCACCGGTGTTAATCGGCACGTCAACAACCGGCTTTAGATTTGCAACAAAGTTGTTGAGGGGTATCTATAGATAAAATTTATAAATTTCTCAAACGCTGCTGTTTGACAGGTGGGATCTATAAAATTACAGAATATACCTTGCGTTAAGTTCTTCCTGGCACTAATATAAAATTAGTGTTCCGCTGCGAGGAATGTATGGTGCACGGACGCCACAGCGCACATTTTCTTTCTTCCTTGTTTTTATTGGGGGGGAGGGGTAAAAGACTGCATTTTACAGTTTCGAGATTTAGATAATTTTTATTTTCTCTAGGAGTTATGAGGAAATATTAGCCAATTTTTACGGAAATGCCAAGGGGAGGAATTGCCAGTGTCCTTCTTGTGGGAAGAAGTCTGTTGGAGATCCAGATCCGAAATCTAGTTCCCGTGGACAGAAAATAACCTATCCACTGTTTTTGGATAGGTTATTCTCTGTACGGACACACAATGATTGCAACAAAATATTAAAAACAACATTTAGGGGAAGTTTTGAGGTGTCCCTTGCCGTTTTATACAACATTCCGTTGTTTAACAACATTCCGGGCTCCTAGAGCACACATCCCTGGTTCAGTGTATCCAGTGCAACTTCGGAATGATAACATTTTGTACTTACAATGATTTTTTCTGTGAACTCAGTTTGATTACTTTTGCGTCGCAATATCCTTACGATAGGTCGCAATCTTGCAAAGACCCAAACACAAGTGGTGTCGCTTCTGTTCGGGTTTGTTGCGTCCTGCTTAGGTAGTAAGGGGTGATTGTGAAATGAAACAAAAAACCCTGAACCCTGACCTCAGTGCTACATATATAAATAATGTATATTATTTATACATACATACCGGGATGTAAGGTCAGGTGATGCGTAACATCACAGCCTCTCCTTGACTAATGTCAACCCCGCCTTCTCGTGGTGCATCCTGTTCCCACTAAAGGGGCTCTGACGACCGCCCATAGCGGTATAACTATACCATCGGGATTAGAGGAAATTCTATCCCACACTCACCAACCCGCTTGGCCAGCGTGGTGAGTTATGGCCAAACCCCTCCAAAATGACTCCACAACTTAAATCTTGGCCCTCAGTCTCCGGCAGCTGGAATGTACCTGGCCAAGGCAGCGGCCAGTGCGACATGAAGGCAGAGGGTGCTAAGAATCCCCGGAGGACCGGACTAGGCTGCCATCTGATGCTGACCTTGGCAACGTACAATGGACGCTCCTATCTTCTGATTCAAGGCTTCTTGAATTGGAAGAGGAACTACAAAGGATCAAGTGGGACATCGTGGGGCTAAGTGAGGTAAGGAGAAAAGGAGAAGATCTCATCGAACTGAAAAGTGGACATCTCTTCTACTATCGTGGGACAGATACTGGCAGAACTAGTGGTGTTGGATTTATAATAAACAAGAAACTGAAGGATAAAGTTGTAGAAGTTGAAAGTTCCTCTGACAGAGCTGCACGACTCGTTATCCAACTATCGAGAAGATACCAGGCTCAGATTATTCAAACTTATGCACCCACCACAAGTCATCCTGAAGAAGAAATTGAAGAATTTTATGAGGAAATTTGTCATCTAAATAATAAAGGTAAGCAGCACTTGAAAATAATTATGGGAGATTTCAATGCAAAAATAGGGCAACGGCAACAGAATGAAACTTCAGTAGGTAAATTCGGTCACGGCAACAGAAACCAGCGTGGAAATACTCTCGTTGAGTTTGTAGAGGCAGAAGGGTTTTTCATCTTGAACTCCTTCTTCAAGAAAAAGCCACACAGGAAATGGACATGGAGACATCCAAATGGGACGACAAGTGAAATTGATTTTATTATGTGTAACAAAAAATTCGTCATAGAAGACTGCAGTGTGCTAAACAAGTTCAACACAGGTAGTGACCATAGATTGGTGAGATGTAAGATGCACCTCAACACTAAACTTGAACGTGGAAAGCTCATAAGACAAACAAAATCTATTGACATAACCAACCTTAAAAAACACCATAATACCTTCAAGTTGGAACTGAAAAACAGGTTCTCTGCTTTAGAAGGCCTAACATCGGAAGAAGTGGACATCTCTGAAGTTAACAGAAAAGTAACCAAAGCTCTTATGGAAACAGCAACAAAATTAGCTGGGTCTAAGAACAAGTTGCATGTAAATAAATTATCAGGAAAAACGAAAATGTTGATGCAAAAAAGGAGAGAGATGAGGACAACTAAAGAAGATGTGACTTCCAAAGTGGAATATATAGAGCTATGCAAGACAGTACGAAAAAAGTATCACTGAAGACGTAAGAAAATTCAACTGTGAACTAGTGAGGAAAGCAATTGAAAACAACCAAAGCCTAAAGATAGCAAAGGGACATCTCAGTAAGGGAAGAAAACAGATTATGGCACTGAGAAAAGAAGATGGTTCTGTAACAAGAAATAGAGGTGAAATTTTGACAAGAGTGAAAGATTTCTACTCCAAATTATATGAAAGGGATGATACATGCACTCCAGACATCATGAAAGATACCAGTACCAGAGTTCCTCCAGTCCTTCCAGCAGAAGTTGCACATGCAATCAAGAACATGAAGCGGGGAAAAGCTCCAGGAGAAGATGGAATTACTGTAGACATCATACAAGAAGCAAGTGGAGAAATCGAAACAGTACTCGCCCAAATTTTCACTCGATGCCTTAATGAAGGAAAGATTCCTGAGGATTGGAACACCGCTACAATGATCCTGCTACATAAGAAAGGTGACATTGAGGATCTCGGAAACTACAGACCTATCAGCCTCCTATCAGTAGTTTATAAAATCTTCACTAAAGTTATTTCACACCGCTTGAAGGTAACACTGGACATGGCTCAACCGAGAGAACAAGCTGGATTCAGGAGTGGCTACAGCACAATAGATCATATCCATGTGCTGAGAGAACTAATTGAAAGAGCGAGGAATATGAACTTCCATTGTGCATGGCTTTTATCGATTATGAAAAAGCCTTTGATTCGGTGAAACCATCAGCAGTTACAATGGCTCTGAAAACCTGCGGTATTGAAGATGCATACATTAATATTATTAATAACATCTATGAAAATGCAAGTGCAAAGATTAGGCTGTTTGAAAATACAACACACGTAAAAATTGGAAAGGGAGTGAGACAAGGTGACACCATATCTCCGAAGCTCTTTAATGCCACATTGGAGGGTGTTTTTCAGTCACTGAGCTGGGAAAACAAGGGGATAAAGATTAATGGAGATTATCTAACCCACCTTCGTTTTGCTGATGACGTAGTCATTTTTGCAACTAGCCCATCAGAGCTGCAGAGTATGATCCAGGAACTTGCTGACAAGAGTAAAGAAGTGGGATTAAAAATGAACTTTCAGAAGACAAAAATGATGTTCAATGCTTTTACAAGAAATGAAGATTTATCGATTGATGGAGAAAAGCTGGAGATAACAGACACGTACGTTTATCTTGGACAGCAGATATCAAGTGAGGGTCACATTGATGAAGAAATTAATCGGCGCACAAAACTTGCCTGGAGAGCTTTTGGAAGAAACAGCATAATTTTCAAGAGCAATATGCCATTATGTCTTAAAAGAAAAGTGTTTGATCAATGCATCCTTCCAGTGCTTACGTACGGTGCAGAGACGTGGACCTTAACTAAAAGAGACATACAAAGGCTGCAGACAACTCAAAGCAGCATGGAGAGGTGCATGCTTGGTGTAACCAGGAGAAATAAGAAGAGGAACTCGTGGATCCGAAAAATGACAAGAGTGGAAGACATCATGATCAGAGTCAAATCCCTGAAATGGCAATGGGCTGGACATACTGCCAGAAGGACAGATCATCGATGGACAGCCGAAATTTTAGATTGGATTCCAAGGGACAGGAAAAGACCCAGAAGAAGACCACATGGGAGATGGGTGGATGAAATTCGAAAGTATGCAGGGGTGACATGGAGGAGACTGGCACAAGACAGACCGTTGTGGAGGAAACTTGGGAGACCTTCGTCCAGCAGTGGATTGATAATGGTTGACAATGATGATGATGATGACATACATACCACTGAGCTGTTCTCTGAGATTCAGGAGTTAGCTCCACAAGAAAGACAAATAGTCAGATAAATAATGGAACTAGAATTTACTTACTGCTGGTGTATCAAACGTCTCCATTTACAGCGATCTTGGCACACAGCTCGAGCTTCACTGACATCCATCATACGACGCACACAAGACCTTTTCTACTTCATACTCATAACCTTTTTATCATGCAGCCATTCATGAATCTGGTCCTCCCATGACTTCCTTGGCCTTCCTGTACCCTTCTGTCCTGCCACTTTCGCTGAAAAAATTATCTTAGTAAGCACTTCATCACTCATTCTTTCAACATGGCCAAACCACTTTAGAATATTAGTCTCCACCTTACTAACAATATTTTGACTCACATTACACAACTACAACACATCTTCATTCATCACACGATCAGAGCGAGTCTTGTCACAAACCCCCCGTAAGTAACACAAATCCCCAGCTCACAAACGACTCCTATGTCTCTTCTGTAGTACCCAGGTTTCACTGCCATACATCAGAGTAGGAACAATTACACTTTCATACACAGCCATCAGGGACAAACGACTCCTATGTCTCTTTTGCAGTACTCAGGTTTCACTGCCATACATTAGAGTAGAAACAATTACACTTTCATACACAGCCACCAGGGACAAACGACTCCTATGTCTCTTTTGCAGTACTCAGGTTTCACTGCCATACATTAGAGTAGAAACAATTACACTTTCAATACACAGCCACCAGGGACAAACAACTCCTATGTCTCTTCTGCAGTACCCTGGTTTCACTGCCATACATCAGAGTAGGAACAATTACACTTTCATACAGGGGCGCACACAGAATTTCCTCAACGGGGGGGGGATCCGACAAAAAATATGCACGGGACAAATGAAACTAGAAATTGTGCACACACACACACACACACACACACACACACACACACATATGGATTATATATATATGTGTGTGTGTGTGTGGATTCTTTTGTTAGCATAAATCAGCACTGATGTTCACAGGTTAAAAAAACCTTACTCTTTTGAATAAGTCTGCTAAATTAAATGTACTCTCATGTCCTAAACGGATGGAAATCAACAGATACAAATATCAAGCACAGACGCAGACCTTAACAGAAAATAGTGTGTTTACACCCAGGCCTTTATCTTGTGTATCCCCCCTCCTCTCAGAGGAGGAACGCCCATTAGCACCTCATATGTGACTGAGGAGAAATTTCCTGGAAAAGGTTATGGGAACAGGAGAGACTGGGAGAGTGATGGATTCCTGGTTCCTCAAACACTCTGGGGTTTCACTAATTCCCTGCTTCAATGCTTGCCATCGTCAGCCATCCAAAACAGATGCAGCATTCTTAAGGCAAAAGAGCACTCTGATTTCTGTGATTGATACAGTCACACCACAGCCAGCTCGTTTCTATAAACATGTGCAAACAGATTTTTTTGTTTTATTTCGTCGTAGTCGGAATAAGGTATTTTAAAATTCTGGGAGGGGGGGGTCCGGACCCGAAGGATCCACCCCGTGTGTGCGCCCCTCCTTTTCCACACACAGCCAGGCTGGACTTCCTTGAGAATCCGTCATTTCAGTGAAATACTCCGAAAAAAGCTATGAATTTCAACGAACAGTTCACTCGCCTACTAATCTCACCATCTAATTTATTCTCTCTGTCAAACATGCTTCCCAAATATACAAACTCCTTCATCTTGCCAATCACTGTACCATTTACACTTATTTGCATTCAGTGATAACAGTTCCTCTCTCAAAAACCATAGCTTTGGGTTTTTCCTTATTTATACTCAGTTTGAATTTCATACAAACTTCGTACGTCCGGGACAACATACTCTGCACACGTATATACCCAAGACATAAACAGGTATTATACATCTTGGCATCAGACATGCACGCATCCATAAATATATTAGACAGCCATGGTGACATTACACAACCTTGTCTGACTCCTGCTCCAATAGAAAACCATTTCGATACAACACCATTCACTCGTACACATGCTCTGCTGCTCCTAATAGAATACTAATTCAACATCGAGGTCACAATCTTTTTCTTAAATAAAATCTTTAGGAAAAAATTATGCTGTTATTCCTGCGGTAACTTGGTCTATCTTAGGTTGAATTGTAGCATACATGGCTTTCACATCACTAAGTAGATTCCCAGTAAGAGCATATTTATTCAGTACCTTCCATAAAACGATCCTATTTACTCGGTCATAAGCTTTCTCTAAATCTATGAAGGCAGAAAAAACCTTACCAACAGACAGATACATTTCAATCATCATGCATAAAGCAAAAATTTGGTTAGTGCAGCCCTTACCGGGCGTAAAGCCATTCTGTGCCTCCCACACTTTCTCTGATATAAGAGCCCGTACCTTATCAAAAATGACCTTTCCAAGCACTTTCCCTAGCAGACTCAGCAAGCTGATAAGACGATAGTTCTTGCATTCAGTCTCATCACCTTTTCCCTTTATTATTTATGCATTATATTGTAAAATGTAATGTACAATACAGGCATGCATCGTTTGCATATTACACACACATTATATTAACTAGCAACACAACAACGATTAACCACTAATGCTTGTTAACTTCACACCTTTTTTTGTACCAATTCAGTATGTTAGAAGTATTTCGAAAAATTGCATTTTTGAACTTTATATGTGATAATAGTGGTGTTAAAGATCTCTCGAAATCTGTGAAATTCGATTTCAAAAATTGCCTCTTCGAAGTCAGACTTTAAACTTTAGAATATTTAGGAAAACTATGGAGATGAGTTCAGCTCTGGATGCTTACGTTCTGCTGCCATAACTTCCTTACAAGGATTTTTGTCAATTCTGCAATTAGCTCAATGGATTCATTGAATCTAAATGTAACAAAATTATTTGATACAGATACAGCTGTTAAAATGATAAAATTAACCTTCCTTTCAGCATGCACAACAGTTTTGAATCTGGAAAGGCAGTTTTAATTAATTACAACTGCATAGAATGTTATCAAATGACATGATTGAGGATTCCCCAATTCCTACAAAAAACTGAAATACCCGGAAGACAAACATGCCTGTGTAGAGTTATACCAGTATATTCTTTCTCTCTCTCTCTCTCTCTTACTCTTTGTTTCTTCCTCGCTCGTTCTCTATGTCTCTGTCGCCACCCTATCAATGTTCCCCTCTGTCTTCTCCACCCCTCTCAGCCTAATCATCACGAACTTTATCAGAAAGTATCGATGCAGCCGAATATCCGGAATGTGGGCCATTTAAATTTATATATGCGTACGTGCGTGCGTTCGATCGTGTGTGCGTGTGTGTGCGTGCGTGTGTGCGTGTGTGTGCGTACGTGTGGGCGTGCGTGTGAGTGTGTGTGCGTGCGTGTGTGAGTGTGTGTGCGTGCGTGTGTGAGTGTGTGTGCGTGCGTGTGTGAGTGTGTGTGCGTGCGTGTGTGAGTGTGTGTGCGTGCGTGTGTGAGTGTGTGTGCGTACGTGTGGGTACGTGTGGGCGTGCGTGCGTGTGTGTGCGTGGGGGTGGATGCGGTGGGAGAGAGGCGTAGTGTTGTGTGTGTGTGTGTGTGTGTGTGTGTGTGTGTGTGTGTGTGTGTGTGTGTGTGACATCATGAGTAAATTAAACTGCCTGAAGTGGCAATGGCTAGATATATTGAAAGAAAAACTGACAATCGCTGGACAACTGGACACCAAGGGACAGGAAGCGACTCGGAAAAAGACCACGAAGGAGATAGGTTGATGAAATTCGAAACACTGATGGAGTGACATGGAAGAGAACGGCTCAAAATAGAGAGCTGTGAAAGAAACTTTGGGACACCTTCGTCCAACAGTGAATTGAAAATGGTTTATGGAGATATAAAATCAGGAATTTCAATACGCAGTTCCATTCCTGGTTGGACTAACGTGCGTACAATAGAAATTAAAAGTACACTGCTGCAAATTGATAAACTCGACAAAATCTGTTGAGAGCACCCAATTATAACAGAATTTTGTTATCATGCTACAAGTACATGAAGACTCAAAATGATTTAATTTCTAGTAAGGACAACATGTCTGAATTTAGTTTAAAAGAAAAGCAATAAAGGAATGAATAAATTCATAGTTACCTATAATGAACACTAATGCTTCAGTTTCTTCAAAACACTATATTTCATTTAACTGGTTTCTCATATAAACAAATTATAGATGGCCTGAAATGTGCCCTCTATAAAAAAGAAAAAGGAAGAAGAAAGAAAAAGTACATAAAAAACATCATGAATAACCTCTGATCTCTGAAATGTGTACTGCAGTGCATCAATTGAAAAGTTTTCTTTTGCTGATTTTGTAAAAACGAATCAATTAACTTCATCGTGTTTGATTTTGTAATGGTAACAGCAACAAAGAACCATAAGAGTTATATGGTAAAACAAAAAATTGCGCTTGGGAGAAGCCAAATTTTTGGAATAAAGTAGCTGAAATGAAACTTTACCGACAAAAAAAAATAATAATAATAGGGAAAGGAAGAAACGCAAGAGAAAAACCATGCTCACATGTCACAACCCAAAAAATCAATAATAATAATAATAATAATAATAATAATAATAATAATGATAATAATGCATTTCTCTGCATGAAAATTATAATTTAGATTTTAAATCACGCATTTTCAAGCAGTCGATAAAATGTTTTAGGAATAGCGTAAACTTTTTAGTATTTAGTGCAATACAATTCGTTCTGGATGCATTTTGAAAGTTTCGCTAAAAATAGTGCAACATTTTCAAACTTTCGCATTTCGGAAATAAAAATCATATGTCATGATTTTTTTTTTTCCCCACGTTCTGGAAAATCTCCTATAGTCGACTCAAAACTCAAAGTCACATCTTTTGGTAATTTATATTCGCGAGTTGGGTCATTCACGATTTTCTGAAAATAATTTTTCTCATCATTGAAATTCATACAGCAAGGTCGAATACAAAATTTCTAATGATCATTGTAGTTAAATACAGAATAATGTGCACTGTTAAAAATGTTCATGTATTTTTAAGGTCGGAAATGGGAAACCAGAGGTCCTACACTCGCCCGTTAAATCACTACTTGTTTTCGTGGTAACATCGACTGGTAATGATCGCTGAACGAAAATTTTCCAGTATCTCCAGCCGTAAAAAATGGCGCTCTATTATATGTGCTTTAATACAGTTATTTTCCTAAAAAGGTAAAATAAACTTTCACCGTGATAATACACAAGCAACAAGAATTATTTCATTAGAATTTCTAACAGTGTGTAGGCATACACTATAGTTAATAAACTAACTGCAGTTTCTTTTGTTATGGAACAACTATGTCAAAGCAGTTTATTTCCATGTTCTTGTTTATGACAAAATGATGCAACCAACAAAATTAGTTTTCACAAAGCGCAGCAATGCCGATGAAGTAATTGTGTTCAAAACGTGCATTATATCACGGTATTGCAACCAGTGTAAACATAATACTGAGTAAACGTAATTAATTTCAATAAAACAGAATAGCCAGTTATAAACGTGCATACTATAATTTATATGATTTCAGGTATTAAATATATCAATAATTGACCCATACAAATGGCAAATGACTGATACTGATCATTCATTGTATTTACAGTACATACATACTTGAAATATTCCTAAATTGTGTTCATTATGGAAACATCTTAGTATATTTTAATTTTGGAAAATTTACCGTGACTTATGGTGGCACTTTGTAACCAATTCGCTTACAATTTTTTGTGATATAAAAAGATAAAGGAAAGAGCAACGTTTTGAAAGTTCGTTAAAAGTCACATGAGCACAGTTAAAAACACGGAAGTTCTACCGACTTCCAATCACCTTGGAGTTCTGTGTATAACTTTAACGGAATTAGGGTCATTATATTACGGCCCAAAAAGCGACGCAACTAACGAACTATTATCCTTGTGACCAACAGTACTTGAACCCTGAAAAGAGTCCGCATTTCCCGAATTCCTTATCGTACGCTAGAGTTACACCTGACTCCAGGCAATCATGATAGCACCCAACATAGGTATTTAGGAAAAAGAAGAAAATTACAGGTTGGAATGACTGTAACATAGACCCATTCAGAAACAGGTATTCCGGCAATCCTTAGATATAAACTTCGGGGAAATCAATCTTGCGGG
Source organism: Macrothele yani (assembly GCA_039090855.1). Classification (NCBI taxonomy): domain Eukaryota; kingdom Metazoa; phylum Arthropoda; class Arachnida; order Araneae; family Macrothelidae; genus Macrothele; species Macrothele yani. The sequence goes on along the minus strand of CM077007.1, from coordinate 143,494,431 downwards.
CACGTCTCAAAAACTCCGAATTTTATACAGAAATGTCAAAAATAACCTGAACTGGCTGGGAGCACCCTTTCTGGTGTAGTGTGACTTAGCTCGCTCAGACGTAAAGCCGGAGACGAAGGTTCGACTCAGCTTCAGTTTTGTGTATTCTGAACTGATCGCACGTGTTGAAATTAAATACTGTTTTCTGTGACGTAAAACAATGAGCTTCTTCCTGCACCTCCTCGTGAGCTGGATATTATATCCTTATTGAAACATTGTTAACACTATTCGCAATCTACTGCTGGATGAAAGTTTCCCCAAGTCTCTTACACAATTCGGCCACTTTCTTAAAGATCTCTCTAGCACGCTCTAATGTATATTGTAGTTAAACTTGCTCCAGATGAGTTATTTGTATGCTGAAGAGATAGATGCATTGTTTACTGGGGGATTGGGTAGTGGCAAAACGCATTTTGACCTTGTGAGGATCGAACATCTGTTGCAGATGTGTAATGTGAAGCAAAATGCTGTTAGTAGGGTAGAGAGAAGTTTTTTGAGGTGGTTCTGCCACGTTGAAATAATGAGTAGCTACGAGAATTTATTCAGCCTAAGTGGCAGAAAGAAAGGTAGAGGAAAGTCAAGGAAATCATGGGAGGACCAGATCCAGGAGAGTCTGAAAGAGAATGAATATGAAGCATCAACGGTCTTGTATGAATGCGATGGGTGCCAGTAAAGCTCGAGTTGGGTGCCACAATGGTTGAAATTTGAGATTTTTGATATCCAACTGTTCGTAAAATCTAATTCTATACCAGTCACCTCCGTAGCTCCTAAAATTTAGAGAATATCTTAGTGACTCCATGATGATTAATTCAATGTTGACACAAAATTTAACAAAAACACACTTTCCGTGGAAATGAAACATTAATATACGTGCCAAAACTTTTGAATTGAAAAAGAAAGAATTAAACAAATTACAGAAATATGCACAGAAACTTTTACTTGTATCAGCTCGAATCAAAATCTAACTGCCACTACAGAACAAACTAAAAATAATTTGGTTGGAAACAAATAGTGCATTATAATCTTAATTCGTAGGTAACTGCGAGCTTTAAAGGATACTTTACAGTTTCCCACTTCCACTGAAATCGGTCTTTCAAAGACAATAAATAAAAAATTAAAAACAGCATGGGCGCAACCACAGCCTCGGAGAACCAGTTACGAAGAAGCTGTTAGCAAAAAATCTGATACGGTACTAGTTGTTCTGCGAGCATTATTTGTACAGCAAAGACGTGGAATATCTCACATACGTCACTAATTAAAGTAAGCAAATACTACAAAATGTATATACGATAAATACCAATAAATGATAAATACAATAAAAAGTTGCACAAAACGCCGCTTTTCTTGAACCTTCAATTCATAATGAACATTTTACAAAACTTTCAACGACTGGTGACATCTCTCAATCTAGAAATTTACCAGAAAATATAGTATTGAATAGTTTTGATAGTTGCGCCATTCACTGTAACTTTTTACGTATCTGCAATATTTCTACAGATTCTTTTCTAATGGAGTATTTCTATAGCTTCTTTTTTAAGTTTCTGTATCAAGTAATACTGAATTTTCATGAAATCAGTGTTGTGTTTTCCAAGGTTTAACGCCCGCCGTGAGCACCAAAGGATAGAAGCAGTCTCTCATCCCGAAATCGGGGCACTTACGGTTCCAGGGAGGGGACGGAGCCAGAACCGTGGGACAACCGCGATATCCGTGCATCATCCGAGTAACCCTTGACCAGTGCAGATGATTAGCCTCTGACCACTTAGCTAGCGAGGCAGCTAAATAAATGTGGAACAAACTACTTAAGAATAAACACGAAGTTTTTTTTTTTTAGTGTTGAGCTGAAGGTAGTAAATTTTAGAGAAAAAAAATTGTGGAATATGTTTGGAGAACAAAATTTTCTTAACATACTGTAATGAGATGCCTGGGTAATTTTTCGGAAGGGCCTTCTTAATTCATCATCGTCATTATCAACCATGGGTGCAATTCTCGTAGGTGTCTGTTGCCATTTTAACTATTTTGTCCCATTGAAGTCTGCTCATTGCAGAGTGGCTCATTTCTTGAAGAGTTCCACCGCACCAGTCTTTAATATCGTCAGCCTACACACGGTGAAGGCGTCCCCTTGTATTTCTTCCGTTCATTATGCCAAACACCAAATATTTCTGTCATTTTTCAATCTGTAGATGTGTCCAAAGAGTCTTAGTTTTCTCTGTATGTTTTCTGGAACAAAGGGTCCCTTTTAGTTGAATTCTTAATTACATAAAGAAATTGAGCTGTTATGCTGGATTTTTTTTTTTTTTGTTACTTCAGCATTATGACCCATCATATTTCGTTAATTCATTATTTAATAGGATATTAATCGGTTTCTCATTCAGTTTTTAATACGTCAGTTATTCGAAGATATAACAATGTGAAGTTATGAGCTATTTAGTAAGATGGATATCGAAATTGATGCCTGTTTCCTTGCGGAAATAGGCAGGGTCGTATATAGAATTTTTTTCGACGAAAAATGAAAGTTTTTGAAATCCACCAGAACAAAATTAAGGTTAATGAAAAACAGAAGAAAAAATTAAAGCATTTTTCTCTAATGTAAGTTGATGCATCTTTTTTTAACTTAAGGCATTTTTTTTATGTAAGTCGTCTTTTAATTAAAGACTTAAAAAAAAAGGGAAACAATTTTGCGGGGGGGGGGGCAAGGCACGCCCCTGGAAATCGGGGTTTACCAGAAAAGGAACAAAAGCCAAAACTATAAATATTTTTTTTACCGTCTACTCGATATCGATAATTGCTACATAATATTCAGTGATACGTTTATTGACCTAATTAACTTCTCCATTGTCATTTCCAACAAAAGAAAATGAAAAATGAGAAAATATATTCTTGAAAAATCAGACATTGCGTAGGTTTAACGTCACCGTTGCATACGTCAAGAAAAGAATTACAATTAAATCGCTAACACAGTTACTACATTTAAATCGCAAAGCCGAGACTGCCCCGGTGGCGCACTGGTCTAAGTACTGGCTTCGCCCATGAAGGGTCCGGGTTCGAATCCCGCTGAGGTATGAATGTTGTGTTTGTCTTACGTCACTGGTTCTCTCTCTTCCCTGCAACCAGTGACCCTAAATTAGGTACGGAGTGACTGCTTATAGCCCATTGAGTTGCTCATGGTGGTCGTTCAACACCCAATCCAAAAAACAAAAAAATGCTGATACTCCAATGTATTTATAAAAAGCGTATATTATTTGAAAGTAATAAATATATTATTTGGGAAAATGATAAATACTGGAGGAGCAGTTAACCCCTTGTTTCCTCCCCACTATGCCTATGCATTTAATATAAGCTTGATCTTTGAAAATATGAAATCAGATCAGCAGAATCAGTAATTTTTTGAAAACGTGTATATAAAACACACGTACTTATATAACATCTTCTATTTCTCTGTAGCAGCCGAGTTTTCCGCAGTATCGAATAGTAAACTGTAAGTCTTATATGCTGCATGCACCGAGTGACTCTGTAAAATGGAAAATATTGGCGTTTGGCCAGTAAAGATTCAAGAAAACAAATACAGAAAAAAAAATGCGCTGATTACAATTTGAATGAATCGACGAGATCTAAATTTAGGGTTCAGATTAAATGAGTGCTGAAGTTCAAGGACATCGATCCTGTCAACGAACTTTCAATAAATCTTGAAATGTGCATGCATGCATGTCGTTATTTTAAATTTGCATTTAAAAGTAGGAGAGACCTTTTCCTTTGGAACAAAATAATCTCACATCACATTCCTGTAATATACTAACGCATACCAAATTGGAGTTCTTTGGGCACACCTTTTTTTTTTGTCAGATTCAAGATTTTCTCTTATTTTGAAACCGTTATTTTAAATGATACTGAGTTTTAAATGCTGCCGTTACTTCATATTTCATACACTGATATCTAATGAAGGTATTGTAAGCTACATGTTCAATAAAAGCAGTAATTTATATAAGTAATTTCATTCAGAACTACGCAAGATATTCTTTTAGCTGCGTCGTGTTGTATAATAATGAACACTCAGTTACCGATATGTCGAACAGATGATATCTTCAAAACGCATTTACTTGTAATTTTTCTGAAAATCATTTCTTGCTTTTATGTTTTGAAGTATGTTTAAAAATTCGATCTTTCGATGAATACTTTTCCGTGGAAGTTAAGTTGAAGAAAGCGTGTAAGAGTAGAATTGTAATGGTAGCATGAAACATTTTCCAAACAGCATCAACTATGAAAACTCAGATGAAAATGTCTTGCTTCTTAAAATTTCAAAAATAAAACAACAATTATATCTATCTACGTTATAGAAATTAAAAACACAATATCGTCTGGTGCTTCAAGAAAAGGCAAAAATGAAAAAAGAAAAAAAAGGTTAGCAGTTTGAGCAACTACTCTAGATTATAATTTGGGATTCATATAGCCTTCAAAGAAAATTACCACGCTGCATATATCTTACGGAAGAGTTTTTTAATATCAAACTTCGTTTTTCACTGCCATTTGTAACAATGAGAAACTCAAAAGATGTTGAAATAATTCTCTGTTTGCATTAATTTCATAGATCCTTGCTGCAGATTAGTACGGATTTGAAAATTTTCGGTATCAGCACATATTACAAAACACCAAAAATTGAGCACGGACAAAATTACAACGAATCGAAAACTTCAACAAAAGGAATATTTCAAAAATCTATTGCATTATTCTTTATAATGATGTGAAATTCTATTTCCACTGGACTATTTATTTCTCATACAGGCGGAAGCTTAAAAAAAAAAATTATTCGTGATTTTTGAGAACTCTGGTTTCGTCACTTACCCGTCTGTATTCTCGAAATTCTAAGAAATTTTTCTTCCTTTGTGATGCCTACGCAATTTTTTTTACCAGTAGGAAGGAATTTTCTTGAAATAAGCTGAATTATTAATATTTAAATGTTTCCTTTGGTATCGCGTTTTTCTCGTTGACACAGTCTGGTATTTGTTCAAAAACGAAAGTTATTTACTGCTTCCTAGTTATATCCAATTTTTCACTCGCTCTAATAAAAACAATGCTTGCAGTTTATGTTTTCATTTGGATATTTCATAAGCGTGTGTGCGATTCATGTTAAATAAGATAAAATGGTTTTGAAATGCACGCAAAGTATTTCTAAGTCGAACAGATTTTATAAGGCAGATTCTTTATAAATCTTAATGCTTTGTAGAAAAAAAAAAAAATGCAAACTTTGGTTTCTCAGCTGCGCTCATCATTGGAGCGGAGGGAGTTGGGAACACAAGAGAATCACATGTGTATACTGATGGACAGGTCATTCAGGCTCAACGACCAATGAAAAGCGGGATACAGGATCATAAAACCGACTTTAAATTCTTCTTCACAATGCGAGGCTATTTGGTGAATGCGGCGGCGGCGTGCGTGCGGGTGGGGGACGAGAGAGGAAAGGGGCGAGTGGTAGTAATCCAAAATTTTATGATGTCAGAAGGAGGAGAAAGGAACTAACCTCAAGAGCAGGATTCTCGTTGACCCTTAGAGGCAAAAGGAAAACCGTCCAATTCGATGACGATGGCTTCTCCGCGTGTTTTACGACGCATCAGACAAATAAAACAGATATTTATATCTGATGAGATCGTTATGACGGTCGTAAGGGCAGTACGAAGGTTAAATGACGTAGTAAAGCGAGCCGGAGAGATAAGCGGCCACTTAAACGGTCGTAACAGAGCCATAATGCTCGAACGAATCGTCTTCAGGAGGACCCGTGGAGTTAAATGAGGAGAGAGAGAGAGAGTGATACAAAAAGAGAAGTTTTACAAACCTGCTATGGCCATCCATGGGTAGAAAGCATTTGCTGCGGGGTTCTGAGCGATAGGTGGTTGATTTTGACAGCATGCCTGTGACCAGGCATCGGAAACCCTCGGGGCCGCCGGGGCCTCGCCGGCGAAGGATCGCATTGGGTCGTTGGTCATCGCCGTGGGTCGCACGCTGGAGAGGGTGCTCGCCGGCCAGTTTGTGGTCATGTCCTTGACGGCTTGATTAAAGCCGTTTTGATCTTTGGCCAAACACTCGGATTTGAAGACTCCTGCAGCATCGCTGCCTGTGTATAGTTTGCATGCTGCTGCCGCAGCGGCTGCGGCAGCTGAGCCTCCCGAGGCGGCAGCTCCGTCCCCGTAAGTAGCTTCATGGGCAGCTCGGGCGGCTACGGCCCCCGGTTGGGTAGAATAAGGCGGAACCAGAAGACCCTGTGCGAATCTGTACGGTTGATCTGTGGCTGCGGTAGAGCCTTGTCCGTTGTAGAAACCGCTCTGTTCGAAGTACGTGTTCATCATCATCTGCTTGCGATTACTGCCAGCACCACCCTCGCTTCTGCCGACATGAGATTTTGAATTTGGGAATATTTTTTCGGGGGGAATAGTCGGAGGAGGAAACGTTTTGGATTAAATTTGGCCGTCCTTGCTCGCTACGGCTACTCCGTGCTGGGCTTTCCCGGAAGACCGGCGCCGACCAATCAGAGCGCTCCTAGCTCGCGAGGAGAACTCTTTTCTGTCTATTGTATCCTACCGCCTTTCAGTAGCCACAGAGCTGCCGACAATGCAACTTTTTTTTTCTCCCCAGTTCGCTTTTGTTAGAAATTTTAGTAAACTAGAGGGAAAAAGAAATAGGGTGCTAACTGAGGCGATGCGATCGCTTTATTCCTGAGGCTGCGGAAGACGAAGGGAGGACGAACACGGCGCTCAGAAGAAGGCAAATAGGCGGTACTCCGACCTTCTGTGCTGTGTTGTTACGCCCGGACTCAGTTTCTCAGGACCTCTTGCCCGAAAACGCAGCTGGCATTCACCACGAATCTAGATTCTATCACCTTGGGTTCAAACCCCACAATCCCCCTCCCGTGCTTCGAAGCTCCAACCTCCAATTCTCCCACAGCATCGAATGACATAAAAATTAAAAACGTACGTTTTCACCAGATGTCATTTTGCTTCCTCTAAAAAGTATTTACTGAAATATTTTTGAAGCTATTATCGCGAAATTATGTGAGAGACAATTATTTAAAAGTTGTATAATGTAACAATAACGTAGCAATTGCCTCTTGCTTCTGCAGTGTATACATGTACAAATACCAATGATACAATGGAATTATTTTGTCTATAAAGGAAGAAAACTTCTTAATATTTCAAACATTCTCCTCTTATTCTCACTTTTTTTCGTGGATAATACTCAAAACTAGTGTTAGAGCTGAAAAAAACTGGAAATTTTCTTCCTTTATAATGATTGTGATGGACATATTCTCCCAGTTTTGTCAGTACGTTAAAACTTTTCCTGTGCACGTGGTATATACAGCCTTTATTCATCTTTTATTTGTGATAGAGTCTTGGGTACAATCTTCATATGGCTTTTTTTCAGTACTTAATAAAGACTTGTGTTCAAACATACTGCACAATTAAGTGAAGAAGGATTTTGAATTTTGTTAAGGTTGGCTTTGTTTTCACGAGTTTTGATGAAAAATAAAGAAAAGGAAAGAAAGAAAGCTAAGTAATAAATGACTTAAAAAACATATATTTCACGAAAAGTATAACTTTTCAAAAAATAAGTTTAGGGGCTCGTACGTATTTTTTTTTTTAAATTGTTATGGTCAAATGTTTGGTCATTTGGGTAATTAACAGTTAAATTTATTCAAATATTAAAATTGAGGTAAATGTTGAATTTAGGTGAAAATTAAAATTTGGGAGATGGGTGGATTCATTTTGAAACACAAGTAAATTTAATTTATTTCAAGCCATGATAAATGAAAATATAAATAAAATGCTACACTGATGTTTGAAACTTCAAAAAGTTACTATTGAAGGTTTGCGTTGTTTGAATTTTCGAGGAGTTGAGACACCTGCAAGTGTAAAATAAGTAAATATTGTTCACATGTGTACCAAATTTGTAACACTAAAAAATAGATGGTATACAATGTACACGTGTAGTAACTTTTGGAGGATGTGATGATCAATTTTAGTGGATAGGACAAAATGCTTTATTTAAATAAAATAAAACTCCAGGGACGTTTCCAGCCTTAAGCAAGCTAAGGTGGATGAGCATCTGACCCTGCGATGAACTTCAACTGAGTTAACTAATTCTTCACTGCACAAGGTTTGGGGTTTTGAAAGGCCACTCGGCTTGCATTTATTGCACAAACTTAACCACAATAACAAGAAACACAACAAAATGCTTTTTAAGGAGTCGGAGACTCATCTAGACAACACAATGTCGGCAAAATTTTGCTGATACAATTTAGGAGACATCCACAATTGCTAACCTTGGCCCCTGGCCTAAAGAGACATTCAGATGACACCTTTAGCTTAATCGCTTCACAAGAAACAGAACATCATCCACAAATAAAAATAGAATATTTACTAAATAAGTGTGAGATTATTTTTTTCTTTTTTACCTCACAAAATGTTCTTGCTTAACAAGAAGTTACTCCCAAATTTGAGATTAACATAGCAGGCCTAATTGCATCACATATTTGAAATTCACAAATTATACAACACTCTTTAGCTTGTATCATATGTTGTTTACCTGAAGTGTCTTTTCCCTCTCCTCTCTCAGTTATTAATTTATGGCTCAAAGTGTGAACAATACAGATTTTATTTTCTTTCTCGAACAACCCCCTCAAAGCAGATTTATTAACACATTAATTTTATATATCACAACCACTGACCAATGCCTAACAATTAAATATACTCAACATTCTGGCATTACTTGATACAAAATCACTCTAAACACTATTCTAAACATACTGTACTAAATACCTTACTCAATTATCTCAGAAGTTATCATTACACCATAATGCTGGCAAATATTCTTTGGGAGTTTAGAACCAATTATTAATGTAACTTTTATTTGTGAATTTTGGTCAGTGGTTGTGATATATAAAATTAATAAGTTAATAAATCTGCTTTGAGGGGGTTGTTCGAGAAAGTAAATGAAATCTGTATTGTTCACACTTTGAGCCATAAATTAATAACTGAGAGAGAAGAGGGAAAAGACACCATGTAAACAACATATGGTACAAGCTACAGAGTGTTGTATAATTTGTGAATTTCAAATATGTGATGCATTAGGCCTGCTATGTTAATCTCAAATTTGGGAGTAACTTCTTGTTAAGCAACATCATTTTGTGAAGTAGAAAAAAAAAAAAATCTCACACTCATTTAGTAAATATTCTATTTTTTTTTTTTTTTTTTTGTGGATGATGTTCTGTTTCTTGTGAAGCGATTAAGCTAAAGGTGTCGTCTGAATGTTTCTTTAGGCCAGGGGCCAAGGTTAGCAATTGTGGATATCCTCTAAATTGTAGCAGCAAAATTTTGCCGACATTGTGTTGTCTTGTTGAGTCTCCAACTCCTTAAAAAATTTTGTTGTGTTTCTTGTTATTGTGGTTAAGTTTGTGCAATAAATGCAGGCCAAGTGGCTTTTCAAAAACCCAAACCTTGTGCAGTGAAGAATTAGTTGACTCAGTTGAAGTTCATCGCAGGGTCACATGCTCATCCACCTTAGGTTGCCTAAGGCTGGAAACGTCCCTGGGAGTTTTGTTTTATTTAATTAATGCATTTTGTCCTATCCACTAAATTGATCATCCCAGCCTCCAAAAGTTATTACACGTGTACATTGTATACTACCTAATTTTAGTGTTACAAATTTGGTACATATGTAAACAGTAATTACTTATTTTACACTTGCAGGTGTCTCAGCTCATCGAAACCGCAAACAACGCAAACCTTCAATAACTTTTGGAATTGTCAAACATCAGTGTTGCATTTTATTTATATTTTCATTTATCATGGCCTGAAATAAATTGAATTACCTTTTGTTTCGAAATGCATCCACTCGTCTCCCAAATTTTAATTTTCACCTAAATTCAACATTTACCTCAATTTTGATAAGATCATAAATTTAAATACTAATTACACACATTGGCCAAACATTTCACCATAGCAAAATTTTGAACACCAAAAGAAAGAGAAAATCCTCACTAATCAACTTCAGGCTTTATGTAATGTATACTACCTTAAGCTTTATTAAGCGACAGCTTGGAGAGAGGAGAAGACATTGTGAATGAATGTATCTTTATCCAGCGGAGGTGTGTCTTCATATATTTACGGGGAAGGTCCAGCACATCCGGATACCTCGAAGCTGTTTTTCAACTATAGTTTCAGATTGCTTCAGGTTCTTGTTACGAACGCTGTGAGTTTTTCTTCAACCCTATTTCACGCTATTAAAGATATTAACTGATATTTTATAAATCAATATAAGTGATAAAATACGGTGTTACACAATCAATATTATTTTTACAGATCATTATATTTTCCACGTGCGCGTTACGTCTTCTCGTCTTCCTATTTCTGTCCCTGTGCGCAAAAAAAAAAAAATAAAAAAAAATCGACCTCTATGCGGGACATATTCACAGTTCGTTTAATTTTTCCTGCCTGATCTCAAAACTAATATGTGATGACAAAGATTCACGATGCATTAGAGGCAATGAATTCTTCAGAGGAACAGAAACCATTTTCTAATTTGAATTCCTTAGAGCAAGAGAAACAGTCTTTCCTTAACAGATCTCCCATGCATTAGAGACAATGAATTTCTAAGAGTAAGAGAAATCCTTTTGTAATTTGAATTCGGAAACTCTTCTTTAATTCGAATTCCTAAGATAAAGAGAAACCCTTTTCTAATTTGAATTTCGAAGAGCAAAAGAAGAACATTTTCCTTACCAGATCCCCACACATTAGAAATAATGAATTCCTAAGAGCAACGGAAACCCTTTCCTAATTTGAATTTTTAAGGACAACAAAAATCTTTTTTATATTTGAATTCCTAAGAGTAAGAGAAACTCTTTTCTAATTTGAATTCTTAAGAGCAACAGTAAATTCCTTTTCTCAACAGTTCTTCTATGCATTGGAGACAATTAATTCCTAAGGGCAACAAAAAACCCTTTTCCAATTTGTATTCCTAAGGGCAAAGGAAATTCCCAATGAATTCCTAAGATGAGAGAAAATTCTTTTCTAATTAGAATTTCTAAGAACAACAGAAACAAACTTTTTCTTAACAGATCCCAAACAAGACAATGGATTCTTAAGAGCAAACGAAATCCCTTCTATTAATAATTTAAATTCCTAAGGGCAGGAGAAATCGCCTCTTCTTAACAGTTCCCCCAAACATTTGAGACGATGAAATCCTAAGAGCAACAGAAACCCTTTTTTAATTTTAATTCTTAAGAGCATCAGAGTAGCTAGTGACTTCTCGCTGAATAGGACCAATGGTACCAAGAAGAAAAAAAGAAAAAAAGAACTGTTCGACTTTTGTTATGCAAATTCCGCACTCTGCACATGTTGACTGGTTCTGTTGACCTTACTCCAAAGATATCAGTCACTATCCACAGTAGTATGTTTTAATAGGTGTCCGTCCACCTATCAAAACACATTAATGTGCAAGCTGGTGACATGGATATTTTCTACATGTAGTCTTTGAGAAAACAAACACATCCGCCCTGGTAGTGCCGTGGTCTCTTCTGACCATTCCTCCGAGATGGACCCTAATTCGAATCGCGGTGAGGCATGGATGTTGTGTTTTCCTTACTGCTCTGCTTTATCTCCTTGTTCTGGAACCAGTTGATCTAAATTGAGGACGGGCGACTGCTTATAGTAGCCCATGGAGTAGCACATAGCAGTCGATATCCCCCCCCTCAAAAAAGAAACATCTGTTTTGAAATTCAAAAATTCTTATGAAATTTGCATTTACTACATCGACACTGTATTTTGTGCTGTTTTGTTGCACAAAACATGTACAACAAAACAGCTGTGTACTTTTGCATGTGTGTGTGCGTGTGTCCCCTTAAACAATTCTCATTCCACTGTTCCACGAAGGACTCTCCAAGTCTCTTTCACATCCTCTTTCATGTAACTCCGGCATGCTTTCGAATTCTTCCAGAACTTTTTTGTGTCTCTTGGTAGCCAGTCCAGTATTTCAGTTGTCCAACGGTTGTAAGTACTTCTATCAACATGTCCAACGGTTGTAAGTACTTCTATCAACATGTCCAACGCATTGCCATTTCAAGGACTTTACTCTGATTGTGATTTCATCCACTTTTGTCATTTTCTTGATCCATGTGTTCCTTTTCCTATTTTTCTGCATAACAAAAAGCATGACTCAACTTGCTTGAGTTGGCTCAGCCTTTGAATATATTTTTTTAGTTTAGTCTCTGATCCAGAAGAAACAACTAGAAAGATGCATTGATTAAACACTTTCCTTATGAAGCATGATTATGAATTGCTCTTGAAAATTATGCATGTATATGTATGCCTGTGTGTTTGTATGTATAAATACTGTATATCTTAAAAAAGAAAAGAGAGTGAAATTTTCTTGGACGCACAGGACATGAAAACATGTCTACGTCATTATCCCTTCCTAAAAATTAATATTACATTTGTGTTTTTAAGAGTAAATTCCAGTTGTTTTACCCCCCCCCCTTCCTCCATATTATATCTAAGCACTGTGGTTTTAGCAATACTTTAGAATCGGACCGCGGGTGGCCTAGTGGTCAGCGTTCGTTTCTGCCACGGAGAAGACCTGGGGTTCGGTCCCAGCAGGTACGAACGCTCGAACCACTAAATGATATCAGCCGTGCGCCGGATGAGAACGTTAAGCCGTCGGACACCGGGTAACCCCCCCCTACCTCGGTAATAAATAAGGGCGTTTTCCTCTCCCTTTCTACCTCGCTTCCGTGTCACTATCCTATAGGGCACTCTAGCCCAAATCTCCTAGCTTCCTATTTCTAAGGGTTGTGTAAACCTGGGGTCAGACACTCCCTTCCTAAAATCCTCTACATCTGATCTGAGTACTTTAGAATCCGTATATTTCTTTTCCTGTTTCTTCCACAACCGCAATCACACACCAGGGCCATGTTTCTCGGAGTTACTAATATATATTTCATGTTCCTTGGAGTCACCAATATGTCTTTCTTCCTTTTCATTTTTTTTAGTTCGGGGTTAGTGGTTTCTAGCACAAAAACGCGTGCCCCCCCCCCCCCCCATCATCTTACGACGCGAGGAGTTGCGTTTGCTGGAGTGCATTTGGAAGAGACAATACAGCTTTTAAGAGCAATTTTCTGTTATATCTTACAAGGAAAATGTTTAATCAATGCATCCTTCTAGTTTTTATTTACAGACATGGACTTTAATTTCGAATTAGTAAGCTAACACAGAAACAACCAAGAGCAATATACCATTATGTCTTAAAAGGAAAGTCTTTAATCAATGCATCCTTCCAGTTTTTGCTTATGGATCAGAAACATGCACTTTAACTTCGTTTCAGTATTCATAGGTCTTAGAAAGCGAAGAATGAAACAGTACAACTTTCAAGAGTAATATACCTTTTAGTCTTAAGAGACAAAAAGTTTAATCAGAGCAATCTTCCAGTTCTTACTTATAGATCAAGAACATGGACATGAAGTAACAAAGACATACAGAAGCTGCGGATAACTCGAAGAAGCATGAATGCTTGGTGTAACTATAAGAAAGATAGGTAGGGGAATTCATGGATCAGGAAAATGACAAGAGTTGATGATATCATAATCAAAATATAGAACATCATATGGTGGTGGGCTGGACATATTGCTAGAAGAATTGACTACTGTTGGACAACTGATATATCAGACTGGATACCAAGGGACAGGCAAAAACCGAGAAGGACCACGTGGCTGATGAGAGGGCGAAATTCGAAAGCATGCCGGAGTGGCATAGAAGAGAATTGCTCAAGACAGAGAGTTGTGGAAGAGACTTGGGGAAACCTTCAATCAGCAGTGAATTGATAATGGTTGACAATGATGATGTAAAATCTTAAGCCTACATAGTTTGGACATATGCTTTTATAGAAAATTTATTTTAAGCAGTACATGCATATTTTTAATATTAAGTCTGTACAGTTATGACGATATATAACTTTGCTTAAATAAAAATTTAATTAGATTCTATTTTAACTTGAAGAGTTGTGTTAACAAAGCCTTTCATGCAGTTTGTAGAAATTGAGAACACTTTGATAAAGATATAGAGACCAGAAACCTCTAAAAATATAAAAGGTCTGAAAAGATATAAATATTTGAAAGTGCTTCGAGTTAAAATAGAATTTAATTATTTCAATCTGAGTGAAGTCTGTAATTGTTTTTAAATAAACTTTTCCTCGAGCAATACAGTATATAAATATGTATAATCTTAAGTCTGTATGTACAAACATAAACAACAATGCATTTATTATAGCAAGATTAAATTCCTTCCCCGAAAATTAAAAATGAAATAAAAAAGAAGAACGCAAGTTTCTTATTTTTAAAGTCAGTATATACAAACTGAGCACATCTTTCCAGAGATACGTCATGATGGCGACGTATCTAATCTTTCCAGAGATAAGTCTACTGCTGTCCAATTTTTCATAATTGAATAATCATGAAGCAAAGGAATGTTAAACAGTATCTATAATTGTAAACAATTAGGCTAATGTGGCCAAAACAAAAAATCAGTAATTTGTTAAATTACAAATGCACCAGCTCCTAATAATCACTGATCAATTCCACACGGTATGGATCGTGTAAAATTTATGAAACTACAAATTGTTATGTTTTCCTCCGTAGATGTTTAAGAATACCATAAGAAGAAATCTAATATGTTCAAAATTGCACTTTACATGCACAAAAGGCTAGGGAGGAAAAACTTCGGTAATAAAAAAAATTGTTGATAAAATATTCTGACATTCCCGAATACATAAAATATGGTGCTGAATAATTAAGTTTCAAGAAGTTCAAGGGTGTGTATTAAAAACGAGAAGAACGGAGACGGCGGCTGCCTCTTCCAGTAATGATCTAATTTCTTGGATATTCTTCGTGGAAATCTAGCAGCAAATCTAGGATAGAGGGGGAAAATATCCTCAGCGAACTTATGGGAACGATTTATTTCATGACGGTGTTTCTCGCATTAAGAAAAAAAAATCATCTGTCCCTAAGGATTTCTACAGCAACAATACTTGGAATAATATCGTAAATTTCTTCAGTAGACACTTTATTAGATATACCTTCATATTATTTCGATGAAAATAGGTTTTGTCATACAGATGGTTTATCAGTAAATCTACTGATTTGGACTACTGCTAGAGATCTACTAACTGATTTTTGTAAATCACATGAATATAATGATTCTTTTCCAGGTTTTAAGGTTTGCATTTGTTTTTCAAGTAATTATGGAGAAAATTTGTGTAATGTACCTCTGATTAATGTAATTTTTTAAACAGTGGTTTATTTTATCGAATTCTTTATTTAAGTAAAAAATGGCAAATTTACCGAAATACTGATTTTCATGAAAAGTGTTTAGCAATTTTAAAGCAGCTTGTTATCTAAATTTATTTTTAAGAAATCCATATTAGTTATCCTATAATTTATTTTATTTATTTGATCTAGATATTTATTGCGTCTGCTCTTAATTTCTAGAAACCGAAATACTATACCCTAGATGTCTATATCAGTTTATTAATCTAGATATCTATTGACTCTTCCTTTCTAGAAACCAAAATACTATACCCTAGATGAGTATTTGAGTTTATCAATCTAGATGTCTGTTGAGTCTGTTCTTCCTTTCTAGAAACCAAAATACTATCAGTATGAATAACTACATATGTGTGCAGATTATCTCTTCTTGAGTGTACAATTTCTTTTTTCAGTTCTTTTGAGAACATTTGAGAAAACATTGTAAAGTGGAAGTTTATAAAAAACATTTTAACAAGCCTAATACAACTTTGACTACTTTAGGACTGGTATCTTCATGAACTGGATCAGCATTAGTTTTCACAGTGTTTATTACTTTATTAAAACCCATTATTTGTGATGTTTCAAAAACAACCACAACACTGAACTTAATTTGTATTAGTTTGAATTTATCTTTACATTTTGTTTGGGATTTAATGCACATCATAATAAGCATCAAAGGAAATATAAGGAGTCTTCATTTTATAAATATGTTTCAATTTCTTAATGATTATGAGATATGAGTGAAAACATTTTTGTGCACACCACTTGCTCAAGTAGGGAGAAATATAGGAACACTATAATTTTTTATGCAGCGCAATTTCATTGCTCTGAAAGGGGATGTGCCAAAATGTCCGGTGCCCAAATGTCCGAAACCCGTAACAGCCATTTATTGAAATATTTTTTTTTAATTTCTGTACTCTCTCTAAATTTCAAGCCCACTTTTCTCTCTTACCATATTACAGATTAGATGCACTTTTCTTCTTAACTGATTTTAATGAAATTCAGAAAGCACTTCTATAAAGAGCAGCAAATTTCAACTTAATATATAAAGTAATTTAAAAATATATATTTCATCCTTTAATCAGTTCGTACTGCAATACATCTTCAAGTAGTATTCCACCAATAGCGGTCGACAATAGTTTACGAATTATAGTGACCTGCTTTTCTCACTTCTACTTCGATTGGCTGAGACAGAAAGGAGTTCTAAATTCTAATGACATGTGTGTGTGGAAAATAGATTTTGGTTGCAGCCTGTGCTCTATGTCTCCATTTGAACACTCCTCTGACGACGTTCACAAGATGGCTATAGCAAACACATTGAACCCGAAAACAAATTTTAGCATAACGCATTTTGCATACAAGAAACTGTAATTTGAAATCAGATATTTTATAAAACTCGCGACACCTGCCTATTTAAGAAACAAGGAATCAAATGGAAAAGATCTGATCTGGAATACATACGCTACATTAAATGAAAATTATTATCAAAAATTTAATCAGACCTTTTTATTATAAATCATATATCCGCTTCATTTTCACTGGTGCTATAAATATCGACGAAGATGCTATATGCATATTTGTTGCAGTTGATCGAGCCCCCTGTTTGTTTAGAAGGAAATTCGGAAAAGGAAGCAATATTTTTTTTCTGTGGATATGAACCATAAAAAGCACAACCAAATCTTAGGGTAATCTTACACACCTGGTTACATAAATACGCGCGCGCGTGTGTGTGTGATTTTGTGTAACCAGGAGAGATAAGAAGAGGAACTCATGAATAAGGAAAATGGCAAGAGCGGAAGACATCATGATCAGAGTATAATCTCTGAAATAGCAATGGGCTGGACATGTTGCCAGCAGAACGAACCACTGATGGACAATCAAAATTCTAGACTGGACTGCAAGGGACAGGAAAAGACCTAGAAAACCACATGGAGACGGATGGAAGAAATTCAAAAGCATGCAGGAGTGACATGGCGGAGATCGGCGCAAGATAGACCGCTGTGGAAGAAACTTGGGGAGGCCTTCATCCAGCAATGGATTGATGATGGTTGATGATGATGAGATATATACGTGCTGCGTGAACACACCATTTTCACCAACTTTATGCATAGTATCTCATAGTCTGTAATATAGTATATTTTATATGTATTTTAGTGAAGATGGATTGAATCAGTGAAGTTGAAAAATAAATGATATCAAATTCTATAATAACGCTGCGCTATATATTTTTCAGCTAAGGCTGCAATGTCCTCAAAGTTAAGAAACTGTCTACCTCTTTTTACATGATTTTCAATGCAATTAAAATGCTTAATGTAAGTTTCACTGTGTCAAAAGACGACTGGTTTGTAAGAAAAGCTGCAGCGTTATCGGAGCTAACGATTCTCTTGTGAGACTCGGTTTTTCCTGTGATTAAATTGGGGTTCGGACAACTGGCCATAAGACAATTGGTCATACGGACAACTGGCCACAGGATAACTGACCACATGTGCAACTGGCCACAGGACAGTTGGCCACACGGACAAATGGGCCTAAACAGTTTTTTTTTTTTTCGACTGAAAGTTTAGCGACCACCGTGAGCCACTCATTGGGCTATAAGTAGTCGCCCGTCCTTAATTTAGGGTCACTGGTTCCAGGGAAGGGAGAGAGCCAGTGCCGTAAGACAGACACAACATCCTTGCATCACCGGGATTCGAACCCGGACCCCTTTCGGACGAACGATCATGCGCCACCGGGTCGGCCCACAACAGTTTAAATGCTTTGTAAACATTTGATACACTTTTTAATCACAACATGTACTTAACTTGAATTATTCTCATTGTAATTCTAATGTTCAATGTACACGTGTAGTTTTATTTCAGAGATCTACTGGCTAGATGACATCAAATATGATTAAAATATTCGATGCTGTCACTTCAAAGTCTTAGGGTGCAGAACAGTTGGTTTATTTTCCTGTTTAAAATGTTAGAAATTATTGTACCACAAATTGTAGACTACAAGCGTTGTGATGATTATAAGATTAAGAAAATCAGATCAGATTAGATCATATGTAAAGGAATTTAGGAAAGGAGTGTCTGACCCCAGATCTTAAACAACCCTTAGAAATAGGAAGCTAGGAGATTGGGCTAGAGTGCCCGATAGGAAAATGACATGTAAATGAGGTAGAAAGGGGAGGAAGGCGACCTTATTTATAACCGGGAAGCCAGATATTTCGTGGTTCGAACATTCGTACCTGCCTGCGATCGAACCTGTATTTTCCCCTTGGCGGTCACGAATGTTGACCACTAGGCCATCAGCGGCCCAATTAAGAAAATAAACGCTATTCACATTTTTTTAAACTAATGTTTCCCTGGGCTTTGCCTCAGCTTTTTCGCGACGAATGGCCCGCAAGTAGTCAAATCGCATGTGACGTAATCAAAGATGTTGACGGTCAGGGGTTTTTGTTAGTTGCTTCCACGCGCTTGATTAAAGTGGTGTGAATGCCGCGTCGTTAACAAGTTGTGAATAATTTTGATATATATGTAAAACTTGCAAAATATCCAGTTTGGTGACTGAACCCGGCTTGAAGATCAGTTTCGCTTCTTCGAACAGAAATATATGATCATTTTCATGACAGTGTTTAGCCATCGACCATTTCTTTAGGTCACATTTCCGTATGTAGATCTTGTGCTCCTTCAATCGATAACGCAAGGCCTTACGTGTCTGTCCTATATACGAAACGCCACATTCACATGGGTTTGATAAATTCCCTGCGGATATTTATCTTCAACATGGTCCCTTGATACAAAAAGTTGTTTATACGTAGTCTTTTGGCACACACACACAAAGGTTCATTTCGTTTATGGGTTTAAAAATCACTTTAAAACTAAAAGTTTTGAGAATTTTTAAGGTGTTTTTTTTTCCCTTTCTGTATCAAACGTCAAATTTTTGTCATACTTATAACATGTGAAGTCAGTTCTATGTTTTGTGTGAGCAGTAGGAACGACCTTCAGATTATCACGATAGGGGATTTCGCGTTTATGCCTAAACTATTTGCGCGCGAAGTCGTTTTCTGTTTTACAGGCCCATGTGGTGTTTAATATTTTATATTTGCATCTTTTTACAATCCGGGTGATTTCAATCGTGCTACAATATTTTCATTTTAACGTGATCGCTGGCGATTTTGAAAACTGGCAGCCACTTCTAAGAATCGTGTACTGGTCGCTATTTGAACAGGGAGGATTTTGTGTCTGCAAATACTTGCTAGACAGGTAACCCGAGCCCATTTCTGAGAGATTTATTTCTTCCCGTCTTGCGAGTGGCCCCCTGACTCGTGGAGGTGTCCTCTGACCCCTCCGACAGGAGAGCCCCATGGTGGGACATTGAGCTATGTAATGTCGTTGTTGCTTTCGGAAGCAGACAGCCGACAAGGTTGTTGCGGCCGAAATGAGCCCATAACCAAGTCGTAACAACGACGGGAAGCATCGTTACTTTAAACACTCGGCGGTCCTGATGTTTACGACGCTCGCTGCTGGTCTCACCTAATCTGTGCACCACTTACATTTACTGTCCTGTCTTCGTAGAAGTTATTGGGTGAGTAAGTGGTGGGGTACACTTAAGGGGTCAATCGTAGTGCACTTACTATAAGCGCTTTACTGCTTTCTGATTTCTGGGTGGAAAAAAGAAATAATTTCAACATAAAATCCCGCTGATCGTATCGTATTCCGAAAAGAGCAAAAAGGCCAGCAAGAGTAAATAAACACAGCTGAGTGTTAGACATTCCGAGTTCGCTGCTTTGAAAGAGAGATCGAAAATATTTCTGTCAGCAAAGCATGTGGAACATTTCACTCGATTATCTGTAATAATATTCCAAGTTGTTGAAGAAATTCTTGCCAATAACACTTACTGTTGAATGCCGTTATTCGTACGATATAACACGAGTCAAAATTAATGATGAAAATGACTTTTATTTACACCGAAGCAAAAGTTGAAAATCAAAATCATATCACCAGCACATCCTCAGGTGAATGCTAAAAAAGATATCGTAAAAATTTGAAAATGAGTCCACCGTGGAACGTCACTCTTCTTTATATACACCGCGTTCAGCTCCCGAATCTCTTCAAAAAACGTCACCACACTTTGACTAATGGTTGATGTGTCTTAGTTGTTATTGGGTGAGTTCTGAAATAACAACTAAGACACTACAATCATTAGTCAGAGTGTGGTGACGGGGTTCAGACATTTGGGCACCGGACTTTTGGGCACCGGACATTTGGGCACCCGGACATTTGGGCACATTCATTTTTAAAGCAATGAAATTGCGCTGCGTTGAAAATTATAGTGTTCCTATATTTCTCCCTACTTGAGCAAGTGGTGTGCACAAAAAAAATTTCACTTATATCTCATTAAGAAATTGAGACATATTTACGAATTTCTGTCTGAAAGACTGGGCGGACATTTGGGCACCGGACATTTGGGCACCCGGACATTTGGGCACCCGGACATTTGGGCACAAATGTTTAAGGGGCCGTATAACAATTGCCGTTTCTTGGCCCACTAGTAAGAGATTGACCGAGAAAATGATCGCCGTAAGTTACTTAGGCACTAAATATTTACGGGCACGAGCCTACTCAGCAAATCGGGGGGGGGGTAATACTAAAAAGTGTGAAATATAAAAAATTTCTCGTCCGATCGGGAGATTTTCAGCATTTACAAACTACAACTGGAGACATTATCTCAGGGCGTAAGCCTACTGAGCACACCTGTCGGGGGGATACTAAAAAGTGTGAAATATAAAAAATTTCTCGTCCGATCGGGAGATTTTCAGCATTTACAAACTACAACTGGAGACATTATCTCAGGGCGTAAGCCTACTGAGCACACCTGTCGGGGGGATACTAAAAAGTGTGAAATATAAAAAATTTCTCGTCCGATCGGGAGATTTTCAGCATTTACAAACTACAACTGGAGACATTATCTCAGGGCGTAAGCCTACTGAGCACACCTGTCGGGGGGGGGGATACTAAAAAGTGTGAAATATAAAAAATTTCTCGTCCGTTCGGGAGATTTTCAGCATTTACAAACTACAGCTGGAGACATTATCTCAGGGCGTAAGCCTACTGAGCACACCTGTCGGGGGGGGGGGGGATACTAAAAAGTGTGAAATATAAAAAATTTCTCGTCCGTTCGGGAGATTTTCAGCATTTACAAACTACAGCTGGAGATATTATCTCAGGGTGTAAACCTACTGAGCACACCTGTCGGGGGGGATACTAAAAAGTGTGAAATATAAAAATTCTCTTCCGATCGGGAGATTTTCAGCATTTACAAGCTACAACTCGTAACATTGTCTGAGCGCACGTGCCTGCTCTGAAAACTTGTGGTGGGGGGGGGCTCAGGAAAATCCTTACCTCCTTCAAGGCTGTCAAACATTTAAAAAAGGTTTCGTCTATTTTAGTGTTTTAAATTTATCAAAAATTTGGCTATATTAACGGCGGGGGGGGGGGGGCTCCCCCTGGACACCCAATTGTCGTTTGTCTTACTAGAAACGTTTTCTTCATTCAATTGGCCTCACAGCGAAAAAAAACGGCAATTTTTGTACGGCCCCTCAAGATTTGTGCCCAAATGTCCGGGTGCCCAAATGTCCGGTGCCCAAAAGTCTGGTGCCCAAATGTCCTAAACTCTGTGGTGACGTTTTTTGAAGAGATTCGGGAGCTGAACGCGGTGTATATAAAGAAGAGTGACGTTCCACGGTGGACTCATTTTCAAATTTTTACGATATCTTTTTTATCATTTAGCTGAGGATGTGCTGTGAGTCAGCACGAAAGATCTAGTGATGTGATTTTGACTTTCAACTTTTGCTGCCGTGTAAATAAAAGTCATTTTCATCTTTAATTTTGATTCATGTTATATCGTCCAACGACGGCATTCTAACAGTTAGTAATAATAGTCTAGACTTAGAACCTTTACGCGGCAAGTATAACATAACAACGATGTAAAACATACCAACTTTGTGTTCTTCGCGTGTATCTTACTTCATTTTAAGGTTTCTTCTGAATTTTTAAGAGTATGCACATATTTTCAACTTCTTGTATGACACAGTTGTGTGAAGTCCATCAAAGTCAACCCGGTGGCGCAGTGATCTTCTAATCATTCGTCCGAGATGGGTCCCAGTTCGAATCCCGTGAGGCATGGACGTTGTGTTTGTCTTTCAGCACTGGATCTCTCAGTGCTGAAAACTGCCACACAAGAACACTAATGTGTGGCAGTGTTCCGGTGTGCAATTTACCGGCAACCCTGCCACACATCTTTTAGCAACTTGGCTACAAATGTTCAAGGGGGTGGGGTTGGGGGCTATAAAGATTGCCGTTTCTGGGCCTATATTGAGAACTGAATTGGGAACTCCAAACGAATTCCGAGAAAGCGTTCCACGTAAGCCAAGCGAGAATTGTACTTTAATTTGAAGAAAAAAATTGCCGAAGATCCGAGGTACTTTTGGTGGGGGTGGGGGGCTCAACCCCCAACCTCCGTAATATTAGATTCTGGGCCGCTGGAGTCTGTCAGTGTATCTAGGAAGTTCCATTCGAAGTGCCCGCGAGGTCCATGAGCTTGTGGGGAGGGGCTTTCCCCAAAACGTTAAAATGGACTTAGAGCTGCAAACATTAGTACCATGCTTTATATAATGATTCTGTACACGACTACGAATTTTCAGGAGGGTGGGGTAAACACCCCCCCCTCCGTTTCTAAGAGCTATTCAGGGGTAAGATCGAAGATACACTCACTGACCGACTCTAGAGATCCAGCATATGAAATTACGGAAGTTGGGGTAGAGCCCTACAAACCAAGCACCTCGTATCCCTTTCACAGGCCTCACCAAATTTCTGGGGGAGTGGGAAAAGGCATTCATAGTTTGCCTTAAACACAACATGAAGCATAGAAATTGCGAGCAAATCCCTTTCCTTGAACACTTGCCTGCGCTCTTAGAAACTTGCACCCCACCCTCCTGAAAATTCGTGGCCGGGTACAGAATCATTATGTAAAGCACGGTTCTAATGTTTACAGCTCTACGACAATTTTAACATTTTGGGGGACCCCCTCCCAAGCTCACGGACCTCGCGGGCGCTTCAAGGGGAACACCCTGGATACACTGACAGACTCCAGCGGCCCAGAATCTAATATTACGGAAGTTGGGGATTTGAGCCCCCCACCCCCACCAAAAGTACCTCGGATCTTCGGCAATTTTTTTCTTCAAATTAAAGTACAATTCTCGCTTGGCTTACGTGGAACGCTTTCTCGGAATTCGTTTGGAGTTCCCAATTCAGTTCTCAATATAGGCCCAGAAACGGCAATCTTTATAGCCCCCAACCCCACCCCTTGAACATTTGTGGCCAAGTTGCTGAAAGATGTGTGGCAGGGTTGCCGGTAAATTGCCACACCGGAACACTGCCACACATCAGTGTTCCTGAGTGGCAGTTTACAGTGAACTGTTTGTTCTGGGGGTATTTTTTCCGGGGGCATTTTTTCCGCTTTTCAGTTTTCAGGGGTATTTTCTCCGGGGGTATTGTTTCCCGGGGATATTTTTACCGTTTACCAAATTAGGGACGGGCGACTACTTATAGCCCATTGACTTGCTCACGGTGTTTTCTTTGAAGGAAATCCAATTTAGATGTAAACATTCCCATAATAAAATTCGTACGAACGTTTCATACAAGTTCATCCGAAGGCATGTATGGACTCTTAAGAATTATGGACTGAAACAAAAAGCACGCCAAGAAACCTTAAAATAACGTAAATTATTGTCGATTAACAGATCTAATTCAGAGGGAAAGTATCCACTCGCAGGTATGGTTAATTCAGTACATGTAGTGATTCGAAAGCCTCAATACAATGATTCACTTTCAACACTTGTACGCCAGTCAAACGTGCTTCCATCTGTTGTATTTATTTTAATAGCGGGTAGCAGAAAACTCGCACACTTTTTCATGCTACTAAGCAAAGTTCAAGGGGTGGAAAACTCACACACATGAAAACTCTTACACCTTTGCAAGTAAGGGGATGTACACAAATTACTTTTCGTTCCGAAACCTTGTCAAAGTGTGCGAGTTTTCCTAGCTGACCAAAACGAAATGTACCAGTTTTCCTAGGGATATCAACAGGTATGTAAGATCAAAATGGCACAAGGTTTATGTGGAAGCTCTCTGACTCACTAAATCTTGAGTTATGATTTTAATATTTCCCATGTACTAACAAGCAACTAAGGCTAATTAATAGCGGCTCAACCAATCGATCTTCAGGGGCTGATCTTCTTAGAAGATTTTAAGTTACAAGCCTGATATTCCGTATTTGCAAACATTTTATAAAATCTAAATAAAAGACACTTAAGGGATTATTTCTCATCTCTTTACAAGCCACCTAAATGGCGGGACTTTTTAGAATATTTTGAGTTACAACCTAGATATTCCGTATTTGCAAACATTTTATGAAACCTAATAAAAGGCAATTAGCAGAATATTTCTCACCTGTGTTATAAAATGTATGAAACCTAATAAAAGGCAATTAACAGATTATTTCTCACCTGTGTTAAAAAATGATTACAAATGCGAAGTACCTAGGTTGTCACTTAAAATCTTCTAAAAAGGCCTTGTAAATAGGGAGAAATAATCCGTTGGGTGCCTTTTATTAGGTTTTATAAAATGTTTACGAATACGAAATATCCAGGTTGAACTTCAAATCTTCTAAAAAGGCCCGGGGCCTAGGTGGCTGTAAACAGCTGAGGAATAATCCGTTGAGTGCCTTTTATTAGGTTTTATAAAATGTTTACAAATACGGAATATCAAGGTTTTAATTTAAAATCTAAAAAGATCAGCACCTAAAGATCGATTCGTTGAGCCCGTGTTAATTAGCCTTTATTGCTTGTTAACACATGGGAAATGTTTAAATCGTAACTCAAGATTTAGTGAGTCAAACAGCTTCTACATAAACTTTGTGTCATTTTGATCTTACATACCCAATGATATCCTGGGGAAAACTCGTGCATTTTGATCAGCTAGGAAAACTCCCACATTTTGAGAAGATCTCGGAACAAAACGCAATTTGTGTACATCCCCTTGCATGAGAAGGTGTAGGAGTTTTCAGGTGTGGGAATTTTCCGCACTTTGCTCAGCCGGACGAGAAAGTGTGGGAGTTTTCCTCTGATGGAGTTTTCCTGGATCCACTGAAGGCATCTATAGACTCTTAAGAATTATGGACTGAAACAAAAAGCAGGCCGAAATAACCTTAAAATAAAGTAAATTATTATCGATTATCAGTTCTAATTCAGAGAAAACATGTTCATTCGGCGGTAGGGTTAATTCAGTACATGTAGTGATTTCAAAGCCTGAATACAACGATTCACTTTCAACATTTCGTACGTGAGTCAAACGTACAGTACAATTGCTGTATTTATTTTAATAGCAGATGATATATATTTAGTTCGGAACAGAGATTTTCCCAAGAATCGTCATCGGTAAAGAGGGGTCGATATTTAATCTGGGGCATAGGGGAGCCGACTTCACCAAAATACGTACTTGAAGGCAGGCGTCTATAGACGCCTGCCTTCAAGTACGTATTTTGACGTTCCAATCTCTTCATGTCTATAGACATGAAGAGATTGAACGTCAAAGGGAAACTATCATTCTGACTCACTGTCAGAAGGAACATGAAAAAAATGTGAAAAAGGTAAACTAGGTGATTCGACGTATGCTTTAATAATTGAACAGTTGTAATTGTTTACAAACAAACGAACGAGAAAAACTGAATATTCCCACAAAATATTAGTATTTAAAAAGAATCATAAAACATGTGAAGAATTTATTTCCAAGAGTCTGTAGAAAATATAGGACGTCAGCGATCTTGCTGAACCAAAGAACAAAAGTGTAAAAACAGAAAAAAAAAAAAAAAAAAAAAATCAATGAAGGCGCAAAAGATAAATTCTGTGTATTTTGTATATATTTATTTATTTGCGTATTATCGTTTTAAACACTTAACACATTTTACGATCACGAGAACATGTGTCGCACAACACGCAGTAACCTTAATAGCATGGTAAAATAATTGTACATTCTTTAAAGATATTTCAATTCCTATTTTCTAAAAATGTCATACACAGAAAACAAAAAAACCAAAAAAGAAAAAAAAAACCTTTAGGCAGGACGAAAAATATTGAACATAATATTGGCACAATTTTTTTTAGGATGGGTAATGCCTTCCTAAAAAAATACTGGGGAAGGTGTCGGGGGGGGGGGGATTTTTTTCCGCCATGTCCATATATCAATATTATCGAAGTGAAGAATAAACCATACTTCATTTTTGACTGAAAAGAAGTAGAGTCCAATCTGAAACGCTATACTGCAGTTCACATCAACAAGCACTATATGGGTTTTCTCTGGAAAGTTTGATGAAAGGTATAAATAATTTGATGAACTCAAAACAAGTATGTGCTTGTTCAGCAACCCAAAAGACTGGAGCAGAATAGTTTAAGCATTTTTCACTGAGAAATACCCATACATAAAAGATTTGGGATTGCATGTTATTTCAGTGTTTGAAAGTGCTTACATACGCGAAAGAGCATTTTCTGATATGAAATACATAAAGTCAAAATGCAGGAACAATATGAAAGACTACTCTTCACCAATTACTTCGACTTTCAACAACAAGCATCGAAGCGGAAGGCTACAAATTTTAGGGGGGTTCAATCGTTCACAGTACTATCATTAAATGTTTTTTTTTTTTTTTAATTTCAACTGCCTTAATATTAATTAAAATAGCTTAATGGTTTAATGAATTAAGCATCCATTTTTATATTTACACTGCCCATTAGCCCTATATCTCTAAAGTTTTGTTTACTAAGTGCATTTTACTTTTATAATAATTGCGTGAATATGGATCTCAAAGGCCAGGGCAAAAGAATCAGTACTTACTATTGACGATGTGTTTGATTTTATCGTTCCACTTACGGCAAGATCAAGTCGACATCCATATAATGCCAGAATACAGTTTCGCTGATTTCAACACAGATCAGTCTTATAACAGTGACTTATTCGTCGATCACATACATCTGAACTGGTTTATATCAATATTTAACAATATACTCGTAATGTCGAGACATCTGTACAACTCCTTTAATTCTACTACTTCCACGAACTCCACAAATATGCATTTAATGTAGTCATTTTATGTTGCTCTGTCTCATTGTTAGTGTTGCCAAATCATAAAAGCTGTTTGGGAAAATAATGCGTCTTTCAATGAGAAAAGTTTAAACAAGAAGTAACTAAATTTGCAGAAGAAAACAAAAACTCAAAAGGAAGGTTATTTGGAGGAATGAGTCACAAAGTGATTTTTTAAAGTGAAAACAACTGGAAATTGAAACACATGCTAACTACTATGATACTCTTACATTTATCTGATCGTTTACTGAGTAACAGTTTGCTAAATCAGTTTAATATTCAATACAGAGAGATAAACCTTTTTTAATTATTTTCATTTTCTTTTAGATATGATAGTTTTAAATAAAAAATGGTTTTAGACATAATAATAATAATAAGTTGCAGTGAGGCAATCGAACACATCTGCGGGGTATGCACCATGCTAGCAAACGTTGATTATATGCAGCGACATAATAATTTTGGTAAGATGATTCATCAACAATAAGTGCACGATACAGAACTATGAGTGTCGATATCAACAATAACTATCAACAATAAGCGCACGATACAGAATTATGTACTGTATACTGTAAATATCAACCCACTGTGATGCTAGCTAATAAACAATAAAAATTATCATGAAAGAAATACGGGATTACGCCATATAGCAAACGTTAATAAATATGACAAGACTTGCCATCCTTGTCACATTTACGCCAAAAATTGGATTGTCATCTTTAAAATCTGTATTATATGGCGTAATCCCGTATTTCTTTCATGATTTATCTGCTGCTCCGGGCAAACACGGGATAAGATTCTTAACCTCCAGATTCGCTAAACATGAATGCCGGTTGCTTCGACTAGCGAATCCTGTGATGGTTATACATATTCAAATTGATCGCAAACTTACAACTTGGTCGTTCTGGGTGGTGTAGTGGTTAGCATACCCGGGCGTTTTCTGGGAGACGCGGGTTCGAGTCCCGCTCCAGGACGATGAAAATTTTTAAGTTTTCGGATATTATCTGACTTACCATCCTTGTCACATTTACGCCAAAAATCGGATTGTCATTTTCAAAATCTGTAATAAAAATTATGTTGGGACTGTGAGATTAAAACAGACGTAACCAGCCAATCATCCAGACATAGTGCTCTATGACAAAAAGCAGAAGGAAGCCGTCATTATTGACATATCGGTCCCGTTAGATCGTAATATTCAGAATAACTATGCAACAAAAATCAAAAAAATATGTGGAACTGGCTGCAGAGATTAAACAGATGTGGAAAGTTAAAAAAACAGTTCACGTACGTCTACTGATTATCTCTGCAACTATTATAATTCCTCAGACTTATAACTCAGCTTGATGCTTTAGGTCTACAACATCTAAGGCACAACATCCAAGAAGCAGTAATTCTCGATACGTGCCACATCGTTCGACGATTTTTAAACCATGAGTAACTATGTCTTTAATTAACTAACGTAATGACAAGTTTACCATGCTACAGATGCCGTTGCTGTAGATGAGAAAATTAAATACAATACAAAAACAATAATTTATGCTACACTGCTGGCCACCCAAAATGCAACACCAAGAAGGAAGCATCCGATTAGCCTGAAATTCGCAGCATGCGTCGCCCGCGAGAGGACATGCAAACGATTAGCATTGTAGGGCATATGAAAATCATGTGCGCTCGGCACGCCACCGAGAAGCACTATAAGAAGGGTGCGCAGAAGGCGGGGTGTAAGTAGTGGAAGTGTGTTGTGCTGCCGGACCTGTGCGTGGGAAGCTTCCTGATGCCTCGTCGCAGAATACGGCAGTCATTCCAGCACATTTCGGAGTTCGACAGAGGACGAATAGTGGCTTATCGCGACAGCTGTTTATCGTACCGAGGCATCAGCGCCCGTGTGGGACGACATCTAGCCACAGTGAGGCGAGTATGGATTCGCTGGGCGCAGGAGGGACGGACGGACCGACGTGAGTGATTGCTGCAGCCGCGGCAAACCACCGAACAAGAGGACCGGCATGTTGTGCGGCGGGCATTGACGGCTCGCACCACCACATCACGAACGTCAGCGCAGGAATTAAGGTGTGTTGCGCAACAACCTGTATCAGCACGTACCGTTCGACGTCGTCTAAAGGAGAGGGGACTTGTCACACGGCGCCCATTGCTCCGATTACCATTAACGTTATACCACCGGCGAGTGCGGCGGCAGTGGGTCGTTGAACGCCCCACCTGGACTACGGAATGGCACGAGATTGTCTTCTCCGACGAATCCCGATTCTGCCTGCAACACCACGATGGTCGGATCCGCGTGTGGCGGCACCGCGGCGAGAGACCGTATGACGACTGCATTATGCATCGCCATACAGGTCCGTCGCCTGGCGCTATGGTTTGGGGCGCAATTGGATAAAACACTCGCACCCCCTCTGGTACGCATCGCCGGTACACTCAACAACCACCGCTACATCTCCGACCTTTTGGAGCCTGTAGCGCTCCCTTACCTGCAGGACCTGATAGCGGCCACGTTTCAACAGGACAATGCGCGCCTGCACGTGGCACGCATCGTGCAACAATTCTTCACGGCCCACCAGGTGTGACTGGTGCCGCGGCAAGCCTGCTCTCCCGATATGTCGCCCATCGAACACGTCTGGTCGCTGATCGGCAACCGAGTGGCCCGGCAAGTACCACCCGCGGCTACGCCTGATGAACTGTGGCAACGTGTGGAAGCAGCCTGGACCGACATGCCCCAAGCCCAAATCCAAAGCCACTTTCGTTCGATGCCGCGGCGTGTAGCGGCCGTTATTGCCAGCCATGGGGGCCACACGAACTATTAGTGTCTGCGTGTTCCGCAAGTCGCACGGGCCTGTAAGCTCAATCGTTTCATCTTTGTATCTGTTGTTATGTGTCCAGTAAATCTGGCTTTGCTAACTCGTATCCTTCTTGGTGTTGCATTTTGGGTGGCCAGGAGTGTAGTTTACACATGACATTTACCTCATATTTCTTAGTATTTTCAACCACTCATTGTGATCGTCCGCTATAAGTTCATTTAATGCTTTTGCGTCTTTTGATGTTTTCATCAGCTACATTAGGAATTTTGATCTTTCCATTAAAATGACAATGAGGGCATTTGCATATACCGAGTGGTTCTAATTAAAGTAACACTACTGAGAGAGCTCTGGAGGGAGTATTATGACAGATATAGTAGTAAAACTTGGAAGGAAGGCGAATTAGAAAATGCGGTAAAGAATTATGAAATAAATAAAAACATTGTTAACTGTTCACCACCAGTTGGAGGAATGGCGCTGTGAAATAAAACAGGAGCTGGGATGGGTATATTATTTATTGTTATCTTTCAGAAACTACAAAGTTCATTCAATATATGTGCCATCCAGGTCGATGCTGAATACGCAATACAAAATTAATTTGTATTAATGTATACATACAAATTATCGATACGCGCTTGTAGCATTTCAGGTGGGATATTTCCAAAGCCACGCAACACACTGTGGACTATGCAAATTATCTGAGAGACAAAAACAAGAACCTGTTCGATGGCAATTGTTGTCGACGGTCATCATGGTGGAGAAGAAAGACTGCGCGCCCTTAGTGAAGTTGTTTTATGAGAGAAATGGGAATGCGCCTTCGGCGCGAAGGGAGTACCGGAGATTAAAAAGGTTACGACGAGGACTCCTGACAAGAAACGGATTAAGGAAAATTATTGTAAAATCTGAAAGAACAGGAGAAATTAATGTTACACCTTGAAGAGATCGGTGAAGTGTACCGGAGGAAATCGTTGAGGAGAACGCTGTTTCTATCATAGACAGTTCGTGCAGCAAATGCAGAGGTTTCTGCATCGTCAACAAGTGCACGAGCAGTCGTTCGACAACTGTCAACCCCATGGTCAACTATACGCAAAGTGCTATGGTGCATTTTACGCTTCGACCATACAAAATTCAGATGGTGCACGAATTGAAACCCCAAGATCCGGGGAACCGAACAAATTTTGCGTATTGGTTTTTGGCGAAAATGGGAATGAAAGAAACAATATCCTGTAGACTGATGAAGCCCATTTTACACTAGCAGGGGCGGTGAACGCTCATAACTGCCGGGTATGGGATACTGAAAATCCACATGTTGTGTTCCAAAGACCATTACAGTCTACCTATGTGACTGTATGGTGCGGATTCACTTCCAGTTTTATTCTCGGGCTATTTTTCTTTGAGGAAAGAACCCCTGCAGGTGTAGTGCAATATACCGTTACAAGTGAACGTTACCGTGACCTGGCTCAACATGTCATTCCTGCGTTGCAAAACGAACGTGTTTACCGAGTACTGTTTTTATGCAAGATGAGGCCCCACAACATTTTGGTTGCACAGTTAAACACCTACTTCAGGATACATTCGGAAGTGAACGCATAATTCCCAGCGGTTTTTCTCATGTTTGGCCTTTACGATCACCAGATTTGAATCCCTGTCACTTCTGGCTTTGGGGATTAGAGTCTACTAAGGTCATAGTCGCTCTATACTAGAGCTGAAGTCAAGCATAACGAGACATGTTTCAAATATCCCACCTGAAATGCTACGAGGGTGTGTTGATATTTTTGTATTGCGTATTCAGCATGTAATCGACCTGGATGGCACACATATTGAACCAACTTTGTAATTTCTGAACGGTAACAATAAATATTATACCCATTCCAGCTTTTGTTTTCTTTCACAGCGTCATTCCTGCAGCTGTTGGTGAACAGTTGACCTATTTTTTTATTTCATAAATATGATCGCATGTTCTGATCCGCTTTCCTTCCAAGATTCACTGCTATATCTGTTCATAGTACTCCCTCCAGAGCTCTCAGAGTAGTGTCACTTTAATTATAACCACCCATTACTTAGGAAGAATTCGACGTTGTTCGGAATTCAGTATCTATTTAAACTTAGAAAACTTCTTTCAACAAGCATGAACTAGTAAATTTAAAAAATACATAAATGAATAAATTTTGAACAAAAGGAAAGATGTGGTCTATAACACTAGTATGCATTGTTATACAGCACTTTTCTTTTGTGGCATTGTTACAACACGCGCACTGATCACCCACAGGCAGGCCCAATTGTCCAGTGGTCTAAAGCGCTGGCATGTGATCTTTGACCCGACATGGTTTAGGGCTGAAGCCCTTGATGTGGCATGGGTGGTGCGTTTGTCTCATGGCGTTGGTTCTGTCCCTTCCCTGGAACCACTGGCCCTAAATTAATAACGGGTGAGTGCTTATAGTGTAACGTGTTGCTCGTCATACATAGTTGGAAATCTATTCAGCGTTTCTGGTATTTTCTAAATAAACTCACAATTAAAAAAAAAGTTCTACGGAACTCGGAAAATCAGAAGATTTTCTGTAACACGTTAGTATAGTAGGGGCCCCACTTGGACGCCGGAAGTGACGTCACAAGTGGCGCGGTCAACTTCCGGAAGTGACATCACGGATGTGCTTCCCATGGATGTAGACGGATAAACTTTTCTTCCGATGGCAACGGTGGGCGTGGCCATCGGTGACCGCCATTTTTTTTACTGCATGACCACCAGCTCATTGATGTGACAAAGCCACTTTTAAGTCTGGGAAATTTCACCACCATTTTTTTTTTTTTTTTTTTTGTAATTTCTCAATCTGTTTTTCTGGGTCAGAAATTTAATTGAAAGTGGCTTCGTCAACATCAACGAGGTGGTGACGTCATGCAGTAAAAAAATGGCGGTCACCAAGGGCCACGCCCATCGTTGCCACCGGAAGAAAAGCTACTCTGTCTTCTAAGTCCAGGGAAAGCGCACCCATGATGTTATTTCCAGAAGTTGACCACACCCGCCTGTGACGTCACTTCCGGTGTCCAGGTGGCACCCTACTACTCACGTTCCAGAGATTGATGTAACGTTCCAGAACAACTCTGCAACTGCAATGCGCAAATTTTTCTGAAAGCATGTGATGTTTCGGAGTTTGAAAGGCATATAGGAGTCTTTCTTGGTATTGAATAATGTAGCAAGTATGCCTGCCGCAGAAAACTTGAAAATTACATCGTCCTGGAACAGGAATCGAACCCGCAGCTCCCGATTTACGTTTGAGTATGTCACCGTTACACCACCCAAGAATATATGATTTTTCATCTCGTGTGCCACTAAGATGAAGGATCATACAGGCTTCGATTTGCGCACGGTGGAGAGTTTCATCTGAGTTCCGATAAACACCCTGTTCAGTTGCTTGGAAATTTCTTGTTCTAGGTAATTAATACAGACATTTAACGTGGACCAGGAATATCAAACAAAGATCTTCGCTCTTTCCACGTTTATAAGTGAGCCACGGAAAAATTCTCGTTGGCAGCCTCCGAGAGTCGAACCCAGGGTCTTCCAGTTACGCGCCGCATATGCTTCCGCTACACCACAGCCGCCTCGAATTTCTTCTTGGAGCCCCGCACAATGCTGGGTATTCACCAAAGATGATAAGCAGCAACTGAAGAAATAATTAGAAGGCGAATAAATAATTAATACTGACATTTGACGTGGACCAGGAACATCAAACAAAGATCTTCGCTCTTTCCACGTTTACAAGTGAGCCACGGAAAAATTCTCATTGGCAGCCACCGGGAGTCGAACCCAGGGTCTTCCAGTTACGCACCGGATATGCTTCCGCTATACCACAGCGGCCTCAAATTCCTCTGGATTCACACACTCTTACTGCCAAGCCAATTTGGCAGGTTGCTTCTTGGAGCCCCGCACAATGGCGGCGCGTAACTGGAAGACCCTGGGTTCGACTCCCAGTGGCGGCCAATGAGAATTTTCCCATGGCTCACTTGTAAACGTGGAAAGAGCGAAGATCTTTGTTTGATATTCCTGGTCCACGTTAAATGTCTGTATTAATTATTTATTCACCTTCTAATTATTTTTTCAGTTGCTGCTTGCCATCTTTGGTGAATCCCCAGCATTGTGCGGGGGGGGGCTCCAAGAAGTAATCTGCCAAATTAAATTGGCTTGGCAGTTAGCGTGTGTGAGTCTGGAGGAATTCGAGGCCGCTGTGGTGTAGTGGAAGCATATCTGGCGCGTAACTGGAAGACCCTAGGTTCGACTCCCGGTGTCGGCCAATGAGAATTTTTCTGTGGCTCACGTATAAACGTGGAAAGAGCGAAGATCTTTGTTTGATGTTCCCAGTCCACGTTAAATGTCTGTATTAATTATTCATTCGCCTTCTAATTATTTGTTCAGTTGCTGCTTACCATCTTTGGTGAATCCCCAGCATTGTGCGGTGCTCCGAGAAGCAACCTGCCAAATTGGCTTGGCAGTTAGGGTGTGTGAGTCCGGAGGAATTGGAGGCCGCTGTGGTGTAGCGAAAGCATATCCGGCGTGAAACTGGAAGACCCTGGGTTCAACTCCCGGTGGCGGCCAATGAGAATTTTTCGGTGGCTCACTTATAAACTTGGAAAGAGCGAAGTTCTTTGTTTGGTATTCTTGTTCTAGGTAGAGGTGGGCAAAATCGGTACTTCTTGGTACTCGTTTACCTTCTGTGTCGGTACTTTTTTGGAACGAATTCAAGTACCGACATCGGTACTTTGTTATTATATATATATACATATATCCTGAAGAGATTGGCCCAATATTTCATTCCTTCTACTTATTTTTTACTTTTTATTTCATCTTGGATTAAACATTCTACAGCTATGGAATGTACATGCTTTTCTAGGCTTCTTGTTCTAGGCTTCTTGTTCTGTTCTGTGTCATTTTCATTATAATGATTTGCAATATTGTGAATATCTACTTTATATATATGGGGTGTAAGGTCAGGTCATGAGCAACATCACAGCCTCTCCTTGACAAATGTCAACCCCGCCTTCTCGTGGTGCATCCTGTTCCCACTAAAGGAGCTCTGACGACCGCCAATAGCGGTATAACTATACACCATCAGGATTTGAGGAAATGCTATCCCACACTCACCAACCCGCTTGGCCAGCGTGGTGAATTATGACCAAACCCTTTCAAAATGACTCCACAACTTAAATCTTGGCCTTCAGTCTCCGGCAGCTGGAATGTACCTGGCTAAGGCAGCGACCAGTGCGACATGACAGCAGATCGTGCTAAGAATCACCGGAGGAACGGACTAGGCTGCCATTTGGTGCTGACCTTGGCTACTTACAATAGACGCTCCCTATCCTCTGATTCAAGACTTCTTGAATTGGAAGAGGAACTACAAAGGATCAAGTGAGACATCGTCGGGCTAAGGGAGGTAAGGAAAAAGAAGATCTCATGGAACTGAAAAGAGGACCTCTTTTACTATCGTGGGACAGATTCTTGCAAAACTAGTGGTGTTGGAGTTATAATAAACAAGAAACTGAAGGATAAAGTTGTAGAAGCTGAAAGTTCCTCTGACAGAGCTGCACTACTCGTTATCCAACTCTCGAGAAGATACCAGGCTCAGATTATTCAAACTTATGCACCCACAATAAGTCATCTTGAAGAAGAAATTGAAGAATTTTATGAGAAAATTCGTCATCTAAATAATAAAGGCAAGCAACACTTGCAGACAATTATGGGAGATTTCAATGCAAAAATAGGGTAACGGCAACAAAATGAAACTTCAGCGGGTAAATTCGGTCACGGCAATAGAAACAAGCTTGGAAATATTTTCGTAGAGTTTGCAGAGGCAGAAGGGTTTTTCATCATGAACTCATTTTTCAAGAAAAAGCCGCAAAGGAAATGGACATGGAGACATCCCAATGGATGGACAAGTGAAATTGATTTTATTATGTGTAACAAGAAATTTGTCATGGAAGATTGCAATCTGCTGAACAAGTTCAACACAGGTAGTGACCATAGAACGGAAAGAAGTAAGATGCACCTCAATGTTAAACTCGAGCGTGGCAAGCTAATGAAACAAACAAAGTGTATTTACGTGGCCAACCTCAAAAAACATCATAATGCCTTCAAATTGGAACTGATAAATGTTAGACCTTTGCTCTAGAAGGTCTAACATCAGAAGAAGTGGACATCTCTGAAGTTAACAGAAAAGTAACCAAAGCTCTTATGGAAACAGCAACAAGATTAGTTGGGTCTAAGAGCAAGTTGCATGTGAACAAATTATCAGGGAAACCCAAAATGTTGATGCAAAAAAGAAGAGAGATGAGGACAACTAAAGAAGATGCTACTTCCCAAGTGGAATATATAGAGCTATGCAAGACAGTACGAAAATGTATCACTGAAGACGTAAGGAAATTCAACTGTGAACTAGTGAGGAAAGCAATTGAAAACAACCAAAGCCTAAAGATAGCAAAGGGACATCTCAGTAAGGGAAGAAAACAGATTATGGCACTGAGAAAAGAAGATGGTTCTGTAACAAGAAATAGAGGCGAAATTTTGACAAGAGTGAAAGATTTCTACTCCAAATTATATGAAAGGGATGATACATGTACTCCAGACATCATGAAAGGTACCAGTACCAGAGTTCTTCCAGTCCTCCCAGCAGAAGTTGCACATGCAATCAAGAACATGAAGCGGGTAAAAGCTCCAGGAGAAGATGGAATTACTGTAGACATCATACAAGAAGCAAGTGGAGAAATTGAAACTGTACTCGCCCAAATTTTCACTCGATGCCTTAATGAATGGAAGATTCCTGAGGATTGGAACAACGCTACAATGATCCTGCTACATAAAAAAAGGGACATTAAGGATCTCAGGAACTACAGACTTGTCAGCATCCTATCAGTGGTTTATAAAATCTTCACTAAAGTTCTTTCACACCGATTGAAGGTAACACTGGACATGGCTCAACCGAGAGAACAAGCTGGATTCAGGAGTGGCTACAGCACTATAGGTAATATATCCACGTACTGAGTGAACTAATTGAAAGAGCGAGGGAATGTGAACTTCCATTGTGCATGGCTTTTATCGATTATGAAAAAGCCTTTGATTCGGTGAAACCATCAGCAGTTACAATGGCTCTGAAATCCTGCGGTATTGAAGATGTATACATTAATATTATTAATAATATCTATGAAAATGCAAGTGCAAAAATTCGGTTGTTTGAGAATACAGCACACATAAAGATTTGAAAGGGAGTGAGACAAAGTGACACCATATCTCTCACATTGGAAAATGTCTTTCAATCCCTGAACTGGGAAAACAAAGGGATAAAGATTAATGGAGATTAACTGACTCACCTTCGTTTTGCTGATGACGTAGTCATTTTTGCAACTACCGCATCAGAGCTGCAGAGTATGATCCAGGAGCTTGCGGACAAGAGTAAAGAAGTGGGATTAAAAATGAACTTTCAGAAAACAAAAGTGATGTACAATGCTTTTACAAGAAATGAAGATTTATGTATTGATGGAGAAAAGCTGGAGATAACAGATGCGTACGTTTATCTTGTACAGCAGATATCAAGTGAGGGTCACATTGATGAAGAGATTAATCGGCGTATAAAACTTGCCTCGAGAATTGGAAGAAACAGCATAATTTTCAAGAGCAATATGCCATTATGTCTTAAAAGGAAAGTGTTTGATCAATGCATCCTTCCAGTTCTTACTTATGGTGCAGAGACGTAGACCTTAACTAAAACAGACATACAAAGGCTGTAGACAACTCAACAAAGCATGGAGAGGTGCATGCTTGGTGTAACCAGGAGAGATAAGAAGAGAAACTCGTGGATCAGAAAAATGACAAGAGTGAAAGACATCATGATCAGAGTAAAATCCCTGAAATAGTAATGGGCTGGACATACTGCCAGAAGGACAGACCATCGATGGACAGTCGAAATTTTAGATTGGATTCCAAAAGGACAGGAAAAGACCCAGAAGAAGACCACATGCAAGATGGGTGAATGAAATTCGAAAGTAAACCGGGGAGACTGGCACGAGACAGACCGTTGTGGAAGAGGCTTGGAGAGACCTTCGTCCAGCAGTGAGTTGACAATGATGATGATATATTTATACTGGTATAAGCAGTCGCCCGTTCCTAATTTAGGGACGTTGGATCCAGGGAGGGCGAAGAGCCAATGCCGTAAGACAAAAACAACATCCATGCCTCAGCGGTACGCGAATCCGGACCGGACCCATCTCGGACGAACGATCAGACCACTGCGTCATGTGGGCAGCAATAAAATGTTTAAGTTTGTCGCCCCGGTGGCACAATAGTCTAAGCACTGGCTTCTGACCATCCGTCCGTGATGTGTCCGGGCCGGGTTCAAATCCCGGTGAGGCATGGATATTGTTCGTTTTACGGTATCGGTCCTTTCCCTTGCCTGGGACGGGCGACTGCATTGAGTTGCTCATGGTGGTCCTTAAACCTCCAATAAAAAAAAGAATCTGCCCAAAAAAAAAAAAAATAATAATAAAATAAAGCAAGTGAGATAAATCAGGTATATATTTCATCATGGTTTTCAGAGACTGGGCTTTTTGTTTTTCTCGACCACTTCTGTAAACCAGTTCTTTATTCCTGAAAAATAAAAATAAAGTACTTCCTGTATTCAGATCCAAGGAATAGCCAATGTGAATCGGTACTTGTCCCTAGAAAGAAAATGTAACGACTGAACGAATAACGATTGAAATACGAAAGTACCGATCTTCTGTACTCGTTACATTGTAACGGTTAGGAATGTACCGACTCATCACTACTAACCAGGTCTAAGGAACGACTGCTGTAAATCGGTACTTGTACCGAGAAAGAAAAAAGTAACGAGTAACGACTGAAAGATGAAAGTATCGATCTTCTGCACTCGTTACATTGTAACGGCTACGAATGTACCGACTCATCACTAGTAACCAGGTCTAAGGAACGAATGCTGTAAATCGGAACTTGTCCCGAGAAAGAAAAAAAGCAACAAGTAACGACTGCTGTAAATCGGTACTTGTACCGAGAAAGAAAAAAGTAACGAGTAACGACTGAAAGATGAAAGTACCGATCTTATGCACTCGTTACATTGTAACGGCTACGAATGTACCGACTCATCACTAGTAACCAGGTCTAAGGAACGACTGCTGTAAATCGGTACTTGTACCGAGAAAGAAAAAAGTAACGAGTAACGACTGAAAGATGAAAGTACCGATCTTCTGCACTCGTTACATTGTAACGGCTACGAATGTACCGACTCTCACTAGTAACCAGGTCTAAGGAACGAATGCTGTAAATCGGAACTTGTCCCGAGAAAGAAAAAAGCAACGAGTAACGACTGCTGTAAATCGGTACTTGTCCCGAGAAAGAAAAAGTAACGAGTAACGACTGAAAGATGAAAGTACCGATCTTCTACACTCGTTACATTGTAACGGCTACGAATATACCGACTCATCACTAGTAACCAGGTCAAAGGAACGACTGCTGTAAATCGGTACTTGTCCCGAGAAAGAAAAAGTAACGAGTAACGACTGAAAGATGAAAGTACCGCTCTTCTGCACTCGTTACATTGTAACGGCTACGAATGTACCGACTCATCACTAGTAACCAGGTCTAATGAACGACTGCTGTAAATCGGTACTTGTCCCGAGAAAGAAAAAGTAACGAGTAACGACTGAAAGATGAAAGTACCGCTCTTCTGCACTCGTTACATTGTAACGGCTACGAATGTACCGACTCATCCCTAGTAACCAGGTCTAAGGAACGACTGCTGTAAATCGGTACTTGTCCCGAGAAAGAAAAAGTAACGAGTAAAGACTGAAAGATGAAAGTACCGATCTTCTGCACTCGTTACATTGTAACGGCTACGAATATACCGACTCATCACTAGTAACCAGGTCTAAGGAACGACTGCTGTAAATCGGTACTTGTCCCGAGAAAGAAAAAGTAACGAGTAACGACTGAAAGATGAAAGTACCGATCTTCTGCACTCGTTACATTGTAACGGCTACGAATGTACCGACTCATCACTAGTAACCAGGTCTAATGAACGACTGCTGTAAATCGGTACTTGTCCCGAGAAAGAAAAAGTAACGAGTAACGATTGAAATACGAAAGTACCGATCTTCTGTACTCGTTACATTGTAACGGTTAGGAATGTACCGACTCATCACTAGTAACCAGGTCTAAGGAACGACTGCTGTAAATCGGTACTTGTCCCGAGAAAGAAAAAGTAACGAGTAACGACTGAAAGATGAAAGTGCCGATCTTCTGCACTCGTTACATTGTAGCGGCTACGAATGTACCGACTCATCACTAGTAACCAGGTCTAATGAACGACTGCTGTAAATCGGTACTTGTCCCGAGAAAGAAA
The DNA here is from genome assembly GCA_039090855.1 of Macrothele yani. Lineage (NCBI taxonomy): Eukaryota > Metazoa > Arthropoda > Arachnida > Araneae > Macrothelidae > Macrothele > Macrothele yani. The sequence continues at coordinate 143,453,684 of CM077007.1, read as the reverse complement.
AAAGTAACGAGTAACGACTGGAAGATGAAAGTACCGATCTTCTGCACTCGTTACATTTGAGTACTCGTTACATTGTAACGAGCACAGAAGTACAAGCCCATCAGTAGTTCTGGAGGGTGTAACGGTAGCATATTCAAACGTAAATTGGGAACTGCGGGTTCGATTCCAGAACGATGTAATTTTTAATTTTTCTGAAGCATGTAAACTTGCTTATTTAATTTGGCATCCATTTGCCAGTAACATCTATCAATATTTGACTATCCTTGAGTAATGTTTCTGAGGTCGGGGTGATGTTTGAGAATTTTATCGTTTTTAATTTATTTGGTGCCCGGTGCATGAGCAGCATTCTTCAGAAGTTGTAAGACATTTCAGAGTTGCGAGTAACTTTCCACAGAGTTCAGCTCGATTGGCAAAAGGTTAATGCTCAGCCTTTTAATAAAATGTTTTACAGTTCAATGTAAATTTTAAGAATTTTAGCACCATCAATTTCTTTCACCAAGAAACATGCAAAAATTTACTCTAGATTCGTGCAATGTTTCGGAATTTCAGCATGCATTCTTTTAGAAATGCCTAAGTAAATTCCTTTGATGTGAGGTGCATATGCACTTGTCTTTACAATTCTGCCAACATTTTCTATGTACAACGGCATCATGAAAGTTTTGCCTCCTCCTTAATAACTTTTGAAATTTTGAAGTGATTTTAATGAAACTGCACTGATATATACCTATGATATATTACAAATGCGGGAAGAAATCTTTTTCAGAATCGGAAATAAAGATCATGAATAACAGAGAAAAGCAACGAGCCGTAATTGTGAATTACTGGAAAAGGACAAATGATGCCAACAGGCAGTGAAAGAAAGACCTCATCTCAGCTGATCGTTGTGTCACCATCCAGGAGTTGCAGCAATAAACAGTGCTCACTATGTGTAAACATTGAAGAAGCTAAAGGAAGCTATCAGAAGGAAAAGAAGTGACATTCCACTTCATAGTGTTGTTTTACACCATCATAACGACGTCACGTCCCCACACCTCAATGGAGACTTCACAGGCTATCACCAAAATGGGGTGGACGGTGATGCCCCAAACCCCCTACAGTCCTGATTTGGCTTTCTCAGACTTTTTGCTGTTTGCCTCTTTGAGAAACACCCTTCATGGGGAACATTTCGATGATGTGACAGACGTTAAAACTGGCTGTGAACTCATGGGTGAAACGACAGCCTCAGGAATTTTTCCAAAATGGATTTTACCAATGGGTTCAAAGATAGTGGAAATGTATAGAAAGTGCTGGACAATACTTTGAATAGGCTAGCATTATTAACAATATGTCCAAGTATTTTACCACCAAGTTTCACATTTTTGTTGCTACAAATAAAAATCTTATGTGGGACGAGGCATTACTTTTAGGATGTCCTTTGTATATTGTGAAACGCTCCACAACATAAAATCCGCCTGGTATAGTGTTTCAGACTTCTTCAAAAATATGTCGAATATTTGTTGGTATTTCTTGCATAACGTTCTCAAAAATTTCGAGGCATCTAAACTGCTAATTTGTGTGTGTGTGTGTGTGTGACGTACCACAGATTTTTTTTTTTTTTTTTTTTGCAATGTGATCGATAAACCCTGAAACAAGCAAACAGACAAACGAACAAAGCCACTGAGGGTGAAAAGGGATGGGTCTGTAAAAATCTTACGTTCGGGATCCTAAATGTTAAGCTGGTGGATTCTGGGAAATTCCACGTTTTGGCGAATTGCCTGTTTCTTTTCAAGGCAGTTGAATTTTATTTAGGACTGCTACGTCATCCATACTCAAAGATTTGTTGATAATTATACTAGAGCAAAGTGTCAGGGCATTTTAATCGGCCGCTGTGTGAATGACTCCCGTCAATATTATTTTCTCCTCTCGTTGTCCTCCGGTTTTGCTTTGTTTTGCATCGAAACTGAAGGTGTCTACATCTGATAACATATTGAAACTCTGAATCACAAGATTCACTCTCCAGTCGTCGGATTTTCTTTCAATTTAGAACCCACTCCTTTTCATGTGATGCCGATGTCAATAATTCAAAATCTCATACCTATAAATCATTTTTAGGTTCATCTTGTGGTGATGAAAGTTCAGTTCTCACGATCTTGTCTTCACGAATATGCCTGATTTTATTCTTCAGAAAAGCCTCGGCCACCATAATCGGTAAAAAAAATAACCGCGGAAATAATAGTTTCTAAAATTTATTCCCGTTTAGCGAAAGAGATCGAGCAATAATAATTACACTGCTTAGTTTATTCAGGTCTCAAAATTTGTTCTGCTCCACCCTTCAAGAGACATACAGCGATGAGCCATTATGACCACCTCCAGCCTAGAGAAATGAGCGCGCCTGGAGACCGAACGGTGGCGCAGGGGAAGTTCACAGAGAAGTAGGCTATATGTACAACCTGAGGACCAGCTTTCGGTTAGTAGATTGTTCGGAGTCAGAATGATAAAAGCTGCCGATTTGTCGGAGTTTGATAAAGGACAAATTGTGGCGGCAATGCGCTTCGGAACTACGATCTCGGAAACGGCGCGGCTTGTGGGTTGTTCACGTGTCGCTGTAGTGAGTACGTATCAAAAGTGGTGCACAGATGGCCAAAGGACAAACCGCCGTCGAGCCGTGTGTCGTCCTTAGCTCATTAATGCCAGAGGTGAGCGGAGACTGTCGCGCATTGTTCACAGCGACAGCAGTGCCACAGTGCGACAAATCACCCGCAGCTGCAATAGTGGTGATGAGGGCAATGTGTCACAGCACACAGTTGATCGCAGCCTTCTGCGCATGGGCTTGCATAGCCGAAGACCCAAGCTCACTTCACATCATCGCCAACAACGCATGAAATGGGCTCAAGATCATCGAGATTGGACCGTGGATGACTGGAAGAAAGTGGCCTGGCTGTCTACGTGGTGCACCAGGAATCAAGATCCCTGGTGCACCACGTAGACACCCGAGCGTTCCAATTACCAACGGAGGCTATGGCACCTGGATGCACTGTTGGGCGGATAGTGGCCATCAGCGGCGGCGGTGTTATGCTGTGGGCGATGTTTTCTTTGGACACCTTAGACCCCATTATCTCAATAGCACAATCTCTGACAGCTGTAAGGTATCTGAACATTGTTGCGGACCAAGTTCAACCATTCATGGCAACTGTGTTCCCTGCTGGTGATGGCCATTACCAACAAGATAATGCGCCATGCCACACTGCCAGACTCGTCAAGGAGTGGTTCGAGGAATATGCAAATGACTTTCTGTTAATGTCCTTGCCTCCAAAATCACCTAACATAAACCCAATCGAACATTTGTGGTTCGACTTGGAAAAGCCGGTTCGCGCTAAATCACCACTACCCTGAAATGTACAGGAACTGGAGGACCTGCTGTTGATATTATAGTACCAGATACCCCAGGATACCTATCGTCACCTCATCGAATCAATGCCTTGCTGATTGGGTGCTGTTTTGCAGGCTAAAGGGGGCCTTAAAGCTTATTAGGTAGGTGGTCAAAATGTAATGACTGATCGGTGTATATCTAATTCATTTGGTGGCATTTTGAGATCAGAAATGCAATGAGTGTGCATTCAGCTTAATCCCCACAGGTCTCTCTGAAATGTAAAGAAAATACACAATGAGGTACATCTTACTAACTACTGTAGCTTCAGGAATAAAATACAGTTATGGACTCACGGAGAATGAAATGTGCGCACCAAGAAGGAAGCATCGGATTGAACTGAAATTTTATGGACGTAATGATACAGATGTGGGAAAAACGGAGATGCAAGACAATTACAGAGGGATCTGTGGCACGCAGTCCGGTCATCTTCAATAGCACGTTTCACCGCCTTGTGTGACGATACATGCTGCAATACTGTCCGGCATGGAGGCAAACAGACGACTGATGTTGTCCTGCGGCAGACTGGGCCACATGTGTTGGACGGTGTGCTCCAAATCCCGGATAGTGCGGCCTGGCGGCAGCTGGCGTTTCAACTGGTCCCACACATGCTCGATAGGGGGGACGTGTCCGGGGAGCGGTCAGGCCATGGAAGTGTGTGGACATGTCGTAGGCAGTCCTGGGCAACCCGAGCCGTGTGCGGGGGGGGGGGCATTATTCTGCAGGTATAGCACACATAGGGGCGTAGGATCTCATCCACATACTGCTAGCCTGTCAATGATCCATGTACCACTACTATAGCTGATCGGTCATAGTAGGCAATGGCTCCCGAGACCATAATGCCCGTAGTGGGGGAGGTGTGGCGACCGATAGCGAGGTTGGGAGGTCCCCGTTGACCCGGGGACCTCCACACCAGGACAGGATGATCATCTGTCCCCCAAACGAAGTGGCACTCATCGCTAAACACCGCACGTTGCCAGTCTGTGGCGTTCCACGCTGCTCTGGCCTAGCACCACTGCACACGGACTCGGCGATGTTCCGGTGTTAATGGCAGCCCACGTAAGGGGCGCTGAGATCGCAGATTCGCTTCCGTGAGGTGTCGGAAAATGGTTCGTGGGCACACAGGAGCCGCTACATCTGCCTGTATAGTGGACCCGGTCCCCGTAGAATCAGTTCGTGCCTGGCGAACGATCCGTCGAGCCTCTCTACCGGTGGTCTTCGTGTTCCGTCTGGAGACGCTCCGCCGTGTGGCAGTGCCGTCACGTGTTCAGTGCTCCCAACACAGTCGGGCGGTATGGTCAGAACGATTCACATGGCGTGCTATACGGCTTGCGAACCACCCTGCGGTTCTCAGCCAGATGGTCAGGTCTCTGTCAAAGTCCGTGAGTTGCGTAAATCGATGTCTCTGGCGTCTACCTGGCATTCTTTTCACTCTGTATTCTTGCTTGCGTCGGCCGGTGCTTTTCCCTTTCATGGGTAATCGACTACACGCCGGTTTATAAGGCTACCGGTCCGTGCTTTTAGCGCCACCATAGGGTGTGCGGTCATGCGCACTCGCACCAAACGTGGATCATTTTCATACCAGCACACACTCTGGCTATTTGCAAAATTTCGTGGTTGTAGCATGTTTTCTTTGAGGTGCGCAAATTTCATTTTTCTTGAGTGCATTCTATGGAAACACCTATTTTTCGCGCTGAAGTCAACAACGCCTTTTTGAATTCAACATTTATCAAGAAAATGAACTTCTATTTAGGAAAACATTATTCTCCCTCAGAATATAATCACAGTTGTGTGTCGCCATGTTTTCGTGACATTGAAAATGTGTGATCCAAAATTTACGTGCGTTTTTGTAGATCTCAGATTCTAATTTTTGTATAGAGCTGTTCTTTCACGATTGTTTTTTCTGAATAATTACTGTCTCCGTGAGGTATTTTTTTTCTTTTTTTCTGATTTTTAAAAATCTTTTTGGTAATTTGTATCTCTTGTGAAAATCGGAAGTTAGAAGACTTCGCCATTCCGGTAGAAATAGCTTGGAAAGTATTTTTGCTTCGAGTAGTCCCCGTTTCGGAATTTCGACTTCAAACCGGCCGCTGTAACCCAGCCAACAATCGAAAATCATGTGGTAAATTCTGAAGGGTCTGCTACAATTTCTAGAAGAGTTTAGCTGTTCGCTTGCACTTACATTCATTCTCTTTTGTTATCATACATTTACCTTATGGGAGTGTAATGCTTTCAATAGACATATGAGACCAAATACGTATGTCTCCATTTCTCTTTATTATATTTATTTCAGGCTTAATAACTGTCTTCATCAACACTGAAGACTTTAAGTAGCCGGTAGTTATTTCTTTAGTGTACCAGAAAGGATTCCCGTTCCTACAAGTTGAAAGCAATTTTTGCAACTGATAGGTATAGCTGTGTAATCCTGGCCAAGCAATTGTGCGCAAATTTTCCAATTTTTCTACCAAACTTCAGCGTTAGAGGGAGCAAATGAACATTTCCATTTAGTATGTACACGTTTTTTAAAATCCTGTTATAAAGGTTCTTTTGTCACTGGATAGATAGAAACATGAATTATTTTCCGATTTTCAAAGTACTTATTTTCCGACTAAATAGCATAGTCTGTATTTATTATGGTATATTACCGAAAAACTCAATATTACCTAAAGAAATTCGATCTGTTTCGCGATTGTTTTTTTATATTTAATTTTAAAATATCAACAGAAATTTTACGAAACAGCAAATAGAAATATTTTTAATCAGCGAATAAGAAAGAGTGTAGACGGCAGCACAATATTGAAAAAGTTAAAAACTTAAGAATGTAGAAAGAAGAAGCACGTGACCACACAGCCCCTTCGCACAGATAGATGGACCCCATAAAGGATCATCTAACGTACATGGTGAATCTAAACATCATGTACCAGATAATAGTTCTGATGATGGCATCGAAGAAGTTGAAAAGCTTTAACAGGAGTTCGATGATGGAATGGTTGGTATTCTTGAGCATGTTGTGATTTTAGGACTGTCGCTTATGGGATTTTAATAGTGAAATGTTTTTAGACTTCAATTTTTAGCTACTTGTGCAACTATTACATGTGAACATCGATTGGATGAGAATTGTTACCAGCGTGTACATGATATATTTTAACATTTCAAAGAGTTGGAAGCAATGAGCAATTTTTATTCGTGAATTGAAGAATAAAAGCAAGATATTCACCTGCCAATGGATTTGTGCTTGAAGGAATCGCGGCATAGTTGAGATTCATCAGTGCATCCACAAAAACAGTGTCACACCTATAATGTGCCTTATATCAATGATGGATTGTAAGGTGCGTTTATTTAGTATTTAAATCCATGCATGATATTTATTTTAACTATGTAAAATATCATATCCTAATAAATGTTTCAAAATTAGATAATTGACTCTTTTGTTTGTCAAAAGACATTTTGCATTAGACCAGAGAATTATCTCATATAATTCTTGTAAATACATGTTTAAAGATAAATATGACTGTAAAATACCAATTTTGAAGATGACAGTCCGTTTTTTGGTGTAAATATATGACAAGGATGGTAAGTCAGATAATTTCCGAAAACTTCGTCGTCCTGGAGCGGGAATCGAAACCGCGTCTCCCAGATAGCGCCCAGGCATGCTAAACACAACACTACCCAGAACGACGAAGTCCTCAAGTTTCCGAGCCGCCCCGGTGGCGCAGTGGTCTAAGCGATGGGCTTTGATCATTCGTCCGAAAGGGGTACGGGTTCGAATCCCGGTGAGGCAAGGATGTTGTGTTTGCCTTACGGCACTGGTTCTCTCCCTTCCCTGGAATCAGTGTCCCTAAATAAGGGACGGGCGACTGCTTATAGCCCATTGAGTTGCTTACGGTGGTCGATAAACATCCAATCTAAAAAAAAAAAAAAGTTCCGATTAATTTGAATATAACAATCCCAGGATTCTCCAGTCGAAGCAACCGGCATTCGTATTTAGCGAATTTGGAGGTTAAGAATCCTATCCCGTGATTGCCCGGAGGAGCAGATAAATCATGAATGAAATACGGGATTACAGCATGTAATACAAATTTTGAAGATGACAATCCGTTTTTTGATGTAAATATGACAAGAATAATAAGTCAGATAATATCCTAAAACTTGGAATTTCGTCGTTGTCATCTTCAAAATTTGTATTATGATCATAATTTATTTGCTTCTCCGGGTAATCACGGGATAGAATTCATAACCTCCAGATTCGCTAAAACATGAATACCGGTTGCTTCGACTAGCGGATCCTGTGATGGTTATATTCAAATTAATCGGAAACTTGAGACTTGGTCGTTTTGGGTGGTGTAGTGGTTAGCATACCCGGGCGCTATCTGGAAGACGTGGTTTCGATTCCTGCTCCAGGACGACGACATTTTCAAGTTTTCGGATAGTAACCGACTTACTATTCTTGTCATATTTACACCAAAAAATGCATTTTCATCTTCAAAATTTGTATTGTACTGTGTAATCCCGTATTCCATTCATGAGTGTAAAAATTTATGGCGTGCGATAGCTTTTCGAATCGAGTAGACGTGTCCCTTTTGTGTCTAACTGTCCCTGTGTGAGCATAATGAAAAGTGCTTATCGTTAAAAAAAGATACAAAATGCATGGAACTAATACAGCAATGAGCCAAAACAATACGGCTGCCTGCCTAATATGATGTTGGTCCTCCATGTTGCCGCCGAAACATCTCTTACCCGGCGAGGTATGGACGCTACAAAATTTCCAACGGTGTCTTGTAGTATCTGGTACAAACACATTACCAGCAATTTCTTTAACTCTTGTAAGTTACGTGGTTCATCCGCAGCAGATCGGATTTGCTGTTCCAGCACAAAAACACAGATGCTCGATTGGATTCATATCAGGGAAATTTGAAGGCCAGAGCAATACCTAGAAGTCTTCCTCACGTTCCCTGAACCCCTCTCGTACAATCCAAGTAGAGTGGCTTGGCGCATTATCCACTGCTAGAGGAAATACCATTTGGCCGCCCCGATGGCGCAGTGGTCTAAGCGATGGCCTCTGATCATTCGTCGGAAAGGGGTCCGGGTTCGAATCCCGTTGAGGCATGGATGTTGTGTTTGTCTTACGGCACTGGCTCTCTCCCTTCCCTTGAACCAGTGACCCTAAATTACGGACGGGCGACTACTTATAGCCCATCGAGTTGCTCACGGTGGTCGTTAAACCTCCAACCAAAAAAAAAAAAAAAAAAAAAAGACCGTTTGCCATGAAAGGACAGACGTCGTCTACAGTGTGTTTAGGGAGGTGGTAGACGCTATTATTTCCTGCACATGAGTTTCTGTACCCTGGGTTTCCCCGCAAAACATTGCCCAAAGCATTACATTTCCTCCATCGGCTTGCTTTGCCTTCCACGGTCCATCCTGGTGCCAACATTTCTCAAGGTAAATGACGCACACGTGTTCAACCGTCCACATAATGTAACAGAAAATGAGATTCATCGGACCAGGTGATCTTCTCCAACCTTTCATGGTTCAATATTGATGCTTACTGCCCATCGTAGGCGTTTTCTACGATACACCAAGTTTAGCTAGAGAATTCAGAGCATCCTGCAACTTCGCAGCCCCATTTTCAGCAGGGTTTTACGTACCGGGTGTGTTGTAACACATTACTTCTGTCACCAGCATTCAAATTACCGGCGAGTTGAGTTACATTATCCCTTCTGCTGGCAAGTATCGTACGGGATAGCATTCACTCACCTCTGTCATCGATGAGCCGTGGTCGGCTCACACCATGCCGGCGGTTCGTGAATTTTTCGCTCCTCGGGCCACTTTTTGAAGGTACTAACCACTGTTGACCGTGAGCACCCCACAAGCGTTGCCGTCTCTGAAATGCTCTGACCCACTGGTCTGGCTACAACGGTTTGGCCTTTGTCAAACTTTGTTTAAGTCGGCTGCCTTTCCCATCTGAAGAACAAAAATAACATTCGTTAACAGAAGTCAGTATCAGGTGTTATTTATACCGGTCCATGACCTTTACCTGCGCCATCGCTTACCCGCAGTTGGTTTGATTTGTATAATGACGCGCTGGTCATAATGTTTTGGATCTTCGTTGTATATACTTTTGAAAAACTTCTGAATGAAGAAAATCGAAGATCAATAAGAGAAGAGAGACAGCTGAATGAAACTGTGACTAAACATTTAGGAGTTAAGAATTATTAGGCTCCTTAAAAAACGTTTTAAGTTGGAAAGGCTTGTGGCAGGTAATACATATATCTGTATCGGGGTGGAAAACTAGGTTTAGAAACTATAACTTAATCTTGTGAGATGAACGTACCGAGAGACCAAAGGAAATCAGTGATAGAGGACGTTGAAGCCTCAGGAAAGTCGTTACAGCTAATCGACGGAGTACTGCACAAGACCTCAGTGTACAGGTGAGTAAAAATGCTGGAACATCGATATGTACACGTACCATTCGCAGAGAACTTCATTCCATGAGTTACCGTCGTCGTGCGGCTGCTCATAAGAATTTCATCTCCACTCGGAATGCTACTCGTCCTTTAGCATGGTGTAAAGAACATTTACCGTGGACCGTTGATCAATGGAAACTGGTCCTACAGACTGATGAATCCAGATACACGATCCATCAGTCTGATGGCCGTGTGTGGGCACAACGGCAGCCGGGGAAACGCCATTTACCATAGTGTACTGTTCCTACGGTCAAGTTTGGAGCTGGCAGTGTACTCGTGTGGGGGTGTTTTCGTTTTATGGTCCCGGCAGATTGGTTATCCCGTTAACCAGCACGTCTATGTCAATATTCTGGACAATTATGCGCTACCAACTCTGTGGCAACACTATGGAACCGAGCCGTGTTGGCACCAGCAGGATAATGCACCGAGCTATAAAGCAAGGGCTGTTAAGTCGTGGTTTGACGATAATTCTGTATCGTGTATGGACTGGCCAGCACAGAGCCCTTATCTTAATCCCATAGATCACCTATGAGATGAATTAGAGCGCGGCATAAGAAGTTTGTAACCAAGGCCTACTACTATGCAACACTTCACAGCAGCATTATGTACTAAATGGAAGCGCATACCTATCGCTGTGCTCCAAAACCTTGTCGAAAGCATGTCTGGAAGGGTCAGTACATGCATTAAGGCCAAAGGTCGACCGACACCGTACTAATGTATGTCAATAAATGCTATGTTCTGTTTCTTTTCTAGGTGTCCCGTGACTTTTGTCAGTATAGTGTATACATGTATCGCGGTGGAAAACTAGGTTTAGAAACTGTAACGTCTTGTGTGATCTAAAGAAAAAGGTAGCAATATGAAGTTACTCCAGATGAATGGAAGAGTAGTGTTTTGATGCCCATATATATGGAAAAGAGAAATGAATAAAATTACAGAAAATATCGGGGTGTAAAATCGGTGCCATATACAATGAGGATATGGGACAGATTATTAGGATAAATCCGGATAAAAATGGGAGAAAATAATGTGGTTTCATGAAGTGAAGGAGCGCGGGAGATGCGTCTTGATGGTGGAATAACTCATGGAGAAATGCGTAGAGGAAAAAGTGCCATTGTATGTGATCATCTGGAAAATTTGATACGACAAGGTTTCCAGGCAGAAAATGAGGATTTTCCTTAATTTAAATATTGTGCCAAAGAAATTCTCTCAGCAGACAAAGGAACGGTATTGAGATTCCTTATATGCTTTAGAAGCAGTAGAGCACAGACATAATAATCTTGATATGAAGACCACAATGCAGCAAGGATCAGCCTTGATAACACTGTTCGACATCACTAACGATGTGATACGAAACGTATGCAAGAAGTAGCACTATGGAAGCTGTTATTTGCAGGTGACGTAGCGTTCGGTAACAGTAATAAACAGGAAACAAAAAATAAATAGAAACTTAGACAAATGCTCTAGAACTGAACTCTGAGATAAACAGAACCAAAAGTACATGCACAACTTCAAAGAAGAATGGAATTGTCAAATAGAAGTATGCGATTTAAATATTTGACTCTAGTATTAGAGGAGGATAGAGATACCAAAAGGATAGTGAATAACGAGTGCAAGCGGAGTGGAATATCTAGAAGCCACCCCTGGTGCACTCTGTGATGAAAGCTTCCAGTGAGGCTCAAAAGAGAGTTTTCAAGACTACGGTGTACAAAAATTTGCTGCAAATGATATATAACGCTAAGAATTAGCCAACGACAAGTCGAATGGGGAATAAGCTACACAATACAGAAAAGAATATCGTGCTTGGATGTACATTGCCACAAAAAAAAGTATGAAATTAAAAATGAAAGGATAAAAGCCTCGGTGAAAGGGATAGAAAGATGGATGTAGGACCAACAAAAAAAATGAGAGTATAACTTCCCCATAAGTTTTTAAAAAGGTTTTGAAGAAGGCCCATCATCGTGAAATTGGAAACGAAAGGATAAGTGCATCAGATTGAGTAACAGAGGATTTGAAGAAGTCGCATAAAAGATGTGGTTCGAAAAGAAGGATAAGAGTATAGACGAAAAAAGCCCAAGGAAGATAGAATAAGAAATGACCCGATGAGAGCGCATCAGTCAAAGTGACAGAGAAAGAAAATGGCCCAACGAATGTAGAATTGAAAATGAGAGATTAAGCGCATCAGTTAAAGGGAAAGGGAGAAGAAGGCGCAACGAAAATGGAATTGGAAATGAGAGGTTAACAGCATAAAAGTGATAAGGTTTCGAAGAAGGTCCAGAAATTTTAAAATTAGGAACGAATAAACATGAGCAACAGGTAAGGTGCCAGAAATGAGGAAGAAAACCCATGGAGAAAGACTGTTTGAAAATGTGTTGGGAAGAAAAGAAGGGGATGTGCAGGATGTGGAGTTATGGACACAGAACTATCAAGGAAGTGGAGTAGCGGAAGACTTGAAATGCGATGGCGAGACGGTTTAAACAGTAACATGATCGAAAAAAATCTAGAAAGTGAGATAACGTTAATTTGAATTTGAATTTAAAGAAAAATTTTGCTATACAACACAGTACATCAATGTTTCACAAAACACAAACATTATATGCAAATATTATCATATGTAGTAAACTAGTTAAATAGTTTAAGTAATTAACACAATGGAGTGAAAACATGAACATCATGATAATATCACAAAGATCAATTCAAAATAAGTAACCTACAAAGCTGCATAATTGCTCTGAGGGAAAACAAGATCACAAATCACCTCAAATATATCGTATTATAATAAATTATAAACATGCAAGCAATAACCTTATACAAATGACCAAAAAAAATCTATACAGAGTAATTCATAGAAGTAAACAACGTAATGTACAATAAAAGCATAACATGGAGTCGAAAAAAACTCGGAACAACGTTAAAAAAATAACTCAGTGGAAAAATAAATAAGTTATTGCGATTTCTGTGTAAAAAAAAGCAGGTGACATTGAATTCTCAGGTGCAATGAACACGTCTTTTAAATCTGGAAGATGAAAAAATGTATGTTTTTGCAAAACTTAAGAATTGCTGAACATCTATTAGCATGTTCGTTATTTAAATAAAATGAGCTCAAAGTGTTGTTCACAGTGAAGGGTATCATAATAAGAAAGGATTTTTTTAATCGGGTTTTCAATGGCTGATGTACTGCTGAAAACAGAAATACACACTGACTTTCTTTAGTGACAAAACTGTGTATCATGAATAAAAGGCGGAAAATTTTCATCACTGTGGAATCTATACGATGGGAAAATAACTCTTTATGATACCACTTACAGAAGCAGAGATAACGAGAAAACAATTTATACGCATTCGCTCCTGAACGAAAAATTGTGCATAATGTTCTCCGTCTTCACTATAGCAAGCGGTCAACGGTACAAAACAAATTTTCTCAGCCGGATATTTTAAAGCAGATGTAATTGCAAACCGTAATGCACACTTCTGGAACTTAACCACAAATTACATAAAATTTTAAATTATAAATAAAATGTTTTGTTTTCGGGAGTTAACGACCACCGTTGGCAAATCGACTGTCTATAAGCAGACGTCCGTCCTTAATTGAGGGCCACTGGTTCTAGGAAAGGGTGAAAGCCAGTGTCATAAGACAAACACAACATCCAAGCCCTCACTGAGATTCGTACCCGGACCCATCTTGGACGAATGTTCAGAAACCAGAGCTTAGACTACTGCGTCACCGGGAAGGAAATGCAAAATGTTCTCTTCGACGAATGGCATTCGTCACTAAAATAATTTATCAAATCGGAACTTTAGGAAGCATAGGTTTTTCTTAAGGGAAATATATTTCCCTTAGAAAAATCTATGCTTTATGTCGATCGGGGAGTACATCATACATAGTGGTTTCACCAGTTGGGTCTTTGGAAGCTGAGACAATGTTGCGAACAATAAATATGCACGTATACTCCTAGTGGCAAAAAAAAAAAAAAAACGATTTTTCGAATCAGAAGTTTGGAAGCAAAAGTACGGGAAAAAACAACAACGCACATATACACCCTTAGTGGGAAAACAATGCAATAATTTCTGCAGCAAACATGTGTAAAATGTTTTCAGTAATGAGTGGTTGGTATTTGACCAAAACTCAATTTTTTCACTTGGAATTTTTAGAAGACAGATACCGTTGCAAATGATTTGAAAACAGAAAAATGCGCCTACGCCCCCCAGCAACAAAATTGTTCCTTATGAAAAGTTAAAAGTCATTCGCAAATATATTTCACTGTAAACGCTATATGAAGCAAAAAGAAATTTTCAATTGGGATTTTTAGAAATGGAGATATCAATAAAAAATGCACTGATCACAAAAAAGTTAGGGATTTGCGGCTGCGAAGAGAAAACGTGGTGATATGCAAATTTGGCGATTACTGAAGATCGGTTATCAGCGTGGACAGCTACGTCGTACTCGTAAATTAGCATCATGACAACGCAGCACGTGGCATGCGAGCTTCAAGAAAAGTGCCCTGTGAGAAGTGGAAGACGGGTCGTTTCACCGCTTGGTCTAGAAGTTTGCAGAATATACTGCCTTCAGTGTGGGACTAACCTGAAAAGATGTCTATACGACGCTTAAGCATTGACAACAGAAGTAGGGCTGTTGGCATTTTAGAGGCAGGTGTACTGCAGATCGATGTGATTTCTGCTTTAAGAGTTTCGCAAAGTGTAGTAAGGCAGTTACACATAAGATTTCTGCTGCATGGAAATATTGCAGATCAACCCAAGAGTGGTTGCCCGAGGATAACCTAACATTAAGTGCTCGGGAAAGGCCTAGAATCACCAGTAGCCAACTCCAGGAATCACTTCATGCTGCTTCTGGTATCACAGTATGTATGCAAACTGTACGAAACCATCTTGAAGGGTAAGGACTAAAAGCAAGGAGGCCGCTCAGATGTATAGCGTTCAGATCAACTCACCGTCATCAAAGATGTACCTTGGTCCAACAGTACATATCATGGAATACAGAATGTCACCATGTACTTTTCACGGACAAATCTCATTTCGCTCTTTATCCTGATGCTCGACGAGGACACATGTGGAGGAGATTCGGCACAGGAATGCAGTGTGCAGTTCGTCCACGTTTACCAACGGCATTCAGTTCTGCATGGTCTGAGTGGGAGTGTGTTTTAATGGCCGTACTTCCTTGTATGTTTGTCAAGGCAACACGAATGCCTCAGTGTACCGAAATGAGATCACTGAGCTCAATGCTACACTGTTTCACGCATCTATTGGACATGCATTCCGTTTTCTCGATGGCAATGCAACCAGTCATTGTGCCTGGAGTTTGAAAATCATGAGATTGAATCCTTACAGCTGCCTCCTGGGTCTCCTGAGCTTATTCCTATTGAGGACAAATATATTAGGTTGTAATGCTGTCTAAAACACGATAAAACTTCGTTAAAACCACAACACACTAGTTGCAAGATGAAGTGAAAGGTTTACTACAATTAAAACCAGTATGTTACAGTTAAAATGATAAAATTACATGAGGCGAGATCTTTCGGGTCACTCCTTGGTGCCCATTGTCAAGCCAACTGTGAATACATGTGGTGCGGCGACAACTTATATGCTTTATAGAAGTCACGTGGTGTCGCCATGGTAACAGTAATTTGCATGTGAATAAACATAAATTTTAAGGTTAACATTAAAATCATATTAACAATGGAGGTTCAAGAGAACGTATAAGATGTTGCCAGGTTAATTCATATGCACATTACGTCGCTGTACAGTATCACTGTACAGTACTGTGCAACACTGATGTCGCTGTACAGTATCTCAAATGTCCTATTGAGGACATTTGAGATACTGTACAGCGACGTTTGGATAGCCAAGTTCCATACCCTAGTAAAATGGAAGACCTCCGTAACGTGTTGCCTGTAGTATGGGACGAGCTCCCCGAACAGTCATCAATAATGTCATTGCAAGTATGCCTCGTAGGTGCCAAGACATTCTTAGACACAGAGGTGGTGTTACTGGGTAATGAAATTCAACAGTATGGACATTCTCCGAATTTAGCGTATTGTCCATATTGCAGTGCTACTTTGTTTTGTGCCGAAATTGAACAATAAATTGTTTTTGTAAATGCATTTTTAATCATTTGTGTTACGTAGCATCACTGGTGTTATTTCAATGCGTGTACTTGAGTCAGACACTCACATCCTTCATTTCATACAATATCCCAAACTTTTTGTGACCAGTTTATAATGCATATTTCAGCCCTCTCGCGGGAAAATTGTGAGTTAACTGAAGTAAAAACTGCACATAAAATCGTTTTCGTCGTTAAAAGCATCAAAAAAGGAAAAACAATTTCTCTAATTGGATATTGATAAGCAAGATAGAGTAATGTATATTTCGTATTCAATAATTTCTGCTCTTGCATCCCTTAACGGAAAGGTTATATATTGGAAACCGATCAAATATTGATAGTACATATCTTTGTTCTCACAGTTTAAGCTTCCGAATGCAAAATGGAGTTTTCAAATTGGAGTAATGGATGCAGAGGTATGGTATGTACAGTCGGTTAGACAGCCATAGAGTAATAGCCCGAGCACATACTTTTGTCAAAAGACGTGCAAAAAGTGCAGGACATCACAAAGCGAAAATTTGCCCTGTCAGCTACAAAACTGCTTTGTGATTTTTCATCCCTCATTAATATTCTTATTGCGTCACTGTGAGATTTTCTACTTTCTAAATCCTTTCTTCGTCTTGTTCATGGGAGCTTCTTCAAATGTAGAAGAAGCATCCTGTTTGAGCGGATCAATTTCCGGCCATTTTCTCTTCTGTGACTACGTGTCGTAAGTCTGCATATGTGCTAGAGATCAGCCGTCACAAATAACGGAATTATAATAGAACTTTGGAAACAGAAATTTGAATTTGTGAAAACTTCCTTTTGAAAAACATAGAGAATACAAGAACTTTCTTGTTTACAGTGAATTTTGTTTTTCTATTCTGCTGAGGTGTCATTTTTATGTAATCTCATTTATACAATAAACATTAAAAAAATTGGTTAATTTATCAAAAATGCTTTTCTTACAATAATTTTAACCCAAAACGACATTTCATCTGCTTACATGCTCGAATTTTATTGTTTAACAGCAACTTTGTTAATAGATGGCGCCACATTACAGATCCCGGACATTCAGCTGAATTGCTTACGGACAACCGGAGGGAGGTAGCTTTTATAGTTGCCGAGATGTTTCTTTTTCCTTAATTGTGCATTCAGAAAATTCTGAAAAAGCACGTGTGAACATTTTTGTTGTGAAGGTATCAAATCTAACAGACAATTATTTCAGTAAAAGGAAATTGCATTCAATGTCATGATAATTAGCACCAAAATTTTTGCAGAATTGCTTTATAAAATTATGTTTTGGCCGTGTAAGCGTTATTTCCATTGAAAGAGAAAATAAGAAACGGCTTAATCTGATAACGGGCTACAGTAGGGGTGGCCAAACGGTCGATCGTTTGTTTTATCGCACTGGCGTATGTGGGTTGTTCCATAAGAACTGCCGGAGACCAGATGATAGAATGAATTAGCCAAACTCTCCTCCCCAATCCTAACCAACTCGGGGTTAAGATATTTTTAATATCTTTACGGAATTCGCCCAAAAATTAAATCTGCCATTATGGAAACTTGTTTGTATCGCTACTGACGGGGCACCTTCGATGGTAGGCCAAACCAATGAATTCATTGCACTTTGTAGGGAAAATGACGATATTCCAGAATTTACCTCTTTTTACTGCATTATCCACCAAAATGCACTATACATCAAAGTTTTAAATGTGAAAGACATCGACATAACTGCCAAAATAGCTAATTCTATTCGGGCACGAAGCTTGCGTAGGAGGCTTTTTCGAAACCAACTGAAGAAAATGAAGCTGAACACGAAGTCCTGCTGTTTTTCACGAATGTTAGGTGGCTTAGTAAAGAAAAGTTTCTTGAAAGCATTTTGAATCTTTTCCCAGAAACAATCGAATTCCTATACGCAATGGGAGAAATTTATGCTCAGCTACAAGACGCTACTTGGCTACAAAATTTAGCTTTTGTAACTGATCTTACAGGCCTCTACAACACGTTCAGCCTTGAGCTGCAAGGGAAAGGGAAGAGTGTTATAGATTTAGTGAGCTCGCTGAATGCCTTCGAATCAAAACTACGCTTGCTGAAATGTCAACTTGGTAAAGAAAATTTGAAAAACTTTTCCAATCTGCAAAAACAAACGACACGTCAAACTGATTGCAATTTTGACAAATACTTCACTGATATAGAAGTTCTGATAACAGAATTTGTCAGACGATTCACAGACCTGAAAAACTATCAGCACATTTTGAGCTTCATGTCATGCCCTTTTGGCGAATGTGATATCGAGGAAGTTTCCCATCAAACATTTCCTCTACTTTCCTCTTCGATTCTTCAGATTTAAAATCAGAAATTGTGAAACTTCAATCCGACATAGTACTGAAGGAAAGAGCGTCAGATAACACATTTTGGACTCTATTGTCACAAGAAAAATACCCCTGTTTGAGATCTGTTGCTTTGCGGCCGACTGAATTCTTTGGATCCACATATCTCTCTGAAGCAGCTTTTTCAGAAATGAAAATAATGAAGTCGAAATACGGGAGCTGCCTGACTGATGCTCATTTAGATGCGTGTCTCCGACTGTGCCTCACTGAATATGTGCCTGATTTTGCTAAACTTTGTGAGGACATGCAGTGGCATGCATCAACATCTAAGAATTAAATGCTGTAAATACAGAATCTATCAGGAAAATTATATAATTTGTTTGAAAAATAGTGTTCCAGAAATAAAAAAAAATGATTAAAATATTATTTTTCTGTATTTGTTTCCAAACTTACAGAACCACACACACTAGCAAAACAATCGTGATATGGGCTTATTCCTATTTAAATATGCCTATATCACAGCGATAAACCATGGTAGATCACAGTAGGGAATGATAGCTTAAGTTAGATCTCGGTTCCTCAAAGTTTGGCCATCCCTGAGCTACAGTATCCGTGTTTCTCACTGATCCGGTTTTACGAAAGTTTTGTAGTCTGTGTATTTCAAGTTCGTGCACTGCTCTGATTTTTTACGGGAAGAGCTGCAGTCGCGTCTTCAGTGCTTTACGGGTGTTGCTGCATGACACATCTGCTTGTTGTATCAGTTTTCGAACCGATTTCTTTGGACTTTTAGTGATGCGAATGGAAATATCCTCCACCTTTTCCACTGTTAACACTCGTGGCCTACTGCTTCTCGGAGCATCTCTCACTCATCCAGTTATACGAAACTTTTCAATTAACCGGCTTACTGCGTTGCGAAGGGGTGCTTCAGTATCGCGAAATTGTTCTCTGAACTTACGTTTCACTTCGTCCGTATATTCATCCCACAACGGAACACATGTTCAATCAGAAACACTCGACCCTCAAGCCACAACATCATGTTCCGCCAGCCACTGTGACGCCTCGCTACTGACTGATTCATTCACCACCAGACAACGGACGCCAGAAATACCGGCTGCGTCGTTCTAGGTCAGACGGCAAGGTGCCTGTAACCCAATCCCAGACACACGAATATCCTCCATTTACAATATTGTACGTACGTGCGCAGTAACTACGCCTTATAGGTCCCTTATTATTATTTCTTATCACAGTACGTTAGGCTCACAGGGACTTTTGGCTCACCCTGTATTTAGGTAGGTGGTAGACGTTATAATTTCCTGCACGTGAATGACTGGACCTAGGGTTTCCCCAGCAGAACATTGCCCAAAGCATTACAGTTCCTCCAACGGCTGGTTTTCGTTCCACGGTGTATTTTGGCGACAACATTTCCCCAGGTAAATGACGCACATGTGTCCAGCCGTGCACATGGTGCAACAGGAAATAAGATTCGTCGGAGCAAGCGATCTACTTCCAATCATTCAAGGTCCAGTTTTGATGCTCATGTGCCCATTGTAGGCGATTTCGATGGTGAATTGAGGTTAGCATGGGCAATCGGAGCTGCTGGTGCCTACGCCACTCCATTTTTAGCAGGGTTCGATGTACTTTGCACATTGCTCCCGTAAAAAGCCCTGAATTTACCGGTGGGTTGCGTCACAGTATCCATTCTGTTGGCTCGTACCATATGAGATAGTCTTCGCTCACCTCATTCGTTGATTTCTGTTAGTTGGCTCTAAATCGGGGTTGGCCTACGTCTTGCTGGCGTTCCTTCTCGGACTAACTGTAGAAGTTATTAACCACGGCTGACCATAAACAACACCCCACAAGCCTAGCCGTCTCGGAAATGCTCGTCTGGCCATTATAATTTGTCCTTTGTGAAACTCAGGTCCGCAACTTTTCCCAACTGAAGAACAAGAATAACACTGATTAACAAGGCTGAGTATCAGGTGTCATTTATAAAATTTCATGACATTCACATGCGCTGTCGTTTACTTGCAGTTTCTTCGATTTGCGCAAAGACGAGCTGGTCATAATGTTTGGCTCTTAGGTGAAAGTGGAATTTTTCCTTCTTCCCTTTTCAGCAGGTGCAGTCCCATTGAGATTATGGCTGTGATCGGGGAAATGATGTAAGGAGGTCGTGCAAACGATATAAAAGAGGTCAGGCACAAGAGAATGTAGTGTGAGTCACTAGGACGGGCAAAAAGAAACGCAAGTCTGGCGCCCCCTGGGTGGGGGCCTGAACAGGCATCCACTTGAAATACACTGGCTGGACGGAAAAAAGAAACGTAGGTCTGGCGCCCCCTGGCTAGGGGACTGAACAGGCATCCACTTGAAACACACTGGTTGGACGGAAAAAAGAAACGTAGGTATGGCGCCCCTGGCTAGGAGCCTGAACAGGCCTCTACTTGAAACACACTGGCTGGACGAAAAAAAAGAAACATAGATCTGGCGCCCCTGGCTAGGGGCCTAAACAGGCATCTACTTAACGTAGGTATGGCGCCCCATGGCTGGGAGCCTGAACAGGCCTCTACTTGAAACACACTGGCTGGACGAAAAAGAAAAAGAAACGTCGATCTGGCGCCCCTGGCTAGGGGCCTAAACAGGCATCTACTTAACGTAGGTATGGCGCCCCTGGCTAGGAGCCTGAAAAGGCCTCTACTTGAAACACACTGGCTGGACGGGTAAAAAGAAACGTAAGTCTGGCGCCTCTTAGCTAGAGATTTGAACAGGCATCCACTTGAAACACACTGGCTGGACGAAAAAAAGAAACGTAGGTCTGGCGCCAGCTGGATAGAGACCTGAATAGGCATCCACTTGAAACACTCTGGCTGGACGGGAAAAGGAAACATAGGTCTGGCGCCCCAGCCTAGGGGCCTGAACAGGCATCCACTTGAAACACACTGGCTGGACGGGTAAAAAGAAACCTAGGTCTGACGCCTCCTAGCTAGAGACCTGAACAGGCATCCACTTAAAACACACTGGCTGGACGGAAAAAATAAACGTAGGTCCGGTACCCCTTGGCAAGGGGCCTGAACAGGCATCAACTTGAAACACACTGGCTGGCTGGGTAGGCATAATATTTGTCTATGCCATTGATTTTGGAACGTTCTGCGTGATTCTTGGATGAAGGGCTTCTCCAGCATTAGATGCTTAAAGAAATCATTAAAATAAATAAGAAAATAAACTAGATTACGATGACCACCGGCCGATTATACTTTACAAAAGAGAAAGTTCTGGAAATATAGAAGTAATTTCGCCAGCCGAAATAACAAATCCTGAGCATTGTAGGAAAAGTCAGTTGGTTTTAAAAGTTTCGATATTTAATCTCAATGTAATTTTATCAGCAGCAGAAGGAGGCGAAATCACAATTTCCAAGCAGAACGTTCTCTGAGCCCAAGTTAACTGATCGAAGCGAGCAAGGAGGTTATATTACTGGAGACACCACTCCTATCCACGCAGCATTGGCCGCCATAAGTCACCGTCAGTGCTGCAAATGACGTCATGAGCAGGCACGACGCAGCTGCTGAAGAGAAGCTGCTTGGAAACCAATGGAACAAGATTCTAAGCGTATAAACAGATAAAATGAGTAATTCAATAATTTTTATCAATGATACACAAGCTTTCTGTTTCATCAACGGTATAATTTAGTTCCTTTTTGCCTGCTTGTGACGTCACATTATAGATTAGCTGTTACCTATGGCGGCAGAGCCAGTGGTGACACCAGTAACATAACCTCCTTGGAAGCGAGGCCGAAGGCCGAGCGGAGTTCTCTTTACGAGACTCGAGACAATTAGTTGTTCGGTCATAGGTACGAGATGACAAATCCGATCACCGTGATTTTTTGCATGCGATTGGACATCGTCCATGGTCAGGTTTTGACGCCTTCCGATTCCCGAAATTCCGTGTCATTGAGGAATAATCGTCCAAAACCTTGCATTTTTAGGGGTTTTCCGGGTTTTGAGAAGGGGTCGTTTGTTACCTATCTCCTCCAAAGATCTTCAGCCGATCGCGGTGACGCTTGACACAGAAAAAGGGAAGGACATGGTGAGTGACATGGAATTGGTATCATGGTGATTGGTTGTGTCGTATAAAAATAATGACCATTAAAAAACTGACCAATTTCAATAATAATTGAAAAAATACGCTCTCTATATGAGACTCGGGACAATTAGTTGTTCGGGCATAGCTACGACATGACACATCCGATCACCGTGATTTTTGGCATGCGATTGGACATCATCCATGGTCAGACTTTGACGCCTTCCTATTCCCGAAAATCCGTGTCATTGAGGAATTTCAATTAAAACTAGAAGGCCTTTTACTTGAGCCGTTTCAAGAAAGTCGGTTCTCTAATATTAATTTAAAAAAATCGTTTGTATTGAAAAACTAAGAAATGGAAAGAATGCGTTTGTTAGCTCAACACTTACTTAATCTATAATAATAAAAGGAAGTTTGTGTGTGTCTTTCGCGATACAAAATGAAAAACGTGGTTACCCATCCGAGTGTGTCTTTCCGCTTTGTTTACAGGCAACCTGATCACAACCAACGTGAAGGCGTGAAGGAAAGTAGTTCATGATAAATTTTCGGCATTTCGTTTTTAGAATGTTTCGTACTTTAGTTCTGGAAGTCATAAATTTTACGTGTTCGTTTTTTTAGAATTTGTTATAATAGACGCCTTTAATGAGCTTAGATTTTGCAATAGCTTCGCTCAAAATCTACCAACTGTACCCGAGTCATCGGGTACCGTTGGCGGTTTGTCCTAGTTCTATTGAATTCAAAATGCAGTTGAAATTCAAGCCTTTCTCAAAATTAAATAAATTTGCAATTTAACTGTAACATTTTGCGTTTACAGAAATCGAAAAATAATGTTCTGTTTAAAAGGCTACACACTCAAGTGCTGAGAATGCAAGTTTTCCTTGCTAGGTACCTGGTCTCAAATGCCTGATATACTGTTCTGATTCTTTTTTTCCTAAAGCCAGCAACCCCAAAGTGAGGATGGGCCACTTTTTGACTTCAAAGTTCACTAAGTTCATTCAACTAGAATAATAAAAATAAATAAATAAGTTTAAAAGGAGAGAAAGGAATAGGGTGCGCAGCACTCCGATCTTTACTTCCTTAATACTGACCTCGTTGTTTTACTGAACGCCAAACAACAGATCAAGACGAAATAAAATAAAAGTATTAGAATGAAACGAAGCATTCTTTTTTTAATTAAAGACAAGCAAACTTTTTTTTGCAAAGGAAACACCTAAATCACTAGCTCGTGGGGAGTACGTATGCATTCTACAGACATTTCAGAGAAACGAGCCTTGTAAATTCAAAGAGGCGACTCCTTAGATTATTAAGAACAAGTTTTTGTCTCTGTTACAGAGGCGGGAGACCAATGCAAAGAGAAACTGAAGTTTCAGAGGAAACAGGTTCTCGAAAGTCTCATGAATAATGCATGAACCTGTTCAGACTATTTCGAAAGTGGGTTGAAAGAAATTTTGTTTTCTTTCTTGATTTATAGCTGTTCGCAGGAAGGTAAATTTTTTAACGCTTCGTTGTTTTAAGGTGAAAAAAGTGTACCATTCAGACTTGTCTTAAAAATTTAAAGGCAAACCTCAACAAATAGTTGTCTTGTAGGCCCACTATAATTATGTATGCGGCATAGTTCCAGCCATTCATGAAAATGACAGACCAGACGAAGTATTTTAACTTTCGAAATGGGATTCTGCTATCTATTTGCCTTCAGAATGGCTTATTTAAAACTACCTTCATTCGAGTTAGAGGGTCGTTGAAGCCACTGATCCAAAACGCCGCTCATCATTATGAACGCTCACGTTCCAAAAAAAATTAAGAAAAAAGAAGGAAAGAGAGGAAGAGATCTCTCATGAATGAACCCCCAAAAAAAGTACTGTCTGGTAAAAAATATCCTTACACAGAAACACATAGCGTGGAAGAAATATTCTTCTCATGATACGAGGAAATACGTCATGATAATTAACACAGCAATCAGACCTCTGAATTGACTGTATTTACTGTTCTTCACGTCATATCAATCAAATCAGAAAAATTAAAAATTTCATCGTACTGGAGTGGGAATCGAACCCGCATCTCCGATTACCGTTCGATTATGCTTACTGTTACACCTCCCGGGACGATAAAGTCACAAGTATTTGAGTAACTGGACGATAAATCACAAGTATAAAGTAACCAGTAGTCTGATTGCTGTGTTAATTATCATGACGCATTTTACATGTATTATGAGAAGAATATTTCTTCCACACTATAAACTTGGACAACTGGTGATATGCTTAACAACGCTAGATGGCAGCACAGTATGCTTCGATTAAGAACGAACAGGATGCCACAGGAAGGAGTATCATTGTCATCCACCAAGGAATGTGTTTGATTTTCCGTAGTGACATCTGCCCTTCCGTTAACAGCAGTCGTAAGTTTTAGAAGCAATCATTTAAATTTTCACTTCGCAACTTTATAATCATTCTCCTGTTATGTATTACGAAGCGAATGACCCCACGCTGATTCATTCACATACACGCGTGAAAGAAAAGTTACAGAACATTTCAGGAAACAAGTTTCATTTTTGTGCTTCAGAGAATAAAAATATTATTACCGTTTCAGTGTTTCTCATTAATTTTGTGTTCTTGTGAAGTGTGACACCGATAACACCATTAACTTCTTTATTGGTATATACATGTAAATGAAGTCAGTTCTATGTTCCTAATATCTGCGATCTTAACTGGTAAGACTAACGAAGGTTTTATTACTTCACTGTATTTTTCACAAATTACAAGGAAAACCACCAATTCGTTCATTGGAGAATTCGAGACAGATACGTATAGTTACACAAACGATCTAGCTATTTATTCCTAGCACATTTATCAGTTCTTTGATCAAAAGCCAAAAGCTTAAAAAGAAAAAAGTACCAAAGAGTAATGAATATTGCTACCAATGAAGCAAAAATATGTAAATTAACAACAACAATAATAAAATAAACAACGCCGTGCAACAAAGTTGTAAGTATGGTACACTGAAATTAATGAAAAAAACTGGGTTTGCCCACAAGTGGGACGATAAAGCAGCTTTTACGGTTTATGTAATTACAAACATGGTTTACCATCTGCCAGCGCTCACGCCACTTTTTTGTTTTTTGTGTACGTACTCGTAGAACTACGTCTTATGGTACGATACAGATTAGCCGTGGACGCGACATAATTGTGTGACCGATTTCAACTCGCAATAACTCCAGGGTAATCGGGAGCGTGGCAACGGCGGTAGATCATTTG
Source organism: Macrothele yani (assembly GCA_039090855.1). Taxonomy (NCBI): domain Eukaryota; kingdom Metazoa; phylum Arthropoda; class Arachnida; order Araneae; family Macrothelidae; genus Macrothele; species Macrothele yani. Next base: position 143,428,065 of record CM077007.1, on the reverse strand, counting down.
ATAGCGAATATTACGTTTAGTGACAATTATAAGTGGTGGGGCAGGCGGATCAATGGCAGTTCGTGACAGCGCACCGAAGTGGTTGGCCATTTTTGTGTTCTGCGCCGCGAGTATACTTTGTTTTCGTTTTCAATACTTCTGAACTAAAGGTGGCTGAACATTGATTTTGGTATGTAATTAATGTTGGCTTGTTACACACGCAAGATTGCGCAGATGTTCGACAAATTACGTTTGTGGGACCTACCGATCATTCTTACCGGAGATTTCAATATAGACATCAGCAAATCGGACAACCATTGGTTTCTCGAGTTTATGTATTCGCGGAGTTCCAGATCAACGTATCGACTGATCCGCCTGAACACACAACGCTGGGAAGCACGACTATCGATGTCATATTCACACTCGGCATATACAACTGTTCCATATATACGAGGTCCAATAAAAAAATTCCGAGACTAAGCTGATATACAACAAAGTACTTACGTTACTTAAGTCTGGCTATGATCTCCCTCAAAGTAGTCTCCTTGGCCAGCGATACACCGCTACCAGCGTTTTTGCCATTGTTGGAACGCTGCCCTGAGGTCCTGTTCGCGAATCGTGTCAAGCAACATCTGAGATTCGCGCTGGATTTCGTGCACAGTTTCAAAACGGTGACCCTTGAGCTTCAGCTTCGGGAACAGAGAGAAGTCGCAAGGGGCCAAATTCGGCGAGTAAGGCGGGTGAGAAAGGGTAGCCATGCTGTTGCGGCAGCAAAACTGGCGTATTGCTAAAGCTCTGTGAGCTGCTGCATTGTCGCGATGGAGCAGAAAATCGCCCCTGCGCCACATTTTAGGACGTTTTCGGCGAATGTCCTACCTAAGACGCCGCAGAACATCGCAGTAAAAAAGGGCGGTGACGGTCTGGCCCTGGGGGACGAATTCATGGTGCACAACCCCACGAATGTCGAAGAACACTATGAGCATGCTTTTCGTTACGCTCCGGACCTGTCGGGCCTTCTTCGGTCGTGTAGATCCCGGGCTCTTCCACTGCGACGACTGTTGTTTGGTCTCCGGGTCGCAATCGTAGACCCAAGTCTCGTCCCCAGTGATGACCCGGGACAGGAACGTTGGTTCCCGATTTGTCGAGTTTGACGCAGAATTAGATGTTCGCTTGCTGCTCTAGTTTGCATTCCATACCGAAATCGCAGCTGCGTTCTGCACGTGCCCTCACCAAACATCGTGTAGCACAGCTCCCGAGGTTCACAGAACGACGCCACTCGGAACAGTGACTCATGAAGGTCACTGCCCTCGACCGCTGCTCGCGCATTCGCGTACTTCCATCTGTTGGCGCGCTACGTACCTAGTCTCGGAACTTTTTCATCGCACTACGTATGGTCAACTTTGTCCATTCTCGTATCATTAACCACTGTTTGCCATAACTCACAGCCCATCGACTTCAAGCTCAGTAATATCCACTTCAAGCTCAACAACATCCACTTCAAGCTCAGCAGTATTCACTTCAAGCTCAGCAACATCCACTTCAAGCTTAGCAACATCGACTTCAGGCTTAACAACATCGATTTCAGGTACAGCAGCAACTCCAGATAATAACATAAGCATTGCGGATATAGATTCTGACGATGATTCCGACCTACACATGTAATACTACCGACAAAATAAATAAACAACATTACTAACACCCACTGTGTATTTTATTCACGATCTTATATCGTAGACACAAGACAGAGCATCCGTAGGTCTACGTTTAAACACAGCTGGCGAATCTACTTCTGCCCCATCGGGCTTTATTTTTTATGTCGTTACAGATCGGTACATGAATGGCATTTATCATGGAACAACCCTTGATGTGAAAATTCCACTTGGTGTGATATTCGTGACCCACACAAAAATTGGGCAGCACTTTCTTTTTCCTCTAGCGTGGACAAGGATAGGAGAGACACAACGGTTGTTATTTTGTTTTGTAGCACCAAATGTAGTGGCACCATGTCACCACCACAGGAAAAATTACGAAAAGCACAACTTTCGTCTGTTCATCTTGAAACGTTCATTATACATCAACTGAAATAAATTTGCAAAGACTTTTTATACATCCTCGGAAATAATGTTACTCGTATTTGATTGCGATTGTAGAAGAAATACATGTTTGATAAAATAAGAGATTTACAATAGCTCTATGTCACTTAAGAGTCTATCATAAAAGTAATTAATTTAGTAAGTTTTCGGTTTGGGTTTTTAAAAGAAGATGCATCTCATAATCACATGAAATGCAACTCTCCTAACTTCAAATGCATCGCGGACTTGTCTTACGAAGAGGTTGGCGTTTCCCAGACTTCCGCAAAGCTCCTTGCGATAGTAACTTCGACGACGCTCACTCACAAAGACGCGTTTCTTCTCGTTATTTCAGTTTATCGCTGGAGCATACCTTTTGTGGGTAATTGAGTGACTCCGTTCGTTGCTTAAGTGGTTCTTAAGTGCTCTACCACCCAAACTGTGAAGTACTTTCATATAGAGATTAAGATGCGATATTTCCATTAAAATGCGATGGCCTCTTATTACATTAACACACTCTTATAAAAGAGAAAAACAGTAGCACATTTTCTACTGATGACGATGTGGGAAGAAAACGTTATCTCTTATAGTCGTGATGTTATGGCTGTAATAAATTTCAAAGTAAAGAAGAGAAAAAGATTTCGTGTTATGTTTGAAATGATGGTGGGAGGTACTTAAAGCAGTAGATACTGATATCCCCATTTCTTTTTTCTTTAGGAACGCATATACACAATAAGCGCTGGCTCATAAATTAGTAGATGTGGGTTTGCGCTGCGTTTTACTGAAATTTCGGCTTCTCCAAGTAAAGAAAAATAAGGCATTTCATATTTTATGCGTCAGAAATGCGCTCAATCTTGGAGTATTGTTATTACATTTTGAACCAAATTAACTGTGAAGGTCCTTGGTGCTGTGCAGAAAAGATCAGTTCGTTTGATTTACCGGGTGTGACATTCAATCTTCGTATTCTTTCCTATTAGTGCGGAGGGGGAATTCCACACCATTTTCTATCGGCATTTTCGTGTAGAAAATAAGAAGAATCAGTGCTTGCCCCCCCCCCGCCAACATTTTCCCGTCCCACTACACCAATCATAATTAAACTGAAGTACACTGTAAAAAAATAAGTTGCGTGGATTCACGGAAAATTTCTGAAAATAACGTGTAGCGAAGTTGCCGAGAGGTATCCGAGTTTTTCAGAAATTTCTGTTTTTAAAAGTGCCCATTTATTTCAACTTCCGTATTTTCACAGATTTGCCGTAGTCGGAAATTCCGTTTATTTCAGAAAAATCCATTTCTGGTTTACCGGTATTTAAACTGAAATTCCGCAAAACCGACGAACCTGCATTTTTCAGCCCTTTCCGTAGATAATCCTTCCGCTCCGTCAGGACCGAACCCGCGCCGCTTGGGCTGGTTAAACAGTTAGCGCACGTCTTTAACCACTGAGCCACATACACCCGGAAGTTCGAATCACGTACATCGTACAACAAATTGCGCGACAATGAATTGTTTGTCATTAATACGAGTGATTTAGTTATTTTATTTTCTGTTGGAGCTCATTATTTTTCTGAATAGGTTTGTAATATTAATTTTCTGTAGGAGGACTTTTCACAAATTAAGCATTTCTCATCGTGATTTTTCGAAGCAACAAAATGCTTTGCAACTTGTTTTTTTTAAACTGACAATGACTTTCAGTAATCTTTTAAAAAAATGAAATGTACTTTTTTATAGCATTATTTCACACACATACACACACACACACAAAACAAGTCCTAAATATAAAATTTACTCTTGCTAGCTATAAAAGCTTTTGTCTTAAGCTGTCCAAAGACTGATATATAGACATCGAATAAACATATACAGTATACAATAAGTCAAGTACCCGATTTCTTACAGTAACACAATATATAATAAATTGCTGGTGCCCAAAATAAGGGAGAGCAGAAGAAATATCCTGTGCACAATAAAAAAAATTCATGCGATATGCTATCCATAATATCTGATCTCGCAACGGAACTTCAAAATTCGACAGACGATTGAAATTTAAAAGTCAATCATGCCTCAATTATTCTCATCAATCGCTTCTATTACCGGTAATTTCTCGTCACACGGATACGGAAAAAATGAGAACGGAGTTTTTCCGTTAATATAAGAAAGGAATTGTGGAAAGGTTTCCGAAAATTCAGAATTTTTCGTTAACACATCTCTAAAACGGTAATTTACCGTCAATATAAGAAATAAACTGCGGAAAGATTTCTGAAAATTCAGAATTTTTCCGCGGTACGAAAAATCCGTGAAATATAGGTTTCTTTCTGTCATTTCACAGAAAAGGTTGCATCAGAAATATGCTTCGTTATTTCATGAAAAAAAATGACGGAAAGTGGCTCGTGAATTTTAGAATTGTTTTTACAGTGCACAATTTTGGTTTCGCATTACAACACCGGATGAACTAAAACGCTTCTTTCACTCTATGGAACGCCGTTGTAAGGCTGAAATTGCAGCAAAAGATTTCCCGACTAACTAACAGAAATGGTGAGAAGTTATGAAATAGGCTTGATTATGGTTTTCTGTATATAACTTCTTTTAAAATGCGATTTTTTAATTAAATGTGCTGCATTGCATTCTACATTAAATTATCTTCCTAATGATATATGATTTTGTGGTATTATTCTAAAAATGACTAATACACTGCTGGACAATTGCTAAGGACGGATCATAAACGGCTATATAGCGCACAAAAAAGGAAGTGTGGTTGGATGCCAAGTGAAATAAAATAATGTCAGAATGCCAGGACATTACAAGAAAGACAATTTATTGTGCTCTGAAATCCAGAAGGCTTTGGAACGTGTTCAAGGGACAAACAGGCCATTTTGTGCAGAATACGTAAACGTTAAAAAAATGCAATTACCGTCCGCAGGCGTTCCAGCGTAAGATGTCAATACGGGGTATGGCCACCGTGGAGGGCGATGCAAGATTCCACACGTCGTGTCATGCTTTGCACAACATTATCAAGCAGCTGTTGGGATCATTTATCCCATTCCTCTGTCAGTGCACGGATGAGGGTGTCCTTGTTTATTGAAGGGCATTGGCAACCAGCAAGACTCCTCCCCAAAGCATCCCACACCTTTTCAATGGGATTCAGATCTGGAGAACGTGCTGGCCATAAGAGGCGTTGAATATCCTCGCTCTCAAGACACTCCTGGACAGCGACTGTTCGATGACATGTTGCGTTGTCGTCCATGAAAATGAATCTATCACCGACAGCACCACGGAACATGTGAACATGAGGTAGCAGAACATCATTAATGTATCGTTGGCCAGTCATAGTCCCAGTTGGAAGCACATAGAGGGACGTACGGCCATTGATCACGATGCCAGCCCATACCATGACACTACATGTCGGATATCGGTCCCTTTCCTGTATGTTTGCTGGACAATATGCAGTACCACTATCACGCCAGATCAGTTGTGGTCGACAATCAGACGATAGACTATATCTACTCTCATCTGAGAAAAGGACAGCAGACCAGTCGTTATCAGTCCAATTGCGATGTTGTTGGCACCATTGCAAATGGGCGGTACGGTGACGTCTGGACAATGGGATGCACACAACAGGACGGCGGGCGTATAGTCCTCCTTCATGCAAACGTCTGGCGACAGTTTTTCGGGAGATCCGATTTCAGTGGCAGCCATAAACTGATTTGCTACCTCACTAGCTGTGCTGCGCCGGTGTCTTTTTGTTGATAGCACTATGTATCGATCTTCTGCAGGTGTCGTACTGCGAACACGACCTCCCCCGTGACGTTTGCTACACTCTCCATTTGTTTGAAATGATTTCCTAAGCCTTGATACAACACTGTGGCTGACGTCGAACTCCCTGGCAACATCTGTTAGTTTTCGCCCTTCTTCAATCTTGCCAATAATACGACCACGCGTAAAATCATCTAGGTGATGTCGCGAAGACATACTGAAAATTGCAAGTTCGTCAATTGATTCTTTCCCTTTCAACTTTGCGTTTGAACAACAACGGTCAATACGCGTCAAATCCTTTATATCTCTTATCAGCGCTATGACGTCACGAACAAGTTCGGCAATCCAAAATTTGCATACACTGTAAAAAATTACTGTAGATTTTACGGTTTTAAACCGTTTTCCAGGGTGCCAACACAAAACCGTAAAATCTACAGTTTTATGCCGTGTTGGAGCGAAAGGAGCAAAGCTAAAGCTTTGCTCCAACACAATCAGCACATTCGTTCCAGCCAAATTTTTGTGTTTTCGTGATTGTTTGGACTGTGACTCGCTCCAGCCAAATTCTGTGCTGTTTTCTTCATTAAATGCGGTGTTGGAGCAAAGCTATACCTTTCGCTCCAACACGGCATAAAACTGTAGATTTTACGGTTTTGTGTTGGCACCCTGGGAAACGGTTTAAGACCGTAAAATCTACAATTTTTTTTTACAGTGTACGCACAACACGTCTTACTGTATCCCGCACTTATGCTAATTTCCACATTTTCCTGCCTTCCATTTTATGGTTGCTATCGTTGCTATTGTCATCCGTCCTTAGCAATTGTCCGGCAGTGTATTATGAGCCATCAAACCTTAGAAATAAAAATTTTCCTAAAAGTTTCCACAATGTTGGCCTCTATAGTGTATACATATACAGGGTGCATAGGAAAGTCCCTTTAGCCTGGAATAACTTGCGAACGGAGAGAGGTACAGTTATGCAAGTGAGATAACGGTATAGTAAAGCAACTACACCCAATCGAATGCTACCAATAGCAGCGCCCCTAGTGGCGAAATGCGGAAGTTAGCCATTGCAAATCAAAAACGAAAAGAGATAGAGCAAAATTTCCAACTAAAAAGTTATAGAGCATCAATTAATTAGTACAAAACGACATTTGTTTCATACGGATAAGATAAATTGTCGCCTGAATACCCTACAATGTCCTAAATCGATGCGCGACGATTCGAATCTGCATATTCACATTTCGCAAACGTAGCCGTATGCAAATGCTAATTGTGACGTTGTACCGTACCTACGATATAAAACCAGTAGCAGGATGTACTCTGATCAGAAGTTTAGGTCTACGTACGCTGTGTGAGAATGGCAAGCTTGGATTTCTGGGGTTACGTAAAAAATCAGGTGTATGCAACAGCGCCTACAAGTCTGCTGAATTTACGTCGTCGTGTCACAGATTCTTGCAATAGTGTGACACTTTCCATGATGAGGAATGTGCATGCAGAGTTATTTTCACGAATACAAATGTGTATCGTGGGCAATGGCAAACTCTTCGAACATACTCGACATTAACTTTTTATCACTGTGCGCCAGTTTGCCTTTTTTTGTTTTTGTTTTGTCTGACGTCATCAAACTGTAATGACATAAGTACGCATTTATTAAATAAATTGTGTGTATTTGCCCATACCTATGCCTGTTCGTTTCAAACGTTCACACAAAAGGTCGCGCATCGATTTCGAACATTATAGGTTATTCAAGCGACAATTTATCTTATCCGTGTGAAATAAATGTCGTTTTGTACTAACTAATTGATGGTCTACAACTTTGTAATTGGAAATTTTGCTCTATCGCTTTTCGTTTTCCATTTGCAATGGCTAACTTCCGCATTTCGCCACTAGGGGTGCTGCTATCTGTTGCATTCGATTGGGCGTAGTCGTTTTACTATACCATTATCTCACTTGCAACACTGAACCTCTCTTCGTTCGCAAGTTATTCCAGGCTAAAAGGACTTTCCTATGCACCCTGTATATTTAATCCCCTTCGTTTTGCTGACGACATAGCCATATTTGCATGTACCCCCTCAGAGCAACCGTGCATGAACCATAAACTTGTTGGCAAGTGCAAAGAAATGAGTTTAAAATGAACTTACAGAGAAATACAGTATGTTTCAAAACTAATGGAACAAACTTTAAGGGGTGATAAAACACACCGAAACAAGCACTCTTCGTCGTAGAATGCATGGTCGCAAGTTACGTGGTTAGGCGCTGGAGGGAGCTTTCCGTTTCCATACACACGTCGTCTTTCGCAACGCAAAGACCCATATCTTTTACCGGAACGTCTGGATGAGAGGACGTACTTTACTTTCCTTCAACAAGTTTTGCCTGAATTGATCCAGCGTGTACCAGCGGCCGCCCGCCGTAAAATGTGGTTCGACCATGATGGAGCGCCAGCTCATTTTAGCACTCAGGTGCGTCATTACTTGAACGCCACATTTCCAGGCCAATGGTTTGGCAGCAGTGGACCCATCGCTTGGCCCCCACGATCACCAGATCTGTCTCCACTGGATTTCTTTTTACGGAGACATCTTAAGACCGTAATGTACCACACTCCCATTGATTCCAATGAGGAACTAGTGGCCAGACTTTCAGTCGCTGCTGCAGATGTCCGGGAAATGCCTGGTATTTTCCACAACATACGGGCATCTTTACGTCGACGATGCGAAGCGTGTATCAGGAGTGGCTGTCGCCCTTTTGAGCAGCTTTTGTAAATGTAATTAATTTCCCTATTTACTTATTAATGTTTGCAAATTTGATGTAATTTTGTGACGTCACGTTTTTTTTTTTTTATGTCTGCAATAAAGCTTTGTTTTGATTTGTTGTGCCATCCCTGTCTTTGCGTTGCTAAAGACGGCGTGTGTGGGGAAACAGAAAGCGCCCTCTAGCGCCTAACCCCGTAACTTGCGACCATGCATTCTATGACGAAAGTGCTAGTTCCGGTGTGTTCTATCACCCCTTAAAGTTTGCTCCATTAGTTTTGAAACACCCTGTATAATACAAAATTAATCTAAGAGGCATAATGTTTTAACAAAAACTGCAGGTTTGGAATTTCATGGTATAAATCTAGAAGTAACCTACATTTACTTTACAGAATGGATATCAAGAGAGGGCCACAGAAGAAATAAATAGGCGTAAAAAAATTGGTTGTAGAGCTTTGGGATGAAGAAATACAAAAAATTCAAGAGCAGTCTATATACGATACTGTCTTAAAAGAAAATTGCTTAATCAGTGCATCCTTCCAGTCCTTACTTATGAATCAATGTTCTGTGATTAACTAAAAAGACACTACACCTTAACAAAACAAAAGAGAAAAAGGTCATGCAGAACTTGCGAACAACTGAAAGCAGCATGGAGAGGTGCACGTTTGTTGTAATCAGGTAAGGTAGGAAGATGAATACATAGATTATGGCAATGTAAGTAGAATTGATGACATCATGATCAAAGTGAAGACCCACAAGTGACAATTGGTTACACATATTGCTAGAAGAACTGTCTCCACTGTACGATGAGGTGTAGCGTTGTCGTCCATAAAGAAGAACTCAGGACTCACAGCACCTCGAAACAGACGCACGTGAGGCAGGAGAACCTCGGTACAATAGCGGACAACAGTGTCTGAACCTCCTTGGAAGACGTGGAGGTCAGTACGGCTACCAAGCATGATACCGCCCCAAACGAGAATTCCGCCACCTCTAAACCGGTCCCTTTCGAGGATGTTGGAGGTGTGATTGCGTGTTCCCTGCTCTCTCCAGATGTGTATACGTCCAGAATCTCTCGTCAGACTAAATCGGCTCTCATCCGTAAAGAGAACTCGACCCTATTGCTGATGTGTCCAGTTCTTGTGTTCCTGGCACCACAGAAACCGCCGTCTCCGATGAGCAAGCGTTAATGGGACATACCGTACTGGTCATCGTGCAAATAGACCACCTTTGTGCAGCCTCCTGTCCACGGTAAAACGCAATAACGGACGTCCAGTTTTCTGTTGCATGTGCCTTGCGATTTCTCCCGCTGTCTGCCGTCTGTCTGTCCTCGCCTGTAGGACAAAATACCGTGCGTCCGCCGCAGTGGTTGCTCGTGGACGACCACTGCTAAACTCTCGGATAGCTGTTCCTGTCGTTTGAAATGCTCACCAAGCTCGTGAAACGATGCTGTGAGCGATCCTGAACTCCTCGGCCACACTAGTCACACTTCGACCTTCTTCCAACTTCCCAATGACACGACCTCGGGTAAAGTCTTTCAGACGTCGTTTACTGGATTGCCTGTCGGCCATATCACACGGTGGCAGCAACTCGACGTCGTTCAAACCGATGTACACCGTGCAATAGCTTTCACCGCCCGTATGCTTTATACCCTTCCGACACAACCCCCCTTCTTCGTCATGCTGCATATATGCGCATGCCCTACCGTACCGGACCCTAATCTATCTCCTGAGTGGTCTTTCGGTCCGTTCTGCCTGCTCGTTCTGCTGTCATGCTAATTTCTCCTCTTGGTCCTTAATTTTTGCCCACTAGTGTAAAAGGCAAAGCGGATTAGGTATCGAAATCGAGGCGCTGAAAACTGATAGTGAACAAAAGACTGCAGACGGAGAAAATGGTCTCTGTGCCAAAAGTTTATGTCTGATGTTACCAACACAGTGTCCGTTATGAATTTAACCATATTTTATACGGACTTTTTTTTATTTATTTTTTTATTGGAGGTTTAACGACCACCGTGAGCAACTCAATGGGCTATAAGCAGTCGCCCGTCCCTAATTTAGGGGGTCACTGGTTCCAGGGAAGGGAGAGAACCAGTGCCATAAGACAAACACAACATCCATGCCTCAGCGGGATTCGAACCCAGGCCCCTTTAGGACGAATGATCAGAGGCCATCGCTTAGACTACTGCGCCACTGGGGCGGTAGGAACTTCTTACCCTTATTTTTACAGAAAATAATTGTAAGAAGTTCTAATATAACATTCAGAATATACATACATTACATAATATAATGCTCATGATTAAGGTTCTAGTGGCTCCCCCTGTTGTCCATAGCAGCTCGAAGTTTGGATATAAACATATCTTATGATCCTCTATCCAAACAACATACTTTGGTTTTGCAATCAGCGACAACCACATGTCCGTTCCTAGTTAGAATTATCAATAAGTAACTTCCGATTAGTTTTGGCGGAGTATTAGGGATATGTAAATCAGTGTCTCCCAACGCATCATACTCTCACAACCAGTGGGCGTTGTTTAGCACAGGAGTTTGAATAAAACAGCAACGTTCTGAAGAAAAGGTTCGAGTAAAAATGACGACCCGCCTGAGAAATTTGGTATCGTTAGAAGTCTTCTTTTTTTTTCTTTTCTTTTTTTTTTTTTTTTTGATTAGAGGTTTAACGACCACCGTGAGCAACTCAATGGACTATAAGCAGTCGCCCGTCCGTGATTTAGGGCCACTGGTTAAAGGGAAGGGAGAGAGACAGTGCCTTAAGACAACACAACATCCATGCCCCACCTGGATTCGCTTAGGCCACTGTGCCACCGGGGCGGGGGGCCGCTAGGAGTTACGCGAGGTACGTGGTCGTCAAAAGATACTGATCAGCTCTCATAGAAAGAAAAATTTGCACCGGGGGAAAAAAGCCCAGCAGAAAATCATCCCCATGATTCAAAAAGAATATTTCCAATCCGTGTGATAGAAAAGAAGGTAATAGATTAGCATACGGATAAATAAACAGGCAAAACGAAAACATTAGCACCTCTAAAATAGTTGAATAAGTACTTTTCAAGAAAGATACTGCAGTATCTGAAATTAATCCAGATGAAGGAACAAGAAGATGAAAAACTAAATAAACAAGTGTATTTTTCCATTCAGCGCTAAGTTTCTATTGATTTTGGAAAAATGAATTCATATAATTTTTTTTTAAATACTTGATGCTTGCTAGCGTCTGGTGGGTATTATTTTAGAATTAAAAAAAATTATAATAAATGAGCAGATATTATGAGATATGAAAAATAAATAAACAAAAAAGAGTATGAGTGGGGTAGGAAGGGGGAGGAACGAGAGTTGGTGATCGGGAGCTGTGCCAACGGGGGAGAATTGGGAACTTGTGAGAGAAACTGTTGTCCATGCAAGACCACTATTGTTGCTCATCTCCCAGAAGAGGTGGCCACCACACATATATCTTATGTCTTTCGGCGAAGGAAATTACACCTCGTGTTTGAAAAGGACGCCTGAGACTGGGTAAAAAACTTGGAAAAGGCGTACCGTGTTTTCTGCAGATTTATGAATCCGAAGCTGGCAGGTCTCCGTGGATGTCCAGCCCACAGAAAGATCTATGACCACAATGGTGATAGTTTAATGGTTCTTAATTACCTCCCGCCTTTTTGGAGAAACATAAGGAACCAGAAATTATGGCCAAGTGATGTCGAGCGTCTTCTCCCCAGCTTTGCGATTCTTTTTTTTTTTTTTTTTCATCGGACAAAAGCCGAACATTTTCTCCCGCCCTGTCGACGAAGGAAGAAAAAATTATCATTGATCTTTTCCCGGAATATTGCAAAAACACTCAGAGCAAGTTAGGATTTTGCCGTCACTTCGGTTTTGCTAAAATTCTCCGTGGCGTCGTTAAGACAATAACGTCCGGTTAGGAAAGCTGCAATCTTTTTTCCCCTTTTTATTTTAACATTTATTCCTCAATACAAAGAGAGGTACCTACGTGTACGACTGGATAAATATGTCAGTTAAATCTATAACGTTCATTTGGTCAAATACAGAAGAGTAAGTGAAAAAAATATATCTCAGATTAAGGCTTTTGCAGTGAGGGAAGTTTTTCTATAATTTTTCGGATTATGGGGGAAAAAATTAACAAATTCAGTAGTGAGTTAACTTCTGTTACCCTTCATCAGAATCAAAGGACGAACATCTACTTTGTGAATTAAAAGGGCTGTTGGTCAGCTGCATTCAAGAAATAACGAAAAGTGTTAACTGCCCTCAGACTCTCTCGGTTAATGGGTTAACTGGCCTCAACTAGTTTAGGACATTTGGGCACCCGGACTGTTGGGCACCAGACATTTTGGCACAAATCTTTAGGGACCATACAAAAAGTGCTGTTTCTTGACGCTCTGATGGGAATTGAATGGAGAAAACGTTCCCAGTAAGACAAACAACAATTACAATTCAATTAAAAAAAAATTACAATGCACACATTTTGAAGATGACAATCCGTTTTTGTTTTTGTTTTTTGGTGTAAATATGACAAGGAATTTAATATGCGAAAACTTGAAAATTTCGTCGTCTTGGATTACATAGCACATAATCATGAATATGGATTATTTCATATTCATGATTGCATAGCACCAAGGGCGTCCGGGGGGGGTCTCCGACCACCTGCATTTGGCATAGCCAAATTTTTGATAAATTTAAAACACTAGAATAGACGAAACCTTTTTTTTTGAAGCATTTTTTAAAAATAATAAGATATTAATAATGGATTGTATCAATTATTTTTGTTATATTTTAGTATCTTGCACATTTACTAATATGTTTGACAGCCTTGAACGAGGTAAGGATTTTTCTTAGCCCACTTCCCCCCCCCCCAAGTACTCATATGGGCGCTACTGCATAGCACATTTCTTAGGTTTCAACGAAACAAAGCAATTACACCAGAACTCGTACTATGTTCGGGAAAGGACTAGGAGGAATTTTTTTTTTTATAACACCTCACTTTTGCTTAGGCTTTAAATATTTACATAACATGTCAAGTTATTAATATTTCTCTTTTACTTAATTAGGCACTAAAACACTATGCCTCATTCGTAGGCCCTTTGGACAGTCTTTATTTCTACCGATGCCATATTCATAACGTTTACGTATCAACTCAAGGTAATAATATTGCGCTTTCTCTTGACCACTAAATATTAATTCATAGTAGGCCCTAGGCCTAGGCCTTTTAGCAGTTTTTGTTCTACTGATGTCACATTCATAACAATCAGATATCAAGTCAAGGTAATTTGCGCTTTTACTTAAGCACTAAATATTATTTCACAGGCCCTAGGCCTAGGCCTTTTTAATAGTTTTTATTCTAACCATGTCACATTCATAACAATTACGTATCAACTCAAGTTAATAATATTGCGCTTTTACTTATACAAGCACTAAATATTATTTCACAGGCCCTAGGCCTAGGCCTTTTTAACAGTTTTTATTCTAACAATGTTATATTCATAACGTTTATGCATGAACTGAAGTTAATCCTATTGTGCTTTTAATCATACACTAATTATTAATTCATTGGCCCTAGGCCTAAAGTCTAGTAATTAATATTGAATGCCTAAGTAAAAGCGCAATGCAATTAACTGGAGTTGATAAGTAAACGTTATAAATAAGGAGTCGACAAATAAAAACCGTGAAAAAGGCCTGTGCCTCTGAATTAGTATCCTGTGCCTAAGTAAAAGCGCAATATTATTAAATTTATTTGATGTGTAAACGTTGTGAATATGACATCGGTGGAATAAAAACTATTAAAAAGGGCCTAGGCCTTGGGCCTAGAAATTCATATTTCGTGCCTAAGTAAACGCCCAATATTATTAGCTTTATTTGATAGGTAATTGTCATGAATGTGACATCGATAGAACAACAGCTGTTAAAAAGGCCTAGGCCTAGGTCATGTGAGAAATTTTTTAGTGAAAAAGTATAGGCAAGGTATTATTAACTTGAGTTGATATGTTATTGTTATGAATGTGACATCGACAGAACAAAAAATGTTAAAAAGAACTAGGCCTAGGCCCTGTGAAATAATATTTAGTGCTGAAGTAAAAGAGAAACATTATTAACGTGAGTTGGTACGTAATTGTTATGAATGTGACATCGATAGAATAAAATCTGTTAAAAACGCCTAGGCCTAGGGCTTGTGAAATAATATTTAGTGCCGAAGTAAAAGCGCATTGCTACCAACCTTATTTAAATAATAAATGTTGCGAATGTGATATTGGTTGAGTAAAAACTATTTAAAAGGCCTACGCATAGGGCCTACGAATAAATATTTCGTGCTTAAGCAAAAGCGGAATATTATTAACTTGAGTTGATACGCAATTTTTATGAATGTGACATCGATAGAACAAAAGTTGTTAAAAGGGCTTAGGCCTAGGCCCTGTGAGAATTTTTTTAGTGAAAAAGTAAAAGCAGGATATTATTAACTTGAGTTGATACGTAATTGTCATGAATATGACATGGATAGAACAACAACTGTTAAAAAGGCTTAGGCTTAGGCTTAGGGCCTGTGAAATAATATTTAGTGCTGAAGAAAAAGCGAAATGCTATTAACTTGATTTTATACGTAAACGTTATGAATATGACATCGGTAGAAAAAAGACTGTCAAAAAGGCCTACGAATGAGGCATAGTAATTTAATGCCTAATTAAATAAAAGAGAAATATTAATGACTTGACATGTTATGTAAATGTTTAGTGCGTATGTAAAAGTGTAGCAATATTAAAAAATCCCTCCTTGTCGTCCTTTTCCAAACATAATATGAATTCTGCTGTAATTACTTTGTTTCGTTGAAGGTTTAAGAAATGCGCAATGTAATTTTTTTAATTCTCGAATGTACTTTTGTTTCCCCATATTCAAATGTAATTGTCACTTGCCTTACAGTGATCATTTTCTAGGTCAAAATCTTACTATTGGGCCAAGAAATGGAAATTGTTATACGGCTCCTTAAACGTTTGTGCCCAAATGTCCGCCACGTCTTTGAGACAGAAAATCGTAAATATGTCTCAATTTCTTAATGATTATGAGAAATGAGTGAAAAAATGTTGTTCACAGCACTTGCTCAAGTAGGGAGAAATATAGGAACACTCTAATTTTTTAAGCAGCGCAATTTCATTGCTCTAAAAGGGAATGTGCCCAAATGTCCGGGTGCCCAAATGTCCGGTGCTCAAATGTCCGGGTGCCCAAATGTCCGGTGCCCAAATGTCCGGGTGCCCAAATGTCCGAACCCCGGCCTCAACAGACACTCAACTTCACTCCACTTCTGCCTCCATTCCCAGAGCTTTACCCTGGTATAGAGATTACTGCACTCAGAGACTCTCCAAGTCTTTTCTGTTGTTGGAAAATTGAGATTATATAACCTTAAGTACCTGTGGGTATGTATTGGGTGTGCAAATAAGTTTACATCGTTTGCGAATAGATGGCGTAATTAGCACAGATTTAATGTAATTGCGAAAGACAACACATGTATAAGAACGTCCTTGCAACAAGCTTTGATAATTAGTGGAGGACAGTTCGTTGCAGTGCGAGCATCATTGTCTGTCAGTGCATTGAAAATGTCGAATTTCGTGCCAAAAAAACGGCATATGCAAGAAGTTTTGCTGCATTACTTCTTTTTAAAGAAAATCGTTGCCGAAAGTCACCGTTTGCTTGTGGAAGCTTATGGTGAACATACTCTAGCTGAAAGCACATGTAGACAGTGATTCCGACAATTCAAAGTGAATGATTTTGACGTTGAAGACAAAGAACGTGAAAGTGCATCCAAAAAATTTGAAGATGCTGCTTTGGAAGCATTACTTAATGAAGATCCGTGCCAAAAAGAAACAGAGTTAGCAATGGCATTATATATGTTACTCAACAACGCATTGCTCAATGTCTACATGCAATGGGAATGGTTCAAAAGCAAGGAAATTGGGTCTCACATGAATTGAGAGAAAGAGACATTCCAAAGCGCATAACCGTATGTGAATTGCTCCTGCAAAAACACACAAGAAAATCATTTTTGCATCGAATTGTTACGGGAGACGAAAAATGGGTTCACCACGATACTCCGAAACGACCAAAAGCATGGGTGCGTCCAGGTACACCAGGGCCATCTACGCCAAAGCAGAATATTCATGGCAGTAAGGTTATGCTGTGTATCTGTTGGGATCAGAAAGATGTGGTGTACTATGAGCTTCTGCAACCGCGCCAGAGCATCAATGCTGAACGTTATCAATAAAAAATAATCAAATTGATCCGTGCATTAAGAGCGAAACGTCCGAAATATGTGAAAAGACATGACAAGGTTGTTCTCCAGCATGACAACGCCAGACCTCATGTCGCGATACGGGTCAAGGAAATGATAGAAGCGCTTAGCTGGGGTTTGTTACTCTACCCGCCGTATTCACCAGACATCGCGCCATCAGATTGCTATTTGTTTCGATCCCTGTTCTCATGAGGAGATCCAAAATTTGCTTGATAACTGAATTGCTTCCGAACAACTGCACTTCTTCTCTCGCGGAGTCCACTTATTGCCTGAAAAGTGGGGGAAGGTTGTATGTTGCGAAGGTAAATAATTTGAATAAGATAATCGTTATCTGTCTATAACAAACTATTAAATTTTTCGACCAAAAAACGGTGTAAACTTATTTGTACACCCAATATACACTGGTGTGTAAAAATTAAGGACGAAGAGGAGAAATTAGCATAACAGCGGAACGAGCAGCCAGAACGGACCGAAAGACCACTCAGGAGATAGACTAGGGTCCGGTACGGTAGGGCATGAACATATATACAGCATGAAGTGGGGGGAGGGGGTGTCGGAAGGGTATGAAGCACACGGGCGGTGTACGCTCAGCAATTCTGTGAAAGCAATTTCACGGTGTACATCGGTTTGAACGACGTCGAGTCGCTGCCACCGTGTGATATGGCCAACAGGCAATCCAGTAGACGACGTCTGAATGACTTTACCCGAGGTTGTGTCATTGGGAAGTTGGAAGAAGGTCGAAGTGTGACTAGTGTGGCCGAGGAGTTCAGGATCGCTCACAGCATCGTTTCACAAGCTTGGAAAGCATTTCAAACGACAGGAACAGCTGTCCGAGAGTTTAGCAGTGGTCGTCCACGAGAAACCATAGCGGCGGACGACCGGTATATTGTCTTACAGGCGAGAAGAGAGAGACGGGTGACAGCGGGAGAAATCGCAAGGCACATGCAATAGACAACTGGACGGCCGTTATCGCGTTTTACCGTGGCCAGGAGGCTGCACAAAGGTGGTCTATTTGCACGACAATCAGAACGGTGTGTGCCATTAACGCCTACTCATCGGAGACGGTGGTTTCTGTGGTGCCAGGAACACAAGATCTGGACACATCAGCAATGGGGTCGAGTTCTCTTTACGGATGAGAGCCGATTTAGTCTGACGAGCGATTCTGGACGTATACACATCTGGAGAGAGCAGGGAACACGCAATCCCACCTCCAACATCATCGAAAGGGACCGGTTTGTAAGTGGCGGAGTTCTCGTTTGGGGCGGTATCATGCTTGGTAGCCGTACTGACCTCCACATCTTCCAAGGAGGTTCAGTCCCTGGTGTCAGCTATTGTACCGAGATTCTCCTGCCTCACGTGCGTCTGTTTAGAGGTGCTGCGGGTCCTGAGTTCCTCTTCATGGACGACAACGCTACACCTCATCTTAGAGTGGCTGTCGCAGAGCTGTTAGAAAGTGAATATATTCAACGCATGGATTGTCCCGCAAGGTCTCCGTACCTAAATTTAATCGAACATGTGTGGGACCTTCTCGGGAGACGCTTGGAAACACGTCACCAGGCGCCAGCAACGATTCCGCAGCTGCGATTGGCGCTACAAGAGGAATGGGCCGCGATGCCTCAACAGCTCCTTGACAGCCTCGTCCTCAGCATGGACATACGTTGTAAATCCTGCAACGCAGTCAGGGGTGATCATATCCCCTACGAAAGACTGGATTTTTCTTTGCAGCCACCTGTCACATTGACGTTTCTGTCTTCTGTCCAGTTGTGCTCGAAGCTACCTTTTCAATAAAGTGCCTTTGTATCCTTTGAATTCCTTGTTTGGACGATTTTGCTCACTTGTCCCATAGTCTTCCATCTTGGGGATCTTATGGTACGATTTGAGTCGATGTGAAGCCCCTCTGCACGACGTTACATTCGAAAAACCGTCTCGTCCTTAATTTTTGCACGCCAGTGTATATACACGGTTGAGTGACAAACTTGTGACCACAGGCTAATATCCAGAGTAATCGCCGTGTGCAGCGCGGGCAGCAGCTAGACGGACTGGGATTGACTTAATAAGGTGCTGGAAGGTGTTCACAGGTCAAGTATAGAGCCATGCTAACTGCACTGCATCAGACAGCTGCTAGAGGGTGCGTGGCGGAGGATCCCTACAGCCAACAACACGATCGAGGTAGTCGCACAGATGCTAAACTGGGTTTAAGTCTGGGGAATTAGGGGGCCAGGGAAGTACTTTGAAGTCTTCATTGTGCTCTTCCAACCACTCTCGGACATTTGTAGCTGTGTGACACGTCGCATTGTCGTTCTGGAAGATCTCATTTGCCCCAGGGAAGACAATCAGCATGTATGGATGTACGTGATCTGCAAAGATGGATTCATAACGAATTTGGTCCATAGTGCCTTCCACAGGTATGAGTGGACGCAGAGAAGGACACGATAACATTCCCCAGACCATAACGCTGCCCCCTCCCAGCTTGTGTTCTTCCAGCAATGGTTGAAAGAGTGTTTGTTCTCCGATGTTTCTCGCCTTATACGCCAAAGTCCATCCGTTCGATGAAGCAGAAAACGTGACTCATCGGAGAAGACAATCCTTTACCAATCAGTGGAAGTCAAATTCCGATACTGCCGTGCAAATGTAAGCTTTTTCTGGCGATGCACCTTCGTTAGCATAGGAGCAGTGACCATCCGCCTGCATCGGCGTCCCATACGCAGCACGGTTCACTGAACTGTCGTTTTAGACACACTTCCGGTAGCCTCCTGGTTCATTCCGGCCAGTGAGTTGCTCCACTGTAGCGTGTCGATCGGCTCTCACGCATCTTCGAAGCCGAAGTTCAACTCTCACATCAATGGCACGTGGTACACCGTAGTTTCCACGTCGCTTATTCGCAATGGTGCCATTTCTCCAATCACGATGCACCTTAACCACAGCAGCACGCTAATAGTTCACAAACTGCGCTGTTTTAGAAATACTACCACCTTTAGCCAGGAAGCCGATAATAATCCCTTTTCGCAAACCTGATAAATCGTTCCTTTTATCCATGACAACAACGAGTGCTATGTTTTCAAAATACCTAGAACACACCTTATATACCCTCTAAGCCAGCTCACGATACGTGCCTTCTTTCATTGACTATGCGCTGTTTACGTCAAAAGTAGGAGGTGGTCACAATAATGTGACTAGACTGTGTATATTGGGTTGGTGCTGATGAAATGTCCAGTGCGAACGAGCAGTGGAGACAGGCCCCCACCACAGCGGAATAGAATCGTTCACAGGTGTTGCGGGTATTACGTCACAGAGTTACTATAAATAGTTAGCTCGGGTGTGAAGAACAATTTGTTCGGACATAACGTGGCTTGCAAAGGAAACATGCAGACGCCTGATTTGAGATTCGTCTCCTGTACGAATTTAAATTGGTGGACCATTCTGCAGGAATTGCCACTCGAAACGTTAACAAAGCGTTTGTGGAGAATACAGCCAACAAACGAACCATTCGGCGATGGTTTGGAAGTTTCGAAGCGGAGATACGGACCTACAAAACGAAGCAGTGGTCACCGACCTGTTGCTGTTTCTGACGATGTTCTGTCACGTGTTGTTGAAGCGGACCCTCGAAAAACGTGTCGTGAGATAGCGGCAGAGGTAGGTGTCCACTGAACGATAGTCGTTCGGTGTCTGGCTGCGCTGGATAAGGTCAAAAAGCTGGACATGTGTCTGCCGCATGAATTGACAACTGCCAACAAGACTAGGGGTTTGGAAGTCTGCACGTCGCTGCTTGCCAGGAATGAACAGGAACCTCTACTGCATCGAATCGTCACCTGCGACGAGAAGTGGGTCCTTTATGATAATCGGAAACGATCTGCACAATGGTTATGCAAAGCACAGTCTGCTGGACGGCATCCTAAGCCAACCCTACACACCAAGAAGATGATGTTCCTTGTCTGGTGGTCCACAGCCTGGATAATTCATCGGTGTTCCTTGGCAAGAGGCCAAACCATCAATGCAGAACATTATTGCGCTGATGCAACAGATGCATCAGCACAATAACGTTCTGAATTGATTATACCAGATGCACCAGATATTGCAGCAGAAACAACCGGCTTTGGTCAATAGACATGGTGTTCTTCTGCTCCCGTCTCACACAGGCGGGTTTTTCCCGTCGGAGAAATAAATCACCCGGCTGTCCAACCGCTTGTTTTGAAGCCGGCTATAGAGTTATACTGAGACTTTCAGACGAGTGGAAGCCGTAGAAACTCCGACGCGATACCCGCTGAGCTCCAACGGGGTTCGCTACGAAACGGACGACGAAGACACCGTCCAAATTTAGAGAAACGCAGATGTAAGGCAAGATGTTCACACAGGCGGTCAACGGATTCCCCGCTACGGCAATAAAACAATCACTCTTGTCAGAGGGGAGAAACCGAAAGCGATGTTGCCAGGCGAGATCGATTGTCAATCACTTTGGGCTTCTGTGTGGTTTGTTAGTTTCCAACAGAAAAACTCTAATTTTTTAGTACAGTTTGCACTATAACCTCTGTTGATTATGTCTGCTATTAATGTTTATACTGAATTATTAATTTTGGAAGTGGAAAAGCGCCCAGAAGTTTGGGATACAACGTCGAAAGATTACAGGGGAACACGAAAAAAAAAAAAAAAAATGCTTGGAATGATATCTGCAGAATCCTGTACAACGAGTTCGACAGTTTCACTGAATATGAAAGGAACATCATCGGTAAGAGAATTCCGAATATACTTGTCTATGTGAGATATTGAACAATAATATATGAGTATGGCTCTCCTTATCCCTATCAGGGGGGGAAGCTTTGGGGCTAAAGCCCTGGTCCTCCCCCTCGGTTGGGACCTCCACTCACACACTGTATTAAAAGAAAAAAAAATATATACCTTGCACTTGCACCTGAAATTCACTTCCATCATTTATTTATCAACAGAGAATATTATTCTAGGGCAGGAAATGCATAAACTCACAATGTTTGGAAATCTTGTTCGTTCATGGAAATAGCAGCGTTTTCTTCCCTTTTTTTTATTTTAGGTTTAGTATAATTGTTTTCTCATAGTTCGCGCATAATTCACCATATTTCGAGTGTAGGTATGATGCGAGCAATTTGCTTCAAACACTGTAGTGGTTTGCAGTGCTGCAGAAGTTAATTGTTACATTTTGCCATGTTAAGTATAGGAGTGAATGTCTTCAAAATGTGGTAACTATGCAAAACAGTATTTCAAGCAAAAAGCAGTGCCGAATATAAAATGTAGAAAAGTACTATGTTCATTGTTGAACAAGGTCAGCCAATAGTATATACTGACTGTCGGAATTTCAGAGTTATGGGAGTTGTCTTTTAAGAAAGAAGTCAAATTTCACAAACACGTTAACTGTGTGCGTTAAATGAAAAAATATCTGAATGCTTGCAGAATGAAGTAACGAAAAAACGATGGCCATGCTGTGCCTTTCAACAGTTAAACAAACTAAGATAATGTAGTAAATAATTAAAAAAAAAAAAAAAAAAAAGAAAAAAACGTCCCAATTCAGAACAACAAATTTAATGATTTTATGTGTGAATTAAGATTTCTTTCGAAATCTGTTGTTACATGTTGCATGGAGAAATAACAGCCCGCATCGAAAAAATTCACACCTGATATATAATTTACACCAATAATTGCCTGAAATTTAAAGTTTCACACATAAGGAAAGTTAATTATTTCGAAATGATCACGCAGCCTTGTGAAAGTGCTCTCAAAAACGTCTTATAAAAGGTTATTAAGGTATTCTGTGTTACTATAGTTTTCCTCAAGTGTTCTCCAAAATGCTCTGTAAAAGTGTGTGTGTATGTGTGTTTTTAATGCACTTTACAAATGTTTCGTAGTATTTACGTTTATGTATCTTTCAACGCAGTAAACGGTTTTATAGAACATTGGCTCCGAAAAAATGGTTTATTTCATGCATTTGCTACATTTACTGTAGGTTATACATCGACATAGGTACTAAACTGATGAAAAGATAATGTATTATCTTTTCATGAGTTTAAAACATGTTATACATGGAGTTTCTATAATACATCAAATACTACATTTGAACGAAGGCACAATCTAGAAACTGACCACACAAAGGGCTAGCGATTTGGTTTCCCGCCTATCGGTGGAGCGGTTTTTTTTTTTTTTTTTTTTTTCTCCGCTCTAACAATAAAACCGCTTGTGTGAAAGCCACGCAAAAACCGCACCTGCGGGATGGTTTTATTGATTCGGCGGATTTTTTCCGTCTGTGTGAAACTGCCCTAAGTGCCTTGGGCTAATGAAGCACTGTCTCATCCTACCTATTACCCGGACTTGTCTCCGACAGACTATCATCTGTTTCGTCGCCTGGGTCACTTCCTGTCTGGGAAACAGCTCACCACAGACAACGAGGTTCAACGTGCAATTAATGACTTCTCCGGGTCCCAGCCACAAGACTTCTTTTGTTCCGGGACCATGGCCTGGCCGGACCAATGGCAACTATGTGTCGATGCCGAGGGGGATTATTTTGCTTAGGTAAGTTGTCCTCCTTTTCCGTACTCGTCGTCCACGTGTGCTGGACTGTTGCCGGACATTTAAATCGCACCAACCCAATATATACACCGCTGTTCATAGAAATTGCAACACCAAGAAAGAAACAAGCAATCACAATGAAATTTATCGGAGTGATTAGTTATGATACAAGCTGCAAAGGATCACAATTACATACCGGTTCGTGATGAGCAAGGCCAAAAAATTAGTAATAAGTAAATCTACCACGGGCAGTGATAACCGACCCTATACGCTGTGGGATTGAATGAAACAGAGTTTGCATGGTCGTCTGCCGTATTGGTATTTCCATCCTGCTTCTACACGCATCAACAATCTTTGGTTGTGACAGGCGACGCGGCTAGGCCATGCGGGCCAGTCGTTGCGCGATGACATCCCAGACGTTATCTATAAGCGACAAACTGGCGAGCGAGCAGGCCAGGAAAGACGACGAGCGACTTGATGCGCACAGAGTACGTCTTGGACAGTACGAGCAACATGGGGTCGGGCATTGTCTTTTTGGAAGACGGCTCCCGGTACCTTCTGAAGGCAGGGTAGAATTTCAGCTTCCAACACTTCCTTGATGCAGCGTTGGCTGTTCAACGTGCCTGTGATGCGTAGTAGGCGAGTGCGTGAATAAAATGCAATAGCATCCTAGACCATCACGCTCGGCATGCGACCTATATGGCGATTCACAATGCACGGTGTCTGCAAACAAGGATTCGCTCGTCATGATGCATTAGATTGAATCTGGACTCGTCCAGAAACACAATATGCTCCCATTCAGCACTACAGTGTCGACGTTCGCGGCACCACTGCAATCGCTGACGCCCATGGTTCAGAGTCAAGGGAAGTCGCAGCAATGGACCGCGAGCAACGAAGCCTCTACAACAATCGGTGATGAACAGTGCTTGCTGATATCGGACGATGTGTGACAATCCTCCATTGCTGCGCATGTGCCGTGGATGGTGTTGTGCGCGACGTCACTTCCATACGGTGCAAGTGCCTATCTTCCCGTTAGGCAGTGCGATTTCGAGTTCCAGATCCTGCACGACGATGCGTAGAACTTTCTGCTACCCATTGACGCCATGTACGCATAACGGTAGTTGCGTTAGGCCTAACGCGTGCAGCAATATCACGGTATGATAAACTATCTTCTCTCAGTCCAATGTTTCTATCTCTTTCAAACTCCGTCAAGTGTTCGTATAGTTGTCTCGTCCTCTTATGCGGCATGCTTGCATGCTACAAACTGCGTACGTTGGAGTATAGCGATAGCAAGTTTAAAAATTTGGCCTCTGTACGTCTTCTTTTATACCCCCTGGTGTGACGTTTCCGATGGCTTTGCGTGCGCCACTCATTTGCATGTGCGCTGCAATCGTAATCATTTTATATCTCCCATGGTACCCTATCCATCCTGCAAATTTCGTGCAAATCCGAGCATTTCTTCAGGGTGTTGCAATTGCTATTGCCAGCAGTGTATATGTATACACTGAAGAGCAATTGAATTAGAGACAGCTGGCGTTATGCAAATGTGGCGCTGTGAGCGACTCTGTAAACGAAAACGACATGATGTGTGCAGCGATCCGACAATATAAGGATTGATGCGACGGGAATCAGTAAGAGTCGGACGCCGTACGGGTAAGACGAAGGATCTAAGCGCATTTGATCGTGGGCAAATTGTTGGGGCCCGACGAATGGGTCACTCCATCTCGGAAGTCGTGCCGGCACTGGGTTTTTCACGAGCCACTATGTCACGGGTGCACCGTGAGTACAAGTCTGCACGTCCAAGGCCCAGCCCGTAACCGGCCCGTTTTATTTTTTTATTTAAAGCACGGACCAGCCCGTAAAATTTCAACAATTACTAAAACACGAATTTGACACCTGGTGCACTCGGTCATTCGACTTCAGAAGAGTGAGTTTTCTTTTTCTTAATTGCTACACGTATTCTATTACAATAAACGTTAATTCGGAATATTTCTGTGACTCTGTATAAGTCACGTGACGTCTGAGGAGGGGGGACGGGGTGTATACTAAAAAAAAATTGCATGTAAACGACAATTTCCATCCCTTTCAAATTTTCTGGATTTTCAAATTATCATTGCCTACCCGGAATATCCTTGGGGATAATTCGAAAAGTACGGAATATCCAGAATTATGAGTCCGATCGTTCTACTTTACATTGTCTACAAGCACATATTTTCCGGAAGCGATTTTTTCGCGAAAATCTTTCGCGTTCTTTAACTCCATAATAAGTATGGCAGAGAATTTATCAGCAACACCGAACTGAGCATATCCTAGGGAAAGCAACGACAGACTGCCCAGCTAACCAGTGTCACAGAAGTTTTGGAAAAGGCTGGGCTGGGATACCTAAGGGTTCATTTGCCATCTGCTGACTCCCTGAGAGTACAAATGGGAAAAACACGGCACAGATTTGTACACAGAAGTAAGTTTCTCCCTGCCGATTTCTCCCGTGCCATTTAAGGCAACTTAAAAGCTTCTCACACATCTAGAGAACAAAGTGCCGCCGTCCAGAACAATAAAAAAGATCACCTGCGAGCAGGTGGCTCGGTTTATAAATGCTGCAATTAATAGCCTGCCCTGAAGCATGCGACGAGGGTGGAAGTTAGAGAGAGAGAGAGAGAGAAGGGACCACATTCACATTGAAAAACTAAGGGAGCTTATCCACTCCAACTGATTTGTAGGAGGGGAGGATGTCGTAAAACTTCTGTTTTTTCCATCAGCGGAAATTATTCAATCTTATTCTGCTGCTGTATGTTGCGAGTTTCCCAAACGAGAAAGGCATCGTACAGCGATTGTTCTGCTCATAACAAAAACAATCCTGCTCGGCCCGTGTCTGTTTCACATTAAATATTGAAGGCCCGGGCCCGTGCAGACCTCTAAAGAAAGGTCCTAACCATCATTTCACCACCGTGACTTGCCGTTTCCTACAAAACTGCACTGAATGTAACTTTTAGGACACAGCGAAATTGCTGTCCCTCGGGCGAATACTTTCTTTCGTCCCCTTTCTGGCTGGGAGGTATAAAGCCAAGGACATCATGACGGAGTTGGGGGAATTTCTCTCAAACAGTATTAACAGTATCTTAAAAATTAAATATGAATAAGAAGAATTTGTAGCAGTGTTCCTATGTTTCGTTCATGTCAATACCTGCAGCACTTCTGAGAATTTAGTGTTGTTTCACAAAACAAGGTTAAAACGCTTATCAAAAAGAGCGTTCGTTGATTTCACATAGACTGTAAAAGTACACGAAATTAAAAACAACGGATTTTTATTTTTAATTCCAGCACGTTTCTGTTTCATCCATCCACTTGTTCATAATTTTTTTTATGAACAGTGTTCGATATGAAATCGCTTATTAATAGGGGTATGCAAAAGTTTTCGCCGTTCTAAGGAGAAAGGAGACAGGAACAATCACGAAACTAGTACACATTTATTCAACAAAATATTGGCTGTTAGCATCAATGACCTTTTGCTATTTTTCAGGCAACAAATGAATGAATGCCCCTGTGATAGAAGCACTCGTGTTTTGAGCTGAAGAACGCAGTGACGGAATTTTTCACCTCTGGAACTGGTGAACCGCTGTTGGGCTAGGACATGTTGCATATAGAGCGAAGCAGATGAAAGTCTGAGTGTACAATGTCTTTGGAGTAGGCCGGGTGCTGTAAAACCTCCCAGTGTAACGGTTCAAGGGTTGATTTCTTGGTGTCACCGACATGTGGTCTGGCATTATCGTGTAACAGGATGACAGAGCGGCGACCTTTACCTGCCCATGGGCGTTTTTGCTCTATTGCGGCGTTCAGTTTCATCAACTGATCGCTATATCGTTGTGAGGTGATTGCTTCGTCCAGTTTCAACAGTTTGAAGTACAGCACTCCGTGCATATCCCACCACACACACACACAACAGTACCTTTTCTCCGTGGATATCCTGTTTTGCCGCGGATGTTGATGGCTGGCCTGGGTCAATCCAGGATCGCTTGCGTACGGGGTTGTCGCAATAGACCCATTTTTCATCTCCGGTGACAACCTTCCACACGAAATTCTTCCCTTGAAACCTCTTCAGCAACGACGTGCAGATGCCCAATCGTTGACCCACATTATGCTCCGTTAAAGTACGCGGAACCCACTTACCAAACTCCTGAATCTTCCCCAAAGCCTGTAGATGCGTACCACCGTCGATTGAGCCACTTTCAAACGTTCCGCCAGTTGCGTGGTCGATTGTGTGGCATCCTCTTACAACAGCGATTCCAGCTCCTCGTCTGCGAGTTCCTGCTGTCTACCAGCACGTGGCTTGTCTACCAAGCTTAGATAACCTTTCTTAAACCTAGCAAACCATTCTCGACACGTCCGCTCACCCATAACCGTTTCGCCATACGCTTGACATATTGAACCGTATGCTTCACTTGCACTTTTCCCTAAATTAAACATGAATAACAAACAGTGCCGTAGATGAACCTTATCGACCGCCATGCTTGGCTTCATGTACGAACTGACAGCACGTGTCGTCGACCGGTTAGACCCTACGGCGCCCACTAGCGGGGGCGGCGGAAACTTTTGCATACCCTTTATAGCATAACTCACTTTTTCTCCTTTCAGATATTTGTGATAGCACGAATCAGTTTTTCAACTAAAAATAACACCCGTAACGCATGCCGTTAAAAGTGCATTTACGAGGTGGAACTCATGACCAGCATCACCCTCTAGGAACGACTATTAACCTTAAATAAATAAATAAATAAGATAGTAAAGGAAAGAATATGCGGGATTTTTAATGTCATCATCCATTTTATCCTTATATTAGCTGATAAAAACAGCGGAAATAACAAAATATACTATGAAATTATGGAAAACTTTTTTAAAATATGCAGGTATAGTTCAGATAGTGATCTAGACGTGTTACGATGTTATTTATGGAAGTTCTTACATCAATGGCTAAAATATTACAGAATTTTGGGGTTGCGGCCGTTATGGACGTGCCACTCTTACTGCGAATCTGTTGCTTACACAGCTATATTTTTCAGTTGCGGATCTTACTCCGACGACATGGAGCTTAGCTCAGAATGGCATATAAAGAATTTGAAATAAGATCTGGAAATTTAGTATTTGGTGAAAAAAAAATATTATTTTCAAACCACACACCCACACATGTTCTTCCAAGATTTAAAAACGCAAAAATTTTTGGGAGTTTGGAAACCATGTTTCATGAAGAATATTTTACCTCTTCTCGGTAAACAGGGCTTCCGAAACTATGATTTCTGGTGTCTAGCACTTTAAGTGAGTTCATGAAGTCACTTCAGGAATTCTTAATTATGAAGGAAATATGAAATGGTTTTCCAACTTTTTCGTGAGCGCAGTCCCCCCCCTTTTTTCCCCATCTGATAGAGAGATAAAGCAGCACCTACAAAATAAAAAGATCACTAAAAATGGGGTTATAAATGCATACAAGAATAAGATCAATTGTAGGGGTGTTCCCAGTTTAGATGCATTTTTAAATATATGCGGAGACGAGAAAATCAAAAACTCTTCGTGTACGAAATGTTTCAAATTTAGAACCCTGTTCTAAGGAAAACAAGGAAAATATTTCCTCTCTTTTATTTATACATTTTAAACGTTACACAAACTTGAAAAAGAATTAAAATGGATGGCGCAAAAAAAAAAAAAAAAAACAAGAAAAGAAAAAGAACAAGAAAAGAACAGAAAGCGTATCGCTCTTGCCAAGCAAACTGAAGGTACGAATTCGCCAACTCAGGCAGGCCACAAAGAAGGTTCTTCAAAATCTTGAAAAGTAAGAAAACGCTTACCTAATATTAAAACTTAAGGGATGAAAATTTTCAAATTCAGATTTCTACTTTGTTTTTCTTGTACTTTGTAACTAAAGTTGTTAAACGATAATTATTTTGGAACGTTTCAGAAATTGAATGTTTTATAATAAATTTGTTTTCGATAAATGAAAAATATTTCGTTTTGAAAAGTGGAAAGGATGCAGAAAACTACGATAGTGAACAAATTCCTTCCACGCTAATGAACTAAACAGCAGCATATATTTCTATTCGTGAAAAACATTAAAAAAAAAAAGATGAGGTTGTAATAGTATCAAATAGCACGAATACAATAAGCAAATAAGCCCTGTCTCTCTCTCTCTCTCCACAAACTCCCCTCTCAGTCTCAGCCTTTAGCTCAAATTAAGAATAAGGGAAATCTAACATACGCTTGTGGCGCCATCTCTGATTAATGTCTGTTACTAAGCTAGTTAAAGAAATTTCAATACACATTAAAAAAACAGAAAGAAAACGAGACAGAGAGAGAGAACTACAATTAAAATTTTACAAATTGATAAATATTTTTTCCTTTATAAATACAATATGAGGAAATTTTTCTATTTTGAAAATCAAAGACCCTAAAATATGAAACGAAGAATGAAATCAAAAATTTTTAAATATGAACAAACAAAAATATTCGACAGGAAAAAAAAAAGGTTCTTCAAAATCGCGCACATAATAAGACAAAAAAGTACGTACTAATCGTAAGAAAAACAATAACTTGATGAATTTTCTCATTCGGTATTTTCAGAAAAAAAAATGACTAAAACTTATGAACAGTTAAGAACCGCACAAGTTCAGAGAAAAATAAAAAATAAAAAAGAAAAATAGCAGAAAGACAAGAAATAGGTGCTTCAAAAGTAACTTATTACACAGAGTTATTTCAAGTTTTAATATGAAAATTTCCGCTGCATTGTTTTTGTGTGCATGCAGTTAATTCCATTCGGCACAGACACACACACACACACACACACAGAAAGATAATTAGGATACACTTTCATTAAAACATGAAAGACGCACATATTTATTTTTAAGTATTTCTGAACCAAATATCTTCATCATTTTTTTTTTCATTTGGAATCTGCCTCTTTTCTCCATGTCTGTCGAATTCAAAAATTTTAAATACAAAAAATATTAAAATGAACAGTCACAAAAGCCTTTGTATTTTACTATATAATACAGGTACATAGAATAAGTGTGTGTGTGTGTGTGTGTGGGGGGGGGGGGGTACTACCATCAAGTTTTATCAATTCACTGCTGGATAAAAGTCTTCCCAAGTCTCTTTCACAACTTTCTCTCTTGAGCCAGTCTTATCCATTGTCACTCTGGTATGATTTCGAATTTCATCTACCTATCTCCCACGGAGACTTCTAGATTTTCCCTGTCCCTTGGGATTTAGTCTTAAATTTCGGTTGTCCGAAGTTTGTTATGTCCAACCCATTGCCATATCAGGGTTTTTACCTTGACCATGATGCCAACCGCTCTTGCCATTTCACTGTAAAAAAATATCAAAAATTCAGGAGCCAATTGTCGTGATTTCTTTAGTGAATTAATGAAGCATATTTCTGACACAGCGTTTTCCGTGAAATGACGGAAAGAAACCTGAATTTTTAGGGATATTTCGTACGACAGGAAAATTCTGAATTTTCAGGAACCATTCCGCAATTTTTTTCTTGTGTTAATGGAATGTTTTTTTAAGATGTGTTAACGGAAAATTCTGAATTTTCAGAAACCATTCCGCAATTTTTTTCTTGTGTTAACGGTAATTTTTTTAAGATGTGTTGACGGAAAATTCTGAATTTTCAGAAACCATTCCGCAATTTTTTTCTTGTGTTAATGGAATGTTTTTTTAAGATGTGTTAACGGAAAATTCTGAATTTTCAGAAACCATTCCGCAATTTTTTTTTCTTGTGTTAACGGCAATTTTTTTTAAGATGTGTTAACGGAAAATTCTGAATTTTCAGAAACCTATCCACAATTCCGAATATCGGATATTAACGGGAAAACTCCGTTCTCACTTTTTTCGTATCTACATCACGAGAAATTTCCGGTAATTGGAGCGATTCGTGGGAATACTTGAGGTTTGATCAACTGTTAAATTTCAATCGTCTGTCGAAGAATCTGTTTTTGAAGTTCTGCAGAGAGATGGGATATTGTGGATATGAATTTTAGTTATCGTGGCACAGGATATTTCTCCCCCCCCCTCCCCATTTGTGCACCAGCTATTATACAGGGCGTTATAAAAAGAATGACCCGATTTCAAAGTAGTATATTTATTAAGGCAAATGTGGGATAGTTACAAAACAAAGAGCCAAGTATGAAGGAAGGTCTAAAGTTTCACGCACCACAATTACAAATGCTCAATGTGCCCTCCACCTGATGCACGGACAACATCAAGCCGATAGCTGAATTCATCCCAAACGCGTCGGAGAGTGTCTTCAGTCACAGAATTTACCGCGGATGTGATTCCCGTTCGGAGCTCATCCAAGTCAGCGGGTAAATGGGGAACATAAACACGGTCTTTTACGTATCCCCATAAAAAAAACATCACATGGTGTGATGTCTGGAGATCTCGGAATCCAAGCGTGTAGTGTCAAGTCATGGGGTACCATTGGTCCAATACAACGCTGAGGCAATGTGTCGTTTAGAAACCGACGAACTTGGAGGTTCCAATGTGGCGGTGCGCCGTCCTGTTGCAAAATATAATCTTCAGAGTCGTCCTGCATCTGTGGAAGTAGCCAGTCCTTCAGCATTGCAAGATAGGAGTTGCCCGTATTGTCCAAAAAAAAAAAAAAAAAAAAAAAAAAGGGCTATAAACCTTTCTAACAGAAACCACGCAAAAAACATTCAGTTTTGGTGAATCACGTTGATGTTGGAAAGTTTCATGTGGATTCTCCAGTCTCTATATGCGAACATTGTAGCGCCAAACTTTCCCGCTTACATGAAAGGTTGTACCGTAATCAAGGACATTTTCTTGCTAAATTCGAGTACACAAAACGCCTTCTGTCGCCTCGACGCCATCTTCTCATTCACTAAGCGTAGCGCCTGTTTTACCGCTCGTGCTGCCATCTAGTGGTATTCATAACAAACTCTGGGCCACGCCCGTAGACATGATACGAGTCGCATTCATCGGTGGTTCGTGGTTGCCGAGATATCCACTTTTCAAATCGGGACATTCTTTATGAAACACCCTGCGTTCCCATGAGAAACCGAGTGCTTACATTACTGTACAGGTGATTGTACGATGTCTATATGTATCGGAGTGTGGAGTCCCTAAGCAAAAGCTATTACAGCTATCAAGAGTAAATTTTATATTTAGGGGTTTTATGAAATAATGCCATAAAACAGTATATTTAATTTTTTCTTTCGTTAAAGATAATTGAAAGTCATAGTCAATTTGAAAAGATCTCAAGTTCCGAAGCATCTGTTGCTTTGAAAAATCACGGTGAAAAAAATACTTATTTTTTTACGTCCTCCTACAGAGAAAATAAAATGATTACAAACGTATTAAAAAAAAATAAGCTCCAACAAAAAATAAAATGACTGATTCACTCGCATTAGTGACAATTTTTTTTCATCATTGCATAATTAGTTTCACCATGAACGTGATTCAAATTTCCGAGACTTTTCCCCTTAATGGTTAAGACGAGCGTTATCTGTTGAATGGCAATCCGGTAGATCACCAGCTAATTAGATATTTGAAATTCCGTGTCATCAGCTAACTGACAGATTAATTATTTTTGATGCTTCATCACCCCGATCTGGCCCCTTTTTAATTTCTTTAAACGCCATAACTCACTCATTAAGTATCTTTTTCCACTTAACTCTTCGAATGCATAACTCACAATAGTCATTAGGAATGTTCACGGTATCTAGCACCATAATCTAAATTGTTTTTTTTAACAGAACCCATATTAATCAGAAATACATTTCATGTTTCTGATTAGCCGCCCTATATGGGCCTGTGTTTGAGCCCGGGATCAGCCATGGATGCTACGTTTGTCCCAATGCAACATATCTTTCCCTTCGCTGGAAGCACTGGTCGCAAATTAGGAACACACAACTGCTTATAGGGCTCTGCAGTTGCTCATGCGCTGTTTAAAATAGTGTTGTTGGTTCCATCAAAAAGTGGGGTGCTGCACCAGCTGCGCCACCTTTTGTGGATAAGGTCCACCACTGTGATGAACAAAACACACAAACGTATTGTGCAATGGGTGCATCGACGTACCAATCAGGTTGAATACCATGAATGGTGCATAATTGCATCACTTTGTTGCATGTTTCATGCACCAGGCAATGGCTTGCCATTGACCCGATTGATGGTACAGTTGGTGTAGCAACACTTTTTGATGCAACATAACACAACATTTTTTAAAGGCTGCTTGCCGTTAAACCGCGAATGAAATAAAAAAAGTGACAATCGATACAGACTAGGAAAAAATTCACATTCCTCAGCCATTTACTGAATCAATGGCTTTAAATATTTTTAAACATCTAAGGCTAGGAGAAAAGTTCATTTCTAACATGGGCTACTCGTTGTAGGGTAAGGGAGAGAGGGCACCAGAAGAACGATGATAACAACGATGTCATATGTTGGATTCGCGTCCACATCGTGATGTTAAGTGAGCCATACTCAAACCCTCATTTGTCGTTAAAGAAAAAATTAGCAATAATCTGTTTAATTTGTAACAGTTACTGGAAAAACCGTTGCTCTGTTCTGGAAAAAAGCATTCATCGTTGAAAAAAGTAATTATTCCAAATCAATGGCATACAAGGAAAGAGTACATGACAATAAAGGAATGTTTGAGAGAGAGAAACAAAGAGTAAAAGAGGGCGAGAAAGAAAGAGAAATAAGAATAGGAAAAAGAGAGAGCAAGAAAGAGAGAGAGAGAGAGAGAGAGAGAGAGAGAGAGAGAGAGAGAGAGAGAGAGAGAGAGAGAGAGAAAGCAGAGAGCGAGAAAGAAAGAGTGAAAGAGACCGAGTGAAAGAGACAGAAATAGGAAGAGGAAAAGAGAGAACAAGAGAAAGAAAGGGAGAAGTAAAAGAAGAGAGCGAAAAAGAGGCAGAAAAAGAAAGAGGAAAAAGAGAGAGAGCGAGAAAGAGAAAGGGAGAGATAGAGAGCGCGCGAGAGAAATGGGAGAAAGAAAAGCAGAGAGCGACAAAGAAAGAAATAGGAATAGAAAAAAGAGAGCAAGAAAGAGAGACAGAAAGAGTGAAAGAAAGGCAGAATGAAAAGCAGAAAGCGAGAAAGACAGAGAAATAGGGAGAAAGAGAAAGATATAAAAAGAGATTGCGAGGGAGAGAGAGGCAGAAAGATATTGTGAGGGAGAGAGAGATAAAGAGAGAAAGAAAAGCAAACAGCGAGAAAGACAGGGAAAGAAATAGAATTAGAAACAGGGAAACAAGTTGAGGGAGAGAGAAAGAAAAAGAAAGACAGAGAGACAGAAACAGATAGAGGGGGGGTGATGAGAATCACTTCTAACATGAATAGCACACACATTACCATTTCAAAATTAAAACATTTTTTTAGAAAGTCAGACATTTTATAATTATTGTAAAATTGACTTAATTGCCATGGCCAGCAAAATTAAACTCAGACATGACACTTGTTCTTGAATGAAGGTAAGAATTACTCTTCTAACCCATCCACTTTGCAAAATGTATGTGTAATACTAGAAATGAGATTTACTCATTTGCAAGCGGGCTGGTTAACGTTTCGTCATCAAGGTCGTAGCCACTGAGAGTAAACCGGAACGTTCCTATGAAGAATTCCTGGGAACCACTGTTGAAAAGTTCTTTTCTTACTCGGATCTTTTCTCAGAGAGCATTCCCGTCATCTATACCATTTTATTTCATGTCTTACCCTTTCTATGCCACAGACCAATTAAAAAATATTGTGAAGCTAAGGAAAGGACCCCCTCCTAGCAAAACGTACATAAATAAACGATAATATTGAATGCCTTCATAACATTAAATAAATATTCACAATAGGATAAAATCAAATAGAAACTGACATTGAAAAACAAATTAAAATTCAAGTTTCTGAAAGTTTCATTTTTAACTTTAAGTTAGTTAGACAGTGTGATTTTCAAAGTAAGCCTCCATTTCACAAACGCCCTGCAGCCCTTCCGCCGACCCCCAGGGGTTCATAGACTCCAGTTTAAGATAACCCCTGCACGAGCAACACTTACAGACACAGGGATGTCTATGAGGTCAAAAGGAGCGATATATCTATAACTAACCTAATGTCTTATGTTGGAGATCGTTGCGGTTGTATGTTTTAGATCGATCTTACAAAAAGTGTTTCCGCATACAGCACAATAAAATAGTAGAGCAAAATAATGAGAAAAAAAAAAAAAACCATTCGGGCTTCACTTAACTAGGTGTTTTCTTTCCAGATTTCGGAATGAGTTAATGAATTTCAAGTACATGCTGTGTTGTTAAAGTTCTGTTTGTTTTACTAAAGTTATTCTAGGGGGGAGGTCGTTTCACACGTCCAACCTTTAGTTTATTAAAATTTAACAGCAGCCAATAGTTCTTTCA
The DNA here is from genome assembly GCA_039090855.1 of Macrothele yani. NCBI lineage: Eukaryota > Metazoa > Arthropoda > Arachnida > Araneae > Macrothelidae > Macrothele > Macrothele yani. Next base: position 143,392,320 of record CM077007.1, on the reverse strand, counting down.
CTAAGGAATTTGTTTCTCATCGTGACTAAAATAATGCTGTTGTTTTGATTTAGGGCTAAACTGAGAGAAATAATATATGTTCATTGAATTGTTTTGGAATATTTATGTATTGTACCGAATTTCTGTATTACAGAAGCACTTTATGTAGATGCAGCTTTTGTTTAGGAAAAAAAACCAACAAGAAACTAGAAAAAATAAAATAAAAAAAAAGAACGTGCAGAAACAATATTTTCAACCCATAAATTAAATTCGACATTTTTACTGAGTTTCATTCAACACTCTATTGGGCAACATGAAATAGAAATTCGAATTGCTTTTACTTCTTAAATTTGCTTAACACTAATTAGGGATTAAAATTTGATTTATAGTTCAAAATTCTTGCAGCTGCTACCTCATCAAATCTGCCTTAGAATGTGATCGATAAAAATACTAATAATACAAATGATAACAGAAGTAACTAGTATGTGCTTGAACGGTCAATTTTCAAGTATTTTCTAATTTCTGTGAAATTCAGCATGGCTCTTTTTCCTTTTTTAATTTACCAAAATTGTTGCCTTTATTGGAATGGGCGGAACAGCAGCAGAAGTCTGAAGTTAGAAACCGCCTGTTTCCGTCCTGCGTAACATAATGCTTTCAACGGTTATCATGTCCTTTGAAAATAAATTACAAGAAGAAAAACACGAATGGCATTATCAATATGTCCAAAGCTTTGAAAACAGAGTTGTAATTAAAAAAACGAACAAACTGAGTTTAAAAGTTAGGATAACGTAGTAATTCCTCGGAATGGCATGACTTTTATAGCCGAAATAAACTTCTCATATCTTCTGTACTTATGTACTAGACATCCCTGAAAGTAGGGGGAAAAAAATGAAATAAAAATAGAGACGAAAGAGAGAAAGAAAGATGACACCACCCGAATTTCACATTATCGTGAGTCCCGAGAAATAACTACAAGGATATTTCAACACACGATAGCCTAAATCCGCGTCCCCGTGAAACTATCTAACATTCAGAGGTGAGTTCAAATTTTCAGCCTTCAAAAGCAAAAGAAAAAACAAAAACATAAAACTTAGGCTTGAAAAAAATAAAAAAGTTTTATATATGCAAGCGAGATGATATCACACATTTTCCGTGTTGGTACACCCAGAAAAAACCACGATGCAAAAAGATTATAGTTTTCACTAGAGATATTTCTAAATTTTCATTTTCTTACTTATTTACGACGTAAATTTCCATGTTTACATCCAGTGCGCTTCTGCAGAATTTCTGGCGTAGAAGAAACGAAATAAAACTTTGGAGTTCCTCAAGCTCTATTGTGTCGCCACCTATGGACGAAGTGTGTTATTTTTTGAAGAATTATGTTAATCTTTTTTGTTTTTTTTTTTTTTGTTCCCTTTTTCGGACGGTAATGTTACCTTTTCCCAAGTATTACACGATTATTGGTAAATATCTATTCCGACTGATTCATTCATTCCTTTTTGCACAATATATGTTTTTGCCGTATAGGAATTTATAAATTTATCTTTGTTAGGAAATGCCTAGTTTTTCATGTATCCTATCAGCAAATGAAGTATTTTATGTTAAGCAAATACAGGGAATGATTTCATACACGAACTTCTCTGAATTTAATCACCGAGCAGTTTTAGAAATAAAGTTTTATTCATGAACGCGCTTCTCTGTGGAAGACGAATATTCGTTGCTTAATAACTACGCACAGTGCCATCTGTTGTAGCATTCGCGAACATAAAAAAAAAAAAAAAGAAATAGAGAAAAAGAAAAGAAAAAAGAAAAAGATTTCCCCTTCTGTCTTGCAACTTCGAGGGCTGTTCCTGTTCGAGAAAACTTACAAGGGAGAATCCATAAAAATAAAACTGTAATTTACAGAAATAAAATTATGATGTGGAGAAATAGCGATAAGACATTGAATAAAAGTAATTTTTACAGATAAGAAGCCTTCATACAATTTGCAACAAAACTGAAACACTGAAAATTAAGAACATTGCAACAAATACCGACTGCACAAATAAATGTACATTTTTTTTTTTTTCCTTTTTTTTTTTTTTCGTTTCGAGTTTTAACGTCCCTCACGGGTCTAAGGGCTATAAGTCGTCTGTCCCTAAACTGAGGTCAGTGGACAGAAATGTGTTTGTGGGGAAGACAGAAATTTTGGCAAAAATTTCCGTTCATGCGGAATTTACCCGACTCTGCTAAAAAATTTTATCCCTAGTAAAAAAAACTACTGTACAGGTGCATATACTGTGTATGCAGTATTTATTGAAATATGTAGTATGGGAACCATCATGGACGCGAATCTCTATGGCAAGTTACTATTTCTTCGGAATTTTAGCTTACTTACGTAGTTTCTTTCCTTCTTTCTTTCTTTTTTTTTTTTTTTTTTTTCTGCCATAAGGCTGTTTATGAATTTTATTTGTAACCTGACGAAGACTCTCTCTTTCTCTCTCTCATCTTATAAATTATAAATATAAACATGTTGTGTTTTTACAACTCTCTTAGAATTCGCTCAAACGACTTCCTCCATTTTACTGAAGTACAAACACTAAATTTTAGAAAAAAATCATTATATGTAACAAAATTTCTGTGAATTCGAAAAATTCAAGTACGTTTATCCAGGTTCCCTAAAAGCCGATTTAGCTTAAATATGGGGGGGGGCTCAAAGAAAAGTTTGGTGGGTTGAAGTCAGACCCAGTCCACCCATAGGGTCGCGCCTGTCTGGATGAGAAAGAAGGATGCGAGGAGCACACCCCTCTAAAAAACACTGGGCTCAGCTGGCCCGGCTGACAGTACCCAGTATGGGCTCCTTCCCCAATGTTACAGGGTTTGCCAAATGAGTGTCGATGGGCTGGCAGAAAAACAATAAAGACGATTGAAATTTGATGCCAGTGAAAACTATAAGAAAAAAATAAATTTTAATTAGAATTGCAAAGGCTACAACACTGTTAAAAGCCATGGATAAAATTTGGAAGAGCAGAGCTATTAGCCACAAAACTAAGTTAAGTATTCTCGAGACATGCGTCTTCAGCAGCATGCTATATGGATGTGAGACTTGGACATTGACAAAGGAATCAGAGAGAAGAGTACTTGCTTTTGAAAGAAAGTGCAATCGTAAAATCTTACGAATCGGATGGACCCCAGAGGATAAGAAATGAAGAAGTGTATAGAAGAATACAACTAAAAGAGACAGTGTTCCAAAAAATTCATACAGAGGAAACTAAGACTCATTGGACACATCTGCAGAATGAAAAATGACAGAAAGATAAAGGCATTGGTGTTTGGCATAATGAACAGAAGAAATGCAAGGGGACGCCTTCACCGTGTGTAGGCTGACGATATTAAAGACTGGTGCGGTGGAACTCTTCAAGAAATGAGCCACTCTGCAATGAACAGACTTCAATGGGACAATATACAGTTAAAATGGCAACAGACGCCTACGGAAATTGTACCCATAATGGCGTCCTGGCAAAAGAAATGCCATATTATTTTAAGATCCATATTAAGAAAGATCTCCTTCATTAAAAAAGAAGATACCTTTCAAACAAATCCTGACACTTCTCTTTTCGGAAACTGTTATAATTTTACTTCGTATTTTTCCAGTCATGATCTAGATGTTTTTGTGTTTCTCCAAATTCTTCTTTAGTTAATTTTTTTTTATCCTGCCCCATTCTATTAATGAAGAATTTAATAATAGAACGGGCCTTTGTATATTTCACATTATGAAGAAATTAGAAAATACATGAATTGTTTCGACGGAACGGATTACAATTCAACTGAAAACCACAGTTTCCTTCCGAGCAGAAAAACATTCTTTTTTTTAAAACATCTAGAATTCTTTGACTCTGTCTACATAATCATACTCAGTAACTAACCATATACTCCCAGCTTTGAATTCGATATTCTGAGGAAAGATACAAACATCCTACGCAGTTCAGTATTTCCTCGTCTGCGAGTTAATATACAGTGTGATACGAAAGTGAAACAGTCGAAGTAAGTACTCCTTTTACCTACCAACCTGAAGGACAAATTTTATTTCCTCAGTGAAAAAAAACTCTCTGAAAACTTCTAAATTAGTAAGGCGAAATTTATTTCGTCAGTATAATATAGAATTACAATCTTCTTTTGTTTTTTAATTTCTACATAATTTTACAATTGCATTTGGAGGTGTCATGCATTTGACCAAAAGATCTCTTCATTAAAAGTAACTTGATCAAAAGTTTAAATTTCACCGAAAGGTCGTTTTACCAAAATTGTCATTTAACCGAAGTGTCGTTTCTCACCTAACCATTATTTTTACCGAAGGGTCGTTTCGCAATTAAAAAAAAAAAAAAAAAAAAAACATTTTACCGAAGGGTTTTTTCATGGAAGGAATCACTTCAGCGAAAGATTTGTTTATCCGAAGGGTCTTATCATCGAAATATCGTTTGGAGCGAAACATCATATTGCCTCAATGTCTGTGCCTACACCTCAAGACAGTTACAGATGTGATATACACTCAACGGACAAAACATTAGAGATACAAGTTATATACACATGAGAGAATTTTTTTTCTATCTTAAGACTATTCCGAGAAGAGAATATAATTGTGTAAAAGACGAATTGAACCACGTAGTTTTCTGATTTTGATTCGAAGCCAACTAATGTTCTGGCTAAATGCGTGAGCCAGTGGACATGCCGTAACAACCAATAAAAGTTAATTAACACGTAAGTTACTTGATTCATTTATGATCTCTAAGCGTATTCTGAAGTATTTTATGCAATAGCGTCAAACCAATTGGTCGGTAGTGAGATTCGAACCCACGTCTCTCCCGACTGAACTAAAATAACCTTAGCTTATGGCTGCAACTTGCCGTTTCGACTCTTGCGTTACACTGTGGAACGCCACAGTGTATTTAGTTAAGTTCTTTTCAGCTACAAAAGAAAAATCATATCTCCTTGATAACCGAAACGTAAATTTAATAAACATTAAATTTTCTTCATTAAAAGTGATGGCTGTTTTGGGAGGGTTTCACAGATATGATGGGTTCTCAAGAGAGTCCCCAGCATGGCTATGTATGAAAGTGTAATTGTTCCTAGTCTGATGTATGGCAGTGAAACCTGCGTACTACAGAAGAAACATAGGATTCTTTTGTGTGCTGGAAAAATGAGTTACAAGGGGTTTGCGTCAAGACACGTTCAGATTATGTGAGGAATGAAGATGTGTTGCAGTTGCGTAATGTGAAGCAAAATGTTGTTAGCAAGGTGGAGACTACCATGTTTCGGTGGTTTGGCCATGTTGAAAGAATGAGTGCTGAGATGCTTACTAAGGAAATCTTTTGAGCCCAAGTGCCAGGAAGGTAAGGTAGAGGAAGGCCAAGGAAGTCATGGGAGGAACAGATTCAGGAGTGCCTGCACGAGAAAAAGATTATGAGTATGAAGTATAGAAGATCTTGTGTGCGGCGTGTGATGGATGTCAGTGAAGCCTGTGTTGTATGTCAAGATCGCTGTAAATGGAGAAGTTTGGTACGGCAACAGTAAGTAAAAATTATCTGGTAGTTTGTATTTCTTTGTGGAGCTATATTTTTAATCTCAGAGAACAGCTTAGTGATATGTATGTATGTATGTATGTATGTATGTTTGTATGTATGTATGTATTAAATTAAGCTAATAGTGTGTTGGTCCTCCTCTAGCGCTGATACTACCTAACAGTATGCTTCCCTGTACACGCAGAGACATCGGTTCCAACAGGTGATGGAGGGTTTCCGGAGTTAATGATAGCCATGCCTGTTGCAGCATTGTCCACAACTCCACCCGAGACGTCTGTCCAGGATCCATGGATCTGATGTTTCGCTGCACGGAATCCAAGAGAGTTTCCACGGGGTTTAAATCCGGGGACCTTGGGATCCACTGGATGGTTTCAAACTCAGGTGAGTGTGTGACGTGCCTGCACCGCAGGACGCACATGGGATAAAGGCAGATAGCAGTGAGAGCACATGTCCGTGTAGCTCAGTTGGGAGAGTGACTTACTCCGAAGTGAGGGAACCCAGGTTTGGACAAATTTGTACGTTATATTGGCGCCCGAACTTCCAGGATGACCCGACTTTCCAGTTTCTCGCAATGATGGGATGTTCTTTCCACACGGCGAGACAGGAAAAATGAAAATCCCTTCTTCAGTGCTTGGACAAAATAAATCAGTGTGATGTTACGTTCCACACACCAAATTGTCTGCTGGGATTTCTCAAATGCACGTTCTTCATGGATGACTACCTACAGCGACACATTGTCCCTGCTGACCCGTGAGCCATGCCCCTGGCCCTCTTTCGGGGGTGGGTGGGTGGAGATGTGACGTGCTTGCACCGCATCACGCACTTGAGATAAAGGCAGATAGCAGTGAGAACACATGTCCGTGTAGCTCAGTTGGGACAGCGAGTTACTCCGGAGGAGAGGACCCGAATTCGATGCCCGGCGCGGACGAACTTGGGCGTTAAAAGTGTTCCTTGAGCCATGCCTGGGTAGTTGCGGCCTGAAGGGGCGGCGCATTGTTCTGCTGAGGCAGACCATCGGCCGTAGGATGCGCGAAGGTCATGAAAGCGTGTAAGTGATCAGCCAGCACATGCTGGCAGCGTACAGCGGTTAAGGACTCGTCCACGCACACACACACACACACACATACACACGCGCGCGCGCGCGCGCTCACACACTAAGGGATCTAATGTGCCCCATGAGAAGTTTACCCTAGCAATACACAGAGACACCACCGTCTTGAACAGAGACGACTTGGCACTATGGGGCCATAGCTTCATGCTGTCGACACTAGAGGTCTGCACGGGCCCGACAGACACGGGCCGAGCAGGGTTTTTTTTTTATGAGCTAAACAGTCGCAGTACGACGCCTTTCTCGTGTGGAAAATCCGCAACATACAGCAGCAGCATAAGATTGAATAATTTCCGCTGATGGAAAAAAAAGAAGTTTTACGACATCATCTCCTCCTACAAAACAATTGGAGTTGGTCAGCTTACTTAGTTTTTCAATGTGAATGTGGTGCCTTTCTCTCTTTCTCTCTCTCTCTTCCTAACTTTCACCCTCCTCTCATGCTTCAGGGCAGGCTATTAACTGCAGCATTTCTAAACCGAGCCACCCGCTCGCAGACCAGGGCTGTCGCAGAAGATCTTTTTTATTGTTCTGGTCGGCGGCACTTTGTTCTATAGATGTGTGAAAAGCTTTTAAGTTGTGTGACGTGCCTGCCCAGCAGGACGCACACGACATAAAGGCAAATAGCAGCGATAACGAACGTCCGCGTAGCTGAATTGGTAAAGCGACTTGTTCCGGAATGAGGGGACCCGGGTTTGAGCCCGGGCGTTTATAAAAATGACGGAGAAATTTACTTCGTTATAATGGCGCCCGAACTTTCCGGATGACCCGGCCGTTCAAGATCTCGCCATGGTGTGATGTTCTTTCCACACCGCGAGATAGGAAAAATAAGAGAATCCCTTCTTCAGCGCTTCGAAAAATAAACAAGAAAGATGACACCGAATTTTCGGGTGTAATAAGCACGTCTTTTGAATCCGTTCTGACGCAAATTAAATTTATCAAAGTTATTCAAAGTCAATGGAACCGGTATGGAAAACAATAGTATCTGACGGAAGAAAGAAGTTTTTCAATCGGGTCTTTAATCCCTCAGATATTGCTGTAAACGGAATCGTGAGCTTACGAACTCTTAGAAACAGAGTTATCGACAAAAATAAGATGTGACTTTGCGTCCCTTGGTGGGAAAATCATGCATTATTTTAGGAAGAAAGTATTCACAAAGGGTTTATCAATATGAGCGGTATAGAAATTGACACTTATGACCCCTGGTGGCCAAACCATTCTTTACCAAACATTAGAAATTACGTAAAAAATATTTTCCATCAGGTCTTGTATGCGATACAGGAAGAATTTTTCAAATCGGAGTTTTAGGAGCAGAAAACGCAATTTACTATTGTGCGCCCTAGCGGAAAGTCTATGATTTACATGAAAATTTTGAATTTATAGGAAAAACATTTTGCATCGGAAACACTATCCAACAAAGAAGGAGTTTTTCAAATCGGACTTTTAGAAGTACAGATATTGACAAAAATAAGATATACATCTACGACCCTGGCGTAGAAACCATGCATTATTGCAAGAAGAAAATGTTCCTAAAATGTTTGTCGACATGAGTAGTATCGGTCAACAAACGACTTTTTTTCCAATCGAGATTTTTGAAGCTCATATTTTGCTGCAAATACATCAGAAGCGGAAATTAAGACTTACACCACCTGGTGGCCAAACAATTTTTTACAAAAATTTGAAATTAAGTGCAAACGATTTCCCATCAGGAGCTGTATCCGGTGTAGAAAGAATTTTTCAGATCGGAGATTTAAAAGCAGAGATATAGGGGAAAACGCAATTTACCTTTACGCCCCCTAGCGGAAAGTCTATGAATTACTTGAAAATTTTGAATTTTTAGGGAAAGCATGTCACACTAGAAACACTATCCAACAAAGAAGGAATTTTTTAAATCGGACTCTTAGAAGTCGAGATATTGACAAAAAATAAGATATACATCTACGCCCCTAGCGTAGAAACCGTGCACTATTTTAAGAAGAAAATGTTTCTAAATGGTTTGTCGACATGACTAGTATCGATCTACAAACGATGTTATTTTCAATCGAGAATTTAGAAGCTCATATTTTGCTGCAAATACATCAGAAGCGGAAATTAAGGTTTACGCCCCCTGGTGGCCAAACCATTTTTTTACGAAAATTAGAAATAACGTGCAAACGATTTCCCATCAGGAGCTGAATTTTTCATATCGGAGATTTAGAAGCAGAGATATAGGGGAAAACGCAATTTACCGTTACGTCCCCTAGAGGAAAGTCTATGAATTACGTGAAAATTTTGAAATTATATGAAAAACATGTCACACTGGAAACACTATCCAACAAAGAAGGAATTTTTCAAATCGGACTCCTAGAAGTCGAGATATTGACAAAAAAATTATATACATCTACGCCCCATGGCGGAGAAACTGGAATATTTTAGGAAGAAAATATTCCGAAAAGGTTTATCGATGTGAGTGGCATCAGTCCACGAAAGATTTTTTTAATCGATATTGTAGAATCTCAGATATTATGGCAAATACATCAGAAGCGAAAATTAACACTTACGCCCCCTGGTGGCCAAAGTATCCTTTACCAAAAATTCGAAATTATATGCAAAAGATTGTGCATCAGGATATGCATCCGCTGAAAAAAAAAAATTCAAATCGGAGTTTTAGAAGAAGAGTTATCGGGGAAAATGCAATTTACTTTTACGCCCCCTAGCGGAAAATCTATGCGTAATTTTAAAAAGAAACTATATCCAAAATACTCTTCGACGTAAATGGAATCGAAAGATAAACGATTTTTTTCAATCGGATGTTTAGAAGCAAATATGTGGAATAAAACGTATTTTTGAATTCGACGTCATCTGCATTTACGCCCTATAGCGGCGAAATTGTACAGTAATTTTGCTTCCTCTACTTCGAATGGAAAAAATTCTGTATACATTTTCTTCCCAATTAATGCGTTCCTAAGGATGAAAATTTGAACATCGATTAAAATATCTTCATTTTATAACTTGAAATACTTAATATTTTTTAAAACATAACCATAATTATGCAATCCAACATTTATTTTTCTACTGACGTCATGAAAATACAGGTCGCGCCATATTTTTTCTGGACAATTAATGCGTTCACAAGGATGAAAATTTGAACATCGATTAAAATAGCTTCATTTTATAACTTGGAATACCTAATATTTTCTAAACCATAACCGTAATTATGCAATCCAACATTTGTTTGTCTACTGACTTCATCAAAGTACAGGTCGCGCCATGCTTTTTCTGGTTTCAACACCACCAAAGGAAAAGTTATTGATTTTTAATAAAATTATGGTTATGTTTTAGAAAATATTAAGTATTCCAAGTTATAATATGAAGTTATTTTAATCAATGTTCAAATTTTCATCCTTGGGAACACATTAATTGTGAAGGAAATGTGTACAAAAGTTTTTGCATTGGAAGTATAGGAAGCAAAATTACTTGACGTCCACCTTAGTAGTATAGTATAAGGGCGATGGAATGGATCGCAATCCTATGTCCTGACCTTCGACCCCATTTGTCCCATTTTCAATAGGGTTCGTCCCCAGGTGGTCCTCCACATTTAATGTGGTAGTTTCATCGAAATCAAACCATTTTTACGCACTTTATGACGCATACCACATACTGAAATTTCATCAAAATTGAACCATTTTTACGCACGTTATGACGCATAAGGGCAATGGAATGCATCCCGCTCTTATGTCCTGACCTTTGACCCCAATTCACCCATTTTGAATAGGGTTCGTCCCTAGCGAACCTATTAATATTACCACATAGTAAAATTTTATTGAAATCGAACCATATTTACGTAAGTTATGACGCAAAGTGCAATGGAATGGATCCAGCTCCTAGGTCGTGACCTTTGACCCCATTTATCCTATTTTCAATAGGTTTCTTCACCAGGTGGTCCCCTACCACATACTAAAATTTCATCGAAATCGAACCATTTTTACGCCAGTTATCGTGCGGACGGACTGACGGACAAAGCTGGAGCATATACGCTTCTTCAACCTACCGTTGGAAAGCGTAAAAAACCTGGAGCATATACGCTTCTTCAACCTACGGTTGGAAAGCGTAAAAAACCTGGAGCATATACGCTTCTTCAACCTACGGTTGGAAAGCGTAAAAAACCTGGAGCATATACGCTTCTTCAACCTACGGTTGGAAAGCGTAAAAACCTGGAGCATATACGCTTCTTCAACCTACGGTTGGAAAGCGTAAAAAACCTGGAGCATATACGCTTCTTCAACCTACGGTTGGAAAGCGTAAAAAACCTGGAGCATATACTCTTCTTCAACCTACGGTTGGAAAGCGTAAAAAACCGTCTCGTCCTTAATTTTTGCACGCCAGTGTAGAAAGAATGGAGATCAGGACAAAGCCTAAAGACATTCCCCGTAGCATTTGGTTAAAGGTCTTCCTCACTGCAAAATTTAGCTTCAATCGATTCCCTTTTATATACTTTGTATTGTATTTATCTGCTCCAGTTGGGAGAATTACGGATTATACCACCGATACAGAACTTACTCCAAAGGAAGCATTAAACGAACCCACCGCAGAGGGCGCTGTAATAGAACTCAGCACCAAGCCCTGTAACAGTGAAACAGACCCAAACAGAAAGCTGGCGATAAATAGGCAGACAGCAGGACTCCTCAGCAGTGTATCGTAATCGACAAACATGGCTAAACGTGGTGATGTGGAAGCATTGTCGGCGCAGGAGGGATGGGTCATTATATCGCCCAAGTGGTAAGAACCATAGTATTCCCGAGGGTAACTGTATTAAGGGTGTACCGCGAGAATACCATCGCCTGACGTACCAGCGCTCAGAGAGCAAACGGTGGGCGGTTCGCCCGCCATTCATGACTAGGGTAGACGTAAATTATCCAGGCTCGTACAGTCGATTGTTTACCAACGGCGGCGTAAATCACATCCATGTTAAATGTTGGAAGCCCAAGCAACCTCAGAGAGTAAACGGTACGACGTACGCTACATACCCTGGGTTACGGGAGCCGAAGCCTGTGCGACTTTTGACTGCTCGTCATTGGAAATTACGCCTCGTCTTGTGCCAGAACTTCGAAACTGGACCTCTGCAAAGTGGCGCGGTGTCGTGTGGTCAGATGCATCACGTTTTCAGCTGTACTGAGCGGACGGTAGGGTACGGGTGTGGTGTTGACTAGAGGTTTGCACGGGCATTAATTTGGAAAGCCCGGGCCGGACCAAGCCCGCACATTCAAAGCCCGGACCGTTTCAAATTTTTTATTTAAGGCCTGGCCCGTATATTTCTCCTGTTTCCAAGGCCCGGGCCGGCCCGTAAAATGTCAACAATTACCAAAACACGAATTTGACACCTGGTGCACTGGGTCATTCGACTCCTCAAGAGTATTCGTTTTCTTAACTGCTACACGTATTCTATTACAATAAACGTTAATTCAGAATATTTCTGAGAATCTGTATAAGTCACCTGACGTCCTAGGAGGGGTGGGCTTGTATACTCAAAATTATTGCATGAAAAGCACAATTTCCATACCTTTCAAATTTTCTGGGTTTTCAAATTTATCATTCCCTACCGCCGGACCCGTAATTTTCCTTGGGAATAAGGAGGGAAGGGAAGGGGGGGCTAATTCGAAAAGCACGAAATATCCAGAATTATGAGTCCGATCGTTTTACTGGGAGAATATTTTATGGCTTTATAAACTGCACCTCTCTCTACTGGCATATCATATCGCTGGAACCCAATATGTCTCGCGTGTGTGCTGTGTGGGGAACAAATTTGTGCCACTTAAGATGCGATGTTCCAGTCTTGATGATATCGTAAATCAAAAAGTTTTTGCATTTAGTGCACTGCACGACGTTTACCGGCCGACTAGTTTCAGAACGGGACAGTAATTTAAAATATTTCCAAATACTGCTTTTCCCCTTTACATTGTCTACAAGCACATATTCTCCGGAAGCGATTTTTTCGCGAAAATCTTTCGCTTTCTTAAACTCCATAATAAGTATGGAAGAGCATTTATCAGCAAACACTGAACTGAGCATATGCTAAGGGAAAACAACGACAGACTGCCCAGCTAATCAGTGTCACAGCAGTTTTAACAAGAAAGATGACACCGAATTTTCGGGAGTAATAAGCACGTCTTTTGAATCCGTTCTGGCCGCCCCGGTGGCGCAGTGGTCTAAGCGATGGCCTCTGATCATTCGTCCGAACGTGGTCCGGGTTCGAATCCTGGTGAGGCATGGATGTTGTGTTTGTCTTACAGCACTGGCTCTCTCCCTTCCCTGGAACCAGCGACCCTAAATTAGGGACGGGCGAATGCTTATAGCCCATTGAGTTGCTCACGGTGGTCGTTAAACCTCCAATAAAGAAGAAGAAGAAAGAAGAATCCGTTCTGAAGAAAATTAAATTTATCAAAGTTATTCAAAGTCAATGGAACCGGTATGGAAAACAATAGTATCTGACGGAAGAAAGAAGTTTTTCAATCGGGTCTTTAATCCCTCAGATATGGCTGTAAACGGAATCGTGAGCTTACGAACTCTTAGAAACAGAGTTATCGACAAAAATAAGATATGACTTTACGTCCCTTGGTGGAAAAACCATGCATTATTTTAGGAAGAAAGTATTCACAAAAGGTTTATCCATATGAGCGGTATCGGTCAAAGAAAAAAATTTTAGTCGAGTTTTCAGGAGCTCAGATTTTGCTACAAATACATCAGAAGTAGAAATTAACACTTATGACCCCTGGTGGCCAAACCATTATGTAAATTTTATTTGTATGTATGTAAATTTTATTTTGAAAACGGCTCTAAGGATTTTGATGAAAGTCGTTAACCTACCGTTTTCTGCTACTAGAAATCGATTTAGCTTGATCTCGACTTTAGAAAAATTCGTTTAGTGGGTTAAATAACCAACCCGAATTGCCACGCTTTCAGTGTAGTGTCATGGCGTCGAGCCATTAGATGTTGGCGCTCGGTCATGCCATCTGTCTCATTACGTCACGCGTTGTGTGTGGATCCTATTAAAGTTTTACGACGTCACACTCTTGCGAGAAGATGGTCGCGATTTCCATCTGCCTCATTATGTCACGCGTTTTGTGTGTATGTTCGTCCGCACGATTACTCGCGTAAAAATCGTTCGATTTCGATGCAATTTTAATATGTGGTAGGGGAACACCTGGGAAGGAACCGTATTGAAAGTAAACGAAATGGGGTCAAAGGTTAGGACATAGGAGCGGGATCGATTCCATTGCTCTTATGCGTCATAACTTGCGTAAAAATTATTCGATTTCGATTAAATTTCAGTATGTGGTAGGGGACCACATGGGGACAAACCCTATTGAAAATTGGCGAAATGGGGGTCAAAGGTCAGGACATAGGAGCGGAATCCCTTCCATCGTCTTTATGCATCATAACTTACGTAAAAATGTTTCGATTTGGATGAAATGCTAGTATGTTGTAGGAACCTGCCTGGGGACGAATCCTTTTGAAAATGGGCGAAATGGGGTCAAAGGTTAGGACACAGAAGCGGGATCTATTCCATAGAACTTACGTAAATTTGCTTCGATTGCGACAAAACTTTATCATGTTATTTTGGGGGTATACTGAACCAGTTCTGTTGAATATTATCGAAATGGGATCAAAGGTCAAGGCACAGAAGTGAGATTTACTCCATAGCCATTTCCCTCATAACTTGAGTAACAACTTGAGTAATGATTTCTAGTATGTGGGAAAGCTTATCATAATCAAAGCATTGCAAGATTTTACTAACTTGTCCAAATGTAACGTCGTGCAGAAGTGCTCCACATCGAGTCAAATCATACCATAAGATCCCCAAGATGTAAGAATATGGGACAAGTGAGCAAAACCGCCCAAACAAGGAATCCAAAGGATACAAATGCACTTTATTGAAAAGGTAGCTTCGAGCACAACTGGAGAGAAGACAGAAACGTCCATGTGACAGGCGGCTGCCAATAAAAATCCAGTCTTTAGTAGGGGATCTGATCACCCCTGACCGCGTTGCAGGATTTACAACGTCTGTCCATGATGAGTATGAGGTTGTCAAGGAGCTGTTGAGGCATCGCGGCCCATTCCTCTTGTAGCGCCAATCGCAGCTGCGGAATCGTTGCTGGCTGCTGGTGACGTGCTGCCAAGCGTCTCCCGAGAAGGTCCCACACGTGTTCGATTGGATTTAGGTCCGGGGACCTTGCGGGCCAATCCATGCGTTGAATATCTTTACTCTCCAACAGCTCTGCGACAGCCACTGTACGATGAGGTGTAGCGTTGTCGTCCATGAAGAGGAACTCAGAACCCACAGCACCTCTAAGCAGACACACGTGAGGCAGGAGAACCTCGGTACAATAGCGGACACCAGTGACAGAACCTAATTGGAAGATGTGGAGGTCAGTACGGCTACCAAGCATGATACCGCCCCAAACGAGATCTCCGCCACCTCCAAACCGATCCCTTTCGATGATGGTGGAGGTGTGATAGCGTGTTCCCTGCTCTCTCCAGATGTGTATACGTCCAGAATCGCTCGTCTGACTAAATCGGCTCTTATTCATAAAGAGAACTCGACCCCATTACTGATATGTCCAGTTCCTGTGTTCCTGGCACCACAGAAACCGCCGTCTCGGATGAGCAGGCGTTAATGGCACACAACGTACTGGTCATCGTGCAAATAGATCACCTTTGTGCAGCCTCCTGGCAACGGTAAAACGCGATAACGGACGTCCAGTTTTCTGTTGCATGTGCCTTGCGATTTCTCCCGTTGTCTGCCGCCTGTCTCTTCTCGCCTGTAGGACAATATACCGGTCGTCGACCGCCGTGGTTGCTCGTGGACGACCACTGCTAAACTCTCGGACAGCTGTTCCTGTCGTTTGAAATGCTTTCCAAGCTCGTGAAACGATGCTGTGAGCGATCCCGAATTCCTCGGACACACTAGTCACACTTCGACCTTTTTCCAACTTCCCAATGACGCGACCTCGGGTAAAGTCATCCAGATGTCGTCTACTGGATTGCCTGTTGGCCATATCACACGGTGGCAGCAACTCGACGTCGTTCAAACCGATGTACACCGTGCAATAGCTTTCACCGAATTGCTGAGCTGATCTTCTGATCTTCAGTAGAGGATTTTAGGAAGAGAGTGTCTGACCCCAGGTCTTAAACAACCCTTAGAAATAGGAAGCTAGGAGATTTGGGCTAGAGTGCGCGATAGGAAAGTGATACAGAAGCAAGGTAGAAAGGGAGAGGAAGACGCCCTTATTTCTTACCGGGGGACCAGTACCCGGGGCCCGACGGCTTAACGTGCCCATCCGACGCACGGCGGATATATAATGCTTTGAGCGTTCGTACCTGCCTGGGATCGAACCCGAGGTCTTCTCCGTGGCAGTCAAGAACGTTGACCAGTAGGCTACCCGCGGCCCACAGAATTGCTGAGCGTACACCGCCCGTGTGCTTTATACCCTTCCGACACCCCCCCCCTATGTGATGCTGCATATATGCTCATGCGCTACCGTACCGGACCCTAGTCTATCTCCTGGGCGGTCTTTCGGTCCATTCTGGCTGCTCGTTCCGCTGTTATGCTAATTTCTCCTCTTCATCTTTAATTTTTGCACACCAGTGTAGTTTGCTTGGACGTGTTGCCGCTGTCATACAAGCAAAAGGTGGACAGACTAATAATTGCGAGAATGAAGCCATTTATCCCAAAACATTGTGGTGTCCGAATACTTTTGATTTCATAGTGTATGTAATAATTCCAGAGTAAGACTACAACCAGTTTAAGATATTCACTATTTGATCGAATGTGTCCTAACACAAACATTTTCACTTACGAAAGGAGTATATTCTAACAACAACAGAAAAAAAAACTAAAACGAAAAAATAAATAAAAGAAGAATAAAATGTAATAAAAACAAGTTGACTTAATCTTTCCACGATCACAAATTCGTTGAAATCAAATGTAATTTCACTGAAAAATTAAACAATGATGCCAGAAGAGTTAAGCAAGAAAGATGATACCCAGTTTTCGGTTCTAATGAGCGCGGCTTTTGTATTGCTTCCGAAGTGAATAAAAAAATTCCAAGTTACTCGTAGTCAATGGATTCAGTTAGAAAAAAATTTAGAATCAGCTGGATTTCTACAATCGTTGAAATATCCAGAAATAGAAATGGCTACTTACTCCCACCAGTGGCTGAAAAGAATGTCACGAAAATTAACAAATTATGCACAAAAAGTTCGTCATAGCAGAAGGAAGATAACACAGATAAATAGATTACCGAATGGAATTGTTAGAAGAAGAAATATATAGGAAAACGTGATATAACCCTACGCCTTCTAGCGGAAAAATTTTACATAATGGAAAAGTTGAAAATATGAGAAAAAGTATTCTTCATAGCAAAAGCTATGGCAAGAAAAAGGAATTTTTCATCAAATACGTCTTCTGGAAGTAGAACTTAGAGGTCCTCACGGGCTTTATTTGGTGATCCCGGCTCGGCCCAAGCCCGTGGCGTTTAAGGCCCGGCTCGGCCCGTGATGTGCCATTTGGTATTGTTTTGTCTTTCTATTGTATTTTATTAAATTGTAAAACTTATATAATGAAATATTATTGAAAATTTTAAGTTGAACGTAAGCCTAAAAATATTAACTAAACTTAACAATTAGCGAAGAATATAACCTTTAAAGAGAGACAAAAAAGAAGACTAAGCGGGTTCAAAATATCCTTTTCTCTGAACTAGCAAGTGGTAACACCCCAAAAGTCAATCCCTATACAGATTAGGGATAGGAGAAACAATCGATGTTTTCCCGCTCTCTCATACTAACACACACACACGGACACAGCACATCATTGCTGCCCCCCTCCGTCCCCCACTCCACACAACACACACACTCGCTCGGGTGGAATCTTTTTGTTGTCAACAAGCCCCAAAGTGGTTTTACCATCTTACTACCTACAGATGGTAAAAACACTAAGTGCCTCTCCTTGCTTTTGCGATTACGCCCTGGGCTATGTCTTGGCAGTAAGCAAAGCCAGCAATACATTTAAACAGACCAGGAAATCGGGGAAAACGACTTCTCTTCTTTCTTTACCATTGCGATAAAAAGCATGTGTCGACTTGACCCGGCCCGTTGCCTTGTTCTCTAAACTAAAACAAGTCAGTAAAATCATGCAATGCATTGATTATGATACGCTTTCCAACATACCAGAAATTATTACTCAAGTTATGTGGATAATGGCTGTGGAATAAATCTCGCTCCTGTGTCCTGACCTTTGACCCTATTTTGATGATATTCTTTGACCCCATTTCGATGATATTCCAAAGTTTTGTCGCAATAGAAGCAGTTTTACGCAAGTTATGAGAATAATGGCTGTGGAATAAATCTTGCTTTTGTGCAATGACCTTTGACCCCATTTCGTTGATATTCAACAGAACCGGTTCACTATACCCTCGGAACAACATGGTAACGTTTTGTCGCAATCGAAGCATTTTTAGGTAAGTTATGATGCACAAGGCGATGGAATGGAGCCCACTCCAGTGTCCTGACCTTTGACCCTATTCCGCCCATTTTCAATACGGTTCGTCCCCAGTTGGTTCCTTACCACATACTAAAATTTCATCGAAATCAAACCATTTTTACGCAAGTTATGACGCATAAGGGCAATGGAATAAATCCCGCTCTTATGCCCTGCCTGACCTTTGACCCCATTTCGCCCATTTTCAATAGGGTTCGTGCCCAGTTGGTTCCCTACCACATACTAAACTTTTATCGAAATCGAACCGTATTTAACGCATGTTATGACGCATAAAGGCAATGGAATGAATCCCGTTTTTATGTCCTGACCTTTGACCCCATTCCGCCCATTTTTAACAGGATTCGTTCCTAGGTGATTCCCTACCACATACTAAAATTTTATCGAAATCGAACCATTTTTACGCAAGTTATGACGCATAAAGGCAATGGAATGGATGCAGCTCCTATGTCCTGACCTTTGACCCTATTTCACCCATTTTCAATAGGGATCGTCCCCAGGTGGTTCCCTACCACATACTAAAATTTCATCGAAATCGAACAATTTTTACGCAAGTTATGGCGCATAAAAGCAATGGAATCGATCCCGCTCCTACGTCCTGACCTTTGATCCTGTTTCGCCCATTTTCAATAGGGTTCGTCCCCAGGTGGTCCCCTACCACATACTACAATTTCGTCGAAATCGAACAGTTTTGACGTGAGTTATCGTGCGGACGGACGGACAGACAGACGGACGCGGACAAAGCTGGAGCATATACGCTTCTTCAACCTACGGTTGGAAAGCGTAAAAAACCAGACCCAGCCCGCGGGCCAGGCCAGGCTCAGGTTTGGCATGCCGTCCAGTTCAGACCTCTAGTAGAACTAGAGGTAAAAACGTTTTAATATTTACAACCCATAGCGAAAAAGCTATTCATTATTTAAAGAGGATAGTATTTCCCATCTATAAATGTTAACGAATGGCACAGAGTGAAAAAAAAATCAGTATGGTTTTTAGAAGCGGAGATACAGCTGCATACAAAAGCACACAAACACCACCTAGCGACAGAACTGTAAACTACAAAAATAAACTCCACAAGAACAAGCAAACTGTTCTACAGTACAAAGCAAATGGTATACGGTGTTAACAGCCCAACCGCTGTTTACCAAAAATTAGAAATTATATGATGAAAATTTCCCACCAGGAGCTCTATCCAATGCAAAAAGAATTTTTCACATAGGTCTTCTAGAAGCAGAGATATATCTTTGCGCCCCTAGCGGAAAATCTATGCATTACTTGAAAAAAATGTTTTTACACAAAATAGCTTTCGTTGTAAATGGCATCGAAAGGAATAAATATTTTTTTAATAGGATATTCAGAAATAATGATATGGAATAAATGTATTTTGGATTCGATATCATCTGCATTTACGCCCTCCAGTGGCGAAGTTATGCATCACAATAGAACCGGAAAGACAGAATCCTCGTCCTCACATTTCAAGATTTCCAATGCAAAAAGAATTTTTCAAATCGGTCTAATAGTTGCAGAGTTATGGTGTCATCAGACGGACGGACGGACAAACAAAGTAACACTATGAGCTCGTACGTTTTCTACAAAAGACCTGCTAAAAAGGAATAATTTCATTTTGTAAGATATTCATGACTTAGGAAATGGCCAATACTATTGTTCCGGGGGTTTTAAAATATTTTAGAATTGATCTGTTTCCAAGAATAGTAGGTGATATCCAGAAATAGGTCTTTGTCAGTCCGTAAATCAAGGTCTTAGAGGGCCCCTAGGCTAAGGCATTTGAGTGGGTCCATGGGCTAAGACATCTGAGGGGGTCCCCAAAGAACTTACAACGGGGAATAATTATGAAGTCCGTTAAAGCACGAAACTGTAGCAATATGCTTATGATAATTAATATACGTAGTGCATTCTTCAAACTAATATATTATCTGCAAAGTTTTCATAATAAGTCACTGTATTTTCCGTTGTTCCTATAAGAACATGATTTAAAAGCTTAAGATTCACAGATTTTGTCTTGGATTTTCTAATGATTTAGAAAATCCAACGAACAATCTGGGAATTTTATACGAGAGTCATAACAAAAGTTATGCACACGTTAATCTAAAATGGAAGCGAATGATGTAATTGGGGAAATGATTGCGCCATGTCAAGATCAGACTCTCAGCAACACAATGGTGATCAGACTCTCAGCAACACAATCATTTGCTATGTGGACATGGGGGGTTTGAAAATGGAAGCGTGCAGCTCCTCAAGTCGAGTCACGGCGTTAGACCAGCGCTCGTACGTGTAAATAGAAACCCTGTGGGGAAAAACTCCGAAACAGGTCCACACTGACTTGCAAGAAATTTGTGGGGAAGCAACTCTTGATCGAAGCAGAATGCCTTTCTGAGGACAAAGTTCAGACCTAAAATGCGTCAAATTCGCCCCAACTTGTTATAAGTGGGAGCGATTTTGCTTTATGACAACGCATCGTGTCATGGTGCAGTGTCGGTACGGGGACTTTTGTCGAAATATGACTGGGAAACTTTATCCCACCCACCATGCAGCCCTGATCTCAGTCCACCTGACTTTGATCTTTTCCCAAAGTTTAAAAAAATCGGCTTCATGGCATCCGCTACGAATCGCTGGACGAACTGTTATTGGGCGTGACCCGAGTAATATAACAGCTGAACAAAGATGGCGTACTACGGGGCATCCAGGACCTACCTCACCGCTGGCAAGCTGACATTAGCAGCGGAGGGGAGTACATTGAACGGCAATAAGGTAAGTTTTCCCCGTTACTTCACCCTTTTCTCATAAATGGACAGTGTGCAGAACTTTTGTTAGGATCCCCCGTACTTTTCTTAGTGCATCACTTTTGTTAGGCAATGTGAGGCCACAGTGTACTTCGACCATTAACTGTTCCGAGTGCAAATTGGGAAGTGTAGGTGGATGGCAGTGAAAAAGCTGAAACTGGCTCGCCGACCCGTTGTACACAGTGACATGAAACCTTTAACCTGGGTGAGTCACTGCTTTGAAATCAGTTCGTCTTCCAGCCTCTGTTTCTGACTAAGTGGAAATCAAAGGAAACAAAAGTAAAAGTATTTTATACATTTATCTCTATTATTTGCCCAGGTATGCCTCCTGGTCCCTTGGTAATGATAGGCCCGAAGGCTATAGCACCTATAGACCTCCCCCCTTAATCCGGCCCTGGTCAGCATGGGAATCTTCGACTTCAAGATGCTATCAATCAGCGGCAGCGGTATTTATTAAGAGTTGCAAAACATCATTCTCGAGCGTAGAGCTTAGTACGTGAACTAAGTGCTTTTACATTGTTCCGTTGATCTTCGCAGCGATTAGTGTATTGTTACAGATAAGCGCATCAAGACGGCACAATGACTTTATTTCCCTTGGAGGTGACAGAGAGGTTTTTTTTTTTTTTTTTTTCTTTGGAAGCAACGGAGAGCTAGGATCAGAGGACAGAGAGTGTCAGGCGGAGAAAGGGGTGGCTCTCAGAAGTTTGGGAAAGCGAACAAGGAACACTGTGGTCATCTCACACACGCATATAAATTAAAGTACCATACATTAGTGCTAAATAGCATACTAAAACTTACAAACAACCACACTAACACATATTTCCTTTTCTTTTCAGGGATATAAAGCATGTTAAGCTATGACAAGCCGCCCGTTCCTGATTCAGGAAACCTGGTTTGAGGGATGGGCCAAATTTAGAAGCAGAACTCAAGAGTGACTAGATCCCGTGAGCCTTCGGCCATTGGGGTGACCTAAAGTACATTTCCATACAGGTAAACAATTAAAGTAGTTTAAAATAAAACCGAATAACACACGAGAGTGAAATTTGAAAGAGGAAATGAGACCCTCCCCCTCGTTTCCAGTAATTTTTATTGGAAAAGTTTTTTTTTTTTTTGCATGCAAGTTTTAAGAATCAATTGCCGCATGCACGAGAACTTTTTACATTTTTCCTTAATGATTTGGAAAATTTTTCATGTAATGAGACGCACCTTAAACAAATAGAAAAAAAAAGCTGTGGTTCACACGACTATAAATTACACAAGAAAGGACAATTATTTTGTTTTGCAATTACTGGTCTTCGTGTCAAATGTGTACACAGATTAGGGCTCCTCCAAAAAGAAGAGGGAGACGGTGTGGGTAAAACAGTTTAGAAGAAACTCTTGCAATTGATACATTTCGTTTAAAACATGCGTTCCGCCAAGAACAACAAATTAAAAAAGATTTCTTCACCAGTGTTTGCTGTTTTAATGCTCCTTAAAGATATACAGTTGCCACATTAGAAACAACTGCTGCATGTTATGGAGGGCTGTCTTCGAGTTCTGAAAATAAGCTGTGAACTTTGGAAGACAGCTTATTATGCCTTTCTGTGGTATAGTTTTAACATGCACAGTTGACGAATGACTGTTTCTTGAAATAAATAAGTCCGTTACGGAAGCGTGCTTAGTTTCATTCGCACGTGGCGTCTAACAGCAAGAGCAATGCATTTTTACAGTCTTTGTGCGAAAGGCAACAGTTGTACAATGAGCATTTTATTTAGTCGTGTAATACAACCGTGGTATGACGCAAGAGGATAAGTATCATATATCTCCAATTATCTCAACTCGAAGATAATAGCGCTCTGTTTGAGATTTACCAATAAACTACGAAGACAAAACTAAAGTTGCAGGCGAAGCAAAAGCTGAAATCTTTTTTATTCTGAAAACTACCGCGAATCCTTCGTCTGAGTGAAGGACAAGAAATAAACGGCTTTCTTCCTTTTTTTCTTTCTTTCTTTCTTTTTTTTTTTTTTTTTTTTTTTCTGTTTTAGGCGTGTCATCTTAAATTCAAAGAAATCCACAGGAAGCTAAACTCACACAGCGCTGATGACACAGAGAGATGGTGGGTGGGAGAGATTTCGATAAATGAAGAGAAAGAAAGAGAAAACAAAAGAAGAAAGCTAGTTTCTTACACGCAGTTTAAAACTATTCGTATTCTGTAAAGCTCTCAGTTAGTTAGGAGTCACGTAACTATCGAGATTTTTGCAAAGAATTGCGTTAAGAGTAAAGTTCACTGTGTGGGATAGGAGGGACAGAGTGAGAACGGCTGAGAGCGAACATTATGGTAAATAATTATTTAAAATCCTACGAATGCTCCCATACAGAATAGAGAGAGAGAGAGAACACGAAGGGGGGGGGGATGCAAGAAGATAGCGATAAAAAATCACGTTAAAAGGAAAGTAAACTTTTTATGAAGGCAAGACCGTATTTACCAATGGACTTAAGGGAGCTATACAGCCTACGGCGAAATAATTTTGAGAGTGGTAAAAAAGAAAACGGAGAATAGTATTGAAAGAAAGAAGAGACAGAATGGAAAATACCCACAACAGATGTATATTGAATGCTAATAATAATAACATAATAATAATAAGAAGTAGAAGAAGAAGAACAAGAAGAAATACACAGCCCTAGACCTCTCTACTCAGAACATCGAGATTGGAACGAGGGAGCCAAAAGAAGAAGCTTGGGGCAAGAAAGTCCTACACGGAAGGCACTACAGCTATCTGCAATTGGACCATGTGGAAAAGACTGCATCTAATGCATGGCTAACAAACGGATCACTCTTCCCCGAGACCGAAGGAATCCTGATGGCTTTACAAGATCAAGTTGAAAACACCAGAAACTACCGGAAGTATATCCTGAAGGACACGTCAGTGGAAAGCGACACGTGTCGGCAATGCCATCAAGCGCCAGAGACCATCCAACATATCACAGCAGGGTGCAGAGTCATCACACAAACAGAGTACGCAAACAGGCACAATCAAGTCGCCAAGATTGTCCATCAGAAATTGGCAAGAAAGCCCCACCTCATTACAACTGAGTCTGTCTCCTACTACAAGTATGAGCCAACAACGCTTCTAGAGAACAACACCCACAAGATGTACTGGGACAGATCGATCAGAACAGATAAGACCATCCCCACAATCGGCCCGGCATCGTCCTGGTCGACAAGGAGAAGAAGTCAACATACCTCATTGACATAGCCGCGCCCAACACGTGCAACATCCAGAAGACGCACAGAGAGAAGCTGTCAAAGTATAACGACCTACGATACGAAGTCAAGGAAATGTGACATATGGAGAACTTCACCACCGTCCCCATAGTAACATCATCCACAGGAGTTGTATACCTAAGACCATTCACAGCTCTATACAGACACTAGACCTTCACCCTAACACCTACATGGAACTACAGAAGACAACTATCCTGAACACTCGTAGGATAATAAGTTCTTGGATAACTGAGGGAAAGAAATACCACTTCCCAGACTTGGTACGTCGCACGCGTCCCGGAAGGAAGAGAAGGAAATCTTCGGGAAGAGGTGGAATCTCTATAATAATAACAATAATAATAATAATAATAATAATAATAATAATAATAATAATAATAATAATAATAATGCAATGGTAAAAGTCAGGAGGAGGCGACAATTTTATCGAGAGGAGGAGCAAGGAATATCGACAGTTCACTTAGTGAGAAACATTCCAACATGGGAGGTTTATCGTGTGTGTGTGTGTAAACACGAATTTGTCGGTGACGGAGATCGAAATCGCGTCTCCTCGCTCCAGAGTGAGCTGTTCTAACCGACTAAGCTATGCCGACAGTATGTATCGCTGTAGATTTGTCGCCTTGACACGTGTGCTTCACCTCAGTAGTACGCCTCAAGTGGGTCGGTGAGTTGATGAATTTTAGCTTTTATTTACTGCTTCAACTCATTCAGTCATTCTCTCAACGACTGAATGAGTTGAAGTCTTGTGAGAGGGATGCCGAAAAGAAGTAGACATGTTTTAAGAACTGT
The DNA here is from genome assembly GCA_039090855.1 of Macrothele yani. Taxonomy (NCBI): domain Eukaryota; kingdom Metazoa; phylum Arthropoda; class Arachnida; order Araneae; family Macrothelidae; genus Macrothele; species Macrothele yani. The sequence goes on along the minus strand of CM077007.1, from coordinate 143,367,296 downwards.
GTTGTCGCTACCGATGAAGAGGTCTGTTGTACTGCAATGGTGAGTAACAGAGGTGATGCATGGTGGAACAGTGAGATTAAAGAAGCAGTTGAAGGAAAGAAGGAAGCACATTTGGGGATGTTACAAGGTAGAGTTTCTGAGGATGAATATTGCTGTAAGAAGCGTGAGGCAGCCAAAATGGTTCGCTAGAGTAAAGCAAAAGACATAAAAGAAAAGGTGGAAAGACATGAACCAGCTTTTTGGAAAGACAGAAAATCTTTCTGGAAAATACAAGACAGGAGAAATTGGGGAAATAAAATTCTAAGTTGTGTGAAGAATAGAATCGGAGAAATGCTATGGGAGCCTAATGAGTTAAGTGAAAGATGGGTGATTACTTCTGTGAGTCATATTAGAGCATGAAAGCAAAGGTGATTATGAGGCAAAAGCAGATGATGTCACTGTGAGAGAGGGAAGTACAGGATTGATCTCAAGAGAAGAGGTGCGTAAAGCTCTAAAATCTCTTCAGAATGGTGAGGCTGCGGGAGTGGATGTATACCATCCATTGCGGAAATGCTAAAATACAGTGGTGTGTCTGTAATTGACTGATTAACTGAAATTTGCCAGTTGTGCTGGGAGTTAGGAATGGCCCCTCAGGATTGAAGAGATGTTATCATTGTTCCCTTGTAAAAGAGAAATATTGATCAGACTGAATGCAAAAACTTTCGTGGTTATCAGTTTGCTGAGTATCCCAGGGAAGGTATTTGGAAAGGCTGCTATTGATAAAGTACGAGGTCTTACTTCTGTGAAAGTGTGGATTGTGCAGAGTGGTTTTATGCCTGATAAGGGCTGCACTAACCAAATTTTTGCTTTACGTCTTATGATTGAAAAGCATCTGTCTGTTGGTAAGAAAGTTTTTGAAGCCTTTATAGATTTAGAGAAAGCTTGTATGATCGAGTAAATAGGACTCTTCTGTGAAAGGTACTGAATAAATATGGTATCACGAGGAATCTACTCAATAGTGTGAAAGCCATGTATGCTGGCAGTAGAGCATGTGTACGAGTAAATGGTGTTGTATCGAAATGGTTTTCTATTGGAGCAAGACTTAGACAGGGTTGTGTAATGTCACCATTGCTGTTTAATATATTTATTGATGCGTGCATGCGTGATGCCAAAGTGGACAATACTGGTTTGTCTTGGTAATGTCCGTGTGTGTATATTGTTATATGCTGATGACACAGTCCTGTTGGCAGAGGGTTAAAGTGAGTTGCAGAATATGCTGGCCCTGATATGCAAAGCTCGTAAGAACTTCAAACTGAGTATAAATAAGGGAAAACCCCAAATTATGGTTTTTGAGCGAGGAACTGTTAGTATTGAATGCAAGGTAAGTTTAAATGGCACATTTATTGACCAGGTAAACTAGTTTGTATATTTGGAAAGCATGTTCTACATAGAGAACAAATTAGATGGCAAACTTAGTAGGCAAGTGAACTCTTCAGTGAAAGTCATAGCTGCTTTATGAGGATTTCACAGGAATGATGATAGTTTCTCAAGAAAGTCTCGAATCGCTGTTCATGAAAGTGTAATTGTTCCTACTGTGATTCATGCAGTGCAACCTGGGTAATGCAGAAGAAACCTAGAGTAGTTTGTGTGCTGGGGAAATGCGGTACTTTGCTGAAATGCTGGAAGACACGTTCTGATCATGTGAGGAATAAATATGTGTTGGAGTTGTGTAATGGAAAGCAAAATGTTGTTAGCAACGTGAAGAGTAGTATTCTTAGGAGGTTTGGCCATGTTGAAAGAATTAGTGGTGAGCTGCTTACTAAGAGAATTTATTCAGCCCAAGTGGCAGGAAAGAAAGGTCGAGGAAGGCCAAGGAATTTCTGCGTGGACCAGATTCAGGACTGTGTGCATGAGAAAAAGATGATAAGTATGAAGTAAAAAGTTCTTGTGCGCGTCGTGTGATAGATGTCAGTGAAGCTCGAGCTGTGTACGAAGATCGCTGTAAATGGAAATGTTTGATACAGTAACAGTAAGTTCATTCTGTGAGGAGCTAACCTCTGAATATTAGAGAACATCTTAATGTTATGCATGTATGTATGTATGTATGTATGTACTGCTGATGCGAGCTTAAAAATATATATTGCGTGTCAATGATGTTGAGAAGTTTTTCATATCAAATAGGCTATTTAAAGTCATGAACAGTTGGAAGAAGAATCGATTCATAGGCAAGTGTCGAAATATCGAATAGTCCGACACCCATGCCTATCGGTTTATATGTTCGGACTAGTGCCAAATAATTTCTATTGGCCCGGGACTATCGTTTGAAAGTTGTTGTTTTTTTTTTTACAAAGCTGACGCGCTTAAAACTGTGTTACCCTAAAGCAATGTATTTTTTCAGATATTTTACATGCCTTTTTTGTTAAGATACACGGCTGTTGAAATTTGCACGTTTTGATATGTAGCATTTGTTTTTCAGAAATTTTGTCTCTGTGGTTTGAAAAATGTCATGAGTGTAAGGAGTATGTCACGAGTGAGGAGGAAGACATTGATCAAGGCTGCCTGTTTGTTTCAGTATTGGAGAATTGGTGGACTGAAAAAATGTGGATAAGTTCTAATACGAGGGCAGATAAAGAATATTTTGTCTGCATGCCATGGTTTGTTTCATCAACATTTCTGAAATTGGAATTTTACTTTATCCTAATTTGTTTAGGACTAGATCAAAGTGAGTTGGGACTATTCCAGTTAGTCCAGGACCTCCAGGAAAAATGGAACCCTCCACTGGCTTTACAATTCTACATCTCAGATTTAGGTAAGCTTCCTTTTATCCCTCCCCCTTCTTGGAAATGCCTGCGCTGGAATCAATACTGTTTGGAAGATATACACTATATTGACAAAAATCACCGGACATCTAGAAGAGAAACGTAACAAAGCATTTATTGACATACATTAATATGGCGTCGGTCCACCTTTGGCCTTAATGCACGCACTGACTTTTCGAGACATGTTTTGGACAAGGTTTTGGAACAGAGCGATAGGTATGTGCTTCCATTCAGTACATAATGCTGCCACTAACTGCTGCTTAGTAGTAGGCCTTGGTTCCAAACTTCTTATGCGGCGCTCTAATTCATCCCATAGATGCTCTGTGCGTGGTATTGAGAGCAGGGCTCTGTGCTGGCCAGTCCACACACGATACGGAATTATCGTCAAACCACGCAGTAACGGTACTTGCTTTGTGGCTCGGTGCATTATTCTGCTGGTACCAACAAGGCTTGGTTCCATAATATTGCCACAGAGTTGGTAGGGCATAATGTCCAGAATATCGAGGTAGATACGGTGGTTAACAGGTTTGTCCACGACAGCCAATTGGCCGGGACCATACCGCGAAAAACACCCCACACGAGTACACTGCTCCACACTTGACCGTAGGAACAGTACACTGTGGTAAATAGCGTTCGTTCGGCTGCCTCCTTACCCACACACGGCCATCAGACTGATGGATCGTGTATCACGATTCATCAGTCCATAGGACTCGTTTCCATTGATCTGCGGTCCACGATGAATGTTCTTTACACCATGCTAAACGACGAATAGCATTCTGAGTGGAAATGAAAAGCTTGTGACTAGCCGCACGACCACGGTAATCCACGGAATGAAGTTCTCTGCGAATGGTACGTGCACATACTGAGGTTTCAGCATTTTTACTCACCTGTACACTGAGGTTTCAGCATTTTTACTCACCTGTACACTGAGGTTTCAGCATTTTTACTCACCTGTACACTGAGGTCTTGTGCAGTACTCCGTTGATTAGCTGTAACGACTCTCCTGAGGCTTGAACGTTCGAAGTCCTCTATCACTGATTTTCTTTGGTCTGCCGGTACGTTTTGCTGCTTCAGGCACGCCATGTGCCTTCCACTTATTCAGTACATCCAAAAGAGTTGACTTGGGTATGTTTAAAGTCTCTCGGTTTCTCTTACGGACAACCCACTAATATAATACCGAACAATCTTTCCTTTCTCAAAGTCAGTTCTCTCCCGCCGCGACATTTACACTTAACCTTACAGTGTGATATGATCGCGGTCAGCTGCAGGCTAGTTTTTATGCCGTTTGCAGCTGTACCGCGCATCTTAACAACGCAGCGGATCCGTTCATTTGCTTTTGAACGGGTGTCCGGTGAGTTTTTTCAATATAGTGTATGTAGCAAATAGGTTTAATGGCGTTTCATTTCATACGAGCACGTTATTGCGCCATGGCTGGAAGTAGACGGGCGGCGAATTGAGAGGTACTAAGGGCCTCAGTATGAAAGGCTCAGAAGAAAAGGAGTAGAAAAGTAAGCAATAGTTAGTGTGACGAGAAGGAGAAACGATTGTGATAATGGATTACGTGAGAATGTACATAAAGTACTGAGAGGAGTAGGTAGCGAAAAAGTGATAGTGAAAGGAAAAGTACTCATAGATATATGAATAGAAATGCGCAGCCTCATGTGCAAGATAGAAGGAAGGAGGAGAATGAGAGATTGAGTTGAGTAATTGTGACATTGAGATTTTTTTTTTTTTTTTTTTTTTTTTGATTGGAGATTTAACGACCACCATGAGCAACTCAATGGGCTATAAGCAGTCCCTCGTCCCTAATTTAGGGTCACTGGTTCCAGGGAAGGGAAAGAGCCAGTGCCGTAAGACAAACACAACATCCATGCCTCACCGGGATTCGAACCCGGACCCCTTTCGGACGAATGATCAGAGGCCATCGCTTAGACTACTGCGCCACCGGGGCAGCTGATATTTGTTAGAAAGAAGTTATTGTAAATATAATAAAATTATTCGAGAATGTACTACATTACATAGGACAGAGAGCAGAAGAGGGTAAAGGCATAAGAGTGACACTAAAAGGAAAGGCTGAGACAAAAATAAAATTTTTTTGTCTCTATTGAAAGAGAGAGAAGGTACACTGAGAAAAAAAATTGTTTGAAACAACAAAATAGTTTTTTTGAACTGTTTTGTCGATTTATTTTGTTGCTTTAGCCAAATTCCATTGGAACTGTTTTGCTGGCAACACAAAATTATTTCTTTGGCTATATTTTGTTAATTCAGCTAAACTTTTTATCACGATAACAATACATATTGTTTGATCAAACAATTTCCCAAAAATCGAACTATGCGTTTTGTTAAATGAACAAAATGTTTTGTTATGATAACAATAAATTTTGTTGAATCAACAATAATTTTCAGCAAAATACATTTGTAAATTCAACAAACATTTTTGTTGAATCAACAATAATTTTCAGCAAAATACATTTGTAAATTCAAAAACATTTTTGTTGAATGCATATCGACAAAATGTTTTGGTTGATTCAACAATTTTTTTGCTGAATTAGCAAAACGTTTTTCTCAGAGCAAGATAGCGAAAAAGTTTGTAAGAGTGATAAAAAGCGGAACATAGAGAGAGAGAAATTATTATGGCAGGAAAAATGTGCAGCTTCTCGGGAAGAACGAAAGGAGAAGTGAAAAAAAAATATGATACGAGAGAAGTGGAAAATATTGTGACAAAGAAATGCATAAAAAATTGTAGTCTTCTGTTATGGAGAGAGAGGAGAAGAGAGTAAAGGTGGTAGAAAGAAAAGGTGAGAGAGTAAGTAAAAGTGTAGACAGAGAGAAAGGAAAAAAGAAGTTTTAAGATGCAATAACCCAAATGCATTTCTTACGAATTTAAAACTTATTGAGAATAAGTAATATACACAAAATTGCAATTTAGAGGACAGAGCGGAAGTCGATAATTTCGAAAAAAAAAAAAAAAAAAAAAAAAAATTTAGCTCACAGCGTTCGAGAAGGAAGATATGATGCCAGAACATAAATAAGGTAAAACAAACACACCTAAAGCGCAGGATTTAAATTAGTCTTCGGTGCAAAAATTTGTCATTTCAACTTACATTTTCTATTTTTTTGGTAACTTTTAGTGGAGCAAGATCGTCATCATGGAATTCGAATATGTAGCTACCCATACAAAAAAAGTACTTGCAATCATTACGATTTCGTAAAATACTTCGACTGCAGAACGTTCGTCGGTTTGGGAGACAGATTCTTGAAACAAATAGTACACATGAAAGCAATAATTAGAATACGTAAAATACGTCGATTAAAAGAGTCATGTTCCAGCATCAGACTTAGGCTTTGAAGACATAATCTTGAAGCAAATGCAAGACACTGGTGTAACCCAAAGAAACAATTAAAATTTTGGTCAACCGCACGCAAAAACTGCCGCGAGCACTCTCTTTGCTGAATCCACAAGAACCTTAAAGTTAAAAAAGCATCAGTCATTCTTTTCAACAAAAAAGCAGTGAAGTGGATTTCAAGAAGTCTGCGCTGGTCTGAGACATACCATCTTAACATCTAAGTTTCAACTAAGGAAAAGGCACGCAACACCCTTAGAAACACATCTTGAGTAAGTTGAGGTGGAAACATTTTTCCGTGTGTCAAGCAGGTCCCTACCAGTGGCGGATTTCCAATTAGGCGCATTAGGCCCAGAGCTTGAGGGGTCCCCGTAAACGTATAATTGGATTGCCAGTATTGCTTTGGTTTTCACAGACCGAAACAAAAAAAATGCAGACCTTCTTAATTTTCCGATGAAAATAAAAAGAAAAAATGCTTTCAAGAAACTTTTCACATTCTCGCTTTCCGGCAGTGACTGATTAAATTCTTACTGTCCACGTTTCTTGGTCCATGGCATTAGTCTATGCAAAAATTCCTCCACGAAAAGTCATTCATTCTTTTCAAATGAAGCACTGTGAATAAATTGCATTTTATCCGTATTTTCTAATGTGGAGAACTTTTCCGGTAGTCAATGTCTTCAAGTATTTAATTTTTGCTTGATACCATGCTTGTTTCCTACTAATTTGCACAAAATGTAAAAAACAAGATAATTTTCCAAAGCTGAAGCAATGGAAAGAGTAGGTTTTATAATTGAAATGCATTCCATTTTATGAATTTTTATGAAAATTTACACGCGATGTACGAAATTTCATTTTCGACGCCATTAGCGACAAATTTGCCAAAAAACTTGCAACTGAAAAGGTGTTAAAAGTAATCAGTTTTGCCTATCGTATCAAACAGAAAAAGAACGTTTGCTGAAACTAAAATAATTTCTTCGTAGCGCAAAGATAAAATTAACGAAATTTTTACTTTGACAACTCCCAGAGGGAAATTTATGAACTAGTAGTGAAATTTAGAATGGGAAATTTTTTAATGAATTTCTATGTCCAATCATTCGCAAAAATAATTTTTGAAAAATCTGTGAAAACCACATTTTTTGACCTTCAGCGCCTTTATCAGGAAATTTGAACTAACTGGAAAATTTTAATATCTGAGAAGGAAGAGTTAAGCCTAATCTGAGAGGCACAAAAATAATAATTTCCTTTAAATTGAATAGTAACCTTCACAACAGAACTTTTTTTTTTTTTTTTTTTTTTAATTTTCAACTTGACAGCTCTTAGCAGTATTTAAAGTGCTGAACTTAATATCCTTAGATTTCTTACTAGCCGCAAAACTAATTTTTGAAATCTCTGTCTCCCTCTCCCTCTGTTCTTTTTTTCTTCGATTGGGGATTTAACGACCACCTTGAGCAACTCAATGGGCTATAAGCAATCGCCCGTCCCTAATTTAGGGTCACTGATTTCACGAACTTGAGGGCATCGAAGAGAGAGAGAGAGAGAGAGAGAGAGAGCCAGTGCGGTAAGACAAAACAAAAACTACGCCTCACCGCGATTCGAACCTGGACCCTTTACAGACGAATGGTCATAAGACAGAGCTTTGACCACTGCGCCACCGGGCGACTAAAACATGTCTAAAAACAAAAAGTTTGATGTGCACGGACAGACAAACGGATTACACTAGCACTGCTTCTTACAAAACGTTCTAATAAAAGCTTAAAAACTTTTTTCTCGACTTTTTTTTTTTTTTTTTTTTTGCTAGATCTAACGGATGGAAATTTCTGAGGAGATAATCAGGGAGACGGCCGCCTGAATCTTTTAGCGCCTAGGGCCCCAAAATATCTAAAGTCGCCTCTGGTGCCTACATAAGCAGAACTTATGTAGGGACCTAAAAAGTTAAAAAGGAAACATTTCCTTGCCACTCCACAGGAATGAAAAATTTGCATTAGTTCGACGCAATGCACGAAAATAAAAAAATAAAAAGAAAGAAAAAGAGACAGGCACTTCATTTAATGACACTAATAGAGGCCATTATTTAATATTTTTAGTTTAATAGGGTTACTTGGATTAACATTTTTCAGTGCCCACCTCTGAAATCCAGTGCAGGAGATGAAAAAGCAATGAGCAAAGAAATAGAGATGGTTTCTTCACTGGAAATATGAACGGGGATCATATCATCAACAACCATTCTAAATCCCCTACTAGAGGAAAATTTCCCCAAGACCTTTCCACAATTCTCTTTTGGGCCATTCTCTTCCATGTCACTGCGCCATGCATTCGAATTTTGTCCACCAATGTTCCACGTAGTCTGCTTCTTGGTCTTTTCCTGCCACTTAATATCCAGTCTAATATATCGATTGTCCAACGATGGTCAGTTTTTCTAGTATGTTGTCACTTCAGGATCTTCCCTTTGATCCTAATGTCCACCACTCTTGTCATCTGCCTGATCCACGAGTTCCTTTTCCTATCTTCCTTGGTTTCACCAAGCATGCATCTCCCGATTAATCCTTTAAGTTGCTTGCAGTCTCCGTATGTCTTCTTTAGAGTTAACGGCCGTGGCTGTGATTCATAAATAAGAACTTGATGGATTCATTTTTATTAAACACTTTTCCTTTAAGATGTAATGATAAATTGCTCTTGAAAATTATTCTGCTTCTTCAAAATGCTCTCCAGTCAAGTTTTATACTCCCATTAATTTCTTTTTTGGATGTGATGCTCCTATGATATCTATTATCTAAGGTAGATTTAGGCATAAATTACTTCTAAAGTTCTTCCATTAACCTCTAAATTTTCGGTTTTTGTTGTACACCGCAAGTCATAATGAATGCGTACTGAGTCGTTTTAATTTAACATGGTTCTCCTGTGAAGTTAAAGAAAAATTTACAGCGCCTCAGTGGCAAGGGGATGTTCCTTTTCAATGGGATTCTAGACTTTCGTGATTACCATGCGCATAAGATACTCACATTCCAAAGTGCCTGTTCAACACGCTGGGTATTCCCGTGCTAACATTCCAGAGTCGTTCTTCAAGACCTTTGATATTATGGTATCTTTCCGGAAAGCATGACAAGTTATTCAGAACATCTTGAATGTCTAAGCACTAAAAGAATGACTCCACCTGAGAGAAATTATTTTTTTGATATTATGGCATCGGAGGGTTTAGAATGCAGTGACTCCCTCTTCACATAATAACCGACTACTTCTCTCTCTCTCTCTCTCTCTCTCTCTCTCTTTCAGTTACACTAAAACTAAAACAACAAAAGGGAAGGAAAAGAGAAAAAAAAAAAAAAGAGAAAGACAGACAGAGATAAAGAAAACTATTGATATTTCAGATGACAGATGCGGTGGATGCAAGGTGAACGCTACCTTCCAGATTGTGTAATTCAAACTGTAAAGTTTGACAGAGGACTCGTCATGCTTTGGGGCTGGTTTTCATGGTTTGATTTTACCAGTGGCATATCTTGGGTCCGAGACCTGGGCTATCTCCCCCTCCCCCCACAGTACTGTTTTTTTTTTAATTGTTAAGTAATAGAAGTAAAAAAATTTTTCTAAATTTTAGGTACATGCTATTTCTAACATGATACCAAATAATTATGAGGATTAGGATTTAAACACTTATTTGTAGATGAACTCCATGCTTATTTTCTTTTGTGTTACGTTTTCACAAAAATGTTTCTTCCGAGTACTTTTTCATATTAAAAAAAAAAAATTCTCTATTAACAAACCAGCCAAGTTGCTCAAATGTACATGTCCTTGCGTGGCTCTAAGGTATATCTTGATTCTTTTTTAATGCAGAAAAACTTCTTTCGGCTGTTGCAATTGTTGATGGAAAGTTTAATATTTGATCTGCTAATTTATACACCTCAATAAACACTATGTCCAGTTATTCAACTTAATATAACAAGTAATGTCTCTTGCTGATTTGTTTTGTATTCATCAAGAGAATAAAACACCTTCAGTTCATTTTTTAGTCGAGCTGTATCAAAATTTGAAGCGTAGGGTTCTTTAAGCTCGGACAGTAGATGTTCAGGGAAGCTTTCACAAAATTTATCAAAACACTTCGAATCCATCAAAGTCACGAATTTAAGATACGTAAATATCACTGATTTTAATGACACTTCACATTTTTCATTGACACTCCACATAAACTGAAACCACTTTCGCGAAACTCTCGCTGTTAAAGGCGGAAGCATGGAGGGCCTGAGGTAGTGCGAAGTCTTCTCTTTTCTGAGCGAACCGTTGCGCAAAGCAATGGTCCATTCACCTCTATACGCTCATTCATGTTGTCATGGAAACGCTAGCAGGCGATCGTATTGATGTTCTTCGTATCAGAACAGCGAAGACTCTCGAAGACCTGCTTGCATTATACAGTTGGTCATCGCTCGCCACACTGATTTTCATAATCGAAAGAAGCGAATCCGCTCGTGTTTTTTTCGCACCGACATATCTTAATACCGTTAATTGTCTTTTACTTGTGTATATTTAATTGACTTTTATTTGTGCATTCTCTGGGCTTCGCAACTAGGCCTCGAATATACGCTACTGGGTTTTACCCTTTAGTTCCAGTGCCCAGGAACCTTAATGCTGCGGCCTATAATGACATTCTTGGCAATTCTGTGGACTGAAAATTATGGAAGAGTTCTGTGAAGGCTCTTCCCTTTATCAACACGATACTGTTCACGTCCACAAAGCTGTCATTTCAGAAATTGTTTGATGAGATGAGTGTGGAACAGGCGCGACGCTACGGGTGGGCTGGAGTAGGCTTCAGCTCACCCAACTTTTCTTTCAGCATACACTGTCGCCTCCTCTCCCCCAAATAATTTAAGCTGTTGCAACATATAGCTGGTGCAACCTGTTGAAGATTTTAGGGAACTTGGATAAACATACCTGAAGTTTTCGAATTCTTAGAAATTTTGTTATATAAAATGATTTTTTTTTTTTTTTTTTTTTGTTAAATTTAGTGTTTGTACTTCTGGGTAATCGAGCCAGTCCTCTTATCGAATTTCTAAAAGAGTAGTAGAAACACACCATTTTCATTATTACAGTTTAAAAGATGAGAGAGAGGGAGGGAGAGAGTCAGAGAGATGGAGAGAGAGAGAGAGAGAGAGAGAGAGAGAGAGAGAGAGAGAGAGAGAGAGAGAGAGAGAGAGAGAGAGAGAGAGAGAGAGACAGAGAGAGAGAGAGAGAGATTCCTTTTCAGGTTATAAACTAAAATTCATAAACAGCTTACGACAGGAAAAAAAAATAAATAAATAAAAAAAAAAAAAAGGAAGAAAAAACGACTAAGTAAGCTGAAATTGCGAACAAATAGTAACTTGCCATAGAGATTCGTATCCATGGTTCCCATACTACATATGTTGAATAAACACTGCGTACAGTATGCGCCTGAAAACTTTTTTTGACTAGGGATAATATTATCAGAGTCGGGAGAAATCCGCATGAACGGATTTTTTTTTTGCCAAAATTTCTGCTTAGCACTTCAAAATTTTTGCTTCCCCCATCATGCTTAGCCTCCCTAATAAGTCACCCAAATCTGAGCGGCTTGTGTCGTCACTTGTGTGAAGGAAATTGACTGACCTGCACAGAGCCCCGATCGCAACCCTATGGAACGCTTTTGGAATGAATCAGAACTCCGATTGCGAGTCAGACCGAACCCCCGGACATCAGTGACCGATCTGACTAACGCTCAGGTCGGTCACTGATGTCAGAATGGAAGGCTTTTCTCGTAACAATGTACCAAAATCTAGTGGAAATCTTTCCCAGCACAGTGAAGGCTGTGATAGCCGCAAAGGCTGCGGAAATGCACCAACCCGATATTATTTATTTTTCTATTACGGGTAGTATTTTTCATAGGCAAATATCGGAACACTTTTGAACAGATAGTGTATGTACTGTATATATTGAATTTAACTGATTAAATTTTCATAATAGGTTCAGCTTAGTATATCACGAGTTGGCTTTTCATCTCATTCATTCTATCTAGATCGAAATTCCGATATTTAACTGCAAGGTATCTCTTTGTTTTGATTACAGTTTTTCTTTATATTATGCCATAATATCTGACTATGATATTTTGAAAACGTATGTGAACGAATGTTATTAATTATTACTTTTTCATATTTATTTCATTTCTACAGATTGGCAAATAATGGACTGAAGGATTCCGTAAAGGCAAACAGCAAGTTTCTAGTTTCCAAGTGTTGACTGACCATCATGAAATGAAGACGCGTGGAAAATCTGACAAGGAAAACGAGTGGAATAAACAAAAGAAAAACTGATTTGAAAAACAGCAGCACAGGAAGAGTTTTCTCTTTTCTTTTTTGCGTTTGTGTTACATGTTTGAGACATATGCTTTCTGACTGTGATTCCTGTTCTAACACACCTCAACCAATAGCGAGAAAACGAAGACATATAAAATATCTCGACTGACATATACACTGCTGGCCACCCAAAATGCAACACCAAGAAGGAAGCATCCGATTGGCCTGAAATTCGCAGCATGCGTCGCCCGCGAGAGGACATTCAAACGATTAGCATTGCAGGGCATATGCAAATGATGTGCTCCCGGCACGACACCGAGAAGCACTATAAAAAGAGTGCACAGAAGGCTGGGTGTAAATAGTGGAAGTGTGTTGTGCTGCCGGACCTGTACGTGGGAAGCTTCCTGATGCCTTGTCGCAGAATACGGCAGTCATTCCAGCACGTTTCGGAGTTTGACAGAGGACGAATAGTGGCTTATCGCGACAGCGGTTTATCGTGCCGAGACATCGGCGCCCGTGTGGGACGACATCCAGCCACAGTGTGGCGAGTATGGATTAGGTGGGTGCAGGAGGAACGGACGGACCGACGTGAGAGATTTTCGCAGCCGCGGTACACCACCGAACGAGAGGACTGGCATGTTGTGCGGCGGGCATTGACTGCTCGCACCGCCACATCACGAACGTTAGCGCAGGAATTAGGGTGCGTTGCGCGACAATCTGTGTCAGCACGTACCGTTCGACGTCGTCTTCAGGAGCGGTGACTTGTCGCACGGTGCCCATTGCTTCGATTACCATTGACGTTACACCACCGGCGAGTGCGGCGGCAGTGGGCCGTTGAACGCCGCCCTTGGACTACGGAATGGCACGACATTGTCTTCTTCTACGAATTCCGCTTCTGCCTGCAACACCACGATGGTGAGATCCGCGTATGGCCGCACCGCGGCGAGAGACTGTATGACGCCTGCATTATGCATCGCCATACCGGTCCGTCACCTGGCGTTATGGTTTGGGGCGCAATTGGATATCACACCCGCACCCCTCTGGTACGAATCGCCGGGACACTCAACAGCCACCGCACCATCTCCGACGTTTTGGAGCCTGTAGTCCTCGCTTATCTGCAGGACTTGCCAGCGGCCACGTTTAAACAGGACAATGCGCGCCCGCACGTGACACGCATCGTACAACAATTCTTCATAGCCCACCAGGTGTCACTGCCGCCGTGGCCCGCCTGTTCTCCCGATATGTTGCCCATCGAACACGTCTGGTCGCTGATCGGCAACCGAGTGACCCGACAAGCACCATCCGCGGCTACGCCTGATGAACTGTGGCAACGTGTGGAAGCAGCCTGCACCGACATACCCCAAGCCCACATCCAAAGCCTCTTTCGTTTGATGCCGCGGCGTGTAGCGGCCGTTACTGACAGCCATGGGGGCCACATGAACTATTGATGTCTGTGTGTTCCGCAAGTCGCACGGGCCTGTAAGCTCAATCGTTTCCTCTTTGTATCTGTTGTTATGTGTCCAGTAAATCTGGCTTTGCTATCTCGTGTCCTTCTTGGTTTTGCATTTTGGGTGGCCAGCAGTGTATATAAATATATATATATATATCGCCACTCGGGGTGTAAGGTCAGGTGATGCGTAACATCACAGCCTCTCCTTGACAAATGTCAACCCCGCCTTCTCGTGGTGCATAATGTTCCCACTAAAGGGGCTCTGACGACCGCCAATAGCGGTATAACTATACCATCGGGATCAGAGGAAATTCTATCCCACACTCACCAACTCGCTTGGCCAGCGTGGTGAGTTATGGCCAAACCCCTCCAAAATGATTCCACAACTTAAATCTTGGCCCTCAGTCTCCGGCAGCTGGAATGTACCTGGCCAAGGCAGCGGCCAGTGCGACATGAAGGCAGAGGGTGCTAAGAATCCCCGGAGGACCGGACTAGGCTGCCATCTGATGCTGACCTTGGCTACGTACAATGGACGCTCCCTATCTTCTGATTCAAGGCTTCTTGAATTGGAAGAGGAACTACAAAGGATCAAGTGGGACATCGTGGGGCTAAGTGAGGTAAGGAGAAAAGGAGAAGATCTCATTGAACTGAAAAGTGGACATCTCTTCTACTATCGTGGGACAGATACTGGCAGAACTAGTGGTGTTGCATTTATAATAAACAAGAAACTGAAGGATAAAGTTGTAGAAGTTGAAAGTTCCTCTGACAGAGCTGCACGACTTGTTATCCAACTCTCGAAAAGATACCAGGCTCAGATTATTCAAACTTATGCACCCACCACAAGTCATCCTGAAGAAGAAATTGAAGAATTTTATGAGGAAATTTGTCATCTAAATAATAAAGGTAAGCAACACTTGAAAATAATTATGGGAGATTTCAATGCAAAAATAGGGCAACGGCAACAGAATGAAACTTCAGTAGGTAAATTCGGTCACGGCAACAGAAACCAGCGTGGAAATACTCTCGTTGAGTTTGCAGAGGCAGAAGGGTTTTTCATCTTGAACTCCTTCTTCAAGAAAAAGCCACACAGGAAATGGACATGGAGACATCCAAATGGGACGAAAAGTGAAATTGATTTTATTATGTGTAACAAAAAATTCGTCATAGAAGACTGCAGTGTGCTAAACAAGTTCAACACAGGTAGTGACCATAGATTGGTGAGATGTAAGATGCACCTCAACACTAAACTTGAACGTGGAAAGCTCATAAGACAAACAAAATCTATTGACATAACCAACCTTAAAAAACACCATAATACCTTCAAGTTGGAACTGAAGAACAGGTTCTCTGCTTTAGAAGGTATAACATCGGAAGAAGTGGACATCTCTGAAGTTAACAGAAAAGTAACCAAAGCTCTTATGGAAACAGCAACAAAATTAGCTGGGTCTAAGAACAAGTTGCATGTAAATAAATTATCAGGAAAAACGAAAATGTTGATGCAAAAAAGAAGAGAGATGAGGACAACTAAAGAAGATGTGACTTCCAAAGTGGAATATATAGAGCTATGCAAGACAGTAAGAAAAAGTATCACTGAAGACGTAAGAAATTTCAACTGTGAACTAGTGAGGAAAGCAATTGAAAACAACCAAAACCTAAAGATAGCAAAGGGACATCTCAGTAAGGGAAGAAAACAGATTATGGCACTGAGAAAAGAAGATGGTTCTGTAACAAGAAATAGAGGCGAAATTTTCACAAGAGTGAAAGATTTCTACTCCAAATTATATGAAAGGGATGGTACATGCACTCCAGACATCATGAAAGATACCAGTACCAGAGTTCCTCCAGTCTTTCCAGCAGAAGTTGCACATGCAATCAAGAACATGAAGCGGGGAAAAGCTCCAGGAGAAGATGGAATTACTGTAGACATCATACAAGAAGCAAGTGGAGAAATCGAAACAGTACTCGCCCAAATTTTCACTCGATGCCTTAATGAAGGAAAGATTCCTGAGGATTGGAACACCGCTACAATGATCCTGCTACATAAGAAAGGTGACATTGAGGATCTTGGAAACTACAGACCTATCAGCCTCCTATCAGTAGTTTATAAAATCTTCACTAAAGTTCTTTCACACCGTTTGAAGGTAACACTGGACATGGCTCAAACGAGAGAACAAGCTGGATTCAGGAGTGGCTACAACACAATATATCATATCCACGTGCTGAGAGAACTAACTGAAAGAGCGAGGGAATATGAACTTCCATTGTGCATGGCTTTTATCGATTATGAAAAAGCCTTTGATTCGGTGAAACCATCAGCAGTTACAATGGCTCTGAAAACCTGCGGTACTGAAGATGCATACATTAATATTATTAATAACATCTATGAAAATGCAAGTGCAAAGATTCGGCTGTTTGAAAATACAACATCCAAAGAAAGTGGAAAGGGAGTGAGACAAGGTGACACCATATCTCCGAAGCTCTTTAATGCCACATTGGAGGGTGTTTTTCAGTCGCTGAGCTGGGAAAACAAGGGGATAAAGATTAATGGAGATTATCTAACCCACCTTCGTTTTGCTGATGACGTAGTCATTTTTGCAACTACCCCATCAGAGCTGCAGAGTATGATCCAGGATCTTGCTGACAAGAGTAAAGAAGTGGGATTAAAAATGAACTTTCAGAAGACAAAAGTGATGTTCAATGCTTTTATAAGAAATGAAGATTTATCGATTGATGGAGAAAAGCTGGAGATAACAGACAAGTACGTTTATCTTGGACAGCAGATATCAAGTGAGGGTCACATTGATGAAGAAATTAATCGGCGTACAAAACTTGTCTGGAGAGCTTTTGGAAGAAACAGCATAATTTTCAAGAGCAATATGCCATTATGTCTTAAAAGAAAAGTGTTTGATCAATGCATCCTTCCAGTGCTTACGTATGGTGCAGAGACGTGGACCTTAACTAAAAGAGACATACAAAGGCTGCAGACAACTCAAAGCAGCATGGAGAGGTGCATACTTGGTGTAACCAGGAGAGATAAGAAGAGGAACTCGTGGATCCGAAAAATGACAAGAGTGGAAGACATCATGATTGGAGTTAAATCCCTGAAATGGCAATGGGCTGGACATACTACCAGAAGGACAGATCATCGATGGACAGCCGAAATTTTAGATTGGATTCCAAGGGACAGGAAAAGACCCAGAAGAAGACCACATGGGAGATGGGTGGATGAAATTCGAAAGTATGCAGGGGTGACATGGAGGAGACTGGCACAAGACAGACCGTTGTGGAGGAAACTTGGGGAGACCTTCGTCCAGCAGTGGATTGATAATGGTTGACAATGATGATGATGATGATATCGCCACTCTAATGGTGGCGCAGTGGTCTAAGCGCTGGCTTATGATCATTTGTCCATGAAAGGTCCGGGTTCAAATCCCGGTGAGGCATGGATGTTGTGTTTGTCTTACGGCACTGGCTCTCTCTCTTACCTGGAGCCAGTGGCCCTAAATTAGGGACGGGCGACTGCTTATAGCCTATCGAGTTGCTCACGGTGGTCGTAAAACCTTCAGTCGAAAAAAAAAAAAATATATATATATCACTTTAAACCCTTACAATATATTGAATGACAAGACACTAGATGCGACAAACCAACATACCAAGGTTCAGCAACACAAAAAACAAACTCTCAATGAAGGAGCAAAGTTGTGTAATACACCAAACTTTACGAAGTCGTAAATGCGAAACCCGAAAACACGGCACAAAACCTAACCTAACGAACATAAGAAAATAAGAAAATACCCAACCCTATTCATAAGGGGAATGCAGGTTGGTTTAAGTCGCTTTTCTTATGCAGCAAAAGAGCTGGCACAAATTCAAAGCCCCGCTGCAGCATTCCCGAAGCCACGGAACCAATAAGTAGAACGAAAACCGTCAGATGTATATATATCTAAATAAATAAATATATATCTAAATAAATACATTAAATGTAATTAAACATTTCCAACGCCAGAACGTCAAAAAGAGTGTTTGCTGTTCGGAAATCCGGAAAAGCCATAATGACCCAAAAATTGCATGACAAATAACCAAAAATAAAAACTGTTATACAGAAAATCAACTGCACGTACACAATGGATAAAGAAGTACAGCATAATGGAATTATAATAAGAATTGGAAAGTTAATTATAGTAAGAATTAGAAACTATCGTAAGAATTGGAAAGTTAGTTATAGTAAGAATTAGAAACTATAGTAAAAATTGGAAATTTAATTAAAGAAGTTTACCCAATATTACTTAGAGAACACGCAGAAAAAGAAAAAGAAACAGGAAAGACGACACCGAATATTCGGTTGTAATGAGCAAGTCTCTTTGAATCTTTTTAGGCACCAAACAAATATTCAAAGCAACGGACCGACGTGAGAAAAAAAAATCGCTTACACCACGTAGCAAAAAACTTGCATAATTTTAAACACGCAGTGCGAGCGGCCTTATTCATAGTGAATGGAACCAGTTAAAATTTTACCTCATTTCTACAATCGGGAAAACATCCACAGAAATAATTACTTCCACCAGCAGCTGAAGTGTTATTCGTGAAAATTTACAAATTGTGCACGAAAAAAAGTTTCTCATAGCAGAAAATACCAGTGGCAAAAGGGTACTTCAAAGTGAACGATTAAAAGAATAGATACTGTATAGAGTACAACGTGAGCCTATGGCGATAAAAGCTGTGCTTTACTTAAAGAATAAAACTATCGCAAAATACTCTTCATAATGAAGGGTATCCTACCAACAAATAATTTTTACAAGGGATTTTTAGAATTGAATAAAGTCTCTCATATAAATATATACGGTACATCGGCGTAATTTGTTCCAGTCGCGGAAGAATTTTTAATAATGGACAAATAGAAAATACGCGAAGATTATTCTTTACAGCAAAAGCTATGCTAGGAAAAAAGAATTTTTCAAATACATCTTCTCAGAGCAGAGATAGTGAGAAAAAAGTTTTGGCATATACGCCCTCTAGCGGGAAAGCTGTACATTACTTAAAGAGGATAATATTTCCTGTAGCAAGTGACATATATTAAAAAAAGGAAATTATTCAATAAGATTCTCAGGAGCGGAGATGCAATTGCAAACAGAAATACATACTGACACCACCTAGAACCAGAACATTTAAATGGAAGAGGGTTTTGATACCGTCCTGTGATTTTGCAGTCCATTTCCCGGATATCATATGCAGGCTCTTTCTATGCCAGACCAGAGTTCATTTGTGGTGACTGGCGGAGCCGCTTGGCAGGCCAGTCGCTAAATCCCCGTGTCCTAGACATGCTCGATCGGGGACATATCCGACGAACGTACAGGCCAGGGCAGAAGCTGTATCTGCCGTGCATGGAAGAAGTTTTGGACATTTCGAGCCACATGTGTCCGAGCATTGTCTTGCTGGAATATACCGCCAGGAGAACTATGAAGAAAAGGTATCACCTGAGCCGCTAAAACATCCCTGATGTATCTCTGGCTGTTGAGAGAGTTCCCTCAGTTCGGATCAGGCGAGATCGCGAATTAATCGCAATGGCGTCCCAAATCATGACCCTTGGCGTTGGGCCGCCGGTGTGACGCTCAATGTGCACGCTAGAAGGTGCCGATGTGTTCATACGCTGCAATGTGCACGCTACAAGGTGCCGATGTGTTCATACACTTCAAATGCACGCTACAAGGTGCGGATGTGTTCATACGCTGAAATATACACTCTACAAGGTGCCGATGTGTTCATACCCTGAAAATGCACGCTGCAAGGTGCCGATGTGTTCATACGCTGCAAATGCACGCTACAAGGTGCCGATGTGTTCATATGCTGCAAATGCACGCTACAAGGTGCCGATGTGTTCATATGCTGCAAATGCACGCTACAAGATGCCGATGTGTTCATACGCTGCAAAATGCACGCTACAAGGTGCCGATGTGTTCATACGCTGCAAATGCACGCTACAAGGTGCCGATGTGTTCAAACATGATGCATATAGTTGAATCGTGACTTGTCAGAAAACAGTAGCTGCCGCTAATCAGCGCTCCAGGGTCTATGTTCGAGACACCATTGCAGCCTGAGGTGTTTGTACTTGAAGGTCAGAGGAATGCGACGTCAGAGTAGTGCTGGAAGATAAAACTTGACCTGTGACAGTGCTCCACTGCTGTGCTAACACCATGGATGTCGCTGTGCGATCAATCACTGTCATGCGGCAAAAGTGTCTGTAATCCTGTGCAATCGTGCGATTTTGCGGTCCATTTCCCGGATTTCTGTGCGTCCGAACCTCAACTGTTCACTACTGACATCATATTTGCACCACTGTACTGGCGTTTCGAGTGGCAGTTTCTCCGTAGGGAAATCCAGCTTCACTCATCCCAACAATCCTTCCTCATTCAAAATCCTTCTTCGGCTACAGGGCATAGTGAGGCACAAGAAACACCCTTTCGACTCAATGGCGGCTCTTCACTGATAGCAACATCTCGTTTGAGCCAGCTCTTATACCCTCTTATACCCTATACGTTAAAAGGGCGCTGGTCTGAAACCGCATGCGTATTTTCTCTGACATTTTAAATATTTGCATGTCCCCACCCTGAAAAAAGAAAATCGTACCCCCCGCCCCTCCCCCGAAAAAGCTTCTGGGTACGCCACTGATTACAGTCCTTTAATATCAGTCCTATTGAAAATATGAGGCACATGCTAGAAAGAGATATTTTGCTTGGATCTCCTCATCTTCAGTCAACACTGAGAAAGCAGCGCGATATTTTGCTGCAGGAATGACTGTCTTTCGATCAAAACGAATTCGAGGACCTTGTATAGTCCATGTCACAGGAGCGGATTTACCGGGAAGCCTACGAAGCCCATACGCAGGGCCTAGTGATGCTAGGAGGCCCGCAAAATAAGGAATTTTTTATTTTGTTTTGGTTTCTTTCATTTCGGTTATGGAAAAATCGCTGTCCTGGGTTTGGGGCTGTCCTGGGTTTGGGGGGAAAGATTACTCTTGAACTCGAAGAATGTCATCTGCTGCAGGAGTGTAAACTGCTTTTGAAATGAATACGCTATTTTTTTCTTTACCATCAGTATTAGTTTTAAATAAATGTAATAAGTAAAAACGTAATTACATGGCTACCAAAACGTACTGCTGCACTATTTTTCAATACATTCCCCAAAACGTTTGCTTTATGAGAAGATTCTTCTGAGTTAAAACCTAGTATTTTCGTTCAGTAAGTCCAGCGTTATTTGTTTTACCCCGTGTTTCAATAATTGAAGTGATTTCTTTGGTACCTTGTTTTTTCAAGAGTTTCTTAGACATAGCTTAAATTTTTTTAGAAAAGACTTATTGTGCGTTCTGCTAATGATTTATGTGATTCAAGCCATGATATAAATGTTCATGTAATCAGATAACACAGTCATTAAAAAGGAGAGACCGATCACGGTGCGCGCGTAGTCAGAGACACGAGTTATTGGCTAATCATCCGAACTAGGCTTGGGCTCGAGTCCCGGCGTGGCATTGGTGGTGAGTTTGCATTTTGGGTCTGGTTCTCTTGCTTCTCTGGAACCAGTGACTTTTAATTAGAAAGGGGTGACTGCACATAGCCCTTAGAGTTGTTCATGGTGTCGGGAAACCCCGAACGGAAAAAATCAAAAGGGAGAATTAAACTTAATGTCAGATGAAAAAGACGGCATTACCATAATTCGTTCAAAAAATAATTGGAAAATAAACAAAAGTAACGTTTCTTACGTATATACGGTCGAGTGACATTATTGTCACAACCAGCAAATATCCAAAGTAACCACGGTGTGCTGCGCGGAAAGCAGCTAGACCAGCTGGGAGTGACTCAATAAGGTGCTGGAAGGGGTTCACAGGTATGTGGAGCCATGATAGCTGCTGGAGGGTGCTTGGTGGAGAATCCATTGAACGAACAACACCATCGAGGTGGTCCCACATTAGGTGGTCTCAATTGGGTTTAAGTCTGGGGAATAAGAGGGCCAGGGAAGTACTTTCAAGTCTTCATCATGCTCTTCCAACCACTCTCGGCAGCGCGGACAGCAGCTAGACCGGCTGGGAGTGACTCAATAAAGTGTTGGAAGGTGTTCACAGGTATGTGGAGCCATGACAGCTGCTGGAGGGTGCGTGGTGGAGAATCCATAGAACGAACAGCACCATCGAGGTGGTCTCAATTGGGTTTAAGTCTGGGGAATAAGACTGTCAGGGAAGTACTTTCAAGTCTTCATCGTGCTCTTCCAACCACTCTCGGACATTTCTAGCTGTGTGACACGTCGCATTGTCGTTCTGGAAGATCCCATCCGCCCCAGGGAAGGCAGTCAGCATGTATGGGTGTATGTGGTCTGCAAGGATGTATTCATAACGAATTAGGTCCATAGTGCCTTCCACAGGTATGAGTGGACCCAGAGAATCCCACGAAGACATTCCCCACGTCATAAGGCTGCCTCCACCAGCTTGTGTTCTTCCAGAAATGGTTGAAGAGTGTTTGTTCTCTAATGTTTCTCGCCTTATACACCAACGTCCATCTGTTCGATCAAGCAGAAAATGTGACTCATCGGAGAAGGTAATTCTTTTCCAATCAGCGGAAATTCAATTCTGATATTGCCGTGCAAATGTAAGCATTTTCTGCCGATGCACCTGCGTTAGCATAGGTAAAGTGATCATCCGCCTGCATCGGAACAGTCGTTTCAGACACACTTCTTGTAGCACCCTGGCTCATTCGGCCAGTGAGTTGCTCCACTGTAGGGTGTCGATCGGACTTTACGCACCTTCACAGCCGATGTTTACCTCTCACATCAATGGCACGTGGTGCTCCCCAGTTTCCGGGTCGTTTATTCGCAATGATGCTATTTCTCCAATCACGATACACTTAAAACATAGCAGCACGCGAACATTTCACAAACTGCGCTGTTTCAGTAATTACTGCCACCCTTGGCCCGAAACCCGACAATCATCCATTTTTGCAAATTTGATAAATCGCTCCTTTTATCCATGACAGCAACTAGTAATATGTTTTCAGAATGCCTACAACACACCTTATATACCCTCCAAGCCAGATCACGACACGTGTTTTTTTTAATTGGCTACGGGCTGTTGACGTCAAAAGTAGGAATGGTCACAATAATGTAACTCGACTGTGTATATCTATATCATCATCATCATTGTCAACCATTATCAATCCACTGCTGGACGAAGGTCTCCCCAAGTTTCTTCCACAACGGTCTGTCTTGTGACAGTCTCCTTCATGTCAGTCCCGCATACTTTCGAATTTCATCCATCCATCTCCCATGTGGTCTTCTTCTAGGTCTTTTCCTGTCCCTTAAAATCCCGTCTAAAATTTCAGCTGTCTATCGATGGTCTGTCCTTCTGGCAATATGTCCAGCCCATTGCCATTTCAGGGATTTTACTCTGATCATGATGTCTTTCACTCTTGTCATTTTTCTGATCCACTAGTTCCTCTTCTTATCTCTCCTGGTTACACGAAGCATACACCTCTCCATGCCTCTTTGAGTTGTCTGCAGCCTTTGTATGACTCTTTTAGTTCAGGTCCACGTCTCTGCAACATATGTAAGCACTGGAAGGATGCATTGATCAAACACTTTTCGTTTAAGACATAATGGCATATTGCTCTTGAAAATTATACTGTTTCTTCCAAAAGCTCTCCTGGCAAGTTTTACACGCCGATTAATTTCTTCATCAATGTGACCCTCACTTGAAATCTGCTGTCCAAGATAAATGTAGGTATTGGTTATCTTTAGCTTTTCCCCATCAATCGATAAGTCTTCATTTCTTGTAAAAGCATAAGGCAGCACTGTCTTCTGAAAGTTCATTTTAATCCCACTTCTTTACTCTTGTCACTAAGTTCCTGGATCATACTCTGCAGCTCTGATGGGGTAGTTGCAAAAATGACTACGTCATCAGCAAAATAAAGGTGAGTTAGATAATCTCCATTAATCTTTATTTATTTGTTTTCCCAGTTCAGTGATTGAAAGACATTTTCCAATTTGGCATTAAAGAGCTTCGGAGATATGGTGTCACCTTGTCTCACTCCTTTTCCAATTTTTATAAGTGCTATATTTTCAAACAGCCAAATCTTTGCACTTGCATTTTCATAGATGTTATTAATAATATTAATGTATGCATCTTCAATACCGCAGGATTTCAGAGCCATTGTAACTGCTGATGGTTTCACCGAATCAAAGGCCTTTTCATAATTGATAAAAGCCATGCCCAATGGGAAATTCATATTCCGTCGCTCTTTCAATTAGTTCTCTCAGTACGTGGATATGATCTATAGTGCTGTAGCCATTCGTGAATCCAGCTTGTTCTATCGGTTGAGCCATGTCCAGTGTCACATTCAAGCGGTGTGAAAGAACTTTAGTGAAGATTTTACAAACCACTGATAGTTCTGTAGTTCTTGCGATTCTCAATTTCACCTCTTTTATGTAGCTGGATCATTGTGGCATTTTTCCAATCCTCAGGAATCTTCCTTTCATTAAGGCATCGAGTGAAAACTTGGGTGAGTACTGTTTCAATTTCTCCACTTGCTTCTTGTATGATGTCTACGGTAATTCCATCTTCTCCTGGAGCTTTTCCCCCGTTTCATGTTCTTGATTGCATGTGCAACTTCTGCTGGGATGACTGGAAGAACTCTAGTACCTTTCATAATGTCTGGGGTACATGCATATTTTTTTCATATAGTTTTGAGTAGAAATCTTATACTCTTGTCAAAATTTCACCTCTATTTCTTGTTACAGAACCATCTTCTTTAGTCCTTTTCTTATATGCATATATTTCATTTAAATAATTACTCTTTAAAAATATTTATTCTGTATTAAGTGAGAAAAATTTCTACGCATCATGTATTTCATATTCTGTTGAGCAAAATACTCGTTTTACTGGGCTTTTATCAGCAAAATTCTTGTTTTCCTTTTTTTTTTTTTCAGGCTGCATTATTGTTCAATGAATAGTTGCTTTTCGGAAAACTACCTCTTCTTGGCTGTTCAGAAATAATTTCGTATCACAGACATGTTTAAACAATCTTACATCGTCAGTATCTGCATGGTTTTCCTTAAAATGCCTGAAAAAAGGATTTTGCTCTGAATGACATACTTCAGCATTTGCAGAAAACAAAGGACTTTTCCATGTTTTTTCGAGAGGGCATATATTGAGAGGCACACAAGAAAATAACGTCTTTTGTCAGACGATGGCATACTTACTCATGCGCTAAACCAATAATGTACCGTCTTACAGTTTCATAAATCAGAAAAATCTTTGCGTCTCTCTCAAAGACGATACGTGCAAACACAAAGTCAAGTCAAGTCTGTTAACCTTGATGCAGACATACTCGGACTGATGTGGTTCTGAAGCTCTACACACTCTTCATTTCTGAAACACTTTTCTGCTTTTATCTCAGGAGCAAATCACCTGCATAATAATCTTTGTTAACCAAAACGAATCGAAGGCGAGAACACATATATAATTTAATACTTTTTTTTTAATATATTAAAACGTCACTTAAATCAATAAGCATATCGAATGCCATTGAATTTGGAACAATCTAGAACTCCGTATCTCACAGAGGCACATTTGAAGCTCCTTGACTTCGATACATTTTTATAAAATATCGTTATATGTACACATTTTTGAACTCTTAGAAAATTCACCCAAAATTGCCTGAACCTTATCTTTTTCATCTTAATTAAATTTTAAAAAACGACTCTAGGGGCGAGAATCCGATCACTTATGTTTAAACTTGCATGGGGCACAACTGACATTTTTACTCTCTTGGGTAAACTTGTCAAATACTTCAACTTTTAATTAGCAGAAAATTTTCCAGGAAAACGTTACTCAGGAATGTTGGGTTTACGTACCTTCTAGTGAACATACTACGTAGTTAGCATTGATAAAATTGTTACACAGTCTCTGAATACTTTGTGGACTACTACTTTGCAAAAACTGTTATGTGCTTAATAAAAAGGATTTTTGGATAACGTCGTTAGGAATTCTGTGCGAAAATGATGCTCACTGAATCTACAGTTCTCTGTGGAGAGATTTTTTTTCTCAAAATTCTGCATATTATTTAATACAGTATGAACTTCGGAACTGTTAAAACAATTTTTTAAAGTACTTAGCTCATGCTAGTTATCAGCTTTGCACAATGAAACTCAATCACTCTTTTTGCTTTTCGGGTTTAACGAGTAACTCGAAGGGCTATAATCCAGTCGCCTATTAATAACTTTGGGCCACTGGTCCCAGGTAAAGGTGGGAGCCAGCGCCGTAAGACAACCACAACTTTCATGTCTCACCAGGATTCGAACCCGTTACAATCTCGGACGAATGCTCAGAAGCTAGCGTTTAGACCTCTGTGCCACAGGGGCGCCAAACGCAATCACACTAAATAATGAGTGGAACCGAAGCTTATATATCCTACATAATCACCACATCTTTATCTGCCTTTTTCTACTTCTTGTCAGTTCAAAGTTTAAAAAACGAAATTGTCTTACACTTCCATTTTATACTACTAACACTATAAAAATCGTTTTAAACCACTTGAAATATCAAAATTGCACTTTCACATCAATAATTAGCTGTAACATGCATTTCTTGTTGCACCATAGTAGTAGTAATATGGTTATATGTAACCTGCAATCATTTCATGTTTTAAAGTAGAATGTATTGTTATGTGAATTCTATTTCACTTATATTATTCCAGAAAGATGTATCATAATTAAGAATGAACATATTACGGACTGTTTTAAGATACCTGGATTGTCGGATACCCAGATTGTCTTTGTTAATTAAATTCACAAAAATGCTATACAAATATGCATTATACAGTATATGCTGAATTTATAGAATTTTTGCTGGATTGGTTTTCATCGAAGTTCCTCTTGAGATCCGTCAAAATCCTTTTTGAGATCTTTGCAATTTTTGTTATTTTTTTTTAATGACAGCACAAAAATCTTTGCTTCGTCAAACTGAATCAGGAGAATATTCTTTGGGGTGTTTTTTCATGAGTAATACGATTTTTTTTCCGTAGCATACAGTACTTCTTTACCGGTGTTATAAGCCAAAAATATAGTTCTACTTCGACTTGCAGATTATCAGCCTTTATAGATACAACAAGCACAAATGCTTCGATTCAGTACGTTGAGTAAGCTTAAATGTTGACTTAATACATAAAAAAAAAGAGCATCAACGTTCCAACTTAGATAGAAAATACATTATTTCTCTGACTACAGGGAAAAAGTACAGTAAGTATTCTGGCAAGGATCCAAAATTATTTTTAGCAACGGGAGCAAGATTTCAGGTTATGTATTTTTTGGTCAGAGTAAAAACTTGATGTGTAAACAATCAAGTTTTTAGAGGTATGATGACTTCATTACAAATTGCTACAGATAAACAATTATACTGATAAAACCTAAAGTAATATAAAACCTGGGTTTTATATCGGTGTATGGTTTATCCATATAAAACATTTTACTCATATAATAAACGATGTTAAACTGTATTGATTTAAAACTCCACATTAGCATGAATTCCATAAAAACAGTAGTCTTGATGTTACCTATCGAACAACATATGCATCAAGATATATATCATTCCTCTCTCCCCATTCTCTCCCTTCCAATTTATTTTTATTTTTTTAAAGAAAGGTTGATTTCAGTATACTTAAATGAAATAAAACCTTCCTGTGTTTCTTATAAAGACACAATATCTTTCAGGAATTTAATTTCAGGTTAAGTGTTTTTTAGTAAGGCTGGCACTCAGTAAAACTTTTTTTTTATCATTCTGATAGCTTTATGGGGGTACTTCATGAACTGCTCGTTCTTTCTCTCTCTCTCTCTCTCTCTCTCTCTCTCTCTCTCTCTCTCTCTTCCTTTCTCTTTCTGTTTCTTTCTCACTTTCTATTTCTCTCTCTCTCTTTCCCTCACTTTCTCTCTCTCTCTCGTTCTCTCACTCTCTCTCTCACATTCCTTCTCTCTCTTTCTTTCTCTCTCTCTCTCTCTCTCTCTCTTTCTCGCTCTCTCGCGCTCTTATACTGCACAGCGTGAGGAGAGTTTCGCCGGCGTCTCAAGAATGGCACCAAAATTTCACAGTTCTAGATGGTTAATAATCAAAATAGTATTTAACTTCAACAAAAGGATTTTAGATGGATGGAAATTAAAAGATTAAAAGATAACAAAATATTTATTCAAATTTCTATTACGAGCATAGGTAAAAGAGAGAAAAAATGAGGTAGCAAATGTTATGTTTCATCCTTGCACGCAAATGAGTGAAGGGGCAGGATCCCCATCCACCCTAAAGGCTCCGCCGCCACTGTGTTCTGGTTTCACACATACAAAACGTATTACTTCCCCAATATCAATTTGAGGAATTAAGTCTTCTGACAAAGTAAAAAGAAAAAGCATTACTCCCTGACTGCATGCTGAAGAAACATGAATGTTCAAAATTAATACACATAGAAAAGTATTGCTCTTTGACTATTTGGTTTAAAGAATTGAAACCGACAGAGTGACTATCTTTAGTGTTCTTGTAGGGAGAATTATTTCTTATTCTTGGAATTAGGTCAAACTATCTGTAAATGTGAATATCACAGGATCACATAATGAAGATAATTCTTCAGGATAATGCGCCATGCCATAAAGTTCGCATCATCGCACAGTAATTCCACTACCACGACAGTGACTTCAAAGTACTAATATGGCCTCCACGGTTCGCAGATCTTAACTCAATTAAACACTTGCCGGCAGGGATTGAGAAATCTATTCCTAACAGAGATCCTTCTCCACAGGCGTGTTGAGGAGCCCATCTAGATTTTCTTTTGGCCACCCTTAACTTTCCCTCCGAAATATTTAATCAATTGGAACACATGACGAATGAAACCATCTAAGATTTTAGGAAACTTGAAAAAAACGCATGTTAATTTTTCGAATTCACAGAAATTTTGATATTAAATAAAATTTTTGTTAAATATAGTGTTGTTATTTTTTTCTATGGGGTATAGCGAACTCGGGACTGATTATAGCTAACTCGATGGGCAATAAGCAATCGCCTGTCCCTAATTTAGGGTTACTGTTTCCAGGAAAGAAAGAGCGCCAATGCCGTAGGGCAAACACAGTATCGATGCCTTACGAGATTCTAACCCGGGCCATCTCGTACTTATTGTCAGCAGCCAGGGTTCAGACCACTGTGCCACAAGGGCAGCTAAATTTCGTGTTGTACTCTTTTGTGAAACGGAGGGAGTTCTCTGAGTGAATGTGTAAAGGAGCTACAGAAGGATACTATTTTTATAATTAAAGTTTAAAAAGATGACAGAAAAGGAGAGAGAGAGTGTGTGTGTGTGTGTGTGTGAAAGAGAAAGAGAGAGAGAGAGAGAGAGAGAGAGAGAGAGAGAGAGTCAAATCGAGACAGAAAATGAGAGAGAGAGAGAAAATGAGAGAGAGAGAGAGAAAATGAGAGAGAGAGAGAGAGAGAGAGAGAGTCAAATCGAGACAGAAAATGAGAGAGAGAGAGAGAAAATGAGAGAGAGAAAATGAGAGAGAGAGAGAGAGAGAGAGAAAATGAGAGAGAGAGGGAGAGAATCAAATCGAGGCAGAAAATGAGAGAGAGAGAGAGAGAATCAAATCGAGGCAGAAAATGAGAGAGAGAGAGAGAGAGAATCAAATCGAGACAGAAGAGAGAGAGAGAGAGAGAGAGAGGTAGCGAGATATTCCTTGTCAGGTTGCAAACTAAAATTCATAAACAGCCTCATGACAGAAAATATTTAAAGATAATGCTTAAATAAGCTAACGTTGCAAAATATTTTCTGCACCTCGATTTTCACTTAAAAAATGATAACTCGTTAAAGTAATGGAGATTCCTACCCATGGTTCTCAATGCTACATACAACACATTTAGTAAAGGCTATGTATAATATGCACGTGAAAACGCCTTTTGTTTTTACTGGGGATAACATCATCAGTGTCGAGTAAAATCTACATGAATGGCATTTTTTTTTGGCAAAATTTCTGCAAGAACTTCAAAATTTTTGCCCTCCCTCCCTTCCCCGCACCATACTTAGCCACTTTAATATCCACTCCTACTGCCAATTCTAAACTTCTGGCGTTGCCACAGGTTTTCCATTGAGCCTTTTGGCTACTGACATCAGGTTGGCTATACACAGCTGTAGAACTATAACATCGTTTCGTTAAATCCAAGCAACATAGCAACAGGCTGTTTTGAAGCCCAGGCGGCCTAACACGTTGTTAGATAAGTGCTCCTAATAATTTGCTATTTCAGTGTTAATATGACTTTAACTCAGTCGCACTTGTACCTCGCACTCAATGTCAAAATCTTCGGAAATCTATGAGAAATGCTTTCCTGAGCATGTTTCCTCCCAGAATTGGTTAATTTCGTTGTACATATTTTTGATTATTTTACATTATCTTGGAGTTAGAAAAATGAAGGAGTAAATCGCTCATTTATTGGCCTTCCAGTTTTAAGAAATCCAGACTCGTGAGAAAAACATAATGAAGCTTCATCAAAGCACATTGGGCATTATTTTCAACATATGCTAACGTAGTGTGAAAATAAACACAGGTATTCCGCATGCAACGTGATTTCGGTGTACTGGCTGATCCGGACATGGCACTTCCGGTACAAATGTGATGAGCCCTCTTTCACCTTGCTCCCTTTGTGTGAACTTAAAACATAGGCTCTATTTCAATTCTAAAATACTTATTTTTCTACGAAATAATCAGAATTATTTAAAATATAATTAACCCTACGGGCCATAAACAGTTTTGGTTCACACAAACATAGTATATTTATCAACATTAATAAATGACACTATAATTTTTACATCATTTCAATTTCACGTCGTCAACAGTTTTCCATTATATTTTAATACCATGAGTTCATAATCCAACAACTTTCCTTCACACTTCTTCCAAAAAACTGGCGTGTTTAAAAATGGTGAGCAGAACATGCTCTTTCCTTGCACGAGTCAAAAAGTCAATGAAGAAAGCACAAGGCTTATCTTTTGAAGTTTCAGACAACACTATAAGATCCATTTTGTTTAAATAAAATCCCCAGATGCAACAAGAGCGCTGTGCGACAGAATTCTAAAAGAACAAATTAACAAAGTAATTACTTTCACCCCTTTGTACGGAAGTAACACACGACACCTGTGATTTCAATGTATTATTAATTATTTTTCATTTATTATTTTTTCATTATTACTATATTTTGTCGTCCTTACTTTTTCATTTATTTATTACCTGCTTTTTAAACGACCAAAAATAAACTTAATATAGCTGGTAGGTTTAATAAAAAAAATAAATGAAAATTATTTACTTCAATAAATGAAGTAAATAATTATCGTCCAATTGCAAACGTATCAATGTTTTGCAAAAATACTAGAAAAATTAATATATCTTAGATTACTTTCTTATACTCAAATATATAATAATATATTTAATCAAAATCAATTTGAATTTATGCAAAATGAATCAACTGCAATAGCATTATTGCATATTTACAAAAAAATTACAAAAGACAAACAAACAATAACACTACTCCTTGATTTGTCAAAAGCATTTGACACTTTAAACCATGATATAAACTTAATAAGTTAAGTACTATTGGAATCAGGGGGCCCAGTTATAATTTATTTAAAAGCTATTTATCAGGAAACAATACACTCAAATTGATCAGAATCAATCTATATTACAAAATATAATATGTGAGAAACCCCAAGGTTCAGTGCTTGGCCCCCTATTATTTAACCTGTATATATATATATGATTTATTTGCAGTATTAAAAGACAATGTTGTAATTCTATATGCAGTGATATGTCTATTATTTTAAAGGGAACCGACATAAATGAGCTTACACTTAGAACTAATACTCAATTTAAACTAACAATAGATTGGTTAAATGCAAAATAATCAGTTATTAATACGAATAAAATCAAGTCCATGGTTTTCTCTAAAAAGTACTCCTCAAATACAGCACTTGATAATTTCGTTAAGTGGAGTTAAAATTGATATCATTTCAACACATATTTATTTGGGTACTGTTATTCATCACGATATGAAATGGATTAAACGTATTGAAAATCTAAGCAATAAGATTTCTAAAAATATTGGTGTAGTTAGCAGTATCCTTCCAAATT
Organism: Macrothele yani; assembly: GCA_039090855.1. Lineage (NCBI taxonomy): Eukaryota > Metazoa > Arthropoda > Arachnida > Araneae > Macrothelidae > Macrothele > Macrothele yani. The sequence continues at coordinate 143,335,231 of CM077007.1, read as the reverse complement.
TAACTACAAGAAAATTTATTTTACTTTATTACATATTAATTCAAACACATATTGATTATTGTAATTTAACATGGGGAAAAACTACCCAATATAATATTAATAAACTACAAGTGTTGCAAAATAGATATATAAGACTAATAGACCTTAAAATACCAAATAATTTTCAACCTATTGCATTTATCCGGTCAAAAGTGAATCTCAATAAATATAATATACTTACTATAAAGCAATTATATAATTTTAATTTGGATAAAATAATATTTAAAAGAATTGGAAATGATTTACACCAAGATATAATATCGCTAAATATTCATACTCACCACTGTAAAACTAGGAATAGATCACAACTAATACCAATGTATTAGTAATAGTTGTGGTCTATTCCTAGTTTCATAGTGGTAACATAAAAACGTTCTTATAGTTAGATAACTAATACCAATGTCTGGTGTTTATCTAACTATAAAGAACGTTATTTATGTCTAGAATAAACTGATATATATATGTTTATAATGAACTATAATTGCTGTTTGTATTTATATATCAAACTGCCATATGTGTGCTGGCTTGTCTTTTCGTTGAGTTTTTTTCATTACTTTCCTTTGATTAGGGGGAAGAGGGCTATGACAGGCTTTATGATCTTTTCCCACTTCTTCCTGGTTGCTGCAGTATTTTCATATTGTTACAATGAAATTATGATGTGTAATACAATGTGGCAACTGAAAAAATAAACAAGTTAGTAAAATCATGCAATGCATTGATTATGATACGCTTTCCAACATATCAGAAAACATTACTCAAGTTATTTCTCAAGTTATGAGGATAATGGCTGTAGAATAAATCTCACTTATATGCCCTGACGTATGACCTCATTTCGATGATATTCAACAAAACCGTGTAAGTATACTTCCGGAACAACATGATAAAGTTTTGCCTCAATCGAAGTATTTTTACGTTAAGTTATGACGCATACGGACGATGGAATGGATCCCACTCCTATGTCCTAATCTTTCACCCGATTTCTCCTATTTTCAACAGGGTTTGTCCCTAAGTGGTCCCCTACCACATACTAAAATTTCATCGGAATCGAACCATTTTTAAGCAAGTTATGACGCATAAGGTCAGTGGAATTAATCCCGCTCCTATGCCTTGACCTTTGACCCCATTTCGCCGACTTTCAATAGAATTTGTCCCCAGGTGGTTCCCTAATACTTACTGAAATTTCACCGAAGTCGAACCATTTTTACGCAAGTTATGGCGCATAAGGTCAATGGAATGGATTCTGCTCCTATGTCCTGACCATTTCGTCTATTTTCAATAGGGTTCATCCCCAGGTGGTGGTCCCCTTCCACATACTAAAATTTCATCGAAATCGAACCATTTTTACGCGAGTTATCGTGCTAACGGACAGACAAACAGCCAGCCAGACGGACAAAGCTGGAGCATATACGATTCTTCAACTTATGGTTGGAAAGCCTAAATACATAAATGAAATGAAATGAAAAACGAAATCTATACCTTAATTATATGTAAGTTATCGACCTGGCATATTTTGAATTTCCTGTCAATAAAAATTTCGTATCTATTGAAACATTAGTCAAGTTAAAAACGAAGAAACTTACCTTTCCGCTGAAAACAAAGGTTCCTATTTCAAAACGTTCCGTGCTGAATGCCAGGTTTTTTTCGCATCGGTTTTTAAAATAGTGGGCTGAGAGTTTTTAAGTAGTGTTCATCAGTAAGCAATATTATGCAACTTAGAAAGATGGAAACTTTGGTTAGCACGGTACGGACTAGTGTTCTTTGATTGGTTATTTACTTCGAAACTGAAACATGATAACATATACAGGGTAATAATTTATGTAGAGTGCGATAGTGATATGTGTGCTCCATGCAGAAAATAGGAGGAGCGTCTCTTAACTAAGATTTATGGCGAATGGAGAATGGCACTAGGAATCTAATTGTACCCTAAGGGAAAGGGGAAAGAGCAAGAGAGCTGAGGGCCAGGAATCCGACAAATGCATTTCTCTTAGCGAAGAACAGATCAACAAATTTACGCCTTTAAGAGCTTATCCAGTAAGCAGGCATATAGAATAACGGACATCTCTCGTGGGAGCAGGTCAAAATATCTGTTGAAATCTCAGTACTCGAAGAAATGTACTTGTACATTCAAAAACTGAAATATTCACTCTTAGATATATGAAAACTAAAATAGATGCAAAATTTACATTCGCTTAAAAATCAAAAAAATAAAATACTCGTGCTTTTAAAAGTGAAATATTCGTGATTAGGAATAAGAAAGTAAAAGCATTAGTGATTAAAAAAAAAAAAAACATTTCGAAAGTTTGAGAAATTTGTAACTGGAATTTTGTGGAATTTATTCGTGCCTATAAAGATTAAAACAACAGCATTTACAAATAATAATTTCAGTAGCTAGCCAAATTTGTTTCTGCTTGTAGACTTAAAGGTAACAACTCGTTGATGCTGACCCCTATCTTAACATAAAATTATTTTTCTCGAGCTCACTTTTAACCTTATTTATTTTTTATTCATTCATTTATTTATATTTTCTGTTCTGTGCTTAAAGGTTTGTAGCGCACAAAATATTTTTTTTCTTTTTCGGTTGGAGTTATAATGGCTCACGTCATCATTAACGGCGAGGCTGAGTCGCCTTGTTCCTACACTGTCCTACACTGTATAAGTGTGCGAACAAGGCGACTCACTATGTCACTGTAATAAGTAATACCCTATGTCAATGCACTATTATCAGTATTATTTTTTCACGAACTTTCCATGATGTGAATTCACGGAAAATTCGTGAAAACGTACAGCAAAGTTGTCGGTAGATGTCCGTCTTATAACTAAATTACATATTTCCGTTTCTTTTAACGTCAGTATTTTGGTAGATTTCCCGTAGTTAGTAAGTTTTTGTCTTGAAAGCAGAGTATAAGGAAGTTCCTTCAGAGCCTAGTTGATTAGTTTAAGTAAAATATGAACTTTAAGATCTAAGAGTCGAGACAGAAAAGGAGAGAAAGAAGAAGGCAATAGTCAGGGGAAAGAAAGACTTTCCAATTGAGTTTTATTAAAAGATCGTATCGGAATCTAAGGAGGGTTCCTCAAATTCATAGAAAAGCTAATGAGACCACACAAATAAGAATCCAAGAGGATTAGAAACTATTTCAAAATAGCCAATTTTGGGTATTTCTATATTTATACAGAAAATTTCGTAAAAACTTTGGTTTTTGTCTTTTTCAGCCTTTCTACCAGTGATGCTTGTTTCCTGATATTCAAAGTCAACGAATCGTTTCTGCCACCCCGGTGGCGCAGTGGTCTAAACGATGGCCTCTGAGCATTCGTTCGAAAGGGGTCCGGGCTTGAATCCCGTAAGACATGGATGTTGTGTTTGTCTTACGGCACTGGCTCTCTCCCTTCCCTGGAACCAGTGACACTAAATTAGGGACGGGCGACTGCTTATAGCCCATTGAGTTGCTCATAGTGGTCGTTAAACCTCCAATAGAAAAAAAACAAAAAAAAAAACGAATCGCGTCTCTTTCCTCCTCGGAAGGTTCGAACCGAGTTTATTTTCAACCACAACCGCGTGTGCTACAGTTTCAACCAGAAAAACACGTAACGAGCATTCACGATAAGGTGGAACTCAAATCGCACAATGATGAAATGTCTGGATTCGAATCCAGCGAGAAATGGACGCTGTGTTTGTTTTACGGTACTTGGTCTCTCCCTTTCCTAGAACAGGCCGCGGGTGGCCGAGTGGGCAACTTCGTGACTGCCACGGAAAGGGCCTCAGGTTCGATCCACTAAATATCCGCCGTGCGTCGAATGGGCACGTTGAGCCGTCGGACCCCGGGTACTGGCCCTCCCGGTAATAAATAAAGGGCGTCTTCCTCGCCCTTTCTACTTCGCTTCCGTGTCCACTTTCCTATGGGGCGCTCTAGCCCAAATCTCCTAGTTTCCTATTTCTAAGGGTTGTTAAAGACCTGGGGTCAGACACTCCCTTCCTAAAATCCTCTACATATGATTATGATCATGATCCTTTCCTAAAATCAGTAGCCCTAAATTAGAGACGGGCGACTGTCTATAGCTCACTGAGTTGCTCATGATTGTCGTTAAATCCCCAAAACAACAAAAACGATGATGAACCGTTTTTCGCTATTAATGAAGGTGGATCAGTATAATTTCATTTTTTGGCTGGAACTTGTTATTTTTCTGAATAGGTTTGTAATGATTTTATTCTTTCTATAGGATGACTTATTACAAATTACATATTTCTTTCATCATGATTATTTAAAACAACAGAATGCTTCGCAACTTGCGATCTCTTTAAACTGAAAATAACTTTCAATTATGTTTTAGAAAAGCTCAAATGTACTGCTTTATAGTATTTTTTTCCCAGGATCTCTAAATATAGAATTTAATAGCCACCCGCAAGACCCGCAGTGCGGAAGACCTCGCAGCTGAGAATTCTCATACCTCAGCAAAAAGATTCTAGAATTTATTTTTTTTTTTTTTTGCTGAAACTTCATATACTGTATAGAACTGGGAAAAAAAAAAGCCAGAATTTTTTCACGGAGGCTTTGAATGAAATAGTAAAAATAAAAGCTTTTTTTTTTTTTTTTTCCTGCAGGAAATAAGTAAATCTTTAGAAATCCTTTTCGTGGTTTTGGTTCATAAAATATGGCTGATATGAAAACAGCCATTTCAGAGGACAGAGGACTTCGGCCCCTTTTCACAGACACTGCAATAGCTCCAATACATATACATTGAGTGACAAGAGCATGTGAAAGAAATGAATGGAATACACTACTATTTGTGAAAATTGCAACACCAAGAAAGAATGGCGCTTTTCAAATGAAATTTATATCACAAATTCCTCATGTTACAGGAAATTACGAGCTATATTTGTAGAACAATAGAAGATTTTTTCGCTCAAAACTCAGTATCGTGTGAAGCCACCTCGAGCAAAAATAACAGACTCTACACGACGTAGCCTTGGATGGAAGAAAGTTTTGGATATCGTCCTGGGGAATAGCCTGCCCGGCTGCTTCTATGAGACACCAGAGTTTATTTGCAGTGACTGGCGGTGGAGCTCGACGAGTTAGTCGCTTAGCTACGATATCCCAGACATGTTCGATCAGGGACATATCCGGCGAACGTGCAGGCTATAGGTCTGCACGGGATGGGCTGTCCCGCAAAGTCCAAGCCCGGGTCGGGCCTTTTTATAGTTTAAAGAACAAAGAAACGGGCCGGGCCAATCTACCCATTCTTTTTATCGGACTGCTAAAGAAAGAAAAAAGTCGTGTTTCTCGTTTTCTTGGTGGTTTTAACTGTTTCGCTGACTTTACTTACTTCCACGACATGGCCCATGGCGTAATCAGAATAGCAAGGAGAGGCACTCACAGTGTTTTTACCAATATCTAGGTGTTACCATTTTGGGGCTTGTTGACAGCAAAAGATTCGACCCCTAGGGAGTGTGTGTGTTCTGTAGAGTGGGGGATGGAGGGTGTCTGCTGTGGGATGAGGGTGTGGGTGTTTTTGTATGAGAGAGTGGGACGACATGGATTTTTTCTTTTATCCCTAATGTATATAGAGGTTGACTTTTGTAGTGTTACTGCTTGCTAGTTCAGAGAAAGGGAGATACTGAGCGCACTTAGCCTTCCCTTTTCTCTCTTTTTAAAAGTTATATTTTTCGATAATTGTCAAAGTTTAGTTAACATTTTTAGGCTTACATTCAAGTAAATATTTTCAATAATATCTCCTTTCATTACTTAATTTTCACATTTTAATAAAACGCGATAGAAAGACAAAATAATACCAAAATTGCACATCACGGGCCGGGCGGAACCTGAATAAGAGTTGCAACTGACAAGCCCTGGCCGAACCGAGCGTCTGATATTTGAAACGGGTTTGGGCCGGGCTGGGCTCACCAAATTAGGCCCGTGAAGATCTCTAGTGCAAGCCAGGAAAGATGCAGTATCTGCGGTGCATAGAAGAGGCATTAGACATTCCGGGCCCACATATAGCCGACCATTGTCCTGCTGGAAACATAGCACCAGGACATTTCTGAAGGAAGAATATCACCTCTGCCTCTAAAACATCCCTGACGTATCGCTGCATGTTGAGGGTTCCCTCAATTCGTATAAGGCAAAATCGCGAACTGTGCTAGGCGTTGGGCCGGTACGAGACTGCAAAGTGCACACTACAAGGTGCCATTCGCCACAATGACTTCGAACACGTATGCGACCATCATGGTGTACCAAGATGAATCGTGACTCGTCAGAAAATACGACCTGTTTCCTATCAGCTCCTCAGTGCGTATGTTCGAGACCCCATTGCAACCTGAGGCGTCCGTGGTTGAGGGTCAAAGGAATGTGCAGCAGCGGGCTGCTAGCAACCTGTCCTCTATTAAGCAGACGACGCTGAACAGTGCTGGAGGACAAAGCCTGACCTGTAACAGCGCTCCACTGCTGCGCTAACATCGTGGATGTCGCTGTGCGATCGGTCATTGCCATGCAGTAGAGTCTGTCATCCCGTACAGTAGTGCGATTTTGCGGTCCATTTCTTGGATTTCTGTGCGTCCGAGCTTTATCTCTTCACTGACGTCACGTTCGCATCACTGTGCTAGCGTTTCGTTCTGAACGAGTGGAAAGTCCGCGGTAGAAAATTCAGCTTCTCTCATCCCAACAATCCTCGTAAAGTCCATCAGGTGTTCATAATGCAACCTTCGTAGGCGACGGGGCATAGTGAGATGCAAGAAATACCCTTTCGACTCTTGCACATATCGGCTCTTTACTGATTGCAACATCTCGTTTGAGGCAGCTCTTTATACCCAAGGCCGGACAGTTCAGAGGGTATTACTCCAAAACCGCATGCACATTTTCGCTAATATTTTAATCATTTGCATGTCCCAACCTGGTGTACATATGCTGTAAGTTTCAAGTTAATACCTGCAGTCTTTCACGTTGTAGCAGTTTTCGCAAACAGTAGTGTGTTAAGAGGATAAGGTGTAATGTATTGCAATTCTTTGTACATGATAAAAATATATAATATGAACTAAACAAGTGTTCTGGACCTCAGAGACTACAGTCTTGTGCCCATTATACGTATTAAGAGAATACATCGTGATTTGTCACAAATATTTATTTTTTCAAGTGGACCAAGGTTTCGGTGGGCTCTGACCTAGCTTCATCAGGACGAATGGCACGCAAATATTCAAATTGTATATGATATCATAAACGGTGTTTGCAGTCACGGATTTTGGTTAGTTGCATCCACGCGCTTGATAGAAATGGGGTGGATGCCATGCCATTAACAAGTTACGAAAACTTCTGATATATATGGAAAGCTTCCGAACTATCAAGTTTGGTGGTTGAATCTGGCTTGTCAATTAGTTTTGCTTCTTCAAACAGAAATTTGTTAATGACATGGCATCCACCCGATTTCTATCAAGCGCGTGGAAGCAGCTGACCAAAACCCGTGACTGCAAAACACCTTTTATGATATCATATACAATTTGAATATTTGCGTGCCATTCGTCCTGATGAAGCTAGGTCAATACCCAGCGAAACCATGGTCGACTTGAAAAATAAATATTGTGGCAATCTACGTTGTATTCTCTTAATACGTAAACAAGTGTTATTCGCGAGGACGAAGAAACAAAGACCTGTGTCTTTTTTTATTTATATATGTACATATACACTGAAGAGCAAGTGAATTAGAGATACCTGTCTAGTAACGTGTAGCACCACCTTTCGCTCTGATGACGGCGGCGATTCGTCTCGGCATGGACTCGACAAGACCCCGACCCTGAACAAGCTCCCACAGTTCACGAAGATTTGATGGATGGGAGTCAGAACCTCGAACAACTCTCTCGAGGGCATCCCAGATGTGCTCGATGGGATTGAGGTCAGGTGACCTAGCTGGCCAAGGAAGCGAGGTCACGTCGGTGGAGTGTTTATCCAACCATTCGGATGCAATTCGGGATCGGTGGCATGGTGCATTGTCTTTCTGCATAATGAGGTCCCTAATGGGATGTTGAAGACGCACAAACGGGAGCAAATGGTCGTCTAGGATATCCTGGTTACGTTGACCTGTGAGAGACGATGTCACACGTACCAGGGGGTCCCATTTCAGTCTATGTAAACAGTCCCCAGACAAGAATGCCACCCCCACTAGCTTGAAGAGTACCCTGCTGGTAAGAAGGATAATCGCTTCATGTGGTTTGTGCCGTACTCGTATCCTGCCATCCGCATGTACCAACGTGAATCTCGACTCATCAGTCCAGACAACATTTTCCCACGTGTCTAGGGTCCAGTGGCGATGTTCCCGCGCCCATGCTAATCTTTGCACCCTGTGATGTGCGGTCAGCAGGGCTACCCTCGTGGGACGATAGCTTCTGTACCCCACAGCGAGGAGATGGTTCTGGATGGTGTGGCTGCTTACACGTTTTTGTGCACCAGCGTTAAATTGCCGAGTGATTTCTTGCACTGTGGCCCGTCTATCCGCTGTTACAATGCTAGCTAGCCGACGATGACCCCGCTCATCCGCACGCCGTTGTCCACGGCAGTTGGCCCTTGCAGGGATGGTTTTCCCGGATTCGATGTACTCACGGTGCACCCGTGACACAGTGGCTCGTGAAAATCCCAGTGCCTGCACGACTTCCGAGATGGAGTGACCCATTCGTCAGGCCCCGACAATTTTCCCACGATCAAATGCGCTTAGATCCTTCGTCTCACCCATAGTGCGTCCGACTGTTACTGATTCCCGTCGCATCACTCCTCATATTGTCGGATCGCTGCATACGTCATGTCGTTTCTGTTTACAGGGCAGCGCACAGCGCCACATTTGCATAACTCCAGCTGTCTCCAATTCAATTGCTGTTCAGTGTATAGCATAGTCAAGAAGAAAACTTTTTTTAATGTGCGAATCACTGTGGTGTTATGTTAAGCGTGCTTTTATATTCAACGGAAAATAATTCAAGTTATTTTGACATAAGTGTTTGTAGTACTTTGTATTGGTATAAAACAAGGGCAATCATATTAATTACAACATGCACACTTGTGTTACACTCAATAAAGTGCAATAATTTTGGTTTCATGAAAAATATCGGTGGGTTAGAAAGAATTTGAATTATCAAAAATACCCACATAAAACCTATTTAATTATATGGAATTTTAAAATATCTCTAATTGAAAGCTAATATATTTTTATCAAAAGGGCTTCGAAGATATTTTTGCAGGGGGCCCGAGTTTTTTCGGTACTCCCCTGCAATAATTTAAATACCCAGTTTTTTACGATAACACAATATATAACATCTGGTGTATCAAGGGCCGTGGGTGGCCTAGTGGTCAACGTTCATGACTGCCACGGAGAAAACCTATGGTTCAATTCCAGCAGGTACGAACGCTTGAACCACCAAATATCCGCCGTGCGTCGGATGGGCACGTTAAGCCGTCTGGCCTCGGGTACTACCCCCCCCCGGTAATAAATAAATGCGTCTGCCTCCCTCCTTCTACCTCGCTTCCATGTCACTTTCCTATCGGGCACCCAACTCTACGAGCTTCCTATTTCTAAGAGTTGTTTAAGACATGGGGGTCAGACATTCCCTTCCTAAAATCCTCTACATATGATCTGATCTGATCAGGTGTATCAAATGAAAGGAGAGAGGTAGGAATATCCGGTGCCACAAGGATCAAAACTGCATTCGATAATATCCATAATATCCGATCTCGCTTTACAGAACTTCAAAATCAGGTCCTTCTACAGGTGACTGAAAGTTAATCAAACCTGAAGTCCCGCGAATCGCTCCTTTTCACGGAAAATGTTCGTCATATGAATAAAAAAAAAGTGAGAACCGAATTTTTCCGTTAATATGCGAAAGAATTTGCAGAAATGTTTCTGAAAATTCGGAATTTTTCTGGCGTTCGAAAAATTCCGTGAAATTCAGGGTTTTTTTTTATCATTTCACGGAGAAGGTTGTATCAGGAATATGCTCGTTTAATTCACGAAAGGAATCACGGGAAATAGCTCGTGAATTTCAGATTATTTTTTTACTGTGTGATTTAGGGCCACTGCATCCATAAAAGGGACAAAGCCATCGCCGTAATACAAGCACGTTCCCCATGCACTCAGCATAGGTGATTGATGAGAGGCGTGGGCCTATTACTTCTTGAGTTACATTTAACGTCTCTGTTTCATGTTCAATTATTCTTAAGATAGACGACAGGCATTTCTCAGTGCTCTGAGCTCTTATTTGTTTGATTTCTACTTTAGCTGTGCAAGAACTATTCTTAAAATTCGGTGACCAAAAATTTTCACGCTGTAGAAAAACATTTCCAGTACATGAACACGGCTGACATTCAGCCAGCTATGTTTACCAACAAAAGTCAGTCATGTGTACCAATAAAAGTCAGTCATGTGTACCAATAAAAGTCAGCCATGTGTATCAACAAAAGTCAGCCATGTGTACGATTAAATTCTTCTAAAATTTGTAGCATGGCCACTTCGATGCTTGTCGTTGAAATTCCAAGTAATTGTTCAGTAGTACAGTCATTAACACTGTTTCCGTGATTTGAATTTATGTATTTGGTGTACAAATAAGTTTTAAAGCGTTTTTTGTGTGGCGTATACCGTTAATTTACATAACCAACATTCCCCCGCGTTGTTGTCATGTGACTGTAACTGGTCCAGAGTATAAAATGTGACACAAAAGTTTGCCCAACAGTCAAATGCACTTGCACATCGGTAGGTGAAGGGTGGCAAGCGATACTGCATTTATTCGACACTGCATTCGTTACGAATTTCATTAAGGAAAAAGTGCTGAAAGAGCATGCGCATCGATCTGTTCTGTTATGGGGGAGAATATTGTATCGAAAAGCAAGTGTGAGTTTTGGTTTAGAAGGTTTAAAGCAGGTAATTTTGATGTTAGCTATTGAAAACGTAGCGGCGCCTCGCAGAAGGTTGCACGTGAGGAACTGCAAGCACTTATGGATGCAAATTCGTCTCAAACGCAGAAAGAACTAGCTGAACAACTGGGGGTACCTCAACAAACTTTTCATACCGTTTAAGCGCATTGGGAAAAATTCAGAAGGAAGGAAAATGGGTGCCATACGACCTGAACCAGAGGAACAAGGATGATCGTGTCACGAAGTGTTTGAATCTGTTGGATAAACAACACTGAAAGCCTATCCTGTGGAAAATCTTTACGGGTGATGAAAAGTGGATACGGTAAGACAATCTCAAACGCGAAAAGCACTGGGTAGACCTCGGTGAAGCAACGACTTCGACACCGAAGTCATTGCTTCACCGGGGTCTACCACTCCAAGAAAGTTCTGCTGTGCATCTGGTGGGATATGAAAGGTGTGCTTTATTATGAACTACTGGAACAGGGTCGAACTGTTACTGCTGATCGCTACAAGCAACAATTGCTGCGATTGAACCAGGAAATCTGTCGGAAACGTCCATTCATAGGGAAATGACTGCGTACCGTGAATTTACTGCATGACAACGCTAGACCGCATGTCGCAAAATCGGTTAAGGAAATGTTATTGACGCTTAGCTGGGAAATTTTGGATCATCCGGCGTGTAGTTCCGACATAGATCCTTCAGACTGTCATTTTTTCCGATTGATGCAACATGGTTTGTCTGCTTACGTACGGTTCCGGACATGTGACGAAGTGCAAAAATGGGTTGACGACTTTATCGCGTCACACGACGAAGTATTCTTCATGGCTGGAATCCATCAGCTGCCCAACCGATGACGGAAGGTGATAGATAATAACGGAGCGTATTTGATTCGCAAAAGTATTGTTGTTTTCTCAAATTACATGTTGCTTTGTCTTGAAACGCTTTAAAACTTATTTGTACACCTAATATTTAATGTCAGGTAATGTCCTCTTGCATATACAGTATAAGTACTTTCAAACATTGGAATGAGTTCAATCCTCTTATATTTGGGTATTTCTTATTGAAAAAAGTTTAAATATCTCTGTTCCAGTCTCTGATCGATCAATAAATTCTTCTTCTTGAAGTTCACACAAGATGGTTGGTTTGAGTTCACCAGATGGTTTATACCTGTCATGAAAATTCTTAGTAAGAGTGTAAAGCTGGGTTTTACCAAGTACTGTTATTTCACCAATGTTAAAGATTTTGTGATAGTTTGCACCAAAAAGTGTTACTACACCAGCTGCATCACTTTCTGAAAAAAAGATACATCATTGTGTGGTGCAAACAAAACCAAAAACATAGTGCAACTTCGTACTACGTTGCGGTACAAGGTTGTACCATATTCTAGTGCGCGGTTGCACCATGTTATTTGCACCACACAATGGTGTATCTTTTTTCAGAAAGTGGTCCAGCTGGTGTAGCACCACTTTTTGGTTCAACATACCACAAAATGTTTAACAGTGACCAAAAAGCTCCTTGCGGGATTCAAAAGAGTCAAAATGTTCCTTTCCAGCTTTGATTTTAACAATGCAATTTTAGCCTGTTACGAAAACCAGGTAAAGTATCTGTAAGAGTAAATATCCATAAAGAGTGCAAATATTTTGGTCTAAGTAGGGGGACAAAAAAGGAAATTTTTCTTAAAACTATACTCCATGAATGGACGTGCCCTGTGAGAGTAGAAAAGCGTACGGATGATAGAGAGATCAGAAATGAAATTAATTCCTTTTGGGATCCACAAAATGTATTAATAGTTCCACGGGCCCCATGCGTCTGGGGCCGCCAGTTGAAAATCAATACTCTAGAATTTTCACTACGTTTGTAATATTCTCTTGCAGAGAAGTGCGGGAATATAAATTTCAATTAAAATTAATTAAAATTAATTGAAATCGAAACGTTTATGCATAATAATCAAGATGTATACATGCATATCCGTGAATATGCATAACACACTCACAACTAAAAATATTCTGCAATTCACTAATTTAAGGACTTCACAGAAAGCATTAATACTTACATGCATTAATACATACTTGCATGTAGTATAACTTGCATTAATACTTACATGTTATGTGGAACAAGCTGGCATAGATCACATAAAATTTTTGTATGTTATACTTCATAATATTTATATAAAATTAAGAAAAAATTGATGATGGGCATTGAATTTGGAACTTTTGTTACACAAAAAGTTACATAAGGATTATAGTTTTGAGCTTTTGTTACATAAGAAAAGCATATAAGGTATTGATTTTATATTTTTGTCAAGTGGAAAAACCAGATAATATATCAATCTTCCAATTTTTGTTACATAAAATATTTCGAAAGATATTGATTTTCGAATTTTTGTTACATAGGAAATTGCATAAGCTATTGATTTTTGAAATTTTGCCTTTCAGGATTCCAGAACGCTGAAAACTCCCTTGACTGAGATAGACGATTAGTCCTTTTCAGCTTCATTTTCCTGTGTTACATGTATGTATGCTCGTGTGTTTTAGAATGCAGGCAGAAAAGGTAAGATAAAACCAGTTTTTTTTTTTTTTACCTAAATTTTTCTAGCTGTCCTCATTTTGTTTATTCCACGTAAGTTTTCGAATACATCAATAATTCAGATTTAAAAGCTATCCACGTGTCTTGCCGCTGGAAAGACTTTCACACAGTTATCGCAATTCATAAGGAAGAGAATGGGACAAAGAAGGATCAACGACAAATATACCACCCATGCCTCATCAGGGACTCGAACCCTGGCTTGTACCACTGCATCATCAGGGACACTCCATGCCTCATCAAGGACTCAAACTCACGCCTCGTACCACTTGGCCATGAAGCGGCCGACCGAGGTTTTGACATGTGTATAGAAACAACGATATTGCTACTTGTATCGATTTTAATCGATTTTAAAAAACAGCATCTGCGCGACATAAATTTGATTTAAGATACTTAAATTTCCACAGCCTTGAAATGCTTTAAACAAATGTTAAAAAATGTGTATGGTTTGCGTAGAGTTTGCCTCGTTCAACATTTTCTAAGAAATGAAAAAAAATCACTACTTATGAATGGTCCTTTCTGCCGTGGGTATATCCAGTAAAGTGAATACTTATTATACGTGTTTTTAAAAGTCTGGTCCAAATTAAAACGAAATAAATATTGCAGGAATGGATGCTGAAATTCAGTAGGTAAGTACTTTTGTCTTTTACGCTTCCATACTCCTCCTGCAATTTTAAAAATACCGATGCTAAATTTTCGAGTTTGAGGCAAGATTTCTCGAGTTCAACTGGCATTTCATTTCTCTCTCTCTCTCTCTCTCTCCCTCTCTTTCTCTCTCTCTCTCTCTTTCTCTCTCTCTCTCTTTTTCTTTTGAATGATGATGTTCTTGGAATGTATTGTCACAGAAACAAAAATACGCGGGTGTTATTTTCAAAGTTGGCACACCGAAAGTACATTTTCCTTCAAAATATTAAAGCTATGGAAATGGAAATTTGTTTTGCGGATCCCTAAAAGTTTGATGCAGTAAATACTACAATCAAAATAACACGTGGCTAAATAAATTCAAAAAATGAACCTCTGTATGTATTCTTAATTTACTGTTCGACACCTGTATGTGATCTTAATTTACTGTTTGTCAAACTGTAAATTAAGAACACATTTATTGTCGAACAGTAAATTAAGAACACATTTATTGTCGAACAGTAAATTAAGCACACATACAGAGGTACATTTTTTGAATGTTTTGCCGATATATTTCCATAAAAGTCCCCATATTTCGACTCTTTCAAAAGCACGGTAACGCTATTTGATAAACAAATATTTGCAAAATGCATAAATAATTAACAGTCATTTGACTTTTAAATATCATTGAAGAGGCAAAATGAGAGTAAAATGGCAAAATGGAAACTTACGTTTTGCTAATTTCCACCATGCAACAAACAGTCAGCAACATAAAATCATGTCTTCCAATCTGCTGTGGTTTTTTATTTCTCCCTCTTTCCTATCATTTTCATGAGATGATAATCCTGAAAACAAAAGCAAGGCATCATTAGCATTTTATCGCTCAAAGTCCTTTTTTCAAGTGCGAAAAATTAAAAAAAAATTAGTATTTTTTGGGGTTTAACGACCACCGCGAGCACCTCAATCGGCTATAAGTAGACGCCTGTCGCTAATTTCGGGCCAGGTGCAGGAGAGAGCCTGTGTGGTAAAACAACCTGACCAACCATGCCACATCTGGGATTTTAACCTGGATTCCCAACTAGAGCGAATGAATATAAACCAGCGCTTCGTTTCACTCGCCCACCGGGTTGCAACAGTATTTCCAAATGCTACTGTTTTATACACTGAAGAGCAATTGAATTAGAGATACCTGCCTAGTAACGTGTAGCACCACCTTTCGCCCTGATGACGGCGGTGATTCGTCTCGGCATGGACTCGACAAGACACCGGAAGCGTTGGAAAGCCATACGGATCCACGACCCCTGAACAAGCTCCCACAGTTCACGAAGATTTGATGAAGGAGGGTCAGAGCCTCGAACATCTCTCTCGATGGCATCCTACATGTGCTCGATGGGATTGAGGTCAGGTGACCTAGCTGGCCAAGGAAGCGAGGTCACGTCGGTGGAGTGTTAATCCAACCATTCGGATACAATTCGGGAGCGATGGCACGGTGCATTGTCTTGTTGCAGGATGAGGTCCCCAGTGGGATGTTGAAGACGCACAAACGGGAAGCAAATGATCGTCCAGGATATCTCGATAACGTTGACCTGGGAGGGACGATGTCACACGTATCAGGGGTCCCATTTCAGTCCACGTAAATAGTCCCCAAACGAGAATACCACCCCCACCAGATTGAAGAGTACCCTGCTGGCAAGAAGGATCCATCACTTCATGTGGTTTGTGCCGTACTCGTATCCTGCCATCCGCATGTACCAACGTGAATCTCGACTCATCAGTCCAGGCAACATTTTTTCACATGTCTAGGGTCCAGTGGCAATGTTCCCGCGCTCATGCTAAGCTTTGCACCCTATGATGTGCGGTCAGCAGCGGTACCCTCGTGGGACGATGGCTTCTGTACCCCATTGCAAAGGAGATGGTTCTGGATGGTGTGGCTGCTTACACGTTTTTGTACACCAGCGTTAAATTGCCGAGTGATTTCTTGCTCTGTGGCCCGTCTATCCGCTGTTACAATGCGAGCTAGCGGACGATGACCCCGCTCATCCGCACGCCGTTGTCCACGGCAGTCGGCTCTTGCAGGGATGGTTTTTCCCGGATTCGATGTACTCACGGTGCACCCGTGACACAGTGGCTTGTGAAAATCACAGTGCCTGCACGACTTCTGAGATGGAGTGACCCATTCGTTGGGCCACGACAATTTGCCCGCGATCAAATTCGCTTAGATCTTTCGTCTTACCCATACTGCGTCCCACTCTTACTGATTCTCGTCGCATCACTCCTTATATTGTCGGATCGCTGCATACGTCATGTCGTTTCCGTCCGTTTACAGGGCCTCCCACAGCGCCACATTTGCATAACGCCAGCTGTCTCTAATTCAATTGCTCTTCAGTGTAGGTACAGTGTAGGGAAGCCCTTTTTTAGTATTTGGGCAAGCAAACGTCAGTTAAGAAATTGTTAATGTCGTTTCAGTTTTTGCTACAGCTTTTATCATATACGCCTTTCCTTTGCATACAGCACTAAGTATTTAAGTAGTATAGCCCTATTTTAGTTTTCTAATAACTCTACTACTTCGTTTCAACTGGGTCATAAATTTCTTGCCCGTTTCACACCTCTAAATTCTCATTTAGCAAATCCGACAAGGAATAACGGTGCATTTTTTTATTTTTTGAGCAACTTAATGCCTTCAAGCATTTAGTGGTTCAAGAAGAATTAGAAAGTAGAAATCCGTTTAATTGGTGTAATGAATATTTACATAAGTAGAGAATAAATGCTAGCTTTCACCATCACGTATGGCTTCGTCAGGCTGAAGTAACGTCTAAGATAAGTAACATCTAAGTTTATCTTAGACGTTACTTCATGCTGTCTAAATAATAACGTCTAAGATAAACTTAGTCGTTATTTCAGCCTGTCTAAATAATAACGTCTAAGATAAACTTAGACGTTACTTCATCCTGTCTAAATAATAACGTCTAAGAAAAACTTAGACGTTACTTCAGCCTGTCTAAATAATAATGTCTAAGATAAACTTAGATGTTATTTATTTTAGACGTTTGTACAACCTGGCTTCGCCAGGTTGAACGTCTAAAAAGCTGGCGAAAGCTAGTATTTATTGTCTACTTATGTAAATATTCATTACACCAATTAAACGGATTTCTAAATTCTAATTATTCTTGGATTACTGGTGTAAACTACCCAACTTCATTCCTTATATCTAGTGTTTCAATTTTTTTCTGTATTGTAATCACGTCTTGCAGTCAGACTTCTTCATTGGGAATTCGCCTGTAGGTAGAATTCAAAGGCCGAAGCTTGTATATCTGAAAGGATGAGAAAAATTTGGACGGTTTCCAACGAATCCATTTTTTCTGTCTATAGTCTCGGAAGAGCACGCTTTTTATATGTGTTCATAGAAGAGTTAGGGTGCTTTCGAGAATCTCCTCACTCAAATACGTAGGTTTGACAAGATATCCCACTTCACGTAAACAGCTGCCCGTTGCCCAAGTGGTCAGAGGAGTATATTTCTGAGTAACTGACCGAGCCAGTGCTAGATGAGACATGGGTGGTGTGTTTTTCTGATGGCTCTGGCTGTGTCCCTCCCAAGGACCAGCTGTCCTAAATTTGTGACGTGTCGACTGCTTACAGCCTACAGCGCTGCTCCTGGTGGTCGTTAAACTCCGAATTAAAAAATAGAAAAAAGAAAAATTAGAAGTTCACGTAGATGCCAATGAAGAGACATGTGGTGCTAAAAAGAAAAACACACACACACAAAAAAAAAAAAAAAAAAAAAACCCCGGTGCATTTTGCATTTTTAACACCACAGTCCATAAAAGTCATGAAATCTCGTTAGTTAGTACTTGATTTTTAAAACTCTATGTATTTTTTTTTCAAAAGTTAATGAAAATCACATATATTTTTGATACTACTTATCTTTCCGTACAGTAGTCAAGTAAATCCCAAGTTAAGACTTTTAATGTAACGGAAGTATTCAAAACCATTGTTGAAATCTAATTTTGTATGCTGCCTGATGAAGTACAGGCAACATATTTCATTGTTACTCAACAAAACGTATACTTTAACTAAACTACTGCCGAACATCATCTCATAACGTTTTACATGAATGTAACAATATTTCATTGGAGTCTGCGTAAATTACGAGAACCTCATGACAAATGCGATAAAAGCTATTACAAAAATGCATTTTGGATATGAAAACGGTGCGTCATAGCAGTGCCGTTTCGGAACACGCTAATCCAGTCGCCTGGCGCTTACAAGAGTTACTCTCGACAACCCAAGGGTTGGGGAGGTTACATGCTGTTTATAAGGGCTTAAAAATGATGTATAATACGATGTGGTGTAAATTGTGGGTATCCTAGACCAAAAGTTACTAATATTTTTCAGAAACAGACTTGTTTTTAAGCTTTTTTTCTATGTTGCGATGAGATTTTAGCTTCCGATGATAAATATTGTTTTGAACTAAACAGTCTAAATATTTACTATTGCCACCACCATAGTTTAGTAAATATTTAGTTTTATAACACATATATCTTCTTTCATATTCTTTATAACAATGACATTCATTAATCCACCTGCCTAAGTACCGCTCAATGTCGGGAATGAGCAAACCTTATTGCTTGTTGTTATGATTTTAATTCCGCTAAGTATATACCAGACTGTGGTTAGGTGTGATCGTGAGTGACACGAATAAATGCAACGTAAATAAATATATGCTCTCGAATCACTCGTTTTATTTCACACCCGCAAAGATCATGACATGCGAAAGGTGAATAGCATAAATTATCTGCAAAGAGTACCAGGGTACTCTTTCTAACTTTTTCTTCTAACCGTACCATGTATTTTATATTAAAACTTCCTTTTCCTAAAAAATGTTTGTTTCTTTACTACATGGACGATTTTTTTTCTTGTGCCGAGTTAAATTTTTCTTGTGTTAAGGACACATACGTATTTTCTATTTTGTCTGTTTTAGGTTTTCATTTTGCTGACCTCCATATTTTGTTTCTAGTTTTCCAACACTTCATTTAACGGTATTTGAATTACTAAGAATTTTGGCAATATCAGTTGTTTCGCTTAAGAGTCATGCAAACGTTTACCGTAGATTTATGCAATCTTTTAGAATTTCACAAATAGTCTTTCAGAATTCTAATAAGTTAATTTTTTTTATGTGAGGTTCATGTGCACCTTTCTTTACCATTTTCCAAAAATTATCCATGTTTATTGTAGGCCGCTTCAAAATTCAACCTGGCAGCATGTTCTAGACTTCAAAAATGTGTAAAACATTTGCTGGATTTCTTGCTTAGCGTTCTTTAAATGCATATTTAAAGAACGCTAAGCAAGAAATCCAGCAACTGCTCTTTTTCCTGTGTAACGTACCCCAATTTATTTATTTTTAATTATTTTGCAGGAAATACACGCACACCTTTCTGAAAATTATTAAACTTTATTTTGTCCTTCTTTATATTAACAGTAAACAGAAATTCTGCACTGTACTGTGAAATACAGTAGCTCTTCATTGTTTTCAAAACCGTGAAACACTTTTCAAAAGTAATGAAACGCTCCCAAGAAATACAGAGGAGATCGTGATTTTCAACCACGATAAAGACATTCATTACCAAGAACTATCATAGCTACAAGAAAAATATGCTAAGTGCTTTCAAATAACTGGCGACTGCGTCGAAGTACAAAAGCACAGCATTACAAGCGTGCAAGACACACATGTACTAGACTTAAAATCTACTGATCACGTGTCGTAGTACATCTTTGCTAAAAGATCGCAAAAGTATAAAAAGAAAACAATAAATCCGTTTCGATGAAACGAATTTAAAACATACCAAAAGCAAACTTTCTATCAATTACGATTGAAATTTCCTAGAAATAATTCATTTAAATTTCTATAAATCAATATCACACAAGTATAAAAATGCAAGGCAATAAATCCGTTTTTATGAGGCATATTTAAAAATACCCCGTTTTCAGATTTCAGCCACGTACATTTGAGTTCTCTGAGATATAATTCTTTTGGATATCAGTTATTTATTATCACACAAGTATAAAACATAACACAGAAAATCCGTTTCGATGAGGCATATTAAAAATATCCCAGTCGCAAAATTTCTATCAACTACGAGTAAACAATGTAAGATATAACTCATTTAAACGTCAATATATTATTTTCACACAAGAATAAAAGTACAAAGCAATAAATATGTTTTATGAGGCATATTTAAACCTTTCCAGTTGCAAGATATCAGTCAACTACGATGGAGACTTTTCAGGAATAATTCATTTAGATGTCGATCAGTTATTATCACACAAGTATTAGAAACAAAGCTGTAAATTTGTTTTTATCAGATATATTTAAAATAACGCAGCTGAAAGATTTCAGTCAACTGCAACAGAGAGATCTGAGATATAGTTTTTTAGGCCTCAAGAAGTTTTTAAATCCGATAGATTCTGAGCTACATTACAAAACTCAATACTTAATTAAAAATATGTGATGCATTTCTTGGGTGATTATCATAGCATATTTTGGTTTTATTTCTTTTACAATTAATAATAAGCTAACCAGCCGTAACTATTATTTCAATTCTTCACGTTTTCATAAATTCATGAGCAAGTCTCTCCATGAAATCCGTGACATGTTTAATAGCGCCAGATCTTAATCGATGTAATTTTTTCACTCGTCTGCGAAGCGTAATTTTATCAGCACCGATATTGCTAACAAATTTCTTTTAGCAAATGAGTAAATGAAACAGGTGAAAATTAGAAAAAAAAAAAAAAACATGATACTTACATTTTTTTTTTATTTTAAACTTAATATCGAAATTTTAAATAATTAATCCTTTAAAATAATTGAAAATTTTACATTAATGTATATAGTAGTTGGCAATAACAAAAAATGTTATTTTAGGAATGAAGAAAATATCTTTCAATGAAATTTTAAAAGATATTTCTTCATTCGTAAAAGATTTTTTTTTTTTTTAATTCTTGTAGGCAGTTTCAAAACAAAACGGAAAACTTTTGAGTCCACAGAAAGGTTAGAATATGTCATTCTAATCACATTCTTTTGGAAGTATCCTGATGAAATAACAATTGTATACATGTATCAGTAAAAACGTTGACATTTCCTGTGTTGAACGTTTTAGTCTGTGTAGCCCTGCGCAGGTTTTGTGATTTCTTAAATAGGACAAACTCTCCTTATCAGACAAATTAAATTCAACAGCAATGTTATGATGTAAAAGGTAAATCAGTAATGAGCTTAAATGTCAGAAAAATAAATCGTTACTTTATGTACAGCTACTGTGCAAATTACATATTCGATCATAAATTATTTCGAAATGTTGTGACACTTATTTGCAAGCTTTTTCGCGAAATTCGTTCTTATCAGATAAGTGAATATGTCCGAATCTGCGGATGTAGGCATTTAACAAATCAGTATGACACCTTTACTTTCTTCACTTCCGGGCTAAACATGCACGCTATCTTCCTGTATTTTATTTCACACACGCACGCATGCATTCACACAAGGTCGCGCGCGTGTCTCCATGGCAGAGTTCCGTGTTTAGTGGACAAATGGAAAAATGATAAAGAAAAAATTTCCTTTGGAAAAGGTAAAAAAAGAAATCCCTAAATGTTTTTAAGTTACTTCAGATCGGCCTGCCGAAAAAACTGAAAAAATGCGTTTCTGTGCTTTAAGAACCTGTGTATATTAAGGTTTAACGACCACCTCAATGTGCTATTAGCAGTCGCCCGTTCCTAATTTAGGGCCACTGGTTGCAGGGAAGGGAGAGAGCCAAGACCGTAAGACAAACACAATATCTATGTATCGCGGGATTCGAACCCGGTTCCTGCTCGGCAAAACGGTCATAAGCCAGCGCTTAGATCAAAGCCAGCGCCGTCCCCTAGTTTGGGAACACATCCGTTATAGCAATCAAATGTGATAATGCAGTAACTTCAACACCCACATTACCAGAAACTGCAGATAGTATCGCATGATAACTTTATTTCTGATATAAAGAATAATATAATAAGAGAATAGCATGAATTAGTTTGACTTTTGGTATGCAGTGTATCTGATCGGTAAGCCGCAAAAGGTTTGATATTTTTTGCTTAACTTAACCTATTGAGTACAATTAGTTCACACATTACATAATTTCGAAGAGTGGCTGTGTGGTCAGAGGTGCGGGTTTCTGGTTAATGGCTTAAATTGAGCCTTGATTCGAATTCCGGATGAGATATGTGTGGTGTGTTTGTCATACGGCTTTTGCTCTATCCATTTCTTGAAACCAGTGTCCTTTACTTTGGTGTCGGGGATTCCTCACATAGCTCTAAACTCTAGCGGGGATACGAGAAGGAGAAAATAGAGTCTATAACATCCTACTTGAGAATTTATTACATCTCAATGTACTTTACTTTTTGTGGTATTCTATGTTGCACTTAGACTTGGCGCAGTGACTTCAATTTTGATAGTTTCCTCTTGTTTTGTTACATGCAATGAACAGACTCTGATCTGTGAAATTAATTTTTATTCAAACGTTGTACATTCGTTTTTCCCCACATTACAGTTTCTTTTCTGTAAATTTAAATTTCCTTTACACGATCTCTCAGTTGTAATTTTTCTGAATCTGCCCTTGCCAAATAGGATAGGAACAACCAGAGATATACGTACACAAGTTTGAAAAAAATATCTGTGCAAATGCCTGTTGAAGAAAAAGGAATAATTTTGAAGAATTCTAAGACAATGTCGATGTTTGGTAAAGGAAAAAGGAAAGTAATTTTGAAGAATTCTAAGACAATGTCGACGTTTAGTAAAGGAAAAAGGAAAATAATTTTGAAAATTTCTAATGCAATTGCAATATTTGTTGCAGGGTAATTATGAT
The DNA here is from genome assembly GCA_039090855.1 of Macrothele yani. Taxonomy (NCBI): domain Eukaryota; kingdom Metazoa; phylum Arthropoda; class Arachnida; order Araneae; family Macrothelidae; genus Macrothele; species Macrothele yani. The sequence goes on along the minus strand of CM077007.1, from coordinate 143,312,225 downwards.
TTTAAGCATTTTGTGGCAATTGCAATATTTGTTGTAGGGTAATTATGATTTTAAGCATTTTGTGGCAATTGCATGGTTCATTGAAGACAAAAAACATAATTTGCAAGAATTCTGTGATAAAAAGGGTTTGTGTAACCTCTTGTATATGCAACTGGTGTGTATTATTATTATTACGTTTCTCTGTAATTTTCCCCTTTCTTCTCATGTATCTTAATTTTTCACAGTTTTGAAAAAACATCAGTTGACATAATGCAATTAAGTCTGCATGCCAATACCAAGATCACCCTGGAACTTAATGAGCAAAGATTACGGAAGCCGGAAATTGAGATTCTTTTCCAGCCTGACATAATTCTATTAGTGAGTAGCCAATAAGAAACAAGTACTGAATATTTATGTTGTGGGGTCTCTAATTGAAATTAATGCGCTCTGTTTCTCAGGAAGTGAGTTTTTATCAGGAAATGAATCCCGAACACTAATTTGTAGAGAGGAAGAATATCTTGTGAGCTTAACAATGGCTATTTTTTCTTAATTTTTTTGATTAACAGTGTCTTCGCAAAACTGAAATATATGCTGCTTATTTACGGCACATATGTAAATACATAATGATTGAAAAATATATGCATCTCGAGAACTGTCTTTTTTTAATAATCAGTTGCTGTTATCCGCAAATTAGACACACACGCTTTTTAACAGCCAGTATCTTTTTTTTCATGGTTTTGAAAATATTTATTTAAATTTTAATCATGGAAAAATATACAATGCAAAAACGAAATTGTCGTTGTTTGCGAAAATAGACAGTACAAATTGAGGTGGTATTTCTGTAAGTTGCTTTGGGAGGGGAGGAGAAAAAAATCGGAAATTTCCAAGTAGACCAGCAAATAAGTTCAGAAACGCCATAGACATCAATGTTAAAAGAATGATCCCGGAAGAAATAATTCTTGGCAATTGCATGGAAAGGACAAACAGATATCGTTATTGACATGAAGGTGTCATACTTTCACTCTTTCCCACGTAGCTATATATATGTATCCATTTAGAAAATTTGAAAATGGGAAATAGTGGAAACACAGCACCGCTGTGCCGATAATTATCTTTGTTTGTACCACCCATGTTATAGTGAATATTTACTTCTTCGGTGGTGGGGGCTCCTTTCCCATTGATACTTATAACGTTCTTTGATACACTGAAATTTATGACGTGCATTTTTATCTGGATGAGAAATAGGTCCTTGATGCTACTAGGATGCAATGGATTGCTTTGACAGCAAATCTGAAGGATTCAGATTCCCAAGCTATAACTACTTAAATTCTGTTGCTGTACCTTTGTTGTCTTGGATGATGTAACGATAGCATTTTCAATCGGGAGATGCGGGTTCGATTTCCGTTCACGAGAGATGCAGTTTTGAAGTTTTCTGAAGGGAAAGCTACAATGGAAATTCGGTGATATTTACATGAACATGATAAATTTTCCTGATGACGCCATCAAGAATATTTCATTATTAAGCACAGTGGATCCTCGATTATACGTTTTCTGGTCATACGTTTTTCACTTTTTACACGTAATTCTGAGCTGATCCCGTATTCTGCTGTAGTTTCTATCGCTTTTTCAATACGGTTTTACACAATTCATTTATACGTTTTTTTGCGAATATATACGTTAGCTTTGAGTTCCGATTATCAAAAAATATTTTTTTATTCTTTTATATGTAACCCAGGATACTGCAACTGTGAAAGAATCGACACAGCGGTTTTTTTTTCTTCTTTTCTTTCTTTATTTTTCTCTTCTTTTTTTTTTTTTTTTTTCAGCCATCTTGCAGATGACGCACTTTCAAACAAGGGAAGGTTGGTGAAATTTGAAATTCAATTCAATTCAATTGTGTTTAGTTAGCTGTTACATGAAAACCAAAACTAAAATGTAATACAGCAACTGTGTAAGTAATTGTAACAGCAAGGGAGATATGGGAAAAGGCCACAAGAGCCCTGACGAGGCCCTGATCTCCTTCTACAAATGTAAGCAAGTCAGAGTTACACCTGAGAGCATGGCACATAACATTCAATGGTATTAGTAGAAATTAGTATCAGTAAAATTGTTTTCTATCCCCCATTTTTCTCCACCCTCCTCCCAAACTTCCCTACTTCTCTACTACTTTGCCCTCCTGTTCTCATTTTACTAGTGTATCCGTTTGACCTTTTAGTTCACCCCCCCCCCGCCTTTTCTTTTACATAAACCGTTTCATTTCTCTTTATTCCCTTTTTTTCCCCATTTTTATATTCCTGGCAATCCCAGAATGTAAATTTAATTTCTTTTTTTAAATAGATTGAAATTATTTATTATTGTAAGATCATGAGGTAGCGAATTCCAAAATTGAGGCCCAGTATAACTTAGAGACTGCTTAGCATACTGAGTCCTGGGAAAAAATTAGTGTCAGTTGACATCCTCCTCTAGTATAATAGTCATGGGTAGGTAATGAAATTTCAATTAATGTATGATTTATATCATTTTTTATTCGCCTGACATGGCTTTTTCCAAATTATGATTGTATAATTGTTTCAATGTTAATATGTTATATTTACTTGGGTCAAAGCGTATATATATATATATAGGGGAGTTCATTAGTGAAAAGCGATTCATATCAGAGTTATGTTTTAATTCTAAGAGTCTAATATATTTATTTTGCAATGTCTGAAGTTTCCTAAAATTAGAGTTAGTTGTTTGTTCCCAAGATAGAATGCAATAATTTAAATGTGATTGTACCAGAGAATAATATAGATGCTTTAGTGTTGAAACTGATAAGTTAGTAAGAGCATGACTAACTATCCCAATACTTGATGACACCTTATTCATTAAAGAGTTAATATGGTTATTCCACTTTAGTTAGACTGTAATTTTACTTCTAGATATGTGAAATCAGTTACTATTTATATTGTCTTATCATTTAAAAGTATAGAATTAGGAGGTGTTAGATTTGTAAATATTATTGCCATGATTTGTTTTATATTTACCACAAGCTCATTTGAAGTCAACCAATTAAAGTATTTTAATAATTCAAGATTACATCAGTTAATAATTTCAGAGATGTCTGAACCAGTTCAAAGAATAGTAGTATCATCATCAACAACAACAACAACAACAAAAATAGTAGTAATAGTAGTAAATAAGGGAAGATTAGTGGATATTTTGCTCAGCACTAAAGTAAATTAACTAGTTGACAAACTGCTTTAAAAAAAAACGGTACTTGTAAGTAAAGATTGTGTAACAGAGCTACTGAGATATAAAACAAAGTGGGATTCGGATTTCCTATTTACTATTTCAAAGGTAAAGAGCTTTTTTTTCATATATAAAAAATATGAAATCGTACAAAATTGTTTAACTTAGTTTTTATAATGAAATTAGAATAAAAAACAGAACAAAGGTGAAAATAGACTGTCGCTTAAGATAGTAAACAAAGTATTCATATATGTATTCATGTATGTATGTATGTATGTGTTACAACATAAATTAGTTTAATCTAAATTTACGAGTACCCCCCCCCTCCCTTCTTCTTTTTTTTTTTTTTTTTTTTTGAGGTTCTTAAAATTTTACAGCAGCATTTAACATTTTGAAATTTTACTTATACGTTTCTACATTTATAAGTTTTTTAAGACCATCCCCTAGAAAAACGTACAACTGGGTTCCACCATATAAAGATGTTGATTTTTCCAAAGAAAAAAACAGTCTCGTATTTAAAAACATAGTTTTCGAAACTCCTTTGAAACATTTGTTTAACACTTCTGTTTCTAATAATAACTAAAATTAGAATAGCACATCAATAAAAATTACGCTGGCTTTTGAAGCAATTTGCCTACTCTGGTATCTTAATACCATTTATATAACCTTTTGTTAATATGCACAACTAGCGAATTTAGAAACGAAGTAAATAACATATGTTCGGTTATTTAAATGATTTAGCAAAACCTTCAGCATTGTCTTCCCACCTTAAAGTTGAGATAGTTATGGTAAGGTTAACAGCAGCACTTTAAAATAAGGACCAGTATGTAGTTTACCGCAATTTTTATAAATTATACAATTTTTTTTTCTTTCCTTCCTTCTTACCTACATCATATGCTCACTTAGTAATTTTATTTTCACAGTAGTATGTCTAGCATTGTTCTTTTATCCTATTTATTTCTTTTTAGGATTTCACCATATTTCTGAAAGATATCTAAACCAAAAGATAATAAATCCATAATCTAATTAAAAAGTTTTGTAAAACAAGTGCGTAAATATTGTCCCTTAGGAAACGTTCTTTTGATAAATGAGTGTTGAACTAAGCTTTGTGCATTTGTAAAGAAATTGCGACATTTTTTTACGTAAAATATCTGGCATTCATTAACATAAGTATCATAATTTTCGGGCCACTGCTCTTATGGTGAAAAAAGTACGGTTTGCCAGCCCTGCGGTTTTTAGGCGAATTCCGCCCAGAATTCTTTCTAAATAACTGCTTAGCATACAGCAATTGTAAGTTTGCGAGTGGTATCACATTCGCAGTAAATAGTCATGAATTTTCCTCTCTTTTTGAATAGTACGATTATTTATGCTAGGTTATTGAGAACGAGAGGAAGATCCATCATCAGCATTTCCCCCAATTATTTGTCTTTTTTGCTTTTCTTACAAAACTACAGCAAAAAAGTTTTAGAATACACCGAATCCAGCAAAAATACCAAAATTAGGAGTTGTTATGCCTTTAAATTTTAACATTAATGACAAAGAACGACATGATGATGTTGGAGGACTCTCATACATGGTCAGCGGTAACTTAAAATCCAAATATAAATAACGTGAACCTGTTGCAATAATCTGCTATGTCACAACCTAAATGAGAATTTAGTATTGTTTCACAAAGCAGAGAGTTCCACATGAACTGAAATTACACAAAGAATTGACTTTTATTTCTTCTTTCCAGCATTTATCTGCTACATTCGTCCATTCATTTGTATCCACTTCATGAATATTCCTTTATATGAAATGGCTATTTAATATTTTTGTCTTTATTTTAGTTCAGATGCTTTCTGATAGCTCAAAACAATTTCTTTTACAAAAAGTAAGCTCGGTAATTTATGGCGTGAAATCTACAAGCTGGAATTCATAATCAGCGACATCCTCTAAAAATAAGTATTAGCTTCAAATAAATAATAAAAAAGAGTTTTAATAAGAACATTCGGGATTTTCAACTCCCCGATTGATTTTAATATTAGCGTGAAAATATTTTAAAATATATTATGAAATTAATGAAAATTGACTTTAACAATGTGCAGGTTGTTCGAATAGTAACCTCGAAGGTGTTGCGATGTCATTTGTGGAATCTCTTTCATCGATGTTTAAAAAATTGAAAATTTTGGGGTGTGGTGCTTAGCGCGAAAATTACGGTACTTAATAACTGATCTTCGAAATTATGAGTTCAAGTGATACTAAGTTGTATGTTTTACAAAGAATACCTTTAATTGTCGTTATTTGTTTTATTAATGTTTTGGGAGATGAGTCATACATTCAAAACATACCAGATTTTTAAGATAAGCTTTAGTATAATAACAATTTAGAAAGCGCATTTTATGTGTTTCATTATTATTATTATTATCATCGAAGATTTAACAATTACCACGAACAGCTCTAAGGGTCATAAACGATAACTCGTCCCTAATTTGGGGCCAATAGAAGGGAAGGACGTCATATGGTAAGCTCCCCATCCATTTCCCATCCGGGTCTGTGTCCCGGCTCGAGCGAACAGCCAGAAACCAGCACCTCTGACAGCTCGCCCACCGGGAAAGCCATATATTTTCGTCAGTTGCAATGAATAAAGTTGCAGACTTGGTTTGTTTTATCTGATACATGTTTTACTGCGTGGGAAACGAATTATTGTAACTTCTGCTGTTAATTGAAGTAATTTAAGGAGATGCGGTTCTGGTTAATTTACACAATAATTTCTTGAAGTCATGACATATATCACTGCGTTTTCGTAAGGACTCGTATTCATTAATTTTCGGAGTTTTAACGAATAAACAACAAGAAAAAAAAGTAGTTTGAAAAGCTGATGCCAACAGAATGAACAACAAGAAAAAAAAGTATCTCACTAAATTCCTATGAGAAAATGATGTTTCAAAAAACTGCAAAAAAACTCCAAAACCTGGAATAAAGGTTGAATGTTGACAAAAGAAGGTGAAACCTGCGCAGAACCTTACCAGTGAAATAAATAAAAAAAGTCACAGATAAAAATCAGCAAAATGTGAAAAAGAAACGGAAAAACGAAAACGGCGCCTGCTGGTCTTACTGTGAGTATATTTACTTGTCAAAAGCTTCAGCAGGTGTTTTATGACATTTCTATCGACTTTTTCTACACATGCGTACAATGCAAAAAAATTCTTTTTACAATCGCTACTTCTAACACAAATACAACTCGGTTTCTGTATACTCCGAACTAAAATTTAAAGTACTATATATATTTTTTTCCCCTTACCTTGACAGCTCTGGGAATAGAGTTTTCTCACTGTGCATCTATTTTCCTCTAATTTTTTTACAGGCAAACACTCACTTTCGCACTATCCATAGTAAGGAAAAAAATCTCTAAGAAATACAGAAGAAGAAGGAAACAAAAGAGGCCCATAAAAATCGAAGACCTGGTGGATAGGTCAATCAGGTTAATGTATACTGTCGCGTATTCGTTTAAGTGGTGCGTCATTTCAGCCAATCACAGTGCAGGCGCCATCATGGGACTTTTGTCAAATCATCTGGTTGGCTGGTTGGATAACTCTCCCTTATTTGAATGAAATATGTTGTGTTGCGAATGTGGAAAAAACTGGAGGTATCCCCTTGGCGAGTTTTGCACCTAACAGTTGAAACGTTTTGAAAAAACAAAAACTAAAAACTAAAATGAAATTTAAAAACAGGTTAGAGATCAAATCGCTTGCTTAAGTTTTACTATTTTGTACATCCCTGATTCTCTTTCCCCATGGGTTTCCAAGTTGATTTAGGAATTCCTCGCTTAGAATTTATTTTGAAGCCGTGTGATTATTTATGGTCAATAATGAAATTTATCAGAGGCTAGGTTCAAGCCCCACCCCCTTCCCCCCACCGATCCCGGAAAAAAAAAAAAAAGAAAAAAAAAAGAGCCGGCATTAAACCTCAGTCGACTGACGCGTTTGTTACTCTTTATTTAAACGGACTCCAAGTCGCTTAAATAAATAAAAGTCAGCCAGCTAAACAAAAAGTGTCCAGATCCTTTAAGGGTCTGGAACGATGCTGAAAGGCATCAATACTAAATATCTGCAGCAGAGAAGGATGTCGGGAGATGTCTACACCAGAGTTGGAAACGGATCAAAACCTTTGGAACCGGGCCCGACTCGGACGAATCTGCTTTGAAATATAATACAAAGGACATTCCATAAAAACTGAGAGTAATTTTTTTTTTTTTGAATTGGCAACAATGCGAAGGGTTGAACTAACCACGCAGACGACTAACTGAAATATAGAAGGCCACAGCTATTAGCCGTGGCAGACGATTATGGTTTCGTGATTGCGCAGTTGTTTAAGGTACGTCCGCATTTCGCCATACAGTTATGAAGGTGAGTGATTCAGAATTAAGAAGTGAAATGCGTTGTGATAATAAAAGATAAAAAATTTCTATCGTTTGGGTAAAACGGTTCCAGAAACTGTTGATTTAATGAAAAAAGCTTACAAAGACAAATGTTTGGGTGAGTCAACGATTTTTAGATGTCACCATGATTTCCAAAAGGGAGTTTGTCGGCAGACTTTGCTCTTAGGCCTGATCGACAGGAAAGTGTTGTTACCGAGCCTATTGTTAACACTGTTTGGGTAATCCTGCAAGAAGATCGACGAATGACGTGTGAAGACATAGCTGCGTGAACTAATATTTCAAAAACGTCGGCATTCCGCATTCTACGCGACAAATTACTGCTGCATCGTGTGTGTGATCCAGATGTGTACTTCATCACCTGACGAGAGAACAATTGCTAGCCAGAGTTCGGGTGTGTCATGAGTGGAAACAAGTGATTGCATAGGATCCAAACTTTCTAACACAGTAATAACTGCCGATGAAACATGGGTCCACTATTTCGACCCGCTCACGAAGCGCGTAACGAGTGTCAGGAAACACACAGGATCGCCTCCTCCGAAAAAAATGCGCCAAACCAAATCAGATGGGAAGGTGATGATGATAATTTTCTTTGATCATAAAGGTGTAGGTTACGAGCATGCCGTTCCTTTACAAATTACTGTCAATGCTGAGTATTACATTTCAGTCTTGAAGCGTCTGCGACGACACACATCGATTAAGCGACCGGAGCTGGTGGGCAAGTGGATCCTTCACCATGATAACGCCCACCCACATGTGGCTGCTTGTGTTTAACAATTTCTTACAAAATGCAGTATTGAAATTATGCCATAGCCTGCTTACAGTCCTGACCTCGCCCCGTGCGATTTTTGGTGTTTCCAACTATGAAGGAAAAGTTCCGTGGCGCATCATTCAGCACAGATGCTGACGTTATTCAAGCTGTACAGGGGTCGCTAAAGCAGCTTTCGCAAAATGCTTTCGCCACATGCTTTTAAAAGTGGACTGTATGATCCGAGGGAAGATACTTTGAGAAAAATTAGTATATATATATTCTGCTGTACCCATATTTCTTCATTTTGTGTGATTTTACTCTCAATTTTTATGGAACGGCCGTTGTATATACATCTCGTATAAAGGGCGTTCAAAAGGTCTCTCCGCAGTGGGTATCTTACATTGTATGGAAATCAAACAAATGTATTATAGGGACGTATAATTTACCCATTTACTTACAGGAAGTATTGAAACTGTCGTCATTCATTTGCAAAACATAACCTAACTCTTTTGCACATGTTTTTAAACATATCTGCGAGTGTCAAAAAGTTTCTACCCCGTAATGTAAGGCCGTTCCGCCTAATTTTGACTGCACTATAGTCAATTTTTTTTAATTAAATAAGTAGTTGTATATTTAATTTCAGTTTTTGCTGTCTTCTTGATAACACATCAAGCTTTGGAATATGTTTCACATCAGTTTTCACAAACTTATGATGAGTTGAAAGTTTCCAAAGAGTGGATGTTGTTTTCATTATTATCCCTTAGAAGAAAGGGACACTTTTCCTTCTGAGGACACTCTTTATTTGTCATACATATGACAAATCAAGAGTGATATGTCATACATATTGCATGGCAAATCATTTTTCAGTCCGCGGGGACCAGTATCAAGCACAGAATTTCAGAGTGCGCATTTTTTTTTCTTTTCAAAAATAAAACGGAAATAAAACCGGATCGAAATCGGGTCTGGAACACCTTGACCAGACCCGTTTGACCGGCTAGAAATTGTCGACCCGTGACACGTTTCCATCTCTGGTCTACACTAGAACTGTGTTGCTGGAAACAATGTAAGAATACAGTATATCCACACCAGTTTTGTGATGCTTCTAAAAATGCAGGAATAAATCAACGCTAGTTTTCTGGTGCTCCCGTAAACGTAGGAATATATCTATATTAAAAGACGGTTTTTCAATGAGGTTGAATAACAATTTGTTGTCGTGCTGAAATAGCATATGCTTACATCTTTAGGGTGTTCTTTACGATTTTATCTCCATATTAGTTTTCCATTACTGCAGGCGAAGTTGGAAGATATTTAACCTAATTTTCCGGTGATGCTCCTCTGGGCGAGTGAGCAGAGGCTTAAAATGCTGGATAAGTGCTGAGTATTAGTTCTGGCTCTACTCTGGGGACGAGGCATAGGACGGTTTGCCTCGCCCTATGATGCCGCTCCGTAAATGATTGGTGGTTTCTTACAACCCTAGATGCGCACCAGAATAATTAAAAATTTGGAAAAGAAAAAAAAAAAAAAAAAAGAAACCCGTCGCTGACAACAATTTAAGAAAGCATCCAAATAATATTCCTTGCCTTACTACTGTATAAATGGAAAAGAATATACAGGGGTTGCTCAGAATAATGTGAACACCTAGGGAAAAAAGTATTTACGTACCTAGTAGGGTGTGGGACCACCTTTGTCATTCAAAATCATCTGAATCGTCAATGGAATGGACGCACACAAATCCTGGATGGCGGTGCGTGATGTTACACCATTCTTCATGCAGAAACTGCTCCTGGTCCTCGAGAGATGCAGGACGAGGATAACGGGATCTTATTCTGTTTCCCAACACAAACCCCAGTGGCTCAAAGATGTTTAAGTCTGGTGATTGGGGAGGCCAAGGAAGGTGTGAAAGTTCGTCCTCATGTTCCTCAAACCATGATTGAACATTCAGAGCTCTGTGGATTGGGGCGTTATCATCTTGAGAGATGGCAACCCCTGCAGGAAATAATGCCTGAGCCATTGGATGGACTTGGTTGGACAAAATAGTTTCATACGCCCTGCCAGTTATCCGTTCTTTCAAGGTGATCAGGGGACGAGCTGAAAACTACGATATGACCGCCCAGAGCATGACAGAACCACCACCATCTGCACTGTTGAGAGCAGACAGTCTGGGTTGTAGGCTTCTGACGGAGTTCTCCACACGTAAACACATCCTGAGGAGGAGAAGAGTGTGAATGTGGATTCATCTGACCACATTACACGCTTCAATGCATTAGCAATCCACGTTATATGCTCCTGGTATCAATGCCATCGCCGTTGTTCATTTACACGAGTGACCAGAGGTTTTGCAACAGCATCTCTGCCATGAATGTTTTGTTACCTGCGCACTTTTTTCTTTGATACTGGCATCTGGAGAGGCAGATTGAGCGCCTCACAGATTTTCGGCGCCGTGGTCTTCTTATTACAGGTAACAATCCTCTTTAATACTCTCCTGTCTCCATAAGTCAAGGTCGTCTTCCGGCCGCTCTTGTTTTTCTCAGACGAAGTTTTTCCACGAACACGGTATTCTATCATGAATCTAGGCACAGCAGTTTTCGGTGCGCCCACTACCTGGCGACTGTTGTCATGGAGGCACCAACTAGCCGGCCACCAACAATTAGCCCTCTTTCGAAGTCCGTTAGGTCACTCATTTCGTTCCCACCCTTAAAGAAATTTTGCAACAAGATACTTTAAATGCACTTAAACAGGACCTTGAGGTTCTAAACAAAGTTATTGCAACGAAAGGGTGGTGGATACCTTTGCGTATTGTGACGTGCGCAGCGGCATTAAGAGACGTTTCTGAGCGTGGTGTTCGCATTATTCTGTCCACCCTCTGTATATACCAGTTTATTGTTTTAGACCATGACATAGGTTGGTATCAGCACTACTAAGCAGAGAAAAATAACAAGATTCAGGTGCCAGATAAACAGCAGATATGACGATCGCCCACAAAAGAGGAAGAAGATTTGGTAAATAGGAAGTAGTCTACACACACGTTGAACACTTATAGCTTGGATCAGAGCGAGAAAGGGAAATGCTGAAAGCCTTTATCTAAAATGTCACCATTTTTGTACCAATGTTGGAAAAGTTACTCGTGCTGTCACAGCACACTTAACACTCATAACTTAAACTGATTTCAGTTTTTAAAGCCATATGTCTTCACGAACTGCGAATTAAGACGCCTTTCTGCAAATCATGCACACTCAGATATGTGATGACGGCAAAGGATACTTTAATTTTGAAAGAAAACGATGAAAGGTTTGAAAATTAGCATTGTTTTTCTTTCAGAATTTTTGGTAATGGAAATAAGAAGAATATTTGAGGAAATTATTTGTTTTTAAGGCTATATGTTTTTGCTTGAAGGAGCTTTGATAAGAACAAATGCTGCGAGGTGATGAAATTTTAGCTTTCTCAAAGAGAAAGAGAGAGAGAGAGAGCAGGAATACTGGAGTACATGTACTATCTTACAGCCGATAAAAGCGCGTTAAGTAAACGATATTTTGTTCCAGAAGATTGATGATTTCTGAGAGGATCTTATGTTGAACTTCCTTGAAATTTGTAAACACAGATTATACGCAATAATCGTGTCTCTGAACGTCTCCCGTTGTTTACTCCCTTTTTAAAAATGGATATCACGCAATTTTGGGTACAAATTTTCCTTTTCTTTTTTTTCTTTTTTGTTAACGTTGAGGGAAATTTTTGTTGCTTCAAATACAGCTTATCATTTCTTATCTTCTTCCGTATTTAGACGATGACAGAACTTGTCAAAGATGATAATACATGTACTAACATCGCAACTTCTGACTGATATGGTTATTTACTGGTGGATGTTCTTAGTCAATGAAGTGATGTGCAATGTAGGGCACTTAATAAAAAATGGCTAGGCCTATCTGTAGCACTTTGTTGAAGTGCTCTAAAGGCAGCTCAAAATGATACAGTGCGATGATGGATAACGATTGAAACACAATGCGGTCTTATCTTGACATTTCATAAAATCAAAAAATGTAGAGTCGGAGATTGGCAGTTAATAAGAAAAGCAAATTCGCAGTCATCTTTCGAAAAACAGGCTGGATGTGAATCTTTCCACCTGTACAGATAATTAATACTTCCATGACACGTTCTGAGTGAAGGAATTAGGTTTATATTGCTAATATACTGGCTGCAGAATAGCCAGTTGCAAAAACTACTGCTAAGAGCTGCGAAGATAAAGAAATTTACAGCCGAATCCGGCTACATTAATCTAGAGACCGTGAAATTTATGGCTTTTTATTAGAATGCGGTTTTAAGCAAGTCTCAATATGATCAGGTCATATTGCAATGACTAAATCCTTAAAATGCAGTATATTCCGATATACGTGCATCTAAATTAGAGAATTAGATGATGGAGTTTCGAAAAAATAAGATTATCTGCTTGATCATTCCTAACAGTGAAATATGTATTACAGTAGGCTAATAAATTTCTGTAAACAAAAAGAGAGTACACCTGAGTTAATTTTTTATGACAACCCCCGGCATAGAGAAATGAGGGCGCCTGGAGATCGAACGGTGGCGCAGGTGAAGTTCACTGAGTCGTATATATACAACCTGAGGACCAGCTTTCGGTTAGCAGAGAGTTCGAAGTCAGAATGGGAAAAGCTGTAGAATATGAGAGTTTGATAAAAGACAAATTGTGATGGCACGAAGCCTCGGTACTACGATCTCGGAAATGGCGCGGCTTGTGGGTTGTTCACGTGCCGCTACAGTGAGTACGTATCAAAAGTGGTTCACAGATGGCCAAAGAAAGAACCGTCCTGCAGCCGCGTGTTGTCCAGAGCTCTTTTATTACAGAGGGTAGTGGAGAATGCCGCGCCTTGTTCAGAGCGACCGCAGAGCCACAGTGCGACAAATCACCCGCAGATACAGATGCACGTCATTGCCAACAACGCATGAAATGAGCGCCAGATCATCGAGATTGGACCGTAGATGATTGGAAGAAAGTTTCCTGGACTGACAAATCAAGATTCCTGGAGCATCACGTAGACGGCCGAGCGCGGATACGCCGATTACCAACGGAGGCTATAGCACCTGGATGCGCTGTTGGGCGGAAAGTTGCCGGTGGCGGCGGCAGTGATATGTTGTGGGCGATGTTTTCTTGGGACACTTAAGGCCCCATTATCCCAATAACAGAATCCCTGACAGCTGTCAGGTAACTGAACATCGTTGTGGACGAAGTTCACCCATTCATGGCAACTGTGTTCCCTGCTGGTGATGGCCATTACCAGCAGGCTATTGCGGCATGCCACAATACCAGAATCGTCGTGGAGTGTTTTTTTTTTTGATTGGAGGTTTAACAACCATCGTGAGCAACTCAATAGGTTATAAGCAGTCGCCCGTCCCTAATTTAGGGTCACTGGTTCCAGGGAAGGGAGAGAGCCAGTGCCGTAAGACAAACACAACATCCATGCCTTACCGGGATTCGAACCCGGACCCCGTTCGGACGAATGATCAGAGGCCGTCGCTTAGACCACTCCGCCACCGGGGCGGCTGTAAAGTGGTTCGGGGAACAGGCTGGTGACTTTCTGTTAATGGCCTGGCCTCCAAACAAATCCACCTGACATGAACCCAATCCAGCATTTGTGGTTAGACTTGGAAAAGCGGGTTCGAGCTAAATCAGACCACCCCACCCCCGAAGTGAACGGACACTGGAGTACCAGCTGCTGACATTATGGTACCAGATACCCCAGGATACCTATCGCCACTTTATCGAATCTATGCCTCGCCGAGTGGCAGCTGTTTTGCGGGCTAAAGGATGTCCTACAGTTTATTAGTTATTAGGTAGGTGATCATAATGTAACGGCTCATCGGAGTGTGTGTGTGTGTGTATATATATATATATATATGCCTAACATCGGAAGAAGTGGACATCTCTGAAGTTAACAGAAAAGTAACCAAAGCTGTTATGGAAACAGCAACAAAATTGGCTGGGTCTAAGAACAAGTTGCATGTGAACAAATTATCAGGAAAAACCAAAATGTTGATGCAAAAAGAAGAGAGATGAGAACAACTAAAGAAGATGTGACTTCCAAAGTGGAATATATAGAGCTATGCAAGACAGTAAGAAAAAGTATCACTGAAGACGTAAGGAAATTCAACTGTGAACTAGTGAGGAAAGCAATTGAAAACAACCAAAGCCTAAAGATAGCAAAGGGACATCTCAGTAAGGGAAGAAAACAGATTATGGCACTGAGAAAAGAAGATGGTTCTGTAACAAGAAATAGAGGCGAAATTTTGACAAGAGTGAAAGATTTCTACTCCAAATTATATGAAAGGGATGATATATGCACTCCAGACATCATGAAAGATACCAGTACCAGAGTTCCTCCAGTCCTTCCAGCAGAAGTTGCACATGCAATCAAGAACATGAAGCGAGGAAAAGCTCCAGGAGAAGATGGAATTACTGTAGACATCATACAAGAAGCAAGTGGAGAAATCGAAACAGTACTCGCCCAAATTTTCACTCGATGCCTTAATAAAGGAAAGATTCCTGAGGATTGGAACACCGCTACAATGATCCTGCTACATAAGAAAGGTGACATTGAGGATCTCGGAAACTACAGACCTATCAGCCTCCTATCAGTAGTTTATAAAATCTTCACTAAAGTTCTTTCACACCGCTTGAAGGTAACACTGGACATGGCTCAACCGAGAGAACAAGCTGGATTCAGGAGTGGCTACAGCACAATAGATCATATCCACGTGCTGAGAGAACTAATTGAAAGAGCGAGGGAATATGAACTTCCATTGTGCATGGCTTTTATCGATTATGAAAAAGCCTTTGATTCGGTGAAACCATCAGCAGTTACAATGGCTCTGAAAACCTGCGGTATTGAAGATGCATACATTAATATTATTAATAACATCTATGAAAATGCAAGTGCAAAGATTAGGCTGTTTGAAAATACAACACACGTAAAAATTGGAAAGGGAGTGAGACAAGGTGACACCATATCTCCGAAGCTCTTTAATGCCACATTGGAGGGTGTTTTTCAGTCGCTGAGCTGGGAAAACAAGGGGATAAAGATTAATGGAGATTATCTAACCCACCTTCGCTTTGCTGATGACGTAGTCATTTTTGCAACTACCCCATCAGAGCTGCAGAGTATGATCCAGGAACTTGCTGACAAGAGTAAAGAAGTGGGATTAAAAATGAACTTTCAGAAGACAAAAGTGATGTTCAATGCTTTTACAAGAAATGAAGATTTATCGATTGATGGAGAAAAGCTGGAGATAACAGACACGTACGTTTATCTTGGACAGCAGATATCAAGTGAGGGTCACATTGATGAAGAAATTAATCGGCGTACAAAACTTGCCTGGAGAGCTTTTGGAAGAAACAGCATAATTTCCAAGAGCAATATGCCATTATGTCTTAAAAGAAAAGTGTTTGATCAATGCATCCTTCCAGTGCTTACGTATGGTGCAGAGACGTGGACCTTAACTAAAAGAGACATACAAAGGCTGCAGACAACTCAAAGAAGCATGGAGAGGCGCATGCTTGGTGTAACCAGGAGGGATAAGAAGAGGAACTCGTGGATCCGAAAAATGACAAGAGTGGAAGACATCATGATCAGAGTTAAATCCCTGAAATGGCAATGGGCTGGACATACTGCCAGAAGGACAGATCATCGATGGACAGCCGAAATTTTAGATTGGATTCCAAGGGACAGGAAAAGACCCAGAAGAAGACCACATGGGAGATGGGTGGATGAAATTCGAAAGTATGCAGGGGTGACATGGAGGAGACTGGCACAAGACAGACCGTTGTGGAGGAAACTTGGGGAGACCTTCGTCCAGCAGTGGATTGATAATGGTTGACAATGATGATGATGATGATATCAAGAGTGAAAGATTTCTACTCCAAATTATATGAAAGGGATGATACATACACTCCAGACATCATGAATGCGTAACATCACAGCCTCTCCTTGACAAATGTCAACCCCGCCTTCTCGTGGTGCATCCTGTTCCCACTAAAGGGGCTCTGACGACCGCAAATAGCGGTATAACTATACCATCGGGATCAGAGGAAATGCTATCCCACACTCACCAACCCGCTTGGCCAGCGTGGTGAGTTATGGCCAAACACCTCCAAAATGACTCTACAACTTAAATCTTGGCCCTCAGTCTCCGGCAGCTGGAATGTACCTGGCCAAGGCAGCGGCCAGTGCGACATGAAGGCAGAGGGTGCTAAGAATCCCCGGAGGACCGGACTAGGCTGCCATTTGATGCTGACCTTGGCTACCTACAACGGACGCTCCCTATCTTCTGATTCAAGGCTTCTTGAATTGGAAGAGGAACTACAAAGGATCAAGTGGGACATCGTCGGGCTAAGTGAGGTAAGGAGAAAAGGACAAGATCTCATTGAACTGAAAAGTGGACATCTCTTCTATTATCGTGGGACAGATACTGGCAGAACTAGTGGTGTTGGATTTATAATAAACAAGAAGCTGAAGGATAAAGTGGTAGAAGTTGAAAGTTCCTCTGACAGAGCTGCACGACTCGTTATCCAACTATCGAGAAGATACCAGGCTCAGATTATTCAAACTTATGCACCCACCACAAGTCATCCTGAAGAAGAAATTGAAGAATTTTATGAGGAAATTCGTCATCTAAATAATAAAGGTAAGCAGCACTTGAAGATAATTATGGGAGATTTCAATGCAAAAATAGGGCACCGGCAATAGAATGAAACTTCAGTAGGTAAATTCGGTCACGGCAGCAGAAACCAGGGTGGAAATACTCTCGTTGAGTTTGCAGAGGCAGAAGGATTTTTCATCTTGAATTCCTTTTTCAAGAAAAAGCCACACAGGAAATGGACATGGAGACATCCAATTGGGACGACAAGTGAAATTGATTTTATTATGTGTAACAAAAAATTCGTCATCGAAGACTGCAGTGTGCTGAACAAGTTCAACACAGGTAGTGACCATAGATTGGTGAGATGTAAGATGCACCTCAACACTAAACTGGAACGTGGCAAGCTCATAAGACAAACAAAATGTATTGACATAACCAACCTTAAAAAACACCATAATACTTTCAAGTTGGAACTGAAGAACAGATTCTCTGCTTTAGAAGGCCTAACATCGGAAGAAGTGGATATTTCTGAAGTTAACAGAAAAGTAACCAAAGCTCTTATGGAAACAGCAACAAAATTAGCTGGGTCTAAGAACAAGTTGCATGTAAACAAATTATCAGGAAAAACCAAAATGCTGATGCAAAAAAGAAGAGAGATGAGGACAACTAAAGAAGATGTGACTTCCAAAGTGGAATATATAAAGCTATGCAAGACAGCACGAAAAAGTATCACTGAAGACGTAAGGAAATTCAACTGTGAGCTCGTGAGGAAAGCAATTGAAAACAACCAAAGCCTAAAGATAGCAAAGGGACATCTCAGTAAGGGAAAAAAACAGATTATGTCTCTGAGAAAAGAAGATGGTTCTATAACAAGAAATAGAGGCGAAATTTTGACAAGAGTGAAAGATTTCTACTCCAAATTGTATGAAAGGGATGATACATGTACTCCAGACATCATGAAAGATACCAGTACCAGAGTTCCTCCAGTCCTTCCAGCAGAAGTTGCACATGCAATCAAGAACATGAAGCGGGGGAAAGCTCCAGGAGAAGATGGAATTACTATAGACATCATACAAGAAGCAAGTGGAGAAATTGAAACAGTACTCGCCCAAATTTTCACTCGATGCCTTAATGAAGGGAAGATTCCTGAGGATTGGAACAATGCTACAATGATCCTGCTACATAAAAAAGGTGACATTGAGGATCTCAGGAACTACAGACCTATCAGCCTCCTATCAGTGGTTTATAAAATCTTCACTAAAGTTCTTTCACACCGCTTGAAGGTAACACTGGACATGGCTCAACCGAGAGAACAAGCTGGATTCAGGAGTGGCTACAGCACATTAGATCATATCCACGTACAGAGAGAACTAATTGAAAGAGCGAGGGAATATGAACTTCCATTGTGCATGGCTTTTATCGATTATGAAAAAGCGTTTGATTCGGTGAAACCATCAGCAGTTACCACGGCTCTGAAATCCTGCGGTATTGAAGATGCATACATTAATATTATTAATAACATCTATGAAAATGCAAGTGCAAAGATTCGGCTGTTTGAAAATACAACACACATAAAAATTGGAAAGGGAGTGAGACAAGGTGACACCATATCTCCGAAGCTCTTTAATGCCACATTGGAAAATGTCTTTCAATCACTGAACTGGGAAAACAAAGGGATAAAGATTAATGGAGATTATCTAACCCACCTTCGTTTTGCTGATGACGTAGTCATTTTTGCAACTACCCCATCAGAGCTGCAGAGTATGATCCAGGAACTTGCTGACAAGAGTAAAGAAGTGGGATTAAAAATGAACTTTCAGAAGACAAAAGTGATGTTCAATGCTTTTACAAGAAATGAAGATTTATCGATTGATGGAGAAAAACTGGAGATAACAGATACGTATGTTTATCTTGGACAGCAGATATCAAGTGAGGGTCACATTGATGAAGAAATTAATCGGCGTTCAAAACTTGCCTGGAGAGCTTTTGGAAGAAACAGCATAATTTTCAAGAGCAATATGCCATTATGTCTTAAAAGAAAAGTGTTTGATCAATGCATCCTTCCAGTGCTTACGTATGGTGCAGAGACGTGGACCTTAACTAAAAGAGACATACAAAGGCTGCAGACAACTCAAAGGAGCATGGAGAGGTGCATGCTTGGTATAACCAGGAGAGATAAGAAGAGGAACTCGTGGATCCGAAAAATGACGAGAGTGGAAGGCATCATGATCAGAGTTAAATCCCTGAAATGGCAATGGGCTGGACATACTGCCAGAAGGACAGACCATAGATGGACAGCCGAAATTTTAGATTGGATTCCAAGGGACAGGAAAAGACCCAGAAAAAGACCACATGGGAGATGGGTGGATGAAATTCGTAAATATGCGGGAGTGACATGGAGGAGACTGGCACAAGACAGACCGTTGTGGAGGAAACTTGGGGAGACCTTCGTCCAGCAGTGGATTGATCACTCCCGCATAATTTCGAATTTCATCCACCCATCTCCCAAGTGGTCTTCTTCTGGGTCTTTTCCTGTCCCTTGGAATCCAATCTAAAATTTCGGCTGTCCATTGATGGTCTGTCCTTCTCGCAGTATGTCCAGCCCATTGCCATTTCAGGGATTTAACTCTGATCATGATGTCTTCCACTCTTGTCATTTTTCGGATCCACGAGTTCCTCTTCTTATCTCTCTTGGTTACACCAAGCATGCACCTCTCCATGCTGTCTTTGAGTTGTCTGCAGCTTTTGTATGTCTCTTTTAGTTAAGGACCACGTCTCTGCACCATCCGTAAGCACTGGAAGGATGCATTGATTAAGACATAATGGCATATTGCTCTTGAAAATTATGCTGTTTCTTCCAAAAGCTCTCCAGGCAAGTTTTATAAGCCGATTAATTTTTTCATCAATGTGACCCTCACTTGATATCTGCTGTCCAAGATAAACGTACGTGTCTGTTATCTCCAGTTTTCCCCATCAATCGATAAATCTTCATTTCTTGTAAAAGCATTATCACTTTTGTCTTCTGAAAGTTCATTTTTAATCCCACTTCTTTACTCTTGTCAGCAAGTTCCTGGCTCATAGTTTGCAGCACTGATGGGGTAGTTGCAAAAATGACTACTTCATCAGCAAAACGAAGGTGGGTTAGATAATCTCCGTTAATCTTTATCCCTTTGTTTTCCCAGTTCAGTGATTGAAAGACATTTTCCAATATGGCATTAAAGAGCTTCGGAGATATGGTGTCACCTTGTCTCACTCCGTTTCCAATTTTAATGTGTGTTGTATTTTCAAACAGCCGAATCTTTGCACTTGCATTTTCATGGATGTTATTAATAATATTAATGTATGCATTTTAATACCGCAGGATTTCAGAGCTATTGCAACTGCTGATGGTTTCACCGAATCAAAGGCTTTTTCATAATCGATAAAAGCCATGCACAATGGAAATTCATATTCCCTCGCTCTTTCAATTAGTTCTCTCAGTACGGGGATATGATCTACTGTGCTGTAGCCACTCCTGAATTTAGCTTGTTCTCTCGGTTGAGCCATGTCCAGTGTTACTTTCAAGCAGTGTGAAAGAACTTTAGTAAAATTTTTGTAAACCACTGATAGGAAGCTGATAGGTCTGTAGTTCCTGAGATCCTCAATATCACCTTTTTTATGTAGCAGGATCATTGTAGCGCTGTTTCAATCCTCAGGAATCTTCCCTTCATTAAGGCATCGAGTGAAAATTTGAGTGAATACTGTTTCGATTTCTCCACTTGCTTCTTGTATGATGTCTACAGTAATTCCATCTTCTCCTGGAGCTTTTCCCTGCTTCATGTTCTTGATTGCATGTGCAACTTCTGATGGGAGGACTGGAAGAACTCTGGTACTGGTACCTTTCATGATGTCTGGAGTACATGCACCATCCCTTTCATATAATTTGGGGTAGAAATCCTTCACTCTTGTCAAAACTTCGCCTCTATTTCTTGTAACAGAACCATCTTCTTTCTCAGTGCCCTAATCTGCTTTCTTCCCTTACTGAGATGTCCCTTTGCTATCTTTAGGCTTTGGTTGTTTCAATTGCTTTCCTCACTAGTTCTCAGTTGAATTTCCTTACGTCTTCAGTGATACTTTTTCGTACTGTCTTGCATAGCTCTATATATTATACTTTGGAAGTCACATTTTGTTTAGTTGTCCTCATCTCTCTTCTTTTTTGCATCAGCATTTTGGTTTTCCTGATAATTTGTTCTCATGCAACTTGTTCTTAGACCCAGCTAATTTTGTTGCTGTTTCTATACGAGCTTTGGTTACTTTTCTGTTAACTTCAGAAATATCCACTTCTTCCGATGTTAGGCCTTCTAAAGCAGAGAATCTGTTCCTCAGTTCCAACTTGAAGGTATTATGGTGTTTTTTAAGGTTGGTTATGTCAATACATTTTTTTTGTCTTATGAGCTTGCCACGTTCGAGTTTAGTGTTGAGGTGCATCTTACATCTCACCAATCTATGGTCACTACCTGTGTTGAACTTCTTTAGCACACTGCAGTCTTCTATGACGAATTTTTTGTTACACATAATAAAATCAATTTCACTTGTCGTCCCATTTGGATGTCTCCATGTCCATTTCCTGTGTGGCTTTTCTTTGAAAAAGGAGTTCAAGATGAAAACCCTTCTGCCTCTGCAAACTCTACGAGAGAATTTCCACGCTGGTTTCTGTTGCCGTGACCGAATTTACCTACTGAAGTTTTATTCTGTTGCCGTTGCCCTACTTTTGCATTGAAATCTCCCATAATTATCTTCAAGTGCTGCTTATTTTTATTATTTAGATGACGAATTGCCTCATAAAATTCTTCAATTTCTTCTTCAGGATGACATGTGGTGGGTGCATAAGTTTGAATAATCTGAGCCTTGTATCTTTTCGAGAGTTGGATAACGAGTCGTGCAGCTCTGTCAGAGGAACTTTCAACTTCTACAACTTTATCCTTCAGTTTCTTGTTTATTATAAATCCAACACCACTAGTTCTGCCAATATCTGTCCCACCATAGTAGAAGAGGTGTCCACTTTTCAGTTCAATGAGATCTTCTCCTTTTCTCCTTACCTCACTTAGCCCGACGATGTCACACTTGATCCTTTGTAGTTCCTCTTCCAATTCAAGAAGCCTTGAATCAGAAGATAGGGAGCGTCCATTATACGTAGCCAAGATCAGCATCAGACGGCAGCCTAGTCCGGTCGTACGGTGATTCTTAGCACCCTCTGCCTTGATGTCGCACTGGCCGCTGCCTTGGCCAGGTACATTCCGTCTGCCGGAGACTGAGGGCCAAGATTTAAGTTGTAGAGTCATTTTGGAGGGGTTTGGCCTTAACTCACCACGTTGGCCAAGCGGGTTGGTGAGTGTGGGATAGCATTTCCTATAATCCCGATGGTATAGTTATGCCGCTATTGGCGGTCGTCAGAGCCCCTTTAGTGGGAACATAATGCACCACGAGAAGGCGGGGTTGACATTTGTCAAGGAGAGGCTGTGTTGTTACGCATCACCTGACCTTACATCCCATATATATATATATATATATATATATATATATGCGGCGGCTGCTGTGGTTTTTTTTATAAAGATTTTTTCGACAAATTCAATGTTTTTCCGCCAAAGTGTATAATGGTACAAAAAGGTAATCGCCAAAATCCATCGCCAAAACGATTAATTTTTTCGCAAATTGCGAAGAATGTGATCAGCAGCTCGATTTATATATATATATATATATATATATATATATATATAACAAGAGCGAAGAAGTGGGTTTGAATATGAATTTATAGAAAACAAAATTGATGTACAGTGCTTTCACAAAAACTGAAGATTTGCAATTTGATGTCACAAGTCAGATATCTATATTTACCTTGGTCAACAAATATGAAGAGAGAGCAGTATGGAATAAGAAATAAGCAGGTGTTTAAAACTTGGCTGGAGAGCTTTTGGTGGAAATTGTACAATTTTCAAAAGCGATTTGCCACTATGTAATAAAGGAAAAGTGTTTAATCATTGCAAACTTTCAGTTCTTATAGATCAGAGACATGGACTTTACTATGAAAGATAGTCAGAGAGAGAGAGAGAGAGAGAGAGAGAGAGAGAGAGAGAGAGAGAGAGAGAGAGAGGTTGGAAACAACGTAAAGAAGGGTGAAAAGATGCATGCTTGGTATAACCAGGAAAGATAAGAAGAGGAGTAGTTGGATTAGAGAAATGAGAAGACTTGATGATATCGAGATTAAAGTGGAGACCTAAAATGAGAATGGGCTGGACATATTGCTTGAAGAATTGGCCACTGTTGGAAAACTGAAGTATACAGGAATGGATCAAGGGACAAGAAAAAACAAAGAAGAACACCACGTTCAAGGTAGGTGGATGAAATTCGGAAGCATGTAGGAACAGACTGGGTAAAGAAAGAAAGTTGCTGGGAAAGACTTGGGCAGACCTTTATCCAGCAGTGAATTGATAATGTTTGATGATGATGATATCTATAACATAGTCATGTCTCTGTATGGTTATAACGTACAAGTTCGTCCGCGCCAGGCATCGAAGCCGGGTCCCGTCACTCCGGAGTAAGTCGCTCTCCCAACTGAGCTACGTGGACATGTGCTCTCACTGCTATATGCCTTTATCTCATGTGCGTCCTGCACCGCAGACACGTCACATCTTCCCCCCAAAGAGGGCCGGGACCATGTGTCGCTGTAGGCAGTCATCCCATGAAGAACATGCATTTGAGAAATCCCAGACAATTTGGTGTGTGGAACGTAACATCACATTGATTTATTTTTTCGAAGCACTGAAGAAGGGATTCTCATTTTTCCTGTCTCGCCGTGTGGAAAGAACATCACATCTTACGAGAAACTTAACAGCCGGGCCATCCTGGAAGTTCGGGCGCTAATATAACGTACAAGTTTGTCCGAACCTGGGTTCCCTCACTCCGGAGTAAGTCGCTCTCCCAACTGAGCTACGCAGACATGTGCTCTAGCTGCTATCTGCCTTTATGTCATGTGCGTCCTGCGGTGCAGGTACGTCACATGGTTTATAAGAATATGCAAAGCTACCATTAAAAGTAGAATAAAAGTAATTTAAAAGCATTAAATAAATTAATAGAAAGAAGAAAATTTTGTGTATTCGCATGTTTTCTTCAAGGTAAAAAAAAAAAAAATGTGTACGTCCTCTATCAGACTTCTTCCAAAAATTTATTTAAATGTTTTGGACAGCAAATTTAGCGTTTCCATTTTTAGTTCATCCTGAAAAATAATAAGTGGAATCTAAATCTCTAAGTTTTTAGATTATTAAGAAGAAGATATATAATTAACATCTGAAGTTTTGTTTTTTCACACAAATTATTATTATTATTATTATTATTTTTTTTTTTTTTGTCAAAAGTGAGCAGAAAGATTTTCTAACTTAAAAAAAATGGCAGAAGTATTTATATTTCAAATGGGGTTGCTTTAATTTTCTGTGGACTTACAGGATCACTTTTTTTATATAATGCTTTTCTCTTTGTTCACTATATATTTTTAATTTTCTCAAGATTTTTTTTGTTCGCACGAAAAAGAAAATACCGTTTCGTTTTTATTCACTACTGCAACTCGATACTTTTCCGTTTCATTCACACGCAGGCCTCATCTTTTGGCTCAGTCTCTGCATCTTCCATTCATTTATGATCTTGAGGTCTTAGCTCGAATGACTCTATCTCCATGGTGAAATTAATTTTTTCTTCAGCGCCTGTTCTCTCTCATTTCTACGCCACACTTTCCGTCTTCTCATTCTCTACAAAAATCTCATCTTACTTCCTGACACATCCGGGTCATTTCTCGGCAATTTCCAGATTACTTTCTTTTCTCTTGACTCTGCGTTTTTTCATTTTCTTCCTGTTTTGAACTTATCTTTCCGGCTCTCATGTTTCTATCTTTTCTCGCCTTGTTTTCAAATTTAATTTTCAGCACTACATTCATTTTCTCCCGCTTTGCATCCGTTCCAATTTCTTTTTCCGGCGCATTTCGCAGAATGTTTGCCACGAAGTAATTTGACCTTATCTAAAATACAGTAATACGAAAAAAAAAAAAAAAAAAAAAGCTAGAATTTCCCCTCTCTGTTCGGCCAGAATTCAATATTTCAACAGTTTCTCAACTTCTCCTCACTGTAGCTTTGGTCGCCTGCTTTATTTTTATCACATATTTTGGAAAGAATACGTATCGCTTTGTCCGTTCGCCCGCATGTGCACACAATATCTCCATATCGTACCGTAACCCTTTGGATAAGCGCGTCACGCATTATTCATACCGGGACTCCGGCTCGAGTACAACTCCGACAACTAGCCAGAAATATCATCATCATCAGTAGAGGATTTTAGGAAGGGAGTGTCTGACCCCAGGTCTTAAACAACCCTTCGAAATAGGAAGCCAGGAGATTTGGGCAAGAATGCCCAATAGGAGAGTGACACGGAAGCGAGGTAGAAAGAGGAAGAAATACGCCCTTATTTATTACCGGGGGCCAGTGCCCGCGGCCCGACGGCTTAACGTGCCCATCCGACGCACGGTGGATGTTTAGTGGTTCGAGCGTTCGTACCTGACTGGGTTCAAACCCGAGGTCTTCTCCGTGGCAGTCACGAACGTTGACCACTAGGCCACCTGCGACCCACTAGCCAGAAAGGGTGCTGCAGTCCTATCTGAAAACGAAGCGGGACTTAGCCTAAGGGCCCACTAAGGCCTTAATCCGGCCCTGGTATCGTCCGTCGTTTTCGGGTTCAGGCATGAATGGCGTGCTGTCTTACGGCACACACTAACTGCTTCCCTTCCCTGGAACCACTGGCCCTACATTAGGGATGGGCGACTACTCATAGCCTATCGAGTTAGCCACGGTGGTCATCGAAGCCCCCCCCAAAAAAATGGAACTGGAAAAATTCGTCTTGTATCGACAGAGCTTTTACCATCGGATCATGAACTATGAAATTTCGAATTTTTAAGATGCAAAATTTCTCCTGGTAAGTGGTGTAGTTTCATTTTTATAGTAGCAAAGATACCCGGCATTGCGCGGGTTTAATATTTAAACATAAAAATGCACCAACCAGCTCCTCAGGCAGGGTTTTTGGGAGTTTTCGTGAAATTATATTAGGGGTATGCCAAAGTTTCCGCCGTCCACGCTAGCGGGCGTTGTAGGGGTCTAACCGGCCGTCGTGTCAGTTCGAACATGAAGCCAAGCATGCATGGCGGTTGATAAAGTTCATTTGCGTCACTGTTTGTTATTCATGATTAATTTTGGGAAAAGTGCGAGTGAAGCATATGGCTCAATATGTCTGGCGAAATGGTTATGGGTGTGCGGACGTGTCGAGAATGATCTGCCAGTTTTAAGAAAGGTGATCTAAGCTTGGAAGACAAGCCACGTGCAGGTAGACCGCAGGAACAAGCAGACGAGGATCTCGCAATTTATTGCTGTTGCAAGAGGATGCCACATTGCTGTTGCAAGAGTTAGCCAGTTGCGGATACCACGCAACTGGCGAAAACGTTTGAAAGTGGCTCAATCGACGGTGGTACCGCGTCTACAGGCCTTGGGAAAGATCCAGAAGATTGGTAAGTGGGTTCTGGATACTTTAACGGGGCGTACTTTTAGTCAACAATTGGGCATCTGCATGTCGTTAGTGAGGAGGTTTCAAGAGAAAAATTACTTGTGCAAGGTTGTCACCGGGGATGAAAAATGGGTCTATTGCGGCAACCTCATGTGCCCTCTGTGTCCTTGGTGGCATGGATATAATAGCCAATGGGCCCCTGGGCTATTATAGCCCCGTTAGCTCCCACTTTAATTCGTCCCTGACCTGAATCAATCTGTGACCATTCATTCAAGTCCCGGATGTGTCATGTATGCGAGAGGAGTTCATCCTATGGCGCTAAGTTTCCTCCTTTCTCTGGAAAAAGTCGCCTAAAATTAGGAAAAGGCGACTGCTTATATCCTTCTGAGACACTCATGGTGGTCGTTAAACCACTAAAAAAAATCGTCCAAACAGCTGACTTCAAAACCACGAGAAAGTAAAATGTCAAGTAACGCATGGCGTTTGATAAAAAAACACATAGTTTGAGAAAAATAAAGTGGTTAAAATCTTCTTGTTGTTCAATGACCGGTGACTCAGACTCTCGGCCATTTGTGAGGAGTCCAAAATACGACTAGAGTATTCTCCTCTCGCTCTCATGCAGCATGAAAACTGGCCACCAGAGATGAGCGTGCCTGGGTTTAAACCCAATTTCCTTCACCCGAGCTAGTATTTTTGAAATACCAGTTACGATGGGATCCAACAGGTCTACGGACTTGTGGCACAATATAAAAGAGCAAGTGATCATCGAAATGGACTATGGCTAGCACCTACCAGGGTACAGACTTCATCTAACACTTTATGATAAATTGCTGATTTGGATCAGTACCAGTCTTGTTCTCCTTCACAGTCACTGGACTGCGATGGGGAAAGTGGCAGTATGGTATCAAAAACCTGTTAATGGAACACATAGAAATACATGGAATAACTGAAGGTCCGTTAGGTCTGAACAGTGGAAAATAAGCATTAACTAGTATATGAAGAGTTAGTGTTATATAGAGCCTTTTAGCAACACAACGTGTGATCAAAACCATATTAAAAGCCTTGTTAACAACTTGCAATTTATGGTGAAGCATTTCTCTGAGAACTTAATCAGCCATCGTGTCTTTTCTTTCATTCCTACTGTTCTTTTCCCTCTCAGCGTTTCGTGTTCACGCTCGACTACTAAATGTGGATAACTCTATGACGTCTGAGTTCAAATCCTAAGTAAAGCTTGGATGGTACATTTGCTCTTTAAATCTTTAACGACCATGACCCCAAAATCTTGTGTCACTCTAAATACCATAACGCCCGAAACCGTCTGTTGTTACACTTCTTTGTTTAGTAACAACAATAGTGACTGAGGGTGACACCTGCTGATCCCTCACAGGTCATGCAAATTTGAAAGCAAATAAGGGCAGGAAATCTGACTCGCTCTATACAGGCGATTCGGGTGGCTATGGGCGTTTGTATGTACGGGCGTTTTGGGTGTTACGGTCGTTAAAGGGGGTATTTTTTGTTTCAGTGTAAGCATATAAGTGACGAGTATACACGCGTACATACTATGACCACCTACCTAATAATGGGAATAAGCACCCTTGCTTCGGATGACAGCGGCGAGACTTTGTGGTATGGACGCAGTGAGGCCCTGGAAGGTTGCACGAGGCACACGTGCCCATTCACACTGCAGCAGAGCACGGAGGTCCCGCAGATGACGTGGTTGGGGGTCGGCACGTGGAACCTGTCGATCGAAATAGTCCCGCAAGTGCTCTATGTTATTGAGGTCGGGCGATTTCGCCGGCCAGGAGAGAACGGAGACATCTGTGCTGTGTTCCTGGAACCACTCACGCTTGCCCTTGGCGACATGGCAAGGCTCACTGTTCCTGTTGGTAGACACCACCATCGGAGTAAACGTCCAACATGAGGGTGGTCAGTGAGGACGGGCAGGAAGTCATTGGCGTTCAGGGACCCATTCAGTAGTACCAGCGATCCCAGGTCATACCAGGAAAACATCCCCCAGACATGCACACTGCCACCGCCTGCCTGTACTTGACGAACAAGCGTGTCCGGGTGTTGGTTCTCGTGTGTCTGACGTCATATCCACCACCGCCTGTCACTTCTGTGGAGTAGAAACCTAGATTCGTCGGAGAAGGCAACCTTTTCCCACTCTTCCACTGTCCAATGACGGTAGTCCTATGCGAAATTTAGAGGTCGTTGCCGATGGACTGGGTTAACATAGGCGCCTTGACGCAGCATGGACTCTGGAGACCCATGCATAACAGGGTTTGCTCTACTGTTATCAGGGACTCGTACCTGGGTTCCCAGCGTTCATTTGCATGGTCAGTTGCTACACGGTTGCCCGTCGATTGCCCTTTACCAGTCGGAGGAGGCGACGTTCTGCTCAGCGGTCGACGGCCTTTCGAGTTCCACAGCTGTTACTGTAGTACAGCACCTCGCTGACAGCCCACGAAGTCTGCCGTTTCTGAGATGTTTCCATCCTTGGCGCGGTAGCCAATGGTCAGTCCTTTTTAAACGTTCACCAAATCACTACCTCTGCCAATTGTGCTCACATTACGCACTATGTCTCATCTGTCCTGGACGACCGCTTAGATCTCCGTGTGGGCGGCCTTGTCACGTGCACACTGTGAAGCACCTGGGCGAGTACACCGTGATTCCGAGGGTTGTCATACTGTTCTGATACGACCGTGTATAAGCTGTGTATTATAGTGGATCGGCATGCCACCTGGACCCTTGGTAATGGTGAGCCTCTAGGTTATTATAGCCCCGTTAACGCATACTTTAATGACCTAAACCCATCTCTGACCATTCGTTCCAGTCCCCGATAAGGCATGCATAAGACAGGACTTCGTCCTATGGCGCTAGTTTTCTCCTTTCACTGGAAATAGTCACCCAAAATTAGGAACGGGCGACTTCTTCTATCCTTCTGAGACACTCATGGTGGCCATTCAAGCACTAACAAAAAAATCGTCAAGAAGGCTGACCTGAAGGCCATGAGAATGTAACATATATTATATGTCAAGTAACGCATGGTATTTGATAAAAAAAAAACGTGGTTTGAGCAAAATAAAGTGGTTAAAATCTTCTTGTTCAATCACCGGTGGCTCAGACTCTTGGTCATTTCTGAGGATTCCAAAGTACCGATGGAGTATTCTCCTCTCGCTCTCTTGCAGCATGAGAAGTGGCCACCAGAGATGAGCGTGACTGAGTTTGAACACAATTTCCTTCACCCGAGCTAGTATTTTTGAAATATTAGTTACGATGGGATCCAACAGGTCTACGGACTCGTGGCACAATATAAAAGAGTAAGTAATCATCAGAGTAGAGACTTTTAACTCTATCTAATACTTTTGCAAGGAATTACTACTTTGGATTAGGACCAGGACTGCTATTAGGAAGGTGGCTGTATGGCATCAAAAATTTTTTAATGGCACACATAGAAATGCATTATATTGACAAAAGCCACCGTGCACCCCTTCAAAAGCAAATGAACGGATCCGCTGCGTTGTTAAGACGAGCGGTACAGCTGCAAACGGTAAACCAACCTCACAGTGCGAACATATCGCACTGTGAGGTTGAGTGAAAATGTCGCGGCAGGAGACAACTGACTTCAAGAAAAGAAAGATTGTTGGGTATTATATTAATGGGATGTCCGTAAGAGAAACCGAGAAGCGTTTAAACATACCCAAGTCAGCTGTTTTGGATGTACTGAATAAGTGGAAGACAAGTCGTGCCAAAGAAAATCAGTGATAGAGGACGCCAAAGCCTCAGGAGAGTCGTTACAGCTAATCGACGGAGCACTGTACAAGACCTCAGAGCACAGGTGAGTAAAAATGCTGGAACCTCAGTATGTACAAGTACCATTCGCAGAGAACTTCATTCCATGGGTTGCCGTGGTCGTGCGGCTTCATCATAAGCCTTACATCTACACTCGGAATGCTACTCGTCGTTTAGCATGGTATAAAGAATATTTATCGTGGACCGTAGATCAATGGAAACGGGTCCTATGGACTGATGAATCCAGTTACACGATCCATCAGTCAGATCGCTGTGTTCGTGTATAGCGGCGGCTGGGGGAACCTTATTTACCACAGTGTACTGTTCCTACGGTCAAGTTTGGAGCTGGCAGTGTACTCGTGTGGGGGTGTTTTTCGTGGTAAGGTCCCGGCCCATTGCTTATCGTGGACAACCCTGTTAACCAGCACGTCTACCTCGATATTCTGGACAATTATGCCCTACCAACTCTGTGGCAATACTATGGAACCGAGCTTTGTTGGTACCAGCAGGGTAATGCACCAAGTCATAAAGCAAGGACTGTTACGGCGTTGTTTGACGATAATTCCGTATCGTGTGTGGACTGGCCAGCACAGAGCTCTGATCTTAATCCCATAGATCATCTATGGGATAAATTAGAGCGTCGCATAAGAAGTTCGGAACCAAGGCTTATTACACTGGCGTGCAAAAATTAAGGACGAGACGGTTTTTCGAATGTAACGTCGTGCAGAACTGCTCCACATCGACTCAAATCATACCATAAGATCCCCAAGATGTAAGAATATGGGACAAGTGAGAAAAACCGTCCAAACAAGGAATCCAAGGGATACAAAGACACTTTATTTGAAAGGTAGCTTCAAGCACAACTGAACAGAAGACAGAAACGTCCATGTGACAGGCGGCTGCCAAGAAAAATCCAGTCTTTAGTAGGGGATACGATCACCTCTGACTGCGTTGCAGGATTTACAACATCTGTCCATGCTGAGGACGAGGTTGTCAAGGAGCTCTTGAAGCATCGCGGCCCATTCCTCTTGTAGCGCCAATCGCAGCTGGGGAATCGTTGCTGGCGGCTGGTGACGTGCTGAAGTGTCTCCCGAGAAGGTCCCGCACGTGTTTGATTGGATTTAGGTCCGGGGACCTTGCGGGCCAATCCATGCGTTGAATATCTTCACTCTCCAACAGCTCTGCGACAGCCACTGTACGATGAGGTGTAGCGTTGTCGTCCATGAAGAGGAACTCAGGACCCACAGCACCTCTAAGCAGACGCACGTGAGGCAGGAGAACATCGATACAATAGCGAACACCAGTGACTGAGCCTCCTTGGAAGATGGGGAGGTCAGTACGGCTACCAAGCAGAATACCGCCCCAAACGAGAACTCCGCCACCTCCAAACCGGTCCCTTTCGATGACGTTGGAGGTGTGATTGCGTGTTCCCTGCTCTCTCCAGATGTGTATACGTTCAGAATCGCTCGTCAGACTAAATCGGCTCTCATCCGTAAAGAGAACTTGACTCCATTGCTGATGTGTCCAGTTCTTTTTTCCTGGCACCACAGAAACCGCTGTCTCCGATGAGCAGGCCTCAATGGCACACACCATACTCGTCGACGTGCAAATAGACCACCTTTGTGCAGCCTCCTGGCCACGGTAAAACGCGATAACGGACGTCCAGTTGTATGTTGCATGTGACTTGCGATTTCTCTCGCTGTCTGCCGTCTGTCTCTTCTCGCCTGTAGGACAATATACCGGTCTTCCGCCGCCGTGGTTGCTCGTGGACGACCACTGTTAAACTCTCGGACAGCTGTTCCTGTCGTTTGAAATGCTCTGCAAACTCGTGAAACGATGCTGTGAGCGATCCCGAACTCCTCGACCACCCTAGTCACACTCCCACCTTCTTCCAACTTCCCAATGACGCGACCTCGGGTAAAGTCACCCAGATGCCGTCTACTGGATTGCCTGTTGGCCATATCACACGGTGGCAGCAACTCGACGTCGGTCAAACCGATGTACACCGTGCAATAGCTTACACCGAATCGCTGAGCGTACACCGC
Source organism: Macrothele yani (assembly GCA_039090855.1). Taxonomy (NCBI): domain Eukaryota; kingdom Metazoa; phylum Arthropoda; class Arachnida; order Araneae; family Macrothelidae; genus Macrothele; species Macrothele yani. The sequence goes on along the minus strand of CM077007.1, from coordinate 143,279,794 downwards.
CCGTGTGCTTTATACCCTTCTGACACTCCCCCTAAGTCATGCTGCATATATGCGCATGCCCTACCGTACCGGACCCTAGTCTATCTCCTGAGTGGTCTTTCGGTCCGTTCTGCCTGCTCGTTCCGCTGTTATGCTAATTTTTCCTCTTCGTCCTTAATTTTTGCAAACCAGTGTATTAAGCAACAGTTAGCAGCAGCATTATGTGCTGAATGGATGTGCATACCTATCGCTGCGGCCTCTGATCATTCGTACGAAAGGGGTCCGAGTTCGAATCTCGGTGAGGCATGGATGTTGTGTTTGTCTTACGTCACTGGCCTTCTCCCTTCCCTGGAACCAGTGACCCTAAATTATGGATGGGCGGCTGCTTATAACCCACTGAGGTGCTCACGGTGGTCGATAAACCTCCAATCCAAAAAAAAAAAAAAAGAAAAAAAAACCTATGGCTATGTTCCAAAACCTTGTCGAAAGCATGTCCCCAAGGGTCAATGCACGCATTAAGGCCAATGGTGGACCGACACCGTACTAATGCATGTCAGTAAATGCTATGTTGTGTTTCTCTTCTAGGTATAAACTATGTTGTGTTTCTCTTCTAGGTATAAGCTATGTTGTGTTTCTCTTCTAGGTATAAACTATGTTGTGTTTCTCTTCCAGGTACAACTTATAAGTTATGGTGAAACATTCCTCTGAGTACTTAACTGGCCATGAGATCATTCCTACTGTTCTTTTCCCTCTCAGCGTTTCTTGTTCATGCTCGACTACTAAATGTGGTTAACTCTATGGGGTCTAAGTTCAAATCCTAAGTAAAGCTTGGGTGGCACATTTGCTCTTTAATTATGTGGGGTATTTTTACCCTTCAGTGTAAGCATGTTAAGTGACGGGTATATACGCGTAAATATAAGTGAGAGGTATCCGTGAGCCTGTGTATATCACGGATATTCCTTTCGTTTAATGTATATAAATACGAATACTCCAGTAACGACCCTGGCACCCTCTCAGTCTCTTTATGATTACACATACTTGTGAGCGCCCGAGAGCTATCACATATTTTATTTTATTTCGGTTCGATCAAATTCATGCAAGGTTCTGTGAGTTCCTCTTTATTCTGTTATGCCTCTAAGGAAACCGACATGGTTAGTCGCACATAATCATATAGGTAAAACAAGAGTCCAGACTTTTCTTTAAAATAGTGACAAATAGAAACGTTTAATGTATGCTTCGGCTTTGGAATTATCGCTCTGGGTGTGCATGCATGAATTCTCGTAGATCTTAGTCTTCGTTTGATCGTACTTAACGGACCCAGACTCCGTTGTTCTTTAACATACTCTTTAGTAGTCAGCATCCGTCAACGCCAAACTCGAGGCTCTCAAAAACTGCCAGTTTGCTTCTGACGCCAAAGATGGCTCTCCCGCAATAAGCCCCCTGTGTTTCTCCTAACAAAAAATGTATACACTCTCCTAAAGTCTCAAGTACATTTTAATCTTAAGGAGTTAATCCTTACATGCCTGGCTGCGTTGTAACTTGCCCTTTAGCGCGCTTCTCGCATTCACACATTTTAAAGAGACAATTCCTTTCCAACAGCATTAGTACAATACACTAAAGTGCCAAAAGTCGTGGGCTACATACCTAGTATCGTATAGGACCTCCTCTACCCCAGAGAAGTAGAGCATCTTGATGTGGCATCGATTCCACAGGCGACTGGAAGGCCTATGGAGAGATGTTGAGCCATGGCGTCTGAACAGCCGCCCACAGTTCCCTGGTATTTTTAAGTGGAGGATCTGGGGTGCGAATGGACCTTTCCACCACATCCCATGAGTGCGCTATTCGGTTCCTGTCGGGCGAACGTGGTGGCCACACTATCTGTCGGAATTGTCCAGAATGCTCCTAGAGCCAATTTTGGACAACTTGCGCTCGATGACATAGTGCATTGTCCGCCTAGAAAATCCCATTGTTGTTGGGGTACATGAAGTCCGTGAAGGGCTGCAAATGGTCACGCAGCAGAACAACAAAACGAGTACCGGTTAATGATGTGTTTACGAAGACCAGCGAATCCAAACCGTGCCACGTAAAGACATCCTCACACATGTATGTATGAAACCACCATCAGCTTGCACAGTGCCTTGTTGACAGCTGGGGTCCATTGCCTCATGGGGTCTCCGGCCCACCCGAACCCTACCATCAGCTAGTAACAACTGGAAGCGTGATTCACCGGACCACGCCACCTGTTGCCAGTCTTCCAGGGTCGAACTACTGTGTTCACGAGCCCAGGTGAGCTGTGTCCGATGTCTTGGTGTTAACAAAGGCACTCTGGTGGATCTTCTGCTTCCATACCCCATGGACGCTAAATTACGCTGCACTTACTTGATGGAGTGTGCCAGGGAAAGCGTTTGGTAAGGTTGTTTTTGAAAACGTACGGGGTCTTATATCAGAAAAAGTGTGGGATGTTTAGAGTGGTTTTATGCCTGGTAAAGGCTGCACTAACCAGATTTTTGCATTACGCACGATGATTGAAAAGTATGTGGCTGTTGGTAAGAAAGTTTTTGCTGCCTTCATAGATTTAGAGACTTACGCCCGAGTGAATAGCACACTTTTGTGGAAGGTATTGAATGAATATGGTGTTACTGGGAATCTACTTAATAGTGTAAAAGCCATGTGTGCTGGTATTAGAGCTTGTGTACGAGTGAATGGTGTTTTATCAAAATCGTTTTCTATTGGTGCAGGTGTTAATGTCACCATGGCTGTTTAATATATTTTTGGATTTTTGGACGCATGCATGCGTGATTCCAAAATAGATAATAGTGGTTTATGTCTTGGTTATATCCGTGTGAGCAGATTGCTGTATGCTGATGACACTGTCCTGTTGGCAGAGAGCAAAAGAGAGTTGCAGAGTATGTTGACTCGATTGTACGAAGTTTGCATGAAATTCAAACTGAGTATAAATAAGGGAAAACCCGAAGTTATGGCGTTTGAGAGAGGAACGGGTAGCACTAAATGTAATGTAAGTATAAATGGCACTTTGATTGACCAGGTGGGTGAGTTTGTGTATTTAAGAAGCATGTTTGACAGAGAGAACAAAGTGGATGGTGAAATCAGTAGGCGAGTGAATTCTTCTTTGAAAGTCGTAGCTGCTCTGTGAGGTTTTCACGGGAATGATAAGTTCTCTAGAGACTCCCGCATGGCTGTGTATGAAACTGTAATTGTTCCTACTCTGATGTATGGCAGTGAAACCTGGTCACTGCAGAAGAAACATAAGAGTTGTTTGTGTGCTGGAGAAATGCGTTACTTACGTGGGGTTTGTGGCAAGACACTGTCTGATTGTGTGAGGAATGAAGATGTATTGCAGTTGTGTGATGTGAAGCAAAATGTTGTTAGCAAGGTAGAGACCAGTATGCTTCGGTGGTTTGGCCCTGTTGAAAGAATGAGTGATGAAATTCTTACTAAAAAAATCTTTTAGCCCAAGTGGCAGGAAGGAAAGGCAGAGGAAGGCCAAGGAAGACATGAGTGAATCAGATTCAGGAGTGTCTGCATGAGAAAAAGATTATGAGTATGAAGTATAAAAGATCTTGTGTACGGCGTGTAATGGATATCAGTGAAGCACGAGTTGTATGTGAAGATCGCTGTAAATGGAGAAGTTTGATACGACAACAATAAGTAAAAATGACATCATGTATACTAAATTGATTCACTTGCACTATCTAAGATGAAGTTAAATACTTCTTTATTACCTCTAGTTAAAACACTATTTTTGGTCAGAAAAATTATTTGCCCTGTTCTTATATTTCCATTCCTGTTTTAATGTCCCGAAAAGTTTTGAAAATATACAATGTTGACTTGGCATCCAATACCATAATAAATTTAATGTCAACACATTTAATCATTGGATAAAGACTTTGAAAACCAAAGCATGTTTAGTAGTAAATTTTATCCAAAATATGTGTGTTCATTCTGAGAACATCTGTATTTTGACTTTTTCAGCGAATAATACTTTCTCAAGACATTTATAACATATTATCTTTTATTCACTCTTAAATGCAAGGTTGCGCGCATCGAATTCAATTGAAGAAAATTTAAAAAAAAATGCACTAAACTACGTACGAGAAACAATTCCTGGTGAGAAAGTTAACATCATGAAATAGCAGGAAGCTAATCGTTCTCACAAATTGAGTTTTGGATGTTTGGTTCTTGAAAGTGCCACACCAACACAATAAGTGTGGTAAACAACTCTTAGTGAATATTTCCCACAAAAATCGTATAATTTATATATAGTAAAAGTGATGTGAAAATTGGTGAAAAGTTTTACATATTTCTCCCACAGTAGATTCTGTATGAAGATGTTCCATAAATGTTAATATAAATGCAATGAATTTTCAATTTTATTTTTCACTTAGCTTTACTATTAATATTTACAAAAGAATATTTGCTTCTTTTGTTTTTACAGGGCGATGAATCATCTCTAAGGCAACTTCAACCTCAGAAGAAAATTAAAACACCCCTTTACGAAAGGATGGTGAACCTTTTATTTCCATATATAATTCCATTTTTATTTTAATATTATACGTATTGCATACTTTTATCATGTCTTGCTGTTTCAAAACAGAAACAGTTTTAATTACAAGGAACTGTACACCAATTATACATGAAATAGTATAGTTACATTAGTTATCCGATTTATTGACGTTAAAATATAAATAAACTTTTCCAAGTTTTCACTCATTAGCCAGATGGCTTTTTCAGCGAAGGTAGGCAGAAAACTGCAATCTGAATAATGGAATGCTTGAGCAACAATTTGAACGCAGTGACTCGGTTTGAATATAAGCAAATAGATATACGAATGTAATTTTCATTAGAAGACACGAAGCGTCTTCTAATGAAAATTACATAACGTCTTTATATCATCCCATATAGAAATAACGGACTTAAATTTGACTTCTCTGGATAGGGTCGTGGTTACTTTACCGCACTTTGTATCTCTTTTATGCTCGTTGATTCTAATTCTAAAGGAACGCGTGATCATTCCGATATAGTATATCTTCTGGAGCCGTCCGGATATCGTAAGGGATCGCATAAACACTTTCCTCGTTGGAAAGAGGGGGCTTGTCAGTATTTTCCTTAAGCATGGTGCAAGGTCTCCTTTTGCCGACATCGTAGTTCATCTTCTTAAGTGCGTTTTAGAGCTCGTAGAAAACATGTGTTATGTAAGTAATTGCACCCGGACAGCGTAGATTGGCCATTGGTCCTGCGGAAGGTGAAAGGAGTTCGCCCTAAGACAGGTGTTTGTTGGTTTTGTTTGGAGGGTTAACGACCAACGTAAGCAACTAGATCGGCTATAAGGAGTCGCCTGTCTCTAATTTATGGCCATTGATTCTAGGGAAGGAAGAGAGCCGTTGCCGTAAGACAAATAAAACATCTACGCCTCACCGGGATTCAAACACAGACCCATCGCGGACGAATGGTCATATGCCAGCGCTTAAACCACTGAGCCTCCAGGACAGCCAGAGTCACGGGTAGCATACATGCCTCATCGAGTTTAGGACATTTGGGCACCGGACTTTTGGGCACCGGCCATTTAGGCACCCGGCCATTTGGGCACCTGGACTTTTTGGCACCCGCACATTTGGGCACCCCGACTTTTTGGCATCCGCACATTTGTGCCCAAATGTCCGGTGCCCAGATGTCCGCCTCGTCTTTCAGACAGAAAATCGGAAATATGTCTTAATTTCCTAATGATTATGAGATATGAGTATAAAACATTTTGTGCACACCACTTGCTCAAGTAGGGAGAAATATAGGAACACTATAATTTTTTACGCAGCGCAATTTCATGGCTCTAAAAGGGAATGTGCCCAAATGTCCGGGTGCCTAAATGTTCGGGTGCCCAAATGTCCGGGTGCCCAAATGTCCGAACCCCGCCTCATCTGGGACTCGAGCCCTGGCCAAGCTCGAAAGAGTAATCAGAAGTTAGCACTTCAGAATACCCGGCCACCGGGGCTGCATAGAGAATTTCACACACACACACACACACACACACACACACACACACATGCTCCATTCGTATGATTTACCTCTTTACTTAGGAAGTATTCAAACAAAGTACTTACATCTTAAAATATTTCTACACCTGCAAATTGACTTTAAAGGTAATTTTTAATAACATTCTCAGAGAAAATCTGTGGCTTTGTTATATTCTCTATACTGCAAAACATCAGTATTACTGATTTTTCATTTTCTTATTTTCTTTTTCCCCGCAAAAGTCATTGCACCGCATTCCTTGACAATGAATAAAGATGAAGAAGTTATGTAGCACCGAAAAATGCTGCTAATCTATTGATGAAACTCTGAAATCAAAGACGGGAAAATGTTTCACAAAACACATTTCCACGGAGATTCCTTTCGCAAATGAAAAGGAAAAAAAAAATCTTATATTTTGTAAAAGAAAATTGAATTCTTATGACTTCTCTATTGGATCTCGAGCTTCGTGTTTATCTCTTGAAAAATAAATTCCCGCGATACGAAACGGAATAAAACGCATTTGTTTTCGTAATCCAAGAAAAGTCGAGCACAAATGAGCAAAGAAATATGCAAAAATGTGACCAAACACAACAGAAGAGTAGTAAATGAAACATACACACACGCGCACACACGCACGCACACACGCACAGAGAAAGAGATAGAGAATGAGAGAAAATAAGGAAGAGAAATGCGCTTGACATGTTACGAAGATTACTAGAGTTATAGGAAAGGGTATCTAACTATGAACTGAATGTGAAAGATATAGAGCTCTGCCACCTAATTTATTGAGAAAGATTATCTAACAAAAATTTGATATCTATACCTATTTTGTAGAGCTATGTTTACTATTGCCAAAAATTCCACTCTACTGTTCAGGAAATGTTTCTTCGGCTTTTGAAACTAGACGTAAGTGCCTAAGAAACATTACGTCCTGAAGGCGAGTAAAAAATTGAAGGAGACGTGATTAACAGCATGAGTTTTCAGGCGCAGCTTGCGGTACCACCGGGAGGTCTTACCTGATATTGGAAGCATGGCAGAAGACAGATACATGAAAGAAAAATCGAGTAAATAAAACATTATTCAAGGAGGACACACGTTGAGTTCTTTTAAAGTCGAACGTTGTTTTCTGGGAAATAGGGAAAGTACGACAACTTTGTTCTGTTGCTTTTCCCCATCTTAAATTTATCTGTTTATTATAATGGGTATTGAATAGAAAAAGGTATTCCTGGGTATTTCATTTTATAGTTAAATGAGTAACACAAATTTATTTTATTTGACTCTAAGTCTTTTATGCCAATTCAGAAAACATATGCCCCCATTCCCAAACTTTGCACAACTTTCTTATTTAGTCCAATGGCAACATATTGGCTACAGGGGGAAACACTTGATCATATAGAGTAGCCTACATTTTCATGTAATATTTTAAATTGAAAAATTTGAATTGGTTCGTACAGCCATCGTTCAGAAATTTTAATACTTCGCACGATTCACGATTTAAAATTTGAATTTGCTTTTTAATCTGGTTTAAGAACAGATAACACTCTTCTAATGTTCAAAGATTTCTTCTGTTCTTAACATAAAGCGTTGGCACATTAAAAGTTCTTAAAGTGGTATTCTACGATTTTTCAAAATATCGGTATTTTCACAACGCATTCTGCATTTCATTGGTTTAAAGTCGTACGATTTTATGGCAATGTTGTTTACTTTACAGCTTTCAGAGCTGAAGCGAAACTTCAAAATCTGAAAATCATAGAAAACGAAATGTTACATATGCGCTGGAGATACCATTTCACTTCACTGAGAGAAATATGACACACGAAACATTTTGCCTGATCTTTCAATCTCCGCACTCGGTTTATGAATGCTGTCTCAATTCAAATGCCTTCAGTTTTCAATTAAACTGGCATTTGTTTTCTCATAAGGAAAGGTTAAATGATAACAGTAATTGAGAACTATGTTTTTCTCACAGGAGCTCTATTTTACCTTAGAACAGGAAAAATTCTTTACAGTTTCTTAGAACAGCAATAAATTATTTTATCTACAATGTAAAAAAAAAAATGTTAATTCACAAGCCATTTTCCACAATTCCTTTCGTGAATTAACGAAGCATATTCTTTTCCGTGAAATGATGGGGAAAAGCCTAAATTTAACGGACTTTTCGTATGCGAGGAAAATTTTGAATTTTCAGATACCTTTTCGCAATTCCTTTCGTATATTAACGATAAACTGCCGTTTTTAAGGTGTGTCAACGGAAAATTCTTAATTTTCAGAAACTTTTTACAATTCCTTCCGTATATTTGGGAAAAATGTTTGCTCTCATTTTTTCTGCGTCCATGTGACGGAAAATTTCTGGAAATAGGAGCGCCTCGCGGTAATGCTTCAGGTTTGATTAGCTATTAAATTTCCGTTGTCTGTCAGAGGACATGATTTTGAAGTTCTGTAGCGAGATCGGATATTGTGGCTAGCACACCGCATGAAACTTTGATTATTGTAGCACCGGATATTCCTTCCCCTCTCCACCATTGATGCACCAGCTATTGTATATTGTATTAGCATAAGATACCGGGTACTTAAATTATTGTTCACGTGATTTGTGTGATGTATACGTATCAATCTGTGGAGTCCTTAGGGAAAAAGTTAATATTGTTATCAACAGTAAATTTTATGTTTAAAAAGTTTTGTAAGATAATTCTACAAAGCAGTACATTGCACCTTTTCTTAAAGATAACTGAAAGTTTCGTCAGTTTAAAAAGATCTCTAGTTTCGACGCATTGTGTTGCTACGCAAAATCACGATAAAAAATACGTAATTTGTAATAACTCCTGCTACAAAAAAAAAAAAAAAAAACCCAAAATATTACAAATCTATTTTTAAAAAAAGCTGCAACGGGAAATAAAATTTCTAATTCACCCGCATTAATAGCAAAAAATATTTCATCATTGCGCGATTTGAGTTCTAGCTTATACGTGACAGTGCATTAAGTGGATTTCTGGTTCAACGGTAGCGAGTGCGGTTGACGTTGAAGACGAAGCCGGTTAGAACCCTACCAAGAACCAAGGTAAAAAATTTGTTGATTTTTTTTCGTCAGGAAAAGAAAAACCTGAAAAGTCAAAATCGAAGTTTTTGAGAAATTTCTGTGTGAATACCAAAAAATCCCGAATCGATTTTTTCTGAAATAAGCATAATTACTGACTACGGAAAATCTGTCTAAATACTGAAGTAAGAAGGAACGGAAACTTTTGAAAACGAAAATTTCTTTAAAAGAGAGCACATACCGACAACTTTGCTATACGTTATTTTCAGGAATTTTCGTTATTTTCCGTGAAGTCACACGTCTTATTTTTTATAGTGTACAGCGTTAAAAAATTTTGTAGCAAGTTGCACCAAAAAGTGGTACCACACCAGCTTCATCATTTTTTGGGGGCTAAGGTACCCGTTGTGTATGTTGCACGAAACAAAATACAACATGATTCAACAGATTAAAATTTTGCTTGTTTCGTGCACCGCACAGTACTTTACCTTTGTTCCGAGAGCTGCTGTGCGTGCGTGCGTGTGCGCGCACTGCTGGTGTAACACCGTTTTTTGGTGCAATACATCGCAAAATGTTCTGTAGTGCACCATAGCGCTTTGAAATAGAAATGTTACGGAAAAGAAAATCAAATATAACGTATGTAAAATAATTAGTCAATGTAAAATATAATTGTTGCATGTAACATAATGATTGATGTTTAATCATTACTTATTTGAATGGAACGTATTGTTAAATTACTTTCTCTGCAACACACTAAAGTCTTGATCTCAAAGACTGTAAAGTCTTGTGACATTTATATATATATTAAGGTAATACAACGTTTTTGTCACAATTATTTATTTTTTCAAGCTGACCATGGTTTCGCTGGGTATTGACCTAGCTTCATCAGGACGAATGGCACGTAAATATTCAAATGATCTCTCGCAACCACAATTTATCGGAAGCCTTTCGCTATTTTTTCACCTCGACATGCCAAGTCCAATCACCCTTAACAACAAAAACTCAGCGCTTTTTACACTTGCGTAAATCGCGCGACACATACATGTTCAGATAAAGACAGTTTGGAAAAAGAACTTTATTTCCTTAAACGTGTTGCAGTAGAGCGAGGATACAACCCTTCCGTTATAGACAAGCCTCTAACAAACTTCCGGAAACCGAAGCCTATCTCCACATTAACTACTGTGATGCGCCCATTGCGAGAGAATTTTACCATTATTCTATTTTCCCGTGACATTGCCTTCAAAATTACAAAAATTCTCAAAACCTTTAATTTTAAGGTGATTTTTAAACCCATAAATAAAATGAGATTTTTATGATCAAAGGACTGTGTTGAAGACAAAAACTCGTGGGGAATTTGTCAAATTCCATGTGAATGTGGTGCTTCGTATATAAAACAGACCCGTAGAGCCTTGCGTTTTCGATTGAAGGAGCACAAGTCCTACATTCGGAATTGTGACCTAAAGAAGTCATCGATGTCTAAACACTGTTACGAAAAGGACCATAAATTTCTCTTTGAAGAAGCAGAATTAATTGGCAAGCCAGATTCAACCACCAAACTTGATATTTTGGAAGCTTTAAATATATATCAGAAGTCTTCGCAACTTGTTAATGACATGGCATCCACGCCATTTCTTTCAAGCGCGTGGAAGCATCTAACCAAAACACGCGACTGTAAACACCATTTATGATGTCATATACAATTTGAATATTTACGTGCCATTTGTCCTGATGAAGCTAGGTCAATACCCAGCGAAACCATGGTCGGCTTGAAAAATATATATAATTGTGACAAAAAAGTTGTGTTACCTTAAAATACACCAAAATCTGTAAACTCACGAAAGGTTTAACTTAATTTCGTGACTTGGCTTCACTGTTAAACTGCAATCTTAACTTAAAGCTTACTGAATTAGCTTCTCACTAAACTAGGCTTTTGTGGAACCCGGATAACTTTTTGAGTCATAGCAGCTGTAATTCTTCATTAGACTTATCAAATAACTTTAAGTTAAAAGGCTAGGGGTTCAGCAATGAATCAAATAATTTACAGTTCCAAATTGTTTATTCCACAGGCTTTCGGCATGTGGAATAAACAATGCATTTCTAATAACCACAACCAATAATTGGCACCAGCTCAAGCATTGAATTATACTGTGCTTCAATAACAGCCTTTCGTTTCACATAGAAATTGCCTCGCCCTTTCCACAAATCAAAATATCACCCAGAAGATCGCCTGAAAATTGCGTGTAACGAAATTGCACCACAAACACTATGCACACCAGCTCTTATTTCTCAAGTCTAGTTACGTACGTGCATTTTGACCTGTTAACCGGTGTTGCCAAATTCAAATTCATCGAGAAGAATTCTGTGAGGTTCAGTCAGAAAAACATTTAATGAGAAGAAAACAGGAACTCAAAGAGAAGGTTAAATTAGAGATATATGTCACAAATATTAGAGATTATTCCTTTTTCTTTTCTTACCCCGTCCTGTTTTTAACTAAGATCTTGTTTCCTGCAAAGCAGGTAATTTCCCAGCAAATAAAAAATAAGAAAAAACTGAAAACACTCCGTGCTTTGGAAAGACACCATTCCGCAGTATAATGCTTATCACAATTTTAATACTGATATTGATTGTAAACGTCATTAAGTTGAACATGACACAGTTGAGTCTGATTTTGATAAAATGTGGGCCATAACTAGAGTTTTAGCGTCCAGTGCCCGCAGCACAAGTTGCACCCTCATATGAACTTTGTAATTAATGATGAGAAAATGTTACAGGACGTAATTAAGACAAAAGTTGACTTTTTTGTTAAGTTTTACAAAATCATAGCATTAATTTTAAGGCAAAAATCAGCGAAAAGGTAACTTGTACAGTATAATCAGAAATATCGATGCTAATCAAGATGTAATTTAGCGTGCAAAGCAGGAAATGATAAATATTTAAGAACAAAGTCACGAAAGAAAGAACTTCTACGATTTCTTTCCCGATTTCAATATTTTTGAAATGTGTTCAAACAGTGTGTATCTGTTACACATCAGTTATCAATATTTCTTTGGTATACGACAAAAAAAATTAGAAGTTTGTTTTTTACACACTGATATACTTCTCTGCCCTTGGCGTGCAGAACAATCTGAATTCGTCGGGGCATAAAACATACCAGATGCTGGAAGCGTCGTGCAGGAATGTTGTGCCATGAGAAAACAACTGAGTCACGCAACTGCTGTAAAATTGGGCAGAGGCACAGTCTCGCGGCGAACAGCACGTTCCACCTCATCCCAGGGATGCTCAATGGGGTTTTAATCCGGGGGAACGAAGTAGACCACTGAAGCAAGGAAAATTCGTCAGCATTTTCCTGGAACCATTCGGTGACAACACGAGCCTCGTGAGATGATGCGCGAGCCTTCTGCTACATAACCCAATAGGTTCGTGTAAAACTTTTTCAAATGAAAATGAAATAATAAAATAACAAAATTATAGACCTTTTAAATTTCATTGCGAAAATTAGGTCGATTCTAGAGCAAAGTCAATATTACAGTTGCTCATAATAAAATTCGGAAAAAATGAAAAAAAAAATAACAATGGCATGGAAAAAATATCTGATAAATTTGACAAGGGATGCAAAGTCGGTCTTGGAATAAAACACTTTCGTCGCAAGGCGAAATGAGCTGGGGAGAAGACGAGAGAGATATATGAAGGGAAAAAATCAGGAGTTGTAGGGAGACGAAGAGAGAGGAAAAAAAGAGAAATATAGTATAGAGATAGAAGGAGAGGAAAGTGTCACCGGTGGCGCAGTGGTCTAAGGCTTGGCTTCTGACCATTCCTTCGGGGTGGGTCTGGGTTCGAATCCGGATGAGGCATGGATGGATTATTTGTCTTACAGCACTGGCTCACTCCTTCCCTGGAATCAGTGTCTCAAAATTAATGACTTGTAGCTGATCGTCCTTAAACCCGCAATAATTATGATAATAAACCAGAAAAGGAGAGAGAGAGAGAGAGAAGGAGGAGGAAAGGGCAGCGAACGGACAGAGAAGAAATGAAAGGGAGAAAAACAAAGAGGGTGATAAACCAAAGTAAAGAATAAGAGAGAAAGGAGGAACAGAAATAAAGAGAAAAGAAAACACCTAGAGAGATAGAGAGAGGCAGAAAGGTAGAGAAATATATAAGCGAGAGGGATATAGTGGCAGGGTAAAAGAAATGAAGAGGAAAGAGACAGAAATACAGAAATAACTAAATGGATCATCGTCAAACATCATCAGTCCACTGCTGGATGAGCCATCACAAGTTTCTCCCGCAACTGACTGCCTTTACCCAGTCTCCTACATGTCACTCCGGCATACTTTCGAATTTCATTCACCCATCTCCAACGTGGTCTCTTTTTGGATCTTTTCCTTTCCCTTTGTGTCCAGTCCAGAGTTGGGAAGGAATGTATTACAAAGTAATGGAAATACAGATTACAATTAACGTGTAATGTATTACAAGGTAATCCAAAGTATGGTTTGCACAAGGTAATGGAATTAATCTGTAATGCATTACAATGAAGAGGATATAATTCAATTATTTAATAATGCCATTCAAACGCAATGGAATTATTTGGTAATGAAATTACACAATTTGCAAATAATAATTACATACTAAAGTTTATAGAAATGTACGTGAGCCAAAAGCTATGTCTAGAAAAGTTGGCCATGTAACATAGCAGACAGAGACCGAAGTGTCGTGTAGAATGTTCTAAAAGCGGCAAGAATGGGTTAGACGTTTGTAGAATGTTCCAGAATGATCGCGCAGTGGGAAGTTGGAGAGCTTTATGTAAATCAAAAATATTCCAGAAGGTTCAGCTCCTGTCGTGAAGTATATATGAAGGAGTCAGTCGCTCGCTAGTCTTGTGTTCGTATCGGACAAGTAATGGACAACAACACTTGAGAAGTACGGCAAAAATGTCAAGAGTTCGCAATTTTTTGTAATATTCGGCAGTGGACCCTGAGTTGCTGAACTGTGAGTGTAGTGCTAATATGTGCTTGTGGCTATAGTGGGATAATTATTTTGGACAGTGAAACGTATGTAATGGACGAGAATACTGTACTGGAGATGGACGAAATGAGTATCTCTAACCGAAATAAACATTCCATTCGTACTTACTTCATATGTATTATTTCGTTCAAATCACTTTACTTGCGGCGAAGACGGAGGAATTACTCATGTCAAAGTACAATCCCCAATACCTACATACACGCATTTGAGGTCCGAGGGATGGAACAATTGTCAAATAACCTACCCAACGTGTAACTGGTTGCTGGTTTATTCACGTTGTATTGTTACCCATAAGCTGTTGGTTAATTATCAACATATAATTAACCATTAACCATTACGATTATAATGGGTAACTGCTACATGTCATTACAATTACCACGTAATTCTAATGACCAGTTCATCATTACCATGTGATGGTAACGCTAAGTTCTTGTTCCCATTACCATTACGCTGTAATGCGTTACCGATTAATTCAATTACGGTTTTGCCCAACTCTGGTCCAGTCTAATATTTCAGTTGTCCATCGGAGATCCGTTCTTCTGGAAATGTATCAAGCCCATTGCATAAATGTATCAAGCCCATGGATTTAACTTTGATCATGATGTCCCACTCTTGTCATTTTTCTGATCTACGAGTTCTTGTTCTTCTTACCTTTCCTGCTTACACCAAACATGCACCTCGCCATGCTTCTTTCCTCGAATTATTTTCTTTCTCATGTTATTATTGTCGTGTAATCTGTTTGTTGTCACCAGACAGATCCTAAATACACTATGTAAAATAAGAAAAACCCTTGAACACACTTAATGATAAATTAAACGAAGAATGTCATTTTATTTGAAAACGTACGTCAATTAGAATTTGTTTGCTGTCTTTGAAACTCTGTGAGCCGGTTTCCCTCCTTTAACCGCCACTACAGAACAACACGCATTTGTTAGCTGTAAGCCTAAGGAGCTCTCATTTATTTTTTCTAAAATAAAATATCTATCTATTTATTTGCTATAGGTAAATAACACGTGGAAAACTTTCTGATACATACACAAATTATTTATCCAATTACACGGATAAAAGGTATTCGATAAAAGAGAAAGACGTGTCGATGGAGTACCGTCTGACATTCCGATAAGACCAGGTTGCATGAATTATTTTTACAGATAATCATCCCAAAGAATCTTATATATTTCAATCTGATTTCGTTTAAATCCGATTTCAGAACAATGTTAAAGAAAGTTACTTTAAAAGAAAGCACAGCGCTATTAAATAACTTCGTGCATTTATGCTCGGTTTCGAAAAATGCAGGAATAATCCTAAAACCCTCTTCGAAAATACAAAATATTACTCTTTCCTTCTTCTCTCTTTCACTATTCTCTTTTTTATTTTCTATCGAGGATTTTTTCCCAATTTGAATTGCCTTCTGAAAAAGATCCAACAGACATGGAATTTCCACTGCCTTTCACCCAATTTCATTCAGTTGCCTTACTCCTCCCACTTCAAGAGCAAAAGCATCTCGTTGGTTTCTATCCAGACAATGCTATTGTTCTTGAGTAGTAAAACCCCTTAACTTTGTTATTTTACTGCATCATTATTACGCTTTTAGAGGCGATAAACTGCAGGAAGAGTCAGCAGGTTGCCTTAAGAGAACCAAAGACTTTTATAATTGCCCCTTGGCTGATTTGAGTCGATAAGGGATTCAGCGGCACCTATCATAAGAAGTGATTTGGCTCTTGTAGTTGTTACTGGTTTTCTGATAACCCCCTTTGTAATTGGAAGTTCGTACCATGCTGAGCCTTCAGGGGGCGAAAGGCGAAGGGAGGGGAAGAAAGTTCACAGGAAAGCTATTTGGCAGTATGTCAAAAGCATTATGGAGTAAGCAGTCGAAGAAATTCTTAGGTACGGCAAGAATATACCACTTTTGGTTGCTGAATTCTCCTTTTCTGGGCAGTTATGTTTCCAATTTAAAGAATAAGTTTCTGTAAGACTGGAACTGAAAAAAATCATCCTGGTAGGGAACTAGAGAAATTACGAATGGCATAAATGTAGTGTGAAAATAGGAGTTATGAGCCTAAAAAGGTAATATTTTTATGCTTTCATTTTTTCTTATTTTTCATTTAATCAGTTTTCAAGGTCCGGTTTTATTTCTGCATCTTCAGGATTTGGATCTGAAATTAACTCAAAAATTAGATCAATGTTATATTCATTCTTGCAACTTATAAAGAAATTGCTTTCTCATCGCAAAACCACTTGTCGGACAAATTATGATTTCCCAAAAAATTCTGGTTGAGCACAAAGAAAAAAAAATTGAATTTTGGGCTAACTAACAAATCTATGGAGAACAATAAGAAATAAAAATATTTGCTCGGTTAAGAATGAAGAAATCAACGTTTAATCACAATTAATTTTTATTTTTCGATCATGCTTTTGCTGTATTTTATCCCAGCTTCTTCGGGAGAAATGGCACGTAAATAGTCATGTTGCTGTTATATAATTTGACAATTCAGTTATGAGATTGAAAACAATGGTTCTTTACCATACCTTGACGTCCGAGTATCACGCTCAGAAGGATCTCTCGAATCAGAGTTTATTTATCGCAAACCTTTTGCTGTTTGACCACCTCCACATGCCAGTTAAGTCCAATCAATCTTGGCAACAAGAACTTGGCACCTTTTATACATGCATATATTATGCGATATATGTATATTCAAATGAAGACTATTTAAAAAAACTTGATTTTCTCAAACGTGTTGCAGCACATAGAGGATACAACCCTTTCATTATGGACAAAGCTCTTTAAAATATTCGGAAACCGATGATTCTCTACACGTTTCCTCTTATTTCGCATCTATGACGAGATAATTTTTCTATTGTTCCGTTCTCTCGTGATATTGACTTCAAAATTTCAAAAATTCTCAAAATCTTCAATTGTAAGATGATTTTTAAACTAATGTACCAAGAGACTATGTTGAAGATACAAATGCGTGTGGAATTTACCAAACCTCATGTGAATGTGGCATTTCGTACATAGGACAGACCCGTAATAGCCTTGCTTTATTGATTGAAGGAACATGCGGAACTGTGAACTACAGAAATCGTCGACAGCTAAACTCTGTCATGAAAATAATCATAAATTCCTATTCGTCAAATTAGATTCAAATATCAAGATTAACATTATAGAAGCTTTTCATACATATCAAAATTATTTCCAACTTGTAAACGACATGGCATCCATTTCATTTCTGTCAAGCGCATGGAAGCAACTCACAACAATCCGTGATCGACAACACAGTTGATGATGTCACACCTATTTGAATATTTACGTGCCATTCGTCCTGAAGAAGCTGGAACAAAGCACAGCGAAACCGTGGTCGACAATAAAAATAAAAATTTATTGTGAACTTTGATTTTTTCAATCTTATATATTTCCCAATGTTTGTGGTCTACGATTTATAATATTTGTTACAGATTACCAATTGGAATATGAATGAGTAAGAAGAATGTCGAATTTTTTTTTTCCGGTCAATCTTTGGGGACTTTCTAAAATTTTTGAGGCCATCATTGTAAATTTGAAAGCAGTTTTATCCTCGATTTTTATATTGCAAAGCCCCTGAAAAAGGCTTTCACTCTGCATTTGCTTTTGTCTAAGTAAGCGTTAATTTCAGTGCCCCTTATTTAAAATATGTGCATACAAAGTAGTGTTTTATTATAGTAGGAACTCTGAGAAAATATATTTCATCTATTTTTTCCTGTTCGTGATGAACATATAGTTATTCTGAGATATTGGAGCACACAATAAAATTAATTCTATAATGATAGTGTCTGTCAATCTAGCGCAGTGATTGACAGACACTATCATTATAGAATTTTAAATTCAGCATATAACAGTCATATTATATTCTAAAGAAAAAATGAGGAGAGTATATAATAACCTGAGATATTTTTAGAGCATTTCTTTCTGAAATGTCTGAGAAAATTCCACAACGATTCTCTATTTAAGATAATACATCAAATTATATTGCATCTTTAAGGAAACTTTCCTTTTATAACTTAGGGGAATCACGTGTACAGTATGTATCACAAGGTATGTAGTGCATTATAAGGAAAAAAAACATATCAACTGTCCTTGAAAAACATAAAATGATATTTAGAGATGCACGGTATATCGTTTAATATCGAAGAATATAAGCTGTAGACAGTTGCATTATGCATGACAGTCACCATGCTCGTAACACTAAAACATATTCACATGGTAGCAATGCTGTGGACTTGG
This sequence comes from Macrothele yani, assembly GCA_039090855.1. Lineage (NCBI taxonomy): Eukaryota > Metazoa > Arthropoda > Arachnida > Araneae > Macrothelidae > Macrothele > Macrothele yani. The sequence continues at coordinate 143,261,474 of CM077007.1, read as the reverse complement.
CAACATTAATCCTTTCTTAAAGCGCCAAGACAAAAGTTTCATATTAGGACGGCCATAATAATTTCACCAGGAAAAATCTTTTTAGATTAAATTAATAACAATGTATTGTAGACGCATCGTACGAGATTAGTTTAATTTTCATTCATCAACATACTTATGGCGCATATTACAATGTTTCAAAAAGCATTAATTTTTCATCTGCCCCCAAAACATAAAAATATTTTCTGGAACACAATTTTTAATTTCTGTAACAGATTCATACTTATATCAACAAACACATAAAAACTGCCGAGAAAGATTTTTTCTGAAAAATCAGTCTTCAAAACTGATTTTTATTGAAAGAGTAAGGAAAATTGAAGGCATTAGTTATTCTCTCATATTTTTATAACGAAGAATGTTCAGGTTTTGGTCATTCTTTTCTTTCCTTCTTTATTCATTTTATAGCTCTCTTTCTTTTGATTGAGGGTTTAAAGACCACCGTGAGCAACTCAAAGGGCTATAAGCAGTCTCCCGTTCTTAATTTAGGGCCACTGACTCCAGGGAAGGGAGACATCCAGTGCCGTAGGACAAACACACATCCATGCCTCACCGGGATTCGAACCCGGACCCATCTCGAACGAAAGATCAAAAGTCATCGCTTAAACCACTGCGCCACCAGGGCGGCGCTTTCTACTTCAAGCGTATGCATGAAGCAATGTATAAGAAACTACATACTCAAAATTACATTTGAAGATTCTGTAAACCTCACATTTTAAAATAAATCTGAATAGATGTTAAGTCGCTATACAGGAATGTGTTCAGCAAAAACGAAGCATTTAATGGCATCTGTCTGCATCTTCTGAAGATTAATAATCATATAATATAAAATAATATTGGTAATCCGATTTATTAGCGTAAAAATAGAAAAAAAAAAAAAAAAAAAAAAAAACATTTCCAAGATTTCTCACATCGACGAGTGGCTTTTCCAAAACAGAAAACTGTCTGCCTTTGTTGAAAAATCCACCGGTTTGACGTGCGAAAACTAGATAGAAAACTGTGTACCTTCCTTGAAAAAGCCATGCGGTTGATCTGAGAAAATGTTTATTTTCCTTTTTGCGTCAATAAATCTGATTATTAATATAGTTTAGCCATTATATGTATAGTTGGTGTACAGCTCCATGCTATTAATTAATAATACAATGTTTCTTTACCTTTATATATTAGTTTGTTTTGTTTCGTGTGCCTTATTTTGATTTTTTAAAAGCAGTAGTCCTACTGATCATGGCATATAACATAAGGCAAAATGCAATCGTTTCTCAGCTTCGTAAGCAATAATTTTGTGGGAAAAGCCGTCGTAGGTCTGTCAATGAGATACGAGCGTATTACCGATTTCTTAAGAATAAGGTTGTTTCACAAATTGTTCAAAAGGAGTAAGTACGAACAAGACAATATATCTTAAGCGTATTAGTTCCCTAAACGTGTAGTTAATAACAGCATGCACGGTCTTATTTTTCCTTTTATCCAATTAAAAAAAAAAGAAATGATCTACTGTAGATATACCACAAACTGTTGCCATTGTGTGCTGTAATGTTCTTTATGCTTTTATGAGTAATTTCACTTTCATTTTTCTATACTTTCCTTCTGATATTTTCCTTTTATTTTGGGGTTCAACGAACCTCATAGGCATTAAGAGGCAACCTTTCTTTCCTCATTTAGAGCCTTTGGATTCAAGAAAAGGAAATACGCTGCGCCGTAGGACACGCACAGCGCTTATACCTCATCTGGGAACCGAACCCAGACCAAGTTCAAACGAATATTCAGAATTCCACTCTGCTGACCATTTGTCTACCAAGCGGATTTTATTACATTCTCGTTCTGTAAAGAACATATTACGATAGATAAAGACGATACTTTAAAGTAGGAATTCTTCACAGAGTTATAGCATATGCTCTTTTGTTGTTCTGGTAAAATATTTAAAGAAAAGGCTACATTAAAAAGAAACTTCAAGACATTTTAGTATAATTTAGAGCAACCTCAACTCTTGTTCTAAATTCACCCGCACCTAATCGCAATTTTAAAATTTCAGTAGTGGTATTGCAAGGAGATTGCTGATATTAACTGGCATCGTATAAATTATCTATCGCTTAAAAAGTTTGAATAGTTGCATTAGCAGTCAAATATTTGCATATAGTGATCTGAGGTTGACGCGATGTAGGAAAGACAATTGACATGCATGGTGCTGGAGTTATGTGGTAGAGCCGATCCCTTAAGTACACTCGCATTGAAATAAAATTCATCGAAGCATAACCATGATCATCAGTTTATCTTATGGTGCAACCGGAAAGGAAGTTTTATACGCAAAAATAAGTGTACTTTAAGTCTGACCTTACACACTTTATCATAGGGCACATTTTGAAAGGGAGGAATTCTGAAAAATAAGTGATAAAAGCCTTCGAGCTTTAATTGCAATTCACATATCTTCTCTAAACATTTGAAAAATTATCACATAGATTAAGAAGTACTTTTGAGGAAGACTAAATATTGGAATTATATGAATTAAAATTTGTTGTGATTTGATTCATGCTGTAATAATCTCTCGAAGCATTCTAATGATTTAGGATTAAATCATATACATATCACTTGTGCTCATTCGCGTAACCAACGGTTTATTTTACGTACTTATGCTATAGAATGGTATAAAATATTAAATACCTTACGTAAGCAATTTATGTGATTTGTGGACGTGATGTAGTTCGTGCAGCAGTAGTCAGAAAAAACAAAAGTGAAGTCTTTCACCCACGTAAATCTACAAAATTCACAGTGCCTTCGTGAAATTAGGTAGTTGCACTTAGGTTTGTTTCCTAAGGCAAAAATTTCAGGTCAGTATCTGTAGAGATTTCACCGAAACACTTACTGGCGAGCATTTCCAGATAAAGCAGAGGGATGTAGGTAAAAACACCCCCAGGAAAAAATGCCCCCGGAAAAAATACCCCCGGAAGAAATACCCCCAGAACAAACGGTTCACTGTAAACTGCCACACAGGAACACTGATGTGTGGCAGTGTTCCAGTGTGGCAATTTACCGGCAACCCTGCCACACATCTTTCAGCAACTTGGCTACAAAAGTTCAAAAGGGGGAGGGGAGGGCTATAAAGATTGCCGTTTCTGGGCTTACATTGATAACTGAATTGGGAAACGAATTTCGCGAAAACTTTCCACGTAAGCCAAGCGAGAATTGTACTTTAATTTGAAGAAATAAAACTCTGGAAGGGGGGGGGGGCTCTACCCCGAACTTCCGTAATATTATATTCTGGGCAGCTGGAGTCTGTCAGTGTATCCAGGAAGTTCCCCTTGAAGTGTCCGCGAGGTCCATGAGCTTGGGGGGCGCTTTCCCCAAAATGTTAAAATGCACGTAGAGCTGTAAACATTAGTACCATGTTTTATATAATGATTCTGTACACGACCACGAATTTTCAGGAGGGTGGGGTTCCCCCCCCCCGTTTCTAAGAGCTATTCAGGGGTAACATCGAGGATACACTGACCGACTCTAGAGGTCCAGATTATAAAATTACGGAAGTTGGGGGTAGAGCCCTCCAAACCAAGCATCTCGTATCCCTCTCACAGGCTTCACCAAATTTCTGGGGCGGGGGCATACATAATTTACCATTAAACACAACATGAAGCATAGAAATTGCGAGCAAATCCCTTACCTTGAAGACTTGTCTACGCTCTTAGAAACTTGCACCCCACCCTCCTCAAAATTCGTGATCGTGTAGAGAATCATTATGTAAAGCATGCTTCTAATGTTTACAGCTCTACGGCCATTACAACATTTTGGGGACCCCCAGCTCACGGACCTCGCGGGCGCTTCAAGGGGAACAGCCTGAATACACTGACAGACTCCAGCGGCCCAGAATCTAATATTACGGAAGTTGGGGGTTGAGACCCCCCCCCCAAGTGTACCTCGGATTATCAGCAATTTATTTCTTCAAATTAAAGTACAATTCTCTCTTGGCTTACATGGAAAGTTTTCGCGAAATTCGTTTCCCAATTCAGTTATCAATGTAGGCCCAGAAACGGCAATCTTTATAGCCCCCTTCCCCCTTTTAACTTTTGTAGCCTAGTTGCTGAAAGATGTGTGGCAGGATTGCCGGTAAATTGCCACACCGGAACACTGCCACACATCGGTGTTCCTGTGTGGCAGTTTACAGTGAACCGTTTGTTCTGGGGGTATTTCTTCCGGGGGTATTTTTTCCGGGGGCATTTTTTCCGCTTTTCAGTTTTCGGGGTATTTTCTCCCGGGGTATTTTTCCCGGGGTATTTTTACCGTTTACCAAAGCAGAGACATGTAATATATTCCTTTGTTTTCATTTTCAATATGAAAAAAAAAAAAAAACTTTAACAGAGGCAATTACTAGTTACTTTAACGTGCCTACTATAATTTTGGATGGAACCGTAGTCTAGCTTTCTCCTAAGGAAATTGGACTAAGATTCCATGCAAAACTGAAGTAGCCGCTAAATTAGTTAATAACTTCATTTATAAACGTTGTTTTTTCATATAAAAGCGAGAAGTATGTAAAAGCAGTGTTTGTAGTTTATTCGTTTTAAATATCATCCATTTATTTTCTTTCGCTTCTCTTCTTCTGCAAATTAAACCATTGATTGAAGATTCTGATTTACTTTCAATGAAGAGTCATGGAATTGAGCACTGTTACTCTTATATTAACTTTTGCTTAGTTTTCTACACAATTTTAAATTAGCGAGAGTTTGTGTCATTTTTTTGTGAACATTTTCTAGCTCTTTACGTTTGTAATGCGCGATTAAAAAGGGCCCCGGGTTTACTTAGGAGTATCTCGGGGCACATACAACGATTTTGTCTTGTTAAGGAAATAAAATACAAAATCCACCTAAGTTGTGATGCATTTATTAATAAGATTGAACCCATAGAAAATGAGAGAGTAACAGGCATTCATCATTGCTAGTATTTTATTAACTTAAAATTCGCTTTATAAGAAAAAGTAAGTTTAAAATAGGCTCTAGGGCCGCGGGTGGCATTGTGGTCAACGTTCGTGACTGCCATGGAGAGGACCGCGGGTTCGATCCCAGGCAGGTACGAACGCTCGAACCACTAAATATCCGCCCTGCGTCGGATGGGGCCGTCGGGTCCCGGGTACTGGCCCCCCTGTAATAAATAAGGGCGTCTTCATCCCCTTTTCTACCTCGCTTCCGTGTCACTTTCCTATCGGGCACTCCAGCCCAAATCTCCTAGTTTCCTATTTCTAAAGGTTGATGAAGACCTGGGGTCAGACACTCCCTTACTAAAATCCTCTACATATTTTGATCTGATCTGATCTAAAATGGGCTATAAACACTTGCGTTCGTTTACTAGTTACATATGCAGAAATAATTTTTCTTATTGGTTTCATCCAGAAAATTGAAGTTCTTAAGCCGAAGACACCAGTATGTGTTTTTTTTTATTCTTTATCGCCATGTATGGAAAAATATATTAGTGGTAATCCTTTCAGGTAAAATTTATGGAGCCCTTTTAAATTTAGAGGCCCATTTTAAACTCTACAGAAAAGAAGTAACACTTTTTTCCTCTTACTGAGCTCGAACTATAAAAACAGTGACAATTTTTTACTTTCTCTTCCTAGGCACTGTATTGTAACTAACGTTTACTTTAATATTTGAAATTCTCTAATAGTTTACCACAGAGGCTGCCTAGTAATAAGCAGTTATTTAAAACTGCTTGCCTCATCTCAGAAAATCTTTATGAAGTTTTATATCAAATCTGCCGCTCATGCTGAGAGTGCATTCGATATCATCTGTCTGCTCAAATACTGGGATATAAAATTTCGAAATTTGAAATTATTGACGACAGGAACAGAAAGTTTCTTGTTTGTTTGAACTGAATCTTGCTAGTTAGATTGACATGAATCTTGCTAGTTAGATTGACATGAATCTTGCTAGTTAGATTGACTTCAAAAAGACTATTTATGTTCGCTCAGATAATGGCACATCGTTTCGTCCGCTTTTAACCCCAAACTCTTTGATATTCTGATATTAGAAGAAATCACATAAATTTGCGGGGTTTTCTTTTATTTCTTTGAATTAAATGTAATTTCTTATAAGTTTGTAGGCTGTGAATATGTCTTTTCATAAACATTGCATAGGAAGTTTTTCATTTGTGGTAATCAGTTCATCACAAACGATTAATATACAGCATTTACAAATTGTTACTAGTATTATGAAAAATTGCTTCGTATCCAGATAAGTTGCAGAAATATATTTTGTTCACTTATAAAACATGTAACTCTTTACATTATTTTTCTTTTTCTACTGGATGCTAAAATCAAATCAGGGATTTATATTGCAAAGATTAGCTATTTAATATGATTTTCTAAACTACTGTATTATGTTTTCACAGAGAAAGTGTGCGAGAGATTCAAGTTCTTTGCATTAAAAAAAGTAATTGTGCTGCCATTTTTTGCACCTGTAGTGAAAAACAAAAGTTACAACGTTGAGATCCTTCACAAAGGTAAGCCTTAATTTTATTTTTTACATGCCTACAAAAACCACTGAAATGAGTGTCAGGATGTGATTCAAAAAGTAGGTATATGCAGAAAAAGAAAAAGAAGGAAAAGAAAAGGAAAAATAACAAGTGAACACTTTTTTTTAGTATTATGTTCAATCAACTCAAAAACTGCTTTAAATGAAAATTTTACTGTAAAATTAATAGAGAATATTCATACGACAAGAAGTTAATCGGGATTTACATAATTCTTTTTTTGTTTTTCGATTTGCAACAGAAAGAAATTATTGCGCCTATTTTATTAAATATAAAAATATCTTATGTGATATTTTTGCAGACTTCAGTAACTAAACATTACCTAAAGACATCTTGGAAATACTCTGTTACTCGTTAGTTCCACTTAATCCACTTCTGAATATCTGTGTTCACATTACAAATAGCACATGAGTATTACTTTCCCCATAGATCAAGTGTGATTTTGCCTTTCTGTGCAAGTTTGTTTCTCAAATGTGAACAAAAACATAGTTGCCTTTCTGCATACAAACAAGTATTACTGTGCTAGTCACATAAATGGAATGTTTTTTCTTCTCGGCATGGGAAGCAAATCTGATTCTACCAAGGAATACGATTTTGTACCTCATACAGGAAGAATATTACCTTTCGTTCTCATATATCCACGTAGAAAGGTACATATGCCGGCCACTGAATTTGAAACTTTTATTCAATACCAGTTTAAAACTCCTTCAGCCCGAATTACAGCACGTATGTGGTTTGGCATAGATTCCACAAGGTGTTGGAGGACATCTACATCTACGGTATACCAGTCGTTCATCAGACAGTCCTTTAACTGGCTCAGATTTGACGGAAGAGGACTTCGCTCCCGGATCTGTTTTTCTAATGTCCCATACATTCTCAATGGGGTTCATATCCGGGCTTTGTGGTGGCCATGGAAGATGGTGGAAATCGCTGTGATGCTCCCTGAGCCACTGCTGAATACATCTTGCGCGATAGACAGTGGCATTGACAATCTATGAAGCAGCAGTCACCTGCTGGATAAGAAGTCAAGACAACAGGATAGACTTGATCGGCAATAATGTTCAGATAATTTTTTGAAGACATCCGACCTTCCAGAAATATTAGAGGACCCGTTCCATATCAACAGAACGTGTGTGTGCATACTATGATACCACTCCAGAACCTTGAGTAGAGCTTACAAGGCAAGATGGGTCTGTTATTTTATGGAGCTCCTGCCGAACTCTCTGCCTACCGTAGGTGCAGAATAAGGTGTACCACAACTCGTCGGACCGTATGACTTTCTTCCATTTTTCCAGTGTCCAGTCACGGTGTTTCTGACACCACTGTAGACAAACTTTCTGGTTATATATAAAGATAATACAACGTAGTTGTCACAAATGTTTACTTTTTCAAGCCTTGAAAAAATAAACATTTAATCTATATATAATCGTCACAAGACTGTAGTCTTTGAGATAAAGAAACTTTCTGGTTCTTCGCAGAAATCAGTGGTTTCCGTATAGGACTCGTCGGATCACGTGACTTTTTTCCAGTGTCCAGTCACGGTGTTCCTGACACCACTGTAGATGAACTTTCCGATTCTTCGCAGAAATCAGTGGCTTTCCGTATAGGACTCGTTGGACCACATGACTTTTTCCAGTGTCCAGCCACGGTGTCCCTGACCACACTGTAGACGAACTTTCCGGTTCTTCGCAGAAATCAGTGGTTTCCGTATAGGACTCGTTGGACCACATGACTTTTTTCCAGTGCTCAGTCACGGTGTTCCTGACACCACTGTAGAAGAACTTTCCGGTTCTTAGCAGAAATCAGTGCTTTCCGTATAGGCATGCGACTGCCGTTACCGATCCTCTTCAATTTCCTACGCATAGTTCGCTGAGATATGGGTCGAAAAGAACCTTCATTGAACGCTTTGATTAATTGGTGCACACAGGAAGCTCTATGTCTCCGTACAAGCCTTCTTAGATGACGGCAGTCTCGTTCATGACAGGTCATCGTCGCACCATAGTTGCGCTTCTTAGCCAAGCAATGTTGGTTATTTTTCCATCGATTAAAGACCCGGGATATCTAACCTTTTGAGAAACCAGCTATCTCTGCTGTTTTCAAAATCGACACTCCAGCCACACGGGCATCCACAATAAGCACTTTATCAAATCCGAAAGATCCTTTGTTTTTCCCATTGTGACCAACAATACTGAGGATTACTCATAAGCAGCAGTCTTAAATATTTTCCTAGATCACGTGACCACGTATTTTGCATATACACTGCCTAAGTGAAGTATTTATTTGTACATTCATTATTACTTGGTTTATGGGTACATGGTTCGGATGAGGGGACGGGGGCGGCTGCCTTCCCAAAGCAGTCATACTATGAGACGAAAAGATGGAAATTCACAACCTGTGAAATAATTCATTGAATATTGCAACTGAAAATGAAGTTATGCACTTCAGTATTAAAGCGTCTTCCTGTTATAACGTTCACTGTCTAGCACTTCTTCGCTCTGAGCTAGTGAGCTAGTTTTTTTGTTTTTTTTCATTCTACATTTCTGCGGAGTGCTATGCTATCGGCGTTCACATAATTTTTACATTTTACGTGATATTTACAACCGTTGACTCTTGGATATTTACCCAGTTTACACGCATTCAATAAATTGTAAAAAACCTCAAGTGTGATGTTTGAATAATAGTTATGATTTCCTATAACAGAGTTAAAGCTAATGTAACCTATAGCTATTTTCTTGATCTATAGCTAATGTAAACTGATAGCTAATGTAACATTCCATAAGTTCTAGTTCCAATATACAAACTGTTCCTAAAACATAATTTTCGTTGCCCCTGCAGACATCAGGGCATGTCCTGCGGGGATCATGCTTAAGCAAATTGGGCATGCCCGTAGTCAGTGCCTGCTCCGGGATTACCTACTGTGCAAATTAGTAATGTACGTATATGAGCTTCCTATATATATATATATATATATATACTTAAGAGCAAAACTGATATATATATATATATGTTACCGCAGATCGTCTGAACATTAGGACTCAGTGCAAGTGCAAATGCTACATCAGTAATGATCGCTTTGTTCAGTTTTGTCATTGACACTCCTACCTACCGATCCACTGTTAATGCATTTTCTTTATATAGTTGTGCCTCTTTACATAATATACGCAATAGAGCATGATGTTTCCATCGCAAAGATGGTTTTGATTATCTTTTTTAATGCCCCACATACTTAACGGACGGCGCAATTCTTTAAAAATTCATTTTCCGTAATTTTTCATTTCATTTCTAAATCGCCAGTTTAAATACAGGGGTCTGTTCATGTAATTTATTATTATTATTATTATTATTATTAAGGTGCACCCGAAGTTTTAAATCCGAAATGGCTCATATGGTAAAATGGAGAGGTGGGAAACCGGGGGGGGGGGGGGCGTTGTAACAGATTTTGTCAGCCAGAAAGTTCAAACGTCCGGCACAAGCCAAAAAAAAAACAGACTAAAAATATACATCTGTTTATTTATTATTATTATATACATCATTATTTTTATTATATACATCTGTTTATTTATTATTATTATATACATATGTTTATTTATTATTATTATATACATATGTTTATTTATTATTATTATATACATCTGCTCATCTATGCACTTTCAGTCGTTACGTTAGAAATCTGCAACAATACCATTGCATATATTCGTAAAGCTGAAACTCAAAGGAGTCAGTCCCGCTTTTCTGTTCAATTTACAGGGGCTGTTTCACTCCTACACTGATGAGTGTATACCTTAAAAAAACAAAACAAAAAAAAGTGACATGTCTAAACTTCAAGTGTTCGTTTCAGTTATTCTTCAAATAAAATAATCTAACTGAACGTAAATTAATTTGGTTTCCTTTTTTTTCTTTGTATTGGATTTTAACATCCACCATGGACAACTCACATGATTATAGGCAGTCGTTCTATTCTAATTTTGGGGCAGTGGTTCCAGGGAAGGGCGAGTTTCAGCGCCGTAAGACCAACACACCCAGTTTCTCAGCTTTTCTATATTATGGTGGTTTCTGCAGCTATGCTTTTGAAGTTAAGCCAGGCTATGAGAGCCGTCCGGATATATTTACCTCAGAGCAGCCCCGGTGGCGCAGAGGTCTGAGCGATGGCCTCTGATCATTCGTCCGGAAGGGGTCCGGGTTCAAATCCGGTGAGGCATGGATTTTGTGTTTGTCTTACGGCACTGGCTCTCTACCTTTCCTGGAACCAGTGACCCTAAATTAGGGACGGGCGACTGCTTATGGCCCATTGAGTTGCTCACAGTGGTAGTTAAACCTCCAATAAAAAAAATATATATTTACTTTAGAATATCCATATATACTGAGGAAGCTATAATAGTTTTTGGAACAACAAATTTTTATTAGTTATCAATATGGAAATTATTTGACTATTTTATCGTTTTGTATGCACAAAGTAGAGCCAGCAAACCAAACTATATATAGTTTAGTTTGCTGGCTAGGCTAACGTGTTTCAACGCCTTTAGTTTCTCACATATTGGATAATGAACTTGCAGTTTTTTCTATTTAATCATTACAATCAAATCGACTGCTAAACAAAATTATTTTTCGTAACTTCGTTATACCTTTTCTGTCTGAGAGTGTGCAGTGCATGGACGCCGCTCACATAGGGGGGGGAGAGGCAAGAGGGGGCATTTGCCTTCCTCTGGAAATTGGATCACGCCCTTTCTGTCTTTGGTAGGTACTACAGAGATTTTCGCGACGACAGTTTTTTTTTCTTGCTAATTTCTTCTGTAGATTTTCTAGATGCACGTTTATATAGAAAAATATGAAAAACTTAAAAATTCACGTTAATAATAATGAAATCTTACACTGTATGTTGGAAAACATCATGGGGGAAATATGAAAGGACGAAGAGCTAAAAAATATATCATCCTATACAGAAACTCTTCATAGCTGGACAAAGAACTCGAATTTTCCCCAGAAATTTGTCTTGATGGTATTTTGTAATTCTGGATGGCCACTTGAGTGATATCTGGATTTTCGTGGCGCATGTGACTTAAGTGACCAAAATGATCAAAAGAACAACAAAGAAATTTCCTTGTTGTCCTAACATGCTGTCTGATTTTATTTATCCATCTTTTTTTATGTAGTTTTTGGGTCTTCTGCTTTCGAACTAAATTTATTATTATTATTTTTTTTGATTGGAGGTTTAACGACCACCGTGAGCAACTCAATGGACTATAAGCAGACGCCCGTCCCTAATTTAGGATCACTGGTTCCAGGGAAGGGAAAGAGCCAGTGCCGTAAGACAAACACAACATCCATGCCTCACCGGGATTCGAACCCGGACCCCGTTCGGACGAATGATCAGAAGCCATCGCTTAGACCACTGCGCCACCGGGGTGGCACTAAATTTATGTGTTGAGAATGTGGTAAAACTGGTTAAATAACAAGAAGGCACAGGGAAGTTTACATAAGGTGTTTGTATATGTTATTCGTAGTCACAATTTCTGCTTGCCTCCTCCTGGAAACTAAACCATAGACACCCATGGCGCAGTGTATCGAGTCAAAACAAATTTTCTTTAAAAAAAAAATGTTGCTAGTAATAAATCGTTTATTAAATACAATTTTCACGTTCAGTTCACATAGCACAAAAAGAGTGACTGTTTTTTGATAACTTTCGGTGTAGAGGTGATACAAAGAAAAATTGCCCACAAAGTGTTTTTTCAGCAGCAGGGCCGCGGGTGGTCTAGTGTCAGGGGTCGTGACTGCCATGGTGATAACTTCAGGTTCGATCCTGGGCAAGTCCGAACGTTCTAACCACTAAATACCCGCCGTGCGTCGGATGGGCACGTTAGGCGTCGGACCCCGGGTACTGGCCTCCCGGTAATAAATAAGGGCATCTTCCTCTCCTTTCTACCTCGCTTCCGTGTGACTTTCCTATCGGGCATTCTAGACCAAATCTCCTAGCTTCTTATTTCTAAGGGTTGTTTAAAACCAGGGGTCAGACACTCCCTTCCTAAAATTCTTTACATATGATCTGACCTGATCTTTTTCAGCAGCGCAAGTAATAAATTTGATATAAAATATTCTGTGTTTCGACTGAAATATCGGATAATCATCGTAGACACAATAAAATTTTCGGACGCTTAAAAGGAGAACAGAAGCTAAAAATTAATTGGTTATTTCTATCGATATTTATTTATTCACGCGTTAGAAAAGATAACTGTGAACCCACTCTATGCTAAACTTTAGTCTTTAGTTTATTGGAAATACGTATAAAATTCTATATGGAGTTGTGTTTTGTGAGGTGATGAACAAATTTTGATATTGTATTTGTCTTCACAATTATGGACAATCTGTTTTCCTACGTGCTCGTATTCATAAATTAAAATGCACAATTGTGCTACTAAAGAATGAACATCGGGTTGATTATTTTTATGGGTGTTAAATGTCACCCGATGATGAGTAGACAGAAGCTTGCACCGCTGTAGCCGGTGGCCTGAATTCATGGACGAAAACATGCACACTATTTATTTCAATGTTTTTCTCCTTTGTAGCAAAATATTTGTAGCAAAATTTTTTGGAGTTGGAAGTCGTAAAACACAAGTGCTCAAAAAGATTTCTTGCAGAGCTCAAGCTATTAAAATAAATGCCAGTTATTGCGAGTGATACACGCTGTTCAATTGTTCCTTTCTTTTTTCTCCGTTACAATTTTAAACTTTCTCGATTATTTTAGTAGAATTTAAACGTAAAAACTAAAATATATTTATGTTATTGGAAATATCTGAAGATTTTTTTGTAATATGATTTTAGCCTTCGTTAATTTTCTTGCATTTACATAATTTAAAAAAAATATTTTCCTAAATTGTGCAACTGCCTGCAACATTTTTCTGGCATTATCTTAATTCATGCAGAATCGTACGTTTTGCATTCATCTTGAAGATTCCGAGGAATATAATAGCAATGGATTTCTTTCTTTTTTGGTTTAAAATTTCGTTTCTTTGAATATATCACACTAAGTCTTTTAGTCGATGTTGAACCAATTATTTTTAATTTCATCGATAAATTTAAAAATTCATCAGACGCATGCTTCTCTTTTATCCTTTTGTTTTTATTCTTTTCTAAATTGTAAGAGCCATTTTATCATGTGTTATTTATTAAAGTATCTCCTTTTTTGAATAAACACATGCGTTTTTTATCGCAATTTGTTGCGCTTCGTTTGTAAAAGATGCACAGTTCAGTGAACCACGTGCGATAACATTAATGAGCAAATTTGAATCTACTTAATGAAAATTTACAGAAATTTAAGGAAAGCACATTACGCGCCTTTGCTGGGATAAGAAATGTGCGAAAACAAAGTTTGAAATTTCTGTAAGACTAGTAAAATGTAGCTTTTTCCGCGAGTACTAAGATTATGGAATGTGAACGTTTGGAACTTTGCATTCAGTTATTTAAAGGAACTAATAGAATCTAAGACAAATGTGAAGGTATTGCAAGGAGCAATACTTTTGCATTTTTCCTATCCCTTTTGAATTTCAGGTATCAAAGAAAACATTTTTGCAATTTGTACAAATTAAAGTTTTAATTCTTCTCTGTGAGTTGAGTCATACCTAATATACAATTAGGTACGCTATGTGATACGCTTAAGTGTCTTCCATGTTTCGTGGTTGAAAGAGTTTCCAGTTGGGTTAGTTCCACATGATTTTCTCCCTAGCTTTTAATGTTCACATAACTACAGATGCAAAAATATTGTTCGCATAGCATTACTGCCGATTGAAATTCTTATGATAATAAAAAAGTTCACACATTCTTCGGCATGTTGAACGTTTTGAGCTATTAGGTCATTGCAAACATTTTAACCCCATATGAGAATAGGAAAAGGGAAGATAAGTAGGCAAAACAAATAAAAAAAGTACATGCAAAACAGAAAACCAGACAAAGAGAGAAACTGGAAATGCAAAAAGATAAGAAAAAAAAATAAAAAATAAATAAACATGAAGCGAAAGATAAAAGAATAAGAACATTGTATTGTGGAGTTATGGTGTAATTTTAAACATGCTGACATTCCCAGAAAGTGTTGTGTGGAAGAAAATGTTTCTCCGGGTTCGAATCCTCGTGAGGCAGTGATGTATTTGTCTTACGGCACTGGCCCTCTCCCTTCTCTGGAACCAGTGGCCCTTAAATTAGGAACAGGCGAGTGATATTCCCCTATTTTGTGAGTAAATGAGCAAGAGAAAAAAGTTAGCAGAAGAAGGAGAGGGGAAAAGGCAGGGTAAAGGAAAGAGAATGTAGAGAAAGAAAGAAAAACATAAGAATGGAGCTCCAAAATTCAAAAACTTAGAGAGAAAAAGAGTAAAGGAAAGTCATAGAACGAGAAGAAGTAGAAAGAAAATAATGGAAGTAGGATAAGAGCATGTTCGTCAGATTCAGATATTATTGATGACGATGCCTTTATTTTGAATCCAATAGCCAAACAATTTAAGTGAAAACAGAGAATACATAAACACGTTTATGAAATCTTTCGCAACTTACTGAAGTAAATGTACTTCATAATATGTTCAGCGAGTATTGATACTGTGATATCAGCAGAACATGACTTTGTAATATTTATGCCCTATTATTGTTGTATTTGTTTACTTTACATTTACTGTCATGGATTTTTCAGAAACATCACATGCTATTAGAAACTTATTACCACTACAAAATTTCCTAGAGAACATGAAAAATGATTACTTGATACATTCACTTAAACCTCAATTTGTAAATGTTCCTACACGTTAGAATCTGCCAGTGAGTTTCATAAATCAACGTCGAAGTTATTCGGTAAAACAAATTGTGAAAACATTTTTTGTGAAAATTTGAACAACTGCAAAAGTTCAATGTGGGTAATTTCGTTGTTCAGATTTTCATTTGCACATTTTTTCTCGAAAGGAAAGTATTATATGCTTTCCGATTCACTGCTGGGAAAAAAAGGAAAACATAATATGTTTTATTTAGCTGCCTTTTGAAAAAGATGTTTTCATTTAATCCTTTCTGCATAACAACTTCGTGAAAGAGCCAAAATTGCGACAAAATTATGGTAACAGAACTTCAACCTAGAGCTCATCGTGAAGTAATTTTGATATTGTTCCCTTTCACGAATTCAAAGCGCGATAACGAATAAAAACAAGACATATCGCAAGATAAAGCATTTAACTAAAAATTGTACACAAGCGCTTTCGGATTTACAGTTCCACACGTAATTATTACGTGGTTTTATGTAGACTCGTAATTCGAGAATGTGCTAAAACTAGTATCAACTCTTCATTTTAAGTTTGATTAATGTAGGACATTCCGCAGTTTATTGGCGGATACAGCACTAACTTCGACGGGAGGCAGGTTTAGTAAACAAATCTGCAGTAGTGACCAACTGATGAAATCCTTCTACGTCTTGAGATTATTAACTGAGAGAATAATTAGGAACCAACGATACTGACTTTAAATTTATACGTATTATAAAATCTCAAAATAGATTTAAAAAAATGTTTATGAGGGGGCGTTTCCCAACTCCTCTCCTCTCTGTATTCGCCAGTACCACAGTCATTGTTGATTCTTTAAAAAAATCAAATAGATATGAAATCATATTAAATAAAAAAAAATTAGAACAGTTTGAAAATTAGTTTCAGTGCGTTGAAGCAAAAAATAGTTTCTCGCTATGTTAAGATAATATTTATTTTTCAGATAAAGAATATTGTTTTCTTCACTTCGATTACGAAGAAACAATTTCTTATAAGAAATGTCTTTTGGCTCATACGATTTTTCATAAACGTTCCCGCCCTTTCAACACTTTTATATATATATTTGAGGCAAGTTTAATGAAAAATTTAACACAATTTAAAGAAAATACTTACTAGATTGAAACGAATCATTACTACTTCCGTAGTCCCTATTATCATTTTACTTCTCCTTTTTGAAGAAATAATTGTGTGCTGATAACAAAGAAGTTTCGCATGACCTTTTTGTTCTTCGTTTTCATATAAGCATTTTTACTAATGAATTAAAAGTTAACGGCCATACTAGGAATTTATCCATAAAACCTTTAAGATAAAGAAGGGTGAATAGTATTTAACTAAAATTAGTATATTTCACTAAACAGAAACTGTTCTGTTTGGAGTTTTTAATTTTATCTTCTGTCACTAATATAGATAGATATGTTGGGCGGGAAGAATAACTTACTATTTAAGCAACAAAAGAAGTCAAACTGAGCTCTGCAAAAAAAAAAAAAAAAAAAAAAAAAGAACGAATGTGGTAGAATTAGACGTTGATTATGATAATGTTACCTCGTTCGTCTTCTTTTTTTTTCCACCTGGGAATTTCCGCATCGTGTGCAAGGAATGTGAAGAACCGCCCTTCTGGACGAAAAGGCGGTACCATTCTGTCTACACACACTTCCCAGACCACCTAAATTTAGGGCTCGGTTACGAGTTAGCATATCCTCCGTCTAACGATTAGTTAATCTACTCGTCAAGTTTAGTTACCACCAACATAATCCAGCCAAGTTCGATGAATTTTTCGGGAAAAAAATGCCACGAAGTGAAGGTGAACTGTCACGATAACCCGGCGAATGCTGGCACCAAAATGTTGATGCCAGATTCCCCAAGTCTTTGCGCTTCTTCCCTGCAACAAAAGAATTTTGCTGCAGTAGGTTTTTAGAGCATGCTGATGTTTCTTAGTGCTCATTAAATAAAAGACAAACTCGCTTCACAACACGCTATCGGAAGATAACCTGTTGTTTATTACAACTGCCCTTAGATACGACATTGCCACGTCATTGGCCGAAGGCACGTCAATCTTTCTCCTTTCGGCGGCCATGATGGTTTTGGACCCAATCAGCGTACGAGACTCTTTGTGTATGCGTTGGAGAAGAGGTCATTAAACGAGTTTCCTCTTGATTTAATGAATAACTGTCGCATGTCAGAAAATTCCTCAGGCTGCATTTTTCTTTGAATTGCCAGATGCTTTTTCTTTCTTGCTTTTTTATCTTTTTCCTGCTCTAGTTTCAACTTTCACGGTTACTGTTTTTTGTCGCTTGTTTCGACTTTTGAGTAAACAAACAAGTTAGGAAAAGAGTAATTATTTAGCTAATGTCAGGTTACTGATTAGATATTTTTTTAGCTCCCAAGTTCTTTTCCTAAACAAAAGGAGATAGCTAATGATAGTAAACATCGGTAACACTATCCGGTCTTGCTGGAATCCAAATAGTTTACTTCCAGGAAAGGTATGTTGCTCAGATGAAATTTATTCATTTACACACTCCATCAGATACCTGATAATAATAAGTATATTTCACATTATTGCATCTAACAACCATTTACCGTATGTATGCATTTTTAAACAAAAGAATACAGTTTTGGTTATGCTATCTTTAGTGACCTCTGAAAGAACACATGTGACCTCTGAAAGAACACTTACATTCAACTGTTGGCTAGCGCATATCATTAATTTTAGATTAAGAAACATTGCATAAATTATCCAAATCGTTTCTTCAACTTTTTTAAACCGACATCGGATATGTTCCCTTTTTAAATAAGGATATTTGTTTGTTTATTCCTAATTCCTGCTTTTCTTTTGAAGCATAATTGAGTTTATTATCGTTTCTTGCGAAATGGTATTGAATTCAGTTTAAATTTTGTTTTAAGATGAAGTAGTTTGAGTAAAAGTGATGTTTCATGTTCTTAGTTTGTCATTCGGTGTAACGAATAAAAACAGAGGAGTAACCTTTCTCTTTTTGAGCTATTATCGCAATAATATCGTTGTATTTTTTATGACAGAACGTGCAGGAAATGGAATTCACTCACATCATCTCGCAGTTGTTCATTTGCTAAAATTACAGCAGAAAAAAAAATCTTTTTATTTGATAGTTCCTTTGCATGCGTCACCCCGTGTAATTGATATCTAAATATACAGCTTAATTTTACTTAACACAGTTTCCCTTGGAGTTCTCGAAAATAATTTATGTAGAAATGTAAATAAAGTTAAAACGAACGATGAAGGATGCTTCTCTCTGTGAAATAGTGTCAGCGATTCTAATAATAATCGTTTTGCTTTTTTTTTTTTTTTGATTAAATTATGAGTTCCTTCTGGAAAGTGAAGATATCTTATGAGAACAACGTTACCTTACATGGCCCTGTATTATTAGTACTGCCAATGTGTTAGTTAGAACAGGATATAGGCTGCTCTTTTTTATATACACCACTGGAAAATGCTGACAAATTCTGAATTTCGATTTATATATTTCACATGAATGAAATTTTGCAATTCCTATGCAAAGAAAAGAAATGGTGGCCTAGCAAAAGGCTAATATTTCAATTAATTTTCACAGCATTTCTGATGTCTCTTGCTTTTTTAAATTTAGTTGCATGCATGAGCTGAAATAATGTGATTTAATTTACATTATTCTTGGATTTGGTTTAAACATTGGCTAATTTATTTATTTACTTACTGTGCATTGGGTGAAATGCAAAATTTTTGGGAAGAGAAATTAAATTTCATACCATTTTTGGCAGGAAGTGCGTGCACATTCTGTGGCTGGAGTAAGATATGCATCACTTTCCTCTTTACTTATTTTTGTGTGATATGGGTTGTTCAAAAAAAAAAAAAAAAAAAAAGGAGGAAAGATTACACTCTAAATAGTTTTTCATGTAAACCCTCAAAATTTGTTTCAGTTTTTAAGATTTTAATATAGATAGGAAGACCGAGAAATAGCATTGACTCTTTTTTTTTTTAAAGAAATTGTTTAAGTAGTTTATTTAGTAAAAATGCAGCATGGTAATACCAAAACACTATTTTAAGCAAATTAGTGGATAGAAAAACAATACCCTTTTCTTACAGAAAGAATTTTTATTCAAACCTCTGGTTGTAATGCATTAGATTTCCATTTGGAAAACCAAAACGAGGGAGATAAAACCATATTCATGTTGGGATTTTTCAAAAATAAATAAATAAATGAATGAATGAATTAAAATCAAGAGAAATAAGTCCATGATTTATTGTTGAAATATAAACATGAAATTTTAGGTTTCTGAGTGTTTTGCAGTATTTCAATATACATACCCACACACTATGTTATAAAGTAATTTAAATGCAACAGCAATCACTGTTGTTGTACGAATGTTGTTGACGATATGGAAGCATCGTCATGAAAATCGAGTGACATTAAAAACAAAGTTATATGCTACTCAAGATCTCTGCTTCTTTTATAAAGAAGGGATTTTTTTGTAGGTGTATGATCAGAAATGGAAGATATTAAAAAAAAAAAGAAGAGTTTTGATTTTGAATATTGTTTTATGTTGGATGAATTCAAAGCGGCCACCCCACACGCTACATATATAAACGTTTTGTAGCCTTCAATTTTCTATTATGGACTGCATGTTAAAGAACCATTACTAATATAAGTGCTGTGCAAGTACGCAAAATCTATCTGAAGGATTCAAATTTAACATTTTTTTTACGACTTGTGGAAATAATGAAGATTGAACGTTTATTTTATTTTTTCCTTCAGTTGATAATCTTGTATTCTGGATTTAGTTGTGTAAACAGTCATTACATTGGCATGCTTCAGCATGAATCAATTAATAATCACAGTAACTGATGTAATATTTCCATTTGTACAGTATTTCAAAACAAATTCAGCCGCATGGCAGCTTTCATAGGGCGCGTGGAGGACTGTGCGTACTCATAGCAATTTGAATAACAATGTAGAAAAGCTGAGCTGAGTTAAATGAAATATAAATGGAATCTGCCTGAAGCACATGAATTCACTGATAGCCATTTTCTATATTTTTAAAATATAGATATTGAAATAAGTATGCGATTAGTTTTGTTTGTCGTATGATATTTCCTTCTACTTCGGAAAGCAATGTACCCTAAGTGTCAACGCAGATAAAAAAAATGCACATTTCCCACTAATTTTAAGTAATTGTTATTTTAATCTTAGGATACATGCAGTGATATGGTGGAGCGGAAGGAATTGAAACTGCTTACTGCGTTCCAGAATTTTTTTTTTTTTTCTTTTTCTCCAGTCGGCATCCGTTCCGGTAAACCCTATACAGCATCTTTTTTTTTTTTTTTTCTTTTTGAAACCTGAATATCCTATAATTCTTTTCTAATAAAAAAAAATGCAACAGAAAAACTGCACAGTTAGTGAAAGTTACGTCTCATGTTTGTTTGGAGCTAGATCTAGTTTCTAAATCCATTCTACCTTGACAGTCCCCTGAAACTCCTTTTTTTACGCTTTCCAACCGTACGTTGAGGAAGCGTATATGCTCCAGCTTTGTCCGTCTGTCCGTCCGCACGATAACTTGCGTAAAAATTGTTCGATTTCGATGAAATTTTAGTATGTGGTAGGAGACCACCTGGGAATGAACCCTATTGAAAATGGGCGAAATAGGGTCAAAAGTCAGGACATAAGAGCAGGATGCATTCCATTGCCCTTATGCGTCATAACTTGCGTAAATATAGTTCGATTTCGATGAAATTTTAGTATGTGGTAGGAGACTACCTGGGGACGAACTCTATTGAAAATGGACGAAGTGGGGTGGAAGGTCAGGACATAGGAGCGGGATGCATTCCATTGCCCTTATGCGTCATAACTTGCGTAAATATGGTTGGATTTCGATGAAATTTTAGTATGTGATAGGAGACTACCTGGGGACGAACTCTATTGAAAATGGACGAAGTGGGGTGGAAGGTCAGGACATAGGAGCGGGATGCATTCCATTGCACTTTTGCGTCATAACTTGCGTAAAAATGGTTCGATTTCGATGAAATTTTAATATGTGGTAGAGGACCAACTGGAAACGAACCCAATTGAAAATGGGTGAAATGGGGTTAAAGGTCAGGCCATAGGAGCGGGATCAATACCATCGCCCTTGTGCGTTATAACTTACGTAAAAATACTTCGCTTGAGACAAAACTTTATCATGTTTTTCCGGAAGCATACTTTACCGGTTCTGTTTAATATCATCGAAATGGGGTTAAAGGTCAGGGCACAGGGGTAAGATTTATTTCACAAACATTATCCTCATAACTTGACTATAAATTCTATTGCAACAAAACAGTTGTATGTTGTTTCGGAGGTATACTAAGCGAATTCTGTTTAATATCATCGCAATGGGGTCAAAGGTCGGGGCACAGGAGCGAGATTTATTTCACAGACATTATCCTCATAACTCGAGTAATGATTTCTGATATGTTGGAAAGCGTATCACAATCAATGCATTGCATGATTTTACTAACTTGTTTTACCTTTGTTAAGAACGTTGAGGTGGGAATATTGCAGTGGGGAAATTATTGTAATTGGGAATTCAATTAATCTAGTCATTATTATGGAGTCCAGTTGCGAGTCCCAGTGAATTTGTCCAGTTACGAGTGCCACTTAGTTACGCTGGAAGCAGGGTAGATTATTTTTCTCTCCGGAGTTTTAGGCACGTTTCACACAAGCGGAAAAAATCCGTCCAAGCAATAAATCTCCCGGGTATTCTACCGCTCGTTTTCAGGCGGACTACAGAATTGTACATGCTGTACCCAAACTGTCCCAATCCAAATATCTCGACAACTAAGACTCCGAGTAATAAATGGCTTTTACCATTGCACTCTAAATTAGTAACCGCTTCCAACGACTTCTTGCTCGATAATATGGGGCTGATTTTAGTTTTTGCACCCCAAAACGGCCCCAATTCGGGCCCCAACGCTTAGTGTTTTTTTTACCAAAATGATGGACAAATCTTGTTCTTTTTCCAAAACGTGTAAATCCGGAAGTCCGATTTCGACCTATCACTTTCTTATACTGTAATACATGATATCCGGAAGTCTGATTTCAACTGATCACTTTCTTGTATTATAATATAAGAAAGTATCCGGAAGTCTGATTTCGACCAATCACTTTCTTATATTATAACATAAGAAAATGATATCGGAAGTCTGATTTCGACCGATCACTTTCTTATACTATAATATAAGAAAGTGATATCCAGAAGTCTGATTTCGACCGATCACTTTCTTATACTGTAATATAAGAAAGTGTTAGCCGGAAGTCTGATTTCGACTGATCACTTTCTTATACTATAATATAAGAAAGTGATATCCGGAAGTCTGATTTCGACCGATCACTTTCTTATACTAAAATATAAGAAAGTAAATAGGGGAGAGACGGAATGGGGTTGTAAGAACGGAAAAGTATTGAAGACGTAAAAGCGCCGCTCGTTCCTGTACTTTTTCAATAAGCACTACACCACTGGATATATGCGAGAAAAAGAAATATTGTTTACGTAGTTTGTTTAAATATTTTAGAAAATATTTGTATTTTGCGATATTTTTTGCCTAATTTTATCTTCTGTTCGAAAATTTTATTTTGTTGAAAAGATATTCCGTATAATACAGACATAAATCAAACTGTTCTTTCCATGTAACATAACCATAGAAATTTGAAAATTTTGTCTTCTTGGAACGGAAATCGAACCCTCATAACCCGATTTGCGCTCGAGTATATAAATTTTTTTCAAATTTCTGTGGTTATGTTACATGAAAAGAACAGCTTGATTAATGCTTTAAGAATGTATTAATTGTTCCATGTGTTTCAATTTGACATTTATTCATTTGCTGGTGATATATTTTAACACTAAGATGACACACGTTTGTTTCGACTAGTTCAGTGAAATCAAATGTCTAACGTTTCAGATTAATGCTTCAGTTGTTTGGATTTCATTGTCCTGGTTGGTGTAATGGTTAGTATATTCGAGCGCAAATCGGGAGATGCGGGTTCGATAACCATTTCAGGACGATAAAATTTTAAAATTTTTTGTGGTTATGTTACATGGAAGAACATCTTGATTCATGTCTGTATTAACTGTTCCATGTGTTTCAACTTGATATATGTTATTCCGTATGTTACAGTACCCAGGAATTATTCAAGAGACGCAATAGCGTATTAAATCCTTTTATTTTTATTGTATAGTCAGTACAAAAACTCGCCAAGCTTTCGTCCTCCACTGGGAGGCTTTTCCAAGGCAGTGGTAGATATTGAAATGCAGGGAATTGGAACACGTAAAGAACGGAGATAATTTTTGGAAAAAACGTGGAGCATACCACATGAATTTTTATCACGCAATTATACGGCGCGTCGCGATGTGTTTCCATCTCCTAATATGCGTTATTAAGAGATGGAAACACATATCTCAAAACGGGGTTCGGACATTTGGGCGCCGGACATTTGGGCACCCGGACATTTGGGCACATTCCCTTTTAAAGCAATGAAATTGCGCTGCGTTAAAAACTATAGTGTTCCTATATTTCTCCCTACTTGAGCAAGTGGTGTGCACAAATTTTTTTTCACTTATACCTCATAATCATTAAGAAATTGAGACATATTTACGAATTTCTGTCTGAAAGACTGGGCGGACATTTGGGCAGCGGACATTTCGGCACCCGGACATTTGGGCACAAATGTTTAAGGGGCCGTATAACAATTGCCGTTTCTTGGCCCAATAGTAAGAGATTGACCGAGAAAATGTTCGCCGTAAGTTACTTAGGCACTAAATATTTACGGGCTCGAGCCTACTCAGCAAAGCTGTAGGGTATATCAAAAGTGTAAAATATGAACAATTTCTCGTCCGATCGGGAGATTTTCAGTATTTAGAAACTACAACTGGAGACATTATCTCAGGGCATGAACCTACTGAGCAAACCTGTCGGGGTGGGGGGTGTGGGGAGGGGGTATTACTAAAAGTGTAAAATATGAAAAATTTCTCGTCCGATCGGGAGATTTTTAGAATTTACAAGCTACAACTCGAACATTGTCTGAGCGCACGTGCCTACTCAGAAAACGTGGCGGGGGGGGGGTTATACCCAAACTGTAAAATTTGAAAAATGTATCGTCCAATCAGGAGATTTTCAGCATTTACAAGCTACAATTCGACAGATTATTTGAGGGCACCTGCCTACTCGGCAAACCTGTCGGGGGGTAGGGGTATGATAATTGTGAAATATAAAGAATTTCTTGTCCGATCGGGATATTTTCAGCATTTACAAACTACGACTGGAGACATTATCTCAGGGCATGAACCTACTGAGCAAACCTCCTGGGAGGGGAAGGGGAGGTTACCAAAAGTGTAAAATATGAAGAATTTCTCGTCCGATCGGGAGATTTTCAGCATTTACAAGCTACAACTCGTAACATTGTCTGAGCGCACGTGCCTGCTCTGAAAACTTGTGGGGAGGGGGGGTTTACCAAAAATGTAAAATATGAAGAATTTCTCTCCCGATCGGGAGATTTTCAGCATTTACAAGCTACTCCCCCCCCGTCCGACAGGTTTCCTGAGTAGGCACATGCCCTCAAATAATGTGTCTAGTTGTAAATGCCGAAAATCTGCCGATCGGACGAGAAGTTCTTCATATTTTACACTTTTGAAATTACCCCCCCCCCCCCCCCCGACGGGTTTGCTGCGTAGGCACATGCGCTCAGAACGGAATATTTGTCGAGCTGCAGCTTGTAAATACTGAAAATCTCCCAATCGGACGAGAAAGTCTTCATAGTTTACACTTTTGGTATCCCCCCCCTTCACATACACAGGATTGCTGAGTAGGTACATGCCTTCAAATAATGTGTGGAGTTGTAGCTTGTAAATGCCAAAAATCTCCCGATGGGAGGAGGAATTTCTCATATTTTACACTTTTGGTATTAACCCCCCTTCCCCCTCATTTGCCGACAGGTTTCCAGAGAGTGCACATGCGTTGAGAAAATTTGTCGAGTTGCAGCTTGTAAATGCTGAAGATCTCCCGATCGCAAGAGTAATGAGAAATCTTGATATTTTACGCTTTTGGTACCCCCTCCCCCTAGTTTCCTGAGGCAGCAGATGCCCTCAAACAATTCGATGACTTGTAGCTTGTAATGGCTGCAAATCTCCCGATCGGACCAGAATTTTTTTATATTTCATATTTTAGGTTTTAAGCCCCCTCCCCCTCCACACACACACTCGACAAGAGTCCTGGGTTTCCTCATACTCGCAGAGAATTTGTTTAGTTATAGTTTATAGAAAAATTTCGTAAATAAGAAAATACGAAATTAGGGACATTTTATGTGTGCTGGGGGGAGGGGGGGGGGCTAAGAAAAATCCTTACCTCCTTCAAGGCTGTCAAACATTTAAAAAAAGGTTTCGTCTATTTTAGTGTTTTAAATTTATCAAAAATTTGGCTATATTAACGGCGGGGGGGGGGGGGGGGGGGCTCTCCCCCCTGGACACCCAATTGTCGTTTGTCTTACTGGAAACGTTTTCTCCATTCAATTGCCCTCACAGCGAAAAAAAACGGCAATTTTTGTACGGCCCCTCAAGATTTGTGCCGAAATGTCCGGGTGCCCAAATGTCCGGGTGCCCAAATGTCCGGTGCCCAAATGTCCGGGTGCCCAAATGTCCGGTGCCCAAATGTCCGGGTGCCCAAATGTCCGGTGCCCAAAAGTCCGGTGCCCAAATGTCCTAAACTCATGAAAACATCGAAAAAACACATGGAAACACATCGCGACGCACAGTTTAATTGCGTGATAAAAATTCATGTAATATGCTCGTGGTGTCATCCATGTTATTTTCAAAAATCATCTTCGTTCTTTACGAGTTCCAATACCCCGCATTTTTATGTCTGCCACTGCCTAGAAAAAGCCTCCCAGTGGAGTGCGAAAGCTTGGCGAATTTTTGTACTGACTACACCACAAAAATAAACGGATTTAATACGCTATATGCGTCTCTTGAGTATTCATAATCTGGTGTATTTAAAATAAAGTACCCAGAAATTTACCTCTCCATAAAAATAAGGTATGATTGTTTGACATAAAGGAATCATCAGTAAATGTATAAACATATAAATTGAGGAGATTATCTTTATTCAGTTGTTTAATATTTATAACATAGTGAAAGTAAGATCTGTATTGTATGATAAATTTTGTATAGTTTCAGTGCTTTTGCATAGAAAATTTTTGACATGAAAACGAGGGCTGAATACATCAGCAGACAATACAACGGTCTTTTCAAACATTTTGAACATGTGGAAAGCTAACACACATTACTTTTGAATTAATTCCTATGCAGCACCAAAATAAAGAAAGTATCAGTCAACAGCCAAACGCACCACTTTCTTAGAGATCACTAGATCAAACGTACGTACCACATCTATAAGGAAATTCATTACACACAACGAAAATTTGAAACAGTGCAAAAGCCCTTCCTAAAAGGACACGTTGAATTCTGAAATATTTTGAGTGAATTATCCATTATATTTCTGTTATTTTCATAGCCTTACACACTGAGAAAAACGTTTTGTAATTCAACAATACATTTTGTCGATATACAGTCAAGAAAATTTTTTGTTGAATTTGCAAAATTATTTTGTTGAAAATTATTGTTGATTTAACAAAATTTATTGTTATCACGCCAAAACGTTTTGTTCATTTAACAAAGTGATTAGGTCGATTTTGGGGAATTTGATCCAACAAAACATATTGTTATAGCAACAAAACTTATTGTGTCACGATAAAAATATGTTTTGTCGCAGCAACAAATCATTTTGTCATGATAACAATATGTTTTGTTGGATCATACAAATTCCCAAAAATCGACCTAATCATTTTGTTAAATGAACAAAACGTTTTGTCGTGATAACAATAAATGTTGCTAAATCAACAAAACATTTTGTTGACTGTACATCGACAAAAATTTTTGTTGAATTAACAAAACGTTTTTCTCAGTGCAGTCTTATAACTATCGATATTTTTATGCTTTGCGAAAAAATGTGTCTGTTGGAGTTCAAGTGGATGAAAGCATAAATTATTTTTTCAGCTCTGAAAAATAAATTTGATACTCTTCTTGACATAAAACACAATTAGAAAGCAAAAGTGTTTGTGTTTTTCAATGTGTTCGGATTATTCGATACTTCTGCAGATGCAAATGGTTATTAACAATATATGTATATCCATCTGTTAGGCGGGTATTGATGTATTTTAAAGATACGATTTTCTCAAAATGCATTTAATGAAATTGATGAAATTAAGTTGATGAAGTTTTACTCTTGGGAGGAATGCGAATGTATTTCATTTCAAGAGACAAGGTGTTTCCAATCAATACATTTCAGAAAGTATGTCATAAATTTTAAAAATTTAAAGAAGAGCAAAGAATTGTGTGCATGAGACTTTTTGGAGTTAATATTTCAAAGAGTTAAACTCATCTGCCGTATGCTTTTTCAACTGAATCGCCACGCATTTGTTTCATTTCTGTTTAAAACAAAATAGAAAAACTTTTTCTTTGCATTTTGATTGGTAGCATCCAGCTCATAATATAAATACAGTGAAACAAAAAAAACAAAAAAAAAACCACTAACTGTTTAGGATTTTAAGCAATTTTTTACATACATGAACAGCATTCCTCATTCTGTTTGATGCTTTATTTTGGCATGTGATACTACCCCCAGTTTTTTCTGTGATTTAATAAAATATTGTGCATGCAAATGTAATTATTTTATAAGTAACTTGTACGCTAGGAATGGTAAAAAGGATGAAAACCATTCATTTTTGCAATATATCATCATCATCATTGTCAACCATTATCAATCCACTGCTGGACGAAGGTCTCCCAAGTTTCCTCCACAACGGTCTGTCTTGTGCCAGTCTCCTCCATGTCACTCCCGCATACTTTCGAATTTCATCCACCCATCTTCCATGTGGTCTTCTTCTGGGTCTTTTCCTGTCCCTTGGAATCCAATCTAAAATTTCTTCTGTCCATCGATGGTCTGTTCTTCTGGCAGTATGTCCAGCCCATTGCCATTTCAGAGATTTAACTCTGATCATGATGTCTTCCACTCTTGTCATTTTTCGGATCCACGAGTTCCTCTTCTCATCTCTCCTGGTTACACCAAGCATGCACCTGTCCATGCTGCTTTGAGTTGTCTGCAGCCTTTGTATGTCTCTTTTAGCTAAGGTCCACATCTCTGCACCATACGTAAGCACTGGAAGGATGCATTGATCAAACACTTTTCTTTTAAGACATAATGGCATATTGCTCTTGAAAATTATACTGTTTCTTCCAAAAACTCTCCAGGCAAGTTTTGTACGCCGATTAATTTCTTCACCAATGTGACCCTCACTTGATATCTGCTGTCCAAGATAAACGTGCGTGTCTGTTATCTCCAGCTTTTCTCCATCAATCGATAAATCTTCATTTCTTGTAAAAGCATTGTACATCACTTTTGTCTTCTGAAAGTTCATTTTTAATCCCACTTCTTTACTCTTGTCAGCAAGTTCCTGGATCATACTCTGTAGCTCTGATGGGGTAGTTACAAAAATGACTATGTCATCAGCAAAACGAAGGTGGGTTAGATAATCTCCATTAATCTTTATCCCCTTGTTTTCCCAGCTCAGCGACTGAAAAACACCCTCCAATGTGGCATTAAAGAGCTTCGGAGATATGGTGTCACCTTGTCTCACTCCCTTTCCAATTTTTACGTGTGTTGTATTTTCAAACAGCCTAATCTTTGCACTTGCATTTTCATAGATGTTATTAATAATATTAATGTATGCATCTTCAATACCGCAGGTTTTCAGAGCCATTGTAACTGCTGATGGTTTCACCGAATCAAAGGCTTTTTCATAATCGATAAAAGCCATGCACAATGGAAGTTCATATTCCCTCGCTCTTTCAATTAGTTCTCTCAGCACGTGGATATGATCTATTGTGCTGTAGCCACTCCTGAATCCAGCTTGTTCTCTCGGTTGAGCCATGTCCAGTGTTAACTTCAAGCGGTGTGAAAGAACTTTAGTGAAGATTTTATAAACTACTGATAGGAGGCTGATAGGTCTGTAGTTTCCGAGATCCTCAATGTCACCTTTCTTATGTAGCAGGATCATTGTAGCGGTGTTCCAATCCTCAGGAATCTTTCCTTCATTAAGGCATCGAGTGAAAATTTGGGCGAGTACTGTTTCGATTTCTCCACTTGCTTCTTGTATGATGTCTACAGTAATTCCATCTTCTCCTGTAGCTTTTCCTCGCTTCATGTTCTTGATTGCATGTGCAACTTCTGCTGGAAGGACTGGAGGAACTCTGGTACTGGTATCTTTCATGATGTCTGGAGTGCATATATCATCCCTTTCATATAATTTGGAGTAGAAATCTTTCACTCTTGTCAAAATTTCGCCTCTATTTCTTGTTACAGAACCATCTTCTTTTCTCAGTGCCATAATCTGTTTTCTTCCCTTACTGA
Source organism: Macrothele yani (assembly GCA_039090855.1). NCBI lineage: Eukaryota > Metazoa > Arthropoda > Arachnida > Araneae > Macrothelidae > Macrothele > Macrothele yani. Next base: position 143,231,651 of record CM077007.1, on the reverse strand, counting down.
GATGTCCCTTTGCTATCTTTAGGCTTTGGTTGTTTTCAATTGCTTTCCTCACTAGTTCACAGTTGAATTTCCTTACGTCTTCAGTGATACTTTTTCTTACTGTCTTGCATAGCTCTATTATTCCACTTTGGAAGTCACATCTTCTTTAGTTGTTCTATCTCTCTTCTTTTTTGCATCAACATTTTGGTTTTTCCTGATAATTTCTTCACATGCAACTTGTTCTTAGACCCAGCCAATTTTGTTGCTGTTTCCATAAGAGCTTTGGTTACTTTTCTGTTAACTTCAGAGATGTCCACTTCTTCCGATGTTAGGCCTTCTAAAGCAGAGAACCTGTTCTTCAGTTCTAACTTGAAGGTATTATGGTGTTTTTTAAGGTTGGTTATGTCAATAGATTTTGTTTGTCTTATGAGCTTGCCACGTTCAAGTTTAGTGTTGAGGTGCATCTTACATCTCACCAATCTATGGTCACTACCTGTGTTGAACTTGTTTAGCACACTGCAGTCTTCTATGACAAATTTTTTGTTACACATAATAAAATCAATTTCACTTGTCGTCCCATTTGGATGTCTCCATGTCCATTTCCTGTGTGGCTTTTTCTTGAAGAAGGAGTTCAAGATGAAAAACCCTTCTGCCTCTGCAAACTCAACGAGACTATTTCCACGCTGGTTTCTGTTGCCATGACCGAATTTACCTACTGAAGTTTCATTCTGTTGCCGTTGCCCTATTTTTGCATTGAAATCACCCATAATTATTTTCAAGTGCTGCTTACTTTTATTATTTAGATGACAAATTTCCTCATAAAATTCTTCAATTTCTTCTTCAGGATGACTTGTGGTGGGTGCATAAGTTTGAATAATCTGAGCCTGGTATCTTTTCGAGAGTTGGATAACAAGTCGTGCAGCTCTGTCAGAGGAACTTTCAACTTCTACAACTTTATCCTTCAGTTTCTTGTTTATTATAAATCCAACACCACTAGTTCTGCCAGTATCTGTCCCACGATAGTAGAAGAGATGTCCACTTTTCAGTTCGATGAGATCTTCTCCTTTTCTCCTTACTTCACTTAGCCCCACGATGTCCCACTTGATCCTTTGCAGTTCCTCTTCCAATTCAAGAAGCCTTGAATCAGAAGATAGAGAGCGTCCATTGTAAGTAGCCAAGGTCAGCATCAGATGGCAGCCTAGTCCGGTTCTCCGGGGATTCTTAGCACCCTCTGCCTTCATGTCGCACTGGCCGCTGCCTTGGCCAGGTACATTCCAGCTGCCGGAGACTGAGGGCCAAGATTTAAGTTGTGGAATCATTTTGGAGGGGGATGTAAGGTCAGGTGATGCGTAACATCACAGCCTCTCCTTGACAAATGTCAACCCCGCCTTCTCGTGGTGCATCCTGTTCCCACTAAAAGGGCTCTGACGACCGCCCATAGCGGTATAACTATACCATCGGGATTAGAGGAAATTCTATCCCACACTCACCAACCCGCTTGGCCAGCGTGGTGAGTTATGGCCAAACCCCTCCAAAATGATGATGATATATATATATATATATATATATATATATATATATGTATGTATATGTCTGTCTTGTACCAGTCTCCTCCATGTTACTCCCGCATACTTTCGAATTTCATCCACCCATCTCCCATGTGGTCATCTTCTGGGTCTTTTCCTGTCCCGTGGAATCCAATCTAAAATTTCGACTGTCCATCTATGGTCTGTCCTTCTGGCAGTATGTCCAGTCCATTGCCATTTCAGGGATTTTACTCTGATCACGATGTTTTCCACTCTTGTCATTTTTCTGGTCTACGAGTTCCCCTTCTTATCTCTCCTGGTTACACCAAGCATGCACCTCTCCTTGCTGCTTTGATTTGTCTGCAGCCTTTGTGTCTCTTTTAGTTAAGGTCCACGTCTCTGCACCATACGTAAACACTGGAAGGATGCATTGATCAAACACTTTTCTTTTAAGACATAATGACATATTGCTCTTGAAAATGGTATATTTAGAGAACTCTAAATGATAAACTGTATTTCTTGAATTAGGTAAGATCACTGCATGCGAAGAAAACAACATTATCGCTGTATTTTTGTTCTTGCCATCCTGGTTCTATCCTTTTCCCTTAGAATATATATTTTTTAAACCAAAACAGAATACACCGTAGGTTTCAAAATAATACATGTGTACATCTCACTGCTGGACGGAAGACTCTCCAACTTCTCCATCCTTGTTTTTGCATTCGGCTCTTGATCTTCATTCTTTTCCTGCAGCTCTCTTTACCTCATCCTTCCTCTCTGTTCTCCAATTTTTTTGGTGACCGAGTACATGAATCCATTTACTCATTCTCCCATACCACCTGCCATCTTCTTTTTAGGCACTGTAACCTTTCTATCTCTATTCCTATAACGTGACATGCATATTAATGCATCTTCTGTTTAATTATGTTGTCCTTTCAAGCTGCTCTTTTTTCTAGCCTTCAGAGGTGCACATAATATCATTGTTTCCAAATCCCTTTAGATGCGTTTCCGGCATTTGCGATCTTTGGAATATGTACTTGCTAAAGACCTTCCTTTCGAAAGAACTGGAACGTATATTCCGAATATACCACACATGATTTTCCCATAGCAAATCAGGTTTTCTGAAGTCTAGTACTACCTGCTTTTCCAGGCTACCATTGTTCTTCAGTATCTGTCTTAGGTAAATGAAATAACTTTTTCCCATTATCATTTTCCTTCTATCACATCTGTTACAATGCACCTGTTTGTCATTGTTTTTGATTTTTTTCATTTTTTTCGAACGTGCGCATCCGTTTTCTTCGTCCAAGTTCATTTACATTTGACGCCTCCATTGAAATGAGCATAATGTCCTCAGCATAGCATAGCTTAAGTCAGTGGTGGTGGTGGGGGCGGGGGGACTTTTATGGGAGCAGGCCAAAAGAAAAGAACAAATACATGAGGTGGGCCAACATTTTTTTTTTTTTTTTTTTCATTGAAATGCTAAAATGACGAATTCTGCAGAACTATTTTTATATTAACAGGTATTTGCCTGTTATTTACACACTGAAGGTAGTGTATATGAAGGAGTGTGAGATGAGTGGAACTGTGATTGTGCTTCTAACAACTTTTCATAGTCTGGTTGCAACTGGGAAGAGGTGACCCTCAGGAATGAAGTCAAATGTCTGTCAGTCAGTCCGTTTCGAACACCACTTTTTCGAAGTTTCAAAGTAGAAAACACTTGCTCACACATATATGAAGATGCAAACATGGCGATAACCTTCTGGGCATGAGAAATCAAATTTGGCAAACTTGATTTCGGAAAGGACTTGTAGAAGTCAAGTTTTGGGGACGTTGATAAACAACTGCTTCAATTGAGTGTTACATTGCAACTCAATTAACTCTAGCTGACTGTCCGGTTTTACACTTTCGCAGTCCACAGTAAACGGAATACTGAAAATATCCAAGTCTTGTTCAGTGCCCAATCTTGAAATCTCCGTTCAAATTCATCATGGAGTCTTCTCACGCTAGCTTCATAGCTCACACGTTTGTATTCTGCCACTGGGGCGATTGATTTCAGCCCCTGGAAGTGGGACAATTCATTCTCTGCTAGATGATTAGCAAAGATCACAAGTTGCATTTTAAACCCTCTCAGGTGACCCCAGATATTATCCACAAATTGATTTCTTCCTTGTAACTTATAGCAATTAGAATGCTATATGTCGCGGGTCGCATCGAGCCTGTCAGAGGGCCGCATCTGGCCTGCAGGCCGTAATTTGCCCATCACTGGCTTTAGTCGATAATCGCTTTGTTTATTTTGTATGTGCAATTATCCTTCCAATTAAAGTCTTCAAGGACATACACTAAGTTGCCGAATTAATATGATCACCTCGTTAGTACGTTTGTTGGACCACCTCTTGCCCTTAATACTGCTTGAATATGTCTTGATACAGCTACCTCATGCCCCTTTCAACTTCATCTCACAAACGCTCCCTTGGATTGAGATTCGGTGATTGAGAAGGTCTATGTAGCAGGGAAAAGTCACCCTGATGCTCCTCAAAGCATTCGCTTACAGTGTGAGCACCATGACATGAAGCCTTTTCCTGCTGGAAGTATCCATCTCCATTGGAATAAACTATCAATATAAATGGATGAACTTGGTTGACAACGATATTTAAATACTTCTGAGCGGTCAGACTTTCTTTGCTCCACGCAAATCAAAGGGCCCAAAGACTCCCTCGAAATTTGCTCCAGGCCATAGCGTTGCCTCTGCCAGCTTGAAGAGTAGTGACGATGCAAGACGGTTCCCTGCTTTCGTGCTGCTGTCTTCATACCCTCATAATTCCATCTACATGGTATAGATGAAAACGTGATCAGTCAGAACACATTACCCTTTTCTACTATCCAGTTCTTGTGTTTCTGAGCCAACTGGATGTGTTTCTTCTTGTTCGCTTAACATATCAATGGCTTACGAACTGATCGTCTGCTTCTGTAGCCCATGCGATGCAATATGCGGCGAACTGTACGTTGAGAGGCCATCGGACTGGGTCCCTGATTCAGATTATCTGTCATCTGACGAAGTGCTGCACTGTCTGTTGGGCTACACAAGACTGCCTACTCTCCGCTTAGCTCCAGCATACAGTAGCTGTTAACGATCACACGCCTTGCATTCAGACCAGGTTTTTTGACTGGTGGCCCACCCTCTGTACATTTTTCCACGTGCATCCGTTTTTCTAATGCTCGCACTAATGTTTCAAGCACCCAAAATCATTCCATGTTCAAAGTCTGTCAGATCGTGTCTTTTACCATTTATTTCTTGCGCAATGCATTTCATTAGTCTCTGCATGCCTTTAGCGTTCCCTTTTTACTGGGTATACCGTTTCAGCCATTTTGCGTCAGCTGAATATGCAGGAGAGCTTCTTTCCATAAAATGGTTTGGGGGTCATAATAATTTTGCCACTCAGTGTATTTTACGACTGCAGTGATGGATCTAGTTAGTATTTCTTTTTCCTGCGTATATATATATTTTTAATTTTTATCATTGTAGATTAGATTATTGTTGCAACTTCATTATTAGAAACATTACCTAATCCATACTTTTTATGCAAAATGTAGCAGTATTGAATTGTGTCAGTGATCTGTAAAATATTTTTGTTATAACTGAGTCAAAGACCTTATTATAGTATACAAATATCATGCACAGAATGACATTTGAAATTCTTCACATTATTCTATCAAATGCCAACGATTTTTATTTAATCACTGGAGCCAAATCCCTCACAAAATTCCTCTTGTTATTAGCGGCAGATACAGAAGCTTACCTCAGGGGGAGGGGTGGGGGACGGCTGCTCTGGTCTAAGAAAATGTTGATGGAGAGATTTTGTGGATGGGTCACACACACACACACACACACACACACACACACTGGCAGAGCTTCACTTTCCTGGCATTGCACGGCTGTTTAAAACTTTTCAATAAAAAAATCTGTGCAAAATTTTTAAATCACAAAGCAGAAAAAACAAGTGAAAAATGAGCACTATTTTCCTGGCTTCCAATCGCCTGCATTGCGAGGAAACGAGCTCAGCGCTTCTCAATTATCAAGTCTGGACAGAATCTTTCAAAATAAATTTGAGTCCTTCTGTTCAGGCAGTTTAATTTATTGTAATAATTTCCAGCTGGAATAATCAAATCGTTCCTGAGCAATATGACTGGTAGTTCGTCTTTAAAATATTCGTTTATTCCTTCGCAATACATGATTCCCACTTCTTTTGAAAGAAACTTCTATTTAGTTACTTCATTAAGCCATTCCTGCACCATTCGTTATGGCAATTTTCTATCGGAAGTTTGTGGAAATATTACATTAAACAAAGCACACCCATTGCGTTTTACGATCAGTCAAAATTTCATTTTTCCTTTCCGCTCTCAGATTCCATTGTTTCTGAAATTCTAAAGTTTTTTTGTCTTAATGTTTCTTCTTCTCTCTCTCTCTCCCTCTCTATCGCTTTCTCCCTCTCTCTCTCTCCCTCTCTCCCTCCCTCCCTCCCTCCCTCTCTGTCTCTTTCTCTCTCTATCTCCCTCTTTCTCTCTTTTTCACCTTCCCTTCCTCCCTCCCTCTCTGTCACGTTCTCTCTCTCTCTCTCTCCTCATTCTCTCTCTCCTCATTCTCTCTCTTTCTCGTCCTCCCTTTCTTCCTCCCTCCCAATCTTCCCCCTCTCTCTCACACCCTCTCTTTCTCTCTCTGTCTCTCTCTCTCTTTCTCTCCCTCCCTCCCTGTCTCTCTCTCTACTAACTCTCTCCCTCCCTCCCTGTCTCTCTCTCTCTCTCTCTCTCTCTCTCTCTCTCTCTCTCTCTCTCTCTCGCTCTCTCTTCCTCTCTCTCCTCTCTCTCTCTGTCTCTCTGAAACTATATCAGAATATTTAATCTCCAAATTCACAGCAAATTTTAATCATTATAAAATCTTTTATGGAAATCTGTATTCATTTACGACTATAATTTTACAGAAATAAATACATTAATTATTTTCGATCTTAGCCTTTTAGGAAGGAAAAGTCTGTTTTACAGGAATCTTATCGTGGCATCCAGCTTAAAAAAAACGTTGGATCCTGCTTATTAAATGGAACGATATCCATCATTATGAATGCGAATTTTTAACCCACATAGTCCACCCTTCTGAGCAGACGATCGGAGATATGAAGAACTATGCAGTTAGTCCAGAGCGAAGATGTGTGAACATATTAATCACTGCCACCAACTGGGTAGATGAGTGGTTAGAAGCGTGGGTCTCTGATCAATCACCCAAGAAAGGGACCGGGTCTAAATCCTGGATGAGACATGAAGTGGTGCGAGATTCCATGGCGTTGTTCCTGCTCCCCACCCTCCCTCGGAACAAGCGCCCCTAATTTTGGGAGGGCGACTGGTTATTGCTTAACAGTGGAGAGTTTGTTATAACAAAAAAGCTCCTTATATCAGGAGAGGATGATTAAATGAATTGTATGAAATTTTTGAAGACTTATTCAGAATGGAAATCAAGATACAATATAGTAGGTAGATATTGGTAACAGTAATGTTAATGCCTAAAAGGACTTGAGGACCATAGGTATTAATTAAGAAAGAGATGCTGTTTTCACCTTGAAAGGCAAAAAAGCCATACAGGACAAAATAGTTATGAAAAAATTCATTCAGAAATTAAGAATAGTGCATAGGATGGTGGTCTTTGGCTACAAAGAATCATTTAAGGGGCATGGAAAAGCTGTGGTCGATTCCCAAGGACTGGAGCAATAGTCAGTTATTGCGCCAATATGTGAAGGACGGGGACGGGTAAAATTTCAGTAACTACAGAGGCATCTCATTGATTTGTGTTCCTTGCAAGGTTTTTTAAGTTCTTCTGGTAACAAGCCTAGAAAGGTGGTGGATGGAGAATCTGCTGAGTGAAAGGTATGGTGGTTTCAAGTGTGAATCACTTAGTGGTGATAGCAGGATAATTTATTTATGTACAGACTGCTTTCACAGAAGTTTCATGACGTGAATCAAGGTATATGTGTAATGTCATTGATTTTGGAAAGGCTTTTGACGGAATACCTAGGAGAAAATGTGCAAAGTACCAAGCTGCAACTAGGACATTCAATGAAAAGCAAGCTACTCAAATCAATTACAAGCTTGTACACAAAGAGCCTAGCAAAGGTTAGAATGGAAGGAAATAATGGTAAATAATTTGAAATGAACTCGACTATATGATACAGGAATGTAGCTTGTGCTTATTGTTCTTTGTGATCTATGTGGATAATATGCTCGAGGAAAGTAAATTAGTTTCAGGTGTCAGAGTAGGTGGCTAACATAAGTAGTTTACTCTATTTCTAACAGTGTAAACTAATTGCAGCATAATCTCAATCAGTTGAGCATGAAATGTGAAAAAAGTTTAAAACAGAGATAATGGCTCGTAGTTGTATTCCAAAAATTTTCAGTATTGTAGTAAAGGAGAAAAGCTTACAGCAGCTAACACAATTTAATTATGCAGTATACTGTTAATACTGGAAGGCTTGGTACGGATCTGGAAAGATCTGGCAAAGTGGGAAAAGTTTCTTATCAGCTGTATAAGAATATTTTCCCCAAGAAAGATATTAGCCAGGGAGCTAAACTTTCAGTTTACGGTGAAGTATTTAGGCCAACCATGTTATATGGCAGTAAGAATTGAATTCAAAGTAAAGGGATTTGAAGGAGGTTAGAAGCTGCTGACATGAAAGAGGTAAGAGCAATATCTATAGGGAAAATAGGTTGATTGCAAGATACAATACAGACATTGGAACAGACAATACAGACATTGGAACATTACTAGACACTTTCTTCTGCGGAGAAAAACGTTATAAGGGATGCGTGGCATGTGTATGAAATGGGAAATGTAAGACGGCCTAAAGTGAAAGTAAATTTTATTTTATCTGGCTGTAGACCGAGAGGCAGACCTAGAAAAGGTAGACTGTGAGGGTGAAATTAGCCGTTGATGACCAAGGATGCAATATGATAACGGTAAAAAAAAACTTGTAATGGACAGGAAAAGATCATGTAAGTTTCTTAGTAAGAATAACTTTTTTTATTACGCGGTCTGTGCAAAAAGCTTGTGTCTAAACACCATACAGATACACAGGCGTCAGAAAATAATGAACAGTCTGTGACGTACCTGCCAGCAGAACGCACACGACATAAAGGCAGATAGGAATCAGAATAATCGTCTGCGAAGCTCAGTTGGTAGAGCGACTTGTTCCGGAATAAGCGGCCTCGGGTTCGAATCCCGGCGTAGACCAAAAATGACGGAGAAATTTACTTCGTTATAATGGCGCCCGAACTATCCGGATGACCCGGCCGTTCAAAATCTCGCATTGGTGTGATGTTATTTCCACACCGCGAGACAGGAAAAATCAGGGAATTCCTTCTCCAGCGCTTCGAAAAATAAAAATGTGTGATGTTGCGTTCCACACAGCAGATTGACTGGGAGTTCTCAAGTGCACGTTCTACAGTGGATGGTTGCCTGCAACGATTCATGGTCACGGCCGACCCGTGGGCCATGCCCCCGGCCTTCTTTCGGAGGTGGGGGGAGATGTGACGTACCTGCCAGCAGGACGCACACGACATAAAGGCACATAGCAATCAGAACAAATGTCTGCGTAGCTCAGTTGGTAGAGCGACTTGTTCCGGAATAAGCGGCCTCGGGTTCGAATCCCAGCGTAGACCAAAAATGACGGAGAAATTTACTTCGTTATAAGTCCACTTAAAAATAAAAAAGTAAAGGAAAATCTATTACGTGAGGTTGTTGCCACTCTATGCTAAAAATATGATTCAATGAGTAGTTTTATCAGACTGCCAGTGTTCTGTATTTATTATTTTTCAGAGGGTGTTTCATCGCAATTTCCTACGTAATTCACTTTCGGATGTGACAATAACTGGATTTTGCATCGCAAAACAAAAAAAAAAAAAAAAATCTTAGTGAAAAAATGTGTTCACAAATAAAATGCAGATATTCACTGTTGAAAAAAATCTACTTAAAAATGAGAACCTGAATTTACTCTTTTTCTTTAAGTACAATCGTATCGTAAACGAGTACATGACATGCTCAAATATAAGTAACCATACGTACTTACAAATAACTGCGTCAATACATATAAATATAATCTCGTATTACTTCATTTTAGATATTATAGATTTCAAGAGAAGTTGTTTAATAAATGTGCAAACTGACACACATAAATAATTAGTGCAACAAAGTCACTGATCACAAGTAATTTAATTATGCATAAAGTATCTTTGCGTACGTTTTTACATTAACTATATTGGTGTCAATCTCATGAAAAATATATTGTCGCTTCATTACTATATTTGTCATAAAATTGTGCGGACCCTTTGCTCAGCATGTGACAACGAGTATCTATTATCCCAGATGTGCCATCGAACAATGTACTTCCAGTTGACTCTATCAATAAATGAGTATGTATGGAGTACACGTATGGCAAATTTGAATTCGAGCCGCGGATGGATTAGTGGTTAGAGATTCGAACTACTGATGGGGGGACCCCAGGTTCAAACCTAGCCTGATAGGCTTGAACCTGGGGGCTCTCCGTGGTGGTGTGAATTTCTAATAATCGCTGAATATCAGCAGTGGACCGGTGGGATGGGCACGTTAAGTGACGTTAGGAGTCCAACGGTTAAAGTTCCTAAGCCCCCCCCCCCCCCTATAATTTCTCTCTGCCTTCTACGTGCAAAATCGTACGGTTGCGGCATCTAGTGGTTTCTCTCTCGCTTTCAAACTCTCCTGTCAAAATCGCTAGATTCGCTCTAACTTCCTCCGGTTTCTGTGCCCTGCCTTGAAGGGCACAGAAACTGAATGAAATTAAAGCACATATATTTGAAATACATGGATTTTTTTGAATACATGTATTTGAAATATATATATACTCAAAAATGATTATATATGTTTTAAATTAGAAATACCAGATATACTCACAATTGATTCCCTGTTTGTACTCAAAAAGGAGTACGTGTCTTTTCCAAAAATGAGACACAAGTCATCATCATCATTGTCAACCATTATCAATCCACTTATGAACGAAGGTCTGTCCAAGCATCTTCCACAACGGTCTGTCTTGTGGCAGTCTCCTCCATGTTACTCCCACATACTTTCGAATTTCATCTACCCATCTACCGTGTGTTCTTCTTCTGGGTCTTTTCCTGTCCCTTGGAATCCAATACAAAATTTCGACTGTCCATCAATGGTCTGTCTTTCTGGCAGTATGTCCAGCCCATTGCCATTTCAGGGATTTAACTCTGATCATGATGTCTTCCACTCTTGTCATTTTTCTGATCCACGAGTTCCTCTTCTGATCTCTCCTGGTTACACCAAGCATGCACCTCTCCATGCTGCTTTGAGTTGTCTGCAGTCTTTGTATGTCTCTTTTAGTTAAGGTCCAGGTCTCTGCACTATACATGAGCACTGGAAGGATGCATTGATCAAAAACTTTTCTTTTAAGACATAATGGTGTATAGTTTTTGAAAATTATGCTGTTTCTTCTAAAAGCTCTCCAGGCAAAGTTTTGATACGCCGATTAATTTCTTCATCAATGTGATCCTCACTTGATATCTGCTGTCCAAGATAAACGTGCGTGTCTGTTATCTCCAGCTTTTCTCCATCAATCGATAAATCTTCATTTCTTGTAAAAGCATTGTACATCACTTTTGTCTTCTGAAAGTTCATTTTTAATTCCACTTCTTTACTCTTGTCAGCAAGTTCCTGGATCATACTCTGCAGCTCTGATAGGGTAGTTGCAAAAATGACTACGTCATCAGCAAAACGAAGGTGAGTTAGATAATCTCCATTAATCTTTATCACTTTGTTTTCCCAGTTCAGTGATTGAAAGCAAGTACTCGGAGCTATTATAAGCCCAGAAAGTAGTTAAAACGAGTACATTTTGCTTATTTCTAAGTACCAATTTTTAACAGTGTTTTGTTTCTGAATTTCAAACGAAGCCGGAAATTTAGCACCTCAGTCTATGCACACACACACACACACACACACACACACACACACACACACACACACACACTCAATCTACTGCTTTAGGAAGGTCTCTTGAAGTGTCTTCCGCAACTCCCTCTCTCGAGTCACTCTCTTTGATATCACTCAGGCATGATTTCGAATTCGATTACCCATCTTCTACATCTTTTCTCGTCCCTTGGTGATCAGACGGGGTTCGGGCATTTAGGCACCTGACTTTTGGGCACCGGACATTTGGGCACAGGACATTTGGGCACCCGGGCATTTTGGCACATTCCCTTTTAAAGCAATTAAATTGCGCTGTGTAAAAAATTATGGTGTTCCTATATTTCTCCCTACTTGAGCAAGTGGTGTGCACAAAATTTTTTTCGCTTATATCTTATAATCATTAAGAAATTGAGACATATGTACGATTTTCTGTCTGAAAGACGGGGCGGACATTTGGGCACCGGACATTTTGGCACCCGGACTTTTGGGCACAAATGTTTAAGAGGCCGTATAACAATTACCGTTTCTTGGCCCAATAATAAGAGTTTGACCGAGAAAATGTTCGTCGTAAGTTACTTAGGCACTAAATATTTACATAACATATCAAGTTATTAATATTTGTCTTTTACTTAATTAGGCACTAAATTACTATGCCTCATTCGTAGGCCCTTTTGACAGTCTTTTTTCTACCGATGTCATATTCATAACGTTTACGTATCAAATCAAGTTAATAGCATTGCGCTTTTACTTAAGCACTAAATATTAATTCATAGGCCGTAGGCCTTTTTAACAGTTTTTGTTCTAAAATTTATCGTCCAATCGGGAGATTTTCAACATTCACAAGCTGCAACTCGACAGATTATTTGAGGGCACGTGCCTACTCAGCAAACATGTCGGGGGTGGGGGTGGGGAGCTATATCAAAAGTGTAAAATATAAAGAATTTCTCGTCCGATCGGGAGATTTTCAGCATTTACAAACTACAACTGGAGACATTATCTCAGGGCATGAAACTACTGAGCAAACCTGTCGGGGGGGGGGGGGTAATACTAAAGTGTAAAATATGAAACATTTCTCGTCCGATCGGGAGATTTTGAGCATTTACAAGCTACAACTCGACACATTATCTGAGCGCACGTGCCTACTCTGACAACGTGGTGGTGGTGGCGGGGGGGGGGGGGTTGTTAATACCAGAACTTTAAAATTTGAAAAATGCATCGTCCAATCGGGAGATATATTTTTCTATATATCTGGCGCATATTGGCATTTTAGTGTTTTAAATTTATTAAAATTTGGCTAATTAACGGCGAAGGGGGAAGGGGGCTCTCCCCATGGGCGCCCTTGGTGCTATGTAATAATGAATATGATGTAATCCATATTCATGATTATGAGATATGTAATCCCGATCCAGGACGACGAAATTGTCAAGTTTTCGGATATTATGCTTGTCATATTTACACCCAAAACAATGTATTGTCATCTTCAAAATTTGTGCATTATAATATTTTTTTAAATTCAATTATAATTGTCGTTTGTCTCACTGGAAACGTTTTCTCCATTCAATTCCCCTCACAGCGCCAAGAAACCGCAATTTTTGTACGGCCCCTAAAGATTTGTGCCCAAATGTCCGGGTGCCCAAATGTCCGGGTGCCTTAATGTCCGGGTGCCCAAATGTCCGGTGCCCAAAAGTCCGGGTGCCCAAATGTCCGGTGCCCAAAAGTCCGGTGCCCAAAAGTCCGGTGCCCAAATGTCCTAAACTCGATCAAACAATGATTTCATCTGTCCAACGGTGGTCTGTTTTTCTACCAGCCCCTGTTAGATCATAGTTCCATCAACTCTTGTAATTTTTCTGATCCATGTGTTCGTCTTCCTACCTTTTGCATGCATCAGATCTCCATGCTTCTTTGAGTTGTTTCTAGCCGCTGTATACCTTTTTAGTTATTGTCCGTGTCCCTAATACATTAGTGAGAACTGGAATGATGCATTAATTAAATTTTTTTCTTTTAAAACATAATGGTAAATTGTTCTTAAAAATTGCACTGTATGTTCACATATGGTTAAACAGAATGAACGGTCTTTTGTATATAAATTGTTATTCATTTTAATACTTTGGTTATTTGGCACCAAAAGTACATTTTGTTCTATTTGGTGATACTAGATAATCTTAATTTCTCAGATTATCTCATTAGGTGAGCAATCGGTAATATAATATGAGAAATGTTCATGATGTCCCAGTTTTAAAATTTTTTTCTCAAGCTACCTAAATCCTCGGAGAGTGGATTCGAAGACCCCTTAGGAAGGAAAACGGCCTTCCAGTTAAGATTCTTTTCAGAATTTTAACCTAAGCAGAAAGAACGTTCGCGTTTCTGTTGCATTTTTCCATTGCTAATTTTTTATAAGAATAAGGTGTGTGTTTTTCAAGCCCAAAGCAAAAAATCTTGGATTTTTTGAAATACAGTACCCACAATTTAGAGTTTATATTTAACAAATTCCTTATACTTCCAGGATTTTGGAATGCAGTGCTTTGTGACCTCTACATTTCGCGTGCAACCTTGCACAAAGGCAAACTAAAAAGTACCAGGAGTTATCCAAGTTCGATCAAGAATAAATTTATAACGATTGGGAATCAAATCCCAAAATGATATTGGCATAGGTTTTCCTACTCTCTTTACGAAAACGTAAAAGTAAAGCAATAAATAGACTTCGCTACCTCCTAATTTATGAATTGTTGATGAGGGTCTACAGGCCGTAAAGTCAAAGCAAAGTTATCCAAGTGTTTATGCATTTCTAAGAGGCAAATGTAACGAGGAAAAGTTAAATGAAACATTTTACACCCAATTTTCCTGATCTGCCTAGAAAGGTCGATTTCTTTTAAATTTGTTTTTTATTCTAGCAAAGCAATTGAAAATATTTGTAAGAATTTAAGCTCTACAAATGTGTGGTTTTTTGTTTTGTTTTTCTACGAGGAAAATACAAAATTCAGCAGGTCACTTTAAAGTTGATATTCTGATTACAAAGTCTGCATACCTATCCACTGTTTCGCTAAAATTTCCGTTGGGCTATATACTATGTTAAAAACGTTTTACTACGAAAGAGCAAAAATAAGGAAAAAATGAGTAGAATGCAGTTTGTTCATCTAAAAGTAATTGCTGTGCCCATGTATTAAATACATGTGTAGATAATTGCTACAAAAACTGAAATAAGCACAGACAAATCCATTTCTTCAAAAGGAAAAGTAGTTGAATTGTCAAAAACACATAAAACAAGGTTGTTTCGGTCAAATTTCATTCACTTAATTGAGTCCACACTTCAAATAAATTATTTAGAAATTTTAGGAGAAACCATTTTGTAATTAATGACGAGAAACTGTACAACCAAGTGTACTTAAAATAGGACAACTACACTAGTAATCCGAATTTACTGGCATAAAGTAGAAATAAAAGTTTCCATGCTTTTTCAGATCAACCAGATACTTTTTCAAGAAAGGCAGATAAAAAAGGTGAGATAATTTTTTTTATTTTTTTAATACTTTTTTGCTTGTCTACCTTCCTTGAAAAAGTCAGGTGGCTGATATGCGAAAGCTTGAAAACTTTGATTTCTATGTTACGCCAATAAATTTGGATTGCTCAAATAGTATAATTATACAATTTTAACCGCTTCGTAAGTTCTAAAGAATAAGTAGTTTCATGGGGGCGGGGAGGGGGGGGCAACAACCGCCATGGGAAGATCAGGGCTGGAAAAGTCGCCCGTCCCTAATTTCTTACCTCTGGTTGGGCAGAGCCAGCGCTGTGAGACACATACACCACCCATTCCTCATTCGAGCCCAGCTCGGACGGCTATCCAGAAACCTACACTTCTGACTACTCGACTACCGAGGCGGCTGCAAAAGTTTTATTAGTGGCATTTCAGTTATAGGAGCGTAAGGCATGGTGTCATAAAGAATGGTGTAATAACTTTTTTCCTCTGTATCATTTCCCGGGATGAACAGAGAAACAACTTGCCTGTCAGGCATAGGCACAGAGTTTTTTGTAAATCTCTCGACATGTTTGAAAACAAATGACGTTTATACATTAATTTTCTTTAAAATAAATAAGAAAATAAATAAAAAAGTGTTATTATTAACCATTATCCAACAGTACGCTTTTAAACATTTTCGGAATTTTACCAATTTTCTATTCGATTCTCATGCATGTGAGTAAATTTGAATATACTGTATTATGGGCAAAAGTTCTTTTGGTGTATATGTGTGGAGGTTTAACGACCATTATGAGTAACTCATTGGGGTATATAAGCAGTCGACCGTTCCTTATTTTGAACAACTGGGAAGGGAGACGGCTATTTCTATAAGACAAGGGACCACCCACGCCTCACCTAGGGATTCGAACCCACACCCATCTCGGGCGAAATATTGACAGCCAACGCCGCGTACCATTCGGCCACCAGGGCAACTTCTGGTTCACTTTCATATTTGTCTTAAAAACTGCTTCATCTTAATAGATCTGAAAAATGTTTGTTGTATTGAATTGAATTGAATTGAATTAAATTCAGCACAAAATTATATCTAATATATTAAAAAATTTCGTTGCAATAAAATAGTGTTTCGACATGCACTATTTCAAATGTCTGTATTGATACATCAATTTTGATTTTTAGTAATACATAAGGGATGCTAACTGATAGAAACATCTAATTCCATAAGTTCTAATTATAATATACAAATTGTTATCAAAAGATAATTTTGGTTGCTCTCGTAGAAATCATCATGCCCTGATTGGTACGGGGGCACGCATAAGTAACCAAGCATGCCTGTAGTCAGCACCTGTACTTTAAGGTGTATATTTTTTATATATTTTCAAAATTACGTTGTAAAAAAAAATGAACTCATTAAACCTATGAATGCCAGTATCTCGCATCATTTGAATTTTAGCAGCTTACCCCAAAAAGAAGGAGAAAAGGATCACCCAACCACTAAATCTGCAGACGCGGAGTTTTACACTAGGGTTCACTTCCACAAAATACGGTTATCTACATCCGGTGAACTCAGTTATCGGTGTTCTGACGACGGTGACTTATATCACCTTACGACAGAAAAGTCCTCCTTTGCAATGCCTACAAGGTTCGGCACAGTCCTTTCTTTTACCCTAAATGTCAGGTCCAGTTCCCTTTTACATATGAGCCCCATTGGGATAAAGGGATCAGTTTTGGAAGATATTCCTCCCTTTGGCAAAACGCTGGCATATCTGTGGCATGGTGGTGAATAATTCTCGCATTTAAAGCAGCTCAGGATGGCGTACTTGAAGGGAGATCAGAAAATGCCTCCATAGCACTTGT
Organism: Macrothele yani; assembly: GCA_039090855.1. Classification (NCBI taxonomy): domain Eukaryota; kingdom Metazoa; phylum Arthropoda; class Arachnida; order Araneae; family Macrothelidae; genus Macrothele; species Macrothele yani. The sequence goes on along the minus strand of CM077007.1, from coordinate 143,214,817 downwards.
CAGGCGGGAGATGAGTTAAGAGAAAATGTAATGCAATAACTCGGCCCCATGTGTCAGGCGAGGGCAATTATTCCGCAGAACTTTTCAACTTTTCACTCGGTAAGCTAAGCGGGTGTGTGCGTGTCTGTGGGAGGACAGAAGTAGAGATGGTGTTGAAATCTCACAAACATTTTCAGTAGCGTTTCTGAAAGAAAGAGAAAAAGGAAAAAAATATGAAAAAATCGATTTTTCTGGACAGATCTCCTGCAGTGGGTGTGAAATGTTTCATTTAAGTTTCCCTGGAATTTATCGAAAGACTTCACAGTGAAAGCACAAAGGAAATAAATATTTATCAAACCACCAAGCTTTTTGTAAAAGACATTTGCAAAAAATAAACAAATAAATAATTTATTTTACATTATTACACCCTGTCCTGCTCTTAATACTTTAACCAAATATAGGGATGAAATGAATTTATACATTTCTACGCGACGTAAGAACTGGGATACAAAAATGCAGTAGTAAATGAGCCCTGCAAATCGAACTAAATTTGTGCTTTGTGCACAGACCAATCTATAAATAAGCCTCAGTAAAATGCAGTTATGTATGGGCGTTATTAGTGATTTGCCTCCTCGGGGCGCTCCGTGGTAACAATGGCACACACAACAGCCACTAGGGCCTCTGTGAATTTTGGATAGGTGCAAGCTAGTTCTGTGTGACATTGGCGAAAAGACCCCAACTCACTGGGTTTTGTTCCAGAATCCTTAGGTTGAATGACCAACTGGAACCCTCAGCTGTGGGTTAATCCCCCACACTGATGTACTTACCTGATTAAAAAGACAAAAAGAAATATTAAGAATGACTCAAGTGTGGGATATGGTGGACCTACCACACTTGAGAAGGACGGTCCATAACGGAATCGACCTGCACTTTCTAAACGGCGTATGAGAAAGAGATCTCGGCTGAGTGAATGTAAGATTGGTGTATGGAATACTAGAGGTATAAATGGCAAGATGAGTGAGGTGATTGAGAAGATGAATGAGTATAGACTGGATGTGCTGTGTGTAAGTGAAACCAAAAAGAAGGAAATTGGGGTAGAAGAAGTGAATGGCACGGTGAGTGTGTGGTCTGGAGTATTGGATAATATGAGAGGACAGGCGGGTGTAGGTGTGATTTTAAGTGAAAAGATGAACAACTTGATTCGCTATAGTTGCGTAAGTGAGAGAATTCTCTGGATTCGTTTGAAAGTGAAACTTCAGGGAATTGTAATTGTTGTAGTGTATGCTCCTTGTGACTCGGAACCTTCTGATAAGAAGGAAGATTTTTGGAATGAGCTAAAAGCTGTTTTGTGCCAATTTGGTGCTAAAGAAAAAGTTATAATAGCAGGTGATTTCAATGCTAGGGTAGGTGTGCAGAATGCAATTTCTGACAATGTTCTGGGTAAGTTTAGTGATCCTTGTGTGAATGATAATGGCGAAAGATTAATTGAACTCTGCATTGAGAATGGTTTGTGTGTATCTAATACATTTTTCAACCACAAGAATATCCACACATATACTTGGGAAAATCGTACTCTTGGTCAAAAGAGTGTGATATATTTTGTTGTCTACGATCAGCGTTTGAAACACTTAGTTGTTGACACCCGTGTGATGAGAGGTGCGGATGTTGGTTCTGATCATTACTTGGTAGTGTCGCGAGTGAAACTTAATGTTGGTTGGAGGAAAAGGAATAGGAAGAGACCCAGGATAGAAAGAATAAATATTGATAGGCTCCTTGAAGATCATCAGCGGCATTCTGACTTACTCAGAGAACGACTGAAGGATCTGAAATCTGGTGAGAGGGATGTAGAAAAGAAGTGGGAATGTTTTAAGAACTCTGTTGTCACTGCTGCTAAAGAGCTCTGTGGCACCAGAATTGTGGGTAACAATAGAGGTGATGCTTGGTGGAATAGTGAGATTGAAGAGGCAGTAAAGAGAAAGAAGGAAGCCTATTTGGGGATGTTGCAAGGTAGAGTCTCTGTGGATGAATATCGCTGTAAGAAGCGTGAAGCTGCTAAGCTGGTTCGCCACAGTAAGGCAAAAGATAGGAAGGAGAAAGTGGAAAGGCATGAACTGGCTTTTTGGAAAGATAGGAAGTCCTATTGGAAGCACATGAGACTCAGAAAAAATAGGGGAAACAAAGTTGCAGGTTGTGTGAAGAATGAGATTGGGGAAATGTTATGGAAGCCCAATAAGTTAAGTGACAGATGGGGTGAATACTTCCGTGAGTTATTAGATCAGGAAAGCAAAGATGATTCTGAGACAGACGCAGATGATGCCACAATGAGGGATGAAAGCACAGGAGGGATCTCAAGAGAAGAAGTGTGTAAAGCTCTAAAATCTCTTCAGAATGGTAAGGCTCCGGGAGTTGATGGCATAACTGCAGAGATGTTGAAATATGGTGGTGACTCTATAATTGACTGGTTAACTGAATTTTGCCAGTTGTGCTAATAGTTAGGAATGGTCTCTCGGGATTGGAAGGATGCTATCATTGTTACCTTGCATAAGGGAAAAGGTGATCAGACTGAATGCAAGAACTATCGTGGTATTCGCCTACTGAGTGTGCCAGGGAAAGTGTTTGGTAAGGTTGTTATTGAAAAAGTACGGGTTCTTACATCATTGAAAGTGTGGGATGTTCAGAGTGGTTTTATGCCTGGTAAAGACTGCACTAACCAGATTTTTGCATTACGCACGATGATTGAAAAGTATCTGGCTGTTGGGAAGAAAGTTTTTACTGCCTTCATAGATTTAGAGAAAGCTTATGACCGAATGAATAGGACACTTTCGTGGAAAGTATTGAATGAATATGGTGTTACTGGGAATCTACTTAATAGTATAAAAGCCATGTATGCTGGTAGCAGAGCTTGTGTACGAGTGAATGGTGTTTTATCAAAATGGTTTTCTATTGGTGCAGGAGTTAGACAAGGTTGTGTAATGTCACCATGGCTGTTTAATATATTTATGGATGCATGCATGCGTGATGCCAAAATAGATAATAGTGGTTTATGTTTTGGCGATATCCGTGTGTGCAGATTGCTGTATGCTGTGACACTGTCCTGTGGGCAGAGAGCAAAAGTGAGTTGCAGAGTATGTTGACTCGGATGCACGAAGTTTGCATGAAATTCAAACTGAGTATAAATAAGGGAAAAACCAAAGTTATGGTGTTTTAGAGAGGAACAGGTAGCACTGAATGTAATGTAAGTATAAATGGCACTGTGATTGACCAGGTGAGTGAGTTTGTGTATTTAGGAAGCATGTTTGACAGAGAGAACAAGTTGGATGGTGAAATCAGTAGGCGAGTGAATTCTTCTTTGAAAGTCATATCTGCTCTGGGAGGTTTTTACAGGAATGATGGGTTCTCTAGAAAGTCCCGCATGGCTGTGTTTGAAAGTGTAATTGTTCCTACTCTGATGTATGGTAGTGAAACCTGGGTACTGCAGAAGAAACATAGGAGTCGTTTGTGTGCTGGAGAAATGCGTTACTTACGTGGGGTTTGTGGCAAGACACGATATGATTGTGTGAGAAATGAAGATGTATTGCAGTTGTGTGATGTGAAGCAAAATGTTGTTAGCAAGGTGGAGACCAATATACTTCGGTGGTTTGGCCATGTTGAAAGAATGAGTGATGAAATGCTTACTCAGAAAATCTTCTCAGCCCAAGTGGCAGGAAGGAAAGGCAGAGGAAAGCCAAGGAAGACATGGGTGAATCAGATTCAGGAGTGTCTGCATGAGAAGAAGATTATGGTATGAAGTATAAAAGATCTTGTGTACGGCGTGTAATGGATATTAGTGAAGCACGAGTTGTATGTCAAAATCGCTGTAAATGGAGAAGTTTGATACGACAACAGTAAGTAAAAATATCTGGTAGTTTGCATTTCTTTTTGGAGCTAACCTCTGAATCTCAGAGAACAGCTTAGTGGTATGTATGTATGTATATTATTAGTGGTTGTTAATATCGTATCACCTAGTAGAAGCATACAAATCGACGAGATGGTCTCTACAAATCAGTTAGAGTTCAGGAAATCAGGGATGTATTCTAAATAAAAATGTGCGTTAGAAATGAACGGATGAGGTAAAAATAAAACAGAAAAAAGACTGAAATATTCAGCAGCAATTTGAAATTTGATTTGCTGTCTTCATAGAAATGCATTGCTTGTAACTCTTATCTTTTGTTGTTTAACTGCTTAATTTGAATAGCTTCGAAGTAAAGCTAGAACTTTACGTAGGAAACACTTGTTAAGAAATAGTACGTATGTACAGGGTTACAAGGAAAGTCCTTGATCAGGCCAATATCTCAAGAAACTGTGGCAGTTAGCGATTTACTTTTTGTGCAGTTGTACAGGAAACCCCATATGACGCACACAATAACTCCACGAGGGATCACCTCGCCCCCATTTTTTTTGGGGGGGGGGGAGGAGTTATTGCACTCCCCTTTGCAGATAGGGCAAAAAAGTAAATTACAAACTTGTTCAGGGAGGCAAAAATAGTACAGAAATACTTTTGTCCCATAACAAAAGATGGAAGTGGACCGGGAATGGGGCCCCAAGAAAATCACAACATCCGGAAGCAACGACAGAGTATTTAGACAAGAACTTATTACTTAGAACTTATGTGGCCCCACGAAAATCACAACATCCGGAAGCAACGACAGAGTATTTAGACAAGAACTTATGTGGCCCCAAGAAAATCACAACATCCGGAAGCAACGACAGCCTATTTAGACAAGAACTTATTATTTAGGACTTATGTGGCCCCAAGAAAATCACAACATCCGGAAGCAACGACAGAGTATTTAGACAAGAACTTATTACTTAGGACTTATGTGGCCCCAAGAAAATCACAACACCCGGAAGCAACGACAGAGTATTTAGACAAGAACTTATTACTTAGAACTTATGTGGCCCCAAGAAAATCACAACATCCGGAAGCAACGACAGAGTATTTAGACAAGAACGCATTACTTAGAACTTATCTAAACTGGTAAGTTCTAAGTAAATGAAAGCACAAAGGAAAAGTTTTCCCACAAGCCTTATCAAGAGTTCTTGTTCTGAAATACTGTAAAACGCAGTTCCTTGACATATTGAATATCAGACTTTGATGTCCAATACAGGAAAAAATACACTGAGATAAGGAGAAATAGCATACAGTGGCGAAACACTCATCCAATAGAAAAACTGTATGCACATCTAAAACTTTCGACTTCCTTCACTGGTTCACGAAGTGTTGGCATACCGACCACGCATATCATTTTTGTATTCTGACGACGGAGTAGAAAGCACATTTGAAATCCATGCAAATATGCTTCGGACACAGCGACTCAGGTAGCTTTCCGCTTTTTTCGCATTTGGAGAGTTTCCTTCCATATTTTGTCATGGGACAAAATCATTTCTGTACTATTTCTGCCTCGCTGAACAAGTTTGTAATTGACTTTTTTGCCGTATCTGCAACGGGGGGAAGGGGGGGGCGATAGCCCCCTCAACCCCCAAAAAGGGGCGAGGGGATCCTTCGTGGTGTTATTGTGTGCTCCATAGGGGGTTTCCTATACAACTGCTCAAGAAGTAAATCGCTAACTGCCATTGCTCGTGCGATATTGGCCTGATCACGGACTTTCCTTGTAACCCTGTATATTGAGATCTCTTTAAATACTGCCCCATCATTTTACCCAGTGCTTAATATTCAGTACACTGTTAAAAAATTTGTAATAGGTCGCACCAAAAGGTGATGCCTACATCAGCTGCACTACTTTTGGGGTTAAAGTATACTCCTGTGTGGTGCATGAAACATACAAAAATATGATGCAATGTGCGAAACTTTGCACCAATCAGACTGGATACCATTACGTGCATTTGTGTGTGTGTGTGTGTGTGTGTGTGTGTGTGTGTGTGTGTTTCACTCTCCATACAGTGGTTTATCTTTGCCCCAAAAGCGGCCCTGCTGATGTTGCATCATTTTGGTGCAACCTACTGCAAAATGTTTAACAGTGTATGAATTGTGACGTGCCTGCCCCGCAAGACGCACATGAGATAAAGACAAATAGTAGTGAGAGCACATGCCAGTGTAGTACAGTGGATAACACTGGAAGCTCCGGAGCCGAGAGTTGTGGGTTCGAATCCCGCCCCTGGCATAAAAATGATGGAGCAATTTATTTCGTCATATTGGCGTCCGAACTTCAAGGATGGCCTAGCTGATAGGTTTCTCGTAATGGTGTGATGCTCTTTCCACACCGCGAGACAGGAAAAATGAGAATCCCTTCTTCAGTGCTTCGGAAAAATAAATGTGTGTGATGTTATGTTCCACACACCAAATTATCTGGGATTTCTCAAATGCACGTTCTTCATCGGATGATTGCCTTCAGTGACACATGGTCCCGGCCGACCTGTGGGCCATGTCCTCGACCCTCTTTGGGTGGGGGGGGGGGGTCGTACCTTCCCCTCAGGATGCCCATGAGATAAAGGCAGATAGCAGTGAGGACACATGCGAGTGTAGTATAGTGGATAGCACTCGGAGCTCCGGAGCCGAGACTTTCGGGTTCGAGTTCTGGCATAAAAATGATGAAGAAATTTACTTCGTCATAGAAGGATTTGTATTGCTATTTAGGATGCTTAAAGTATTGTTTTTTTTTCTAAGGTTATTGATGGGTGTAGGAAATTTCCCTCGTGTTACCCAGAGGAATTAGGGAAAGAGCCTTTTCCTTTCCTTTTATTGGAGACGGTCATCGTTGGCCAGTTGTTTAGCAGAAATGCCATTTGCTACCATAAAGCACTTGTCACTCAACCTCTATGGTTTTACAATATTATCCCGTGTTTCTCCCTTCTAGCAGTGAAGTTTCCACCTGCGAAAAAGCTGCACTGCCCCTTGATACCCAGGCTTCAGACCACTGGTTCTAGATGGACTAGGTTCGAGTGTCCCACGAGGCATGGAAGGGATAGTTTTCCCTTCCCTGAAACCAGTGTCCTCAAATTAGGGTCGGACTACTGCTTATAGTCCTCAGGGTTGCTCTTGGGGGGTCGTCAGACCCCCCAAAAGCAGTAGCCAGCTGCTGTAACTTAATTTTGAGTATACATCCCTCTTGACAAAGAAGAGATCAGATCATATGTAGATGATTTTAGGAAGGGAGTGTCTGACATCTGACCCCAGGTTTTAAATCACCCTTAGAAATAGGAAGATAGGAGATTTGCGCTAAAGTGACCAATAGGAAAGTGACACAGAAGCGAGGTAGAAAGGGGGGAAATATGCCCTTATTTATTACAGGGGGGAGGGCAATACCCGGGATGCGACGGCTAAACGTGCCCATACGACGCACGGCAGATATTTAGTGGTTCAAGCGTTCACACCTGCCGGATATCATACCTGAGGTTCCTCCGTGGCAGTCACGAACGCTGATTACTAGGCCATCCGCGGCCGACAAAGGAAGAAAGCTAATTAGCTCTCTCTTTATACTGAAGCCCTTATGAATCGTGAGACGGAGTACTGCCAGATGCGATTCTCTAGTTTCATTCCTGCCATGCGAATACTGGTATTCTTTTTTTGTTTGGGGGTTTAATAACCGCCGTAAGCAATTTGATGTGACATATGCAGTCGCTCGTCTGCATGTAGCCCATTGAAATGCTCATCTAACCACACACACACAAAAAAAAAACCCTGTCAGAGTGGCGCTACAACTAAAAAAAAAAAAAAAAAAAAAAGCTAAGGCTCTGCTATTTTATTGCTGCCAATTTATTTGGATGACTGAGTAACTGAGTAATGAGAATATTGGGTTGGAACGAAAGTAATGTCCGATGACGAGGTACCCTAGTTGAAGCCCCAGCCACGGAGCACATTGGCCAAGCACCGGCATGACATCAGCAAGTATGGGACTTAAGTCAGTGGCAGTTCGCCGTCAGAAGACGAAGAGTTTAAGAGCTAGCCAACATGGAAGTGGACAAGAAGCACATCCACCATTGCATGCTGTATAAGTTTCGTAGCGGTACCACCCTCATGAGTGTTGTAAAGAACATTATTAGTGGGTACTCCAATGCCATGTCACATCATGGGTGCTGTCGCTAGTGCGAATGGTTTAAGAGGGAAAATTTGACCTGTCATATGATCCCAGTGTCGGAAGACAGCGGACGTGGACATGCTGAAGACCGACCCACGCGGGAGTTATCCGAACAGCTGCGGATTACCCACACGAGCATTATCACCCACCAGCGCCAAATTGGGAAGGAGCACAAGAGGGGAGTTTTGGTACCCCATCAACTCACAGTTGAGCAGAAAGAAAATCGCACGAACGCATGCGTTTCCCTGCTTGCACATGACCAAGTTGAACCGTTCTTGAACCGCATTGTGACAATTGACGAGAAATGGGTCCTGAACGACCATGTCAGCGCCCAGAAACAGTGGTTGGACCCAAAACAGAAGTCCATAGCGACCCACAAAGCCTGTTTACACCAACGTAAGGTCCTGCTGCACGCATCGCTCACGTCGAAACGACCAGCAGTGCTGAAACGCAATGGCATCATCCTACAGCTCCTCAATCCTGCCGATCTTGTGACATGTCACACAGCACGGTTGACCTGTCACAAGATCAGTGTCCTGGGCTGGGAGGTGCTGCCACGCACAGCTTATTCCTTGGACGTTGTCCCAAGCGACATCCACCTTTTCCGGTCATTGCAGCTTTTCCTGGACGAACAGCGGTTCATCAACCGGGACGATATCGAACGTTCACTTTTCTCCCCCAGGGACGTTATCCAACACCTGCCCAGACGATTGGAGCAGGTCGTGGCAAACGATGGCGACTACATTTTGGACTGATTTGTATTTGTATGTACGGTAATTAGCACATTCTTTTTGTTGCATTTCATTTGCAGACATTACTTTCTTTCTAACCCAATAAAAATTTCGTAAGTGCAGCACGTAGCCATAGTTGAATTTTCATCAAAAGAAAACTTCACAATGATTCACCATCGTATGACATTCTGTAACATTACACCGCCTCTAAAAATATGGAATGCATTCTTGTGAAGAGCTACAGTGAGCCGCCAATGTGTAGTTTGCGGAGCAACATGAAACCTTTTATTACCTCTGGCTCACAGGGATAAAACAAAATCGTACTCATCCGGTTTCGTCTAACGGGATTCTCGGAAATGCCACTCCGGTGTTGAAGTGATCACATAAGTTGGCTTCTGGCTAATTACATGAGCTAGACTCAGGCCCGAAACACGAATGAGGCATAGGAATGCTTGTCCTTTTGAGCAGGTTCTCCCCCTGTATGGGACCCAGATTAGAGATGGCTTACTGCTCACTGTAGCAGTTAAAATCCTAAACGGCAACAACATATTTCCGTAACTCTTATCGCTACATGCGCTATACAATACATATTGGTCGTTCTGCTGCCCGAATAGTCAGAGACGTAGGGTTCTGGCTAATTGTTCGAGCTGGGACATGGTCCGATTACCAGCTGAGTCATGGCAGCTAACTAGCATGAAAGAAATACGGGATCGGAAAATAGAACCATGCTATATAGCTAGCTGCTGTACTAGTATTGACAATTGGCTAGAATCTTTAGAGTCCCAGATGTAACATGGCTGGTTGACATGACTTCCACTGGATGGAAGTCATGCCAAGCAGCCATGACTTCTTCCTTCCCTAGTACCAGTGGCAGTAAGTTAGAGAAGGCGACTGTTTACAGCCTTCTCTAACTAAACACGAGAGAAAAAAATTACGTTGTGATGTGATATCATAGGGCACCAAAGCGTCCTACTGGTGACTTTGGAGAAGAAGTCACTGCCAGAGTTTGCAAGGATACCAAACTACTTGGAAAGATGGAAATCACTAATATTAATTAAATAACGAATCTATTGGAGCTGTTTGAAGGCTGGATGTACGCTATGAGACGCAGGAATTGCAGAAAATAATGAAAACACCCTTCTTTATACCGTAAAACACCTTATTGAAAAAGCATGTGTTAATGGCAGTATACCTGATCGCAAAAATTGAACAGTCGGACCTGAAATCTGATTTAAGCAAGGTGCTACTCTCTCCAGGAACAATATTGAAATATCTTCAAGGAAGATATGGAAACGAATAGGATAAGTTAAAAAATTATTATACCAATCAAAGAAACTATCAGAATGAAGAGCAGCATTTTGCTGACGAGGAGTCTGAATCCTCGAAGCAATGGCTCAAAGTAGCGTCGGAACAACAGCGAGTGATTAGCGATATCGGGTCACGGATCTAGAATCTATCGTCCCGATATCGCTTAACCATTGGGTATTCAGTATGCATGCAGTTGAACCAAAGTCGCAATGTTTTTTTCTTTTACAGAGTGCATTAGCAAGTTTTATCAACATGACCAACGGAATGAATTTTCCAGACGTATAATAAGTTGCATAAAGAGGAGTGAGGGACGAAGATTTTCCAAAGAGGACAAATTGTTGGTGCTTTTTTAGTAACTTTAACCGTGACTAATTCTGCTAATTTGTACAGTGCCTTTAGAGGAACTGCTTTCAAACTTGTAAGCTGTAGTCTAAGCGTTAGCCTGAAACAGTCTGTCCTAGTGGGACCTGTATTACTGGCTGCTTCCTTTACCTGGAACCAGTAGTCCCAAATTATGGAGAGCGACTCCTTATCGCTATTGGTGTTGCTTAGGGTAGTTGTTAAATCCCCCACTTCCCCTAAACAAAACAAAAACAAAAACAAAAGAAAGCTGATAGCGGCAATCACGAAATATGAACCGAGAGCGTCCGCGAGGATGAGCCGTGGTTCAAAACCTAAGCCCACCATGTAACGCAAAGGTAATTTAGCAAAGGCTCTACACACAAAACCTACTCTCTGTAACTCAGCATAAAACTAGTTAATGAAGTTTCCAGCAAAACAATTCGATCATTTGTTACGAAAGCGGATTTTCAAAAGCGGAAAAAAGTATTGACCTAAGAATTTGGGAAACTAGCATCAGATGTGATTAGACACCGATGTACTTTTAGAACCATCCGCATGGTTTGTATTCCAAGAGCGATAAAATATGCCTATAATTTTGACAGCCTTGGGCCAAGAATCTTACGCGCTCCGTAGTGGCAAAATCGGTCTTCACAAAAGATTGAAAATTATATATAACGCATTCCCCGCCAGAGATCAATCCGATACAAAATAATAATAATAATAATAAAAATTAAATAAATTCAAATCGATCATTTAGAAACAGAGATATTGGAGAAATCGCAATTTACTTTTACGTCCCCTAGCGAAAAAACTATACATTACCTGTAAAAAAAAAAAAAAGAAAAACGCTATTTAAAATAGCCTTCGTTATAAATGGCATCGAAAGTTAGAAATGATTTTTTTTTCTATCGGATATTCAGAAGCAATGTTATGGGATAAAATACATACAAAATACGGTAGTATCTGCATTTGCGTCTTCTAACAGCGAAATTGTCCAACGATTAAAGCCCGGAAAGCAACGATAATCGTTTTCACATTTCGGGCTTCCCAACATGAAAAGAATTTTTCAATTTGAACCAATAGTTGCAGAGATATAGTGTCCACAGAGAGACGGACACCCAAAGTGATACTACAAAAACGTATTTTTTTTATTTTGTTTTTTTAAAAATGGCTTGCTGAAAAGATAAGCTTTAGTTGTTGCACTGAGTGTGCGACATTGGAGTTCTATAATAGATATTACGGCGGGATTAACAGATACTTCCTCAAGGTCATGTTGAACAGTTTCGGTTCGGCACCTGTTTTTAAAACTTGGATGGAGAGCTTTTGGAAGAAACAGTACAATTTTTAAGAGCAGTATGCCATTTTATGTTAAAAGGAAAGTGTTTAATCAATGCATCCTGCCAGCGCTTACGTATGGAGCTGAGATATGAACCTTAACTAAAAAAGCTATACAAAGACTTCAAACAACTTAAAGAAGCATGGAGAGATGCATGCTTGGTGTAACCAGGAAAGATAAGAAAAAGGAACTTGTGGATAAGAAAAATGACAAGAATGGACGACATCATGACCAGAGTGAAATTACTGAAATGGCAATGGGCTGGACATGTTGCCAGAACACTCATGAAATCAACATTCACATTTTGGAAACTTTCAACTCATCACAAGCTTGTGAAAATTGGTGTTGCTGTGAATCATATTCTGGTTCCTTAATGAGACTAATTAACATCCTGAATTCCGTCTTTCCCCTTTTTATTTTCAACAAGCATGTATTTGTTGGCCTCGACGTCTTTTTCAATCTCCTTCAGAAGAAATTCATCCATATCAACAAATAAGGCATTGATTCAGATAGGGCATGCAATGGAACAGGATGTTAGCACGTCGAATGGAAACTTGTGAATGCTGAATACGAAAGATGCGATGTGAAAAGTAACCCTCAGTCTTACAATGTCACACGAGGGGTGTCAGAGAGTGAATCAGCAGAGAATCCGGAGACAGGCATTTGCCTGTATCTTGCTCGGGACAATCGCACTGAAAACAAACGCAAAGGAAGTATCGTTTTACGATATAGTATCGATGATACGTCTGCGCCGTATCGTCGGTCAGTGGAAATCTCCGTTGCTTCAAGAAAGAGACGGCAATATTTTGTATGATAATTCATTTTTCACTCCGCCAGTACCAAGCACAAAATTCCACAGTACGCATTTTTCTTTGAAATATTTTTTTTATTTTCAAAAATAAAACGGAAGTAAAACCTGGTCGAAATCGGGTCAGGAACACCCTGACCCGACCCATTGGCCCGTGACCGGTTTCCATCTCTGCTCTCTGTTCTTTTAGCAGTCGTCTGTGTGTAACGCCTGTAACACTATCATGCTAAAAAGCTATTAGAGAGGAACAGAGTACGATGCCATCATCGTCATTTGCGCAGCACAAATAAATTTGCGCATTTTTCAGGCACAAAAAAAAAAACCTGACGTCATTTGGAAATTAAGCTACGCCGTCTTTATAATTAGAATTTAAAAAGAGTAAAACTCCTGAAGTCATGCTCCAGGTGACAATGGCAGCGTGCCACCCTCTTTCAGTGAGCGAAGCACTTGGCGCTCTACCTCATGCGATAAAGACATCCGTTGCGGATCGCAGTAAACGTCAGCCATTTGTTTCACGGGATACTTTACGACGCGATCTGACTCTAATGGGATTCTGTGCAAGTTAAAGTCCACAACAATATGCCATTGCGCATTTATGCTGACCCCAAGGGAAATGACTTTGTCAGAGATATGGCGATTATTCCTCGAGCGATCGATTTTAATTGTTTCGGGAACAAAGCATATCATGTTTTGCACTATGCTTCGCTCTCGCTTTCAAATGTCGAGGCTGATAAGGACTGCGACACCACGGAAAAGTTATGCAGAAATCCAAACAACATATTACCCGCTGTCTGGGTGCGTTTTCCTTCCGTTTCTTTCATTCTTTTCATCAGTTTTTCCCCTTTAATTTAGAAATATACTTGCTGTACAGTTACTATCTATTCCAAAGTACAAAAAAACTTCTAATGAAATGCGTAACGTTTGCATGATATTTTGTCTATATTGGACAGGCAGAGTAAATATGCATAATAAAGAAAACATCATTCAAGAAAATTAGCAAACCGAAACCAGTCTAATCCAATTTAAAAAAAAAAATAGAAATACAAACACAAACGATTGCTTTTGATTACAAAGCAGATTAAAGAATAACATTTCGGAAAATACATTAGCTATGTTACTCACCTCGATATTTTTTGTCTTAAAAATGGGATTCTGAAATTCATTTTTTTGACAAAAGTTGCTTTTCTAAATCTCATTGCATAATTAATTCACACAATTGACGTGGATTAGGAACATCAAACAGAAGTCCTCGCGCATTCCACGTTTTTATAAGTGAATCACGGAAAAATTATCATCGGCCGCCACCGAGAATCGAACCCAGGGTCTTCCAGTTACACGCCGGACATTCTACCACTGCACCACAGCTGCCTCGAATTCTCCACACTCACATACGACTAACTGCCAAACCACATGGCAGGTTGCTTCACTGGAGAGATAAAACAAATTTCATGCAGAAAAATGGCAAATGAAACCTCCGTTGTCTTTATTTTCCTTTGTTCTCTCTCTCTCTCTCTCTCTCTCTCTCTCTCTCTGTCTCTCTTATTTCATGAACAAAACAGAAAGAATTAAAAAAATAGACTTATTTTCAAACACTTAAAAAATCAGTGATGATAAATCAAGCTGATTATGCGTCAAGTGTGTAATTATATGTGTCCGCAGGGACGTCGCCAAGGGGATGCAAGGAATTTGTCTTGCCTCCCCCTTCGGCTTACCCAATTCACGATGTGCCCCTTTTCAATTTTTTAACTTTAAAATATAATCTGGACTTCGCCGAGTAATATTGAGTCTCGTGTATTTCTTATTACGTAAGTTATTTCCCATAGAAAATGCTTTGTTTACTTCTCCGTGGAAAGGTTATCAAAATAGCATTCGTAGGACCAAGAAAATCCAAGTGTTGTTCACTCTTCCCAATCCTAATTTAAGCCTTTTTTTCATGTTAGTATAGCAAAAGCCGAATGATTACAGTTGATAGGAATTCACTGAGTCAGGTTATTACAAATTGCTCTGCTGTTTGTTTGTGTTACCAAGTAGGATATCCTAACACGAAAAGTGGAGTCTACTATACCATGCAAAAACCCGCAAAGAAAATAAAAGGAAAGCTATACTAGAGCTCTCAAGGTGGTTTCACCTAAAATCTTTGAAGTATGTTTCCTATGGTAAAACTCCTTTACATATTTTCTTCTCAATTAAAGTATTCAAAAGGATGAAAATTTGCACATCGATAAAACTAAATTTAAGTTATAGCATGGGATACTTAATACTTGCTAAAACATAACCATAATTCAGCAATCCAACATTTTTTTCGCTTACTGAGATAATCAATGTACAGGTCGTGCCATCTATTAACAGGTCTGAATATTACTCAAAGAAAAATGATTGATTTTTAATGTAATTATAGTTATGTTTTAGCAAGTATTAAGTATCCCATGCTGTAACTTAAATTTAATTTTATCGATGTGCAAATTTTCGTAATTGGGAATACATTAATTGCGAAGAAAATATGTAAAGAAGTTTTACCATTGGAAACATAAGGCAGAGATTTTAGTTGCAACCACCTTAAGCTTTTCTCCGGGTAGTGAGGCAACAGGATATGAATAACGATTGCTTTGGAGGAAATTAGTGCAAGAGAAGGTAGCTGGTTTGAAGGAGGGAGTTAATGAGGGGCTACGTGTTGTGCCTGCGAGGCACGACTTAAAAATTTGATTTAGGTAAACAAAAAGGACATTTTCTTTTAATGAAATTGTTCAAGTACAGTGCTATTCTCGTGAGCAAAAATGCAAAACTTTGAAAAGCAATTAAGACAATGCATCCACAGCACGAAAAAGGTTGAAGGAGACATTCTACCAACACCTGTATCTTACGGTAAACGGTAAAATTACCCCCGGAGAAAATACCCCCGAAAACTTAAAAGCGGAAAAAATGCCCCCGGAAGAAATACCCCCTGAACAAACGGTTCACTGTAAACTGCCACACAGGAACACTGATGTGTGGCAGTGTTCCGTTGTGGAAATTTACCTGCAGCCCTGCCACACATCTTTCAGCAACTTGGCTACAAAAGTTCAAAGGGCGGGGGGGGGGGGGGCTATAAAGATTGCCGTTTCTGGGCCTACATTGAAAACCGAATTGGGAAACGAATTTCCCGAAAACTTTCCATGTAAGCCAAGCGAGAATTGTACTTTAATTTGAAGAAATAAATTGCCGAGGATCCGAGGTACACTTGGGGGGGTTCAACCCCCAACTTCCGTAATATTAGATTCTGGGCCGCTTGAGTCTGTCGTTGTATCCAGGCTGTTCCCCTTGAAGAGCCCGCGAGGTTCGTCAGCTTGGGGGGAGGGGGTCCCCAAAATGTTGAAACGGCCGTAGAGCTGTGAACATTAGAAGCATGCTTTACATAATGATTCTTTACACGACCACGAATTTTCAGGAGGGTGGGGTGCAAGTTTCTAAGAGCGCAGACAAGTGTTCAAGGTAAGGGATTTGCTCGCAATTTCTATGCTTCATGTTGTGTTTAATGGTAAACTATGTATGCCCTTCCCCCTCCCCCAGAAATTTGGTGAAACCTGTGAGAGGGATACTAGGTGCTTGGTTCGGAGGGCCCTACCACCAACTTCCGTAATTTTATATTCTGGACATCTAGAGTCGGTCAGTGTATCCTCGATGTTACCCTTAAATAGCTCTTAGAAACGGGGGGGGGTACTCCACCCTTCTGAAAATTCGTGGTCGTGTACAGAATCATTATATAAAACATGGTACTAATGTTTACAGCTCTACGTGCATTTTAACATTTTGGGGGAAAGCCCCCCCCCCCAGCTCGTGGACACTTCAAGGGGAACTTCCTGGATACTCTGACAGACTCCAGCGACCAAGAATATAATTTTACGGAAGTTCGGGGTAGAGCCCCCCCCCTCTCCCCACCAAGTGTACCTCGGATCTTCGGCAATTTATTTCTTCAAATTAAAGTACAATTCTCGCTTCGCTTACATGGAACGTTTTCGCGAAATTCGTTTCCCAATTCAGTTATCAATGTAGGCCCAGAAACGGCAATCTCTATAGCCCCCCCTTGAACTTTTGTAGCTAAGTTGCTGAAAGATGTGTGGCAGGGTTGCCGGTAAATTGCCACACCGGAACACTGCCACACATTAGTGTTCCTGTGAGGCAGTTTACAGTGAACCGTTTGTTCTGGGGGTATTTCTTCCGGGGGCATTTTTTCCGCTTTTCAATTTTCGGGGGTATTTTCTCTGAGGGTATTTTTTCCTGGGGGTGTTTTTACCTACATCCGTATCTTACACTGATGGCGTAACTAATCAGATCCATGTGTTCGTGTCTCCAGAGGAAGGGGTGGAGATTGCGAGAATTCCTATGTAGCCGGTAATGAAAAGAATTACAAATTATTTCTTTCATCGTTTTTGTAAATAAAGTTGTTCTCAAACTTGCTCCACCAAAAATAATACTCGCGCCCATTGCCCATCCTGATTTCGAAGTCTAGCGACGTCCGTGTGTGTCAGTGATGATAAATCAAGCTGATTATGTGTCAAGTTCATGTTAAAACAATCATCCGTCATTCTTTGACAAGGAGATTGAACTTTTTTGCCGACAGACGTATCTGCAATATTTTCATCGTACAGTGTACGCAGTCTTCGCTGTACTTTTACGTCCACGTGGTAAAAACATGAATGAGGCATGTAAAAAAATAAAAAGCTTAGGTTTTCATTTTGTAGATGCTTAATCTCTTTTCTCATTTTCCGTGCAATAACCTTTACTAACTGTAATTATTTTCGAAGTTGAAATGCTTTAATTTGTGAAACAAGGACATATTTAGCAAAAGACAAGTTCATTGCACTCGATCTACGCTTCTGTTCTTATGAAATTAATAACATTACGAATTAGCGTGTCCTTTTTTGCCAGGGCTGTCGCATTTCTCATGCATAAAAAGAATTTAAAAGCAATTATTTACTTTTGTTTCCCGCACATTGTAGTTATGTATGCATTTCTAAAAAACAAAACGAAAAAACACATTTCTGCGATTGTTGTTCACAGTTTTTTTTTTTTTTACTTATTTCTCATACTGACATCGGTTTTGACATTATTTGGTGATTAAGTATTAATTTTCAGTCATCCTACGCGTAAGAATTTTAGCAAGTCGAAAATTGGAGCATTGTGAAACATGAATTTCAGTACCACCAGTAACCTACGGTGAATGAAAGCTTCTGTTTGGAAGCACTATTCCATAGGTCTCTGCGGCGCAAGCGCAGAAGCAGCTAAAGATTGCCATCTACATGACAAGATGGAAATTAAAACCATGCATAACAAAAATGCTTGCAAAAAATAACATAGTTCATTAACATAAAGCTAACCAGGCGCGATATAGAGAGAGGAGAGACCCTTGCCACTTTTACAAAGCAAAGAAAAAACCGCCGCTTCCAGCATAAAATAAAGCAAAGAAAATATGTGACCTCTAACATAAAATTAAAAAGAAAGTTGAATGTTTTTCTGGTACAAAGTGTGGTAAATATTGCGCCTTCTAGCCCAGTATCTCAAAGTTCGTACAGATATGTACAGAAACCCTGGAAAAGTTTTCAAAATTTAAGCATGCTCAGGTTCTCTTCTGCAGTCTCTACTAGATGGCGTTTTTGCTGCATGTATACGGCAGCTGTTTCACAACCGTGAAAGAAAAATAAAAAGTGACAAAAGGCCAAAATTTTGTGGAAGACATCTTATCAATCATACACGCGAAATCAGGTAGTATTTTCGGAAGCTATCGAATAAATAAAGAGGATTCTATATTTATATCAGAACTCTTTTAAGAACTGTAAGATGTTTGTAATGTTCTCTTTCACTTTTATCAAACTTAAAGAATCAGACGTACTTTTGTTTGTGTGATATACAAATGATTCGATAAAAAGAGAAGGAAAGAGAAAAAATATTATTTTGATATCAGTAGATCTTATTGATCTTTTTTTTTTTTGTGTGTGTGTGTGTGTCTTGTTCTTTCTCTTTGTATTCTAATATATTCATATGCCAAAAACACTGCTAAACATAACATCACCATCTTAAGATTGCTTGTGAAACAAATGCGTAACTTTTTTCAAGACTGTAATTTTGTATTAGTTTCCTGTTGTATGTGTACAAATTTGTACAGCCTTTGAGTCAGTACTAGAGGGTACAATATAGGCCAAATTTATAACCGAATAAATATTACATCACTGATGTATAACAGAAAATCTTTCAATTTTCTTTTTCAATTTGCTCTTGTGGGTGAAAGATTCACTACCCTCCTCCTCTCAAGTCATAAAAAATAACTGTAAATATGCATGCATATGTTCATTCTCACGTGGAATTTATTTGTTCGCACCATTTTAGGGCAGAATAGACGAAATCAACATGTTTTAAGGCTGTTGCTGTCAGATACACGCGATTAGCTGCATTAAAGTCTATTAGTATATGTGCCAGTTTTGTGTGGCAATGGGATTATTTGCAGGGCCCGTTAATGAGAGAATGAGAGGAACACAAGCATAAGGGTGTTTGCAGGCAGACCCACGTAGGTCAGAATTAACTCCGAAACCCGATTAAGTGGAAATGGAGATTTTCTGAAGTTTTTAAGAGAGAAGGGACACTTTGGAAGTAAGAGAGGGAGAGATGTGACCTTGATTTTTCAGAGAGAGAGGGAGAGATGTGACCTTGATTTTTCAGAGAGAGAGAGAGAGAGAAAGAAGCCTGGTCGAGAAATCGGCGTTAGAGTAAAGTAAACGAGTTGTTTCCGGAGAGCGAACGCCGTTGCGTCGCGTAGGTGCAGTAGCAGTTTACGGGAAGCTCAAAGTTCGGGTCAAGGGTCCATATATCAATCAAGCATTCCATTAACCTGCCCTTCGATAAAACCCAAGCCTCACAGTTTTTGTGAAATGAACTGTTTCTTTTTTTGCTATTGTTACGAAGGGTCCGAACTCCATATTTTCATGGTGTGATCCTATGTAACGAATCAACAAAATTATTTGATAGCTCTCGTTTGATCCTATGATAAGAGTTAGAAAACAACGAGGGTCATTACAGCGGGGACATTTTTTCATTGCTTAGAACAGTTGTTTTTGCACACAATAAAACATGTAAAAAAAATTACACTGTCCCTCGATCCCATCTGTGTACGCGACCGCAAATAAACTTGTCAAACACCAGCCCCCCCCTGTCCAAAAATGAAGACAATTTTGGATCCGCCACCTAAACAAGCATGAAAATTAATGAATCTTTTTAACCTTATCTCCCTCAAGTATTGTCAAGCTTATTTTACCGATCTCGTGAAAGCAACAGGTAGCCTTCCCGATGTCACAGTGGTCTAAGCGCTACATAATGACCATGTGCCAGAGATGGGTCCAGGTTCGAATCCCGTGAGGCATGGATGCTGTGCTTGTCTTACGGCACTGGCTTTCTCTCCCTTCCCTGGAATCAGTGGCCGTAAATTATGGACGAGCGACTGTTTACAGCAAATCGAGTTGTATATGGTAAGCGTTAACACCCCCCCCCCCATAAAACCCCAACAAAGCAACGGTTAAGCGATTTCGTTTAAAATTAGTAGAATTACAATTGTGTGATATTTTATTCTAATGCCACCCTGTGTTGCAGTGGTCTAAGCGCTGGCTAATAAAGATTCGTCTGTGATGGGTCTGGGGTCAAATCCCAGTGAAGCTTGGATGCTGTGTTTGCCTTACGGCACAAGCTCTTTCCCTCCCCTGAGAACTATAGCCCTTAATTAGGGACGGGCGATTGCTTGTTGTCCATCGAGTTTCTCACGGAGGTCGTTGTACCTCCAAATATTAATAACAAAAAAGTTCTAATCAGAAATTCCACGTTTTGAATAAATTCAGTTGTGAATTGCAGAGTATCAAGCTTGCTAAATCGATTTCAAACATGCTTCAATTGAGCATTTTTTGTGTTTTAAATCAGATGTATTGATATTTTTGAATTGTGGTTTTGGGTAGAACACATAGCAGCTGCGTTCAGTAATTTTGGAGATTATTTTTCACGGAAGCTACGTAAGATTATTCTGTCACAAACAAAACTCTTGTTTGACTGTTTCTTTCAAAATTAACAATATTGTTATCTTTCATTTTACGTCTCAAGTCAAGTCAGAAAATTCAAAGCTCAGGATCAAGGCCGCCCAGAATTTTTCGTGTATTTACACTGCTGAATGTATTTTTTATTAAAATTGCAACTTGGTTAAGCAATGCTTATAAAACCATGTCTTTTTTTTTTTCTTCGTAAGAATTTTTTAAATACTCGTCATTAAAATACCAACTTTGCCCTATTTTTCTTAGTACAACGCAACACTGCTCATGAATTTCTTTGTCTGAATTCGGAGTGCATCTTTAAATACTTTGCAGAAATAGTAATAGAGTTACCTAGTAAAGTTTCTACTTTCTAAAATAAAGAAGAAAAAAAAAGACGAGGAAGAAGGAAAGAAAAGAATCAATATTAGAAATGAGAACTTTTACACTTCATTTTGGTGATCGTTATGGATCCAGGAAAACTCCCATACTTTCTTCTGCTGCTAGATAAATTGCTGCTACACTCGGAAAACTCCTACACCGGTAAACTCCAACAGCTTCTCATATCAAGGAATGTATACAAATTGCATTTCTTTCGGTTCTTGTCAAAGTGTGGGAGTTTTCCTAGTAGACCAAAACGAAATGTACCAGTTTGCCTAGCGATATAAATGCGTACGTAAGATCATAATGACGCAAGTTTATGTAGAAGCTTTTCGACTCACTAAATCTTGAGTTATGACTTTAATATTTAGCATGTGATAAACATGCCAAGTATTAAATCATAGTTTAAATCTTGAGCTGTGATTTTAATATTTAGCATGTGATAAGCATGCCATATGGTAAAATCAGAACTCAAGATTTAGTGAGTCAGAAATCTTTTACATAAACCTTGTGTCATTATGATCTTACATACACACTTATATCTCTAGGAAATATAAAAGCAATTTCGTACTACATGCCACTTAAATAACAACACCTTCTAATGTACGATATTTAATGTTAAAATATGAAGAGTATGTACAATTAAAAACCCCACTAGTACTTTCGGGGTGACATTCACTCCCGTCATCAGGTGTTACCCGTGATGCATTGCTGTACTCTTATATATTAGTGCGAGTATCATATAACCTGTGTTCCACCTGATGACGGGGTGGAAGTCACTTCGAAAGTACTAATGGGGTTTTTAATTGTGAATACTCTTCATCTCTTAACATTAAATATCGTGCATAGACAGTGTTGTTATTTATGTGATCTCTAGGAAAACTCGTACATTTCATTTTGTTCCACTAGAAAAACTCCCACACTCTGACAAGGACTCCGAACGAGCGCAATTTGAGTACATCCTCTTATAGTGTGAGAAGGTGTGGGAGTTTACCGCCACCAGGTCGTTATGCTAAGCTAGTGAAATTGGATCACCCTTTCTCTTTCCTTTCGATTTTAACCAGTTGGGCTCAAAGGAAGCAAATTTCTTGGTTTTCATGACGGTTTTCGGACAGCACAATTATATTTCTGGATGTCTATTGAATTGTTCTCCAAATGTCTTTAATTTGAATTAAAATTGGCTAGCTTTCCGATTATCTGTGCATAAAAAGTTCCACACATTTCGTGTGAATTTTTGTTTTAAGTGGAAGGCTGTGAAACAGAAGTTTTATAGAGAAAAATGGGATTTGTTTCATAGAAATGAAATGTTGAATAATAAAGAATATAACTATTTATTGCTAGTTTCTTTGTCCAGTTAGCGGTACTAGATGCGCTGCAAATTTCCGTACATTTTGTACCAAGTTATTTTTTATTCAGAACTTTAATAAGTAGAATTTTATAAAGAAAATGTTATTTTTCGTCAGAAAGTTGATACTTATTATCGTTTCAATTCCAATTGCATGTAAACATTACGGGAGGACATGCGGAACGGAACTGCTTTTTGCGCTGATATACAGAAAGCAAAATTTCTTAATTTTAAAGAACTTTCAACCAGATCGGTGTTTTTCAAAATTACTGTTATTTTAGTATATTCCTAAAGTTCAATCAAAAATGATTTAAATTTCAGTTTCTTTGAGATATGTACAAAATATGTTAAAAAAATTCCCGGAATTGTTCCCAACTGAGGGAATGAAGAACCGCGAGGGTAGATTTTTCGGTTTCAAGCACCCATTTGTATTTGCTTCAAAATTTCTAAAATTGAATTTCCATTTTAATTTTTTTTAAAATTAATTTATAACAATTTTAACTTTAGCAATGAATTTGTTTTTATTTTTATTACGATTTCTTTCTGAGAATTTCTCATCTCCATAAAATAATTCTGAGTTTTCAGCTGAACAAGCTAATATTTTTCAAATAAATGTTGAAAGTGTACTTGTGTCGAATAAATAAACAAAATAGCGGTAATATGTATATATATATATATATAGAGAGAGAGAGAGCAGATAAACTAGATTGTGTGATCACGTGACCATCATCGAATGAATAAATGATAATTGTTAAACTTTTACATCAGAAGGGGGATGCCGAATTTCCTGTTCAATCTTCGTGAGTACTGGCATTAAGAATTCTGTGTGGATGGCGTGCGCAAGAATAGCTGAGACAAAGTGGCTCGGGGGTGGCGGTGTTTATCTCTTTAACAAGAAATGCGCGCTGAAGATGAAAAACAATGGAACATTAGTGGCTGTTTTATTCCCTTCGATAAAAATTTATGCACCACAGTGGTTATTACCGCTATCGCGCAAACCAAGCAAGCGAGGCTTGGTCCAGCAGCAGCCGACATCGCTTGCTGCGGGAACTACGGTCCCTCTGCTCCGCTTGCGGAGGGGCTATTTCCGTTCTACAGATAGCCGAAGTCGGTGATCTTTAGGCGTCGTTCGCTCGTTACCCAACGTCAGCGTGTACGACGCGCACAATTCATGCGGAGCTGCAGCAGCACCGGTCCGGCTTTCAACTATGGACTCCGGCACGCCAAGTTTCGCTCTTTTATCTGCGATGAATGTCGGCTTGAATGAGATTTTCCCCCATGTGAAAAGTTGTGGTACAGTCACTTCCTTTCTTCGTCCTAACATTTGAATGACATGAGGAGTCAGGGATGTAAAGCGTATGAAATATGACGTGGAGGAAACTCAATGGAAATGGCAGGAGGGTTGTGAAATGCGTTGTTGACTCGATAGCTTCTCTGCGCATGCGTGGAAACCCCTACCCCCTTTCATGGTTCGTTTGTTTTACCACGTTACAGAAGAAAGCAAAATATTTTCTTGTTCTTCCCAAAAATCGAAAAGAAAATAAGAAAACCTTTTAAGCGCACTAAAAACTGTTTTACTACTTAAATACAATTTTGAATATAAATAACTGTTTGCATGAAGTTATAGGTAATAAAACTCAGCATAAAGTATTTTATGCTGAGTGTCACAGATGCAAGCAAGTATTGTTGACATCCAGGGGACTTTACCAAGGTTCTGGAGGAAACATAACTACAATCATGTACAACAGAAAGACAGAATATAATCATATAACAAAAAGACAGAATATAATAAAAAAAAACTCTGATATAATAATAAACTAATAAAATATTATAATAATGTATAGAAAAAATAATATTAAAATTGCAGACGAACATGAGTTGTACTGGGCGTTTCTTAGGAAACATGAACAACTTCATTATTTTCAATAGGACTTTGCATTTCTTAATCCCCCTCCCTCAGATGTTGTGCTAGACCAGACAAAAACAAACTTTCGGTAAGACATCGATTACCTGTTGTATATATATATATGTTCCAAATAGATGTTTTAAAAATATTCCTGAAATAAAAAATTTAAACCGAAATTCATTAACCCGCTATTTTGCAGAAATAAATATCATATTATTCATCGCCATGACGAATAACTGTAGTTCGGAAAATTGATCTTATCCTGCTTGCAAAATTCTGACACTCGATTTTATGACATCACTTTTCAGACTAAAAATATGCATCCATACACATTTTTAAAAGTGTGTATGTTATTATTCCGCAAACAGAAAGTAGTCATTCTCAGCTTAGAAACTATGCCTAAATAACAGAAACTATTTTGACTATGGTCGGTGTACAATTCCTTGTCATTAATTAGCAGTCATTTTCATTTTTTAGTTTGAGAAGATGTTATTAATTTTTGGGATTTTTCATCGCAGACAACACACGCGCACGCACAAAAGCATGGGCAGCTTCAAATGGTATCATCGAACCATTTCTAACACCAAACACTATTTTATATTCTTCGTGGTATTTTTATAGATTTTATCTTTTCCAGTGTTCTTAAGTCTCTCTTCATTTAAAGGCTAATTTCCTTACTGTCCTGGAATTCGAAAACTTTTGTGAATGTGGTTTAGTTCTCATTAAGTAACTCCATATCTTTTGCAGAAGTGTCAGGCTGTCATCAAGTAATTAATTATTTGACAAATGTTGTCGCACCGTCAAGAAATTATCTCTAGAGCTATTTAAAGATGACTTGAAATGGCTCTCATTACCACCCGGTGGCGCAATAGTCTAAGCTGACCTCTGGCAGTTCTTGCGACACCAGGGTTCGAGTCACGGCACTGGTTTACTCTCCTCTCTAGAACCAGTGGCTCTAAGTTAGGGATGGACGACTGCTAATTGCATGTTTTTTGTTTTGTTTGATTGGAAGTTTACCGATCGCCGTGAGCAACCCAATGGGCGATAAACAGCCACCCATCCCTAATTTAGGACCACTGGTTCTAGAGAAGTGAAAGAATTAGTACCGTAAGACAAACACAACATCCATGCTTCACCAGGATTCGAACCGGGACCCATCTTGGGCGAATGGTCATAAGCCAGAGCTTAGACCACTGCGTCACCGAGGCGCCAGTGGTCAAGCGCTGACTCACTAGCAAATTATAAACGATTATTTGACGCCAGGTATCGTCAAACAGTACTGAAAGCATTTGTGTGTGTGTATGTTTGCACGTTGAGTTGCTTAAGGTGGGCGGTAAAAGCAGAGGCACAAGCAAGCGCGCGCGCGCGCGAGCACACACACGCATACGCACACACAGAGGCCTTTCAGTACTGTTTGACGATACCTGGCGTCAAATAATCGTTTATAATTTGCTAGTGAGTCCTGCATTATTCGAATATCAGTACTAACCGAATGTGATCAATTGATATATCCGAAAATGGTTCTGACGATATTCCTTACGGCGAATTTTTGTGTCGGAATTTAACGTCTACCAAATCTGAGCGCTACAAGAACTCACTCGTTCCTAATTCATAACTATTGGTTCCATGGAGGGGACAGAGCAAGGACTGTCGGTCAAACACATGCCCCGCCCATGACATCTGGTATTTGAACCTGAGAATGGTCAGATATCTGGAAAGAATGGGTCAGAAAATTTGAACACTTCTGGGGGCGGTTCAGTGATTCAGAGGTAGTCTTGTACTTAGAATTGGTTGCTGCTTTGTTGTTGATTGCAGGTTTAACGACCACCGTGAGCAACTCAATGAGCTATAAGCAGTCGCCCGTCCCTAATTTAGGGTCACTGGTTCCACGGAAGGGAGAGAGCCAGTGCCGTAAGACAAACACGACATTCATGCCTCACCGGGATCCGAACCCGGACCCATTTCGGACGAATGATCAGAGGTAATCGCTTAGCCCACTGCACCACCGGGGTGGCTACTTAGGATTGGGCTATACATTCCGCTTGGAAGCCAATGTACAAGAAAAGTCGCTTCCAGAACCACATTTACATGCAATAAATGTGAATTGAAAACATAGAGACTTATTTTCACGTTAACACACATAAATAAGAAGATAACTCTCCATGTTTTCCTTTGTTTAAAAATTCATTTACTTCATAAGCACCAAAGGCTAGCTATAATCAAAGATATTATTCGGTATGCTCTAATTAAGCATCTTATACATCTAAATATTGTCTTTTGGTTATTACAAGCTAGTGTAATGTAAAGCGCGAGTCAATGAGTTTCTCTCGAAATGTCACGTGCTTGCGTAGTTCAACCAACCAAGCTCAGGGGTGTGGAACAGATTTTATACTTGATGTCTTTTATTGGTTGAAAAGTTCTGCTGTATGATAATAGCGCAGTCTACTGAACATTATTATATGTGCCCCAAATGTGATTTAAGAAGTTTCCCAAATACCTCACAACGACGTCCTGTGTTGGGCGAGCAGTTTAAAACCTTTTTATGTGTATTTAAAACAATCTGTGTGAAAAGCATGTTGTTGTTTTTTTTAATTCTTATTTCGGGGTGTAACGATCACCATAAGCAATTATGAGGTATGTAAACAATCGCTCCTTCCTAATTTAGGGCCACCGATTTCAGAAAGCCAACGACGTAGTATGCAACCACACCACCCATGTCTCGTCCTCGACATGAACTCGGGCCTATCTCGGATGATTGTTCAGAAGCTTGCGCCTCGGACCACTCAGCCGCCGGGCAGACAAGAGGCATACTGAAAAACACCCACCAGAGCACTAGGTGAACTTCACGAACAGGCAGGGCCCGGTATCTGGGACTCCTATTTAACAGGGATCCCTTCCCCCTTTTTGTAAAATGGTTTCTAGAAATGACCTAATCATTACTAAACTTATTATTATTATTATTATTGTGAAAGTAATATTTTCTACGGGGTTTTGTTGTGCCCTCTTATTGGTCAATCTCCAATGCCATCCTTAAAGGAATAATTTCAATTTTCGCAAAACGATTTGCTACTCTTCTCTGAATTTGCTGCCTCACTTGAAGATCATGATTAATTTGGCTTTAGAATTTATTACAAATTTTTAAACGAAAAATTACCATTACAAATTTGTAAATTAGTAATCAAATTGCAACACTTTTCAACTAGTACAGGCCTTCCCGATGGAGCAGTGGTTAAAGCCTACATGGCTTCTGACCATTCGTCCAGGATGGGTCGGTTTCAAATTCCAGTGAGTCATGGACGTCGTTTTTGTCTCACGACACTGACTCTGTCCCTTCCCTGGAACTAAATTAGGGACAGGCAATTGCTTATAGCCCATCGAGTTGTCACTTTCAAATCGTTTTTTCCTTTCATTGGTTACACTTTGCAAATTGCATTTAATTTTCTGACAATTTTAAGTTTACAAGAGTATTTTTCTCCTAGAAAATAAATTCACCCATTTACTAGGAACGAATTTGCAGCATTGTTTTCCTATTAATAACTGTGTTGTAACTGAATAATGAAAGAAATATTTTTAAAGTTCTAATGGAGCAATCCTTACAATAAACGTGCACAGATTTGTTAGGATCCAGGAAAACTCGTACACCGGAAAACTGGTACACCGGGAAATTCGTACACTTTCTCATGCCGCTGAGCAAAGTGCAAAGAGCAGAAAACTCGTACACGGGAAAACTCGTACAACTTCTCAAGTAAGGGGATGTACACAAATTGTGTTTCGTTCCGAGATCTTGTCAAAGTGTACGAGTTTTCCTAGCTAAACAAAACGAAATGTACCAGTTTTCCTAGGGATCTCAATGGGTATGTAAGATCAAAATAGCACAAGGTTTATGTAAAACCTTTCTGAATCCTTAAATCTTGAGTTATGATTTTAATATTTCCCATGTGATAACAAGCAATAAAGGCTTATTAACAGGGGCTCAACGAATCGATCTTCAGGTGTTGATCCTTTGGTTGCCGGAAAACCGCCACACAGGAAAACTGCCACACGTCTTTTAGCAACCGCCACACAGGAAAACTGCCACACGTCTTTCAGCAACTGGTACACAGGAAAACTGGAGGACACTTTGAATGTGTGGCAGTTATCCAGTGGGACAGTTTTCCAAGTTTTCAATTATGTGTGGCAGTTTTCCAAGGTGCCTAACGACGGAAAGGAGCTCTTTTGTTAGTCTGAATTTTCATGCCAGTTAATACTTAGGGCAACTAGTCACAAAAGTTCAACGGGGAAAGGGAGGGGGGGTATAAAGATTGCCGTTTCTTGGCCTATATTGATAATTGAATTGGGAACATCATATAGAAGTCATCGCTCTTTCCACCTTTATAAGTGAGTCACGGAAAAATTCTCATCGGCCGCCACCGGGAATTGAAGACAGGGTCTTCCAGTTATGCGCTGGACATGCTTCCACTGCACCACAGCGGCCTCGAAATTCTCCAGACTCACATACGACAAAATGCCAAACCGCCTGGCAGGTTGCTTCTTTGGAAACCCTGCACAATGCTGGGGTTGGTTTGGCAGTTTGTCGTATGTGAGTCTGAAGAATTTCGAGGCCGCTGTGGTGCAGTGGAAGCATGCCCGGTGCGTAACTGGAAGACCCTGGGTTCGATTCCCGGTGGCGGCCGATGATAATTTTTCCGTGACTCACTTATAAATGTGGAAACAGCGATGACTTCTATTTGATGTTCCTAATTCACGTCAACAGTGTATTTATTGAACTGGGAACTCCAAACAAATTTCGAGAAGACGTTCTATGTAACCGAAGCGAGAACTGTACTTTAATTTGAAGAAATATATTGCCGTGACTTAGTACACTTCTTAAAACTACAGTGTTTGACGAAACAATGGAATTACAGCATGGCTCAGGCTGTGTTCAGAAAAGGACGATAAGGTGGGATTTTTTAATGACGCAGCACTAAATATTTACATAACATGTCAAGTTCGTAATATTGTTCTTTTACTTAATTAATTCATAGGCCTTACACCTTGGCCTCTTTTACAGCTTTTAATCCACCGACTTCATATTATTCCTAATTAGCATTTGCCAAGTAGGATCTCAACAATTTCCTATTGTTTAAGACGTCACCATGTCTAAATCCGGCTTTGATGTCAACTGACGCCTTATCAGTAACACGAAAGCTTTAACCGCGGAATAATAGACGGTATTATGAAATTTATGAAAAAGTGTTATGAATAGGGACCAAGGCAAAAAATCTAGCTCTAAAATTTTCTACAGCTGGTCTCATTTCATGAGGTTGTGGTAACAGAGTAAAATTGGTGTAATAATTGAATCTGCGGCCTGGACTAAAATGCTATATGTTAGAGTTGCGTTGTGACACACTACAGAGGTAAAGCACGCGTCAGGACGACAA
The DNA here is from genome assembly GCA_039090855.1 of Macrothele yani. Classification (NCBI taxonomy): domain Eukaryota; kingdom Metazoa; phylum Arthropoda; class Arachnida; order Araneae; family Macrothelidae; genus Macrothele; species Macrothele yani. The sequence continues at coordinate 143,185,150 of CM077007.1, read as the reverse complement.
ATCTACAGCGACACGTCCTGTTGGTGTAGTTTAGTCGGTTAGAACTCCTGAGCGAGGAGGCACGATTTCTGCCACCGACAAATTTGTCAATTTCACAGTGATCCAATAAACACCTACCATTACAGTCAGTGGTGGAAATGGGAATTATTCGCTGCCGGAACCCAACGTACAAGTGAATACCATGATAATTTCATATGCACAAACCCATGCGCAGTGGATATAAAACCATACAAGGAAATTTCATTATTGAACTTTAAAATGAAATACTCACATTTAGCTGAAGTCAGAGCTGTTTTCTTTATTCAGAGATACGTATCTTATTTATAAGACCATTCAAATACCGGTGCAATTAAAAGTGTCCGCTATTAATAAACACTAGAGAAAAAAGTAAGCTCGTATTTCAGGCGGAGATATGCCATTGTCTTGAGCGACAAAATAACAGAAACTCGGCTCTGTCTGAAATATCCATTCATTTATTTTAAATGAAATATCTATTATAACTTCGATTTGGAAACATGAAAATTATCTTTCAAAATAATTTCCAAAGTCTTCCGACCGCGTGGCGGACCTCCTTTGCTGTCCGTCAGACGGTCGGCGATCAGCTTCTTTCGTGAACTTTGCTGTCATCAAAGACCATTTTAGAGCTTTGTTAGAGCAGAAGGAATTTTTTTGTTTTTGAAACTACGAATAATTCATACAAATGGCATCATTAAGCGAAATGCGTAATGGATTGCGAAATGTGTTATTCAAATTAATCGTTTCCTTTCTTTTTGTATCGCATTTCTTCCGAAACGTGGTGTTCTGCTCCCGGAACGGAGTTCTGCTGCGTTCCGACCCATGTACACCACTACTTATAGTAAAAACAACAGATAAGTTTCATGACTGTATAATACAGTCACATAACTTATCCATAGTTTCACTATAATAGTAGGACTTCGACTCATAATATAATACAAAACTTTAATGTTGGCAAAAAATTTTGTGATATCATACGTATGTCGGTCACAATTTACTTCTCGCTAACTACAAAACAATTTGGTCAGCAGAAAACAATTTGTAAACAAAAAAAAAAAAAAAAGGCGAAAATTGTAACATTCTTGTAGATCACTAGAAAGTAAAAACAGTTATAGATCATATGTAGAGGATTTTAGTACGAAGGGAGTGTCTGACCCCAGGTCTTCTACAACCCTTAGGAATAGAAAGCTAGGAGATTTGGGCTAGAGTGCCCGATAGGAAAGTAAGCGAGGTAGAAAGGGGGAGGAAGACGCCCTATTTATTAAAGGGGGAGGAAGACGCCCTATTTATTACAGGGGGAGTACCCGGGGTTCGACGGCTTTACGCGCCCATCCGACACACGGCGTTTATTTAGTGGTTCAAGCGTTCGAGTAGGTACCGATTCATCCTTTCCCGTTTCATCCTCTGCTCAAAATCATGCCCTTTCATTTTCGGGTTTTAACAGGTGTGGCGATTTATCCCCTGCACACAGGAGTAATTACCGATTCATCCATTCCCGTTTTATTTAATATATTGGTTGCGAAGTCAAAGAATATAATTACCATTACAACCAATCTCTATGGCGTAAAGTTCAAAAGTTAGGCCGAACATCAGAATACATAAACAATGAAGACATCAAACGTCATATACGAATGTTTGCAGCTTTTGCATTCATTCCGCCCACTTGTGTAGACGACGGATTTTTAGCCATACTGGAGGATGCGCCCACAAATGATGCTGTTCAAGAGTTTAATAATTTTATGGTAGATCAGTGGATGAACACCCTGTTATTGGTGGAATATAGAACTGTTATAAAGAGCGTCACAGAACGACAAATTCCGTAGAATCGTGGCACGACAGATAGAGATTAAATAAATCTGTAAGAAAATCACATCCAAATATATTAGAACTTTTGATTAAGTTTAAAGAAGACGCGTAGATCTATGGTATTCAAAGAAAACAACATGAACTTAATATGCCTACAAAAAAAAAAGACTAAAAGTATATATAAATATGGATAAAATAATTGAGAAAACGATTCATGATTTCGAAGCCGGAAAGAAGACACTAATTGAATGCTTACGTGCATTGGCACACACGGTGAAACTACAATAATATGTTAGATAAGTTCTTAAAATTGACGAAGTGCTACCAATCACAGCTATTTTCACTGCACTTTTCTGACAAATATTTTTCCTGCATTTGTGAAAAGAAAAATTCAAAGAAGACGGAGTAGTCTCAGAAACCACGATAATAATTTGTGGGGAACGAAGTCAGACACCTGCTCGTGGTGTTTCCTGGAAACGCAATATGCGGCTAAAAGTCTGAGCAAAACTAAATAACGAGTAAATAACACGAACTCAAATAACAAATATATTATTATTATTATAAAATAATAGTAATAAGCGACTGGAAATATGTAGGGGGGGGGGAGAGTACGAATCGCCACTCCTGTTAAAACCCGAGGATTAAACTGCACGATTTTGAGCAGAGGATGAAACGGGAAAGGATGGATCGGGACATCACCAAGCGTTCGTACCTGCCTGGGATCGAACCTCAGAATCCTATGTGGAAGTTACGAACGTTGAGCACTAGGTCTCCGCGGCCCAAAAGCAGTTTTAAAAAAAGTCATTGGCTAAATACGTTACATTGCATGGACGGCACAGCCAAAGACTCTTGTCACATGAGACCCAGAAACCAATAGCTGTCCACGAAACAGTTTTGCTTGTATCTACTCTGGGCGTTCATTGGCTGCTGTGTGGATTGTGACCTGTCTTTGAGAAACACTCTCTGAAGTCCCCACATTAACAGAATGCTCAGTACTTTACGTGATGGCAAAAGGAATTTTATTTATTGTGTATGAGAAAAATTCATTTCGGAAGCACTTGTGAAGTGCGACGTGTATTCTTCCACGACGTCGGCCGATGTGTTTGTTTAGGATTGACATCGTGGTTACTGCAAGTTAAACAACGGATTGTTAAATTTCAAGTGAGTCCTCTGATGTGTCGTCTCACTAGGATATAACTTGGGAGCTGACAATATAAATACTTGCTTAATAATGCCATCCAATGCAATCCTACAACAAATTCTTGATACATCAAATCATTCAATCCGATCCAATAAAAAGCCATACAGTCCATCGAAAGACGCTATTGGCTAACGCAAAGTCTGCTTCTAAACCCATGGAAGTTCAGAAAGTGAGTTCAAATGCATCCAAACAAACAAAGAACTCTATTCGACTTTCTGAAAGAGTCTTATTATCCTGCTCGGACGCATGCACGCGTTCTTTTGCATTCCCTTGTGGTACTATTTTTTTTCGCGTAGTGGTACACTGAGAGTCAGAAGGGAAAGCGTAAACAAGCTCGACGACACGTCGGACTTCGGAAGTAGAACCTCCATTTCAATTGAATGCGTGCATATGAACTTTAAATTTACATCATATGCTAGAAGAAAATGAGGAAAGTACAGAAAGAAATTTTTAATTTATTTAATCCGTAGTTTTTGGCATGCTGAGTTATCGCACGGCAAAGACATTTTTTTTTCTTTTTTAGGATGCAGTCCGATGAAATCTATTATTAATTTCCAGAGAAAGGTTTACATCTATTCTCAAGAAGGTAATGCTACTTACTACATTTGCTGTCACAACATTCTAAACATCGCCCTTCTGTTTGTTTGTGCTTTCGATTTTTTGTGGGCCTAGAATGTCATACAAATAGCATTCATGAACGATTAGAAGTGCATATACATACATAAAATGAAGATGTATTGTATAAATATGCAACAGACTTCAGCACTGCGTAATTAATTGCGATATTTCTAAGTTGGACAAAACAGGGTACAACAGTTACTTAACCGCCGTTAAGAAATGCCCAATGAGGGATACTGCACGATAAATTCAAGTTATATTTATATATACTGAGGTGACGAAAAAAACCAAAAAACAAAACTGGAAGGACGCTGCTATTTCCATTACATTTCACAACATGCATGCGATAAATGGTATCGTCCGCAAACGATGTACATACAGGGGTTGTCCAAAATAATGGAAACACCTCGCTGAAAACCGTGACTTTGGTATGTGCTGCTTTTTGAGTAAAACGAACATGTAGCTACAATTTGTTTTTGTAAACAAGTGTTGCTTATAGTCTCAAGGGCCTGTGCGATTGCATCGCAAATCGGTGTTTGCATAATTTCGTTCCAGGTGAAGCCACAATGAGTGACCTGTGGGAGTTCCAAAGAGGGCAGTTTGTAGGAGCCCGTCTGGTTGGTGCGTCGGTAACCACAGCGGCATAGGTATTTGGGGTATCGAGAGGTACCGTGTCGAAGGTCATGACAGCATACAATGTTCACGGCACAACATCATCTGCGAGACAAAGCTGTGGAAGGAAAACCAAACTCATTGCAAGAAACAGGAGGGTGTTAAAAAGGATTGCGACCGCTAGGAGGAAAACCAAGGCAACGAAAGTGTCTGCTGAGCTTAATGCACATCTCCAAAACCCAGTGTTGAGCCATACCGTGCGTGGTGAATTGCCTAAGCACAATATTTACGGCAGAGCTGCGACTGCAAAACCTCTGGTGTCACAGGTGAATATGAAACGGGACTACAGCGGTGCCAAGATAATAAAATATGGACTGCGGATCAATGGAAGCATGTCTTGTTTTCCGATGAATCAAGTTTCTCACTATTCCCCACCACAGGACGGGCTTACGTGTGGAGAACCCCCGCAGAAGCTTACAACCCAGAATGTCTCCTTCCTACAGTGAAGCATGGGGGTGGTTCCGAAATGGTTTGGGCCATGATCTTGCGGTTTGTAACAGGTCCTATTATCAGACGGATCACTAGCGGTGACTACGCCACCATTTTGACCGATCATGTGCATTCAATGGCTCAGATATTGTTTCCGGCCGGGGATTGCACCTTTCAAGATGATAATGCCCCGATTCACAGAAGTCGAACTGTTCAATCATGGTTTGAGGAACATGAGGATGAAGTTGCGCACCTTCCCTAGCCTGCAAAATTCCCGGACTTAGATATCATTGAGCCCCTGCATGGGGTGTGTTGGAAAACAGAGTGCGATCCCGTTATCCACCTCTGGCGTCTCTCAAGGAATTGGGGCAGTTTCTGCAAGCTGAATGGTACAACATACCACTTACCACCATCCAGGACTTGTATGGGTCCATACCAAGGAGGATTTAAGCAGTTTAAAATGCCACATTACGTGCATAACACCTATTGCTTCAAGGTGTTTCCGTTATTCTGGACAGCCCCTGTATATAGAGGCAGATATCTCTGCAAGCTCAAGTAGTAGCATTCCCAGTTTAGATGGCAGCTTATTAGGATTTAAGCGATTTTGAACGTGGTATGATAGTCGACGCCCGGGAGATGGGTCACTCCATCTCAGAAATTACCACGAAATTTGGATTTACACGGGCAACAATTTCAAGGGTGTTCCTGGACTACACAAACTCAGGGGGAAATTCGGAGTGCGAGACCGGTGTGGCCGTACGAAAGCCCTAGATGACCGTGGACAGCGGCGCTGGCACGCATCGTAACACCCGTCCAGCTTGCAACATTGCCGCAATTCACAGCGCTATTCAATGCTGGGGCCAGTAGTGGCATCAGCGTTTGGACCTTGAAACGTTTCCTTGTCCCATGGGGCTCTGGAGCCGAAGGCCCACTCGGGTGCCATTGCTGACCCTACGACAAAAGGCTATGCGTCTCGCCTGGGCTCGGGAACACCGCCACTGAATGCAAGATGACTGGAAATGTGCAGCCTGATCCGACGACACAAGGCTATGTGCCACGCTATGGTTCGAGAACACCGCCACTGAATGCAAGATGACTAGAAATGTGTAGCCTGATCCGACGACACAAGGCTATGTACCCCGCTATGGTTCGGGAACACCGCCACTGAATGCAAGATGACTAGAAATGTGTAGCCTGATCCGACGACACAAGGCTCTGTGCCCCGCTATGGATCGGGAACACCGCCACTGAATGCAAGATGACTAGAAATGTGTAGCCTGATCCGACGACACAAGGCTGTGTGCCCCGCTATGGATCGGGAACACCGCCACTGAATGCAAGATGACTAGAAATGTGTAGCCTGATACGACGACACAAGGCTCTGTGCCCCGCTATGGATCGGGAACACCGCCACTGAATGCAAGATGACTAGAAATGTGTAGCCTGATCCGACGACACAAGGCTCTGTGCCCCGCTATGGATCGGGAACACCGCCACTGAATGCAAGATGATTGGAAACGTATAGCGTGGTCCGACAAATCGGGGTATCAACTGTTTCGGGCAGATTGCAGACTCCGGATGTGGCGAAAACCGCACGAGGCAATAGGCCATACATGCTTACAAGGGGCAGTGCAGGCTGGCTGGGGCTGTGTTATGGCGTGGGTTGTTTTCAGCTGGCATGCATTAAGACCCATCATACGTCTGCAACCGCTCTCTCCGGGGGAGGCTACGTAACTATCCTTGGAGATCATTTGCACCCGTTCATGTCATTAAACCACTCCGACAAGTGCGACCTCTTTCAACACGACAATACTCCACCGTACACTCCAGAATCGCTCGATTATGGTTGGAGGATTATTCCACGGAGTTTGGCATCCTGACTTGGCCCGTTCGTTCGCCGGATTTAAACACCATCGAACATATTTGGGATGTTGTTCAACGTGCTGTCAATGCCAGTAATCCTCCACCAGCGAATATTGCGGAATTATGGGACGCTCCTCAAGAAACATGGTTTGCATCGTCTTTACAGTAGAATAAAGATCACGTGGAATCCAGGACAATTCGAGTTGCCGCTGTTATTCGTTCGCGAGAAGGATAAACTGGTCCTTTTCGCAAAAACTGGAGAGGTATCCCAGTTTTCTTTGTTGTTTTTTTTGGCACTTCAATGTAAATATATTCAGTCGAGTCACATTTTGTGACCACCTCCTACTTTTGACGTCAACAGCGCGTAGCCAATGAAAGAAGGCACGTGTCGTGAGCCAGCTTGGAGGGTATATAAGGTCTGCGGGAGGCATTCTGAAATCATATCACTCGTTGCTGTCATGGATAAAAGGAGCGATTTATCAGATTTGCAAAAAGGAATGATTATCGGCTTTCGGACCAAGTGTGGCAGTATTTGGGAAACAGCGCAGTTTGTGAACTGTTCGCGTGCTGCTGTGGTTAAAGTGTATCGTGATTGGAGAAATGGTACCATTGTGAATAAGCGATGTGGAAACTGCGGAGCATCACGTACAATTGATGTGAAAGGTGAACGTCCGCTTCGAAGGTGCTTGAAGGCCGGTCCACACCCTACAATGGAGCAACTCGTTAGCCGAATGAACCAGGGGGATACCGGGATTGTGTCTAAAACGACAGTTCAGCGAGCCCTGCTGCGTATGGGGCTCCGATGCAGACGAATTGTTATTGCACCTAAGCTAACGGAGATGCATCGGCAGAAAAGGTTTACATTTGCACAGCAGTATCAGAATTGGACCTCCACTGATTGGCAAAGTATTGCCTTCTCCGGTGAGTCACATTTTCTGCTTCATCGAACGGATGGACGTTGGTGTATAAGGCGAGAAACATCGTACTACAAATACTCTTCAACCATTGCTGGAAGAACACAAGCTGGTGGGGGTAGCGTTATGGTCTGGGGAATGTTTTCGTGGCATTTCCCTGGGTCCACTCATACCTGTGGAATGCACTATGGACCGAATTAGTTATGAATCCATCCTTGCAGACCAAGTACACTCATATATGCTGATTGTCTTTCCCGGGGTGAATGGGATCTTCCAGCACGACAATGCGACGTTTCACGGAGCTAGAAATGTCCGAGAGTGGTTCGAAGAGCACGATGAAAACTTCAAGGTACTTCCCTGGCCCCCTGATTCCCGAGACTTAAACCCAATTGCGCATCTGTGGGACCACCTTGATCGTGTTGTTCGCTCTATGGATCTTCCACCACGACCCTTCATCAGCTGTCAGATGCACTGCAGTCAGCATGACTCCACATACCTGTGAACACCGTCCAGCACCTTACTGAGTCCCTCCCAGCCCGTCCAGCTGCTGTCCGCGCTGCACACGACGATTACTCTGGATATAAGCTGGTGGTCACACACGCAAAGAATTAGGTTAACTAGAAAAATGATGTATAAATATTAAATGAAATGAAAATCACTCAAAAGTTGATGCCCTCCGGTAAGATTTTTCACCTTCGCTATCCGTTTTACTGGGGTTAATAAAGACAAGACATAAGACGTACATAAGTGTAGAGTTATTAAAAATATTGTAATAAATCTCGGATAGGAACATTTTCCCAAGATCAAAATATGCAAATCAGAGCGTATGTACTGGGCAAGAGTTTCCCTCTCTCTGATTCAGACTGGGCAAGAGTTTCCCTCTGTCTGATTCAGTTTCACTTTTATTACAGTACTATTGATCAAATGAAAAGGAAGTAATGGCGATATTTGTGACCGCTGACCTTATCCACGATCGATCATCCTCCAAGGAATAACAATAATAAACAAGTTAGTAAAATCACGCAATGCATTGATTATAAAACGCTTTCCAACATTACAGAAATCATTACTCAAGTTATCACTCAAGTTATGAGAATAATGTCTGTGGAATAAATCTCGGTCTTGTGCCCTGACGTTTGATCCCATTTCGATGATATTCAACAGAACCGGCTTGGTATACCTCCGAAATAACATGATAAAGTTTTGTTGCAATCGAAGCATTTTTACATAAGTTATGATGCATAAGGGCTATGGAATAGATCCCGCTCCTGTGTCCTAACCTTTGACCTCATTTCGCCCATTTTCAATAGGGTTTGTCTCCAGGTGGTCCCCTACCACATACTAAAATTTCATCGAAATCGAACCTTTTTTACATTAGTTATGGCGCATAACAGCAGTGGAATGGATCCCTCTCCTATGTACTGACCTTTGACCCCATTTCGTTCACTTTAAATAGGGTTCCTTCCAAAGTGATCCCCTACCAGATACTAAAATTTCATCGAAATCAAACGGTTGTTACGCAAGTTATCGTACTGACGGACATACGCACACAACGCGTGACGTAATGAGGCAGATAGGAATCGCGACTATCTTCCCGCTGCAAAGGTGTGACGTCATAAATCTTTAATAGGATCCACACACAACGCGTGACGTAATGAGACAGATGGCGTGACCGCGCGCCAACATTCTCAAACGCGAGTTGTGACGTCATAAGATTTCTAAGCATTGGTAACATTAATGGAACAACGCCATCACTAAAAACGTTATAATTCGGGGTGGTTATTTAACCCACTAAGCGAATTCTTCTAAAGTCGAGATCAAGCTAAATCGATTTCTAGTACCAGAAAACGGTAGGTTAACGACTTTCATCAAAATTCTTGGAGCTGTTTACAAAATAAAATGTACATACATACATAGAAGAATTGCTACTTTAAGGTGGACGTCAAGTAACTTTGCTTCCTATACTTCCAATGGAAAAACTTTTGTACACATTTTCTTCACAATTAATGCGTTCCCAAGGATGAAAATTTGAACATCGATTAAAATACCTTCATTTTATAACTTGCAATACTTAATATTTTCTAAAACATAACCATAATTATGCAATTCAACATTTGTTTGTCTACTGACGTCATGAAAATACAGGTCGCGCCATCTTTTTTCTGGACAATTATGCGTTCACAAGTATGAAAATTTGAATATCGATTAAAATAGCTTCATTTCATAACTTGGAATACTTAATATTTTCTAAACCATAACCGTAATTATGCAATCCAACAGTTTTTTGTCCGCTGACGTCACGTCATCAAAGTATAGGTCGCGCCATCTTTTCTCTGGTTTCAACACCACCAAAGAAAAAGTTATTGATTTTTAATATAATTATGGCTATGTTTTAGAAAATATTAAGTTTTCCAAGTTATAATATGAAGTTATTTTAATCGATGTTCAAATTTTCATCCTTGGGAGCACATTAATTGTGAAGGAAATGTGTACAAAAGATTTTCCATTGGAAGTATAGGAAGCAAAATTACTTGACGTCCATCTTAATAATATGGGATAAGAGCGATGGAATGGATCGCAATCCTATGTCCGGACTCTTGAGCACATTTCGTCCATTTTCAATAGGGTTCGTCCCCACGTGGTCCCCTACTACATACTGAAATTTCATCGAAATCAAACCATTTTTACGCACGTTATGACGCATAAAGGCAATGGAATGCATCCCGATCTTATGTCCTGACTTTTGACCCCACTTTACCCATTTTGAATAGGGTTCGTCCCCAGGCTGTCTCCTACCACATAGTAAACTTTCATTGAAATCGAACCATATTTACGCAAGTCATGACGCATAAATACGTCGTGACCTTTGACCCCGTAATGGAATGCTCCCGCTCCTACGTCGTGACCTTTGACCCCATTTGTCCCATTTTCAACAGGGTTCGTCCCTAGGTGATCCCGTACCACATATTAAACTTTCATTGAAATCGAACTATTTTTAAGCAAGTTATGACGCATAAGGGCAATGGAATGATTCCGCTCCTACGTCGTGACCTTTGACCCCATTTGTCCCATTTTCAATAGGGTTCGTCCCCGGGTGGTCCCCTATCACATACTAAAATTTCATCGAAATCGACCCTTTTTTACGCCAGTTATCGTGCGGACAGGCGGACGGACGGACGGACGGACAAAGCTGGAGCATATACGCTTCTTCAACCTACGATTGGAAAGCGTAAACAAACTACCTTTAATATAATACTATTGTAACTTTTTAGTTGATGGTTGTCCTATGTGAATGATTGTGATGCGTGCTTTACGTCATGTTTCCCATAATATTTAGTGCGAAGGGTTATAAAAACAGAAAAATGTTAATGACCAAGACTGCAATCAAAATAAATAAATATTCATACTCAACTTTTCAATAAGATAATGACATTAGCAAATCAAAAGCTTTTAAAACAAAGCCGTATAAATAACATGATCTACAATTAGCGCATTTTCCCAAATTAACTTTGCATTGTATTTACTTTCATGATTGGCGACGCTTGTGGTAATTTTAATGTTCATGAATAAAAAGCCAATCACAGAAAGATGAAAAGGTTAATTAGAAAAATAATGCATACATTTGAAATATGAAGGAATTCTATTATATACCACTTAAACAGAAAGAAAATCGATTGACAGTTGAAACGTTAGAATATCTAGCGCTGTCTCCATCGATATTCTTTGCCCATTACGAAGCTGACAATTAAATCTAAAACTAGAACAATTTGATGTGATCGAAATTTGTAAAATTTTTAAATTGTGAAATGGTTTAATAAATCTTGGTTAGGAATATTTTGTCGCGATCGTCGTCCCTATTATTTTTATATTACCAAACGTTATAATAAACCTAAAATAAGAATATTTTTACGAGATCACTATTTGTATATTTTTACTTTACGATATATTTCGAAATTCTGTAATGAAGCTAGAATCGAATTGGCGTGGCGGAAAACTCAGCCACTTTCTCGTGTTGCTGAGCACAGTGTAAAGGGCGAAAAACTCCCACACAGGAAAACTCCTACTAGACCTCCTCATTTAAGGGGATGTACACAAATTGCGTTTCGTTCCAAGATCTTGTCAAAGTTTGTGAGTTTTCCCTGCTGACCAAAACGAAGTGTATGAGTTTTCCTCGGAATATCAATGGGTATGTAAGGTATGTACGATCATTATTCGCACTTTACGAAGTGATATAAAAAAATCTAGAACAGGAATGTTTTGCGCTGCCTCCATTTGTTTCATTTGCTAAGTACCAAGAGTAATACAGTGAAATCTCGGTTGCATGCTTTTCGCTTTTATACGGAATTCTGCGTTGGTCTCGATATTTTACTGTCGCTTCTGTCGCTTTTTCAGTTCAGTTACATGTAATTCATTTATATGCTTTTTAAAATATAATGCGTTAAAATTTGAGTTTAAGACTATCAAAAACACAAGGTTCTTTGGCTCTTTTATACATATGTAATCCGGTATGTTATAACTTTGAGAGAATGAACCTTAATTACGTCAGGAAAGGGTATGCTGTATACTTTCAGCTTGGGTGAAAAACTGGTTTCGTATTTCATGACACACACCCACATACGCGCTTTAAAAAAAATTAATAAATCTCTGTGACATAACTTTGTGTCTCCACCGTTTCTTGATGTAGTAGAATAGAATTTTAGATGTATCATTAATACTTATCGTTCCGGTTTCAAATGTAAGTACCCAGGATCCGCAAAAATTAAAAAGATGTTAATTCATGTGTTGCATATTAAAGATTGGTCTTAGATTCTTAGTTGCGAGGATTTCACCTAATCTAGAATCAGAACCTTCTAAAAACAGATAGAGCTGTCAAAAAAGAAGTATGATTTTTCTTTTCTTTTTGGGGGTTTAACGAACACCATGAGCAACTCGATGGGCTATAAGCAGTTGCCCGTCCCTAATTTAGAGCCACTGGTTGCAGGGAAGGGAGAGAAAGTCAAGACCGTAAGGCAAACACAACATGCGTGCGTCACCGGGATTCGAACCCGCATCCGTCACGGACGAATGACCAAACCCAGCGCTTAGACCACTGCGCCACCAGAGCGCGAGTTTGATTTTCATATACCGCCCCCGTGGCAACCGCTGGCTTATGACCATTCGTTCGAGAAGGGTCCGGGTTCGAATCCCGGTGAGGCATGGATGTTGTGTTCGTCTTACGGCACTGGCTCTCTCCCTTCCCTGGAACCAGTGGTCCTAAATTAGGGACGGGCATCGAGTTGCTCACGGTGGTCGTTAAACCTACAAAAAAAAAAAAAAAAAAATAGTACTTCTTTTTCGACAGCTCTATCTGTTTATAAAGATTCTGATTCCAGATTAAGTGAAATTAAAATAAGGAGAATGTTACGCGATCACTATCTGCATTTTTATTTTTCGATACATTTCGAAATTCCATAAAGAATCTAGATTAGAATTGCTCGAACGGTATCTGTATTACTTCTGCATTACGAAATGTAATAAATCTAGGATTAGAACATTTTTAGGACATCACCACTGGTATTATTTGTTCATTACGGCGTTATAATTAATGAATAATAAAACTTAATATAATAAAATAATAATGGAATACTTTTCCGCGATCGTCATCTGTATTATTTGTTTTCTCGGTATGTAAGCCAAACGTAAGTTAGTAAGGATTAGGCTTTAGTCGAGAGTTTCATTCTTTCATGATTCGATATTAATTCCACCTTTACTAGGAAAATATTGATCGTAAAAAAGTAACTACTGCCACTGTTTGTGCCACCTGACTACATCCACAATTGATCATCCCCAGCGGGATGACAAAACACCTCCGAAATAATAACTTCTTGGTTTGCTTTATCGGAAGGACTTAGAATAGGTCGCAGAGGAGCAGCTGGGAGGACAGTGGTGTTTGTGTCTCGCTGCCTATTCAGAACTATTTCCTTTGGCAGGTTGAACCTCACTTAGCGGCAAGTTTTGTATCATCAAGGAACAACGCGTCACTATTACGAGAAGCACGTCGATGGGGCGACTAAATTAGACGTAATTGCCAAAAAAGATTTCGGCAGCTGCTTTCTGATTTGTGTGACCTTTTCCAGTCGCCTCGATTCCATAACGACACTCCCCATCTCTAGAAGCGTTGGCAGCTCCTCCCCAAGTTCAGAAAAACCTGTGGGGAGGAAGAGAGGAAGAATGGGAGGGTGGCGAAGAAGGATCCCTGGCAGTCTGTTGTTTCTTTCCCTCCTGCCTTTCCATGCAGTCTCAGGCAGGGCAAGAGGAGGTAGGGGGAAGGAAACGACGTAGGGGGGACAGGAGAACTGAAATTTATGATTGGTTTGGGCGATTTGCTGCAGCTGGTGCCTCCACTTCTGAATCTTAGAAAGAGCGTGAACTGACTAGCAGATTCTGACTCGTGGACTTCGCTGCACAGTATACTGCCTGACATACGCTTCATTCCAAGATAAATGTTTTTCTCGGAGAGAAAGTGAAAGAAAATAAAAATAAAATAAGAGCAAAAAAGTAATTAAAAGCTCTTCTTTGCAGAAAGGCAATTGTGATCCAGGAAACGCATTTCCGCGCGACTTCGACTTTTCGGAAATTTCCAAAATGCGAACCAGAATTTCCCTTTCATTCATATTTTGATCAAAAGTTCATGACTTTTACTATTAGAATTTAGTTTATTATATATTTTAGAATTTAGTTTATTAGTTTTAGGCCCTCGTCAAAATAGTAGTTTTTCTTTTTTATAAGATGCTTCGTGAACACGGTATTTTTATTATATTAGTTATGATTTGGAGGTATTTTACATGAGGAATAAGGATCTTTCCCAAATAAAATTATGTTCACCATATATATTTTTTATTAACTCCACTAATCCATGTACTTGTTACATATTACCGTAAGATATTGTTTCCTACGATATAAATTAAATTCGTCCCCCCCCCTCCCCACGCACACTGTGGACGAGTTGACTTCGCCTCCCCCCCTCCCCACCACCACACACACTGTGGATGAGTGGTACGAAATTCTGGTTTCTAATCATTCGTCCGAGACAGATCCGAATTTGAATCCCTGGCAGTGTAGCTAGAGATTTCCCCCTCTTGAAATCAGTAGACCCCAGCAAAAAAAAAAAAAAAAAAAAAAAAACCAGCAGAAGTAAGTAGATCTGTTTTCGTTTTGATTTTTTCTTGAAATACGCACCACTGTCAAATTTAATGTAGATTTGGATACATACTCAATGTGAGGGGACTTGCAAAACTATTGATATTTCAAGTAATAGTACTCCACACATTCCTGTTCAACACCTTCAAATTCAAACTAATATGACTTTGAATCACTTTGTTATTTGATATTAGTAATAATCGGCTTTTTAAAACTAATGGTGCGGAAAATAATGACATTGGCCCCAACATAACCACAGATGTATCGGTCTCATTTGTTGTTTATTATAAACTTACATTTTTTATTGAATAACACCAAGATGTTCTCATAATAGTGAAATAGCTGCCATACTCAAGATAAGTATCATCAGTTAAAATGTCTAACTATAGATTTTTTGTAATATTCAGGGTTTTAGCAAAATACTGGATAGAATATTTGTGTAACAGACCAATTAGCTATTTAGATTTTTAAAAAAATCATGATGTGGATTTGGAAATCAATTTAGTTTGCAGGTAGTGTCAAAATTTCAAGCACCGTTTGCTTCTTCTCCTCAGACAAGTGCTGGTTTGAGTATTTATTATCAACTGAATCAGTAGAGAGTAAAGTCATCTCCAAGTAGCAACAATAACCTGCATAAAAAATTGCATAGGTACATCATAAAAGTTATTTTAAAGTTTATAGGAAAAAGCATGCGTCAAGATATAGCGTCGCAAGCCAAAATCTCAGGCGTAACAGTAGAAAATTCAAGAAGTGGCCTTAAGACATTAAAAAATCAGTAGATTCCTGTAATTAACGAAAATCTATCAGTAGACAGGAGTCAAAATCAGTAGAATGGCAACACTAATGCCGGGAGAGGCATGGATGGTGTGTTTGTCTTAGGGCCCTGTCCCCCTCTTGGAACCAGTTGCCCCGATTTAGGGACGGGCGACCGCTTATAGCTCATTGAGCTGCTCATAGCGGTCGTTAAACACCTAGAAATGCCACACCCACAAAAATGAATTAATTCTTAGCTCGTTTGGGAAAATGTAGGCATGGAGACGATGTAAATGATGGGGTTCGGACATTTGGGCACCAAGACTTTTGGGCACTCGGACATTTGGGCCTCAGAAAAAGCTTAATATGATTGATTACCTTGACTTGATAGGTAAATGTTAGGACATCGATTGAATAAAAGCTGTCAAAATGGCATACGGATAAGGCATAGTAATTAGTATTTAGTGCTTAAGTAAGTAAAAGAGAAACTTGACATGTTATGTAAATATTTAGTGCCTAAGTAAAAGTGCAGCGTTATTAAAAAATCCCACCTTGTCGCCATTTTCCGAACATATATATTTGTGCCCAAATGTCCGGGTGCCTAGATGTGCCCAAATGTCCGGGTGCCTAGATGTGCCCAAATGTCCGGGTGCCTAGATGTCCGGTGCCTAGATGTCCGGTGCCCAAATTTCCCGTGTCCGCCCCTTCACACAGAAAATCGTAAATATTTTTTTAATTTCTTAATGGTAATGAGATATGGTGGATAAAATTTTGTGCACACCATTTGCTCAAGTAGAGTGAAATATAAGAACACTATAATTCTTTTTCGCAGCGCAATTTCATGGCTCTAAAAGCGAATGTGCCCAGTTGTCCGTGTGGCCAAGTGTCCGGTGCCCAGTTGTCCTGTGTCCAAATGTCCGATGCCCAGTTGTCCTGTGTACAAATGCCCGGTGCCCAAATGTCCTAAACTCGTAAAAGATGTCATTACGCTTCTTCCTTTGGCGAGTATGATTCTTTGCTAAGCTACAGTGTAAAACTTTTTCCGATATTCGCGAGCCACTTTCCGTCATTTTTTTTTTTTTTCTTTTTTTGTGGCTTAACGAAGTACATTCCTGATACAATCTTTTCCGTGAAATGACAGAAAATGAATTTCAGGGATTTTTTGTACCGGCCCTGTCCCAGAGCGACATTAGGTTGATTCGGCGTTCAAGAAAGGATTGGCATTCTCTCCCGTGCCGTTGTGACCGTAACACATGCAGTCAGCTTCTGGAAAAATAACATTAGTTCATATCGCTGCTAAAGTGCGAATTTCAAACATCTGTAAAAATGATGAAAATATTCAAATATACGAAAATTTGTGCTCCCGCTGCTACTTTAAACCTTGCAGTTACTAATTACTATTTACTTAACTAACTTAAAACACCTTGCTTCTCCTTCGTCCATACTCTAGCGACGATCCCATTTCCTTGCTCATTTCATAAAATTTTAGAATTTTGTTTCCGTATACTGAAACAACAGTATAGTGCATTTTCTGTGATATTTCTTAGTATAAAGGTTCAACTATAAAATTTTGGAGTACATTACATATTTTTGACTTGTCATAGTATTTCTCTGTTTCAATCAGTCGGCTGAAAGAAAAACCCAAGAAAATTTAACTGCGCATTTTAAAGCTATTACAATTAGTCTTTATTATGCGAAACATGTAAATCTGTTTCGATCATACCAATTGACAGCAATAATATTGTTGTGCTCAAAACGTTCAACGTACGTTTTGTATGTTTCCACAATTCGTTTCCTTTTTTCTAAGTGAAAACTGATGTCGTTTAGCTTCGGTCAGACTAACTAAACGACCACTTAAAAAAAAAAAAAAAAAAAAACTTTTATAATTTTTCCCTGTGAATTTAGAAGCAATGCTATTATTGCTTTTCTTCAATGGACCCGAGTACAATTCATGATATTGTTTTCCTTCGGTCAGTCAGATCACAATAAAACGCAAATTTGTTTCCTTTTTCGAGAATTTAAAGAGCACTATGACTCTAATGACTGTAAGCGGTCGTCCGTCCCTAATTTGGGCTAGTGGTTCAGCGGGAGGGGACCGCTGCCAAATGGAGGCACATGTTCAGCATGAGGTTTAAGCCTGTGCCAGCTCGAACAAACGGTCAGCAGCCAGCGTATGTGCCACTGCGCATCCGGGGCGGTGGTACTTTCTTTCAGTCGGTTCGACCACAAAAAAATATTATTTTCTTTATTCAATCTGACCGGAATAAATAACAGTGATTTTATTGTAGTTCGACTGATTCAAGATAATTCTTGAATCAGTCGAACTACAATAGCAACCTGTGCAACTTTAACTGTTTCCGCCTTATCCTCTCATTTCTAATTCTGTCTTCTGGTGAACCACTAGCCCAAAGACCACTTTCATTTCAGCATCATTTAGTCTTTTCTTTAAACAAGATGTCTGCACAAGCATGGCCCGAACCCGACCGACCCGGGCTCTTTTTTTTTTCATCAGTTAAGTAAAAAATTTCGCGCTCGGGCAGGGACGGGCCTGTACTGCTCCTGAATTAAAGAAAACCGTTTCGTCTCACAAAATGAAGACTGACTTGCCAAATAAATAATATGAAGTAAAACGAATCTGACAACACATGCAATAATTAATTAGAGCTTAAATCGACAACGCTGTGAAATGAGAGTATGAAACGGGAGTAATGAGTGATTATACTCTCATTTCAACGCTGTGAAATGAGAGTATGAAATGAGAGTATCTCTCATTTCATAACATACTCTCATTTCAACGCTGTGAAATGAGAGTATAATTAGAGCTTAAATCGACAACGCTGTGAAATGAGAGTATGAAACGGGTCGGTTTATATTTTTTAAGGAAATTTCGTTTTCACGTCGTTGGCGTTAGCGACTAAAACACGTGGCTTGTTTTTTTTCCTGAGAAATGTTTGCATGAACAGAGTTATCAGCCTCTCGAAACCAAAACGAACTCTTGGCGCCATTCGTTGCTACAATGGAGATGAGGAAGTTAGAAGTATTTGTTCACATATTTGAGGATCGAGGACTATATTGTTTGTGTTTATGTGTAGAAGAGGATTAGCATTTCCAATTGCATCAGAAGTATGCAGTTAGGCCGGAACAGCAACCATGTGAGGAATTTTTTCGAGAAATGTTACGTCTCTCTCTCAGTGACGTAACCATGTTTCAAAATCTGGATGGGGAAGGGGGAGTCCGATCAAACGTATACATGTATATACAATATTGTATGCATACTATACACTGAGTGGCCACTTCATTATGACCACCTGACAGTTTTAAGCAAATGAGCTATGGCTGCACGCTGTTGCCACCCGAGGGCTAGGCTAGTATAAAAAGGGAAAGCTTAGTGCTTGCGACAGTAGTAGAAGTGATTTTTGGGTGACGAGATTTGTAAAAAATGCGCTTTGACGGACTTTCAACGTGGGATGATTGTAGGGGCTCGGAGCCATGGAGCGAGTATAACCGAAACCGCCGCATTCATGAAATGTGCCAGAGCAGCTGTTGTTAAAGTGTTTAAAGACTGAACTGTCAGCCAAAAAAACTGGGTCTCTAGGTGCAACGGGTGGTCGCCATCGACTAGTGATTGCTCGGGCGGAACGGAGAGTGTCCAGACTGGTAACAGACAACAGAAGGGCAACAGTGCAGCAAATTACAGACCATCTTAATCAAGGATACCCTCAAACGATCTCCGCACGCACTGTTCGCCGTGCACTGCATCGGATGGGATATGGCAACCGAAGGCTTGTTCGAACACCTTTGCTGTCTGCAGTCAACAAGAGAAAACGTCTCCAGTTCGCACAGAAGCACAAGGATTGGACAGTCGATAATTGGAAACAAATTATGTAGTCCGATGAATCACGTTTTCAGTTGCACCATGCCGATGGCCGAGTGAGAATTTGGCAGAAACAGCACGAAAGCATGGACCCCAAATGCATTGCTACAACCCTTTAAGCTGGTAGAGGCAAAGTTATGGTTTCGGGAATGTTTTCCTGGCATGCTTTGGGCCCTTTAATTCGTGTTGATCAACGTCTGACTGGCACATCATATCTAAACATCGTTGTGGACCAAGTGCATCCTGTCATGTGGATGGTTTATCCCAATGGCGATGGCTACTTTCAACAAGATAATGCGTCCTGCCATAGTGCTCGTATTGTACAGGATTGGTTTCAGGAACATGCCGGGGAGTTTACTTTGCTTAGATGGCCCCCACAATATGCAGATCTCAACCCCATTGAGAATTTGTGGGATGAAGTTGAACGAGCCATCAGACAGCTGGATCCCAAACCCTGCAATCTCACCCTCCTGGAAAGTGCTATTCATCAAGCATGGTCTCAGATTCCACAAACCACCTATCAACATCTCGCGGAGTCAATGCCATGAAGAATCGAAGCAGTATTAAAGACAAAAGGTGGCCCAACGAAGTACTGAGGGGGTGGTCATAATAAAGTGGCCACTCAGTGTATAAAATAGAGTTTGGGACCCCTCCCCTACACACACACAGGAGCAAAGCAGTTGCTGAGGCACGACACAGGCGCCTTTGTTAGCGAATTGTGGAACTTATGGAACACAATTGTAAAACTATGATAGATAGTGCAGAAATGTAAATTACAAAGTTGTAGAACTGACTTTGCTTATTAGGAATCGATATTGCTGTTTTATTAAGTACACATTATAGACGCGTTTGCATTCTACGAAAAATTACAATCTTATATTATTAAATTTAGTTGGTTTACATCAGAAAAGTGTGCATTGTATCATTATATTCCCGACAAAAAAAAAAAAAAAAAAATGGGGAAGGGGGGGGGGGGGCGGTCTTGTACATGGGGATTCCCGACCCTGAAAATCGTTCTGGTTGGTCAAGTCATTACGCTGTATATAGTCATTATACCAAGTCAAGTCATTACCCCTTCTGGTTGTTCAAGTCATTACGCTGTATGTATTGCTCTTTTTACTGCATCCCCTAAAATCCGACTTCTGAATCTCACCAGTAAACTTCTATCACACACAGTAAACCTATTATTTCTCTCCAGTTATTCAATCTGGGTGCTATTCTTCCATTCACTTCTCCCTTTAGATTTCCATCCTCCTTTAATAACGATTCTAGATGTTTGAATCTTTTCACTTTTCTGAACACTCCCCTGGAGGTAATAACAGCCTCAATTAAATATCCTGTATCTCCGTTATAGAACATGCATTATTTTTCTTGCTTCTGCTTGTCTTCTAACGCCCTTCTCCAGTTTTTCTCTTCTGCTTCTCATTTACTCTTTTCTTCTAACGCCCTTCTCCAGTTTTTCTCTTCTGCTTATTATCATCTGCGGTCTACGGTACTACTTCCCTCAGTACTGCTGTTGCAACATCTAAAAGTAATATCTAATAAAAATGGGCTAAATGCCATACGTTGGTATACTACAACTCTCATATCAGATTTTGTCTGCCCTATGCTGCACTCTTATACACGTACAGGAATCGCTGTACATTTCCTTATCTTCTGTAAACGGCGTGGTACACGGTGCTACTTCCCTGAGGAAAGTGAGGAATGCTTTGCTGTTCTATTTAAAATCAGAACAAAAAAATCCCATTAATTAAGCCCTGCACTTTAGTTTATAATTTTTCTACTCTGATAACCAAAGAAAAATTTATTTGCTCTCCATGGATTAAAAAATTCTCAATTTTTCTCCAGGAATTTCTTCTTCTGAAAAGAGTTCCTCAATTTTTCTCCAGGAATTTCTCATGAAAAATTCTCAATTTTTCTCCAGGAATTTCTTCTTCTGAAAACGGTTTCAAAAGTATTAGTGCTACAGGATTAGAAAATGAAACCATCAGACTGGTATATCAAAATTATAAAGCAAGATGTTACATTGGATTATCAAAACTATGAAATAAGCTGTCACTCTAGCATATCAAAGCTATGAAGTAAGCTATCACAACGACATATCATGAGCTTATTTAAAAATGAAATGTTATCACACAATGAATAGTGTGTATGTGTGCGTGCACAGCGCGCGTGTGATACCATAGACTCACCGTCTATCTTCCATTCACTGACAGACAGACAGACAGACAAACACCCCCCCACACACACACACAAACGCAGAAGGGGGCCAGAACGTTGGAGTGTGTAAAAAAAGATTTCAAGGTAGGAGATCGGAATAGTGAATTTCATGATGACTCTAAATGAGCAAGGGAGTACAACGTGTATGGTGTGGGAGACGGAGATCATGAGAGAGAGTCAGCTTAAGAAAGATGAAGAACAATCAGATTGCGATAGATAAAGGAAGAGAGAGAGAGAGAGAGAGAGAGAGAGAGAGAGAGAGAGAGAGAGAGAGTTATTATATATAGAGGAAGATAGAGACATAAGTTAAAAATTTATCGTCAAAACTTCTCTGGCTTTCAAGGGACAGAAAGCCAGAGAAGTTTTGACGATAAATAAAGACAAAAAGAAGTTAAGAGAGAGAGAGAGAGAGGTTATTAGAGATAGAGGAAGATAGAGACATAATTTAAGAGGGACAGAGGAAGATAGAGACATAAGTTAAGAGGGACAGAGGAAGCTAGAGACATGATTTAAGAGGGACAGAGGAAGCTAGAGAAAGTTTGACAATAGGTAGAAGAAGACCACAAGAAGTTAAGAGAGAGAGAGAGGGGCTGGGGGATTGATAGAGATGATGGAAGATACAAACACATAATTTAAGAAAGATAGAAGACAGGTAGGTGTAGAGAGAGAGAGAGAGAGAGAGAGATACAGGCAGATGTTGAGAAGCAGAGACACTGAGCGATGGAAGAGAAAACAGAGAGGTAGGCAGAGAAAGACAGGAAGAGAGGTTGAGATGTCCAGAGATACGCACAGGGAGCAAGACAAGAAAAGACAATGAGGAATTATGAGAAACAATGGAAAATAGAGAGTGTGTTTGAAATAGCGTGAGATGAAGACAGATAGAAGAAGACAGCGGGGCGATTAAAGACATAGAGGAACACAAGAAAATGTTTAGAGAGAAATATAAAGGGAGACAGAGAAAGAGTCACAGAAAAATCGAGAAATGAAATAAAATAGAGCGAGAGAGAGAGACGGATGAAGACGGAAAGAAGTTGATGTAATCAGGGATA
The DNA here is from genome assembly GCA_039090855.1 of Macrothele yani. Lineage (NCBI taxonomy): Eukaryota > Metazoa > Arthropoda > Arachnida > Araneae > Macrothelidae > Macrothele > Macrothele yani. The sequence continues at coordinate 143,162,557 of CM077007.1, read as the reverse complement.
AGGGATGATATATGTTCAAACAGATAGACAGTGGCGCACCTAGGATTTCTTTATGTGCATGGCCCAAATATTTAAGATGCAAACAAAAATACCCCTGGGGAAAACATTTCCCAAAATGTTGGAAAGTGATAAAAAATACTTAAATATCTCCGCCATATTGAAGTGCGATTCCAATGATTCGCAAAATATGTATTTAAAAGCATATACAAATATATTTAAAAATACACAGCCAATAAGAAGGAACGAAGGACCAAGTGATTCCTCATGGGGAGGGTCCGGGACCCTGGGCCACCAGCACTCAGTGCACCACTGCAGGTAGATAGCAAAAGCGGCGAAATGTAAATCAGGTGAAATGATAGCGAACAAAAGTCGCAGTTAAGTAACATAATGCAGTTTTAGTGAGAAATACATCGAAACGACATCCAAAAATATCGTTATGTGGAAGTAAATATTTCAAGATATTTCAGGCAAGCATGTGAGAAGGACTGTAAGATTTAACTGACGAACTGAATCACTTTGTTTTTGTATTCGTTGGCAGTTATTCATAGGTGCTTGAAGGAACCATAACCACTGGGTCCGTTGTTATTAGCCTGTTCTTCAGGCAATTGTCTGTCAGTGGGAAAAAGTAAAAAACGACCCATCGATTATTTAGGAAAATTAATTAGAGAGCAATAGTTTGTGTTTGAGAGCACTGTTTCTAAATTGGATTAAAAGATTTCAGATGATGGCAATAGCCGTTAAGAGTCCTGCTATCGATCGCAAATGGGACACACACACACACACACACTGAGAGAGAAAGAAAGAGAGATCTGTCCACAGCAATGTGTGTGCAGGTCAATCGTTTCCAAGGAGACACCATTAATCGTGTGACTGTGATTAAGTAACTTTGTTCAAAGTTTCCCCGAGGGAAGTTAATTAAAGTGATCGCAGAAGGAATGCCCGCATGCATTGCAACGAACCGTAGTCCCCTTCCTTCACTTCTCCCCTCCCTTATCTCTGAACCCAAAGTTCCATTACATCTGGGAAAGATTAGGAACTGCAGCTGCCCCTCTATCATAAAGGGACCCGTAATTACATATGGATTGAAGGGAGGAGGCTGCCGCCAAGACCCGAATCCGGGCGCATAGCCTTATCTGTGAGATTTCTGCGACTTTCTTCATCCGCGAAGGGATTGAGTATTTGTGGGCACACACACATACAGCAGAGTTTTTTCCCCTTTCCGCTTTCTCATAAAGATGGTAAGACGAGTTTTTATCATATCCGAAACGTCGCATATTTTTAAAAGAAAATGCTTCTTCTTCAAAGCAATAACACGAAAGCCTAATTTTCTTTTCGGTATAATCTCGCTGTTTTGTAAATCATGTAACTCGATGGCGTTTAAAGAGTAGTGAACGAGAACGTAAAATTCGATCTGTTTCCGTGCTAGTAAATTCTCTTGTCACTAGCGTATTTTTCCTTATATTTTTTATGTGTCCAATGTTGTTTTTTGGCTTTGTGGCGTATGAATACATCTTTGTGATATCGGACGAGAAATTATACTAGATTTTGTTCGGAATGATGAGTGATCCATCTCGCACACTGCGTCTCAAGAGCGATTCAAAACGTCTAACAAATATATGTGTGTTTTATAACAGTAAAATATTATTCATCTATCTCTCATATATATGTCCTTTTTGAATGATTAAAACTGTAATAGCTATGATAATTCACTCATAAGAATGAAAGCCTCTAAAAATTTAATTGATTCGGAAGGTCAAAGTTTGAATCAAGTGAAACAAGAATTTCCTCACTCTGACGTCTTCGTTTTACTGTCATTTCGTTTTATTATTAATTAAATTTCAACATAAGAAAATGACAAATGCTTCACAAAATTAATCGTGCGATGCTGTTTCAAACCTTAGCTTCAGAAGTTTCTCATGTCGTATATGAAGAAACACAACTTCCCTTTGTCTTCGTTAGTTGATACGTAGCATCATAACACATATACGTTCCGTTTGTATTCGAATAAACAACAGGTTATCTAATATAAAAAAAGAATAGAAATACATATCATATGAGTCCTCAGGTTATTCGGCAATTTTTTTTAATTTTTTTTCGTTGAGTAGCATTATTTTTTAATTTACTGACTTAAATTCTTGTATATTTCCCCGGTGGCGCAGTGGCCTATGTGCTGGCCTGTAACCAATCGTCCGATACGGGCCTGGGTTCGAATCCCGATGAAGCAGAGAGAATCCCGATGAAGCAGAGAGAATCCCGATGTGCTTATCTTACAACTGTCACAGTGCTGTTTTAACTCGTTATTTAATTACCGAAATATGTTATAATCTGAAGATTGAAAGGTTCCTCGAGCACTGTAAACATCAGTAGAGTAGCAACAGATCATTCAACAGAAGCGGTTTGACGTTTGATAAAATCTTTTATTTTGGTGATTTTGCTTAATTAATGATTACTCCGGGTCACCATGCGATCAGACATCAAGCCCATGTCTTAACTCCTCGCTGAGTTTAGCACATTTGGGCACCGGACATTTGGGCACAAATCTTGAGGGACAATTATAGTTGAATTTAAAAAATATTACAATGCACAAATTTTGAAGATGACAATACGTTATTTTGGATGTAAATATGACAAGCATAATATCCGAAAACTTGACAATTTAGTCGTCCTGGATCAGGATTACATAGCTCATAATCATGAATATGGATTACATCATATTCATGATTACATAGCACCAAGGGTGTCCATGGGGGGGAGCCCCCCCCGTTAATATAGCCAAATTTTTGATAAATTTAAAACACTAAAATAGACGAAACGTTTTTTTAAATGTTTGACAACCTTGAAGGAGGTAAGAATTTTTCTTAGCCCCCCCCTTCCCCCCCCAAGCACACATAAAATGTCCGTAATTTCGTATTTTCTTATTTACGATATTTTTCTATAAACTATAACTAAACAAATTCTCTGCGAGTATGAGCAAACCCAGGAAACTTGCCGGGGGTAAAATATGAAATATAAAGAATTTCTGGTCCGATCGGGAGATTTTCAGCCGTTACAAGCTACAAGTCATTGAATTGCCTGAGGGCGTCTGCTGCCTCAGGAAACTAGTGTGTGTGTGTGTGCGTGTGGTTGGATACCAAAAGCGTAAACTATCAAGAATTTCTCATTTCTCTTCCGATCGGGAGATCTTCAGCATTTACAAGCTGCAACTCGACAAATTTTCTCAGCTCATGTGCACTCTCTGGAAACCTATCGGCGATGGGGGGCGGGGGGGTAATATCAAAAGTGTAAAATATGAAAAATTCCTCGTCCGATCGGCAGATTTTTGGCATTTACAACTGGACACATTATTTGAGGGTATGTGCCTACTCAACAAACCTGTGTGTGTGTGGGGGGGGGGGGGGGGGGGGGGGGCATACCAAAAGTGCAAAATATGATGAATTTAAGGCTGATCAGGAGATTTTCAGCATTTAGCAGCCAGCTACAACTCGACACATTATCTGAAGGCATGTGAATGATAAAAATCTCTGGGTAGGAAGAGAAAATCTTCATATTTTACACTTTTGGCACCCCCTCCCCCGACAGGTTTGCTGAGTAAGCACATTCCTTCAAATAATGTGCTGAAAATCTCCCGATTGAACGAGAAAAATTTCATATTTTACACTTTTGGTATTGAACCCCCCCCCCTCCCCCCATTGGGTTTACTGAGTTAATGTCTGGAGTTGTAGTTTGTAAATGATGAAAATCTCCCGATCGGAAGAGAAATTCTTCATATTTTGCACTTTTGGCAGTACCCCCCCCCCCCACACACACACACAGGTTTGCTGAGTAGGCACGTGCCCGTAAATATTTAGTGCCTAAGTAACTTACGGCGAACATTTTCTCGGTCAAACTCTTACTAGTTGGCCAAGAAACGGCAATTGTTACACGGCCCCTTAAACATTTGTGCCCAAATGTCCGGGTGCCCAAATGTCCGGTGCCCAAATGTCCGCCCCGTGTTTCAGACAGAAAATCGTAGATATGTCTCAATTTCTTAATGATTATGAGGTATAAGTGAAAAAAAATTTGTGCACACCACTTGCTCAAGTAGGGAGAAATATAGGAACACTATAATTTTTAACGCAGCGCAATTTCATTGCTTTAAAAGGGAATGTGCCCAAGTGTCCGGGTGCCCAAATGTCCGGTGCCCAAATGTCGGAACCCTCTCCTCGCTACATTCATTCGTTTTCGCTCGGGCGCGGAGATCGTATCCAGGAAAAGTCGCACTCCGGAAAACTTGTACACTTTCTTATGCCGCTTAGCAAAGTGCAAAGGGCGGAAAAGTCGTACACCGGAAAACTCGTGCACGGGAATGAAGGCTAATTAACAAGGGCTCAACGAATCGATCTTCAGGTGCTGATCTTTTTAGAAGATTTTAAATTACAACCTTGATATTCCGTATTTCTAAACATTTTATAAAACCTAATAAAAGTCACTCAACGGATTATTCCTCACCTATTCACAAGCCACCTAGGCCGCGGGCCTTTTGAGAAGATTTTAAGTTACAACCTAGGTATTTCGTATTTGTAAACATTTTATGAAACCTAATAAAAAGCACTCAACGGATTATTTCTCACCTATTTACGAGCCACCAAGGCCGCGGGACTTTTTAGAGGATTTTAAGTTACAACCTAGAAATTTCGTGTTTGCAAACATTTTATTAAACCTAATGAAAGGCACTCAACAAATTATTTCTCACCTATTTATAAGCCACCTAGGCCGCTGGCCTCTTGAGAAGATTTTAAGTTACAACCTAGATATTTCGTATTTGTAAATTAAACAATGTCAAACGGTATTGATTTGGACATGTCTGGATTAGTATGAATTCCACAAGAACCGTAGCTCTTATATTATGCATCAAAGAATGTACGTATAAAAATATCTCATTCCTTTCTTCTCCTTCCCCTTTATATTCTTTCTTTAGTGAAATAATGATTTTATTGAATCTTAATGAAAAATAAACAGTTCCGACCCTTCTTACGAAACCACAATATACATTTCGGGATTTTTTTTTTTTTTTTTTTTTTTTTCTGGTAAGTTTGGCATTTTGTGAGAAACGTTTCAGATTTGGTTGCCGGAAAACCACTACACAGGAAAACTGCCAAAAGGCCCGCGGCCTAGGTGGCTTGTAAAGGGAAGAGGAATAGTCCGTTGAATGCCTTTTATTAGGTTTTACAAAGTGTGTACAAATACGAAATATCTAGGTTGTAACTCAAAATCTTCTAAAAAGATCAGCACCTGAAGATCGATTCGTTGAGCCCCTGTTAATTAGCCTTTATTGCTTGTTATCACATGGGAAACATTAAAATCATAACTCAAGATTTACGGAGTCAGAAATGTTCTATATAAACCTTGTGTCATTTTGATCTTACATACCCATTGAGATCCCTAGGAAAACTGGTACATTTTGTTTTGTTCAGCTAGGAAAACTCGTACACTTTGACAAGATCTCGGAACGAAACGCAATTTATGTATATCCCCTTGCTTGAAAAGGTGTACGAGTTTTCCGGTGGACCAGTTTTCCGGTGTACGAGTTTTCCGGTGGACCAGTTTTCCAGTGTACGAGTTTTCCGCCACCCGCGGAGATCACGCACCCCTTCTCAAATTATTATACTCCTTCCTCCGTTATCTCAACAACATCTCTTTTCTACTCTCCGTCACATTCTGCTTAAAAACACCCCAGCTTCCTCGTTCAGAAGACCCCTTTCTTCTCCTACTGTTTTCCACAACTACTTCTCAAACACGCGCCTCCAGAATCCCGTCCAAAAACTCTCGCCCCATGCGTCTTAGAATGTCCACTCCTAATGCCATCACCCCAAAGGAAAACCCCTTGTTCGAGAATGGAGGTACATCCTGCTGGATGGCTCTAAAAAAGCAATCTTCTGTTATAGCTACTTACACCAATGTCCTGCGCGTTCTTCTTCTCCAGGAAGTTAGCCCATAAACTAATCATTTCCGGGGCTCTGCGAAATGAGCCCAAAAAATATATCCTTAAAAAGTTTAACGCGATTACTTTTCAAACATTCTAAAACTGCAAGGATTCTTAATTACTTACACACCATTAAATTTCAACATTTAAAATATTCTAAGTATTTACATGACATTACATTTCATAAAATAAACATTCCCGTTCCATTACGTTATTATTGAAAGCTTATTAACAATTGCCACTATTACACGACACTCACTCTCTCCGTTCCCTGGAACCAGTGGCCCTAAGTTAGGAACCAGCGATTGCTTACGGTAGTAGTTAAACCCTCAACCAAAAAGAACAAAAAAATTCTTTACCCGGAAAACGAGACACGTAATATGCAAACTGTACTAAATATTATATTTTACTTAATGGAAATACCTGATTTTTTTAGGTTAGGGAGAAATGGAATTACAGAGGGTGAGTCGAAACAATATTTGCATAAACGCTTGTGCTGCGGCGGGTATGTCACATGTTTAAGCTAGTTCAAGTCGCGCACTGCAGTCAGTCGAAAGGAATATAAAGTGGTAGTCGTCGCTGTGAACAGCATTGTATGTCGTCGTTCTGTCTGTGGTCGGGACGCGTAAAAGAGGAACAGCCACAACCGGCTAATTAAGGAACTTTTACTTTACGAGTTTAAACTTGGCGATAACGCTTCTCAAGCAACACAAAACATTGGTCATACGGGAAGGTTCCGTGGACCACAGCACTGCAACCAGATGGTTCAAGAAATTTCGCTCAGGTGACAGAAACCTCGACGATCAGCCAAGGTCAGGTAGGCCGCGAACCGTCGATTCGGAGGTAGTGCGCCAGGCCGTAAGGCAAGCTGGGCATATAACAGACTACCGTGGTTCCTCACCTTCAGGACCTCGGCAAGGTTTACAGGAGCTGCCGCATTGCCCCTCGCGAACTGACGCAAGCTGAAGCAAACCGCTGATTGGAAGTGTGCACGCAACTCCTAGAAAACCGGCGAGATGTACATTTCATCTAGAAAATTGTTACGTGCAATGAAAATTGGGTTTATTTCCGTAATCCTAACACATAACGGCTGTGGTTGAGCCCAGGCTAGCTGCCTGAAATTTTTGCCAAACGTGGGCGCTTCGAGCACAAGGTGATGCTCTGCGTCTAGTGGAATTTCGAGGGGATAATCCATTACGAATTTGTTTCAGACGGTCGGACCATCAACGCCAGCCTCTACTCGACCTCACATTTTTGAGCGTGTACCTCGTATTCTCAATGACATGGATTCATCCTTGACAGTTAGAATGAGTATGAATATATATGGAGGGAGAATCATTGTTGATCTTAACTGAGATACGACGTATACTTTGTGAAAGCTATTCACATTTCTTGCAAAATTTTCTGGAATTTCATAATTTTGTTTGCAACTCACAGATACTTCGCAAGTTTCATGCAGCAAAAGAACACACCGAGAAAGAAAAATAAAAACAAACAAACAACAAAAATATATATATATATATATTAATACGGACGGCTTTGACCGTTGAGGTACCACGCTCGCAATTTAAATCCGTTAGAGTGCCTCGTCAATTAGCAGAAATCTTATCGAATTTCAGTTGTCCAAAATTGAAGTGCTTTAATTTAGTGAAAATATGTCCAACCTTTTTGATGTAGACAAACTACTATGTTAATATATTTTACGCACTCAGTTGTGCATTATGAGTAAGTGTTCGAACGCACTAACAGATTCTCTTATCAGGGGGCAATTCATATGTATTTAACCCAAGAATAGGCTACAACATAGCTGTGTATGTATATCTCTTACTAAGTCAAAATAATTGCTGGATCTGCTGCTAAACTTGGTCAAAGAATCCTCTCGAAGTAAAATATGCTTAACAGTGGAATAAGTGCTATCTACCGGAGTAGCACAAAACTGTGGGGCCCCTGCGAAAAATCGATTAGGACCCTTTCCTCTATAAAAAATTAGTTTGACACGCCTTCGATGATTTCGAAAAAAAAACGTGAAAACTCGTGTTCATAGATACCCAACGCCCGCTATCAGGCTAAGAAACTATATAATATTATATAAACCATATTATACATAATACACAGAGGGCTGGCTTACGATTACCTAACTTCATGGGCTCTCTTTTCACCCAAGGAACGCAGATGACGCCACCCGGGATGGAATCTAACCATCAAGGTGTATGTACAGTTGGGTGCGGATCTGAAACCAAGCTGTTTGTACTGCTGTCTAGAGTTCCTGTACGGAGAGGAGTGGTGTGTCTAACTACCTCATCTGGTATTCCATAACATTCCACAGCTGTTTTACTGGAGTGAGATCAGAGAAGTTTTCGTGCCATTCGATATGTCTCATATCAACATTGTGTTTGTCGAACCAATCCTGTCTGAGGCGTACCTGATGACATGGGGCATTATTGTCTTGGAAGAACCCATTCTCCTTCTGGATGGAGGAGATACAATATTCTGGGGTGTGCAAGGTCCGCAAGCAGTCTCTGGAAATAGCAGGCGTCCCTACGTTTGATCCAAAAGCAGCAGTACATCCTAGTTCATGCCAGCCAAACATATCCCATATCACGCAACCGCATGCACCGGCCTTAACAGTCGATGCTTTGAATGAGAGATTCATAGACTTATGCTGTTGACTCCAAACAGGGATTCGATCGTCGGCAGTATGGACTACATATCAGGATTTATCGGACCAGCACACCTGTTTGCAATCTTCTGTCGTCCAATCGGCATGCCGTCAGCACCAGGAGAGACGTTCACGTAGATGGACTCTTGTTAGGAGAGGGTGACGTACTGTAAATGGCAACTGCTCTTGGAACCTGTTCCATGCTAGCGTGAAACACATAGTCTCGTGAGATATTGTTTCTGGTTGAACCTTATGGTACTGGGCTGTCAACTAAAATCTGTGCTGCGCCTATTGTCATGCACAATGTGTTGCACCCATCATTTATATATGGAATCCACCTTTCGCCCTCCTTTATAGCTGTGTTGCCGGTTGGTTATTTCGTACCTTTTGGCTCCATTTCTGGAACACTTTAACTACAGATGAAACAACACACAAGTGTATTTGCTTCCGAAATGAATGTACCAACCCTTCGTGGGCCTAGAATTTGGCCTTCGGTAAACCGATAAATCCTTTGTTTTATTCATCACGTCCCTTACTTCACTTTCAACTGAACCACCACCCTTATATACACCCCATTAGCCTTTTGTATACTCCGATAAACTCTTTGTTTTACCCATTATGTCGGTAATTTCACTCTTAACTGAACCACGAACCTCTTATATACACCACATTAGTCTTTTACATACTCTGATAAATTCCTGGTTTTACCCCTCACATCCTTAACTTCGCTCTCAATTAAACCACTAACCTCTTACATACACCACATTAGTCTTTGTATAATCCGAAAAATTCTTGGTTTTAGTCATCGCGCCCATAATTTTGCTCTGAACTCAACAACAAAACTCTAGAAAAAGAAAAAAATGAACGTGTTTATGTCATCACTATGTCCGTCCGTGTGTACCAGATCTATGCGCCTATTGGTCAGATGTCAAAAGTTCTGTTTAAGAGAAACACGATCCTTGTGTTTTTGTATTGCTCCGTTAAACAACTTTGCCGGTACATTGTTAAAAATTTTGCAGTAGGCTGCACCAAAAAATGGTGCTACTCCAGCTGCACCGTTTTCGGACCAAAGGTAAACCACTTTATGGTGCATGAAACATACAGAGTAATTGTAAACTCCTTCAACAAAACAAGTGGGGTGAGAGTACACATAAAGGCGAACAATATTTGCAATGGAACCTAGGGCCGCATTACACTCGTAGTGCCAGAAAAGAGTAAAGTTGCATTTCCACGTTGAGCCTTCAACAGTCAAAACAAAGAGACATGCCTAATTTATGAGTTGCACAATTCCAATCGCATCAGAGAAAGACTCAAAGGAGCTGCTCAAACTGGCGTCCAAGAGTGTCGTTGCACAGCCCACACCGGCGAATGAAGGACTGTCGCTCCCTCTCGTAGACTCACGGTGTGGTGGTGATTTTGTCCGCAGCAACAGCGATTCGCTCGACGAGATCTTCCAGGAAATCCACAGGTGTCTCGTACACCAATGTTTTCATGTACCTCCAGAAGAAGAAGTCCTGTCGATTAAGGTCCGGGGAGCGTGGAGGCCAAGCCACAGGTCCACCGCGTTCAATCCACCGTCCGGGAGATGTCGCATTTAGAAAGTATCGTATCTCGGTGGCAAAGTGTGCTGCGGCCCCATCATGCATAAACCACATGTCCTTCCGTGTGGTGAGCGGAACATCCTACAACAGACCGGGAAGCACTTGCTCCAGGAACACACGGTACGATGCGCCGGTCAGACGTATACGTCAATTCTCACGTGATGTTCGCACGATAATATCGCTGAACAGGTTCGGCTGCGTTTTTAAATGTTTGATCCTCATCGTCTACGCACGTGTTCAGCGCACCTGACTTGCATCTTGTGCTTCTCATGCACTGGTTGGAACTCCGTATGTCGGCTGGACGTTTTTCGAAGGTGCTCGTTTCTGACACTAATAGTGGGATGCAGCCCTAGGTTCTATTGCAAATATTGTTCGTCTTGATGTGTACTATCCTCCCTCTTGTTTTGTTGAAGGAGTTTACAATGACCTTGTATAAAAATGTGATGGAATTATATATCACGTCATAGTATCCAACCCGAATGGTGCTAAGTTGCACCTATTGCACTATGCTTTTTGTATGTTTCATGCACCACACAGTGGTTTTCCTTTTCCCCAAAATTGGTGCAGCTGGTGTAGCACCACTTTCTGATGCAATGCTCTATAAAAATTTTAACAGTGTATTGAGTGTAAATACAGATGCTATCGAATTAAAAATTGTTTTAATTCTATGTTGTTGCATCTAAATATTCGACTGAAATTTGTTTTTCTTTTCTTCGGTATCTCTCACAACAAAAAGCAATTTGCGGACAGTTTGTTTTTCAGGAGTTGCACTGTTTGCACGCTAGAGAAGCAGTAAATTTACATTGCATTTTCCTTGATGTCTCTGCTTCTAAAAGTCTGACATGACAAATTACTTCTGTGTAAGATACAGTTCGTGGTGTAAAATGTTTTGCATCTAATTTCTAATTTTTTCAGACTAAACGTTTTGTGGCTGCTGTCGTAAACACGCATAATTTTTTTCTAATACACACTGACAAACACAAAAATTGCAACACTATGACACAAGCCACGAAAATCGAGGAAACGATGCATAATGGCAGAGCATATTATAAGGAGCCCTATGCATCTTCGGACATAACGTCTATGCTCTTCTAATAAGATCGATTAGTAAGTGGTATGCTACCCTCTGGCTGCGACACATGCAGCTAGGTATTGAGGCACTGGTACTTACAGTTTTCTATCAGTATCCTATGGAGCATTCCATTCTTCCTGCAGTTGGTGACGCAACGCTTGTGCTATTTGCGGGCGCTGTTGGAGACGTTATCCAATCACATTCCAAATGTCCTCTATAGGAGATAAATCGATAAATCCGGTAAACTTGCTGGCAAACGGTGGGTGTTCGCATCGTGTAGAGTCCATTGGAAGACATGTGCCGAGTGAGGTCGTGCATTATTCTGCTGCAAAACGGCACCAGGATTGCCTCGCAGAAATGATAGGAAATGGGACAGCAGAATCTAGTCGAAGTATCGCAGGACTGTTAATGTACCCTGCATAAACACAAAAGGTGATCTGGACTCATAACTGCCGGACAGCAAGACGAGAACCCCGTTCTGGACCCGAGATCAGAAACTCTTCCGTGCATGCACTGTAGCGTATGTGCTCGATCCCAGTTCTGGCATGTGCAACGCCTAACGTTATTGCGTCCATCGTGTGGTTCCAGGTTGAAGCGGGACGCATAGGAGAAGATAATGGGGAACCATTCCTGTTCCCATTGCTGCCATTCGACGCACCACAGGAGACGTGCCTGGAGACACTGAGTGGTCAGAGGCAGCAGGAACATAGGACGTAGTGCCTGTAGTACCACGACTTCATACAGCCATGAGAGTATGGTATTCGTGAACACTGATGAATGCATTGCCAGGGACACAGAACGCTCCATTGCCGTGGATGTCATACCGGGGTCAACAGTTACTTGTAACTAAATAAGATGGTCTTCTTTTCCCGTGTTGCATCTTGGGAGGGGGGGCACGGCCATTCCAAAGTGAAATGCTACCTGCTCGCATCCATTACAGCACTCATCCTATTTGAAGTGCTTATTGTGCGACCAAGATGATTGGCTATGCGACAAGCAGAGCAACTGGACTTATGCATCGCTACTAGAGGTCTGCACGGGCCACATTTCGTTAGCCCGGCCCGGCCCGTTTCAAATATAACACACTCTTCCCGTTCTGGCCCGGGTCCGTCAATTGCAGCTCTTATTTAGGCACGGCCCGGCTCGGCCTGTGATGTACCATTTTGTATTATTTTGTCTCTATTGTATTTTATTAAAATGGTAAAATTAAATAATGAAATTAGATATTCTTGAAAATATTTTGTTGAATATAGGCCTAAAAGTATTAAATAAATTTTGATGATTATCGAAAAATGTAACACTTAAAGAGAGAGAAAAAGGAAGACTAATCGCCTTCAGAATCTTCCTTTCTATGAACTACACAAGGTGTGCAAAAATTAAGGACGAAGAGGAAAAACTAGCATAGTAGCGGAACGAGCAGGCAGAACGGACCGAAAGACCACTCAGGAGATAAACTAGGGTCCCGTACGGTAGGGCATGGGCATATATGCAGCATGACATACGGAGGGGGGGAGGGTCGGAAGGGTATAAAGCACACGGGCGGTGTACGCTCAGCAATTCGGTGAAAGTTATTGCACGGTGTACATCGGTTTGAACGACGTCGAGTTGCTGCCACCGTGTTATATGGCCAACAGGCAATCCAGTAGACGATATCTGGACGACTTTACCCGAGGTCGCGTCATTGGGAAATTGAAAGAAGGTCGAAGTGTGACTAGTGTGGCCGAGGAGTTCGGGATCGCTCACAGCATCGTTTCACGAGCTTGGAGAGCATTTCAAACGACAGGAACAGCTGTCCGAGAGTTTAGCAGTGGTCGTCCAGGAGCAACCACGCCGGCGGACGACCGGTATATTGTCCTACAAGCGAGAAGAGACATACGGCAGACAGCGGGAAAAATCGCAAGGCACATACAACAGACAACTGGATGTCCATTATCGCGTTTTACCGTGGCCAGAAGGCTGCACAAAGGTGGTCTATTTGCACGACGACCAGTACGGTGTGTGCCATTAACGCCTGTTCATCGGAGACGGTGGTTTCTGTGGAGCCAGGAACACAAGAACTGGACACATCAGCAATGCGGTCGAGTTCTCTTTACGGATGAAAGCCGATTTAGTCTGACGAGCGATTCTGGACGTGTACACATCTGGAGAGAGCAGGGAACACGCAATCACACCTCCAACATCATCGAAAGGAACCGGTTTGGAGGTGGCGGAGTTTTCGTTTGGGGAGGTATCATGCTTGGTAGCCGTACTGACCTCTACATCTTCCAAGGAGGTTCAGTCACTGGTGTCCGCTATTGTACAGAGGTTCTCCTGCCTCACGTGCGTCTGTTTAGAGGTGCTGTGGGTCCTGAGTTCCTTTTCATGGACGACAACGCTACACCTCATCTAACAGTGGCTGTCGCAGAGCTGTTGGAGAGTGAAGATATTCAACGCATGGATTGGCCCGCAAGGTCCCCGGACCTTAATCCAATCGAACACGTGTGAGACCTTCTCGGGAGACGCTTGGCAGCACGTCACCAGCCGCCAGCAACGATTCCGCAGCTGCGATTGGCGCTACAAGAGGAATGGGCCGCGATGTCTCAACAGCTTCTTGACAACCTCGTCCTCAGCATGGGCAGACGTTGTAAATCCTGCAACGTAGTCAGGGGTGATCATATCCCCTACTAAAGACTGGATTTTTCCTGGCAGCCGCCTGTCACATGGACGTTTCTGTCTTCTGTCCAGTTGTGCTCGAAGCTACCTTTTCAATAAAGTGTCTTTATATCCTTTGGATTCCTTGTTTGGAAGATTTTGCTCACTTGTCCCATATTCTTACATCATGAGGATCTTATGGTATGATTTGAGTCGGTGTGGAGCACTTCTGCACGACGTTACATTCGAAAAACCGTCTCGTCCTTAATTTTTGCACGCCAGTGTATTTAGTAAGCGGTAACATTACAAAAGTCAACCCCCATACAGATTAGGGATAATAGAAAAAATCGATGTCGTCTCACTCTCACGTACAAACACACACATACGCACCCCACTCACCAGCAGACACTCCCCGTCCCCCACTCTACACGACACACACACACACACACACTCGGTCGGGGTCGAATGTTTTCGTTGCCAACTAAAAGCCGTTTTTGACAACCCCAGTCTCCTTCTAATTTCCTTTTCACATCTCACATCTTCAGTGATAATTTAGCCTAGAAAGCGAAATGATTTAACTTGTTTGATGTATTGTCCTTCAATTTTAAGGAAAGCTTGTTTTGGAACCTTCTCTATTACCATTAGTTTTGTCTTATTTTTATTCATCTTCATTCCATAGATATCTGCATTTTTCTGTATTTTTGACATTTTGCTTTGTAATGATTTGGCTGATCCTGAAACTATTGCCCGGTTGGTCATCAGCAAACTTAATGGTCTTAATTCTCTCTCCATTAACCCAAACTCCTTCACTGGCTCTCCCAAAAAGGGAGAGCCAGTGAAGGAGATTGGGTTAATGGAGGCCAGGTGACAACAAGCATCCCTGCCTTACACTTTTGGGAAATCGATAATTTTGGTATTTGGATTGAAGAATCAAAATACGGCCAACTCTCGATGTACTGTCCCCCGATTTATCGGCAAAACTGCAAAAGCGTCTGAACAGACGTGCTTTATATAAAACATCCAACATTATGTCTAAACATAGGCGTCTTCTTTGATGAGTTACCTCTAAGAAAATCGGTAATATTACAGAGACGGCAGTTCAAAACTGATAGAAAAAGGGAAGGGCTATTAGGATGCTTATTTTCGTACGGGGAGGGGGGGGCTTTGAAGCATGCATGGGGGGAATCTAGCAACAAAAATTTCAATCATGAAAGAACATTTACGCCAAAAATCGGATTGTCATCTTCAAAATTTGTAAAAATTTCAATATTCGTTCATGTTGATTTAACCCGACATAGACGATTTCATTCTTAGTAAAAAAAAATGGCCTTCAGGTACGTACTGCATATAGCATTTATTCAATGTATGTAGAACTGGGAACCACGGATACCAACCTCCTTGGTCTTATCAAGTTATGTTTCTTCACAATTTTACGTGACGGGAATAGAATCCCCCACCCCTTTCCCTCACTCGGGAGTAAGTTGCTCTCCCAACTAAGCTACACTGACGGGATGTATCTCTGCAGATTTGTCGTCTTGACACGTGCTTCAGCCCTGCAGTACGTCACATCATCTCCCTCTTTTCTCTTTTTTTTTTTTTTTAATTTTTGAAGCAAAGAACGAATTTTTGTTAATTCTAGGCGATGTGTGGAACAAACAACACACATCCATCGAAGAACCCAACGCCAGTAGATCCATTTTTATGCTCAGACGGTAGTGTGAAAACTCAAGATTGTCCGTGACGGAGGTCGAAACCGCGCTGCCGCACTCTGGAGTAAGATACTCTCTCAGCTGGATGTAGGTAAAAATACCCCCGGATAAAATACCCCCGAAAACTGAAAAGCGGAGAAAATGTCTCCGGAAAAAAATACCCCCGGAAGAAATACCCCCAGAACAAACGGTTCACTGTAAACTGCCACACAGGAACACAGATGTGTGGCAGTTTTCCGATGTGGCAATTTACCAGCAACCCCTGCCCCACATCTTCAGCAACTTGGCTACAAAAGTTCAGGGGGGGGGGGTTATAAAGATAGCCGTTTCTGGGCCTATATTGAGAACTGAATTGGGAACTCCAAACGAATTTCGAGAAAACGTTCCATGTAAGCCAAGCGAGAATTGTACTTTAATTTGAAGAAATAAATTGCCGAGGATCCGAGGTACACTTGGTTGGGAGGGGGGGGGTGGAATTCTACCCTGAACTTCCGTAATATTATATTCTGGACCGCTGGAGTCTGCCAGTGTATCCAGGAAGTTCACCTTGAAGTCTCCGCGAGGTCCATGAGCTGGGGGGGTTCCCCCAAATGTTAAAATGGACGTAGAGCTGTAAACATTAGTATCATGCTTTATATAATGATTCTGTACACGACCACGAATTTTCAGGAGGGTGGGGTAACCCACCCCCACAAACACACCAGTTTCTAAGAGCTATTCAGGGGTAACATCAAGGATACACTGACCGACTCTAGAGGTCCAGAATATAAAATTACGGAAGTTGGGGATAGAGCCCTCCAAACCAAGCACCTCGTATCCCTTTCACAGGCCTTTATACCCCCCCCTCTTTGAACTTTTGTGGCCAAGTTGCTGAAAGATATGTGGCAGGGTTGCCGGTAAATTGCCACACCGGAACACTGCCACACATCAGTGTTCCTGTTACAGTGAACGGCTAGTTCTGGGGGTATTTCTTCCGAGGGCATTTTTTCCGCTTTTCAGTTTTCGGGGGTATTTTCTCCGGGGGTATTTTTTCCCGGGGGTATTTTTACCGTTTACCCTCTCAGCTAAGCTACACGGACGAGATGTATCGCTGAAGGTTTGTCGTCTTGACACGTGCTTTACCTCTCTGTAGTACGTCACAAGTTCACTCACGTTATTATTTTTTTTAATATTAGTGTCATAAGACTGTTTAGGAATTTTAGTTTGCAATCTAACAATGAATCTCCTTTTCTCATCTTTTAAAACTGTAATTACGAAAAGTGTCTCTCAGACATTCTCTCAAAGGGTTCCCTCTATTTCATAGAATAGTACAACACTAACTTTAATGAAAAATTCACTTTACATAAAAAAAAATTCTGTGAATTTGAAATATTCATACACGTTTACCCAAGTTTCCTAAAATCTTAGATGATTCCACTCGCTATGTGTTCTAAGTCTTTTAAATATTTTTGTTTTGGGGGAGGGGAATAAAAGGGGGCTCAAAGAAAAGTTGTTGGATGTATCCAACAGTTTGCCAGTTGGATGGGCTGAAAGCCCACCCACAGCTTCGTTCCTGTAATGCCAACTTTCCGGAAGCAATGTTCAAAGTAGAATATATAACACACTTTTCGATTAATCACTTCTTAAAAAATCGGTGCGCCACTGTAGCGCATTGGCCTAAGCGATGGCTTCTGACCATTCGTCTGAGATCGGTTCGGGTTCGAATCCCGGTGAGGCATGGGTATTGTGTTTGTCTTGCGGCACTGGCTCTCGCCCTTCCCTAGAGTAAGTGACCCTAAATTAGGGACGGGCGACTGCTTACAGCCCATTGAGTTGCTCACGGTGGTCTTTAAACCTTCAATCAAAAAAAATATCGATTAATTATATATTTAAACCAAAGCGTGCTACATATCACAGAAACAAACATTGGAAGTAAAATTTATGTTTTATTATCAATCAGTAAAATAGATAAAATGGAAATTTTAATCAGAATGCGCATCGCATAAGGAAAATCATTCAAAATTAATCAGGTAAATAAGCACATGTGATTTTTTATTTACCACAAGTAGAAAGTTAATAAATGAAATATTTTGAACAGCGTATGTGAGATGATATGTTATTGCTAATCGAGGCATCATTTACGGTAGAATATAGTATGTGTTTTTTGATTAATGGCTTTTTAAGAACTTGATAAGGTGAAAATTTAAACGGAAGTGTGCAAGGCGTCATGAGAAATTCTCAAAGTAAAGCAGGGTTATGTTTTTTGATCAATTACTTCTTAAGAAACCATATAAATTGTGTATTGAAGTGAAAGTGTGTAAATCAAGGAGTCAATCACTGGATAAATACGTTTCTCCATTAATCACGCAGCAGGGATTCGGTAGAAAAAATATTATGACCAAAGTGATATCAGGGTATCATTTAATGTGCAATGAATGACGTGTTTTTTTTTATTAATCACTTAGAATAAAACGAAAATTTGAATCAAACAGTTAGACAAGGATTTTTTTTTTTTTTTTTTTGGTTCTTTAATGGCAAGTACAGGTGGACGGAAATGGCATTGTCATTTTCCACCAGCCAGATCCTTTAGACATTTCTGTCCCGGTCCTTTATCAAACTCGCAGCATCCAGAGCAGCAAATGGAGTGTAAGGAGGCGATCCAGGTGCCCGCCGAATTGCGTGATGATTTGTATGTGAAATATGGGACATCGATTACAACGTGGGAAACTTAAGCGATCTTGGAAGATGACACTGTCGCCCAAAAACTCTTCCTTTTTTCTTCTTGGTTTTTTGTTCGGTTCAGGGTATTTCCTAAAACGAACAAGAAAGTACTCTGGGGAGAGGAGCCAGGAGGGGAGGGGGAGTAGGGAGACCCCATGTAATGGAACTGAGAGAAGGAACTGAACTGATGCAACCAATGAAAGATCGCCTGGCGCACAATGCCTCCCTCATCTCTGTGTGCTATCCTTTTGCTCTCCCTCCTAGGAGAAATAAATCCTCCTCCCTCTTCATGCCCCGAGGGTCCCCTTTGTTACACATGGCTTCCCTAAGGATAGCCATGATTGGACGATGTGTTACTCCGTACGCTGCCAATGTAAACTATGTTTCTGTGATACTCGTGAGAAAGGAAATGTTTTCTGTGGGTATTGTTTGCTGTTCTTTTCCTTTTACTTAGGTTTTACTATTTTTCTTGTTAGGTAATCTTCCCGTATGCATATATTTGCTTATGATTTTCAGCAAGAAAAATGAGACATGAAGAGCTTTTAGTTAGTCGGGGAGTGGATCCGTGCTGATTGAACTTTTTGGCCTCGGGGGAAATCGCTTTGTCAAGTTTCTAAAGGATTTAGATAAATTCTGTCTGCATTAGCAGAATGATGGTAAAATAATAATAAATTACAGATAACCGCTATCTTTATCCAGCACAGTGAAAGATTGATTCTTCAACAATTTGGCTATCAAAGGGTGGAGCATTTTCCGTAACAGGCATTATTTCAAAAGAGATGTCAAAAATAGGGCAACTCTTTTTAACGGAAGTGCTGTAGCTTTTAATCTAGCGTACACCCGAACAGGGCCGGATTAAGGCCTTAGTGGTCCCCTAGGTTAAGACATTTGAGTGGGACCTAAGACTAAGATATCTGAGTTGGTCCCCAAAGCACTTATGACGGGAATTATTATGAAGCCCCGTTAAAACACAAAACTGTAACTACTAAATTATCTGCAAAGTTTTCATAATAAGAACCTGTAGTATTTTCCACTGTTCTAACAAGAACACGAGTTAAAATCTTAAGATTCCTAGATTTTTTGTTGGATTTTTATAATGATTTAGCATTGCATACTTTTCTTATTGCATCTTTTTTGTTACGCAATGTGAAGCACATGGGACTTCGACGATTACCTGTTCCAAGCGCAAATTGGGAAGTGTGCATGGATGGTAATGAAAAAGCTGAAACTGTCTTGCCGACCCCGCTGTACACAGCGACATGAAACCTTTTCCCTTGGTGAGTCACTGCCTTGAAATCTGTTCGTCTTCTAGCCTCTGTTTCTGACCAAATGGAAATCATACGAGACAAAAGTAAAACTGTTTTTTAAATCTCTCTCTCGCTCTCTCTTCTCCCTTCCTCTCTTCTCTCTTTCTCCTCTCTCTCCTCTTTCTCTCTTCTCGCTTTCTGCTCTCTCTTTCTCATCTTTCTTTTGCTGTCCTCTCTCTCTTCTTTCTCTCTCCCTCACTATCGTTTGCCCAGGCATGCCTCCTTAATCCGGCCCTGCACCCGAACGATACTGCACGAAAATTCTTCTTACCAAGGATGACCAGAGATGGGACAAATGTATTTTATTTTAATACTTCTGCAAGTGCTAACAATAATCTTTCCCTCTGTTATGTATTTAAGGGGCAAATGCCAATCATTTACAAAAGATAAACGACTTTCGGAGAATGGATTTCTCACATTTTGGTCCCAATTATATACTTTACTTGCCCGATTACCTGTAAGCATATATTAATTTATGGTTTATGTTAATCGAACGGCCACACGTGAGTACAAAAAAAAACATGCCCCAAATCAAATGACACTGAATTATATCGTCGCATGGAATTTTTTGAATAATAAGTGAGAAAATCTGTAATTCTGGCGTTTTTGTCATGCAATGAAAACTACATTTTCTACCATCTAAATATTTTCAGAAGGTTTCTGTACATCATAAAATATAACCCGAATAATAAAAACTAATTTTTTTCCCACTTTTGAAATAAAATCAACTTTAGTTCCCTTGATGACGTGCAGAAAGGAATAGTTCTCTTGATTAGAGACCCAGCCGTCGCTGATTCTCTTCATTTCTTCTCCACAAGCTCACCGTGACAACTTAATTTATCTTTATCTCCAGTTAGAAGCCCGACTGTTCTTATTCTTTTCACTTTTTCTCCTTAAGAGCAGAATGAAAACTAACGCGTCTTCCACCTGCAATACTTTTCTTTAGAGTTGTCAGTTCTTGTCCACCCCTTCCTCGGTTTGCAGCGCACTGCAAGAAACACGGTCATCAAACATGCATTCTCTGTGCAGTTGAAAAACAAAGTTTTAATAGTTTATTCGTCTAATTTAGCTGTACTTTGCAAAGACATCGGAATTCCTTACATGATTTCATTTTGCCCTGAAATTTGAACATTCAGCTATTTAAGTTAATAAACAACTTTGAGGCAATTTAACGTTTTAAAATAGGAAAGCACAAGACGCACTACTGGGCTTTTTACCCTATGGATTTTGTCTTTCACGATTAATGTTCAATTAGAAAAATAATAGTATGGACGACCTTTTCGTGATTATGAGCATCGACTACATGAAAAACATAATCACACTAAATACAAAAATGAAATAACGTTTGAATCACATGAAAGCAATAAATACGACTGGGGCGTAATCTCTCACTACATAAGGTGCGTGTTTTCCGAAACAGATGTAATTACAAACAAAACCATGTGAACATTTAACAGTTTCTGTCAAAACTTCAATTCAAAAGAAAATTTACTCGTTAAATATACCTCAGCATTCCGTCAAAAAAGAAATACTGGCAAGAAAGAAGGAAGCACTATATAGCGTCTTCTGAAGATGACCAGCACGGCTTCGGATTTAATAAGACAAGATTCGCACACGTAAATAATTTTACCGGCATTTACCAAAGAATTGTTTTAATTATCTTGAAGAAAAGGAAGAGGCTGGTTATTTTTTCAATGAAAAGAACAAATTCGTTAAAGCTAAATTCTTATACATCTCTTTTTTTTTTTTTTTTTGTTCAGTTACATTTTCCTGTTTTTCCTGTTATGTCATATTTGAGTATAAATTTCTCGTCTAGAAATCTGTGTCACGTTTCTGTGATTTTCTGAATAAGTTCATACATTTTTTTTGAAAAGTTCTGTGGAATGCGGAAAACTCCAGGTCTTCGTGTAAAATATTTCGGAGATTCGTGTAACATTCCAGAATAACCGCAAATTGTGCAATGCGCATGCGCAATTTTTATCTGAAAGTGTGTAACGTTCCGGAACTTAAGAGATGCATGCGCATTTTTCAAGGATGTGTAATGCTTCTGAGGTCGGAGCAATGTTTCAGAATTTTGTTGTTATTAATTTACTTGGTGTAAAGTTCATTAGCGGCGTTCTTCGAAACTTGTGGGACGTTCCATCGTTGTGAGCAACTTTTCACAGAATTTCAGTTCATTTGACTAAAGAAAAAAAAATGGCAATAATAATAAAAATAATTTAAATAAATAAATAAGTAAATAAATAAGGCTTTTTAATAAAATATTTCACAATTCAGTGTAACTTTTAAAAATTTTAACAGGATCAGTTTCTTTCTGTAAAGGACATGCAAAAGTTTCCTGTAGATTGTGCAATGTTTGGGAATTTCACTACATAGTCTTTTTGAATTTCTCTAAATCACTTTCTTTGATGTGAGGTGTATGTGCCCCTTTCCTTATTACTTTTCGAAAATTATTAATAAACGGCCTGCAAAATCAACTCGGCATAACGTTTCAGACTTCAGAAATGTGTAGAACACTCCTTGGGATTTCTTACTTTAACCTTTTCAAAAATGTTGAAGAACCCAAACTGTACTCATATGTGTAATGTACCATAGATTTTTCTTACAGTGTTGTTTATAATTAAAAAAAAAAAAAAAAAGAGCATGAGAAAAGGTAGCATTGGCTTTGACCTTTTTGATGGTAAAAATGGGTCTGATATAGAACCCCAAATGGCTTCTGTAATTTTCGGTTTTAACAACAACAAATAATTATTAATTTGCTCTTTATCGGAATCTGCTAGGTGCCATGGTTTACCCCCCCCCAGTGCCTTAGAGTTGAGTGGGTTGGTAAAACTAACCCTGAAAGAAAGCCCTCAAAATTTTGAAAGCAATTTAAAAGCTGAATTCTTTTATCCTTCAGCATTTTCCATTCAACTTTTATTGCTAATTGTTTTGTCAATTATTTTTATCAAAGTTGTTTAGTATGGGAAATTTTAAATAAATTAATGTTATGTGGAAGTCAGATGCTAAGAATATTGAGTCTTTAATTAAATACCGCTCTGTTATTCCTCACGATGTCAAATATTCAGCGTTTATAATTAAAATTAGTCACACTGAACACATGTGACTCATGCGCTAATTTTGATGAGATTATGGGGTGGGAATAGAAGATATCTTCTGTGATATTTTTTGTTTGTTAAAAGGTATTTTAAAGACTACCCTGGGCATTTTTTGGGACAATTGACTCTGGGAAGAGGGACGACCAGCTCCTGTGTGTGTGGGCGGGGCGGGGAAGGGGGAGACACTGCCCGTGCCTCACCTGTGGCTCCAGCCCAGATCGAGAGATAATTCAGAAGCCAGCGCCTCTGAAAACTCGATCACGGAGCGTCCTTTTGTGTCACCCGTAAGGAATCACAGAATTGCATTAGGGGATTAACTTTTGTTGTAGCCGGTGGAAAATTTAGTAGAAATGTCCTTTTGCAACAGTAAGGGCTTGTCACTCAGCCTGCTTGCCTCTTTGAATTTTCCTGAGTTGAATTTCATCCTATCAGTGCAGTAAAGGAGAGCCTGTCTCCTATAAATGTATTTTAAGGACCATCGGTTTGACAAAGTGGTAATCATTTTCTTTACAGCAGAACCAGTGTAGCATTGGCCAGATTACGAAATCCGGCTGTTTAGTTTCCTCCTTGGAATACAAACATTCGGTTAAGATACGAGTACGCTTTCATAGAAAACACAGTATGCCTTATTGAATGCATGAATATATAAAAAAAAAAAAAAAAAAAATACTTTGCATTGATTTCTTCCCAGCTGGGCCTTTCGCGGGCCTTAAGCCTTTTTAGGAGCTTAAGGCCCACGAAACGGGCCTTAAGTTCGTAAAAAGCCTAGCAAAAAATAGTGTTTTAGCGATGCTAAGCGCCTCGCAAAGGCTGTTATACACCACAGGCTACGTGTTTTGTCTTGGTTACATCGTGTTATGTCCTGGTCACTTCACAATTTTAGACTTAATCAAAATTTGGGGAATCTTAGGGATATTGGCGCAGGATGCTGCATGTTCTTGCTAATGTAGTCGTCTGGAGCTGAGACGGAGTTATCTTCTCAAGGACCAGAGAGTCCAAGTGTTATTTTAAGACTATTCGGCATTGATCTAAGGGCACTAATTGCGGCTGCTTATTATTATTATTATAAAACACTAGCAGCTGTGCTTCACATTCAAAAGCGATAAGATAATAAAAGTTTTAACTGGTGTTTTTTTCAATTAAACTTCTATCCAGGTGCCTGGAAATGGACCAAAAATAGTAGTGCCTTTTTTTCTTTTTTTTTTCCTCCAAATGAGTTGGCCTTATTTTCAAGATGTCAAAGGTTTTGTTAGTGTTTTTCCATCTGTTCTGGCATTGTTTCTAGAGCCTCAATGTGGACCGACATTGCCATGGCTCTCTTCTTCCAGAGACACTGAATTTTTATTTTTAAATTTCCGTATCTTGGAAAATTTTTTTATTACTTCTATCCTGTCATTTCCAGTACATTACCACATTTATAATTCACACGTGCTTTCTTTCTACTACAGTAGTGTCATTTTGTTTGAGATGTTTCATCTGTCTGGATTTTAAAGTCCTGAAAAACTGCTGCCTCGTTATTTTCATTAACTTTTTCGGGTGTATGCTCCTACGATTTCATGCAAGATGGAAAGTACAGTGGAACCTCGTTTATACGTTTCTCTCGGGGGTGGGCTTGAAAAACGTATAAATGTGGAAAACTTATGAAACGAATTTCAAAATGTTAAATACTATTGTAAAATTTATGCTTTGAAAGAGTACAAGATATTCCTTAGTAATGATTTATTTAAAGTTGAATTGTCGACGAAAAGAAAAAAAGCGTTACAAATTATAGTAAACATATTTTATCTCATAGCCTATGAAAATCAAATTTTTCTTTCGCAGCTCTATATGTGTATAAAAATTTATTTTGACTCTAGAGTAACGGAAATCATCACAACTAAGAATTTGAGACCAGTGCTTCAATATGTAAAAATTCATGAATTAACAGTTATTTTTCTGCGGATCCTGGGTGCATCAATTTGAAACCGGAATGTTCGGATATTAATGATACATCTAGGATTCTATATATTCTACTGCGCCACGAAATGGGGTGGAGCTACAAAGTTACGTCCCAGAAATTTATCAATTTATAAAAATAGCGCATTTGCGTGTGAGTCGTGGAATGCGAAACCAATTTTTCATCCAAACCGAAAGTAAACAATGCTTCTCTGATGATAACGAGCTTCAACTTTGGCTCCACCAGAAGGAATACAGCAAATATGTCCGGATTCTCTCAAAGTTGTAAAATACCGGGTGACGTATATAACAATCAATGAACCGTGTATTTTTGGTAATTTGAATTCCAAATGTTAACATACAATCGCAAAAATCGTATGCACGAGTTGCGTATGATCGAATTGAAAAAGCGAAAGAAACTACCGTAAAATATCGGGACTAACACAGAACTACATATAAAAGTGAAAATGTATAACTGAGAAACGTATAAATGATATTCCACTGCAATTAGATAAGTTATAATTGTTACTGGAATCCAACATTTTAAAAAACTCAACAGTTTTAGGAAATATGGATGAGAAATGCACACCAACTATGGTTCACTGTTAAAAATTTTGTGGTAAGTTGCTCCAAAAAGTGATGCTACACCAGCTGCACCATTGTTTTAGAAAAGATACACCATTCTGTGGTGGAAAATAAACCCAACAACATGGTGTAACCTTGCGTGCAACTTTGTACCATAACGTCGTGAAAAGTTGAACCACGTTGTTGGGTTTTGTTTGCAAAACACGATAATGTATCTTTTCTCAGAAAGTGGTGCGACTGGTGTAGCAACACTTTCTGGTGCAACTTACTACAAAATTTTTAACAGTGTTGATGTATATAATATTATTTAAAACAGCACCCGAGGCCATGTACCGCTACCGTTTACTAGGCATGATGCTATTAGGATATAAAAAATGCCTTGTTCCTCTGGCACTGACAGCGACAAGTGAAGAATGACTCGAATCATCTTAATTTTTTCTTTGTCCTTGATACTCCATAGACATATATTGCTCTTGCGCCACTAAAATCCCAACAAACAAGTAACTATTTGGAAAGAGGTAGCAAGTGCAGAATTCCCCTACGCCTCAAAATTTGTAATATTATTTAATTTTTCAAGTCCGACTGCTTTTAACAATACATCAAATGAAATTGGAATGTAGATTACAAGGAAATTTGGGGTATAAGAAATCCGCTTCCCTTACCCTTATACTTTAAATATTTAAACCAATATTTGTTCTTTCGGATTAGCGCATCAGGAATTTTATTGAATTACTTATCATCAGATATTATAAAAATTGTATTTAGACTTTAAGATAATATGAAACATCTTGAAATGATACCTACCATAAAAGCATCTCTATGCACCGTATTTAAAATTATTTATTCGTCAGATAACGAAGGAATTTCGTTTAGAGCTCTCACTCGGAATTGGCTTCTTTCATAAAGGCGTGATATGACGGTAAAGGGAAATGTAATTTTAACCTTTAAATGGTGAGCTGTTGTTTAAACTTTAGTCTGCTCTTCCGCAGCAGTCTTCGAAGACAGCTGCACTTCAAAAAATAAGTGGTGTGAATTAACGGAAAATTTCTAAAAATAACGTGCAGCAAAGTTGCCGGTATGGAAGAAGCCATTTCTTCCATAACGGTTAAGTGTATGTCTTTCGATGAAATTTCCGGTTTTAAAAGCTACCGGTTTTTTACATTTCTGTATTTTCACTGATTTTCCGTAGTCAGTAATTCCGTTTATTTCAGATAAGTCCGTTTCAGTATTTTTTGATTTGTATCGAAATTTCGCAAAATCGAAGAAGCTAAATTTCTTAGCCCATTCCTGTGCGCGGGTGGATTCGATCTGAGGACGTTTGGGTTGGCTCAGGAGAAATCGCACGTTATAACCACTGAGCCAGAAAAACTCGGAACTCACAGTGCATGTTCAAGGTTAAAGTAATAGAGCGATGATGATTTTTCCGTCATCAATGAGCGTGACTTAGTCCTTTTTTTTTTTTTTTTTTGGTCGGAGCTTATGATTATTTTGAATAGGTTTGTAATAATTTTATTTTTTCTGTAGGAGGACTTATGGACTTATCACAAAGTAACTATCTTTTTCCTTCCTGATTTTTCGAAGCAACATAATGTTTTGGAACCTGAGCTTTTTTTAAAAACTGGCAATGACTTTCCAATTATCTTTAAAAAATGTGTTGTTTTATACAAAAATGTGTTGTTTATTGTGAAATGTGTTGTTTTACATATGGTTTCGCAAACTTCTAAATATAAAATTTTACTCTTGATAACTACGTAGCTTTTGTCTTAAAGACTCCACAGACTGAACACAGACATCCTAAAATCACCTGTACAATAAATTAAGTACCCAGTTTCTTACGGTAACACAATATATAATAGCTGGTGCACAAAATGGGGAAGAGGAGAAGAACTATGCTGTGCCACAATAACCAAAATTAATGCGATATACTATCCACAATATCCGATCTCGCCACAGAACTTCAAAATCAGATCCTTTGACAGACGATTGGAATTTAACACTTAATCGAACCTCAAGTATTCTCACGAATCGCTCCTATTACCTTAAAATTTTCGTCATACGGATACGGAAAAAGTGAGAACGGAGTTTTTCCGTTAATATATGAAAGGAATTGCTGAAAGGTTTCTGAAAATTCAGAATTTTTCGTTAACACATCTTAAAAACGGCAGTTTACCGTCAAAAAGGATTTGTGGTAAGGTTTCTCAGAATCCAGAATTTCATGGCGTAGGAAAAATCCGTGAATTTCAGAAATTTTTCACAGTGTGAGAAGTTTTCTGACTCAGATCTTCAATTTAGAAACTGTGAAACACAATTCAAGTTCATTATATGGCTTTATGAAAAGTAATATTCACTGTGCAATAATTAAATGGTATAATAATAAATTATTATAAGAATTTTAAAGAGTGCAATAAGAAAAATCAGATTACGATTAAGTACGTATAAAAGATTACCAAAATACATTAGCAATTATATGGGCATTTAGATAAAAATTCTTTTTTTCTAAGAGGGTTGTTGTTTTGTGGTTTAACGACCTCCTTGAGAAGGCAAACACATTGGGCTATCGTCTGTTCCTAATTTAGGGCCATTGGTTCCTGAAAAGGGTGATAGCCAATACGATAGCACAAATACATCATCCATGCCTCACCCTGGATTCGACCCCATCTTGGACGAATGATTAGAAACTAACGCCTCGTGCCACCACTCGGCCACTAGGGGCGGTTATGAGTTCACAAATTATGATAATTGATTGCAAGACATAGAGTTACTTAGCCGCCGCGGTGTCAGATTTGTGCGAGTCTCTATTGGTCCGGTTTTGAATCCCGAATGAGGCATGGATGATGTGTTTATCTTAAGGCACTAGCTGTCATCCTTCCCTAGAACTAGTGACCCTAAATTAGGGTTGGGTGACTGCTTATAGCCCATTGTGTTGCTCACGGTGGTCGATAACCCCTCCTTTCCCAAAACAAACCAAAGCAAAATAACATTTATTTAGCCAGATCCAAGTTTTGCAATTAGTGTGACATGTGCGTAAGGATTCAGAAATTCCTTTTGTGCTTTCGTGAACTGTTAATTGAAAAATTCGCTGCAATTCTTTTATTGCTAACGCACTTATTTTTCGCTCACATCTTAGAATTGCTGACTCAGTAGCACAGGTGTTTGGGCGCTGGTTTATGACATTCTTCCGAGATAGGTTTGGGTTCGAGTCCCGGTGAGGCATGGGTGTTGTGTTTGTCTTATGGCACTGAATCTCGCCATTACCTGGAACCAGTGGCTCGATAACCCCTCCTTTCCCAAAACAAACTACGGACGACTACTTATAGCCCATTGTTGCTCACCGTGGTCTTTAAAACCCAAACTAAAGAAGTTGTAGCTAAATTTATTATTAGCTGTTGAAAAACTTACAAGCGTATGTAAAATCTTAAAATGCAAGATTTACTCGTAGTATTGTAGATAAAATCTTTAACTTCTGACCGTTCGTTCGAGATGGGACCGGATTCAAATCTCGGCTAGGCATGGGTGTTGTGTTTGTCTTAGGGCACCGGCTTTCTCCCTTACCTAGAACCGGTGGCTCTAAATTAGGGACAAGCGACTGCTTATAGCCCACTGAGTTGCCCACGTGGTCGCTAAACCATAAAGAAAAACCTCAGAACTAAATATTAAAAAGCTTCTGAAAAGCTGTTTTTATTATAGCTTATTTAGTAACATGTAGGGTGATCAGAAACTCATGTCAATACATTGATAATAACTTTCAATTCAGAGCTTAAAAATTGCAGTCATAAACATATTTCAGTATGATTTTATAGAAATGTTGCAAACTATTTATGAATTTTGAATGTATACATTGCTGACTTCTTCCTGGCATGGGAGAAGTCCTATAAATTTCAATCAACTTGAATTATTATAACCTACACATTTCAGTCAACTTGAATTTACTCAAATTTCTTGGCCAAGATGCGTCTGTTTTCAATAGTGACACTGAATC
Organism: Macrothele yani; assembly: GCA_039090855.1. NCBI lineage: Eukaryota > Metazoa > Arthropoda > Arachnida > Araneae > Macrothelidae > Macrothele > Macrothele yani. Next base: position 143,133,319 of record CM077007.1, on the reverse strand, counting down.
TTTTGAACATGTATTTTGTTTTATCAAAGCATGGTACTTAGCTTCAAATAAGCAATTGCGTAAACTAAATGATTTTAGCTTCAAATAAGCAATTGCGTAAACTAAAAATCATTGCGAAGAACACAGACTCAGTTTACTGTACTACCCTGACGTACAGATACTGGAAAAAAGAAAAGCCACAGTAACGTCTGATTTAATATTTTCATAAGCAAGCGGTTTAAAGTGGAGTTACTCTTAATGAAATCTGTCTGAAGCTCTAAAACTTAGCATAATTAACTTCAAAAAAATTACCCAAATTAGTAAGTTTCAAAGTAGCAACGCGCTTTTAATGGTTAATGGAATTTATTTGTATAATAATTTTTCTAACCGTGCATTCTAGTTTCAACAAAATAAAGGGATATAAATTTTAAAAAGAAATCAGATCTGGTATATCTTGCTTCCAAAAATTTGCAAAATTGGTGCGGCATTTGTGTGCGTTAAAACGCTTTCTCTTTTTTAATTTGCTTTTGTAACAGTTTTATAATGAGTGTTTTATCCATCAGTTTCTCTCAAACTGCAAACACGCGCGCCTAAGAACTGGATTCATATATATCGAACAGGAGTGCGGTGGAATGCTTTATCTATAGTGGCAATGGCTTGTTTCTCCTTTTGCGCAAAAAAAAAAAAAAAAAAAACAATTTTCAATGTAGCTATGAATTTATATAAATTGATGTTTAATAAACTGTGAACTGATTTAAAAGAAAATAAAAAAATAATGTTGTTCGACTGCTTTGTATTAATTAATGCAAGAGCTTTAAGTTGATATCGTATTGCTTAGAAACTAAATGGTAGCGCAGTGGTCTAAGCGCTGGCTAATGGCCATTCGGCGGCGAAAGGGTCCGGGTTGGAATCTCGGTGAGGCACCGGCTGTCTCCCTTCCTTTCAACCGGTGGCTCTAAATCAGTGGCTTCCTTTCAACCAGTGGCTCTAAAAAAACTAATTCAGGTTAGTTACTCGAAAGTTAAAATAATGTGTTTCTAACCAAGAAAAGGATGTTTACTATGCCTCCTGCATTAACAGACGATTTTAGTCGTCTTATGGCATCACGTTGTCTGTCTGTCCATACATCAGTAGGCGTGATATATCCTATCCATAAATCCGACTAAGAAAATTTGTTTTTGGCACGAAGTAGCCCAACCATAGAAAAAGTGATTTATGAACTTTCAAATTTTTATGAATCGCAATTTTCTTGCTAGGTTGGGAAAATTTGTTAGTAAAATATTCACACTTTAAAAACGTGAGATTACAAAAATTCTTTTTGCATTCGATAGTTGGAATCGTGTGCAAATAATTACTCGAAAACAAGTTAAAATTTAGCGAATTCTTTAAATAAAACGAAGTTAACTGAATTTCGTTCATCAAAAGCATCGCAGTGTGTGTGTAATTTCTTTTTTCTAATTTCTGGTCATTTAATTATAATTCAGAGGGTCGAAATGCCTCTTTTTCTTTTCCATCTTTCCTTTTTTTCCATCTTTTTTTTTCCACCTTTCTTTTTTTTTTCCAGCTTTTTCCCTTTTTTCCATCTTTTTTCATCTGTTTTTCTTTTCCATTTTTCTTTTTTTTTTCATCTTTTTTTCTTTTTTGAGAGCGGGGTGCACATTCAGTTTCACATAAAAATATTATTAGATCCCCTCCGATGAGTATATGATGATTATGGTCAAATGATCATATGCAGAGGATTTTAAGAAGGGAGTGTCTGACCCCAGGTCTTAAACAACCCTTAGAAATAGGAAGTTAGGAGATTTGGGCTAGACTGCCCGATAGGAAAGTGACACGGAAGCGAAGTAGAAATGGGGAAGAAGACGCCCTTATTTATTACCTGGGAGGGGGAGTACCCAGGGTCCGACGGCTTAACATGTCCATCCAACGCACGGCGGATAATTAGTGGATCGAACCTGAGGTCCTTTCCGTGACAGTCACGAACGTTGCCCAGTAGGTCACCAGCGGCCCATGAGTATATGATGCACACTTAGGAACTATAAACGTTTTTAAAGGAGCGGTTACAAAAATGTTAATGTAAAGTATGGTGTGGGAAAAGTGATTGAGAAAATTTATTTCCATTTTTGTATTTTTTTAGTTGGGACACGCAAACGAAGTTTTTAAAATTTGGCCGAAAAGTAATTTGAATGACTAATAGTTTGCTAAATATAAACCGAAATGTCACATACATTTTTAAGAAATATTTGCGTAAAAGATGTCGGTCAAACCTTTGATTATGCTCTCTATGGTAGAAATAGAAATTCAAGTTAGTGAACTGCTCAGCTGAATAGTTTTTATGGTCATGTTACTCACGTAGCACTATGTAGCCCAACCATAGATTTGTGTTCCCTCTCTCTCTCTCTTTCGATTTATTTCTGTCCTTCGTACTACGAACACGCACACGTGCTTTATCACTCACTCCCTCTCCTGTCTTTGTCGTTCGCACTCACATGCATTCTTTCTCTCTGGTACTTCTCACTCTCTCTCACCCGTTCGTTCTTATTTATGACGATGTGCATTATGTTTTGAAACCACTACTCGTCTCTTGGTACTGAAAACATGTTTGTTTTTTAACATTAATGGGAAGAAATTAACTTTTCTGCATCGTGTATCTCCCTGGAAAAGGAAAAGCACAATAACAAGCCATCACCTTTGTTAATGCAGACAACTTCAGACACTCCAGTAACACACTAGGCCTACAGATGGCAGCACGTAAACAAGTTTGAATGCAATCACATCGCTATCGTGGGGAACACAGCATGTCGCTTGGCTCGTTTCTTTGGCTCTCAGTCCTGCAAGTAAGCGATTACGCATCACTGCTTGTTATCGTAATTTCACAAGTAGCCGTACCAAATCATTACGAGATTAACTTTCAGAAAGATAATTGAACGATTCATATATCTGTATTCAGAGGAACATTTAGTCAGACATATACCATCCATTTGTTCTACAGCGACTGTCTTGCATTAATAAGAAGAAAATTCGCTGTAGAACAACCAACAAGAAAGGTTAACCAACGGTAATTGCTGTCGATACTTAGCCTGAATAACGTACTGTAAGTTGGTTTGTTCTCTGTGCTGATATACAAAAGTTAATATAATAGACCTAATAGACTATCAAATCTCCAAGCGTGTGATATTCTGGTCTACCTAAATAACAGACACTTCAAAATTAGGGTTTCTTAGTTTTTCACTTGTTTCCAAGCGTGGCGTAGCCAGAAATTTCTTAGGGTGTGGGGTCCGTGGATTTAGTTCAAAAATGAAAGTCGCATGTATACATATATATTGGTTTAAATTCGCACGCAATCCATCTTGGGGGGGGGGGGGGGGTCCGAAGAATCCTCCTTTGCCTCTCTTTCCGAGTAACAGTTATAAAAAAAGAGCATGACTAAAGATTTTTTTTTTAATTGAAATGCAAAAATATGCTCAACAAACTGTAATTTGCCTGATTTTCTTCGATTTTCAGGAGACAGTGAATTGAATCAAGCGTTACCTTCAGTAAAATCCTTCCTTTCATTACAAAATATTCTAAGATACGTCCTTAGTTTGCACCAAACGAAATTTGCTACAAGGCATAAATGCAAATAGTTCCATTAAAGAAAATTAAACGAAGAACAAGTATTAAGTTGTGGACGTCGAATATTGTTCACTTCTTGACTTTAACGAATTTCATTTCGTTGAAAATGAATTCACTAACAGCGTGAACATAACACATAAAATTCCCTAGAAAAGATTGTGGTCAAGAGTTAATTTATTGACATCTATGCTACACATTAATTCAAAACATGCGAACTTCGGTACTGAAGAGTAACTATCGTTGCGACAATAGTTGAAGTGTGAGAGGTATTACGAAGTAACCTTTCAATAATATTTGAACTGCACTAGTTTGCCTGAAGTACTGCTGTAACAGCAATTGAATTGTAATGCTTTACATTGTCATATGTAAAGCATTGCAATTACAGGAAAAACGTTGGGAATTTCCAGTCGAAGAAACGGAAATTCACTGTAGAAATTAATAATGAAATTCTCCATTGCATTTTGGAGTATAGTATACACTCGTACAGTACGTAAATGCAGGAAACGGCAAAAAATGAAAATTATGTCATCCTCTGCCGTAGCCATTCAGTGCTGGACAAAGATCTCTCGAAGTTTTTTCCAGTGGGTTTTACCAAAGTACCCAAAAGACCTGAAGTTTTTTCCAGTTGGTTTTTTAAAAGTCGCCAAAAGACCCGAAGTTTTTTTCCAAAGTGGCCAAAGGACGCAATCTAAAAAAAAAAAAAAAAAAAAAATTCCTTATTGTGCCAACAGACTTCCTTATTTTATTTATCCATTGCTTTTATGTTGTTTTTTGGGGTCTTCCGATTTCCAACTGAATTATTGTGAAGTGAGTGGGGTAAAATTGGTCAGATAGCAAGAACGCACAGTGGAAATTTGCATATGGTGTTTATATATGCTATTTGTAGTAGCAATTTCTGTTTTCCCCCTCCTGAATATTAAGCTATATGGGCGCCCATGGTAGTAATTTAATCCCAAGTAAGAAATTTCGATGTATCAGAAATGGGTAACCGAAGCAGTCAAAGCCATTGTTGAAATCTGAATTTTGAATGTTGTCTCATGAAGCGATGCAACAATAGTTACTCTACAACATATATTTAATAAACTATCGCCGACGTTATTTCACTACGTTTTAAATAAGCATAACAATATCTCATAGCAGTCTGTGTAAGTTACGGGAACCTGATGCTAAATATGATAAAAGCCGTTACAAAAATGCATTTTTGATGCTATGCATATTTTGCGACAGTAGTAAAGTATGCATCGTATCAAAATTTGGCTTTCTCTCGACTTCTTCCAGGAGGGGGGGGGAGTTACTTGCTATTGCCGAGTGCTTTAAGATGATGTACAACACAGTGGTGTAACTACCATCCCCGCAGCTCCCGCAGCTGCGGTGGGGCGCAGGTAAACAAAGAGCGTACTGCAGCTTTATGAAAAAATTCGAACATGCACAAAGACAAAAAAATAAATAATTAACCCAAAGTTTAATATTTTCTTTTAAGGTACATTTAGCTTTAAATAAAAAAAATGTCAAGTTTCACTTTTACTACACTGGATGTCCTACAGATTGAAGCTATTCGGCCCTTTGGCTCCGGATTGTAATACGATCGGTCTCCAATCACCCTCTGTCTGAGAGGGTGATTGGAGAAAATGCGGGCGGCCCATGGAGGATGTAGGGAAACAGTCATTCAGGCACCTAGGATTACGTACACGACAGACGCTAACGTTTATTCACAGCAGCCGCGGATCTGCCATGTACAAGAGGGTGATTTCTCCAAGTGATTTATTTATTTTAGTTTTATACAAATCAATTACACGTTTTGTTAAATCTATTACTTAAAAAGTTAAAACTACAGAGCTCTAGGTACCAGCATTACTTTTCTAAACACTCTCTCTGACTTCCTGCCCCCCCCCCCCCCCCGCGAAAAAACGCATACTTCCTCGGGCTTGAAATCCTAGGAAAATTACTGCGCTTGAGGCGCTGAAGTAAAGCTTGCGGGGGGGGGGGTGCTAGTTACACCACTGGTAAAACACGATAGGATGTGTAACCTGTAGATATCCTAGATCAAAACTTACCAATCTCATCCAATAATACACTTGCGATTCAGCTTTTCTTTATATCTTGAGGTCTTTAGCTTGCACATGCGCAGATGACCTTTCTTAGCTGCATCACATTTAATCGGTGACAGGGTCGTTTCTAACGTTCGTCTGAATCTGAATAATAACAAATATTGTTTTTGAAAAACTAAACAATCAAAATACTTACTCTTGCTGCCGCCATAGTGTAGTAAATGTTAACTTTTATGACTCATATATCTTCTTTCACTGGTTTTACGACAATAACATTCATTAATCCACATACCCAAGTGCCACTCAGTGTCAGGAATTAGTAAATCTTATAATTCGTTGTCATAATTTAATTCCACTTAGTACGTACCGGAACTGGGGGCTTGGTGTGGTCGTGAGTGTTGCAAATAAATGCAATGCGTTGTACGTACATAAATGTATACTCTCAAATAAATGCAATGCGTTGTACGTACATAAATGTATACTCTCAAATAAATGCAATGCGTTGTACGTACATAAATGTATACTCTCAAATAAATGCAATGCGTTGTACGTACATAAATGTATACTCTCAAATAAATGCAATGCGTTGTACGTACATAAATGTATACTCTCAAATAAATGCAATGCGTTGTACGTACATAAATGTATACTCTCAAATAAATGCAATGCGTTTTACGTACATAAATGTATACTCTCAAATAAATGCAATGCGTTGTACGTACATAAATGTATACTCTCAAATAAATGCAATGCGTTGTACGTACATAAATGTATACTCTCAAATAAATGCAATGCGTTGTACTTACATAAATGTATACTCTCTGATCAGTTCTTTTATTTCACACCCACGAAAGTTTAGGACATTTGGGCACCAGACATTTGGGCACAAATCTTAAGGAGCCGTACAAAAATTGCGGGTTTTTTTCGCTGTGAGGGGAATTGAATGGAGAAAACGTTTCCAGTAAGACAAACGACAATTATAATTGAATTTAAAAATATATTAAAATGCACAAAATTTTGAAAATGACAATACGTTTTTTTTTTTTTTTGGGTGTAAATATGACAAGCGTAATATCCGAAAACTTGACAATTTCGTCGTCCTGGATTGGGATTACATAGCTCATAATCATGAATATGGATTACATCATATTCATGATTACATAGCACCAAGGGTGTCCGGGGGGCAGGCACCCTGCCCCCCGTTAATATAGCCAAATTTTTGATAAATTTAAAACACTAAAATAGACGAAACCTTTTTTTAAATGTTTGACAGCCTTGAAGGAGGTAAGGATTTTTCTTAGCCCCCCCCCCCAAACACACATAAAATGTCCGTAATTTCGTATTTTCTTATTTACCATAATTTTCTATAAGCTATAACTAAACAAATTCTCTGCGAGTATGAGCAAACCCAGGAAACTTGTCGGGGGGGGGGGGGCTTAAAACCTAAAATATGAAATATAAAGAATTCCTGTTCCGATCGGGAGATTTTCAGCCATTACAAGCTACAAGTCATCGAATTGTCTGAGGGCATCTGCTGCCTCAGGAAACTAGTGCGGGAGGGGGGGGGGGCATACCAAAAGCGTAAAATATCAAGCATTTCTCATTACTCATCCGATTGAGAGATTTTTGGCATTTACAAGCTACAACTCGACAAATTATTTGAAGGCATGTGCCTACTCAGCAATCCTGTGTATGTGAGGGGATGGGGGATACCCAAAAGTGTAAAATATGAAGACTTTCTCGTCCGATCGGGAGATTTTCAGTATTTACAAGCTGCAGCTCGACAAATTTTCTCAGCGCATGTGCACTCTCTGTCGGCGATGCGGTGGGTGGGGAGGGGGTAATACCACAAGTGTAAAATATGAAAAATTCCTCGTCCGATCGGGAGATTTTTGGCATTTACAACTGGACACATTATTTGAGGTATGTGCCTACTCAGCAAACCTGTGTGTGTTTTTCAGGGGGGGGGGGGGACCAAAAGTGTAAAATATGATGAATTTCTCGTCCGATCGGGAGAGTTTGAGCATTTAGCAGCTACAACTCGACACATTATCTGAAGGCATGTGCCTACTCAGGTAACCTCCTACTCAGGTAACCTGTAGGGCGGGACGGGGGTTGTAGCTTGTAAATGCTGAAAATCTTCGGATCGGACGAGAAATTCTTCATATCTATACTTTTAGTATTATTTGAGGTATGTGCCTACTCAGCAAGCCTGTGTGTGTTTTTCGGGGGGGGGGGAACCAAAAGTGTAAAATATGATGAATTTCTCGTCCGATCGGGAGAGTTTGAGCATTTAGCAGCTACAACTCGACACATTATCTGAAGGCATGTGCCTACTCAGGTAACCTCCTACTCAGGTAACCTGTAGGGCGGGACGGGGGTTGTAGCTTGTAAATGCTGAAAATCTTCGGATCGGACGAGAAATTCTTCATATCTATACTTTTAGTATTACCCCCCACCCTCCCCCGACAGGTTTGCTCAGTAGGTTCATGCCCTGAGATATTGTCTCCAGTTGTAGTTTGTAAATGCTGAAAATCTCCCGATCGGACGAGAAATTTTTCATATTCAACACTTTTAGTATTATCCCCCCTCCCCCGACAGGTTTTCTCAGTAGGTTCTTTTTTTTTTTTTTTTTTTTTTTATTGGAGGTTTAACGACCACCGTGAGCAACTCAATGGGCTATAAGCAGTCGCCCGTCCCTAATTTAGGGTCACTGGTTCCAGGGAAGGGAGAGAGCCAGTGCCGTAAGACAAACACAACATCCATGCCTCACCGGGATTCGAACCCGGACCCCTTACGGACGAATGATCAGAGGCCAGCGCCTTAGACCACTGCGCCACGGGGGCGGCTCTCAGTAGGTTCATGCCCTGAGAAAATGTCTCCAGTTGTAGTTTCTAAATACTGAAAATCTCCCGATCGGACAAGAAAGTCTTTGTATTTCACAATTACCATATACCCACCCCACCGACAGGTTTTGGTATTACCCCCCCCCCTCATGTTTTCAGTGTAGGTACGTGCGCTCAGATAATGTGTCGAGTTGTAGCTTGTAAATGCTGAAAATCTCCAGATCGGACGAGAAAATTTTCATATTCTACACTTTTAGAAATAACCCCCCCCCCTCACACACACACACACACACACACAGGTTTTGTCAGTAGGTCCATGCCCTGATATAATGTCTCCAGTTTTAGTTTGTAAATGCTGAAAATCTCCAGATCGGACGAGAATTCTTCATATTTTACACTTTTGATTTATCCCCCCGACTGGTTTGCTGAGTAGGCACGCGCCCGTAAATATTTAGTGCCTAAGTAACTTACGGTGAACATTTTCTCGGTCAAACTCTTACTACTGGCCCAAGAAACGTCAATTGTTATACGGCCCCTTAAACATTTGCGCCCAAATGTCCGGTGCCCAAATGTCCGCCCCGTCTTTCAGACAGAAAATCGTAAATATGTCTCAATTTCTTAATGATTATGAGATACACTGACGGAAAAAAAAATCCCAACACCAAGAAGGGGTTGTGTAGATGAACGACAGTTGGTAGGCGGTGAGAGTACATCTGTAAGATGACGTCTATGCAAATTTCGCGCTCGGCGCATACGTGTGGCGCTAGTAGCGCCCCTCGGAACATGCAAAGCAGGTTTGCTGTAAATACGCGCTGTAACGTTCGTGAGCGTTAGTTATCGTTGAGATTCGACGTAGTGTGTTGATGTTAGTCAAGAATGCCTTTAAGAAGACGAAGAAGCCATTATCAACAGCTCACGGAGTTTGAACGAGGTCGTGTAATAGGGCTACGAGAAGGTGGATTTTCGTTCCGCAATATTGCAGAACGACTTGGCAGGAATGTAGCCGCTGTGCATGATTGTTGGCAGCGGTGGTCAAGGGAAGGTACTGCCTCAAGAAGACCGAGTTCCGGCCGGCTACGTGGCACTACTGAGAGGGAAGACCGCCGTGTACGGCGTATGGCCGTGGCGCATCGTACCGCGTCTGCTGCAGCTATTCGAGTTGCAGTTGCCACCACAGTGACACAACGAACTGTTACAAATCGGTTACTTGAAGGACAGCTCCGAGCCAGACGCCCTGTAGCGTACATTCCACTTACCCCAAGCCACTGCCGTTTGCGACGTCAGTGGTGTCAAGCTAGAGCTCATTAGAGGACGGAGTGGAGATCTGTTGTGTTTTCTGATGAAAGCCGGTTCTGCCTGGGTGCCAGTGATGGCCGTGTGTTGGTTAGAAGGAGGCCAGGTGAGCGCCTGCAACTAACCTGTCTGCGGCCGAGACACACTGGACCTACACCTGGAGTTATGGTCTGGGGAGCAATTTCCTATGACAGTACGAGCACTCTCGTGGTTATCCCACGCACTCTGACGGCACAGTTGTACGTTGGTCTGGTGATTCAACCTGTTGTGCTGCCATTCATGAACAGCATTCCAGGGGGTGTTTTCCAACATGATAACGCTCGCCCGCATACCGCTGTTGTAACCCAACATGCTCTACAGAGTGTCGACATGTTGCCGTGGCCTGCTAGATCACCAGATCTTTCACCAATCGAGCACATATGGGACATCATTGGACGACAAGTCCAGCGTCACCCCCAACCAGCATTAACCGTCCCTGTATTGACCGACCAAGTGCAACAGGCATGGAACTCCATCCCACAAACTGACATCCAGCACCTGTACGACACACATTCAACATTCTGGCGGTTACACCGGTTATTAATGTATCAGCATTTCACATTTAAAATGGCTCTTCTTGCGCTTACATTAAGCTGTGACCTTGAAACCTTAATCGATTACATATGTTACCTATACAAATGTATTGCCGCCATTTCATTCCTATACAACTATTTTTTCGTGGTGATGGGATTTTTTTTTCCGTCAGTGTATAAGTGAAAATTTTTTTGTGCACACCACTTGCTCAAGTAGGGAGAAATATAGGAACACCATAATTTTTAACGCAGCGCAATTTCATTGCTTTAAAAATGAATGTGCCCAAATGTCCGGGTGCCCAAATGTCCGGGTGTCCAAATGTCCGGTGCCCAAATGTCCGAACCCCACAGAAATTATCTACAAAGAGTACTAGGGTACTCTCTGGATTTTTTCCTTTAATTATTGCTTAAATGAACGGGCTGTGCTATAAATTGAAATGCAAACGCTGGGACTATAACTTGAGAGTGTTAAAAAGGACGCGTCAGATTATAAGTTAGTTAATCAGAAACAGGGCGGGCTTCTGAAATTAAAGCGTGTGCATATCTCTAACTCATCCTCTCATGTAATATTAGGCCTATTAGAGTCATTTACCTATCAACTCAAGTTACCAAAGTGCTAACTTGAGTTGATAGGTAAATGTGATGAATATGGCATCTGTAGAAAAAGACTGCCAAAATGGCCTACGAATGAGGCATAGTAATTTAGTGTTTAAATAAGTAAAAGAGCAATATTAATAACTTGACATGTTATGCAAATATTTTGTGTCTAAATAAAAGTGAGCGTTATTAAAAAATCTCTCGTTGTCGTCCTCTTCCGAACATAGTATGAGTTCTGGTGTAATTGCTCCGTTTTGTTGAAACCTAAAAAATGTGCTATGTAATTTTTTTTTTTTTTTTTTTTTTTTTTTGTATTAACGAATGTACTTTTGCTCCCCCAAATTCAAGTATAATTGTCAGTTGTTTTGCGGTGAACATTTTCTCGATCAAATTCTCACTATAGGGCCAAAGAATGACAATTGTTACATTTCCCCTTAAACATTTGTGCACAAATGTCCGGGTCCTCAAAAGTACGGTGCCCAAATGTCCGCCCCGTCTTTCTGACAGAAAATCGCTAATATTTCTTAATCTCTTAATGATAATGAGACATGGGTGAACAAAAATTTTGTGCACACCACTTGTTCAAGTTGGGAGAAATATAGGAACACTATAATGTTTTACGCAGCGCAATTTCATGACTCTAAAAGGGAATATGCCCAGTTGTCCGGTGCCCAAATGTCCTAAACTCGTAATATTATGGGCGGTAAAATTTATCTAGCACTTACGATGTATAACTTCAGTACTTATCCACACACTCAAGTTTTTGGGTAATAAAAATTAATCTGGCACTTCCACCACATAAACACAACCAATCAGGCAAAATTTACTGGAGGTTAAAATTTATGTGGGGATAGCGACGTAAGATCACAGCACTCATTAACTCAGGGAAGATCTCTAGGAGTAAAAAATTGTGACGCACTGACGCAGTATAATCACAGCACTGTTAGTTGTTGGAGTTAAAATCCATTTAGCACAGAAAACATTATAACCACAGTAGAACAATGTGTTTTAATCAAATGAAAAAAGAGGTGGTAACACGAAAGTAGAGAGATTAGAGAGATATGGTTGTAATTGTAACTACCCAGAAATAGAATTATAATATAAATAAATAAACACTTTTACCAATGTTACTGAAAATGCCGTTTCCATTTTGCGTTTTGTTTCGTAATAAATTTCAGCAAGTTTGTTAAAGTGTAACATTTTATTCAGAGAAGTAAAAAAATTAGATTTTCCTTTCAACATTTGGGCCACATTTAGTTTCCCACAGAATTTTTCTTTAAAATCCGACAACAGTTAACATTCAAAACAGTATAACTATACTAAAAATCCGAAAATTCTTGGCGTACAATAAATATAAAATTTTCCAAGCTTTCGCACATCAACCAGATGGCTTTCTCAAGGATATTTATTCTTCGCCAAGAATTTTCGGATTTTTAGTATAGTTATACTATTTTGAGTATAATTTGGTGTACAGTTCCTACTTTTTGAACAGTTAACATATATTTATAATATTTCGACTGCGTGTCTCCAATTAGGTCAAGTACCTACAACTGGGCAAGCGCGAATAAGTCATATGGTTCTGATTGGCTTTCTTGCTAGGCTAATAACGCTCTAATTGGTCAATCCTAATAAGTTATATCTTTGGCAAATATGAATATTCTGATTTTATCAATGCTGTCCAAACTTTTAAGAAGAATGCTGTGTATCTCAGATCCAACATTTCTTCTTGTTCTTTTTTTTTTTTTTTTAAATTTAATTTAGACGTTTAGCCAAGTATTGCTAAGACAACTGAAGATGACTGAAAGAGAAACAGCCTGTGAATGGCTGGTAGCTTTCGGATTCGGACCAATACCGAATAAATCTCTCTCCTGGGACTGTCTGGGCAGATCTAAATCCTGAAACCGTTAGGACAACTTGGGCTATTCCTTTTTTGGTGAGAGGCAAATAGCAAAATTTAACATGTAACATTATTAAAATAAAAAAAAAAAAGAGTCTAATTTCTTGGAGATTCAACAATGAAATTTCGCGGCAGTTTTAACTTAATGAAGATAAGACTTTACTAGTTTTTTTTTAAATAACGTATTATTTAAGAAACTGAAAAATATTGGCAGGATTGTTGCCTCCCTTTTTCTCCCATCCCCCAAGTTATGTCCATACCTGCTGCTGCTTATTTTGCTACACGTTTTACCTTCCATGATTGGCTAATAGAAAAAGCGTGATATTTTATTAACTACTGGAGAAAATAATCCAAAACAAAAACGCAAAAAACAATATTCGATTAGAAATGTGTTAAAAATGTAATATCATCGTTGCTGAGAAATAATATAACATGAAAACTGTAAAAGCTGTCTTCTTCCAGTTTGTCTTTTTCTTTCACGCAGTTCTAAACAAACATTCCGAAAACTGAATTAGTGAATTTACATGAAAAATTCCGAAATTTATTTCACTGATAGACTGTAATAAGAAACTGCATTGTACACATGTTTTATATTATATTTTAAATCGAAACTAGATTTTAATCAGTCAGTGATGTAAAGGTTTCAGGAAGCAAGTGTCTGACCCTAGGTCTTAAAGAGCACTTAGAAACAGGAAGTTAGGAGGCTTGGGCTAGGTTAGCCCCAAAGGACGTGGTAAAAAGCTAGTAAAAACAGGTGACCTTTTTTGTAACGAGGAGAGGGGGTGTTCCTATACCATGGAACTGCCATTAACGAGCTTTTCCAGACACGGCGGATATTTTAGCGGTTTATTGGTGGTTGAGCTGGAATCGAACCCCGTACTATATGGTTGGAATCCGGCTTCCAACAAGCTTTTAGTATTTATGCGTAACTCTAGGGGGAAGAAAATTCATTTTTTGGTATTTATGCATAAAGTTGGTTGAAAGAAAACTAGCTTTTCGTATTTGTGCATCAAGTTAAATTCTGAAATTCGAGCTAAATATTTAGACCATCATTTCTAGGATAGGAATTTTTCTCTCGATTTTAGTTAATGATAATAACATTAATAAAAATATCCACTTACGGTTCACACTGGATTAATATAGACAATTATTCCAATAATTTTCTTCATTTTAATCGAATTCCGAAACGAAGTCCGTAAGGCAGAAAAAACATATTGAATGTACAGGGTGATTCATAAAGAAGTGTACGGTTTCAACGCACTAGTTTCAAGTTCTTTTAGAGACAGTCACAGATGTTCTATGTGTTCACCCTTAGTCACGCGACACACATCGAGCCGGCAATCCATTTCCGCCCAAACGCGAGGTAAGATATCTGAATCAAGTGCAGTGATAGTGGTTGTGATACGCTGTTTCAGCTCCGCTAGATTTTTTTATGCCAATCGTAGATAGATTTTCTGGTTGGAGGTTCTTTTCCGAATCGTGATCGAAAATGCCGTTGCACAACAGTTACAGATTTCGTTTTGCTCAATTCAAAAACACAAAACGCCTTCTCCACTGCAGACGCTGCCATTTTGACTGACTAGTCACGTGACACACACGCTATCGCCTACGTCACTTCTCTCAGTAGCGGGACACGAACTTTACGAATACATCTACCTAACGATTCGCAGTTGTGGTCCGTGTCTTCAACTGTTACCGTTTTACATCATCTGGAAACTGTATACTTCTTTATGAATCACCCTGTATTTAAATTCCTACATTCTTTAAAAAAAAATAATAATTTGATTTTAGTGTTTTACGTAGATATTTTCTGATTCTGTATTCCTTAGCGCAGTTTTTAAATGCAAAGATAATTTCAATAAATACACCCCACCCCTTATGTTTTCTTATGATAAATTAGAATAAAGCGATTTTGAAACCTTGTGGATAATCCGAACTATTCAGGGTGTTTCACGAAGAGTGTCCCAAAGGAATAGGAAAGTAACGGTTGGTCGTAGCAGTAAAGTGAAAAACGCAAAATACCCAGCAAACAGAGGACAATTCATCTATGATAGTTGTACCCCCGGAATGGATAGTTTCCGAAAAACACAAAAATTAAATATTTATACGGAGCCCACGGAAACCAAAGTCAATTAGTAACAAACGCGCCGCGCCGAATTACTAGGTAAGAAATTTACCCGGACGCTTTAGAGGAATATTACGCTGGGATATGCACATTAGTATGATTCGGTATTTATCGTTCGATTGTACGGGACCATCAGCAATATGGATTGAAACGTGCATGGTAGCAAATAGGGAAAACCCATGAACTCCGTGTGTGCAAATTCATTCGAACGCCTCTAATGTTTGAGCAGACAACATGTCGGTTGTCCTTTTTTTAAGTGGATTTGAAGATGTCTCCCATATGTACTGGGTTGGAGCGAATGAAATGTCCAGCAAAGGACCAGCACGCGTGGACGGCGAGAACAGGAAAGTAGGACAGCTTATCAAGGCAAAATATTCCCCCAAAATATTCCCGCGGCATCGACACATAGTTGCCCTCTGTTCGGCAAGGCCATGATCCCGAAACGAAAAAAGTCTTGTGGATGGGACCCGAAGAAGTCTTCAACTGCACGTTGAACCTCGTTGTCTGTCTTGAACTGTTTTCCGGACAGGAAGTGATCCAGGCGACGAAACAGATGATAGTCTGTCGGAGACAGGTCCAGGGAATAGGCAGGATAGTGCTTCATAGCCCAAGGCACTTAGTGTCAGCATCGTTCGGTGTGCGACATGAGGGCGGACATTGTCCTGGAGCAGAGGAACACAATGTCTGTTGACAAAAGCCGATTGTTTCTGCAGCAATTTCCGGTGCATCTGGCGTAATTCAGCCCAATAACGTTCTGCAGTGATGGTTTGGCCTCTTGCCAAGAAACTCCGAGGAATTATCCCGGCTGTGGGCCACCAGACAAGGAGCATCATCTTCTTGGTGTGTAGGGGTGGCATAGGATGCCGTCCAGCAAGCTGTGCCTTGCTTAACCATTGTGCAGATCGTTTCCGATTATCATAAAGGACCCACTTCTGGTCGCAGGTGACGATTCGATGCAGTAGAGGTTCCTGTTTGTTTCAGAGAAGCAGCGACGTGCAGACTTTCAAACGTTGGAAGTTGCCGACTCTTGTTGGAAGTTGCCGACTCTTGCGGCAGCCACATGTCCAGCTTTTTATCTTACTGAGCGCAGCCAGACGCCAAACAACCTTTGTGTGGTAGACACCTACCTCTGCCGCTATCTCACGACACGTTTTTCGAGGGTCCGCTTCAACCACACGAAACAGAACATCGTCAGAAACAGCAATAGGTCGGTGACCACTGCTTCGTTTTGTAGGTCCGGATCTCAGGTTCGAAACTTCACAAACCATCGCCGAATGGTTTGTTCGTTGGCTGTATTCTCTCTAAACGCTTTGTCAACGTTTCAAGCGGCAATTCCTGCAGAATGGCCCAGTTTAAATTCATACAGGAAGATGACTCTCAAATCCGGCGTCTGCGTGTTTCCTTTGCAAGCCACGTTACGTCCAAACAAACCACGCCTGAAACCTTGTTCTTCACACACATGCTAGCTGTTTATAGTGACTCTGTAACGTAATACCCGCAACACTTGTGGATGGTTCCATTCCGCTGTGGTGGGGGTCTGTCTCCACTGCTCGTTCGCGCTAGACATTTCATTCTCACCAACCCAATAGTAACTCTGTGACAAAAAATTATTCATTCGCACCAACCCAATAGTAACTCTGTGACAAGTAATACCCGCAACACCTGTGGGTGGTTCCATTCCGCTGTGGTGGGGGTCTGTCTCCACTGCTCCTTCGCACTAACCCAATACTATTCGCGGACGTTAACGCTGCATATGTTAACTGCAGGTAAGCTGGCATACGTCCAGAATTTCAACTATCGATATCTCAGCGAAATATTCATCTAAAGCGTCCGGGTAAACTTCCTTTTCTGCTTATTCGGTGCTGTGCGTTTTTCACTAATTGACTTTGGTTTCCGTAGAGAGTCGTGTAAATATTTAATTTGCGTATTTTTCGGAAATTATCCAATCTGGGGGTGCAACTATCATAACTGAATTGTTCTCTGTTTGCTGCGTATTTTGCATTTTTCACTTTACTGCTACGACCAACCGTTACTTTTCTATCCCTTTCGGACGCTCTTCGTGAAATATTCTGTATACTGTAAAGTACAAATAGACAATGAAGTTATGAAGTGGCGATACGCCAGATGGCGTAGTGTTAAGAGATTTAACTAAGAATTTTAGGGAAAATATTAAATCCCTTGCAAAGTTTTTTTTTTTTTTGCCTCGTGTTTCCCTTTTTCTTTGTTCTTTTGAGCCTGAATCTTAGTCACCCAGTCAGGAAGTATGGTTTCTCAGTGGCGCCATGTAGACACTTTTTCTAAGAATCCTCTACAAAGGTACGACAATTGACAAAGCCATTTCAAAATTTCGTCTTTGTGCTTGAAGCTTCGTCCAGTACAATTAACACCTTTGCCATCTTTACTTCAAGAGCTTCCGAAAGGAACGCGGGAGTCGCTTAGTATAAACTTTGAGGCTTTCTGTAGCCGACGCCGGCGATCTCGAAGCGATTCAGTGGCGAAAGGGTTGGAAGTATGATCACTTCCTGGGGGCGAATTCTCTGGCAGACAAGGAGAAAAGCGGGAGTGAATGCGAATCGTAAGAAGCGAGCGGTTGCAAAAGAAAGGCCAGGAACACCATAGGTGTCCGTCCACGATTTCTTGAGGTAGCCGGGGAACTGGAGTTTTTCCCGCATGCGCGGAAGGAGAGACGACCGAATGACCGAAAGCGATAACGAAGGAAAAGAGGTCCCTAAAGAAACAGATTGCTTGCGGAAAGAGAGAGTAAGACAAACAAAGCCTACGGACAGCATTTCCACGATTAAGTCAAAGAGAAGAATAAATTGTTTTAAGAGACATAAAAGCATTGCATGAATATTTAAGCCTCTTACTTATTTTCATTATCACCAATTAGGTAGCATTGTGATCGTTATCTACAACGTTAACCTGGAAGAGATAAACCAAGTTAGCAGTAGTTCAACTGATAGAGCAGCCGCTATACACCACTGTCAAAGAAAGGTTACAATACGTTGGTGCACCATGCATAGTGACCACTGTTATACATCGATGAGCCATTACATTATGACCACCCCCAGCCTAGAGAAATAAGCGCACCTAGAGACCGAACAATTGCGCACGTGAAGTTCATAGAGCAGTATATTATACAACCCTAGGATTGGCTTTCGGTTATTAGAGTGTTCGGAGCCAGAATGGGAAAGGCTTCCGATTTATCGGAGTTTAATAACGGACAAATTGTGATGGCACTGTGCCTCGGAACTACGATCTCGGAAACGCCGCGCTTGGTGGGCTGTTCACGTGCCGCTGTAGTGAGTACGTATCAAAAGTGGCGCACGGATGGCCAAACGACGAACCGTCGTCTAGCCGTATGTCGTCCGCAGCTCACTGATGCCACAGGGATGAGGAGACTGTCGCGCATTGTTCACAGAGACAGCAGGGCCACAGTGCGACAAATCCCCCGCATCTGCAACAGTGGTGACCAGGGCAATGTGTCACAGCACACAGTTCATCTCAGCCTTCTGCGCATGGGCTTGCGTGGCCGACGACCCAGCCGGGTCCCCAGATTAACCGCACGTCATCTCCAACAACTCATGAAAATGTGCCCAAAATCATCGAGATTGGACCGCGGATCATTGGAAGAAAGTGGCCTGGTCTGACGAATCAAGATTCCTGGTCCATCATGTAGACTGCTGAGCGTGGATGCGCCGATTACCAACGGAGACTATAGCACCTGAATACACTGTTAAGCGGAAACAGGCTGGTGGCGGCGGTGTTATGCTGTGGGAGATTCGGGGGGGGGGCACTTTAAGCCTTTATCACAATAGCACAATCCCTGACAGCTGTCAGGTATCTGTACATCGCTGCTGACCAAGTTCACCCATTCATGGCAACTGTGTTCCCTGCTGGTGATTGCTATTACCAACAGGATAATGCGCCATGCCACACTGCCAGAATCGTCGAGTGGTTCGAGGAACATGCTGGTGATTTTCTGTTAATGCCCTGGCCTCCAAATTCCCCTGACATGAACCCAATCGAGCACTTGTGGTTAGTCTTGGAAAAGCGGGTTCGCACTAAATCACCACCATCTCCGAAATGTACGGGAACTGGAGGACCTGCTGTTGACATTATGGTGCCACATACCCCAAGACACCTACCGCGACCTAATGAAATCGATGCCTTGCCGCAAGGCCGCTGTTTTGCGGGCAAAATGGGGTCCTACAGCTTATTAGGTAGGTGGTCATAATGAAATGACTCATCGGTGTATGTACTGTGATAGCTGTTTGTTCTGTAGTACATTCAACGCTCTACAGTTGTACAAGAAACAGTATTACCTTCTATCTAGTGGTCTGACACCCTGGGTTCTAACCCAAAACAAATTTGTTCCAGACGGTCGGACCATCATCGCCAACCTCTACTCTGAACAGCTGGAGCGTATGTATGCCGTTTTGGAGGAGAAGTACCCGGCACTGGTGGACAGAAAGCGCGCTCTCCTACACCAGGACAACACTCGGCCTCACAACACGCGAACGACCCGGGTAAAACTCCAGGAACTTGAGGACATCGAACATTGATGCCACACCCATCATATAGTCCGGATCTTGCCCCTTCGGATTATTACCTGTTCCGGTCCATGGTCCTTCTTCCTTCGCTGGTGGCACTTCAACAACCAGGAGGTGGTGGTAGCTGGGGTGAAAAGGTTCTTCGCCTCGAAGTACAAGAACTGGTACCGCCGTGGAATCAAAGAACTTATAGACAGATGGCTAAAGACGGTGCAGCACGATGGCCTAGACTTTGAATGCTAGTCAGATTTCATCGTACAGGTACGTATGAAGACATAAAGTAACCCAAATATTGAAAAATTCGACGCACACTCTGCAACGTATTGTGACTCAGAGTGTCCCTACTGTCAGATTATCGCATGATCTTTAGAAAACAATGATGTTGCTAACAGAATAAATATCGAAGCAAATAATTATTTTTTTTTTTCAAGAAATACGTATCAAAGTAAATAATTAATTAAAATTGCAAAGATTCCTTCCAGAATTTAGAAACCGTGCCAATTTCAGCATTGTTAGCTAAATCATTTACCGGCATTCTATAGAAAATGAATGAAACAAAAACAAATTCCTATATATTGAGTAGGGAAATATTTACTTTCAAAGGTTTCAATTAGTTTGAGCTCCACTACAATGACTGCATCCCAGATTGCTAAAATTAAACGTCTCTTAAAACATATGAACTACGTATGTTTTTTTTTCCTATCATCATCAATATCAGCCATTATGAATCCACTGATGGATGAAGGTCTCCCAAATTTCTTTCACAATTGTCTGTCTTGGGCCTGTCTCCTCCATGTCACTCCAGCATACTTTCGAATTTCATCCTTCCATCTCCCAAGGGGTCTTCTTCTGGGTCTTTTGCTGTTCCTCGGAATCCAGTCTAAAATTGCGGTTGTCCATCGGTGGTCCGTTTTTCTGGCAACATGTCCAGCCCATTGCCATTTCAGTGATTTCTCTCTGGTCATGATGTCGTCCACTCCTGTCATTTTCCTTATCCACAAGTTCCTCTTCTTATCTTCCCTGGTTACACCAAGCATGCAGAGATGCATGCTTTTTGAGTTGTCTGCAGTCTTTGGATGTATTTTTCAGTTAAGGTCCATGTCTCTACTCCATACGTAAGCACTGGCAGGATGCATTGATTAAACACTTTTCTTTTGTATCTCTCTCTATATATAAAAGTGAAAGTTTGTATGTTTGTTCCGCATACGTTCCTAAACGGTTTGGTAGATATGCACCAAAATTGGCATACACACTCTTCATCACTCAGATTAAAATACAAGAGGGACGATTTTTTGAAATTCCATTCCTAAGGGGGTCAAATGTGTTTTTAGGGGCCCTCTATCGACTGGATGCAAGTCGGCTGCTGCGGTATTACTCTGCGTGTCAGAGCAACGGTCGTCAGGTGACGCCTCACTCCTCGCAAGCTTCCGCAGTTTAGGCATACGGGGAAGAGTCCGATTTTTAAAAACACAACGCACCGGCGGAACATATTGTCATAAGTATTTTTTTGTTTATGTTACCATGACATTTTCTTTGTAAGGATTGGGTTTCATTAGACTCCCAACAATTGGCGCAAGAGTCTCAAATATGGGTGGAACTGCAGATTCCCTCCAATAGGCGTGGTCCTTTCAAATAGCATCAAGGTTAAGTTGATGTGAAAACCGACGGTCTTCTTCATATATAAAATTCAAATACAAGATTAGTATTGGTATTAGTATAGATAAAAGAAATAGCCTATGTCCACCGGAAAGAAGTAAGCTTCCCAACGGTGCAAGAATTATCCGAATGGGTTTAGTTTTCAAGATTAGTAAAAAAAAAAATCCGTATGTTATCGTGAACTACTTTCTTTCACGTTGGGTGTGATCAGGTTGTATATCTACACTCTAGAAAGCTGAATGCGGAGTGCATTATTGTGCGTGTTTGCTATTTCGAGTTTTTTAGGGCTCAGAACGGCCATTATAAACTGTGATTTTTGTAATACAATTTTCATCAAGTGTGGTGGATTGCCTCTAAAGAACACAAACCCATCGGACAAGTTCAGCCGAAAGCAAAGAAAATAAAATTATTTCGAGAGAGTGAGACAACCGAACAACGTGATCGAAGACTTATGGATCAGCGGGAAAGAGCCAGTGTATCTAGGGCGGCAGATACCTTGGAACAGCGTGAGGCCCTACTTGAACGTTGCTCATCATGGTAGGATTTTTATTTATAGTGCGATTTACATTGTTACTTGAAAAAAAACTTTATCTCCGCTAGTGTACATATCGAGTGAAATAAACTTTTCATCGGGTTAACTGAAATCTGTCCTTGCCCAAATTCGTCAAACCCCAAAACAAATATTTACAGAAAAAAGGAAACTTAGAAATGCAGAAATGAAGAAAGTAAAATGTGTCTCGAGATATACGCGATGAAAAAAAAAAAAAATGAGAGTTTACGAGAAAAATTAGAAAGGTAATTTTATTAATTTTACCATATTTGTTCTTTATATGTGCTAAAAGCATAATTTATTTTCATTTTAATTTAGATTTGCTTTCTAGTTTGTCAAGAGACGCATATAGCGCATTAAATCCGCTTATTTTTGTGGTGCAGTAAGCTGTAGAATAATTTATTTTGTTATTTTTTATTTTTGTGATGTAGAATTTTCATAATGATTGTAGCTTGCTACACCACAGAAATAAACGGATTTAATACGTTATATGCGTCTCTTGAGTATTCGCAGTCTGGTGTATTTAGAATAACGTTTGTAATTTAGTTTCAATAACTGTGTAATTTAGATTTTAAGTTACTTTAGTTTGTCAGAACTTTTCCTTGGGTCGCACTGTAAGTACAGGTGAAAAGAAATTTGAATTATTATTGCAGACATAAGTATAGTTTTTGCGTCAGCAAAATATTGAAAGGAACACAAGTCTTTAAATCATAATTTTATTCTTTTTTTCTTCCAGATTCTGTGCCGTTCTTCAGTTTCTGCTGATAAAATGGGAATGGTAAGTAACAAATTAACTGTGCAATATGAAAAACAGAATTGTCAGAGCTCCAAATTTTGACTCAATTGGCCGCAGCTGAGCATCAGTTATCGATGCCATCTTGTTTCAGGAACAAGCATCTTAAAACAAAGAATTAATTCCAATTAAACTATCGAAACAGTTTCAACGTTTCCTTCTTTCAGGAATTTCGTTAACTTTTTTGTTAGTACAGTAAAAACTTCTTACCTTTGCTTACCGTAAATCAATACCACTACTCCACAATATTTTTGGTAACAAAATTGATGAATTACACTGAACAGCAATTGAATTAGAGATAACTGTCTAGTAACGTGTAATGTCGCGCTGATGACGGCGGCGATTCGTCTCGGCATGGACTCGACAAGACACCGGAAGCGTTGGCAAGCCATACGGATCCACGACCCCTGAACAAGCTCCCACAGTTCACGAAGATTTGATGGAGGGGGTCAGAGCCTCGAAAATCTCTCTTGATGGCATCCCAGATGTGCTCGATGGGATTGAGGTCAGGTGACCTAGCTGGCCAAGGAAGCGATGTCACGTCGGTGGAGTGTTCATCCAACCATTCGGATACAATTCGGGAGCGATGGCACGGTTCATTGTCTTGTTGAAGCATGAGGTCCCCAGTAAGATGTTGAAGACGTACAAACGGGAGCAAATGGTCGTCCAGGATATCCCGGCAACGTTGACCGGCGAGGGACGATGTCACACGTACCAGGGGGTCCAATTTCAGTCCACGTAAACAGTCCCCAGACAAGAATGCCACCCGCCATCAGCTTCAAGAGTACCCTGCTGGCAAGAAGGACACATCGCTTCATGTGGTTTGCGCCGTACTCGTATCCTGCCATCCGCATGTACCAACGTGAATCTTCACTCATCAGTCATGGCAACATTTTCCCACATGTCTAGGGTCCAGTGGTGATGTTCCCGCGCCCATGCTAATCTTTGCACCCTTTGATGTGCGGTCAGCACCGGTGCCCTCGTGGGACGATGGCTTCTGCACCCCAAAGCGAGGAGATGGTTCTGGATGGTGTGGCTGCTTACACGTTTTTGTGCACTAGCGTTAAATTGCCGAGTGATTTTTTGCACTGTGGCCTGTCTATCCGCTGTTACAATGCGAGGTAGCCGACGATGACTCCGCTCATCCACACGCTATTGTCCACGGTAGTTGGCCCTTGCAGGGATGGTTTTACCGGATTCGATGTACTCACGGTGCACCCGTGACACAGTGGCTCGTGAAAATCCCAGTGCCTGCACGACTTCCGAGATGGAGTGACCTATTCGCTGGACCCCGACAATTGGCCCACATAAATGCGCTTAGATCCTTCGTCTTACACATACTGCGTCTGACTCTTACTGATTCCCGTCGCATCACTACTTATATTGTTGGATCGCTGCATACGTCATGTCGTTTCCGTTTACAGGGCCGCCCACAGCGCCACATTTGCATAACGCCAGCTGTCTCTAATTCAATTGCTCTTCAGTGTATAATGTCTAAGGTATTTTTATGACCTCCTTACACTTGTCTTAAATGAAAAACAGTTTTTGTAGCTTAATTCAAAGAAACATCTCAGAAAATGCAAGATTGAGGTACAGTGTTGTTGTTAAGTGCTTTGTTCTTTTACTATCCTGTGAAAGTCTCATTGGATTCTTAACTATAATAAAATCTGATTCCAACGTGAAAACCGCTATGAATTTCCGTCAACTTTTCTTAGGATTACAGTTAAACGGTTCTAAATGTTTCTGAGTAGTTTTTCATTAAGAATTCGTGATGACGCCGAGGAATTTTCATAATGACTGTAAGAATCCGTGAAAACACAAGTATGTCCGCGACGGACATCGAACACGTATCCCCTCACTCCGGAGTAAGTCGCTCTCCCAACTGAGCTACACGGTCAGAATGTTTCACTGCAAATTTGTCGTCTTGGTACATGCTTTCACCTCTGTAGTACGTCACAAATCATTGTATAGAGATTTCAAAGACTCATAATTACTCATATTACTCTTTATAAATAAATGTCAAGTCATACAAATGCTGAGAACTATTCACAGTGATAACAAAGGTTACTCATGAAGACTCCGAGAACTATTCACAAAGGTGCTGGGGATTAATCGTAAAGACATCAGGTCTATTCATAAAGTCATTCAGGATTCTGAAAATTCTTGAAGAATTTGAGAAATATTCACATCGATAACTCACGAAGACACGGAGAATTATTCTTAAAAGCGATGAAGAGCATTTACACTATTGATGAAGACTTTGAAGATTGTTCCTTAAGATGCTGAGAAGTATTCATAAAGATGCTAAGGACTGTTCATAAAAATGCCAGGCACTATTGATAAAGACATTGATGATTATGCCTAAAGACCTCGGGAACTCAGAAGGCCGCTTAGGACTATTTCTGAAAACATTCAAAAGTACACTATATTATCAAAAGTATTCGGACACTACCAAATCTTTGCATAAGTGCAAAGAACGGTTGCTCAGGAAGATGCGATGTGAGTGGGGTGGTATGTGTATAAAGCTGAGGTGTTCTGTCGATCAGTAATTTTGGAGAGAATATGCCGCGTGGATGTGAACTGTTCGAGTTGCAGCATGGCTTGGTCATAGAATGGGATTTGTGTAACGTTTCCGTACGGAGCATTGTAGCTAAACTAAACATACTAAAATCGACTGTAAGTATTGTCGTGAAGAGATGGAAACAGAACGGTGCAACTGTGCAAAAAAAAAAAAAAAAAAAAAAAAGAGCGTTCAGGAAGACAGCACAAACTGACGGAACGTGACAGAAGAGTCATGGTAAGAAATGTTAAGAAATGTCATTCTTCCTCTGTCGTTTCCATAGTACTAACCGAGCCATTGCAAGGAAATGCTTGTAATGGCTCGGATAGTACCATAACTATCCGCATAGAGTCGCTTTGTGTGGGTTATTATGGTAGAGCAGCCGCACACAAGCCACACATCACTACCGTGAATACGAAACGGCGTTTGGAGTGGTGTGCCAACCCTCGTTCCTGGACTGTGGTCGACTAGAAAGCTGTTATTTGGAGTGCTGAGTCACGCTTTTCACACTTCCAATCTTATGGGCGTGTTTGGATTTGGCGACAGCAGGGCGAACGACTTTCGTCGGACTATGTCCTTCCAACTGTTAAGTTTGGCGGAGGCTCCTTCATAGTATGGAGTTGTTTTTTGATGGAGGAGTCTCGACCCATTGGTTATCATACCACAGACCATGAACTCTGAAGTATACCTCGACGTTCTGGACAATCCTGCCCTACCAACAGTGGCAGTATCAGGGAAATGACCGTTGTCTCTTCCAACATGATAGAGCTCCCTGCCACTCTCCACTGCACGTGCAGGACTGGTTTCTTGAAAATGAGGTGAAATTGTTAGACTGACCTGCTCAGAGCCTTGATCGTAACCCCATAGAGCACCTCTGGGATGAACTGGTGCGACGGATACCAAATCGACCACAAAACAGTCTTCGCTCTTCACTCTGGCAGCAGTTTTACAGGACGAATGGCGAGCCATTCCTGTCGAGACCTACAGGAAAATGGCTGATAGTTATGACTCGACACGTTGCCCTTGTCATACAAGCAAAACGTGGACCGACTAACTAGTACTTGTGAGGATCAAGCCATTTGTCCCAAAACATTGTGATGTCCGAATACTTTTGATGACATAGTGTATTTGCAAAGACTCCGAAGCTTGTTTTTACTGCATACGGACTCCGAAACTCTTCATAAAGAAACATAATTCGTAAGGAAAAGCAAACTGAAAACATTTTCGTCATCCACCTGCTTTAATTCTATTTAAAATGACCAAATTTGTTCTTTAACAGCACTCACTTTTGTTCCACAAAGGAAGTTTTAAAACTTTGGTTTCTTATGATTATTTACTCGTACAAAGTTTTTGTTTTCGATAAAGATTGCATTTTAAAATAATACACGTAGTTTCGTGAAGTTTACAGCTTCTGACGTACGGCTGAGGTAGCTCAGTCGGGACGATAACTGGCCCGGAGGGAGAAGACGTGAATCAAATGCCAACATCGACAAACGTTTTTTTTTTTTTTCCCCATATTAGCGCTCGAACGTAAAATGAATCTCCTGGCCGTAATGTCCGAAAAAGGAATAAAAAAATGTCCGATGATCCTTCCACACGTCGTCTGGAATGAATGAGAATTCCTTTTTCTACAGAGTGATCTTCAAACATTGTTTGTCAGCTACCCAAAATAACCTGCGATTTCTTGCACCCACCTTTCTCACAGGGTGGAGGAGGGGGTATGTGACCTACCACTGAGGGGACGCAAGAGGCAAAAAGCGAAGTTGCAGTTTTAAGCCAGGATCGTTGCAGTTCAGTTGGGAGAATAACTGGCCGCGAAGCAAAGGAGACGTGGGTTCGAATATCACCGCCTGCAAATTGGCTTATTTTCACATACTGTAGGAAGCGTTGTTGCAGCACGAACACGGAGTCGCATTTTCTGAGATCTTTTCATGAAAAGGAATCTGTACAAATTTGTAAATTGTGCGTTTTTCTAACATCTGTTACTTAGTGTGTGCGTGCGTGTGTTATGCAGACCGTCATAACACTCGCATACCGTTAACTTTCAAAGCTTTTCATTCTGTGTTAGTTACGTAATTCAAAAATATTAGAATTTTCGCAGTTTCGAAGAGAGTGAGTCAAAATCAGACGGCCAACATAAGATGATAAAATAGCATTTTCTAAGAACTGCGATCTTTTAGAGCAATTAAATTTTCTAACTGAATGGATTTAAATGAGGAAGCAGTTTCGAAGAAATCAGCAGGACGCTCTTGTGTTTCTCAAACAGCATTATGACAAAGCAAATTCCAAATGAAGCTTAAATTCCTTGAATGAAATTATTTCATCCTTACCTATAAATTTTGTTTGCTAGAAAGTTTTCACCATTTTTTTGTTGTTGATACAGAGAATGCAGCTTTTCCCTCTCTTCGCAAATTTTAATAATTTATAATTAAATTTGTGAAGTAAATATTGCTGGAAATATGAACTGCGAGCACAGCATCAAATTTATTGATTTATCAGCCAGAGGCATTTTATCGATTCTGACTCTAGTTGGAAACACGTTATATGTTCAAACTCCATAAATGCCATTTTTTTCTCTTAAATTAAATAATTCGATAAGACAGAAGTGCTAACGAGATTTTCTCGTTATAAAATTGTTATGTTACGAGGAGTGTTTCTTTGTCGGATTTAACAAAACATGCAATTTTTCTTGCTCGTTGTATCGCTCAGCAGAGGCAGTAATGTACTTTACGATTTTTCTTAATGGAATTTCATCAGTATCTGTGGAACATCACATGCTGCATTCGGCTTGGTATCGTGGGTTCATCAGCTTCTCAAGACATTATGTCAGGTGACCTGCTAACTTGAAATTTTCCAGAACTGTTCGGATAAAAGGATTTATTTCGTACGGCTCAAAATTTCAGAAAAATGTCATTAATAAAAAGATAAGTGAGATTTTGTAACGAACATAATGTTTTGTTGTTTCAGTGCTGTTATTTGGAAAGGAAATGCAAGTAAAATGCGCAAAGATCATTCACATAGTTATGATTCAATGGGCCAATTTTCTTGAAATGAAACTGCTGGGAAAGCAAGATAATTCAAGAACTGACGCCTTTGTTTGGCTTACAGGATGTGAAATGATGCAGAAGTGGCTTAGGGGCCCTAAGGGACTATTTTTCTAGGATAAACGGCCCTAAGACACTTTTCGCCGTTAACTGAAAAAAAAAAAAACGAGGGCAAAAGAACTTTTTTAGATCATGTATGTGTTATGGGGTTCGAAATCATGTTGTTAACGGAGTTCGATTATGCGAAAGAACTGTATTTCACGTAAAATATCTAGATCATTTGCGACACTGAATTAGTCCTTTATTACTATCTAATTTCCCTACTGGGTATGTCCTGAAGTTATATTAATTACTGAATTGATTTATGATTACTTTATTTTCCACTTGTCATCTGCATGTACTACTTAATCACTCTTCTATTTCTCTTACTTATCATTCTTGCTTCTCGCTTCAGAAAACCATTTTCTGCTCGACGTTCCTCCCTCGCGCCTCGTAATCGTCTCTTTTCGACCTATCATCTTCCCGCCATCCCAGTTCCCTCTGGACTTCTCTTTCTCTCTCCCTCTTTCTGTCTTTGACCCGTTTCCGCCGTAGTTCTATGCAATAAACTAATTAAACAGTCTCGATCGCTTTGCGGATGACAATACCCATGATTGCTGCGTAGGCTAATATAACGATTTAAGCACTTAAGTCTTTCCAAAACGACTTCGCCACATAAAGAACGATTCCCTGGGAAATCCATTTTTGCAAGCCCAATTACCAAGGTCACCACCTTAGATAGCGTCTCCGAACACTTCAGTGTTGACTTATCTTACGCGAAAAAGAATTAACACTAAAATGTTTTGAAATTACCAAAATCTGCAAATCCATGTAACGTATGCGAAAAGGCAAAAAACTGTGTTCTGCATGAAAAAAAAAAAAAAAAAAAAAAACGGAATGTTCACACTGCAGAGATAGCCTTTTCGGTGCCCAAGTGATCTGAGGCGCTGGCTTCTGATTATTATCAATCTGAGAAATGTCCAGGTTCGAGTCCCGGATGAGGCAAGGGATCTGTTTTTACCCTGAAATCAGTGGCCAAAAATCAGAGATGGGCAACTACAGCCCTTAGAGTTACCATGATTGTCGTCAAACCCCGAAACTAAAAACAAAGCAAGAAAGATGACACCGAATTCTCGGTTGTAATGGATCCGTCTTTTGAATCCTTTCCGACACGAATAAAAATTTTTAAAGTCATTCACTGTCAATGAAATCCGTTACCATAAAAAAAAAAAAAAAAAACGGATTTCTTCAATTGATAAAACATCTAGAACACAAAGAGCTACTTTCTCCCCTTACGGCTGAAAACTACGAATCGAAAATCAAAGACATTGAGAATAAATGTCTTTGATTTTCAGAATAATACTGTACCAGAATAATACGGTAACAGAATAATACGGTAACAGAATAATACTGTATAACCACCTACCTAATAATGGGAATAAACCACTCTTGGTCCGCATGACAGCGGCAAGACGGTGTGGCATGAATGCAATAAGAACCTGGAGGTTGTTCAAGGCACACGAGCATAATCGGGCTGCAGAAGAGCACGGAGGTCCCAGAGATGACGTGGTTATTGGTCGACACATCGAACCTATCTTCGAATAGTCCCACAAGTGCTCTATGGGTTTGAGGTTGGGCCATTTCGCCGACCAAGTGAGAACGGAGATATCGCTGTCGTGTTCTTGGAACCAGTCACGGAGACATCGCTGTCGTATTCTTGGAACCCCTTAGAGGCATGGCAGGACCCATAGTCCTATTGGTTGACACCATCACCACCAGGGTAAACGTCCAACATGAAGGGATGCATGCGGTCAGCGAGGGTAGACAGGTAGTCATTGTCGTTCAAGGACCCATCCAGTGGTACCAGCTGAGCCAGGCCATACCAGGAAAATACCTACCAGACATGCACACTGCCAACGCTGGCCTGTACTTGACCGACAAGCGCGTTGGCTGTCGTGTGTCTTACGTCGTATCCACCACCGCCCGTCACTTTTGAGGAGTTGAAACCTCGATTCGTCGGAGAAGGCAACATTTTTCCACTCTTTCACTGTCCAATGACGGTAGTCCCATGTGAACTGCAGGCGTCGTTGCCGATGGATCTGGTTAAAACGGGTTCCTTGACGCAGCTTTGGCTCCGGAGACCCATGCGTAATAGGGTTCGCTCTACTGTTATCGGGTACACGTACCTGGGTGCCCTGATGTTCATTTGCGTGGTGAATTGCTGTACTGTTGCGCGTCGATTGCCCTTTACCAGTCGACGGAGGCGACGTTCTCCTCTGGCGTCGATGGCCTTTGGGGCTCCACAGTTATGACGGCATGAGGTACTCGGTGTGCCAGCGATCCATTCTTGGTACACCCTTACTTACAGCACCTCGCGAACAGCCCACGAAATCTGTTGTTTCGGAGATGCTTCCACTCTTGGCACGGTAGTCGATGAGATGATCATTCCTTTTTGAACGTCCGACAAATCACTACTTCTGGCCATTGTGCTCACGCAACGCACTATGGCTCATCTGTCCTGGCCGGCTGCTTATATCTCCGTGTGGTCGACCTTGTCACGTGCACTCTGTGACGCGCCTGGGCGGTTACACTGTGATTCCAGGAGTGGTCATATTATTCTGATACGACCGTGTATACACAAAATGTTTTTCGTAGGTAAAGGAAGATATGAGAGACAAAGGCATTTTCAAAACGAACAGCTAGAGCAAAAGATATAGAAGAAAATATAATATTAATTTACGTCACCTAGCGGAAAAAATTTTGAATAATAGAAAAATAGAAAATATGCGAAAATTATTCTTCACAGAAAAAAGCTATGTTGCGGAAAAAATAAATTAATTAAAATACGTCTCCTAGGAGCAGAGATAGTGAGAAAAAGGTTCTAACATTTACACCACCTTTGTGGGAATACTGCTGTTATTTAAAGAGCATAATGTTTTCCTCATCTTTACTGCAGCAAATGGTATATAGTTAAAAAAAAAAAAAAAAATCAACCAGATTTTTTGGTAGCAGAGATACAGCTGCAAAAAGAAATATGCACTAACCAGCGCCAGAACTGTAAACTCCGCGAATACCGTCACAGTATTCCACGAAGTATATGGTATTCGATTTCAGAAAGAATTTCTTAAATCGGATATTCAAAAACAGAGATATCGCTCGCCGCCCCGGTGGCGCAGTGGTCTAAGCGATGGCCTCTGATCATTCGTCCGAAAGGGGTCTGGGTTCGAATCCCGTGAGGCATGGATGTTGTGTTTGTCTTACGGCACTGGCTCTCTCCCTTCCCTGGAACCAGTGACCCTAAATTAGGGACGGGCGACTGCTTATAGCCCATTGAGTTGCTCATGGTGGTCGTTAAACCTCCAATTCAAAAAAAAAAAAAAAAAAAAAAAAAAAAAAGAAATTACGCTCCCTAGCGGAAAAAGTTTGAACTATTTTTTTTGTTGTTGTTGCTGTTGTTGAAGGTTTAACGACCACCATGACCAACTAGATGGGCTATAAGCAGTCGCCCATCCCTAATTTAGAGCAACTAGTTCCGTGGAAGGAAGAGAACCATGGCCGTAAGAGAAGCACAACATCCATGCCTCACCAGGATTAGAACCCTTAGCACTATTTTGGAAAAGAAATGCCTACAAATATTTTTCGTAATTAGCAGTATCTGACTGAGGAAGTAGTTTTTTCAGGCGGGTTTTTTAGACACGCACATATTACTGTAAACACAAACGCAAACTCGATTGCGCTTTACCAGTCGACGATTTTTTTAGCATATAAGTTTGCCCTATGGTGGCAAACTTATACGCTAAAAAAAAATTGAAATTACATGCAACATATTTTGCACCAACAACGCTTTTTTACAAAGAAAGAATTTTTCAAATCGATCATTTAGGAACAGACATATAGGGGGGAAAGCAATTTAACTTTACAAACCCCTAGCAAAAAAACTATTCATTAGTTTAAAAGAAACGGTCTTCGTTACAAATGAATCTAAGAAAGAAGTAATTTTTTCAGTCGGATATTCAGAAGCAGTAATATGTGGTGAAATGTATTTTTACGCCCTGAAACGTATCGATTAAAAAAAGAACAAGAAAAAAACACCGGAAAGCCAGGATTGTTGTCGTGACATTTTGGGCTGCGAAGAAAGAAAGAACTTTTTTAAATCTGACTAATAGTTGCAGAGATATGGTGTCCACAGACGGACTGACGGACGGACAAAGTAGTACTCTTAGCATGTAATTTTTCTGTAAAAAATGTGCTGAAAATGTACCGTTGGGATGAGATGATGAGTTAGGATCACGCAGTACGACGTCTCACAAATCATATGGGTTCTACAGTAGTGCAAAGAGAATGTGAACTCCATTGTCTTGACGGTAGTAAAAATGAAGTTATAAGCGATGGCTACTCTGTAGGGTTACTCCACGAAACTTATTTTCATTCTGTTTATAAACGACTTGCTCAAATTCTGGAAGTGTAAACCGCACAGCTGTTCACTTGACTGTCTGCTGCCACAGTAGGAAGTTCTAACTGCTGTGTCACTATTGAATCTTTTAAAGCCAGAACTCATTTTTCAAACAAATCTAAAATAACACATATTTTCTTTTAACCCTTTTTATACAGCTTTTTTCTGGCTATGTGTATCACCCAATTCTTTCCATTTCAATCCTGAGCCTGTTGGTATCAAAGTATTCTAAATGATTGTCTTATAGCATCTGGCCATTACTGCTCGGAGAGAAAATAGGAGAGGAATTAAACAATCGTGAAAACTCATCAACAACTCTTTTACGGTAGTGAAGGGCATTTCTGCTGAACTGCTCGCCACCAGATATTGGCTTTAATAAAAGTAATCCCTTAAACGTACTATCTGATTCCTTCTGCACAATACAAATGGAATCTACAACATCCGACTCACAGTTTTAGGATAAACGGCTACAATAAGCATCTTAAACTTTAGTGATGACTTCTATCGACTTTCAAGTAAAATTGAATAATATCCAGCAATCAATCGCTTTCAAGCCTCATGATATTGAGTTACTCTGTTTGATGGCTCCGTTGATTGCCACGAAACTTTTTTCATTCTATTTATAAACGACTTTCTCAGATTCTGGAAATGAAAACTGCACAGCTGTTCACTTGGTTGTCTGCTGCCACAATAGGAAGTTCTAACAGCTGTGTCACTATTGAATCTTTTAAAGCCAGAACTCATTTCTTAAACAAATCTAAAATAACACATATTTTCTTTCTTCTTTTAACCCTTTTTATATAGCCATTTCTGGCTATAGGTATCACCAAATTCTTTCCATCTATTTCTATCCTGAGCTTGTTGGTGTCAAAGTATTCCAATTGTTTTCCTTATAGCATCTGACCATTTTCTTTCAAGTCTTCCAGTTGATCTTTTACCTTCACATAGCCTCCATTCTAGTATAACTTTTGTCCATCTGTTGTCCTTCAGCCTTGCAATGTGTCTAGCCCATTTCCATTGAAGTATGTTTTCTCCAATATCTAAAAATTTTGTTTTAGCTCTTATTTCTTCATTTTTGTGATTTCATCTTTGAGTCTTATGTTTAGCAGACATCTTCCTATTCTTTTTTCTGTTTTTTTCATTGTGTCTATTATTTCTTTTTCGATTGGCCAGGTTTCTGCTCCATATATCGTAACAGGCAATGCACATTGTTAGAAGAGTCTTACTTCTTCTTTACGCATTCGGCCGTCCCTAATTTAAGGCAGCTAGTTTCAGGGAAGGGAGAAAGCCAGTGCCGTAAGACAAATACAGCATCCATGCCTCACCGGGATTTGAACTCGAACCCATCTGGGATTAATTGTTAGAAAGCAGCGCTTAGATGAATGCGCTACCGGGACGGCCATGTACGGCTAATTTTTCGAGTGTGGGTACGATTATAGTGCTTTTACGTCTCGAAATTGCTTAAATCATTAAAGTTCTTTTTTAACTTGCTGAAAAGAATCTCACTTCTGAAATAACTAAGTGCATAAGAATAACGAACAGGTTGAAAGAATCAGCCCTCTCGTGTGTAACATCAATTTTTTCTTTGTTTTTCCATTCACTGAAAATTTAGGTAATAAATAAAACATAATAGTCCGGTTGTAATTAATCCACAGACACTCAATAACTCTCTGTCAACATATCAATTTCAGTCATTTAAAAGTAGTATCAATTTCAGTCATTTAAAAGTAATCGTCGATTTACATAGGTATCCAGAAGCTTTAACATGATTCTGTATATCAATATCAACTCTACATTCTATTTCTCAATCACCATTCCCTTCACATTCAGTGTCGTCTATTTATTTTTCCCTGACTTACTGTCAGATTTGCCAAAATGTACAAGCTGTTCGGGGAAGTAATGTGTCTTTCAGGAAAAAAGTCTTTAACAGCAAGAAATAGCGAAATTTGCATAAGAAAAACAGAAACTCAAAAGGAAGGTTAAATAGAAGTACACACCCCAAGACGTTTGGCTTTCTTTTTGCTGCAAATTTGAATTCCATTTGGTGGTGTCAATTTACTCTGCAGATAAGAGATTAAGTTATTTATCCTACGGCATTCTGAATTGGAAAACCATTTGTTTTAGCCATTTTATAAGGAAGCTTGTGTATAAGTCTACCACTGCTCGATATTCAAATGTTGATTTTCCTCAAAAAGACTATTGTTTCGTGAAATGCAGGAAAAACAACATGTTTATTGTGCGAATTGCATCTTGACACGGAAATAGATGGATCGTCAATTAATCAACACCTGCGGTTATTTAAGTTCCACATGGCTTAACAGCAAAATCATAAAAGAAGTATTCTTCTCACTCAAGAAGAGCACTTAATAATTTCCACCTCGTGAACTTTTATTTTCACGAAAGAAAACTTCTTACATGAGGAAACAAACTAATGCGTGCTTTTAGACTGTGCTATTAATTTTGAGTTTCTTTCTGGCGTGGCCGTTGCTTTTCTATCGACTGTTGTTTAGGTTTGAGTCTCAAGAGATCCATGCGAGCTGATTTTTTTTCCGGTTCTGCTTCTCTCCTTACTATGGAAAATTACTCTTAATTTGTGATGGAAGGCTTTTTCTAGACTTCGAAACTGATGCAGGTGTTTTCCAAAATAAATCGAAGAGACAGTTTTATAATTAATAACGAGCTACCGTACACCAACTATACAGAAAACAGTAAAACTATAACAGTAATCTGATTTATTGGAGTAAAAATAAAAACCAAACTTTCACACATTAACCAGATGGTTTTTTCAAGAGAGGTACGCAGATAACTGAAAAAGCTACCTGGTTGATGTACAAAAGCTTGGAAAAGTATATTTCTTTTCACGCAGATAAATCGGATTACTTACTACTATATGGACTGTTTATTTTTTTATTATTATTTTACTGGAATTTTACAATGTTTGCCGCTTGAAAACTTTTCACATAACTGAAATACGGATTGTTACATACGTATCACTAAGCTGTTCTCTAAGATTCAGAGGTTAGCTTCTCAAAGAAATACAGACTACCAGATAAATTTTTAGCGGATTGTTTACTTACAGTTGCCACATCAAATTTTCCATTTGCAGCGATCTGACATATAATTCGGACTTTACTGACATCCATCACACGCCGTACACAAGACCTTCTATATTTCACACTCATAATCTTTTTCTCATGCAGACACTCCTGAATCTGATCCACTCATGTCTTCCTTGGCCTTCCTCTGCCTTTCCTTCCTACCACTTGGGCTCAAAAGATTTTCTTAGTAAGAATTTCATCACTCATTCTTTCAACATGGCCTAACCACCGAAGCATATTCGTATCCACCTTGCTAACAGCATTCTGCTACACATTACACAACTGCAACATATCTTCATTCCTCAGATAATCAGAACGTGTCTTGCCACAACCTATCCGTAAACAACGCATTTCTCCAGCACCCAAACGACCCCTATGTTTCTTCTGTAGTACCCAGGTTTCACTGCCATACATCAGAGTAGTAACAATCACACAGCCATGCAGGACTCTCTTGAGAACCCATCATTCCTGTGAAAGCCTCCCATAGCAGCTATGACTTTCAATGAAGAATTCACTGGTCTACTAATTTCACCACGCGATTTGTTTTCTCTGTGAAACGTGCTTCCTAAATACACAAACTCATTCAGCTGGTCAATCAAACAGATCCCGAAGTCTGCTGTTTCTGCGATGCTTCCACACTTGGCGCGGTAGCCGATCATCATTCCTTTTTGAACTTCCGTGAGAACACTAGCTCTGTCCATTGTGCTCACGTAACCATTATGCATCATTTCTCCTGGCCTGCCGCTTATATCTCCGTGTGGTCGACCTTGTCACGTGCACTCTGTGACGCCCATGGGCGGGTATACTGCGGTTCCGTGGGCGGTCATACTATTCTGATACGACGTGTATGATCTAGTAGCTCTTCAAGCATTTTGTATTATTTATTTCCTTTCTGATATTAAAAGTTGTGGATTGCACAAGTTACAAATTCTTCAAAATATAATCTATTTAGATCGATTAATCTTGTTATTTAGCACGAAATAATATCGAAAAAGTTTACCATTAGAAGTATAGGGAGCAACGTCAACAGAGGTACGCCTTAAGCATTCTGGTTTTGTCACAAGGTCTTCAGTGATTAGCAAAAACATGTTACTCTTCCATTCATAATAGCATAAATTTGGTATAAGAAATTGGAAAAAAAACATATTGTTCATCCTTTTCTTATAACTCAGCAAGGTCATAAGTTACAGATGTAGAATATCTCTTATCTTTCGTTGATCACTCAGCAAGGACACGAGTGACTGAGAAGGTCGTTAGTCGTCTTTCTTATCTTGGTCATTAATTACCGACGCAACAGTATATGGAAGGGATGTTTTTCATACTTGTTCGTTTATGAAAGCACTTAGAGACTAAAGACACTCATGGACACAACAACTGTAAATCCATTACAGAGCTCTGAGCTTTGCGATACAATGTTAGTCGTATTTATAACAGCAGATTTACAGTAAAACCTGTCAGTTGCACATCTCTTTATTTCGGACACCTTTCTAAGTTGGACACCGTTCGGTGGAACCGAACAAACTCTTATCTTTTAAAATGTATGTAGTACTCTCTAAATTGGACACCTCTCTATCTTGGAAGTAGGACAAGTTTCTTGAAATAGGCTTTTGTGTATTAAGCATGAAAGAAGGCATCTGCTCAGTTATTGTGTGCAGCACAAGCAGTTAAGTGTATACAGGAGCAATTGAAAGGCTCTTAGTGTATGTCCTACCACTTTTTACCTTCATTATCTATCCCCAGGTATAGTTCCTTAGTTGTTGTCACTATCAGGAACCTCCTACAGCTGTGGAGAGGATACTCTCAGGAACCTGTCCACTCCCCAACCCTCATTCCTGACTGTTGATCAAACTGTACTTTTCCAAACAGTAGAAATGATTGCCGCATATACTTGGCTGTATCAATTCACCCTGAAATATGCGTAGTCATTGTTACGAAAGTTCAGTGAAGTGCCAAAAATCATGGGATACTTACCTAGTATTGTGTAAGACCTCCTGTAGCCGGAGAACTGCAGCAACTCGACGTGGTATCAATTTCACAAGTGGCCTGAAGACTTCTGGAGAGATGTTGAGCGATGCCGTCTGAACATCCGCCCACAGTTCCCTGGTTTTTGTAAATACTGGATCTTGAACGCGAATGGACTTTTCCACCAGGTCCCATAAGTGCTCTCTTGGGTTCATGTCGGGCAAACTTGGTGGCCACACCATCTGTCGGAACTATCCAGAATGCTCCTCGAACCAGTTTTGGACAACTTGGGCCCAGTGACATGGTGCATGGTCCGCCTGGAAAATCCCATCGTTGTTGGGGTATATGAAATCCACGAAGAACTGCAAATGGTCACCCA
Organism: Macrothele yani; assembly: GCA_039090855.1. NCBI lineage: Eukaryota > Metazoa > Arthropoda > Arachnida > Araneae > Macrothelidae > Macrothele > Macrothele yani. Next base: position 143,095,260 of record CM077007.1, on the reverse strand, counting down.
GCAAAGCATCAAAGCGATTACCGGTTAATGACGCATTTACCAGGACCACAGGACCCAAGCCCTGCCACGTAAAGACATCTTAACACATGTATGTATGAAACCACCACCAGCTTGCACAGTGTCGTGTTTACAGCTTGGATTCATGGCTTCATGAGGTCTGCGCCACACCCGAAACCTATCATCAGTTCGTAACAACTGGTAGCGTGACTCATCGGACAACGTTACATGTTTCCAGTTTTCAAGGGTCCAATTACCGAGTTCACGAGCCCAGGTGAGGCGCTGTGTCCGATGTCGTGGTGTTTACATAGGCACTCTGGTGGGTCTTCTGCTCCCATACCCCATGGACGCTAAATTACGCTGCACTGACCTGATGGATATGTCTCGGGTACCTCCTGCATTGAATGTTATTTGATCCAGTGTCGCTTGTCTGTTAGCATTGACAATCCTGGTGAGACGCAGCTAGACACGGTCACTCAGCACCCGTTGTTGGCCCCTGCGCTGTCCACGGTCGGTGGTAATGCCTTCCATGAGGTATTCTCGGTACACACGTGACACCGTGGATCGAGGAATGTTGAGTGTTCGCACAACTTCGGTGAAATGAATGTCCCATCCGTCTGTATCCCACTACCAGGCCTTGTTCAAACTCCGATAATTCACGTCGGCTTGCCATAACCCTACTGCCGGTTGTTCAACATGACTCACGAGATTACACCTTGCAACTGATAAAATTCGTAGAATGCGTCGAAACCTTTGTACGATGGCAGCGCCAGTTAAACATTTACATACTGCTATCCCATGACTTTTGGCACTTTAGTGTAAGTGTATTTTCTTAATTTCTGAATAAGTAAGTATATAAATTTCATGGAATATATGTATGGCATGAATTACGCTGTATGCGCAGTGCTTCTTTATGCTACATTGCTCAGTGATTTTGTAACAGTAATTACACTATTTAATTCAAACCATCTGTTTTCCACATGTTATGAAGAGTCTTTTGATATGCTTTACTGAAAAACAAAATAAATTTCATGATATCGTACTGTATATGTTGGCCGCCTCCTTAAGTTGGACACAGGAGCCGTGGATGTTCAACGTACACAGGTTTTACTGTACTTTCATACATGATACGAACAATAGTCCCATGGCGTTGCTGTATTCGAAAGTATGTGTATCATGCTTTTTCGAGTGACACTTCTCTTAAAATTTTCTCAATCACTACTATGAAGCCAGATGATGTTTTGCGTTCTTCGAGGACAGTCCTTTCTAGAGCTAACTTCAATTCCAATAGTCTCACAGAGGAAGAAAATGTTGATTTATGTTCTGAGAGGACAGTCCTATGCAGAGCTAACATCAATACCAATAGTCTCACAGAGGAAGACAATGTTGATTTGCGTTCTGAGAGGACAGTCCTTTGCAGGGCTAACATCAATTCCAATAGTCTCACAGAGGAAGACAATGTTGATTTGCGTTCTGAGAGGATAGCCCATTACAGAGCTAACATCAATTCCAATAGTCTTACAGACTATTGGAATTGATGTCTTTTAGCATTGACAATCCTGGTGAGACGCAGCTAGCATTCTGAGAGGACAGTCCTATGCAGAGCTAACATCAATACCAATAGTCTCACAGAGGAAGACAATGTTGATTTGCGTTCTGAGAGGACAGTCCTTTGCAGGGCTAACATCAATTCCAATAGTCTCACAGAGGAAGACAATGTTGATTTGCGTTCTGAGAGGATAGCCCATTACAGAGCTAACATCAATTCCAATAGTCTTACAGACTATTGGAATTGATGTCTGTTAGCATTGACAATCCTGGTGAGATGCAGCTAGCATTCTGAGAGGACAGTCCTTTGCAGAGCTATCATTCTGAGAGAGCATTCTGAAAGGACAGTCATTTGCATTCTGAGAGGACAGTCCTTTGCAGAGCTATCAATTCCAATAGTATCACGCGGGAAGACAATGTTGATTTGCGTTCTGAGAGGACAGTCACAATATTATCAGTCCACATTGGAAATCAGTTAACTCTATCGATCTAGGCATCTTGCAATGACAGTAGTGCTATTGTCCCATCGTAGCCCTACGAATATATTTATAGTAGGGTCTGTGACGTGATGCTTTCTTAGGACGTAATTCACTAACAATGGAGTTATTTTCGGTAATTAATGGTTGAATAGTGTGGTAGCCAACGGGGAATGTTGAAATGTATCCCTATTGTCTTGTAGCTGATCACCGTCTGAAATGGAGGATTAGAAAAAAGAAAAAAAAAGAAAGATTTTTTTTTTTTTTACATTTCTTGCAAATGTACCAAAAAAAGTAGCACTTAGAAGATCAGGTATGGCTTCTTTGGTGTCAAAGACGTCAGAAGTACGGATTTTGGGCGAATTTTCAAAGTTGGGTGCGAGATTGAGTTCCAGTTAAGACAAGGAAAGTGAGTTTGTCTTTTTGGCGGCGAATCTGTCTCTATCCTGGAGTCTGTGGCACTAATTTAGGGACAGGGAACTCTTTGTAGCTTTAGATGCTTATAGGAATTGTTAAGCTCCCAAACTACCCGATGCCCAAGTAAACTGACTCCTTCCTTGGTTGGTGCTGGATTCGAATACCGAATGAGGCATGGATGGTATGCGCGTCTCTTGGTGCTGGCGATCTCCTTTCTCTGGAACCGGTGACCCTAAATTGGGGACGGGATACTGCTTATAGCATTTTCAGTTGCTCATAGTCGCTAAGCTTCGAATATAAAAAAAGACCTTCCAAAAGTTTGGAAATAACTTAACCCCTTTGGTTAATTCCCGTATTCCATATAATTCAATTTATTTAGCAAATTAAAATTATTCCCCATTGTCCATACGATTATATTTGCTGAGGAATCAAGCAAGAGCAAAACCGGGTTACGCCCGCTGAAATTTATTGGCAGGAAACAATTGGTAAAAAGATGAAGACAATTGATACTGAAATTTCAACTTGCACATCGAAAGTATTTGCTTAAATTAACCGAACATTGTTAGAACATGTGTGGAATATTACAACAACAAAATGAAGAAATCGATACCACACAAGAAATGTTAGTGAAAAATCATGTTCAGATAAAACAAATGTTGTGTACCCTCATACAGAGACTACATTATACTGTTCTATCATCAGTTGCTGAAAAACTGCAGTGAATGTTTCTGGGACCTGCAGAACAAAGGGTAAAGGGTACTGCAATCGGAAAAGAAATTAAATACCAGTTGGAAATTTGCCACTAAGTTTATTAAAAAGAAAACTTAACGCCAGTACATTTTCAGCATGTTTTTCACAGTCTTTCTTTCTTTTTTTTTCATTTTTTTCCTCTTTTTGGGTCATGAAAAAATGTTCAGAACATTCCTTGAAAATTTTAACCACAGAATAAACAAAAGAAAAGAAAAGAGGTTTAAAAAGTCTGATGCACATTCAAATTATTTAAATTTAAGTGAGATATGCAGTTTTTATGCATGTTCGAATTCAAATAAAGTGTAATTTTCAACATCCTCATGGATTTTCTCCGTAGGTGTTTCTATTTGGAGTTTACGTGAGTCAAATTTATTTCACAGAGTCAACACAACAGGGACTGATTTACAAATGGTGATAAAAAACATGTTAAACAAAACAAAAAAACGCCACTTAGCAAAAAAGATATGTGTCACAGAAATCAATATTTGATGAAAATAAATTCCTTGTTCGATTTCCAGTTCTCAGTATACAATGGAAATTACGCAGTAATATGTAATCGGAATCAAACATTTTGAAAATTTACATACGAGGGCAATCAATAAAGTAAGTTCCGTTCGCGCATCATTCACACGCAAGTATTTGCTTCACAGTCGCGTATGCGCAGTTGTATTGCCTCACCCCTTAGCCATGCCCTGACCCCATTTTGTGAGGTTGTGCTTATGTTAAAGGTTTGTACTGTGTGTTAATAATATTTAAGTTAATTGAACGTCCCGCCGACTGGGTAGTCCGGTCTGTGATAAGGCTTCTGAATGCAAGAAATGTCAGACCAAATGAGATTCATCGGGAAATTCGCGAAATTTACCGACAAAAAACAATGAGTGCATTTCCATGAAGTTTCGGAATCATTATTACACGAAATCAACACAGAAAAGTTTTTGTACCGCAAAGTGTGCGCACGATGTGCCAAAGATGTTGAGGGAAGAGCACAAAACGAAACGCATGGGATCTGCTTTGGAATTTTTGGAGCAGTACGCGGAGGAAGGCGATGCTTTTTCCAAGCTGTATAATGACGAGAGATGAGACTTGGGTTCCTCACATCACACCTGAATCCAAACAGCAGTCCCTGCAGTAGAAATCAGAGATGATAACGGGTCATCGGGTTCACAATTTCTTGCGGGTCAGGCGGGTCGGGTCCAGGTGTTCCTAACCCGATTTCGACCTGGCTTTACTTCCGTTTTATTTTTTGAAAAGAAAAAAAAATATATTTCAAAGAACCCTTCTGAGGTCTTTGAAATAACACCTCAGAGCTGAAGTGTATGATCCAGGAACTTTCTGAGAAGGGTAAAGAAATGGGATTAAAAATGAACTTTCAGAAAACAAAACTCAAGTACAATACTTTTACAAGAAATGAAGATTTATCAATTGGTGTTGAAAAGCTGGAGATAACCGATACCTACATTTACCTTGGGCAGCAGATATCAAGCAAAGGTCACATTGATGAAGAAATTAATCGACGTATAAAACTTTTGGAAAGCTTTTGGAAGAAACAGTACAATTTTTAAGAGCAATATGCCATTATGTCTAAAAAGAAAAGTGTTTATTCATGCATCCTTACATTGCTTACGTATGGAGCACAGACGTTGGCCACCCCGGTGGCGCAGTGGTCTAAGCGATGGCTCCTGGTTCGAATCCCGGTGAGGCATGGATGTTGCGTTTGTCTTACGGCACTGGCTCTCTCCCTTTCCTGGAACCAGTGGCCCTAAATTAGGGACCAGCGACTGCTTATAGCCCACTGAGTTCCTCATGGTGGTCGTTAAACCTCCAAAAAAAAAAAAAAATGAGACGTGGACCTTAACTAAAAACGACATACAAAGAGGGCAGACAACTGAAATAAGCATAGAGAGATGCATGCTTGGTGTAACTAAGAAAGATAAGAGGTGGAACTCGTTGATAAGAAAATGACAAGAGTGGAAGACATCGTGATCAGAGTAAAATGCCTGAAATGGCAATGGGCTGGGCATATTACCAAGAGAACGGACCAGCGGTGAACAACCGAACTTTTAGACTGGATTCCAAGAGACAGGAAAAGGCCCAGAAAAAAGTTCAAGTGTGATAAGGGTGGATGGAGAAGACTGGCCTAAGACAGTCCGTAGTTGAAGAAACTTGGGGATACCTTCATCAAGCAGTGTACTAATTACTGCACAGCGTGAGCAGCCTACCAAGCGTCGCTGTTTCGTAGATGCGCTTACCAAGGCATAACAATCTGGCCGTTGTCGGAATCAGAGACATCCTTTGCTTTTCCGATGTTGAGACGAAACGAAATACTGCCTGAGAGCCGACCAAGGTATTTACAGTATATACACTGCTGGCCACCCAAAATGCAACACCAAGAAGGACACGAGATAGCAAAGCCAGATTTACTGGACACATAACAACAGATACAAAGATGAAACGATTGAACTTACACGCCCGTGCGACTTGCGGAACACACAGACATCAATAGTTCGTGTGGCCTCTATGACTGGCAATCACGGCCGCTACACGCCGCGGCATCGAACGAAAGAGGCTTTGGATGTGGGCTTGGGGTATGTCGGTCCAGGCTGCTTCCACACGTTGTCACAGTTCATCAGGCGCAGCCGCGGTGGTGCTTGCCGGGCCACTCGGTTGCCGATCAGCGACCAGACGTGTTCGATGGGCGAAATATCGGAAAAACAGGCGGGCCACGGCAGCAGTGACACCTGGTGGGCCGTGAAGAATTGTTGCATGATGCGTGCCACGTCCGGGTGCGCATTGTCCTGTTGAAACGTGGCCGCTGGCAGGTCCTGCAGGTAAGGGAGGACTACAGGATCCAAAACGTCGGAGATGTAGCGGTGGTTGTTGTGTGTACCGGCGATGCGCCCCAAACCATAACGCCAGGTGACGGACCGGTATGGCGATGTACAGTGCAGGCGTCATACAGTCTCTCGCCGTGGTGCCTCCACACGCGGATCCGAACATCGCGGTGTTGCAGGCAGAAGCGGGATTCGTCGGAGAAGACAATGTCGTGCCATTCCGTAGTCCAGGTGCGGCGTTCAACGGCCCACTGCCGCCGCACTCGCCGGTGGTGTAACGTCAATGGTTATCGGAGCAATGGGCGCCGTGCGACAAGTACCCGCTCCTGCAGACGACGTCGGACGGTACGTGCTGACACAGGTTGTTGCGCAACACACTCTAATTCCTACGCTAACGTTCGTGATGGCGCGGTGAGAGCCGTCAATGTCCGCGGCACAACATGCCGGTCCTCTCGTTCGGTGGTGTGCCGCGGCTGCGGCAATCGCTCACGAAGATGAGAGTTACCGTCTTACTTGTAACAGTGACAAAATGAATGTTACATTCGGCTAGCGTTGAATTCATTGTTTACGAGCAACACACAGCGAAACCCAAAGCGAAAACTATCCTAAGCGTGGGAAAAAGAGGAGACAGAAAGAAAGCTCACATGACTAGCGACCTCTGTGATGTTTCAATAGAAAACAAAACACATTATTTAGACATGGTAACCGAAACTATGGGATAGTAACAGTGATTTTGAACTCCAAGCATTGCTTCAGTGACATCCTTATCAGCAAATTTGAAACTGTTATTTTTTGTCACTGAACATAACGGTGACAGAGATTTTCAGTAACGGCGACAACGTAACAGTGACATGATTTCCGACCCATCTTTAATAATAACCTCATTGAGCCAAGGACACTTCATGTCAAGTTGGAACGGCATTGACTGGTGGTGGCTCCGTGATGGTCTGTTTTCACTGGAATGCTTGGTAAGTGTGCAGTTGAATTTGAATGCCCCCAAATATGTGGACATCCTAGCCGACCTTTTACACCCATTCATGTCCAGCATGCATCGTATTCCAGCATGATAATTGCACAGGTCCCACTTGGCTACTTTATGGTTACAAGAGCATTGTAGTGAATTTGAAATGCTTTAGAACACTGTTAAAAATTTGTCGTAGGTTGCACCAAAAAGAGGTGCAACTACAGCTGCACCACTTTCTGAGAAAAGATACACCACTGTTTGGTGCAAACAAAACCCAACAATGTGGTGCAACCTTGCATCATTATGTAGTGCAGACTTGTACAATATCGTGGTGCAAAGTTGCAGCATATTTTTGGGTTTTGTTTGCACCACACAGTGGTGTATCTTTTCTCAGAAAATGGTGCAGCTGGTGCAGCACCACTTTTTGGTGCAACCTACCACAAAATTTTTAACAGGGTAGGCCACCTAGAAGCCCGGATTTAAACTACATCAAACATTTTTGGAATACCGTTGAGTAGTCTGTTCGTACACGTGTCCCATCGGCTACAAAACTGAGCAAAATATTGACAGCTTTGAAGAAGTCATGGCTGGTGATAAACGCAGAACATTTTCATAAGTTCGTGAAGTCGAGGTGGCCCAACGCGTTACTAGTCAGATTTCTTTAATTAAATGTCACTTCAGTGTATATGTAAACAAAAAAGTACCGCCTACAAAAATGACCGTGGTGAGCCCGAGCAAAATGCTGACCGACATGTCAGAATATGTATTTTGTAGGAGGAAGACTACAATAGATGTAACAGTTTTGTATGTCGAAAACTTCCAGATACGTGGAGACAATGTAAATAGACAAAGTCATCGCTCTTTCCACGTTTCTTCTTTAATGTGCCGTTAAGCCCCACCAGATGGAGATGTCTCAGTTGCTGAGCCCATTTCTACGGATTTGTGAAGTCAGATGCTGACAGATAAAGACACAAAGCGCCGTGGATTGTTGGCACCGTAGCGTAAGGAGAACGCACGCGGCTAGTTATCGATATATCTGGGATTCGTTCTCAGCGGGGTCGAAATACAATTTTCGGTTGCTGTGTGTTAATTAAAGAAAAACGTAGAAACAGCGATAACTTTGTCTATTTAGTTTTGTGTGCCATTCCAGTAAAATTGTAAATCCAAGCCGAGTTATTAACAGCAACTGCGCCTTTGTGGTACCTTTTTTGCACAATCGCATAAAATCTGTTGTGATGCACTACTGAAAAATGTATACTATGATCCCGTATACTTGTATAGAATTCAACTGTATGGTATCCTAATGTTCTGGCTCTTTTCATATACGCTGAGGTGGAATCGTGCTGTATTTTGAAGTGAACTGAGCTGAAGGATTTTCTCGACTCTAGAAGACATTAGCAACACTTGAAATGTTTTGTTCTCTCTCTCTCTCTCTCTCTCTCTCTCTCTCTCTCTCTCTCTCTCTCTCTCTCTCCTCTCACTCTCAATCGCTTGAACAGTTGTGAAATTTTTGAAACCCTCTATGCACTCAAATAACGCATGTGTACTAGCGGTGTAAGTTTTCAGAATTTTCCTTTGAGATTTCTCCCTGCGATCACTCTCACTGCACACGTTCTCCCAGTTCCATCTCTCATCATTTGCTCTTCCATCATCGCGAAAATGGTCAGGCATTTCCGAAACTGAACGATAGAAGAATCACGTTCTCGCTCCCGCATTGCAAAATAATGTTCACTTATAAAAATCAATTGCGTCTAGAAAAGCAACACGTGCTGTCTTTGTAGATAAAATGCTATTGGCTATGGAGGGAAAATGTTCCATGAGCGCTTGTGGGGCGCATCGTGACACGAAGGCAGTGCCTGCCGTTGTTAGAAAGTCAACACTAATTATTCAGCAGATAGTTACATAAGGGGCAAATTTACAGGGGAATCCAGGCAAGGGGGGGACATCGGTGCTAAACGACCCTTCAGAGTAAGGATATATATGTAAATATATAAAAAGGTGTCACAGAGAGAGTGATGGATAATAGGTGCTCTGGGTTTCCGGAGCATGCTTCCTCTTGAACTGGATGTATGCCCTCTACAAGTATTTATTTGCTAGCTTAACTGCAGGCTGACTAAAATTCGTTTTGAGAGTAACATTACTCAGTACTCTACTGTTACCAGCTCAGAGATTGGAGTGTTATTTCTGGGAGATTTTCTAAGGATACAATGCGCGTTTCGCTCTTTGATTCGTTACTTAATATGGCCGCTTATTTTTCCTTTGGAATTCCCTTTTCCTCATTCAATCCAGTTTAACAAGTAATCACATGTCTGTTACCATACAAGTAAAATGACATTGGAAAATCTGGTTTTACGAGACACGCCAATCGATTTTATACATGTTCGGGCTCTGGCAGTGGGGTAAAATCTGCTAATACACAATAGAGTCACATTATTGTGACCATCTTCTACTTTTGACGTCAATAGCGCACAGCCAATAAAAGAAGGCACGTGTCGTGAGCTGACTTGGAGGGTATATAAGGTGTGCTGTAGGCATTCTGAAAACATGGGCCACGGGTGGCCTAGTGGGCAACGTTCGTGACTGCCGCGAAAAGGGCCACAGGTTCGATCCCAGGCAGGTACGAACGCTCGATCCAATAAATATCCGCCGTGCGTCGGATGGAAACGTTAAGCCGTCGGACCCCGGGTACTGGCTCCCCGGTAATAAATAAGGGCGTCTTCCTCCCCCTTTCTACTTCGCTTCCGTGTCACTTTCCTATCGGGAGCTCTAGCCCAAATCTCCTGGTTTCCTATTTTCTAAGGGTTGTTTAAGACCTGGGGTCAGACACTCCCTTCCTAAAATCCTCTACATATGATCATTTCTGAAAACATATCGCTCGTTGTTGTAATGAAAAAAAGGAGGGATTTATCAGATTTGCAAAAAGGGTTGATTATCGGCTTTCGGGCCAAGGGTGGCAGTATTTCTGAATTCCATTCAGTCACAGGTCACAGCGCTCATTATCTGCAATGGATTCTTGGCCTCTTTGAAACGCCGATACCACTCGTACACCTTCGATCTCACCATCGTAAAATCACCGTACACCTTCGAAAGCATTTCCAAGGTCTCTGCAGCTGTTGTACCCACACGATGACAAAATGTAATGTTACAACGCTGTTCTTCAATAGCCATGTTTCTCACATCGCAGAAGACAGACGACTAACTAGAGCAGCAAACGTCTGAGCGCGCATTCCAATAATTTTCCATGGGCCAAACCATTCTGACTACGAAGGGGAGGGATGGCGGGATGCATTTCAGACGCCGTTACTTTAACTGCTTGCTTGCGTTGTCACGAGTAGGCGCGGTCCCCGAATTTTTGGATCCTACTCCGTATATTAATATATCCATGTCCTTTTCAGGTCTAAGTTCAAACTCGAACACGGGTTTTTCAACTGGAACTATATTATGCAGTGGAAGTACACACTCCGTAACTTTAACTCCATAGTCAGGTTAACCTTTCCTCGAGTACAGATGTCCGAATGATGTTCGTGCACATTCCATATTTCCCTTTTCCTCGTCTTTGAACTACATGGCACAGAATCTGAACGATGGTATCTTCCCGACTCTGTAAAGCTTTTAAATTCTATTTGTAAAAAATTACGTTGGTATAGGAATATAAACGTACTTATCAGTGGTGGCATATGCATCAAAAAAGAACGCTCATGAGTGATACCACGTAATTTTTCTTCGTCTGCACACATTACCTACTTCACTATTTGATAAACAATTCTTTTCTTTTTTTTTTTTTTTTTTTTTTGGGCCTGTGTGTTTTTAACTCGTAATTTATACATGCTAAACAAAATGTGAACATTGTGCATATGTTTCTTTTTTATCGGCACATATTTTTCATTTCGAATAAATAAAAACCATTCACGCTGCTGGTTTTAAAGCATCGTTTTACCAGTGATGTTTTAAAGCATCGTGCTGCTGTTTTAAAGCATCGTGCACTCAGTGATGAGGACACCAGTCTCACCACTGAGGACGCAAGTCTCACCCCTGAAGACATCAGTCTCTTGTTTATTGTATTTTGTGTATTTCCAAAGTAAACACGTAAGGAACCTTTCTGACTTTTACTCGTATTTGAAAGATGGTAATTACTGAGCTTTTGGATGAGCAGTTACATTTTTTTTTTACCTGGAATAACGATCATAGGTTCAATGAGGCCAAGAGAATTACTAAACCAAGTTCTAATTTGAATCACGAAGAATGCCAGGCGAACGCTCTCTACCATACCTACATTATCCAACTGGTGCAAGTGCCTTTGGCCGTTTTTTCACAATTTGGTACAGTTTGACCTACCGCTGTGCCCGGAATACATTTTCACTGTTGCTTCCCATTTAAATAATGGCTAATTTTTTACTAGCAGTTTTGTAAAAATATTTCCCGAAACGTTGCGAAGCTCCATGTCTGAAAGTCTAATTCGCATCCCAGAGCGTCCCAAGCTTCATCCTATTGAATAATGTTAAGAATAAATCTGAAAATGAGTGAACGGTTACTTACACTTTTACGATGCATTTGGTGAAGACTTTCTAAGCGGGGAACTTGAAAATAAAGATATTAGCAGTATGCTCACCTTCATAGCTTTTGATCTGGATGGAATGTGTTTCTTTCTTAAGTTTGTTTCACTACTAGCGCATAGATATTTGTTTTGCATAGAGTTTGTACGCATTTTAAAAGAGCTTTTATACGACACCTGTCTTGCGGTGACGAAGTAAAAATATTTTTCATATTTTCTGAGCCAGAATTGTACGAAACATTTGTGTGAAGCACGGTGAAATCGCTCAATAGTCGTTCGAAGTGTTCACGAATATGTTTATAGCAAAATTATAGTAATCTAATTACCCATCCAGATCTTGATGCAGCTGTAGTGCAGAGGTGAAACTATCACAGTCCCGCGGGTTAGATTTAAAATTTGATTTAATTAGGGGGTTCACTGAACTGCTGCCTGCATTGAAGGTTTGCAGGATCTATCAGCACCTCGACGTAAGACAAGTTTCACAAAACGGATGGCATTAAATCTGTAAGGATTCGAATTATTTTGTCTAGTCATTCCTTGATTTCCACGGGAATCACAAGACACGTGTTATTTTTGGTCGTCGTCTGATCTCCATGCTCCATGAAGGACCTACCTCGTTCCGCTCAGGACCTTTGATTAGAAACTCATCTGCTACTCGACAACCATCTTTTCTTCCCAGTTCCAGCACCCACGCCTAACTCCGATGAAAATGTCGAAATCTTTGCTTCTCTGCGAAAGCAATGTTCCCTATTTTTTTCAGAGCCATTTCCTACCATAAACTGAAGACTTCTAGTCCTTTGAGACACTCTTGCTTACCCCCAGCGCATACTACCAACCATAAAAAAAACAATTATAGCCATAAACCGATCGTACGACTCAAAACTGGACACAACGGGACCGGTAAGACTATGAGGGCTAAAAGTAAACGACATGCTGGCGTCTTATGAACGAAAGCAATTTCAAGCAGAACTCACCCTTTAAATGAAATGCTCTAAATAATTTGAAGATTTAAAAAAATATTAAGTATAAACATTACTGTCAAATTACAAAACATGCCATCTTTATTTCATCTTATAGAAGATCCCAAAAATGGCTTGATATACATTTTCGAGAAGTAGATAGGGTGATCCAAAAACAGGGCTATTCCTGAGGGATGTTGCTTTCCAAAGAGAATTTTGGCAGATTTTTCAATGACCATAACCGTTTTATCATTTGTACGTGATTACGTTCGAATGATAAATTTTGTAGCTTCGCAAAACTTACTTATTTTAAATATACGCTCTGCACAACGCAAAACTGGTTATTTGTAACACACTCAAATAGGGGGTTTGTCCTACAGAGCTGAAAGGATGAAGCATATAAAGTCATTATTGCTTTCTTTCATGAGATATTAAAGTTTCCCCAACTCAGGTGGCTGATTTTCCTACAAAATCTACACTCTATTGCAGCTAAATTGAGGACTATCAATCAAACGTCATCTGCTGGGATCTGCTACAGTTGTTTGTTTTAGTCAGTTTCTAGCACCAACATACTGTATATTTCAATCGTACCATGAAGAGTTAGAGTTCCCGCATGAGTTGGGTGTGTGTAATTTTAGTTTCCGGGTAAGTACACACGCATCAACTCAACACATTGGGGCAGCAAGAGGTGCAGCCCTATGAGACAAAACTTCTTTCTTGACTAACGAAAAAAGTAACGAGAGCTCTTAAGGTTGACCTGGGCTGGTCGTGGTCTCTTAATTCTTATAGTGGATCTGATATGTTGCATGTTCACTTTACGTTTCTTCAATCAGCCTCTGTAATTGATGAAGTCTTTTAGTCACATAACTGATGGACACTCCAACCTGAGGAAGAGAGAGGCTTCTGGTTTTCGTCTCTTTCTTGGGCACTCAAAATTTCCCTAATTTATGGGTTAAAATCTGGGTCTTTGCGTCACTAACAATCAGTACGATTTATGAAGCTCATAAAGATCTACATGCTGAATTTTATCAAGATCGTTTCATAAATCACGACTGTTATAAGTCAAAGAAGAATGATGGATACACAGATGGATGACAAAATAACTTGTTTTTTCCCAGTTATTAAGCGTATAATGCTTAATTAAGATGTTGTGTTGCTACTGAAGAACTTTAGATGGCGAAATTCCAAAATGTAATGCTTTTCTGTATTGAAGTGTTGTTTCAGCTTCAAACTAAACTAAACGTAATTTACATCGGAAGTACTAGTGGCTTTACTGGCTGGCTCTTCAAGGAGAAACGGAACTCTTTTAAAAGATGTTATTTGAAGGAATTAACGAGAGCAATCCTGCAAGTAAAAACTGTAATTTCTGTTTGGAAAATGGCATAAAAATGAGGGAGGAGCATTGTCCATAGAATTATGCAAACTGTAACATTGGGGCTTTTCTTTTATGACCTATTTTATATCACGAATTTATTTGATCGCTTTAAGATCTTCACATCAGAACTCGACTACAAAATTTCCCTGTTGCAGCAATAAATGACTTACTTAAACAACAATTGAACTTCAAACATTACGTTTATGAAATTTGGATACATTGCCACCATCTGAAGAGACCAGGAGCCGACCAAGGTGTCCGACCGGCCCAGGTGTCCGACCGGCCCAGGTATCCGAGCCGCCCAGGTGTCCGCGTGGTCTTCCCTCTTTTAGTGACGTCACGCGGAAACCAAAGCTTTAGTTGGTTTCCAACGCTGTCGTGTGTGATGTCAAACAGCGTATCAGTACGTGTAACATGAGAGTTACGTCACAAACGGAGGGAACTCATTTCTCCAATGTCATGGCCTTTTGTTTCCTAGGTGGCCTTGGATGAGCCCAGGCTAGAGTCCCGGATGAGGTATGTATAGGTGGTGGTGCTGTTGTTCAATGGCTGTAGTTTTTTTTGTTTTGTTTTATTGGAGGTTTAACGACCACCGTGAGCAACTCAATCGGCTATAAGCAGTCGCCCGTCCCTAATTTAGGGTCACTGGTTCCAGGGAAGGGAGAGAACCAGTGCCGTAAGACAAACACAACATCCATGCCTCACCGGGATTCGAACCCGGACCCCGTTCGGACGAATGATCAGAGGCCATCGCTTAGACCACTGCGCCACCGGGGCGGCGATGGCTGTAGTCAGCTCCATGGTACAAGCTGCCGCTAATTAGGAGCGGCCGACTGCTCGTGTCTCTTGGACTGGCTTCCTGTGGTCGTTAAATCTAGAAACAAAAACAACAAACGAAAAAAAAAAATCTCTCCGAATCTGAGACAATGATCTTCATTTGCTGTTTAACAAATTTAGAAAAATTCCTTTATAGGTCAAAGTGAAAACTTGGAGAAAAATATTTTTTTTTTGAAAGTGCAAATGAGAAGCGCTTACTTGCTTTTGCCCCGTAACCCGATTTCTTACAACAGCACAATGTACAATAGCAGGTGTACCAACATGGAGAGGTTAGGAATTGTATCCGCCGCCACGATAACCTTAATATCATTCAATATGCTGTCCACAATATCCGGTCTCGATACATAACCTCAAAATCAAGTCTGTTAACAGCCGAATGACGTTTTATATATTTAGGCAAACCCCGAGTATTCCAGCTAACCTGTCCTATTACCCGAAATTTTAAATGATACAGAAAAAGTGAGAACAGAGTTCTTCCGTTAATATACAGAAGGAATTATCAAAAGGTTTCCTGAAAATTCCGAATTTTTCGTTAACACCTCATAAACACGAAATTTTCCCGTTATTAACAGGAAAAAGATGAACAAGAGTGTTTCTGTCACTTCGCATATGAAAAATCTATAAAATTTCAGTTTTTTTCGTCATCTCCAGGAAAAGGCGAACAAAGAATAGGTTTCGTTAATTAAAGGAATCATGGAAAATGACTCGAGCATTTCACAAAATTTTTTATGGCGTGCCACATGAATTCCCTGCACTAGTACCTGAATTCCACAACATTTCATATTGGATTAAGAAAATAATCTAACAGATGATTAAACACGTGGGTACATTAAAAGGTGTTTAAAATTTTTTTTTCTCTTACTCCATATTTATGAATATTTTAGAAAGCAAATAAAGGATGGATCTTTTGTACATCTTTAGTTTTTCTTTGCGTGTACGGGAATGTGCATGATAAAGCGTATCATTACAAATACGACATTCTAAACGTGACGTCTATCCTGTAAATCACAGAAATGTTCACGTGTTGTGCTTCTAATGTGTGACCTCTCATTCCGATGGTTTCTTTCTTTAGGTAGAGGATTTACTGCTTCAACCCAGTTGTACTCGATTATTGACATTCAAGCAACAGTTTGCATTCCGATACTACAAAATATAGTCTTTCGGGATATTGCCAACAGCAAAGTCTTACTCATACGCAAAATGTGCTGCTCCTTCCGAATGCCTTCACTTGCAGAAAAATTCATTTGCTGTTTTCAGTATTTCCAACAACAGCAGCAACAACAACAACAAAGATATTCTCACAATACATAACACCAACTTCCGTCATTCCAGACAATCATATTTATATAACACACAACACCTGCGTCATTAAGTAAATCGTAGTGTTGTTGATATACACTCACGGACTATGAAATTTACGCACCTAGAAGAAAACTTGCTACAACCGAGAAACTTTGCAAATAGATAGGGTGCGTGCTGGTATGCAAATGATTCACGTTTGGTCCGATTGCGCATGACCACACATCTTGTGGTGGCGCTGCAAGCACGAACCGGCAGCCTTATAAACCGGCGTGTAGTCGATTCCCCATGAAAGCAAAAAGCACCGGCCGACGCAAGCAAGAGTACAGAGTAACAAAAATGCCGGGTAGATGCCAGAGACGTCGATTTACGCAACTTATGGTCTTTGAGAGAAGCCTGATGATCGGGCTGAAAACCGCAGGGTGGTCGGCGCGCCGTATAGCCAGCCACGTGGACCGTTCTGACCATACCGTCCGACTGTGTTGGGAGCAGTAAACACACACCGGTAGGGAGGATCGGTGGATCGTGTGCCAGGCACGAACGAATCCCACAGGGAACCGGCCCACTATACAGGCAGATGTAGCGGCTCCTGTGTGCCAACGAACCATTTCCCGACGCGTCGCGAAAGCGAATCTGCGATCCCAGCGCACTTTACATGTGCTGCCATTAACGCTGGAACATCGCCGGCTCCGTGTGCAAGGTAGGGATGGGCGATATTTGCAAAAGTATCGATACCGATATCTTTTGATATTTCTGAGACCGATATATTGAATCGAAAATATTGGTATTGAAAGATCAATATATCGGATCGATTTTTCGATATTTTTCAATACTTCTGATCTCAATACGACTGATATTCCGGTTTATTTACGACTGATATTCCGGTTTATACTGCCTCAGGGTTATCGATGAATCCGATCTGATCTGATGTTGTGCTAAGTATTGGCTGTTGGGAACTTGGAAATGTTGGGAACTTGGAACTGTTGGTCAAAGCGAGCTGTTGGCTTGTTCGCACAAATCTCAGCCAGCACTAAATAAATAAAGCTTCTGTGCGGCGCCATTTGCAAATCTGTATTGCTTTATTGAATACAGTGCCAAAGTGTGTATAAATAAATACACATAAACTATTCCTTACAGAGTTATCCGAAAATGATAGAATTGTATAACTTATGTCACAAGGAATTTTCATAGCAATTTTTCTTTCTAAAACACGAAATTTATACTCTAGTTCCAGGGTTCTAAAACGAGAGCTATTTCCACCTGCTAAAAGGGAGCAATTTTATTTGTCATTTATTATTATATTTTATAGCTTAAAACTATCTTTATGCAAGATTGCAGCTCTCAAGCTGTATTTTTAGTGGTATGAAAAACACGTAAAATATTGTTTTTCAGATCCTAAAATATAAGATATATATACCAGAAAGTTTTGATGCAAAAATAAATAAATAAATCATGCAACAGAAGTGAGCTTGTAATCTACAGAAATGCTGAATATACTTTCCAAAACCCAAAAGAGATTTTCTTGTTTCATGTGTGGGCATTGCTCGACGAGCATGGATATGGTTTCTGCCAAGAAGTTTCCAAAAACCCCAGTTGCAAAGGAATGTTTTAATGTGTTTTTCATAAATGTGAGATTATGAGAAATATGTATTTCCAACATTTCGAGGAAAGGTAAGTTGAAGCTTCAGTATGGAATTTAATGACAAAACAAACGTACTTATTAATCCCAGCAGACTGGAATCTTAACCATCAATTAACATGGGAATAACTGAATTATAGAAAGAATAACTTTTTTTATTGGCATGCAAATGTCAAAGTTAACATTATATCAGCTTGCAAGGAAATGTTATGGAAAAAAATCTTTAAAAAAACTTTGTTATTGTAATTTTTAGAGCATTTTGTATACATTTATATTTTTCAGAACGTGTGAACAATGGTTTGCTATTTTTTTATCGTTTAAGACAGAACACAATGTTAATGGAGTATACAGATATAGTTACTTCCATGGTGTAAGCTAAAATAATTCCCATGGCATAAGCAAAAAAATTTAAAATGCTTATAATATGTTCACAAGTGACATTTTTATTAAAAACAGTAATTAGAGTACGAATAATTTGTGATGGCCTTTTCATAGAAAGCAATTATTTTTCCAGAAAGATATTTTAAAAAAATGCTAACGATTATTAGTCCTCTGTTAAAAATCGATTATAAAAATAAAATCATAAAAAATATCATAATCCAAATTAATCAAGTATATATATTTACTAATTAATTATTGAAAGCCATACTAATTAATGTATGAAAAACATAAAAAATATCATAATCCAAATTGATCAAGTATATATTTACTAATTAATGTATGAAAGCCTGTCTCTCCTAGATAACATAAAAACTAATGGACAGTCAGAGGAAATAACATGCTGTAAGTGTGGGAAAATCAGCAGATCAAGACGAAAGTTAATTATGCTCATATTTTTGCCAGATTATTTAATTACTTCAGGAAGTTTCACTATGTATTAACAAGGTAATTATCAAATGATGATAAAAAAAATTACGTCTGATATATACATAGCCTGAATTCCAACAAACTTTATATTACATAACTTGTAAGACATCAAGAAAACCCTCGAAAAACTGTTTTGCATTTCCTTAGCCAGCTGTTAAGATCTACGTACTTTATCACTGAAAATAAAAGAAATACTTATCTTAAACTTCAAATTGTGTGTCATTGGTATGTATTTAATTTTGGTCAAAGTGCCAGTTTACTTAACTTCAAACATAATACTCATAAGCAAAAGAACAGTCTGGGTATCGACCGTTCTTTAAATTTCTTTTCTGTGTGCCTACCGTCAACTAATAGTTAAAATTTTCAACCATGGAGGTTTTCAACACAGCAGGCATTTTTCCTCGTAGAGTTCTAGAAATCGGAAGGTGACATAATATCATGTGAATCTCGATAATGAGATCGCAGTTTGATAGTCCTCAAGCAACATAATTTTCGTGACATGATAGAGGAAAGAACACAGATTTCATTCCACAAGTGAAATCACATCGGCCATACGCTGATATATTGAATATCAAACACCAATACCAATATATTGAATATCGCGCCGATATATCAAAAACCGATATATTGATTTTCTGATATATCGAAACTTCGATATCAATACTATATATCGAAATATCGGGTGAAAATATCGATATTTCGATATATTGATAAATATCGCCCATCCCTAGTGCAAGGGTGCCAGGCCAGAGCGACGTGGAACGCCACAGACTGGCGACGTGTGGTTTTTAGCGATGAGTTCAGCTTCATTTTGGGTACATGTTATCATTGCGTCCGCCTGTGGTAGTCCCCGGGTCAACGGCACAATCCCAACCTCGCTATCGAGCGCCACACCTCCCCCACTGCAGGCATTTTGGTCTGGGGAGCCATTGCCTACAATAGCCAATCAGCTCTATACTCCGAGTGAACCTAAGAGTGAACCATTATGAAGGGTACGAAACAGCTACCTCCGCTACGAAAAATAGTCCCTATCGTTTAGAGCGAAAAGCATTAGAATTATTGCTTAGAATCCATTTTTGTTTGCTGAACAGTTTACCAAACAAAATTGCTATCTAAAAAAAAATTCTAGAAGTTCGAGCTCTTTCAGAAATAAATTTATTCTGAGAAGTTGCTGAATCAAGAGCTTTGCACTTTCGGCTATTTCTGCCCACTTAGTGATACAACTCGGACAGGTGGAAGGGGTGGAACACCACTCCCAACATTAACAGCACAGAGGCAATAAATTGGCAATCGGGGAAACTTGAAGGGTGTGTTACTTGAACAGGCAGTAGGGGAAGCAGTTCAGCCTCCACCAGATCCCTACTGCTTGTGAGATGTGTGGGTGGGTGGGGGGATGGAAATAGTAGAAGAGCAGATTGACGCGGATGGATACCGTTCTTGCGTTCCACAAAGAGATGTGATAAGGTTCTCCCGCCTTTCCCAGTAGTACACTTTTAGGATGATTTGGAGTATAGTAGTGGTACGTGGATCATTGACGGGCCAGCGGTATATGGATGAGATCCTACGCTCCATGTGCTCGCATTCCTAACCGGGATTCTAGGTGCCCTATACCAGCTGGATAATGCCCGCCCGCACACGGCTCGGGTGGCCCAAGACTTCCTACGTCATGTTCAGACACTTCCATGGCCTGACCGCTCCCCGGATATGACCCCTATCGAGTTTGTGTGGGGCCAGTTGAAACGCCGGGCTGCTGCCGTGCCGCACTATCCGGGATTTGGAGCACACCGTCCAACACGTGTGGGACAGTCTGCCGCAGGACAACATCAGTCGTCTGTTCGACTCTATGCCGGACCGTATTGCAGCATGTACCGCCGCACGAGGCGGTGCGACGCGCTATTGAAAATGACCGGACTGCGTGCCACATTCCCTTCTGTAATTGTCCAGCAGCTCTGTTTTTGCCATCATGTGTATCATTACGTCCATAAAATTTCAGTTCGATCCGATGCTTCCTTCTTGGTGCGCAAATTTCATTGTCCGTGAGTGTATATATATATACAACCATATGATTTCTGTAAAATATTCAGTTTCAGTAACTAAAGCATTGCAACTTTGTCCGAAAACAATGGTTTTCATGCAGTCTTAATCAGAGATCGAAACGGGTCGGCGGGTCAACGGGTCGACAGTTTCTTGCGGGTCAAACGGGTCTGGTCAAAGTGTCCTTATCCGGATTTCGACTCGGTTTTGTTTCTGTTTTATTTTTGAACAAAAAAAAAAAAAAAAAAAAAAAAAAGAATTCAAAGAAAAATGCATACTCTGGAATTTTGTGTTCGATGCTGGTGCCAGCGGAGTGAAAATGATTTGTCTTACAAAAATATTGCTGTCTCTTTCTTAAAACAAAGAAGATTTTCACCGACCGACGATACCATATCGTAAAACGATACTTCCTTTGCGTTTGTTTTCTGTGCTATTGTCCGGAGCAAGACCCTGGCAAACGCCTGTCGACTGCTTTTCTGGTGATTCGTTTTCTCACGCCCCACGTGTCACATTGTAAGACACAGAGTAATTTTTCACATCTTATCCTTTGCATTGAGCATTCAGAGGTTTTCGTTTGACGTGCTAACATCCCGTTCCATTGCATGTCATGTCGGAATTAATGCCTCATTTTTTAATATGGATGAATTTAATATTAAGGAGACTGAAAAGGGAAACCAGAATATTTTTTTTTCACAGCAACACCAATTTTCACAAGTCTATGATGAATTGCAAATTTCTAAATGTAAATGTTGATTTCATGATTGTTCCCTCCTTCTGAGGGGAAATGATGAAATCAATATCCACATTTTGGAAACTTTCAACTCATCAGAAGCTGGTGGAAATCGGTGATGCTGTGAAACACATTCTGAAGCTCGATATGCTATCAGGAAAACAGCAGAAACTGAAACTAAACATACAAGACGTTAGATAATTCAAAATTTTTTATTGCAGCACCATCAAAAATAAGTGCAACAGCCTTAACATTACTGCCGAGGGACTTTTTGACTCTCGCAGATGTGTTTGAAAACGTGTGTAAAACAGTTAGGTTAGGTGAAGAATGATAGTTTCAACACTTTCTGTGAGTAAGCGAATGAGTAAGTAAGTTAGTATACACTGAAGTGCCAAAAGTGATAGGATACGTACCTAGGATCGTGTAGGACCTCCTTTAGCCTAGAGAACTGCAGCAACTCGACGTCGCATCGATTCCACAAGTGGCCGGAAGACTTCTGGAGAGATGTTGAGCCATGCCATCTGAACAGCGGCCCACAGTTCCCTGATAATTGTAGGTGCAGGATCTTGGGTGCAAACGGGCCTTTCCACTACGTCCAATAAGTGCTGTATTGGGTTCATGTCGGGCGAACGTGGTGGCCACACCATCCGTCGGAACTGTCCACAATTCTTCTCGAACCAATTTTGGACGACTTGGGCCCGATGACATGGTCCATTGTCCGCCTGGAAAATCCCATCGTTGTTGGGGTACATGAAGTCCATGTAGGTCTGCAAATGGTCAACCAGTAGAGCAACAAAGCAATTACCGGTTAACGACATGTTTACGATGAGTAGAGGACATAAACCGTGCCACATAAAGACACCCCACACATGTATAGAACCACCACCAGCTTGAACAGTGCCTTGTTGACAGCTTGGGTCCATGGCCTCATGGGGTCAGCGCCGTACCCGAACCCTACCATCAGCTCGTAACAACTGGTAGCGTAACTCATCGGATCATACCACATGTTGCCAGTATTCCAGGGTCCAATTACTGTCTTCACGAGCCCAGGTGAGGAGCTATGTCCGATGTCGTGGCGTTAACAAAGGCACTCTGGTGGAGTCTTCTGCTCCCATACCCCATGGACGCTAAATTACGCTGCGCTGACCTAATGGATATGTCTGTGATACCTCCTGAATTGAATGTGGATGCTATTTGAGCCAGTTTCGCTCCTCTGTAAGCATGGACAATTCTGGTCGGATGCCGCTGGTCACGGTCATTCAGCACCCGTGGTCGGCCACTGCGCTGTCCACAGTGGGTGGTACACACGTGACACCGTGGATCGAGGAACGTTGAATTTTCGCACAACTTCGGAAATTGAATGTACCATCCGTCTGGCTCCCACTACCATGCCTCGTCCAAACTCCGACAATTCACGTCGGCTTGCCATAATCCTACTGGCGGTTGTTCAACCTGACTCGCGATTTTACACATCGCAACTGATAAAAATTGTGGCTAGCATCGTATCCTTTATACGAAGGCAACGCCAGTTAAAAATTTGCATACTAGTATCCCATGACTTCTAGCACTTCAGTGTACATATATAAGCAAGTCCGGTCCGGCTGAAAATTTTTGACCCGTTTCCAACTCTGGTCTCAATGACAAAGTAACTGACTGAAAAGCTCGTAAGTTCTGTTTTTTCTATTTATTGTTCTTGTTAGCATGGGTTTTTTATCATCACCGTGTAAAACACAATGGAATACGTATAAGCAGTTGGCCGTCCGTAATTTAGGGCCACTTGCTCAAAGGAAGGGATAAAACCACTGCCGTAAGACAAGAATGCCATTAATGTCTCACCCGGGATTTAAATCCGGCTCTACCTCGGACAACAGATCCAAAGCCCGCGCATGATACCACTCGGCTACCGGAGCGGCCATATGCATACAGCAATTGGAGCATTATATTGATCACTAGCATCTGATTGAAATGCTGCTTATTTGAGGTTTGTAAGAATGGATTCCGCATGGGCGTATTTAGAGGCCCTTGGCGCCAACCAAAAGTGTTTCATTTTTTAATGTTTTTTGTTAAAATGCTACTTACATTAGAAAAAAATGCTTTAATTAAAAAAAAAAAAACGTCAACTTACGTCAGAAAAAAAGCTTCAATTTTTTCTTCTGTTTTTCATTAACTTTTATTTTGTTCTGGTGGATTTCAAAAAATTCCATTTTTTGTTTGTTTGAAAGTTTAACAACCACAGTGAGCAACTCAATGGGCTATAAAGCAGTCGCCCGTCCTTAATTTAGGGTCATTATTTCCTGGGAAGGGAGAGAACCAGTGCCGTAAGACAAAGACAGCATCCATGCCTCACCCATTTAATTTTGAAAAAAGTTTGCTATGTAAATTTCCGCTTAACAACAGCATCTGGAGCTCGTGCCTCACCGGGAATCGAACCCGAACCCTTCACGGAGGAAATGGTCATAAGCCTGCGCCAAAAAATGCTATATCGGCCATAGATTCCCAAAGACTATTCCGCATTAATATCAGTGATGGAAGTGTTGCTGTTCGACGGCTGCAGACACTAATTTTCATAGAGTGTTTGCATCACTACCAATGGTTAAAATGTTGAGCATTCTAGATCTGTAGATCCTGCTTTCCAGGCAATGTTAAGTTTTAGTGTCGGTGTTTGAAAAATTCATCCTGAAGGAATGACAGAGCATTGAGTGTGCCAGTCATATAGCACACAAACCATTTAATTTTGACAAAAGTTTGCGATGTAAATTTCCGCTTATCAAAAGCATCTGGAGCTCGGAGGAATCCAAGGGCGCCGACTTCACCAAATTATTGAGGGGGCAGGCATGAAGAGATCAGACGTGAGAGGAGCACGTCTGTTCGTTTGTCAGGAAAAATAAAAATTAAAAGGGGGGGGGCGAGTAAAAAGATAAACTACGAGATTCGACGTATATTTTGAAACGCAACTGTAATTGCTTATCAGCAAATGAACAATGAAATAGAAATATAATTTTGCTGAATATTAATGTTTTTAAAAATGAAATTCAGCCTGCGATTTTATAAAAATATCCCGAGAGATTTTGTTTCCAAAGGTTTTATCAAAATTATGAAAAATTAGCTCTGTTACTCAAATAACGAGAAGCGCAAAAATCAGATACATTTTTATTTATTTCATTTTTCATAATTGTTTTAAACATCAAGAGCACATGTCGAACAAAATACGGGGGGCTGACAATCAAGTTTCTTATCAAATAAGCAATGCTTTATATGGGAAAAAAGTTTAACTTATTTTGTTATTAATAAAATTTTCGGAAATAAATCGCTTTGGCCTCATAAGGTGAGCGTGGTTCACTTTATGAGGCCAAAGCGATGATTTAATAAAACAGGACGAAAAATATTGGGTGGGCACTGCTCTCCTAGTAAAATTATTAGGGGGAAAGATTCACATTGCCCCCTAAAGTCTGCGCCTATGGAGGAATCAGTATCCAAAATTTGCTATTGGTTATTCGCTACCATTGTCAAGTTCCAAGAAAGAAAAATAGAAAGTTCTTGATTCTTGAAATCAGAGACTAGTCTTGAGACGATTATATACTCGTATATTAGGAAAATACAACGTTTGTCACAAATATCTTATTTTTTCAAGTTAACCAATGTTTCGCTGGGCTGTGGCCTATTAACAATTTGGAATGAATTCTGATATATGTGGAGAGCTTCCAAAATATCAAATTTGTTGGTTGTCTCTGGCTTGTCGATTAGTTTTGCTTCTTCAAAGAGAAATTTATGGTCCTTTTCATAACATGGAATTTGATTAATTTCCCCACGAGTTTTCATCTTCAACATAGTTCTTTGATCCTAAAAGTTCATTTTGTTTATGAGTTTAATAATCACCTTGGTCGACTTGAAAAAATAAAATATTTGAGACAAACTTTTTTTTTTCTTAATACAACGTTGTATTTTTTTCTTTTTTCTGATTGTTGTACCACCAGAATTTGATAGTTGCGCAATTTTTATTTCTGGAATATCTAGAAATCATCCACACGCACATATCTTGTATTTTTTATAATATTGTACTATATTTAGAAACAGAAAAAAAAATGTGAGGGAATAGAATAATATAACCGCAATTGCTTAGTGAGGCTTGTTATGGTTCTAAACATTCGGTTATCCGTTTCAATTTTTTTATCTAATTTATCCGTTTCTAGAAAAGCATTTACATGTTTGCAATTTTTGTGAAACAAAACGGTGAAAAAATAGACAAATAGTAGGACAAACATATTCAGCACTACTTCAAAAGGGAGTATCAAAACTGAACAATTTATTTACAGCAACAGCCAAAATTAGAATATATGTATTTCGGCCCTGTTGAACTGACGCTGTAAGGCAATACGCCACGGGAATGGGATTCCCACATTAACACAGGAACTCTCCCTAAACAATGCAAACCGTCGACGTTAGCAGTGTGTTAAGTGATCTGCTTGCACTTGTTTATCGAGTGACTGCAGCAGAGGCTTTTATTCGGAACACCATTTCCTAGCTGGCCCATGAAGGGGCACGGCAACGAACCCCCTCACATTTCCCGTTACCGATCTTTAAACAGAAAGTTTAAAGCGGTTATTGCCACACGCTAACTGGATCTGTGAAGAGTGACCGTTGCGAAAAATTAATGGGAAGACCCTGCTCCTGGAAATTGCTAGTTAGCGAAGCAAATATTCGAACCAAACGACCTGAAAATCATTTCGTTTGTATGCCCGTTTGAAATATTCGACCGTTTCCGTTAGAATTAACGAAGTGAGATAAACATATTTAGGCGGCAAATGGCAGGGATTTGGGAACAGAGGAAAGCGTGGCTACTGCGCATGCGCAGATACACTTCCTGTTCACAGTGGCGGTTTCCGATCTTCCTCCTAGGAATAACTTCCCAGGATGTCCATCTTCCCTCCCCTACAGAGAGTCCATTCCTCCTTGCTATCCTAAGAGATGCAAGAGAGAGAGAGAGAGAGAGAGAGAGCACAGTTCACACAAGAGGAGAGCGTTCTATAAGCTTGGGTTCTCTTGTTGTCTGCACGGGTCTTGAATAGCCATGTCTGACAATGTGAAGGAAGAATGCCTGATTTACGCTTCTCCTATTTCTTTCTTTTTTTTCCCGCCCTTCATTCCTCTCTCTCTCGCTCGCTCTCGCTCAAGCTCTTTTTCTTTCAGATTTCCCGTTTGTTAAGGCATCGAAAGGCACCCTCCTCTCAGAAAGAGTAAAAAGAAAAAAATAGCAGACGGTTTCTGAAAGAAATACGAGGTACGCAATGAGGGGGAAGGATTGCAATCGAAAATGCTTTTACTCTGCCTGTGAGGCAAATCATGAAAAAGAAGAAAACTAAAGATAAGAGAAAACAATATTAACAGATATTAAATAGATTAGCTAGTTGCATACCATGAGCCATGTACGCAAATCGCAAAAAGGAAAAAAACTAAAGATAAGAATGAACAATATTAACAGATGTTAAATACATTAGTTAGTTGCATACCATGAGCCACGTACGCAAATCGCAAAAAGGAAAACACTAAAGATAAGAACGAACAATATTAACATATATTAAATAGATTAGTTAGTTGCATACAATGAGCCATGTACACAATTCGCAAAAAGGAAAAAAAAAACTAAATATAAGAATGAGCAATATTAACATATATTAAATAGATTAGTTAGTTGCATACCATGAGCCATGTACGCAAATTGTAAAAGGGGAAGAATGAACAACATTAACAGATATTAAATAAATTAGTTAGTTGAATACCATGCGTCATGTATTCAAATCGTGAAATCGAAGAAAACGAAAAATAAGAGTGAACAATATCAACAGATATTAAATAGACTGATTAGTTGCATACCATGCGTGTTGTATGTAAACTGCGAAAAAAAGAAATCTAAACAGGAGAGTAAACAACACTAACAGATATTAACCCTTTAAGCGGCCAATGTAACTAAACCAAAATCTGAGATCTTCAAACAGAAATACCGCAGAGTTTTATGAAAGCTACGACAAGATAATTCCTTTCTTGCTTTCAGTCATTGTTTCTCTGTTCCATCTTATAGTTTCTTATCCTCTGCTCCAGTCTATAGAGACCATATTCTCTGCTCTTTCAGACTTCCTCTATTCTCTGCTCCATTATATATTCATTTATTCTCTGTTTCATGACTCAAGGCACAATGCGGAAGGTGAAGTCCCCCTGACAAGGACATCATGCCACTGAGTAGAAACTAGTGACTGAAACATCTTTGTCCTTTCTTAGGCTCGTCGGCATTGTTGTAATTCTTTTTGCAGGAAATCAGTCAGAAAGAATTAGTGCCAATCGTAACCTTTAAATCACCCCTTTCAAAAACAAAGCTAAGCAGGAAAGATACGCTTTCGGATGCACAGATTTACTCATTCCAGCAGTGTTCGGCCCGCTTCTTAGTCAGCGAATATATTCGATCCAATTGATTTCAGCCCATTTTGCTAATCCCGAGTTAATTCGTTCCACCCGGTCAAAGGGTTAAATAGACTAGTTAGTTGCATATAATGCTTCATGTATGCAAATCGTGAAAAAGAAGGTTAAAGATAAATATAAACAATGTTAACGGATCATATTAAATAGACTAGTCAGCTGCATACCATGTCTACGGAATTTTCTTTGTAAGTCAAATAAAATATAAAAAATTAAGATGTTACAGATGATTTAATATTTTACACGAGTTTAACCTTATGACTAAAATCATCACAGAAACTAATGAAGGTACAGCCGAAACCTCTTTAAACAGCTAACGTTTGTTTCATAGGTTTATCTGTCTGTAAGGGAGAGTGGTGGCGGTAAACGAGGATGAGTAACAATGGCGACGATTCTTAAAAAAATATTTGGTGGAATATCTATATTTCTTAACTAATGTTCATCTTTATATCGAATCGATAAAAATGACCATTTCTTATATAATTAAAAGTCTTTTCGGTCATTTTTAAAAATATTTTGGATGCTATGCATCTTTCCCGACAGCAACAATGTAAATCCCTAGTAAAAAATTTTGATTAACGAAAATGGGTAAATGAGCGTCATTATCAAAACCACTGTTGAAATCTGATAGTGTAGCGTGCAGTCCCAAAGTAACACAACAGTAGTTAATTTGAAGTTGGAAACACACGGAATAATTAATATAGACTTAAATCATGCTGTTATTTCCATGTAACGTAAAAACGTTAACAGCTTGATTTTTACTTATTCCATGTGCTTCCAACTTGATATTTACTCATTTGCTGGTGATCTAACATAGCACTACGGCTGGTGCAGTGAAATCAAAGTCTGACGTTTCAGATTAAATACCTCAGTTGTTTGGGATTTCATTGTTCTAGGTGGTGTAATGGTTAGCATACTCGAGCGCAAATCGGGAGACGAGGGTTCGATTCCCGTTACATGACGATCAAATTTCTGTGGTTACGTTACATGGAAAGAACAGCGAGATTTAAGTCTATATTAGTAGTTAATTTATTCAACAAGACATTTTACTCAACTATTGCCGAACATTTTTTCATCATGTTTTTCATAAACGTAACATTATCTCATTGCAGTCTGAAGTTACGAGAACCTGATGTCAAATACTATAAAAAGCCATTACAAAACCATCGTAAAAATGCTTTTAGAGGTAGTCGGTGAGCCACCTAGGTTGATTTTCTCAAATATCTCGAAAACGGTGCGTCGTGCCCAAATTTAGCTACTGTGAAAACACAAATTTGTCCGTGACGGGGTCGAAATCGCTCCCTTTTACTCCGAAATAAGTTGCTTTTGCAACTATAAGCTACACGGACAAAATGCATCGCTGCAGATTTGTTGTCTTGGCACGTGCTTTACCTCTGCAGTACGTCACATCATCATCCTCTTAATCTTTTTTTTTTTTTTTTTTTTTGAAGTGAGGTAGGAATTTTTTATAAATTCCAGACGATGTGTAAAACAACAAACATAACACATTTTTCGAAGAACCTAATGGACTGTAGATCCATTTTTACTCTAGGGCTCCAATGTGAAAACACAAGTTTGTCCGCGTTCCTTCACTCCGGAGTAAGTTGCTCTCCCGACTAAGCTACACGAACAGAATGTACCGCTGCAGATTTGTCATCTTGACAAGTGCTTTAGTTCGGTAGTACGTCACCTTTTCCTATCGACCCCACCTTTCCAAGGCGAGGTTACCTGCTGTTGACAAAAGCTTTAAAACGATGAAAATTACGATGCGGTGAACCTGTAGATATCCTAGACCAAAAGTTAGCAATCAGCTTCACTAACACACTTGAGGTCAGATCTTAGCATACGAATACGCAGATGGACTTTCGTAGCTTCATCACATTTGCCAGGGTCATTTTCTACGTTCGTCTGAATCTGAATAATAATAATAAATGTTGTTTTTGAAAACCTAAACAGTGGAAAATTTTATTATTGTCGCTCCCATTGTTTGTAAATATTTACTTTTATGATTGACATATTTTTCATTGGTTTTACGACAATAACATTAAATTATGCACCTACCTGAGTACCACTCAATGTGAGGAATTAATTGACCTTATTGTTATGATATGATTCCACTTAGTATGTACCTGTGGATCGTTGTGATCGTGAGTGACACGAATAAATGCACTGTTTGTACGAAACAAATGTATACTTGTTTTATTTCACAACGACAAAGATCTTGGCATGTGAAAGATGCGTACCATAAATTATCTCCAAAGAGTACCAGGGTACTCTCTCTATTTTTTTCATTCAGGACATCTCCTACTGTTTGCCTGCTAATATGTTTCTCAAATAAATTTGAAAAATGACTCACAATAAATTTCTGGCTTGAAGAAGGATTTTTTTCCTTGTATATATACTAACAAATTCATTTTTTCATAGACTCAAGATTTTCCCCAATTATTGAATTCTGTTAGAAACAAGACGGATATAAGTCTGAATTATGTCGAAAACAAGACCGATATGTATATATAGTCAT
Organism: Macrothele yani; assembly: GCA_039090855.1. Classification (NCBI taxonomy): domain Eukaryota; kingdom Metazoa; phylum Arthropoda; class Arachnida; order Araneae; family Macrothelidae; genus Macrothele; species Macrothele yani. The sequence continues at coordinate 143,064,996 of CM077007.1, read as the reverse complement.
GCTTGTAACAATGTGATACCTCTATGACAAACTATGACAAAAAGAATACAACTGTGACAAAAAAAAAATACAAAAAAAAACTCTGACAAAAAAATACAAATACAAAAAATTGAAAAAAAAATACAACTGTGACAAAGAAAATACAAATAAAAAAAAAATACAACTGTGACAAAAAAAAAACTACCCCTGTGGCAAATGCGATACCCCTGGGTACTCTCTCTATTTTTTTCACTCGGGGCATCTGCCACGGTTTGCCTGCTAATACGTTTCTCAAATAAATTTGAAAAATGATTCACAATAAATTTCTGGCTTGAAGAATGATTTTTTTCCTTGTACGTATACTCACAAATGAATTTTTTCATGAACTCAAGACAGTTTTTTTCCAATTACTGAATTCTGCCGGAAACAAGATCGATATATATAGTCATGCTTGTAACAATGCGATACCCCTGTGACAAACTGCGTCGGAATGCAATAAATGAACTGAACAGTAAAATCAACAAGTCGGTTCCGGTGGCGCAGTGGTCTAAGCGATGGCTTCTGACCATTCGTCCGGAAAGGGTACGGGTTCGAATCCCGGTGAGGCATGGATGTTGTGTTTGTCTTACGGCCCTGGCTCTCTCCCTTCCCTGGAACCAGTGACCCTACATTAGGGATGGGCGACTTCTTATAGCCCATTGAGTTACTCAAGGTGGTCGTTAAACCTCCATTCAAAAAAAAAAAAAAAAAAAAAAAAGAAAGGCAAAAGGCAACACACTCCTGTAACTCATCACTCTCAACACACTAATGTATGCTGGTGAACCCCCTTTGACAAATAATCAGCGAGCTTCAAATACAGTAATCCACTCTGGCGGGCTAATTGAGAAACGGATCAACAGAGGCGTGGAGGGAAGGGAGAAATGATAACAAAATCTCCGTGGCAAGGAAATTTCGTGAGCTTTAAGAATGTAAATTAAGATCTTTGAATGGCCAAAGAGAAGTACATACATGCGATAAGCTTCTTTAAAACTTTTTTGTGCAGATGACGGTGTAAAAAGGTGTTTAGCACTTTTTGAAAGCATTAGGTGTTCTTAATGTATGGGCAGTTCGCGAACAGCAAGATGGTGATTTATCGAAGGAACTTTCAATGCAGAGATAGATATTGAAGAAAATCCATTACGAGGTTACACCAGGCGAAAAACAAGGGTGTCGGTTTAATCCGTCGTTGGTCGCTAAACGTTGAACAACGTCAGTGATAGCGGGTGAGAGTTCTTCTTGCACTACCTTTTTTTCCGCTGTTTTAAGTAGTCTACTCAATAACAACACTTCAAAATCATCTTGGTAGAAAATATAATTAATACCCTTCTTTCTAAAAAAAAAACAACAACAAAAAAACGAAGCAAACTCCGCGTACAAGTGCCTTAGGGCCTAATATAAATGAAATATATCTTTATATATACTGTATATATACATATATACATGAAAAATATATTTTTGCATACAAATAATTAAAAAATAACGACCAATGACTAAACAGTGGCCCGACACAGCGCAAGGGAACCGCGCATCGAGGAGGGTATTTTAAGAGCAAAGCTCACACGCAGGGACAATTGTGAGAGCGAATCGTGGTTGTATTAACCTCCACGGATTGTGAGGATGTTTCGACATCTGATTCGTGCACAATACCAGCAGATGAGCGAGTTTGAAAGAGGATGTACAATTTGTGCTGAGAGATGCCGATTGGTCAAGTCGCCGCATCGTCAGGCATTTGGGTCCGAGCGACGCCGCAATCGGACGATGTTGGCGCCAATGGGTCGAGGAGGGCACGACCCAGAGGCACACGGGCAGTGGACGGCCGAGGGCAACGACAAAACGCGAGGATCGAGCGATTGTGAGAGTCTCACGAGCAGAACCGAATTCACCGCTCTCAACCATTCGTGGTCGCGTTGTCTCGTCTGCAGGTACGGAAGTGGCCATCCGGACCCTTTTCCAGACGATTTGGGGCACGACGACTACATTCGAGGAAGCCACTCCGCCGCCTACCGTTGACCAGCGATCATCGCCGGGACCGGTTGTAGTGGTGTCGGACCCGATCAACGTGGGATAGTGTCCAGTGATGAGTCATGGTTTGCACTTGGTGCCGATGACCAGCGCATACATGTTGAGAGACGTTCCGACCAGCGCACGGATCCTGCATTTACCGTGGAACGGCACACTGCTCTTCGTACGATAGACGGAAACCTTTGGTAGTCCACTTTACCACACTCGCGACTCAACGGAAAGTTGATGACATTCTATCACCTGTTGTTTTTCAGCAAGCCTGAGAGAGTCGTACGGTGGGTGGCCGGGCATTTTTCTTTTTTTTTTTTTTTCAACAAAACAATGTCCGGCCACCCACGGTACGAATCTCTCAGGCTTGCTTCCGTAATATTGACATCCTTAATTGCTTTCGTAATGTCGACATTCTTCCTTGCTTCCGTAATATCGACATCCTTCCACGGATGTCGATATTACGGAAGCAACATATTTGATGATGAGAGGTCTGACCTCTCATCGATCGAATATGTTTGGGACATGATGGTACGCCACCTACGCGCATCACTGAATGTCGGATTTCGGCCTGCAATTTGGACACTATCTGGCATGCTATATATACCTCAGGACAGTATCCACGAACTGCATGCGTCTCAAGGTTCAAGCCTGGGCTGATCTTTCAGAGATGGTGTGATTTACTAACAATCGCTGAATATCCGCTGTGCATCGGACGAGCACGTAAAGTGACGGCCCCCAGGCTGGACCCACTGGTTAAATGGGTATCCTTTCCTATGTCCTCCCTGAAATTCTCTCACCCATCTATGTGCAATATCGTACTTGTACGGTGGCGCCATCTACTGTACTCTAATCTCACTACAAACTGTTCTGTCAAAAGTCGCTAGACTTGCTCTCATTCCTTCCGTTTCTGTGTCCTGCCCAAAAGGCGATCTCGCTGTAGGTGGCTGGGACCTAAACTCTACTACCTGTGGACGGAAGTCCTACATGAAAATGACAAATTCTCCTCCGGCGTTATAAGCGGCGTATGGCAATCCGGATAGCTGCCTGTATCTGAGCCAGAGGTGGCGCTACAGCGTACTTACTTGTTCCACTCGTATAACTCTTTCATCCGAATAAATTGCCCAAATGCTATGGAATTGCAATCACATCCTTATATGATTACAATTCCATGTATATTTCACACACCAATTTTCATTTCGATGATTCCTTCCGCTGGTTTTTTTTTTTTTTTTTTTTGCAAAGTGTGTGTATATATAGTTACAAATCAAAGTAAGTGAAAAACGCACTTGTACCATCGCGTTATCTATAAAAATACAAAACACAAATACCAGTAAATAAGAAAAGGTCTCACGTGACGTAAACGCTAGTGCTCGTTTGATGAGAAAAATGTTCATACGAAGCACACGAAAGCAAAGAGCAGACTGTTTGAAAGTGAAAGACGAGCCAATCCTTTTGGAACTGATAACAGTTTTTTGAGAAGATTCTAGAGCGGGAGTGGCACCCCTAGGGTCACTTCCAAGTATATGGCGCTCTTTACATGCGAAGCATGAAAGAAATGCTCATAGCGCGACCAATGACAGGATTTTTTTTCCCTTTTCTTTTTTTGATAAGGGGTTTAAAGTCCACCGTGATCATCTGATGGGTTATAAGCAATCGCCCGTCCCTATTTTAGGGTTAGTGGCTCCGGGGAAGGGAGAGAGTCAGTGCTGTAAGGAAAACACAACATCCATGCCCAACCGGGGTTCGAACCCGGACCCATCTCGGACAAATGATCAGAAGCCATCGCTTAGGCCACTGCGCCACTGGGACCGCGACAGGTTAAGAAAGGGCAGTTTAAAAAGGTTCGACTGTACGTACATTAAAGCTCTTCGAATTAATTACTAAATATGCAAATATTTTAACTTGGGAATTCAATCGCCGTTATAATAAAGCTGATTTGTCATGCAAATAATGGCTACTGAGTGCCAAAAATGATAAGCCTCTGTATCTGCAGTTTACTTTCATTAATTTCTGAAGAACTTGTGACTTGAGACCTAAATTCATTCCTTGACTAACAATGATCGTATGTACTACAAAGAGGTTGTGGCGTATATTACCCATTTTTAGGGTAGGCGGGTTGAACGACCACATCAACTTTTAGAGCTATAAACAGTCATTTGTCCCTAATTTAAGGCCACTGGTTCGAGGAAGGTGAGAGAGCCAGTGCCGTCAGGCAGAAGCATTCCCTATCCGAGAATCAACCCGGGAGCATGTCAAAAAAAAAAAAAAAAACCATTCACCATCCGGGACTCAACCCGGGAGCATGTCAAAAAAAAAAAAAAAAAAAACATTCACCGTCCTGGACTCAACCAGAGAGCATGTCAAATAAAAAGCCATTCACCATCCGGGACTTAACCCGGGAGCGTGTCAAAAAAAAAAAAAGAAAAAAACATTCCCCATCCGGGACTCAACCCGGGAGCATGTCGAAAAAACTGGCAGGAGCCAGCGCCTCAGATCACTCAACCATCGAGACGGCATATTGCCTATTTAACTTTTTGCTTTCGTTTACTTCTCTTAGGTACGTTTTGGGGTAACTCTCTTTATAGTTTACGAACTTAATATGGCGTCGAAACTCAAATGTTACTATTTTCTTGTGGCAACACTATCAATCAGTTCAGCCAGGCAGACTGAGATGCTCATAGTCGGTCTGAAATCATAATTCAAAAAATAAATAAGAAGCTGTTTTGACAAAAATCAAACAGCGAATGTGGTAAGAAAACAAATAACTGTTTTCATTTTACATCAGCGACTGTGTGGTGCCGTGGCTTAATTAGAAGAATACACCAGTTCCAAAAGTTAGTTTTTGATAACTAGTTTAGACACTAGAAAATATCTAAGCTAGCCGTTCTGGGATCCTCGAATCTTTGAGAGTACGTGACCCATTAGGAAATTTAATAATGGAATTAATAAAGTACATTAACTTTAAACAGAAAATTCTGAAACTGAAAGTTTTAAAACGCTCTGCAACAGTGAATGTATTTGAAATTAGAAGTTAGAATTTTAGTTGGTACCTTTATAGCTTGATACGTGATAGCAGCAAGGCGAAAGTAACAGTAGGATTACAGATCCAATAAATTTAGATATTGACAAATTAACGGTGTTGGCAGCGAAACAAACTGCTTGATAGAAATATTTTAGGTTAGTGTATTGAAAATTCAATTCAAGGACAATTCTCTAGAGAATTTTTGTAAGTAAGAACGGATTATCCTAAATTATAGTACAAAGCAGAGAAAATTTTTATATATTTGCCACCACCTATTTAAATGAAAATGCGCACCAAAAAGATTAATGCAAAAACCATATAAAACATGTAGAATCTGATTTCAGGATTCAATTCTCATAAATTAAACCAAATACTGAAAAACCAGTCGCTGAGATGCATCATCTACAGGCCTAATGAAATCATCTACAGGCCTAATGAAATCAGAATTTTGTAGTGGGACCGGAACTGCAGTTCCGGTCCCACTACGCCACTACTCCCCTCCCACCCGTCCTACAGCTATCCGTTATGTTATAAAAACCATCCATTTTCATGCAAAGCCCATTTTGCATTTTGTTGAAAAAATGTCGCAATAAATGCTTTGCTTTTCCTGCTTCATTAAAAAATTAAAATTCCTTATCTGGTTGCATTTTCTTTGAACATTATCGTTTTCGAATATATTTGAATCAAAGGATGGTAAACTACAGCGGTTGTCCAAAATAATGGGAACACCTTGAAACAATAAGTGTTACGCACCTAATATGGTGTGGCAGCATTCTTGGCATATAAAACTGATTGAATCCTCTTTGGAATGGACGCATACAAATCCTGGATGGTGGTAACTGGTATGTTGTACCATTCTTCCTGCAGAAGCTGATCCAATTTCTTGAGAGACGCCGTAGGAGAATGACGGGATCGCACTCTGTTTTCCAACACAGACCACAGGGGCTCAATGATGTCTAAGTCCGGTGATTGTGCAGGCCAGGGAAGGTGTGCAAATTCATCCTCATGTTCCTCAAACCAAAACTGAGCAGTTCGACTTCTGTGAATCGGGGCATGATCATCTTGAAAGGAGCAATCCCTTGACAGAAACAATGTCTGCGCCATTTAATGCACATGGTCGGCCAAAAGAGTGACATACTCACTGCTAGTAATCCGTCCGTGTAAGGTGATAGTGGGACCTGCTGCAAATCACGAGATCATGGCCTAAATCATTATGGAACCGCCAGATGCTTCACTGTAGAAAGGAGATAGTCTGGGTTGTAGGCTTCTGCGGGGTTTCTAAACACGTAAACCCGTCCTGTGGTGAGGAATAATAGTGAGAAACTTGATTAATCGGAAAACAAGACATGTTTCCATTGATCCGCAGTCCGCGTTTTATGTTCTTGGCACCACTGTAGTCTTCGTTTCATATTCACATGGGACACTAGGGGTTTTGCAATCGTAGCTCTGCCGTAAATATTGTGCTTGTTCGATTCCCTTCGCAGAGTATGGGTCGATACTGAGTTTTGGAGATGTGCATTAAGCTCAGCAGTCACTTTCGTCTCCGTGGTCTTCCTCCTTCCGGTCACAATCCTCTTTAATGTCTTCCTGTCTCTTGCTATGAGTTTGGTTTTCCTTCCATAGTTGTGTCTCGCAGATGATGTTGTACCGTGAACATTGTATGCTGTCATGGCCTTTGACACGATACCTCTCGATTCCCCCAATACCTATGCCGCTGTGGTTACCGACGCACCAACCAGACGGGCTCCTACAATCTGCCCTCTTTGGAACTCCGACAGGTCACTCATTGTGGCTTCACCTGGAACGAAATTATGCAAACACCGATTTACGATGCAATCGCACAGACCCTTGAGACTATAAGCAACACTTTTTTACAAAAACAAATTGTAGCTACATGTTCGTTTTACTCAAAAAGCAGCACATACCAAAAGTGACTGTTTTCAGCAAGGTGTTTCTATTATTTTGGACAACCCCTGTACTTCTGAGAAGTACCAAGTTTTAATAGAAATAATAAAACAAAATCAATCTCGGGGCTATGTACTGAAAGTTACATCTATCAAGATTAATTTTCTATTTAAAAAAATCTCCTCTTGGTTTCTATAACATCCAAAATGGCTCTCAGAAATTCGTTTCTCCGCTGCGCTGTGTTTCAAAAGAAATAAAAAAATCTCTCTCTTGAGCAAATAACAGGAATAGTCATTAATATATATAATATACTCATGGTGGTTGTCGATAGGCACCAGGGAAAGGGTCAGCTAGTTGGTGTGGTGGGGACTCCGTGTAGAATTGTAAACTACGACATCTATGCACAAATACGGTTAGACAGTTTTGATTTCGTTTGTTGTTAATTTATTTCACTAAAGTGTGAATTAAAAAAACACGAAAAACAGAAAAATTACTATTCATCTCTGTATAATGAAGTTTCTGTTTCGATTTACATCTAAAACGTTGGCTGCAAAAATAAAGCAACTAGTGTGCAAATCAGAGGCGACGCGTTAAAATGGTTGTGTGTGTGAAATGAAGATTCTTCTTAAAAAACATCAACTAACTGAAGATTCTTCGAAACAAACGTAAAGCTTTGTCCTTCGTAAAGTTCTTGAATTCAGTTTTGTCTTGTAATTTCTATGTCTCTTGTAAAATTAAACGGTTCACAGATCAAGAAAGTACATCTAATTTTTCTCTAAAAGCTGCTGAATTTAGATTATTAGTAAATATTTCTTTATGAGAAATTAACTTCCTAGATGTTTCATGACAGCAGCTAGAAATCCAGAGGTTATTACCTTCTTGCAGTCTTCATGAAAACTCCACCTGCATTTTTTTTTATTTTTTTTACCATTTCGCTCTTTTTTTTTTTTTATTTACTGCTTTTTTGTTCCGGATTTCACGTGTTCTCGTAAAAGGCACCTGTTTCTGCATCGCCTGTTCCTTAACACCAACAAGCTCAGCACGGAAGAACTGGTAGAACCGTTCCTATTGATTGATCTTGAGATGCAGAAAGAAATATCTTTTGAGTTATCCGTCGTTTACGAAGTTTCATCTCAATTTTACGTTAAAATATCGATACATAAAAATATTATTGTTATAATAAAATATCAAAATGATATTAAAGAACTACGAAAAATACAGTATAATTTTATCCTCTAGCTGCGGCATTGACTACGGAACTGGGTTGGATTTCAGTTTTCTGTCATCACTACCAAAACGACATGTCACGACTCCAAAAATCCATTCGAAATTAAACACAGAAAAGACATTAAAAAAAAATTTTTTTTTCATTTTTATAATATGCAAATTTTTTAAAAACAAGAGTCACCAATATTTTCGGAATCATCGAGGATTACCGACCTAAGTGAACAGGTAAATAAGAGATCTTCGATAATCCGACTCTTCTGTCAATCTTCCAGTAGCTAATAGATACAGCAAGCTTTTGTTCAAGCCTTGTGACTTTTCGGGATGGGTTTAGAGACGTAAAATCTGCGAGATTCTGTATGATTAAATTTTTGGAATTAAATGCTAGAGTGATTTTCTACGTTTTAGAAATTTTCAGTTATAGTTCATGTCGGGAGGCAAACCACCAAGAAGACCCTTTGAAATTTATCGTAAGTTACAAGGAAGGGAACTACAAGATTTTTTTCGACGACAGATTCAGCCGCGGCCAATAGTATTTCACTTGCCGTTTCTACAGCGTCGGTTTGTGAACCGAGATCAGCTGATTCAACTATCTGTTGAGTGCCTCCGTCCCCACAGCTTTGCAGGACACATGTTTCTCGTTTGATCCATTGCTCACCCACACTCAGAACAGCATTATAAGTAGACAGTACTAGCGGTTTTGCATGAAGGTTTTTAACAGTACAGTCCTGTAACCAGTAGCGCACCGACAGGGATAGGGGTCCAGCAGGTCCGGACCAAAATGATAAAAAAAAAAAAACCAAAGAGGTTTTATTTTGTACTGTAAAACCCCCTCATTTGAGTAGCATACTTCCTTATGAACATAACTTCCACCCGAAATAGTTCCCAAAATGTTAATCAAAGCACACGGACAGATAATTGTACGAAGGGGCAAAGTGCTTACATGGGAAGAGAGTTAAGTTAGATCCCCAAAGGCTATCCAGAAATTATCAAGCCTTTATCTCAAACTACTGAGCAGACATTCATCAAAAAACACAGGACAGACGGACGTATGGTGGAACGGACAGGCACACAAAGTGCAAACATGGTGTGAAAGTTACGCCAATTCTTAAAAGCCGTCGACAAAATTTTAAATCTTTCTGAAACGATTATCAAAAGCTGAATTATTTCCCTAAAACAGGCGGACATACTGACAAACTGACAGACGGACAACAAAGTGCCAACGTGGAGTATGGTGTGAAAGTTGCTAGCTGTCCCTGAAAGTTACTCTGGATATCTCCATCTAAAAGGTTTCAAACGCTGCGCCGTCTAGCTCCCGTCGTAATCCGAGAAGAAGTGTTAAGTGTCCAATCCATAACAGTTTTGCCAATCAGATATATACTGAAATCAAAGACGATGATTTCTCAACCCTCGCCACCGTCATCAAAATCCTGGGTGCGCTCTCGCCTGTTACTACATGTTACTCGGAATGCATTTAGTTTAGAATGTAAAATCTTAGAGAGCAGCGCTTATCTGTGATCGGTCTCCGACGATTCGTCCAAAGGGGATAATTGGTTCAATGCCAATTCATCAGTTTTTTCAAATGGTCCAATGCCAATTCATCAGTTGTTTCAAATGGTCCAATGCCAATTCATCAGTTGTTTCAAACGGTCCAATGTCTAGTCATCCAAAGCTACGACTGCTCCATTGCCCATTTGTAAAATCATACGTTTCATCGAATACATGTTCACTCAATGGTATTACCTGACCAACGGCCATTTTATTAAATCTATTCGTGAGCTGGTAAAAATTAAGAGATTGCTACGACCAACTGCTTAATCTGGGATCTACTATCACACAAGGTAAATGCACTAAAACTGATAGCCTGTTACGTGAGACTTCTCTTTCTCAATAATTATACATACATGCAGCTCAATAATCTTGGTACATTGCGAGCATACCACCCGAAGAGCGCATCATTTCGCGAAACGCTCCCTGCAAAGCCAAATGTTTAGCAAAGAGGGTTCCCAAACTTTTTGAGACCGCGCCACCCTTCACATGTCACACTTTCCGTGCGACGCCCTTGTACCCAAAATTAAAAAAAAATTGCCCAAATTCGAGTTTGTGTTATTTTTTAAAAGGAAATAGTCATTTACATTACTAGCTTGTATTTTTTTAATGTAAAAATACAAAAGTAGAATAAAATTACAGAACTAAATAAGAAGAAATTGATGAGATACGCATATTTTCACAACGGTAACACTCTTCATTTGGCTTTCACATGTTTACAGTAATTTTAGAAACTAACTAACAGAGGTATTTGCGTCTTAATAGGATGGGAAGATTGTTTCTCGTCACACAAAACATCGAATCTGGGGACAATGTTCGATACACAGCTACTCGGATCTCTTTCTCAACGTTAACTTTGCTTCTATACTTGGATTTTATTACGGCCAGAGCTGGAAATCCTGCCTCGCAAAGGTAGCATGTGGCAAAAGGGAGAATACTCTCACGGATTACTTACTCAATTCTGGGTACTCCTTTGCCACACTGTTTCAAAACTGTGGCAGAGTTCCGGAAGAGAATGCCATTTTCAGTGTGGAGTCTGAAGAAATGTCTGTTAACTGTTCCTGCTCAGCATTTGTGAAGGTTGGTAGTGGACCAGCTGTAAACGGATATGTAACCCACTTGTGTTCATCTGTTTGTGGAGGAAAATATTTGTCAAACTGAACGTTGAGTTGAGATAGATGCTTCAAAATCTCAGATTTCAATTTCGCGCTTAATAGCATATCGTTTTCTTGTATACGCTTGTGTAACGTAGGAAAACATTCAAAATCACCTGATTTCGTACTGTTCCTGAACAGAATTAGCTTTCTTTTGAAAGCCAGAATCTTGTCGGACTTTCTTCTTTAACATTCTATCTTACAATTCATTCTTTAAAATATGCACACGTCTTCAAAATTTGCATGTTGCGTTTCACTATAAATTATAAGTTGTGGTTTTTCTTTATAGTCGCGATGCACAGATTAGGAACATCTGGGTTGGCACGTTGGTTCGATAAGATTAGAAATCTAATCCTTTCTTTAAATCTTCTTGAGCATCAGTTCGAATTCCAAGTAAGGAGTCGCTGTTATGTTAATTTTTTCGGCACTAATTCTGTTCCTTGTACGAGAGACATTAGCTCTAAATTAAGGACGATGGCTCTTTCTATAGTCCCAGATGTCAGCAGGAGTCTTTAAATTCAAACAAGAGATAAAAATGAAGTAACGCTTGATTGCTGTTTTTTGAATGAGATCAGTATCGGCGAGCTTGCTTTTAGCAGTTCTCCTGACGTCCATGGGGCTGCTAGTTCTGGTCACTCCTTCCCAATCTATTATTCCGGGAGACATTATCTTTGCAGCTTTCTCCTTTAAGAAGAAAATGCAATTAGTTTACCGAGAAATTGCATTTACTTAATAGAGTTCATTCACGTGACTCCACGTATCTGGCACCAGCCTAGCCAGTACTGTGCAAATAAAGGAAAGGAATTTCCCGTTTTATTTTCTTATCATGGTCTCACTTGGACAATATGATAAGACGTTCACCTGTAATTGAACCTTTTAGTAAATTTATCAATAAAGAAGAAACCTACTGTGGTCTACCGCTACTAGCTGAAACACGATTGCGTAGTTTAACGATTAAATACTGTCGGTCAAAAAAACAAACAAAAAACTTGATGTATTTCCACAAAGCCAGTGACGAATTTCCACAATTAGTCTGCGTTGTGAAACGCAGACTTGCCCAACAATTTGCACTTTCGAATTCCACCGCATGGCGCTTCCTATCATTTTGAAAGAAATCGACAGATTCTAGCCGTCGCTCTGGTGTACTCGACAGTGGTCTTACAGAACGTACTAGAAATGTGCTGACTGTGTAAGAAACGCTTTTACTGTGATATTCCATAACATCACCATCATCATTGTCAACCATTATCAATCCACAACTGGACGAAGGTCTCTCCAAGTTTCCTCCACAACGGTCTATCTTGTGCCAGTCTCCTCCATGTCCCTCCCGCATACTTTGGAATTTCATCCACCCATCTCCCATGTGGTCTTCTTCTGGGTCTTTTCCTGTCCCTTGGAATCCAATCTAAAATTTCGGCTGTCCATCGATGGTCTGTCCTTCTGGCAGTATGTCCAGCCCATTGCCATTTCAGGGATTTAACTCTGATCATGATGTCTTCCACTCTTGTCATTTTTCGGATCCACAAGTTCCTCTTCTTATCTCTCCTGTTTACACCAAGCATGCACCTCTCCAGGCTGCTTTGAGTTGTCTGCAGTCTTTGTATGTCTCTTTTAGTTAAGGTTCACGTCTCTGCACCATACGTAAGCACTGGAAGGATGCATTGATCAAACACTTTTCTCTTAAAACACAATGGCATATTGCTCTTGAAAATTATGCTGTTTCTTCCAAAAGCTCTCCAGGCAAGTTTTATACGCCGATTAATTTCTTCATCAATGTGACCCTCACTTGATATCTGCTGTCCAAGATAAACGTAAGTGTCTGTTATCTCCAGCTCTTCGCCATCAATAGATAAATCTTCATTTCGTGTAAAAGCATTGAACATCACTTTTGTCTTCTGAAAGTTCATTTTTAATCCCACTTCTTTACTCTTGTCAGCAAGATCCTGGATCATATTCTGCAGCTCTGATGGGGTAGTTGCAAAAATGACTACGTCATCAGCAAAACGAAGGTAGATTAGATAATTTCCATTCATTTTTATCCCTTTGTTTTCCCAGTTGAGTGATTGAAAGACATTTTCCAATGTGGCATTAAAGAGCTTCGGAGATATGGTGTCACCTTGTCTCACTCCTTTTCCAATTTTTATGTGTGTTGTATTTTCAAACAGCCGAATCTTTGCACTTGCACTTTCATAGATGCTATTAATAATATTAATGTACGCATCTTCAATACCGCAGGATTTCAGAGCCATTGTAACTTCTGATGGTTTCACCGAATCGAAGGCTTTTTCATAATCGATAAAAGCCATGCACAATGGAAGTTCATATTCCCTCGCTCTTTTAATTAGTTCTGTCAGTACGTGGATATGATCTGTTGCGCTGTAGCCACTCCTGAATCCTGCTTGTTCTCTCGGTTGAGCCAAGTCCAGTGTTACCTTTAAGCGGCGTGAAAGAACTTTAGTGAAGATTTTATAAAATACTGATAGGAGGCTGATAGGTCTGTAGTTCCTGAGATCCTCAATGTCACCTTTTTTATGTAGCAGGATCATTGTAGCGTTGTTCCAATCCTCAGGAATCTTCCCTTCATTAAGGCATCGAGTGAAAATTTGGGCGAGTACTGTTTCAATTTCTCCACTTGCTTCTTGTATGATGTCTACAGAAACTCCATCTTCTCCTGTTGCTTTCCCCCGCTTCATGTTCTTGATTGCATGTGCAATTCTGCTGGGAGGACTGGAAGAACTCTGGTACTGGTACCTTTCATGATGTCTGGAGTACATGAATCATCCCTTTTATATAATTTGGGGTAAAAATCTTTCACTCTTGTCAAAATTTCGCCTCTATTTCTTATTACAGAACCATCTTCTTTTCTCAGTGCCATAATCTGTTTTCTTCCCTTACTGAGATGTCCCTTTGCTATCTTTATGCTTTGGTTGTTTTCAATTGCTTTCCTCACTAGTTCACAGTTGAATTTCTTTACGTCTTCAGTTTTTCGTCTTCACTTTTTCGTACTGTCTTGCATAGCTCTATATATTCCTTCTTGGAAGTCACATCTTCTTTAGTTGTCCTCATCTCTCTTCTTTTTTGCATCAACATTTTGGTTTTTCCTGATTTTTTTGTTCACATGCAACTTGTTCTTAGACCAAACTAATTTTGTTGCTGTTTCCATAAGAGCTTTGGTTACTTTTCTGTTAACTTCAGAAATATCCACTTCTTCCGATGTTAGGCCTTCTAACGTAGAGAATCTGTTCTTCAGTTCCAACTTGAAGGTATTATGGTGTTTTTTAAGGTTGGTTATGTCAATACATTTTGTTTGTCTTATGAGCTTGCCACGTTCAAGTTTAGTGTTGAGGTGCATCTTACATCTTACCAATCTATGGTCAATACCTGTGTTGAACTTGTTTAGCACACTGCAGCCTTCTACGACTAATTTTTTGTCACACATAATAAAATCAATTTCACTTGTCTTCCCATTTGGATGTCTCCATGTCCATTTCCTGTGTGGCTTTTTCTTGAAAAAGGAGTTCAAGATGAAAAACCCTTCTGCCTCTGCAAACTCAACGAGAGTATTTCCACGCTGGTTTCTGTTGCCGTGACCGAATTTACCTACTGAAGTTTCATTATGTTGCTGTTGCCCTATTTTTGCATTGAAATATCCCATAATTATCTTCAAATGCTGCTTACCTTTATTATTTAGATGACAAATTTCCTCATAAAATTCTTCAATTTCTTCTTCAGGATGACTTGTGGTGTGTGCATAAGTTTGAATAATCTGAGCCTGGTATCTTCTCGAGAGTTGGATAACGAGTCGTGCAGCTGTGTCAGAGGAACTTTCAACTTCTACAACTTTATCCTTCAGTTTCTTGTTTATTATAAATCCAACACCACTAGTTCTGCCAATATCTATCCCACGATAGTAGAAGAGATGTCCACTTTTCAGTTCAATGAGATCTTCTCCTTTTCTCCTTACCTCACTTAGCCCGACGATGTCTCACTTGATCCTTTGTAGTTCCTCTTCCAATTCAAGAGGCCTTGAATCAGAAGATAGGGAGCGTCCATTATACGTAGCCAAGGTCAGCATCAGATGGCAGCCTAGTCCGGCCCTGCGGTGATTCTTAGCGCCCTCTGCCTTCATGTCGCACTGGCCGCTGCCTTTGGCCAGGTACATTCCAGCTGCCGGAGACTGAGGGCCAAGATATAAGTTGTGGAGTCATTTTGGAGGGGTTTGGCCATAACTCACCACGCTGGCCAAGCGGGCTGGTGAGTGTGGGATAGCATTTCATCTAATCGCGATGGTATAGTTACACCGCTATTGGTGGTCGTCAGAGCCCTTTTAGTGGGAACAGGATGCACCAAGAGAAGGTGGGGTTGACATTTGTCAAGGAGAGGCTGTGATGTTACGCATCACCTGACCTTATATATATATATATTGGTTGAAGGTTTAACGACCACCGTGAGCAACTCAATGGGATATAAGCAGTCGCCCGTCTCTAATTCAGGGTCACTAGTTCCATTGAAGGAAGAGAGCCAGTGCAGTAAAACAAACACAACATCCATGCCTCACGGGATTCGAACCCGGACCCTTCTCGGAGGAATAGTTATAAGCCAGCGCTAAGACAACTGCCCCACAGGGGCTGCTATATTTCGTATGTCCTCTCGGGGTATACCAGGAATACACTGTGAACCTCTCGGCGGCGCTGGAAACGTTCACAGTGCTTTTACAAGAAATAAAGATTTATCGATTGATAGGAAAAACCTGGCAATAACCAATATCTACTTTTACCTTCGACAGCAGATATGAGGCGAGGGTCATATTGGTGAAGAAATGAATCATCGTGTAAAACTCGGACAGAGAGCTTTAGGAAGAAACAGTACGATTTTTAATTGCAATGTGCCATTATGTCTTAAAGAAAAGTGTTTAACCAATGCATCTTTCCAGTGCTTACGTATGGAGCAGAGACATGGACCTTAACTAAACAAGTTAGTAAAATCATGCAATGTATTGATTATGATACGCTTTCCAACATACCAGAAATCATTACTCAAGTTATGAGGATAATGGCTGTGGAATAAATATTGCTCCTGTGCCCTGACCTTTTTTAACATATTGACCCTATTTCGATGATATTAAACAGAACCGGTTCTGTATACACCGGAACAACACACTAAAGTTTCGTCGCAATCGAAGCATTTTTACGTAAGCTATGACGCTTAAGGGCCATGGAATGAATCCCGATCCTATGTCCTGACCTTTGGCCCCATTTCACTCATTTTCAGTAGGGTTTGTCCGTAAGTAGTCCCCTACCACATAATAAAATTTCATCGCAATCGATCCATTTTTACACAAGTTATGACGCATAAGGGCGATGAATAGGATCCCGCTCCTATGTCCTGACATTTGACCCCATTTCACCCATTTTCAGTAGGGTTCGTCCCCAGCTGGTCCCCTACGTCATATTAAAATTTCACCGAAACCGAACCATTTTTACGCGAGTTATCGTGCCGACAGACAGACAAAACTGGACCATCTACGCTTCTTCAACCTACGGTTGGAAAGCGTAAAAGACATACAAAGATTGCAGACAATGAAAGTAGTATGGAGAGATGCATGGTTTGTGTAACACGGAGAGACAAGGAGAGGAACTCACACACACACACACACAATAATAAGGAAAATGACATGAGTGGAAGACATCATGATTACAGTAAAATCCCTGAAATGGCAATGGGTTGAACATGTTGCCAGAAGAACGGACCACCGACAGACAACCGAAATTCTAGACTGAATTCCAAGGGACAGGAAAAAATCCAGAAGCAGACTACATGGGAGTTGGAAGGATGAAATTCGAATGCATGCGGTAGTGATATGGAGGAGACTGGCGCAAGATGGACCGTAGTGGAAGAAACTTGGGGAGACCTTCATCCAGTAGCAGATTGATAATAATTGTTATTGATGATGAAATGTTTTATCGAAAACTAAATTCTGTTGCGTTCATTTGATGCGGATATTACTTCAATAAAGTGCAAAAAGGAAGGCCTCTTTAAATTGATATTGTTACACAGTGTCGTGACAAATTTACAGCGATTTTTAATTGCTCTCATACCCTGAAAAATGCAGTTTAATAAATTAATGAGCACTAAATTTCTTTATCAAAAACTAAACGCTGTCTTCTTTGTTTGACGCGGCCATCATAAGAAAATGGTTTCCACTGTGTTCTATGAAATTAAGATCCATTCCTAATTGTTTCCATTGCGTGCAAAAAAGCGTTTTAGTGTATTAACGAGCATTAAATTGCTTCATCAAAAACTTAAAACTGCGAGGTTCGTTTGTTACACGTATTATTGATCTGTGGTCCTCGCGTTTAGATTCCCAAGATCTTGAGAAAGACGTTT
Organism: Macrothele yani; assembly: GCA_039090855.1. Taxonomy (NCBI): domain Eukaryota; kingdom Metazoa; phylum Arthropoda; class Arachnida; order Araneae; family Macrothelidae; genus Macrothele; species Macrothele yani. Next base: position 143,047,725 of record CM077007.1, on the reverse strand, counting down.
GAGCTGCACCGGTCGTGAGTTTTCGCTTTCATCAAAATCTCATCTTCTTTGCATGATTCCTTGACATACTCGAAGAATGATACTTATCTCCGTCTTTCACTTCCCTGCATCCTCATGCATTAAGTGCGCTCGATTATCCCGAGGTCTTTCGCCTTTCCTCCTTAGTTCAAACATCCAAAGCGCTGATGATGAAGTGATAAGGGTCGACTCGCCCCTTCATTTCTATCCCGAGACAACGAATTCTAAATGATCGCGCGCGCTGATGAGCCTTCTCGTCCTCTGCTCTCCTCAGAAATGTCGGAAGGTTTATCACTGATGTAAGGGGTCTCTCTCTTCGAAAGCGCGGAAGTAGTCTTCCGAAAACAGCGAGGATTTACAGACGGGACATTATCGGCCCCATAATTTGAAGGAACTAAGCCGTTCTCTCTGAAATATGGTTGTCGTAGGGCGAAATTCTCGGGAATCGGGAGAGGAGGGAGGTGAAAGGGGACGGCGGAGAGTCTGATCATATGCAATGTGTCCCCTATCCCTAATCCCTTTTGTTTGTTGTACCACTGGAGTTGTCCTCTGTCTGTCATTGTATTAATGCTCGGATTATCATATCTTAAAGAGTAACTCCTTTGTCTTTCAAGATAAGGAATGATATATCTTCCTGAGCACGTTTCCCAGTTGCTTTCCCTGGACGGTCATCTGTTTGATGCTAATGGGGGTGGAAAATAAACCGGATTTTTTTTTCTTCTTCTTTTTTTTCTTCTCAGTTCTTGTACTTGGGAGTCGGTAGGATGTATGAGTTTCCGCCTCGCCAAGTCCTAATCCACCTGGGTACTATATTTATTCTCTTCCCATTGCACGTCTCACAGTCAGCATCGCTTAGCAACCGTTACCACGTACCACACGTCCTGGTTGCCTAGCAACAGGAAGTCTCCAATAATCTGTAGAAAGACTGAGTAGACGCCATATGCATACATTGGAATTTTACTGCCACTGAATAGGGAGAAAGAAAAAAAAAGCAAACGCAGATTCTAAATAAAATTGTACCTTATCGTTTAGTGTATTGCGAGCTGGCTTCTTTGAAAGTACAGGGAAAGAGTTCATTGTATGGCATTGCACTACCAAATAAAAAAAAATACTTATATAAGAAAAGCTGCTATCTTTGTTGTAACTATATCTCCGCTTGGAGGGAGAGAAGAAAAATATACGTTATTTTTCCGAGATAAATAGAATTTGTCTGGAGTTCGTGAACAAGGTAATTTTGGAAGTGATCCTGCATAACTGATAAGAAAAGCACGTGGGAAAGGAAATGCTGCTTTAATGATAAACTCTTAGACTTTTCTATTAATTTGTTCAAATCTTTCGCACTAAAGTACTCTACTTTTTTTATTTGTCCAGGTATGAAGCAAAATCACCTCATTTTGCTTATTCTCAGAAGATCTTTGAACTGGTTCCTTGAGAACAGCTACACTGCTTTTCCGATAAACGCCAAGTGAAAGAAACAATTCAAAATTCGTTTCCCATTTTATTTATGAACAGAAAGGCGTTAGCTATTAATAAATCTGATACCATATTGATAAAAATGCAAAGTGGGAAATAGCAGAATATTACGAGATTACGAAATGGGTTCAATTTCAAGATTTCAATTCCTAAAACGTGTATCAAACCACTTCGGGAAATTATTTTTTACTACGTGGAAAAATAAATATCAACAATGTAATAGTAGCAGTAAAAAGGAAATAAATTAGAAAAAAAAATAGAAAGCTAAAAAAATTGGAAAAATGAAAAATGCGAAAATAAATTAAAAAAAATACTTGGGTGGAATGAAGAGTCAACTTCCAACCTTGAGTAACTCTAATAGACTCTGCCGAATCTATATACACACACATAAAAATGGAAAATTAATAAACATATGTGTATAATACGTACACACACACACTTACGGCTATTTGAACACAATTTTCAAAACAGCGAATAAGACTTCGAGGAAGTTTGAGTGCAGTAATCCCACAATAGCAAGAAGTTCTGAGAATGGAGGGAATCTCTGAGGGTAATTAGCCCAAGCACCGACAGAGGCTCTAAGTACAACTGACCCTTTTTGTAGATTCTTGAGTGCAAGTGACCTATACCCCAGCAGAGGTATCAGCGTAGCTGAAAAAAGAAATTCTGTAGGAGCATCTCTTAGCGCTAGAACTATCCACAGTGTTCCATTCATTAAGATTACATGATAAGTCAGCTGGCCAGCACCATAACATCACTCTTGAAAATGCTCGACGAAATTTGGACTGGTGCCTTACCAGTTCTTCCTGGACCGTAAAACACTGAAAGAAGGGTCTATTGAGCAATGAATCAAGTTTTTTTTTTCCTGGTTGGAGGTTTAACGACCACCGTGAGCAACTCAATGGGCTATAAGCAGTCGCCCGTCCCTAATTTAGGGTCACTGGTTCCAGGGAAGGGAGAGAGCCAGTGCCGTGAGACAAACACAACATCCATGCCTCACCGGGATTCGAACCCGGACCCCTTTCGGACGAATGATCAGAAGCCATCACTTAGACCACTGCGCCACCGGGCGGCTGAATCAAGTTCATCAATATTTTTCTCCGCTATTGACTACCGGGAGAGTGCTACTTTCAACGCTACGTAGTTGCAATTATCAAGTTTGGTGGCGGTTCTGTAACAATCCATTGGTTATTGTGCAAAGAAACATGAAGGACAACTTCCAGCTCGATATCCAGGGCGATTTCACGCTTCCTACCTAGCGGCAGTACTTTGGCAAGTGCCGTTGTTTGTTTAAGAACAACAGTAATTCATGTCACACTGCATAACGTGTAAAGACTGGTTCGTGGAGAATAACGTTGAATTGTTACACTGGCCAGCTCAAAGTCCGAACCATAACCAAAAAGAACACCTTTGGAATGCATTGGAACCCCGACTGAAATCGCGATAATAGCGACAATTAGCTTCGCAGGAGGAATTATGACATTACACAATACTGACAAAAGTCACCGGACACCTAAAAGAGAAACACAACATAGCATTTATAGACATACATTAGTACGGTGTCGGTCCACCTTTGGCATTAATGCCTGCACTGACCCTTCGAGACATGCTTTCGACAAGGTTTTGGGACACCACGATAGGTATTCGCTTCCATTCAGTACATAATGCTGCTGCTAACTGTTGCTTAGCAGTAGGCTTTAGTTCTAAACTTTTCATGCGACTCCCTAATTCATCCCATAGGTGCTCTATGGGATTAAGATCAGGGCTCTGTGCTGTCCAGTCCACACACGATACAGAATTATCGTCAAACTACACCGTAACAGTTCTTTCTTTATGGCTCGGTGCATTATCTTGCTGGTACCAACAATGCTCGGTTCCATAGTATTACCACAGAGTTGGTAGGGCATAATTGTCCAGAATATCGAGGTAGACAGGACGGTTAACAGGTTTGTCCACGGTAACCAATGAGCAGGGACCATACCACAATAAACACCCCCACTCGAGTACATTGCCAGTTCTAAACTCGACTGTAGGAACAGTACACTGTGGTAAATAGCGTTCCCCGGCTGCCGCCATACCCATACACCACCATCAGACTAATGGATCATATATCTGGATTCATCAGTCCATAGGACCCGTTTCCATTGATCTACGGTCCACGATAAATGTTCTTTATACCACGCTAAACGACGAGTTGCATTCCGAGTGGAGATGAAAGGCTTATGAGCAGCCGCACAACCACGGTAACCCATGGAATAAAGTTCTCTGTGAATCCAGCATTTTTCTCCAGCATTTTTATTCACCTGTATACTGAGGTCTTGTGCAGTACTCCGTTGATTAGCTGCAACGACTCTCCTGAGGATTCGACGTCCTCTATCACTGATTTTCTTTGGTCTGCCGGTACGTTTTGCTGCTTCAGGTACGCCATGTGTCTTCCACGTATTCAGTACTTGCAAAACAGTTGACTTGAGTTTGTTTAAACGCCTCTCGGTTTCTCTAATGGACAACCCACTAATATAACACCGAACAATCTTTCCTTTCTCAAAGTTAGTTCTCTCCCGCCGCTACATTTTCACTCAACCTCACAGTGCGATATGATCGCGGTCAGCTGCAGGCTTATTTTTATACCGTTTGCAGCAGTACTGTGCATCTCAAGAACGCAGAGGATCCGTTAATTTGCTTTTGAAGCGTGTCCGGTGACTTTTGTCAGTATACTGTATATCTACATTAAAATTTTTTGTGTAAACTTTGTTACTTCTCGGTTAGATTTCCCTTGAACAGCTGATCACTTTCTGAATATCTGATACTTTTGGCAAAAATGTCAGTGAGTCAGAAACGACCTAAAATGACATCCAGAGCACAAGATATGATGGTGGCGGTGGTATAGAGCTTGATTATAAGAGTACGATGAGTGGTGTTTAACTTAGAGTACGTACGTATACACTGAAGAGCAATTGTATTAGAGACAGCTGACGTTATGCAAATGTGGCCTTGTGGGCGGCCCTGTAAACGGAAACGTCATGACGTATGCAGCGATCCGACAATGTAAGGAGTGATGCGACGGGAATCAGTAAGAGTCGAACGTAGTATGGGTAAGACGAAGGATCTAAGCACATTTGATCGTGGGCAAATTGTCGGGGCCAGACGAATGGGTCACTCCATCTCGGAAGTCGTGCAGGCACTGGGATTTTCACGTGCCACTGTGCCACGGGTGCACCGTGAGTACATCGAATCCGGTAAAACCATCCCTTCAAGGGCCAACTGCCGTGGAAAACAGCGTGTGGATGAGCGTGGTCATCGTCGGCTAGCTCGCCTTGTAACAGCGGATAGACGGGCCACAGTGTAAGAAATCACTCGGCAATTTAACGCTGGCGCACAAAAACGTGTAAGAAGCCACACCATCCAGAACCATCTCCTCGCTATGGGGTACAGAAGCCATCGTCCTATGTGGGTACCGCTGCTGACCGCACATCACAGGGTGCAAAGATTAGAACGGGCGCGGGAACATCGCCACTGGACCATAGACATGTGGAAAAATGTTGCCTGGACTGATGAGTCGAGATTCACGTTGGTACATGCGGATGGCAGGATACGAGTACGGCGCAAACCACATGAAGCGATGGATCCTTCTTGTCAGCAGGGTACTGTTCAAGCTGGTGGGGGTGGCATTCTCGTCTGGGGACTGTTTACGTGGACTGAAATGGGACCCCTGGTACGTGTGACATCGTCCCTCACAGGTCAACGTTACCGGGATATCCTTCACGACCATTTGTTCCCGTTTGTACGTCTTCAACATCCCACTGAAGACCTGATCCTGCAACAAGACAATGCAGCTCCCGAATTGTATCCGAATGGTTGGATGACCACTCCACCGACGTGACCTCGCTTCCTTGGCCAGCTAGGTCACCTGTCCTCAATCCCATTGAGCACATCTGGGATGCCATCGAGAGAGATGTTCGAGGCTCTGACCCCCTCCATCAAATCTTCGTGAACTCTGGGAGCTTGTTCAAGGGTCGTGGATCCGTATGGCTTCCCAACGCTTCCGGTGTCTTGTCGAGTCCATGCCGAGACGAATCGCCGCCGTCATCAGGGCGAAAGGCAGTGCTACACGTTACTAGACAGGTATCTCTAATTCAATTGCTCTTCAGTGTATGGTGGGGCACGTTATTTGCTATATATACATAATAAAAAACGTATTAACATATACCTAATATGACGTGTATATAATACAAAACATTATGAACATCTGCCTAATATGACGTTGATCCTCTACGGTGCCACCAAAACAGCCCTTACCCGGCAATACATAGACGATACGAGCTTTCTAAAGGTGTCTTGTGGTATCTTGTGGTATCTAATTGTAAAGGTGATTTTTTTTTTTTTTGATTGGAGGTTTAACGACCACTTTGAGCAACTCAATGGGCTATAAGCAGTCGCCCGTCCCTAATTTAGGGTCACTGGTTCCAGGGAAGGGAGAGAGCCAGTGCCGTAAGACAAACACAACATCCATGCCTGACCAGGATTCGAACCCCGACACCTTACGGACGAATGATCAGAGGCCAGCGCCCTAGACCACTGCGCCACCGGGGCGGCGTTCTAAAGGTGTCTTGTGATATCTTGTGGTATCTAGTACCAAAGGTGTCTTGTGGTATTTTGGTGCCAACACGTTACCTGAAATTCTTTAACTCTTGTTAAGTGGTTGAGCCGCAGATGATCGGATTTGCTGTTCCAACACAAACCACATATGCTCGAAAATTCACAGACATCATCCAAATTCCCCAGACATTAATCCAAATTGGAGGATGTTTGTTTGATGTCTGGGAAATTTGGAGGCCAGGGCAATACGTGGAAATTTTCCTCGTTTTCCGGGAACCATTCTCGAACAATCCGAGCACTATAGCCGCACTCAGTATCCTGTTTAAAGAATGTACGACTAGAAGGGAATATCGTTGCCATGAAAAGATCTATCTGGTTTGAAATGATGTTTGGGTAGGTGGTAGACGTCATAATTTTCTTCACATTAATGACTGAAAGCACAGTTTCCCAGCATAACATTGTCTATAAAGCATTAAACTTTCTCCACCGGCATGTTTTGGTCCCACGCTTCCCTAGGTAAACGACGCGCATGTACCCGGCGGTGCACATGGTGCAACAAGAAACAAGATTCATCGAACAACATGACATCCTTGCAATCATTCAAGGTCCGGTTTTGATGCTCCCGTGTCCGATGTTGGCTTTTTCGACTGTGAAACGAGGTTAGCATGGCACTTGGAGCGGGCTTCGACTACGCAGCCCATTATCAGCAGTGTTCGTTGTTGGTTCGTACTATATAGTTTTCCTCACCTGTATAGGTATCGACGAGCTGCTTGGCCCACACCTTACCGTAAGTTTGTGGTTTTCCACCACTTCGGGCCACTTTTTGGAGGTGCAATGAGAAAAACGCTTTGTTAATTCAACAAAAAATTTTGTCGATATACAGTCAACAAAATTTTTTGTTGAATTTGCAAAATTATTTTGTTGAAAATTATTGTTGATTTAACAAATTTATTAACACGACAAAACGTTTTGTTCATTTAACAAAATGATTAAGGTCGATTTTTGGAAATTTGTTTGATCCAACAAAACATATTGTGTCACGAAAACAAAATGTTTTGTTGCAGCAACAAAACAGTTTGTCATGATAACAATATGTTTTGTTGGATCAAACAAATTCCCAAAAATCTACAAATCATTTTGTTAAATGAACAAAACGTTTTGTCGTGATAACAATAAATTTTGTTGAAGCAACAATAATTTTCAACAAAATCATTTTGCAAATTCAATAAAACAATTTGTTTACTGTATGTCGACAAATTTTTTGTTGAACGAACAAAATGCTTTTCTCAGTGTGCTAACCACGGGTGTTTGTGAGCACCTCACATACCTTACCGTCTCTGAAATGTTCAGACCCAATCGTTTGGCCATTACACTTTGTCCTTTGCCAAACTCAAAGAACAATGCGTTTGCCATCTGAAGAACAAGATTAACACTGATTAACAGATCTCAGTATCAGGTGTTATCCATACCGTTTCATGACCTTCACACGCGCTTTCCTTTACGCTTTGCGTAAGGACACGCTAGTCATAATGTTTTGACTCTTCGTTGCATATCGTCTTATGTTATCAACGAGGCTGCGTGAAATGTTAAAACAGGATTCGCTACTAGAGTACATAGTGTCTTCCACGAGAATATGAAAAAGTTTTTAAGTTAAATTTTTTTGAATTACTTACTTATTGATTCCTGGACTGAGCCTAATTACACTGTTCTACATAGAGAACGCCACACAATGAAGGAATGCACGAAATTAGACGAAACTTGCTATACATATAGATACGTAAACAGGAAAGAAGCGATTTAAATTTTGAGAGATTACATGGTGCAGTGGGCAAGGAGACAATATACAAAGTCGTATAAGAATACGAATAATATGACCACCTACACAACAAAGGGAATAACCACACTTGAACCGGATGACAGCGGCCTAACGGCGTGGATTTGGGTGCAATGAAGCCCTGGAAGGTTGCCCGAGGCACACGTTCCCATTCGGACTGCAACAGAGCACGGAGGTTCCGGAGATGACGTGGTTGTAGGTTGGCACATCGAACCTGTCGATCCAAATAGTTTCACATATTTTCTATGGGATTGAAGTCGGACAATTTTACCAGCCAAGGGAGTACAGAGACATCGCTGTCGTGTTCATGGAATTGATCACACAGTCCGTTAGCGACGTAGCACGGCTCATTTTCCTGTAGGTGGACGCCATCACCACCAGGCTAAATTTCCAACATGAAGGATGCATGTGGTCAGCGAGGATGGTCAGGTAACCATTGGCGTTCAGGAACCGATCCAGTGGTACCAGCTGTCCCAGGTCATACCAGGAAAGCATCCCCGGACTTGCACACTGCCATCGACGGCCTGTATTTGACCGACAAGCATGTCCGGGTGTTGGTTCTCGTATGTCTGACACCCCGCCCTCGACCGTCACTTCTGTTAAGTAGAAACCTCGATTTGTCGAAGAAGGCAACCTTTTTGCACCACTCTTCCACCGTCCAATGGCATTAGTCCCATGCGGACTGCAGGCGTCGTTGCCGATAGACCTGAGTTAACATGGGCGCCTTGACGCAGTGTCGACTCAGGAGACCCACGCGTAACAGGGTTCGCTCTACTGTTATCGAGGGCATGTATCTGGGTACCCCAGTGTTAATTTGCGTGGTCAGTTGCTGCAATGTTGCGCGTCGATTGCACTTTCCCAGTCGACGGAGGCGACGTTCACCTCTGAGGTTGATGGCCTTTGGGGATCCACAGTTATGACATCGGGCGGCATTCGGTGTGTCAGCGGTCCATTCTTGCTACACCCTTACTACAGCACCTCGCAAACAACCCACGAAGTCTGCTGTTTCTGAGATGCTTCCACCTTTGTCCCGGTAGCCGATGATTATTCCTGTTTGCACGTCCGTCAAATCACTACCTCTGCCCATCGTGCTCACGTCACGCACTATGGCTCACCTGTCCTGACTGGACACGTATATTTCGGTGTGGTCGACCTTGTCACGTGCACTCTGTGACGCCCCTGGGCTGGTACACTGTGATTCCAGGGGTGGTCATATTATTCTGATAGGACCCTGTAATATGTCGAAACTCATGCCATATGTCGAAACTCATGTCTGAATGTCATATGTCGTCCTGCCACGTATGTCTGGTATGGCACCACTACAACCTTGCGCATCGAAGAGCTGCGACGAGCAGCAATCGCTGCAAAGTCTGGAGAAAGCGCAAATCTGATTCAGCCAATCTGCGGTTCTCAGTCAGTGTTGTCCACCGTTGCCCGTACATCTTGTCGAATTTCATCCGCTCTGAGTTGTGGGACTGCCATGGCTTGACGTCGAATGCGGCGACCAAGACGTCCGGACGCCTGCCTTCGAGCATCAACCCCATTATTACGGCGACGTACGTGACTTTCCAGCAACCAGTGTTGCCACATTCAGTACGATAGTTCTTGCATTCCGATTCCTTTCCGCCATCACACGATGCAAGGACCAATCAGCCATACGCATTCCTATGATGAAGCCTCTGGTAAAGGTGTCCGTGTGATTGTAGGATTCCCTATGACGTTTCCCTGACATTCTCACTCCATAAATATTCGTTAGCCATGGAAATCCCTCATATGCAACGGAGCACGCCCAGATGAGAATGATCATACTTAGCTACCCCGAGTCGTTTTAATTTTTTTTATCTCCCTTATCTATCACATGATTGGTTCAATACTGCAATCATTTACATAACACAAATTAGCATGGAACTCCGGCAAATACCTCTTGGTATGACATTTCCTATTTCAGCATAAGTGTTGTGTTAACATTTAAAGGTGTTCAAAATCACGAGAATCTAAAACGTTTTGAGATTACACCAAAATACTACATAGCGGAAGGACATTTCTGTCTCGACTTACCATAATTTGGTAAAAATCATTCTCAGAAAAGGTACCGCTGTTATTAAAACCAGAGGTGGCACTTCTATATAATCAGATTTTGAAATAAAAGCGTTTGTTGCAGATCCATAGATATCCGAAGGCTGCATAGTGTCCCAGGTAGCACAGCCTTGCAATTTAGCGTCCAACCCTGAGCCACCGTCTTCTGTTCCTAAAGAACGGTGGCTCAGTGTTGGGCCTACGTTAAATTGCAAGGTTTTGCTATTTGGGATATTAGAGATCTTAACTACTAAAGAGTAAAGAGACAATATGAATAAAAATGGTGCATGTCACCCTTCTCGTTCATATTTTCCGGTGTTAAAACGTCGAAAAATTAATCTATTAGCCCATTTGATGTAAATAGATGACATTCAAAGCAAACTTTAGCTGGTAAAAAGCTTGTTGGTGTTGTTGCAGCAGATATTAGTGGCATGAGAAAGCGACTAAAGGGAAGAGTGATTGGTTGGACACAATCGGATCTCTCAACTTCTTATTGGGCGACCAATAATGTGACGGACCATTTGTGAACGATCATTCAATCCGACATTTTTGTTTTGTTGTTTTGTTTGGGGTTTAAATTTTTTTTTTTTTAAATTATTTATTGGACTTGGCTGACAGATACATTGGCATATACAAGCAGACATATACAGTATAGACACTTTTGTACAGCAACATGGACAGTTTTACATCAACATGTATTAATACAAATCAAACATGGTACACAGTATGTCAAATGATCAATGTACACAGAGAGCCAGTGCCGAAAGACAAACACAAACATCCATGCCCAATCGGGAATCGAACCCAGACCCAACTAGGACGAATGATCAGAAGCCATCACTTTGGCCACTGCTCCACCGGGGCGGCAAAGCATTGTACGTCAGATTTGTTCTGCGTAATTTCATCTGTAATCACACTTCTTTTCTCTTGTCAACAAGTTCCTGGATCGCACTCTCCAGATTTGAGCGGATAATTGCAACAATGGCATTTTTTTCCATTGGGGGTTTAACGACCGCAGTGAGCAACTCAGTGGGCTATAAGCAGTCGCCGGTCCCTAATTTAGGGCCATTGACTTCAGGAAAGGGAGATAACCAGTGCCATAAGACGAATACAACATCCATGCCTCACGGGATTCGAACCCGGTCCCATCTCTGACTAATGATAAGGAGCCAATTCTTTAGAGTACTGCGCCACTGGGGCAGCTGAAATCTTTGCAGCATATACTGAAGTCACAACGCTTTTAAATTTCTTCCTCTCGCATCGACACCAACTCAAGTACGTTTAACTTTAGGTGGAAGAAACGAATTACCAATATGAAAATTAATGTCAAGATGACACGTATGAACAATATGAACATTAAAGTCACGAAACTACATATGAACAACAGAAAAATATACGTCGGTTGATACATATTTCATATGTGCATGTCAACCGCGATATGAGTGAGCTAGGAAGTAACGGACGTTTATCCTTTCTCGTTCTTTTTTGTTTTGGCCTAACTTTAGTAAAAAGTAAATCTCTTATAATTGACTGCATTCATAGACTGTTGAAAATACAGATTGCAGCCCCGGTGGCGCAGTGGTATAAGCAATGGCTTCTGATCATTCGTCCGAGAAAGTAACTGAGGAGTTACTTTCACAAAGAAATATGTCGTCAGCAAAAGAAAAAAAAAAAGAATCGAAAATATTCGGCTAAAAAGTTCAAAAAACTCCACGAGAATTATGATTAACGCATTTCCGGGTTCGAATCCCGGTGAAGTATGGATGTTGTGTTTGTCTTACGGGCTGCCTCTCTCCCCTTTCCTGGAGCCACCGGCCGTAAATTAGAGACGGGCGATTGCTTATAGCCCATTGAGTTGCTCACGGTGGTCGTTAAACCCTCAATCTCACTACGAGAAGAATCAATTCAACAGGAGTCCCACTACAAGAAGAATCAATTTCAACAGGAGCCAAAAGCAGGAGAAAACAAGAAAGATGACACCGAATTTTCGGGTGTAATAAGCACGTCTTTTGAATCCGTTCTGACGCAAATTAAATTTATCAAAGCTATTAAAAGGCAATGGGACCGGTATGGAAAACGATAGTATCTGAAGGAAGAAAGAAGTTTTTCAATCGGGTCTTTAATCCCTCAGATATAAACGGAATCTTGAGCTTACGAACTTTTAGAAACAGAGTTATCGACAAAAATAAGATGTGACTTTACGTCTCCTGCATGGTGGGAAAACCATGCATTATTTTAGGAAGAAAGTATTCTCAAAAGGTTTATCCATATGAGCGGTATCGGTCCAAGAAAAAAATTTAGTCGAGTTTTCAGGAGCCCAGATTTTACTATAAATACACTAGAAGCAGAAATTAACACTTATGACCCCTGGTGGGCAAACCATTCTTTACAAAACATTAGAAATTATGTGAAAAATATTTTCCATCAAGTCTTACATGCGATACAGGAAGAATTTTTCAAATCGGAGTTTTAGGAGCAGAAAACGCAATTTACCTTTATGCGCCCTAGCGGAAAGTCTTAAATGATTTACGTGAAAATTTTGAATTTATAGAAAAAACATTTTGCATCGGAAACACTATCCAACATAGAAGGAATTTTTCAAATTGGACATTTAGAATTAGAGATAGTGACAAAAATAAGATATGCATCTACGCCCCTGGCGTAGAAACCATGCATTATTTTAAGTAGAAAGTGCACCTGAAAGGTTTGTCGACATAAGTAGCATCGGTCAACACAAGACTTTTTTTTCAATCGAGATTTTAGAAGCTCATATTTTGCTGCAAATACATCAAAAGCGGAAATTAAGACTTACGCCACCTGGTGGTCATAACATTTTTTACAAAAATTAGAAATTATGTGCAAACGATTTCCGATCAGGAGCTGTATCCGGTGCAGAAGGAAGTTTTCAAATCGGAGGTTTAGAAGCAGAGAAATAGTGGGACACGCAATTTACCTTTACGCCCCTTAGCGGAAAGTCTATGAATTACTTGAAAATTTTGAATTTATATGAAAAACATGTCACACTAGAAACACTATCCAACAAAAAAGGAATTTTTTAAATCGGACTCTTAGAAGTCGAGATATTGGCAAAAATAAGATATACGTCTACGCCCCTGGCGCAGAAACCATGCCCTATTTTACGAAGAAAATGTTTCTAAAAGGTTTGTCGCCATGAGTAGTATTGGTCTACAAACGGCGTTTTTTTCAATCGAGAATTTAGAAGCTCATATTTTGCTGCAAATACATCAGAAGCGGAAATTAAGGTTTACGCCCCTGGTGGCCAAACCATTTTTTTTTACAAAAATTAGAAATTATGTGCAAACGATTTCCCACCAGGAGCTGTATCCGGTGGAGAAAGAATTTTTCAAATCGGAGATTTAGAAGCAGAGATACAGGGAGAAACGCAATTTAGCTTTACGCCCTCTAGCGGAAAGTCTATGAATTACTGGAAAATTTTGAAATTATATGAAAAACATGTCACACGGAAAACACTATCCAACAGGGAAGGAATTTTTCAAATCGGACTCCTAGAAGTAGAGATATTGAGAAAAATAAGATATACATCTACGCCCCCTGGCGTAGAAACCATGAACTATTTTAAGAAGAAAATGTTCCTAAAAGGTTTTTCGACATGAGTAGTATCGTTCTACAAACGACGTTTTTTTTAATCGAGAATTTAGAAGTTCATATTTTGCTGCAATACAACAGAAACGGAAATTAAGATTTACGCCCCCTGGTGGACAAACCATTTTTTACAAAAATTAAAAATTATGTGCAAACGATTTCCCATCGGGAGCTGTATCCGGTGCAGAAAGAATTTTTCAAATCGGAGATTTAGAAGCAGAGATATAGGGCGAAACGCAATTTACCTTTACGCCTCCTAGCGGAAAGTCTATGAATTACTTGAAAATTTTGAAATTATATGAAAAACATGTCACACGGAAAACACTATCCAACAACGAAGGAATTTTTCAAATCGGACTCCTAGAATAAGAGATATTGACAAAAATAAGATATACATCTACGCCCCCTGGCGGAGAAACTGTGGGACATTTTTGGAAGAAAATATTCCGAAAAGGTTTATCGATGTGAGTGGCATCAGTCGATGAAAGAATTTTTTTCAATCGATATTTTAGAAGCTCAGATTTTATGGCAAATACATCAGAAGCAAAAATTAACACTTACGCCCCCTGGTGGCCAAAGTATTATTTACCAAAAATTCGAAATTATATGCAAAGGATTTTCCATTAGGAGATGAATCCGCTGAAAAAAAGATTTTTCAAATCGGAGTTTTAGGAGGAGAGTTATTGGAAAAAATTTAATTTACTTTTACGCCCCCTAGCGGAAAATCTGTGCGTAATTTGAAAAGGAAACTACATCTAAAACACTCTTCGACATAAATGGAATCGAAAGATAAAAGAATTTTTTTCAATCGGATGTTTAGAAGCAAATATGTGGAATAAAACGTATTTTTGAATTCGACATCATCTGCGTTTACGCCCCTAGCGGCAAAATTGTACATCGTAAAAAAAAAAAAACGAAATAAAGGATCATCATTCGCATATTTCAAGCTTCCGAATGCAAAAAGAATTTTAAAAATCGGACTTATAGTTGCAGAGATACCGTGGGTACAGATGGACGGACGGACTAACCGATAACAGAAGCACGATTTTATTTTACAAAAGACGTGCTAAAAACACCATTGCGAACGAGCAAGGAAAAACATGAAAGGTCGTTCCTGAAGTTTGGTTAAAATTATATATATATATATATATAGATAGATAGATAGATAGATTACTGAAGATTAAAAATAGTATTAGGAAGGCAAGGGCAAAGGCATCTTCTGACTTCAACAAAAAATCGGAAGTTCATCTTTCCTAAGAATTCTTCAGAAATCTAGTACAATACAACACAATACAATTATTTATTGCACACATTTAAAACTTACAGTTATATGAAAATGCAATACACCAGGAGGAATCTGAACACATTGGTTGTAAGGCGATTCCCCTATCAGATGTAAGAAAAAGAATAAAACATATGGCATATATGAAAGCAAGTAAGATGGTTATAACAGAAGCACCACTGCTAGCAGCATGCTTGGAACTACAATTTAATGATAGGGTTGAGATTCGTTATAGAGTTCAGGGTGATTTACAATGTAATTTCGCAGAGACAAGGAAAACTTTTTGATATTTTCCAGGGATCTGATGCTCTCTGGGAGATTATTCCATAGGATAATGGCTTTATACAGTATGCTATTTAAACCATAATTAAGTCTAACTCATGGCTGACATAATTTGTTGTTAGCAACAGATCTGGTGAAGATAGAATAATCCAGATATTTGATATCAGATTGAAAAATAGGCAGTTTAAGATGTATTATTTAAAAAAAAACATGATACCTAGTTTCAAGGTAAAAATTTCATGAATCTTTAGAATTTTATTTTAGAAATACTGGTTTAGAATGAGACATGTAATCTGTGTTCAGCATATAGGGAACAGATTTCTTCTGTAATTTGAGCAAGCATAACTTATTGTTTGCACTAATATTTAAATACCAAGATTCCAGACAATAGGAGAGATGGGTATAAATAAAAGCATAGTAAAATGTTTTTAGGACATTGCTAGGGAAGAGATGCTTAATTTTACCAAGCAGGCCAACCTGTAAGGAATTGGCATACACAGAAGCAAAAGCGGCATTTCTACAAACACGGTTTCCCAAGACCGCCTTTCTAGGAGAAAACTCGAGAAAGACTTGCGTGTACATACGAAATCAGACAGCCATTGTCTTAAAATTACAACGGAAACAAAAGGCAATTTAAGGAAGTCCACTGCAAAGCCTAAAGCAATAAAAACAGAAAGCATGACTTCATGGCTACCGGTGTCCAAAAGCCAGGTGCGAGTAAGGACGGGAAGGTAAAAGTGGAAATCAAGTTAAAATCAGCGCAGAAACATCTGCTTCTTTTTGGCTTGTGTTTGGTAAAAAAATAAAAAATAGAAAAAAATGCCGTGTTTGTATTATCACTTTATCCGTCCGTAGGAGCGCTACATCTGCACACCTAAATCGGATTCAAAAAATTATATTTAAAATAGATAAAAAGAACCACGAGAATTATAATTCATGCATTGTCGAATTTCTGTGATGTCAAGTTTTCTCGTCAGGTGCCGTACGCGAATTCTCATCTATGCTATGATATTTACATTTCCAAAAGTGTGCCTGCAAAAATGGTTCTTTTTTTTCAGTCGACTACTGGAAATATGTGTTGAACTTTTCATGCAATTTTTTCTTTACCTGATGCAGAGTCTTACCTCTAGGTCGCGCAGTTGTGTAATTCTGCGAGGAGTTGTAAAAGTTCATATGCTTTTAGCCGAATGTTTTCGCTTCTTTTATTTTTTTTTCTTGCTGACGACATATTTCTTAATTCCTCAGAGCTGTAGAGAACGTTTTGCTAACGTCATGGTTCTTTCTGAAAGTAACTCCTCAGAGATGTAGAGTATAATCCAGGAACTCACTAACAAGACTAAAGAAGTGGGAACAAGGATGAATTTAGAGAAGAAAAAATCAATGTACAATGCTTTTACAAAGACTTAAAATTCAGAGGTTTATGCGACAAATTTAGAAGTAACTGATGCCTACAACTGCGTTCGGCAACATATATTAAGCGAGGGTTACATCAAAGAAGAAATTAATAAGCATATAACACTTGAGTGGGGTGCATTTGGAAGAAAAAGTAAAATACTCAAGAGCAATTTACTATTATGAAGTCATGCTTTCTGTTCCTATTTAAATGAACAACTTTGTCTTGAAGGTATTTTTTCTCTCTTGACGATTTGGGATTTCATGACGCATGGAATGCAACTGGGCCAAAAGAGATAAGATTCCGAAAATAAAAAAATAAAAAAATTCGCAAACAAACGATGCAGGGTAATTGCAAACTTCGCTGTTTAATTTCTTTATTGTTCTAACACGCTGTTTAATTTTACTTATCCATTTCTTTTACGTACATCAGCGTTCGAATTTCCCACTGGTCCGCTGGCCATTGCCCAGTAAAACTTCCATCGTACAACTAAACTATTGATTTTACTGGTCCGGATGGCAAGTAATTTTTTTCTTTTTTTACTAATTTGTCACAAGTTATAAAATAAATTTCTGTTACTCTTACCTTGCTGTATGGTTTTCGTTTTAGGCTGCAAATTTATGATAGGTTTAAAAACAAATATTAAAGATAATTTCATTGAAATGGTGTGTTGTTTTCTACATATAATGTAAATGTCTTTAATTTGTTTTTATTTTTTTTATGTTATATTTTTTACGTACCAGTAGGCATATTGGTGGACCACTTGTTTTCCAAATTGTAATGGTCCGCTGGGCCAGTAGAAGATTTATTTCTAATTCTAACACTGTTTTTGGGTCTTCTAATTTTTTACGCTTTCGAACCGTAAGTTGAAGAAGCGTATATGCTCTAGCTTTGTCCGTCCGCACGATAACTGACGTAAAAATGGTTAGATTTCGATGAAATTTCAGTATGTGGTAGGGGACCACCTAGGGACGAACCCTATTGAAAATGGGACAAATGGGGTCAAAGGTCACGACGTAGGAGCGGAATCATTCCGTTGCCCTTATGCGCCATAACTTGCGTAAATATGGTTCGATTTCAATGAAACTTTACTATGTGGTAGAGAACCACCTAGGGACGAATCCTATTGAAAATGGGACAAATGGGATCAAAGGACACGACGTAGGAGCGGGATCATTCCATTGCCCTTATGCGTCATAACTTGCGTAAATATTGTTCGATTTCAATGAAAGTTTACTATGTGGTAGGAGACCGCCTGGGGACGAACTCTATTCAAAATGGGTGAAGTGGAGTCAAAGGTCTGGACATAAGATCGGGATGCATTCCATTGCCCTTATGCGTCATTACTTGCGTAAAAATGGTTCGATTTCGATGAAATTTCAGTATGCAGTAGGGGACCACCTTGGGACGAACCCTATTGAAAATGGACGAAATGTGGTCAAAGGTCAGGACATAGGATTGCGATCCTTTCCATTGCCCTTATCCCATTTTATTAAGGTGGACGTCAAGTAATTTTGCTTCCTATACTTCCAATGGAAAAAGTTTTGTACACATTTCCTTCACAATTAATGTGTTCCCAAGGATGAAAATTTGAACATCGATTAAAATAACTTCATATTATAACTTGGAAAACTTAATATGTTCTAAAACATAACCATAATCATATTAAAAATAAATAACTTTTCCTTTGGTGGTGCTGAAACCAGAGAAAAGATGGCGCGACCTGTACTTTGATGACGTCAGTGGGCAAAAAAATGTTGGATTGCATAATTACGGTTATGGTTTAGAAAATATTAAGTATTCCAAGTTATGAAATGAAGCTATTTTAGTCAATGTTCAAATTTTCATCCTTGTGAACGCATTAATTGTCCAGAAAAAAGATGGCGCGACCTGTGTTTTCATGACGTCAGTAGACAAACAAATGTTGAAATGCATAATTATGGTTATGTTTTAGAAAATATTAAGTATTGCAAGTTATAAAATGTAGATATTTTAATCGATGTTCAAATTTTCATCCTTGGGAACGCATTAATTGTGAAAAAAATGTGTACAGAAGTTTTTCCATTGGAAGTATAGGAAGCAAAATTACTTGACGTCCACCTTAAAGTAGCAATTCTTCTATGTATGTATGTACATTTTAATTTGAAAACAGCTCTAAGAATTTTGATGAAAGTCGTTAACCTACCGTTTTTTGGTACTAGAAATCGATTTAGCTTGATCTTGACTATAGGAGAATTCGTTCAGTGGGTTAAATAACCACCCCGAATTATAACGTTTTTAGTGATGGCGTTGTTCCATTATTCCATTAATGTTACCAATGCTTAGAAACTTATGACGGCCGCCCCGGTGGCGCAGTGGTCTAAGGCGTTGGTCTCTGATCATTCGTCCGTAAGGGGTCCGGGTTCGAATCCCGGTCAGGCATGGATGTTGTGTTTGTCTTACGGCACTGGCTCTCTCCCTTCCCTGGAACCAGTGACCCAAAATTAGGGACGGGCGACTGCTTATAGCCCATTGAGTTGCTCACGGTGGTCGTTAAACCTCAAATCAAAAAAAAAAAAAAAAAAACTTATGACGTCACAATCTCGCCGCGTTTGAGAATGTTGGCGCGCGGTCACGCCATCTGTCTCATTACGTCACGCGTTGTGTGTGGATCATATTAAAGTTTTATGACGTCACATCTTGCTAGCAGATGGTCGCGATTCCCATCTGCCTCATTACGTCACGCGTTTTGTGCGTATGTTCGTCAGCACGAAAACTCGCGTAAAAATCGTTCGATTTCGATGAAATTTTAGTATCTGGATCACATAGGTACCCTATTTAAAGTGAACGAAATGGGGTCAAAGGTCAGTACATAGGAGCGGGATCCATTCCACTGATCTTATGCGTCATAACTAACGTAAAAAAGGTTCGATTTCGATGAAATTTTAGTATGTGGTAGAAGACCACCTGGCGACAAACCTTATTTAAAATGGGCGAAATGGGGTCAAAGGTCAGGACATAGAAGCGGAATCACTTCCATCGCCATTATGCGTCATAACTTACATAAAAATGCTTCGATTTGGATGAAATGTTAGTATGTTGTAGGGTCATGCTTGGGGACGAATTCTATTGAAAATGGGCGAAATGGAGTCAAAGGTTAGGACACAGGAGCAGGATCTATTCCATAGCTCTTATGCATCATAACTTACGTAAAAATGCTTCGATTGCGACAAAACTTTATCATGTTATTTCGGAGGTATACCAAACCGGTTCTGTTGAATATAATCGAAATGGAATCAAAGGTCAGGGCACAGGACCGAGATTTATTCCACAGCCATTATTCTCATTACTTGAGTAATGATTTCTGGTATGTTGGAAAGCGTATTATAATTAATGCATTGCATGATTTTACTAACTTGTTATTTAGATTTATCTTACGTGTGTGTGTGTGTGTGTGTGTGTGTGTGTGTGTGTGTGTGTGTGTGTGTGTGTGTGTGTGATAATAACGATTAAACATCGCAAAGTTTGCAATTACCCTGTGTCGTGTCTTGCGTGTGCATGTGGTAAAAACGATTATAGACAACCAAGGTTTGCAAATACGCTGTATCGTCATCTAGCAATAGACATCAAGATTTTTTACCAGTGTTTGCAATTACCCTGTGCCATCATCCAGCAGCAGACAGTGAATTTGTTACCAGAGTTTGCATTGGGTTGAAAAGAAAGTAATGTCTTCAAATACAAAGCAAAAGAAAAGTGTTAATTACCGTATATACCAGTACGAATCCTTTCAAAATGTAGTCGTCATCGTTTGCGTTTGCCACGACCTGATCCCATCGTCTGGGCAATCGCAGGATACCGTCTTGAAGAATTGTGGCGGCTTGGACTCAAACAAAGAAGTGTGTAACTGCGCGTTCGGCATCGTCTGGGTTGATAAACCGCTGTCCGTCCAAGAAACGCTGCAACGACCGAAAAAGGTGATATTCGCCTGGAGCAATGTCCGAGGAATAAACTGGGTGCGGCAGCAGCTGCCAGCCCAGTTCCCTGATCTTGTGATATGTCACTCGTGCTGTGTGAGGCGTCGCTCCATCCTGCTGTAGGATGACGCCTTTGTGGTTCAGCAGTGCTGGTCGTGTCGACCTAAAAGATGCGTGCAGACCTTCGAGCTGATGGCAGTACACATCGACGGTGATAGTGGTGTCATCCAGTAGCAGCTCAAAAGCACAACACCCTGCATATCCCACCAAACGGAGATCAGGAATTTACGTCGGGTAAGCAGGCTTTGATGGTCGGCATGGGCTTCTGTTTTGAGTCCAACCACTGTTTCCGGGTGCTGACATTGTCATACAGGACCCATTTCTAGTCACCTGTCACAATGTATTACGTGTACAAATAAATTTTAAAGAGTTTTAAGACAACGCAACATGTAATTTGAGAGAAAACAACAATATCGTTACGAATCAAAATATGCGCCGTCATTATCTATCACCTTCCGCCATCGGTGAGGCAGCAGTTCTACAGATTGCAGCCATGAAGAATACTTCGTCCTGTGACGCAATGAAGTCGCCAACCCATTTTTTGCACTTCGTCACATATCCGGAACCATACAGCAGACAAATCATGTTGCATCGATCGAAACAAATGATAGTCTGAAGAAGCTATGTCGGGACTATACGCCGGGTGCTCCAAAACTTCCCAGCCAAGCATCAATAACGTGTCCTTGACCGATTTTGCGACATGCGGCCTGGCGTTATCACGCAGTAATTTCACGGGACGCAATCCTTTGCCTGTGAATGGATGTTTCCGACATATTTCCTGGTTCAATCTCAGCAATTGTTGCTTCTCACGATCAGCAGTAACAGTTTGATCCTGTTCCAATAGTTCATAATAGAGCACTCCCTTCATATCATACCAGATGCACAGCGAAACTTTCTTGGAGGGAATAATGCGTTTCGGTGTCGAAGTCGTTGCTGTGTATTGCTGTGTATTTTGCGTTTGGGATTGTCCTACCATATCCACTTTTTGTCATCCGTAACGATTTTCCACAGGAAAGACTTTCTGTGTTGTTTATTCAACAGATTCAAACACTTCATGACACTCTCTTCCTTGTTCCTCTGGCTCAGGTCATGTGGCACCCATTTTCCTTTTTTCTGAATTTTTCCCATTACGCGTAAACGAGTGGAAATGGTTTCTTAAGTTACCACCCAGTTGTTCAGCTAGTTCTTTTTGCGTTTGAGAGGAATCTTCATCCAGCAATGCTTTCAGTTCCTCATGTGCAACTTTCCGCTGCGTTCTGAATCGCTAACATCAAAATCACCTGCTTTAAACCGTCTAAACCAAAACTCACACGTGCTTCTTGGTTATAATATTCTCCCCCAGAACAGAACAGATCGATGCACATGCTGCAGCACGTTTTCCTTGATGAGATTTGTAACAAATGCAGTGTCGAATAAAGGCAGTATCGCTTTGCCGTCTTTCACCTACCGATGAGCAAGTGCATTTGACTTTTAGGCAAACTTCTGTGTCACATTTTATCCTCTGGACCAGTTACAATAACATGACAACAACGCGGTGGAATGTCAGGTTTGTAAATTAGCTGTTATAACGAAGTTAATTTCTCCGTCATTTTTGGTCTACGCCGGGATTCGAACCCGGATCCCCCATTCCGGAATAAGTCACTCTACCAATTGAGCTACGCGGACATTTTATTCTGATTCCTATCTGCCTTTATGTCGTGTGCGTCCTTCTGGCAGGTACGACACATCTCCTGGAACGTTACATCATCTCCCCCTTATTTTTTTTTTTTTTTTTTCTCGAAGTGCTGGAGAAAGGATTCTCTTATTTTTCCTATCTCGCGGTGTGGAAATAACATCACACCAATGCGAGATTTTGAACGGTCGGGTCATCCGGATAGTTCGGGCGCCATTATAACGGAGTAAATTTCTCCGTCATTTCTGTCCACGCCAGGATTCGAACCCGCATCCCCTCATTCCGGAATAAGTTGTTCTACCAATTGAGCTACGCGGACGTTTTATTCTGATTCCTATCTGCCTTTATGTCGTGTGCGTCCTTCTGGCAGGTACGTCACATCTCCTGGTACGTTACATCATCTCCCCCTTATTTTTTTTACTTTTTTGGAAGTGCTGCTCTTATTTTTCCTATCTCGCGGTGTGGAAATAACATCACACCATTGCGAGATTGTGAACGGTCGGGTCATCCGGATAGTTCGGGCGCCATTATAACGAAGTAAATTTCTCCGTCATTTTTATCCGCGCCAGGATTCGAACCCGGGTCCACTCATTCCGGAATAAGTTGCTCTACCAATTAAGCTACGCGGACATTTTCTAATTGCTATCTGCCTTTATGTCGTGTGCGTCCTTCTGGCAGGTACGACACATCTCCTGGAACGTTACACTGTATACATCACGCAAAAAAACGCTTTAAAACTTATTTGTACACCTAATAGAACAGTTTAACTTGGTCGTGTGCAAGTAGGGAAACGCATTCACTCATGCGATTTGCTTTCTGCTCAACTGTGAGTGATGGGGTACCCAAACTTTCCTCTTGTGCACCTTCCCAATTTGATGCAGATACGTGATAATGCTCGTGTGGATAGTCCCTAGCTGTTTGGCCAACTCCCCACCCGCATAGTCACAAGTGGGTCAGTCTCCACTAAGGTCTTCATCATGTCCATATGCACTATTACTGGTCTTCCACTTTGGGACAGTCTGATGGGTCAAGATTTTCCTCTCGAAACCGTTCGCACCTGCCACAACACTGGCGATGTGATATGGCATTTTAGTACCCAGTGGTAATGTTCCTTAGAGTAACTGCGGGGGTTGTACCTCGACGAAATTCATACAGCATGCAATGGCGGATATGCTCCTTGCCCACTTCCATGTTGGATGGCCGTTACACTCTTCGCCTTCTGACGGTTAACTGCCACTGACTCAATCCACCTACCTGCTGATGACATGCCGATGTGCTACGCAATCTCAGTGGGCAATGTGCGCCATGGCCGGAGCTTCAACTTCGCGTATCTCGCCATCTGACATTACTTTATTTCAAACCCAATAATTACCCTGTATTTTCGTTTATTCTTTTTTTTTTTTTTTTTTTCGTATTGCATTTGTTTTCTGTTCAAAGAAAGCAACCTGCTAGGTGGTTGCTTTCTTTGAACAGAAAAGGTGGTTTTGCAGTTTGTCGTATGTGAGTCTGGAGAATATCTAGGCCGCTGTGGTGCCGTGGAAGTAAGTTTGGGGCGTAACTGGAAGACTCTGGGTTTGATTCCCGGTGGCTGCCAATCAGAATTTTTCGGTGACTCACTTATAAACGTGAAAAGAGCAATACTTCTATTTACATACATATCACTAAGCTGTTCTCTGAAATTCAGAGGTTAGCTCCAAAAAGAAATACAAACTAACAGATATTTTTACTTACTGTTGTCGTATCAAATTTCTCCATTTACAGCGATCTTGACATACAACTGGGGCTTCTCTG